>CM022300.1:150190282-152590282 GCA_011799875.1 Thinopyrum elongatum | reverse complement strand
ACATGGGTTAGTCCCACAAGGAACACACAAGGATATCCATAGACATAGAGTGAAATACACATATGATGTTGTCCATGAAAGCATTAGGTTACCTTGTCCCTTATCTTATCAACAAGAGGGTTTGTGACTCCTTGAACTAGTGCAAGATATGGAAGTTGATTGCACTTGTCCTTGCCAAAATGAATATGAGTGAAGTATGTTGGTGGAGTCACCCTCAAGAACTCTCTAGTTCTTCTTCTTTGGGATCCACATCAGCTTGATGGGAATCCTTGGAGTTGTAGTCGTACTTGATGAAGTAGAACTTGATGCAGTCTTGGGAACCCACTTGACCAAGGCCTTTGGAGCTTCTTCAAATGAATCAATCTCCTCCTGAAGCTTGTCCTTGCCTTTTAGCTTGTGGTCTTGTGGTGGAAGATCATCTTGAGCTTGTGTTCCCTCGAAAGAAGTGGGGTCATACTTCTCTTGTTGAGGAACAAACTTCGTCTTGGGGTATTGATCTTCTTCCCACTCAACTCCATTGGCATTGAACTTGCGTTCAAAACCAACACCTTGATTCTTCCGGTGCCTTCCTTGCTTGCGTACAATTTCCTCAAATTGCTTACTTCCGGCAAGGCTCTTATAAACACCTTTCTCTATAATTCCCTTCAATAAGGTATTTTCTTGCTCAAGTGTAACTTGGCTAAGAGAATCATTAGTGGAATCAAGAGAACTACTAGAAGCAACAATATTGGATTTAACATGATTATTGTTACTACTACTAGAAGAAGAATCTTTCTTGTTCCTATTGCTAGATTTTACTTGTGGCATGTAAGTAGACAAGAGTAAACGCTTGGCAATGTAAGAAGAACTTTTCTTATGAAGATCATCATTGATTGCTTTTAAGAACCCATGCTCTTGCTCTAGATTGAGCTTTTCAAAGCGTAGCCTCTCATGAGTCTTTAAAAGCTCTCGATGATCCTCTAAGGTAGTTCATGAGCTAACTTAAGAGTGTTTAATTCTTTAGTTAGACACTCAATCTCCTTCTTATCATTGTCATTCGTTTCATCTTGATTAGCATGATTAACAGCAATTTCATCATAGTTTTTGTCACTAGAGTTGTCAACAAGTAAATCATCATCACCTAGCAAATCATCATCATCACTATTGAAATCAACATACTCGGGGTGTGATACCTTGGGGCCTTTAGCCATGAAGCATCTTCCAGTCCCTTCATTTGGTGAGTCAAATATGTCCTAGGAGTTGGATGACACAAGTGCAAGACCGGCAACACCTTCATCTTGAGTATGTTCGGAGTCGGAGTGATAACTTCTCTCTGAGTGGTGTTCGGAGTCGGAACCGGATACCCATTCACCAACATGAGCTTGATGTCTTCGTCTTGTGTAGCTCTTTGATGACTTGTCCTTCCTTTCCGAATCCTTGCTTCTGCGAGAGGGTCTTCGTTCATAACGATCATCTCTACTCCTCCTCTCTCTTGGAGGTGATTCCTCTCTTTTACTCCTCCTTTTAGGTGAGTCTTCTCTTCTTTTCTAGGGAGCTGTACACTCATTGGAGTAGTGTCCGGGTCTTCCACAATTGTAGCAATTTTGTTCACGACTAGAAGATCTCTTGTCATATTAGGACCTCGACTTGGAACTTCTCTCTTTGCTTCTACTCTTGTAGAACTTGTTGAAGTTCTTCACCATTAGGCTCAAATCTTCATTGAAGTTTCTCACTTGATGATGTAGGAGCATCACATGAAGCTTTGTAAGCACCACTAGACTTGTTGTGAAGCTCTTCTTTATCCTTGAGTGACATCTCATGAGCAACAATTCGACCAATGACTTCCGTTGGCTTGAGATCTTTGTAATTGGGCATCATTTGGATCAAAGTGCACATGGTATCATATTTTCCATCCAAGGCTCTTAGGATCTTCTTGATGATGAATCTGTCGGTCATCTCTTCACTTCCTAAGCCGGCAATCTCATTTGTGATGAGAGCAAGCCTAGAATACATTTCAGCGACTCCTTCACCATCCTTCATTTTGAACTTGTCAAGTTGACTTTGAAGCACATCCAATTTGGATTCCTTGACGGACTCGGTACCTTTGTGCATGTCAACCAAAGTATCCCAAATTTCCTTTGCATTCTCAAGACGGCTGATTTTGTTGAATTCTTCGGGGCACAATCCGTTGAAGAGGATATCGCAAGCTTGAGCGTTGTATTGCAACATCTTCAATTCTTCCACGGTTGCTTCACGATTCGGTTCTCTTCCATCTTCAAAGAATTCACCTTGCAAACCAATACATACAATAGCCCAAACGGCGGGGTTATGTCCAAGAATATGAATTTTCATCTTATGCTTCCAACTAGCAAAATTTGTACCATCAATGTAAGGACCTCTACGGTGGTAATTTCCCTCGCTAGACGCCATACTCTCCTAGGTTGTGAAACCAAGGCTATGATCACCAAAGCTATCAAAATCAAGGCAAATGGAAACCTGGCTCTGATACCACTTGTAGAATCGAAAGTAGGTCTAGAGGGGGTGATTAGACTACTTGACCAAATAAAAATCTAGCCTTTTCCCAATTTTATGTCTTGGCAGATTTTAGCAACTTAGCACAAGTCAAGCAATCAACCTACACATGCAATTCTAAGAGTGTAGTAGCGGAAAGTAAAACATTGCATATGAAGGTAAAGGGAAGGGTTTGGAGAAGGCAAACGCAATGTAGACACGAGGATTTTTGGCGTGGTTCCGATAGGTGGTGCTATCATACGTCCATGTTGATGGAGACTTCAACCCACGAAGGGTAACGATTGCGCGAGTCCACGGAGGGCTCCACCCACGAAGGGTCCACGAAGAAGCAACCTTGTCTATCCCACCATGGCCATTGCCCACGAAGGACTTGCCTCACTCGGGCAGATCTTCACGAAGTAGGCGATCTCCTTGCCCTTACAAACTCCTTGGTTCAACTCCACAATCTTGTCGGAGGCTCCCAAGTGACACCTAACCAATCTAGGAGACACCACTCTCCAAAAGGTAATAGATGGTGTGTTGATGATGAACTCCTTGCTCTTGTGCTTCAAATGATAGTCTCCCCAACACTCAACTCTCTCTCACAGATTTGGCTATGGTGGAAAGATGATTTGAGTGGAAAGCAACTTGGGGAAGGCTAGAGATCAAGATTCTTGTGGTTGGATTGGAATGTCTTGGTCTCAACACATGAGTAGGTGGTTCTCTCTCAAAAAATGAGTAGTGGAAGTGTAGGCACGTTCTGATGGCTCTCTCTTGAATAGAGAAGGGGGTGGAGGGGTATATATAGCCTCCACACGAAATCTAACCGTTACACACATTTGACCCAACTCGGTCAGACAGAATAGAAGAACTCGGTGAGACCGATTCAGTTCAAAATGTGAACGTTAGGATTTTCGGTGGGACCGACATGATCAACTCGGTGGGACCGATGCGCTAGGATTAGGGCAAAACCTCATCTCGGTGTGACCGATTGCATGAACTCGGTGAGACCGATTTCAGCAATGAGCAAATAGAGAGTTGGTCAGGCAAACTCGGTGGGACCGATCGCTCCTTTCGGTGATACCCAAACATTATGAAAGGTAAACAGAGAGTTTGCATTGCAAACTCGGTGGGACCGATCGCTCATTTCGGTGAGACCGAAATGTTACGAAGGGAAACAGAGAGTTTGCAATCCCATCTCGGTGAGACCGAAATCCCTATCGGTGAGACCGAACTGATTAGGGTTTCTGGCTATGGCTATGTCAAAAGAACTCGGTGGCGCCGGATAGATCAAATCAGTGGGGCTGAGTTTGACTTTAGGTTTAGGACATATTTGGAATTGAGAAAGTGGTTGAGGGCTTTGGAGCATATGACTAAGCATTTCGAGCAACTAGACCATTAAGCAACACCTCATCCCCTTTTAATAGTATTGGCTTTTCCTATGGACTCAATGTGATCTTGGATCACTAAAATAGAAATGAAGAGTCTTGAGCTTTTGCCAATATTTGTCCTTAGCATTTTGAGGGGTCCACATCTCTAGTCCATGTGCCATGCCAATCATTGAACTAACTAAAATATTTAACTTGAATGGATATTAGTTCAATGAGCTAGATGTTGTTATGAATTACCAAAACCACCCAGGGATTAGTTGCACTTTCAATTAGCACTCCGATTGCTCCTCCAGCCACTAGTGCAGGATCTTGTGATATTAATGCCGCTTTGTTGAATCTTGTTATGAAAGATCAGTTTTCCGGTACTCCTAATGAGGATGCCACGTCCCATCTTAACACATTCGTAGAATTATGCGATATGCAAAAGAAAAAAGATGTGGACAATGATATTGTGAAGTTGAAATTATTTCTGTTTTCTTTGCAAGATTGTGCAAAAATTTGGTTTTCTTCTTTGCCTCGCAATAGTATCGATTCTTGGGATAAGTGCAAAGATGATTTCATTACTAAGTATTTTCTGCCCGCAAAAATTATTTCCCTTAGAACTCAAATCATGAATTTTAAGCAACTTGAGCATGAACATGTTGCATAATCTTGGGAAAGAATGAAATTGATGCTAAGAAATTGTCCTACTCATGGTTTAAATCTTTGGATGATCATACAATTTTTTTTATGCGGGATTGAATTTTGTTTCTAGAAATCTTTTAGATTCCGCCGCGGGTGGTACTTTTATGGAAACTAATTTGGGTGAAGCTACTAAATTTCTTGATAATATTATGGAAAATTATTCACAATGGCATACCGAAAGAGCTCATACTAGTAAAAAAGTTAATTCGGTTGAAGAAATTAGTACTTTGAGTGAAAAAGTTGATGCTCTTATGAAATTGGTTGCTAATAAAAGTGCTCCTATTGATCTTAATGATGTGCCTTTGTCTACTTTGATTGAACAAAATAGTGATTCTGTATATGTGAATTTTGTCTCGCGAAACAATTTTAATAACAATGCTTATAGAGGTAATTTTAATCCTAGGCCTTTTCCTAGAAATTCCTCTAATAACTATGGTAATTCCTATGGTAATCCTTCTTATAATAATAATAGGAACACCTCTGATCTTGATAATAATATTAAAGAATTTATTAACGCTCAAAAGGTTTTCAATACTATGCTAGAAGAAAAGTTGAATAAGATTGATGATATGTCTAGAAGCACTGGTAGAATCTCTCATGATGTGGAAAATCTCTAGTTGAAATTTTTTGTGCCTAAGGATGAGGAATCAATTAAAGCTTTATATGTCTCTATGGATTAAAGTAATAAAAGAACCGCTATGCTTAGAGCTAAAAGAGAATTTTTAGAAAGAGCGTTTTCTAGTGATTGCTTTCATAAAAATGATGAAGATCTTAAAGTGACTGGTGTTTCTTCTATCGATTCCTTGTTTAGTAAAATTAAAATTGATGATAAAGGGACTGAAGAAGAGTTAACTTTAGCTAGAAGGTGTCCCGATAATTCGGAGGGTGAAAATCTTGATGAAAAAATTGATAAAAGTGCGTTTGGAGAGGTCAAAACTTTAACTAGTAATGTGCCCACTCTTTTGGATTACAAAGACTTTAATTATGATAGTTGCACTTTGATTGATTGTATTTCTTTGTTGCAATCCATGATAAATTCACCCCATGCTTATGAACAAAAATAAAGCTTTTACTAAACATATTGTTGATGCTATGATGAAAGCTTTTGAAGAAAAGTTGGAATTAGAGATCTCAATTCCTAGAAAATTACATGATGAATGGGAACCCACCATTAAATCCAAGATAAAAAATTATGAATGTTTTGCTTTATGTGATTTGGGTGCTAGTGTTTCCACAATTCCGAAATCTTTATGTGATGTGCTTGGTCTTACCAATATTGAAGAGTGTTCTTTAAATTTGCACTTGTCGGATTCTACTATTAAAAAGCCTTTGGGAAGAATTAATGATGTTCTTATTCTTGCAAATAGGAATTATTTGCCCATAGATTTTATTGTTCTTGATATTGATTGCAATCCGTCTTGTCCAATTATACTTGGTAGACCGTTTTTACGCACTATTGGTGCCGTGATTGATATGAAACAAAGCAATATTAAATTTCAGTTTCCACTAAGAAAGGGTATGGAACACTTCCCTAGAACAAGAATTAAGCCACCATATGAATCAATCATGAGGGCATCCTATGGATATAGAACTAAAGATGATGATACTTGAATCTATGCTTTATGGCTAGCTAGGGGCGTAAAACGATGGCGCTTGTTGGGAGGCAACCCAATGAATAAAATTTATTTTTGCCTTTTTCTTTCTGTTATTGAGTGTTTGCACAATTATGCCCTTTTATGATTGTGTTTTTATGTTTTAATTAGTGTTTTTGCCAAGTAAAGCTTCTGGGATAGCTTTGGTAATAGTTGATTTGATCCTGTTGACAAATAGAAACTTTTGCGTCTAGTAAAATAATTGTGTAAATTTACAGAAGCGACGAAAAATTATGATTTTTTACACAAGATTGATATACAAATTTCCTAAGTTGTCCTAATTTTTCAGAATTTTTGGAGTTACAGAAGTATAAAAAGTTTTCAGATTGCTACAGACTATTCTGTTTTTGACAGATTCTGTTTTCTTTGCGTTGTGTGCTTATTTTGATGAATCTATAGACTTTATCGAGTGGTATAAGCCATAGTAAAGTTGGAATACAGTATATATAATGCAAAAATAAAATATGAATGGGTTTGCAACAGTACTTAAAGTGGTGATTTGCTTTCTTATACTAACGGATCTCACGAAGGTTTTTGTTGAGTTTGTGATTGAAGTGTTCAAGTTTTGGGTGAGATCACGATGGATGAAGGAATAAGGAGTAAGAAGAGCCTAAGCTTGGGGATGCCCCATGGCACCCCAAGGCACTATTCAAGGATAAACAAGCAACTAAGCTTGGGGATGCCCCGAGTGGCATCCCCTCTATCTTCTAACGACCATCGGTATTTTACTTGGAGCTATATTTTTATTCGTCACATATCATGAGTTTTGCTTGGAGCATTTTGTATTATATGAGTCTTTGCTTGTTTTGCTTTTTAATTTTTCACAAGGATTTAAGCGAGCCAAAATTATGTTATGATTTGTTAGAATTACTCTATATGCTTCACTTAGATTTTTTTTAGCTATGGAATTGCTCTACTGCTTCACTTATATCTTTTTGAGCATGGTGTGCTTTAATATTTTTTGAAGAAATGCTCTCATGCTTCACTTAGATTTATTTGAGAGTTAGTAATTTTGAAGAAATTCTCTCATGCTTCACTTATATTATTTTGAGAGATGAAAATTTGTATGCTCATGTTCTTCACTTAAATTTTTTTGAGCTTGCCAAAATAAATTGCAATATATGAAACTAGTCCCAAAGTGATAGATATTCAAGAGGGATATAATAAAAACTTACATGAAGATCATTGGACAAAATAAAATTGATTCTTTGTAATAGTTTTGAGATATGATGATAGTGATATGTGAGTCATGTTGGTGGGTAATTGTGCTTTAGTAAGAATATTGGTGTTAAGGTTTGTGATTCCCTATGCAAGCACGAAAGTCAATAGTTATGCAATGAAATTACATCCTACTTATGGTGCATTATTTGGTGTTAGTTATGTTTAATGCTCGCTTATGTGATTTTTTGTTTCTTGGTTGGATGCTTCTTAGTCTTTTTGCTAGCCTTCACTTGTACTAAGTAGGAATACTACTTGTACATCCAAAATCCTTAAACACAGTTTTGCCATATGAGTCCACCATACCTACCTATATGCGGTATTCCCGTGCCGTTCTAAGCAAATTTGTGTGTGCCATCTCTAATTTTCAAAATAATTTCCTTTTTGTGTGCTCGTACCGCTCATGAAATGGTAGGGGGTGGCTGATATTTTTCCATGCTAGATGTGTTATTCTCAAGATGAGTGTTTATTCACTTGTCATTGCATGAGAGTATGGCAAAGGTATTAGGGATGCCCAGTCTCGAAATGAAAAATGAATTTACTTTATGTTGTCAAATAATAAATTCCTTGGAAAGTGTTGGTATGGACGGCACCCGTGGATACGGCTAGCCGTGGAATGTGAAAGTATGGTGGAAAAGGGAATAAACTTTATTTTCTGTTTGGGAACCGCCTATGATATATCTAGAATGGAAAGTATTGGGAACTACTCGATCGTTTTCGTTGACGGGAAAAGTATGCCTCTAAAAAAAATTTATCTCTCAATTTAAGATTTGAGCTCTGGCACCTCTACAAATCCCTACTTCCCTCTGCGAATGGCCTTTCTATTTACTTCATGCAATTTTTATTTTTTTTGAGTCTCCATCTTCTCTTATAAACCACCAACTAAGGGGCACTATGATCGTACTTGAGCATTGGATGTAGCTAATATGCAAGTGTGTTTCATGAATGGATCCATGATTGAGCATGATGGGCTAGGCATAACTTTCTTTAGTGTTGATGTTTTGAAAGACATGGTTGCTTGTTGATATGCTTGAGTATTGAAATCTTCATATCAAAACTAGACTATTGCCTTGAATCATATAAAAGTCAAAATGTCCATGCTACAAAAGAAAAGAATATGTGGTGAACATGTTAGGCAGCATTCCACATCAATTTTTTTTATCATTTACCTACTCGAGGACGGGTAGGAATTAAGCATGGGGATGCTGATACGTCTCCAAAGTATCTATAATTTTTGCTTGTTCCATGCTGTTATATTATCATTCTTGGATGTTTTACAATCATTTTATAGCACCTTTATATTATTTTTTGGGACTAACCTATTGACATAGTGCCCAGTGCCAGTTGCTATTTTTGCTTGTTTTTTACTTCACAGAATATCAGTACCAAACGGAGTCCATATGCAGCGAAACTTTTTGGCGAATTTTTCTGAACCAGAAGACACCTGTTGGGCCAAAGAAGTACCAGAGGGGGCTCCGAGGGGAGCACAACCCACCTGGGCACGCCTGGGGGCCCAAGCGCGCCCTGGTGGGTTGTGCTCACCTCGGCCGCCTCCCGCACCACCTCTTTGTTCTACAAATACCCCAAAAATCCAAAAACCCTAGGGGAGTCGACGAAACACAATTCCAACCGCCACAATTTCCAGAATCACCAGATCCAATCTAGACACCATCACGGAGGGGTTCATCATCCTCATTGGTGCCTCTCTGATGATGCGTGAGTAGTTCATTGTACACCTGCGGGTCCGTAGTTAGTAGCTAGATGGCTTCCTCTCTCTCTTTTGATTCTCAATACAATGGTCTCTTTGAGATCTATTTGATGTAACTCTTTTTGCGGTGTGTTTGTTGGGATCCGATGAACTTTGAGTTTATGATCAGATCTATTTATCCATGAAAGTTATTTGAGTTTCTTTGATCTCTTATATGCATGATTACTTATAGCCTCGTATTTTTTCCAATCTTTGGTTTAGTTAGGCCAACTAGATCAATTTTTCTTGCCATGGGAAGAGGTGCTTTGTGATGGGTTCGGTTGTGCGGTGTTCTTTCCCAGTGACAGAAGGGGCAGCAAGACACGTATTGATCGTTGCTATTAAGGATAACTAGATGGGGTCTATTCCTACATGAATAGATCTTGTCTACATCATGTCATCGTTCTTATTGCATTACTCCATTTCTCCATGAACTTAATACACTAGATGCATGCTGGATAGCGGTCGATGTGTGGAGTAGTAGTAGTAGATGCAGGTAGGAGTCGGTCTACTAATCTTAGCCGTGATGCCTATATAATGATGATTGCCTGGATATTGTCATAATTATTTGAAGTTCTATCAATTTCCCAACAGTAATTTTTTTTACCCGTCGTATGCTATTTTTCTCAAGAGAAGCCACTAGTGAAATCTACGGCCTCTGGGTCTATTCTTTATCCTATTTGCTTTGAGATCTATTTTTATTTGCTTTTGTTTTTAGATCTATTATTCTAAAAACCCAAAAATACCTTGCTGCACTTTTTCTTTATTTATTTTATTTTGTTTTATCGCGAGATCTATTTATCCAAAATCATACAAACCAATCTATCTTTTACCCGAGAGGGATTGATAACCCCTCTTATGCGTCAGGCTGCAAGTATTTGTTCTTTGTGTGCAGGTACCGTTTACATAGTGTTGCTTGGTTCTCCTACTGGTTCGATAACCTTGGTTTCATACTGAGGGAAATACCTACCGTAGCTGTGCTGCATCATCCCTTCCTCTTCGGGGAAATACTGACGCGGACACGAGCCATCACCAGTGGCTCCAATGGCGCTCCCAGCGGCCGACGACAACAACGGGGGCTGTTCACCAAGCATCACGTAGTGGACACCCAAGTGAGGGGGAAGGCCCTCTCGGTGGTGTAGACGAACGAGCCGGCCTCGGTGGAGAGCTCCATCCAAACTATGGAGCAGTTGCTTGCTGAGGACAAGTACCAAGTGGTCGGCTTCGACCTCGAGTTCACCAACGGTCGTGCCGGGCATGATAAGAAGGTTGCCGTCGCCTAGTTGTGCGTGCGACATGTCAAGCTCGTCTACCACTACCACCTGGCCACAAGGCCTTGCTAGTGTTTCTCCAGGTTTATCAACAGCTCCGACTACAGTGTCGCTATGGTGGACACCACCAATGATCTAGAAGTGCTCAAGGTTTCGGGCTTAACCTGCAAGAATCTTGTCAACATCCATGACCACTACAAGGTCTTGGGCAGCGACAACAACAAACAGAACTCCCTAGTTGACGTCGCATCGGCCAGCATCGACCCCTACTACATGAAGATGAAGGATGAGTGCAAGAAGGACAAGAACGCCTAGCACAGTGTCTGGCATCAGAGACTCGATGAAGAACACATCAAGTACGCGGCCAAGGACGCGTACACAAGCTACGAGATGTACAGGCGGATGGTTGACATGAGGAAGTGTCTTCTTCTTGCCCCAGGCAAGGGATCGAGCCACAGAGCAGTGGCGGGAGCATCACAAGAAGTAGATGACTAGATGATCGTTTCTCCTAGTTTAGAATGCATGCAATTGTTTATTGAGGTGTGTGCGAATGATCTGTATAGTCACTTATGTAATTGGATGTTTATTTCAGTTATATATATATATATGTTATTCTTCTATAGATATAGCAAATCACATGGCTTATTAGCAGCAATCATCTGTGTTATTATTGGTCTTCGCACACATTTCTGATTACGGACCTATTTACCGCGTATCACACACATCTTGTTCAGTTGAACTGTTCCCATTGTCTTGGCTCATTGCAAACAGTTCATCCGAGTGAACTGTATGCCCTCCATCGCACACACCTTGATATGGCTGACCATTTTTATTGTGTTGCCTAATCACACATAGTTCATCCTAGTGAACTGTATGCCGTATATCGCACACACCCTCATTTGGCTGCCCGTTTTTGTTGTTCTGCCTCATCGCAAACAGTTCTGCTGGATTAACCGTTTGCCACGCATCGCACATGCAACTCTAATCTGAATCGTGTATGATGTCACCGCCATCGCAAACATTTTGTATCTTTTTTTGACGATTTTATTACATCACCGTTTGTGATTAATGCATTGCACACAGTTTCGTCGAAGGGTCTCTGATAGGACTGTCGCGTTTGGACCAACCTACAGTAGTGATGCATAGCCTGTTTTTTATAACCTGCTATGGATACTTTATATGTTATCTTATATTCTTAGTATAGCTTTGCTATTATCCCATTAGTGGCCCTACATCCTTGTCCGTGTTGCCATGCTATACTATCTGGTTTATCCGAGATGATGGATCACTGTACCGAGAGCAGAACACCCCTAAAGGCCCTTACAATTGTATGACTCTACCGAGTTGTATCAAGTGTGATCTATCGAGGGTGATTCCTTGTATTTCACTCTCAAAGACGACTCCATAGTGTAGCACATTTGATGTGAGCTTCTGAGGGTGATTCCTCGTATTTTACTCTAGGCGATGACTTTTTCGTGCTTCTGAGGTAAACCTATCGATGGTGATCCCTCCGGTTTCACCTTGATGGTATGGACCTGAATCCCGACTGTTACAATGATAAAGGCGGGTTGGCCCCAAGGGTACCCGCAAGAGATAATGTGGCAGAACGACAGGGAAGGTAGAGACCACCTAGGAGAGAGAGGTGGGCCTGGTCACTGGTCGTGGTCCGCGAGTTACCTAGTCGGAGCAACGGCCCTAGTCGTCTCCGCGAGATGCTAATTATACAATAACAGATTTGGGTATTTGATTTGAGTTGGCCGCTGGCCTATACGCACTAACCGCCGCGTAGGATAATGGTATATGGGACCCTCGGCGTCGTATGATTCTCCCGAAAGCTCTACAGATCTTACAGTTGAGAGGCATGTGCCCGGGTGGTCCGCGTAAGCACCTACTTTGTATAAAGAGGTAGCCAGGACTGGTCTCGGTCGTCCTCGCAACGGATGGGAGTGCTTAGGACGATAGGCCCATGACCCCTTCGCACTTAGGATTTAGACCGGCGTGTGACCTCTCTAGAGGGCCTACGTAGGACTACGACGTGTTGATTGCCCGAAGCTGGGCATTACCCAGAAAAGTGTGTCTGGCCAGAGGTAATCGAGTGTATCGGGTAATGTGGTGCATCCCTGCAGGGAAGTAATCTATTCTAATAGCCGTCTCCATGGTAACAGGACACTTGAAGTTGTATACTGATCTATTACAACTAGAATTGGATACTATATTTAACTTAAATGATGTTTTGCTCCGGGATTGCTTTCTCGCAGGATAGTCGAGGAAGGATCTTAGAGCATTGTTGATATAAACATGTTACTATATATTATTATATGGTTCTCTCTTCTACTACTGCAACATGATGGCTGCAAGAAGATGTAGTCTTCGATAGGATGTGCTTCTCCTCCATACTCTAGCATTTCTGCAGCATAGTCCACAGATATAGCCCCATTCCTTTAATACTGATGCATACTTAGTACATATCTGATGTAAGTCTTGCTTGTACTTCGGATGAGTACTCACGGTTGCTTTGCTACCTCTTTTCTTCTTCCAGGATGTTGTGATCAAATGATGGAGCCTAGGAGCCAGAGGATCCTGCAGGTTTCTACTACTACGTGGAGACCAACGACCAGGAGTAGTCTGGAGGTCCCAGGCAGGAGGTCTCGCCTTTCGATCTAGCATCGTTGTTTTGCTCAACCTTCTTAAGGCAAAACTTGTTTAACTTTGTCTGTACCTAGACTTATGTTGTTTGCTGACTAATGTAATCAGGTCCTCGCGACCCTGGTTTGTAATATATGAGATTTATGTTTACCCCTTTGTGTCGTAGAGTTGTGTTGTGATATTGATGTGAGTCACCGTTCGTGATCGTGCATGATGTGTGTATGGTTAGTGCACGATTATAAACGGGGGTGTCACACCTGTACACTAAACTAGGCTCTCCAACAGTACCTAGAGGTCCAGTTCAAAAGTACGCCTAGTTTTTACATAGCGCACACATAGTAACTGCTCATTTGAGTGTGTGTAAGAGATGTGACATGTTTCATTATGTGGTGTCATTTTGTTATAAACTCATGCTTTGGTGTTGTTCAAAGATTGGAAAGTGTGCATATTTATCTTCCATGTAAGGAGACCAGTAACTAGTTTGTGTCACCTTGCAGAGGGGGTGCAATGAAGCAAAGATT
This sequence comes from Thinopyrum elongatum, assembly GCA_011799875.1. NCBI lineage: Eukaryota > Viridiplantae > Streptophyta > Magnoliopsida > Poales > Poaceae > Thinopyrum > Thinopyrum elongatum. The sequence goes on along the minus strand of CM022300.1, from coordinate 152,576,662 downwards.
CAAGATTTCCAAGTACAAGATGTTAGGAAGGAGCCTTGCAAGAGAAGGAGGAGTAGCGTTGAGCCTGTACAACCAGTTATGGTAAGTCACTGTATTACAATTACCAGGACATCCTATTTGTCTAATATTGTGCTTGCGTAGGGTTCTTAACCTGTTACCCAGTCATTGGGCCATTAATTAATACTCCCTCCGCTCACTACTATAAGATGTTCTAACTTTTTTGTAAATCAGATGTATATAAACACATTTTAATGTGTCTATTCACTCATTTGAGTATGGATGTAGTCTACATTTAAATATCTAAAACATCTTATATTAGTGAATAGTGAGAAACTCCTTCCTGCTATGGTAGAGTTCTCGATGTCATAAATGTTATAACCAAACGCAAGTTCACATCATTAGCCTCCCTATCATTATATTGTGCTTGCATAATGAACTGCAAAGGGATTCATACAAACAATGTTACATTGCTTGTTCCAATATATAGATGATACATCAGTTGATTCAAATGTAGCTAGGACAAGGTTGTTATTGAGGCGTGCATGTATGCATGCTGCCAACTCAATAGTTCAATTGCTTGTTTTTTCAGGCATATTTAAATTGCTCTTTTCAATTGCTTTATTTGTCCTTAGTTAATGAGATGCCCAAACAATGATGCCTGATGTAGGGTTATAACTATTAGTTGACATAATTAAATGCTTTACGATTTCATTACTCTGATGAAGTGTGCCTGAAGCTTTGAAGTCTATTAACCAACTATTACTGCATGAGGCTCACACTCTAGTTTATACGAGGCTAATGATTGCATAGTTTTGCTTGCTATAGTAGGTTTGTATGAATCCCTCTGTAGTTCATTATGCTCCCCAAGAATCTTTTGGAACATGGCACACAATGTTCCAGCTAATTAATATGAGCTACAGAATGGCTAACTTCTTGCTTACTTATACGCAAGATATATATATAATGTTCAGTAGCTGCGCATGGTCTAAATTTGTGACATGTCTGTGTTTTGGAATTGGCCCCAACATCATGCTCCTTTGGTGAGCTAAGAGAGATTTATGTATGCGGACTACCTTTTTAATAATTTTTAAAATATCACCTGCTTATGCTTTATGATGTGTACATTATTGTTAGTCCTATTTTGCCATGTACAAGATAGTCTGTCTTGCTCGCTTCACTGTTGTAACTATATTTTTGCCCTGGTCATGTGTACTTACAGAAACATTTCAGGATGAAGTGACATCAACACAAAGCTGATGTTCTAGAGCATCAACTAGAGGTGGCAAGACAACGTGCATATGAGTCTCAACATGTAATCAACACGTTGAGACCGGAGGTGCAGATATCAGATGCATGAGTGAAAAAATGAAACAAGACACCGAGGTAAACATAAAGGAATTGGAGATTTTACAGACTGAAATTTGTGCTATCTGAGTCTGGCCAATCCTATTTTCTGAAGAGATTATAGTTCAAATGGTAAGTTCTGTTGATGCGCGTCCATGATGTATGAGCTTTATTTGCCCAGTGTATGTAATTTGCTTATTATGTACGCTTTATTATCACTGGTGGCAAACTATGATGCCCAGTCGATGTAATTTGCTACAATTTCTTTATTGTATAGTGTAGGATTATTCTTCGTTTCTATGCCTTAATCTCTTTATTGTATAGTGTAGGTTTTCTAGAGGGGATAGTATAGAGTAGGATAATTCTTTGTGTATGCTATCGTTGAAACGAGGGCCAACACGCCCAAACATTACCTGGACGCCATCCGAACAACAAACATGGGTAGTCAAAGAAGGCCTTAATTGGACTGGTCAACTAATAGTTAGTGGATCCTAATTTATGTGGGCACATAATGGCTCAGATGGCCCAAACAACTAGGCCCATTACAATTAGTGGATTTCGGCCTCAAATGTGGGCCCATCGTAACAATGGCCCTTACCAGGCCGTTAACAGGCCAAAATAAGCGTCAGTTTTGTCTTGCCCATTTCCATGTCGGCCATTAAGAGGCCTAAAGCATTTTGGGCCAAAAGAGACCCGATGTACAACATAGGTGATGTCTACTGCACAACTTGTTCTTGTAGACTCGTGTTGGGCCTCCAAGCGTAGAGTTTTGTAAGAAAGTAGCAATTTTCGCTCAAGTGGATGACCTAAGGTTTATCAATCGGTGGGAGGCGTAGGAGGCAGATGGTCTCTCTCAAACAACCCTGCAACCAAATAACAAAAAGTCTCTTCTGTCCCCAACACACCAAATACAATGGTAATTTGTATAGGTGCACTAGTTCGGTGAAGAGATGGTGATACAAGCGTAGTAATGATAGTAGATATTGATTTTTGTAATAGGAACAATAAAAAACAGCAAGGTAGCAATTGATAAAACGGAGCACAAACGGTATTGCAATGCTTGAAAATGAGGCCTAGGGTCCGTACTTTCGCTAGTGCAATCTCTCAACAATGCTAATATAATTGGATCATATAACCATCCCTCAACGTGCGATGAAGAATCACTCCAAAGTTCTTATCTAGCAGAGAACATAAGAAGAAATTGTTTGTAGGGTATGAAACCACCTCAAAGTTATCCTTTCCGATTGATCTATCTAAGAGTTCATACTAAAATAACACCAAGTTATCTTTTCCGATCGATCTATCCAAGAGTTCGTACTAAAATAACACCATATGATACACATCAACCAACTCTAATGTCACCTAGATACTCCAATGTCACCATGAGTATCCGTGAGTTGATTATATGATATGCATCAAACAATTTCAGATTCATAATACTCAATCCAACACAAAGAACATCAAAGAGTGCCCCAAGATTTCTACCAGAGAAACAAGGACGAAAATGTGCATCAACCCCTATGCATAGATTACCCCAATGTCACCTCGGGAATCCGCGAGTTGAGTGCCAAGACATAGATCAAGTGCTCTCAAATCCATAAAAATATTCAATCCGATAAAAAAGAAATCTCAAAGGGAAAACTCAATTCATCACAACAAGATAGAGAGGGAAAAACACCATATGATCCAACTATATTAACAAAGCCAGCGATACATCAAGATCATGCCAACTCAAGAACATGAGAGAGAGAGAGAGATTAAACACATAGCTACTGGTACAAACCCTCATCCCCGAGGGTGGACTACTCCCTCCTCATCATGGTGGCCGCCGGGATTATGAAGATGGCCACCGATGATGATTTCCCCCTCCAGCAGGGTGCCGAAACAGGGTCCAGATTGGTTTTTCGTGGCTACAGAGGCTTGCGGCGACGGAACTTCTGTTCTAGGGTTATTTCTGGGGGTTTCTGTATTTATAGGATTTTTTGGCGTTGGTTTCAAGAGAAGATAGGCCTCAAGGTGAGCACGATACACATGCACACGAGTTGGGCTCCAGGCACGCCCTGGTGTATCTTGCTCACCTCCTTCGCCTTCTGGCCCTCCCACAAAGCTTCTAGTGCCTCTTTTGTTCCAAAAAAATCGTCAAAAAGTTTCGTTGCATTTGGAGAACTTTTATTTCTGCACAAAAAACAACACCACGGTAGTTCTGCTGAAAACAGCGCCAGTCCAGGTTAGTTCCATGCAAATCATACCAAAGCCATATAAAATTGTTGTAAACATGGCATGTATACTTCATAAATTATAGATACGTTGGAGACGTATCAATAGGCTTTTAACAGGACGAAAGTTGGGTCGCCTGGAATTGTGCCATGGAGAATGTGGGCCGCTAATGGACCCAAAGTCGGGTGGGACCGTCAAAGGCCCAACTGTAGTGCAGGCCATTAACAGGCCGAAAAACACAACGGGCTAGAAATTGGCCCCAACTATAGAATAGGCCGAGAAAAGGCCAAATGACGTACCGGCGGGATATTGGCCCATCTGTATAATGGGCTGCTAACAGGCCGAAAGAAGCTTGGACCATAATTGAGCCCAAAGATGTACCGGGCTATTAACGGGCTAAAATTGATGATGGGCCGGAATGGTGTCAAATCTATAATGGGCCTTCGACGGGCCGATTTTGCGTATCTCGTATGGGCCGTGGTTGTGAATGGGCTAGATGCAAGTAGGCCGCTAATGGGACGGCCGGCTTATATTGACAGGTCCGGCCTTTTAACCTAAATGGGCCAATGTTGGGTCGTGCCACATGTCGACATATCATTGGCGCCTCATGTCCGTTGGACGGCTGACATCTATTGCGGCGCGGAGTTGACACGTGGTTCCTTCGGCCAATGAGAATTTTACACGTGGAAAATCGCCATCGGTCCGGGCTGTTAACGGGTTATTGGATCCAAAACCGGACCCGACAGCTTAACAGTGACCCGTTACGATGGATGCCACGTGTCGGTTACCCTTGATGAAAGCACTTCCATGACATGCCATTTATTGTCATGGAAGTGGACACTTTCGTGATGATAATTTGAGTATGGTCATGGAACACTTCTACGACAGCACAGCTATGAATATCTTGATTCTGTCATAAAATTGTTATGGATGTACATGCATGACAGAAGCCGTGACCTACTGTGAGAAACACGTATCATCACGGAAGTGTTTTTTTGTAGTGATGGAAATTTCTTGCAGTATGATGATAATGTAAATCCTAGACCCTCTGATCACATCACCAATAGCTTTGCTCCTGGTCTGATTCAGCAACAACAGTGCTTGGGCACGCTATTGGCTCAACTAGTGCATGAGACTACACAGTTAGGCATTCCTGATGTGGCTAGTTCCCCCAATTCTTGTGGACAGGGGTCTAAGAATGGGCAGGGGGTTGAGAAAGGAAAGGGTAGTGGAGAAAGTGTGGCTGGAGGTGTGTTAAATAACCAGAATAGTGGATTTGCTAGTAGATTCATGAATCAGGGACAAACTTCTAAGATTGGTAAATTTGGTACTGGGCTTGGACAAGAGAGTAGGAAAGTTGGTGCTGGATATAGGTAGATGTGCAACAAATGCAAATACCATAGACATTAGTCCTATAAAGGATAGTGGAGTACCCGCCTCCCTGAGTACCTCACGGGCAGAGAAGCGACTCTTGGCCGTCCGTCGCATGGTAGCGTGCTAGGAGGGCCAGTCGGTAGCAATGCGAGCCGTCTGATCTACCCGGACGGCTCACGCACGGGTGACCCAGTTGGAGGGTTCATGATGGGTGGAGCACCGGGTGCTCCCGGGGACACCATCATTGGGCTGCGTCAACCATGCCCGCGGGGGAGGCACCAGACGGACGGTGAAAAGGTACGTCCATGACGAGCGGACCACGCGTCGGGTGGCTTGCCGCTGGGGCCTCTCTGGGGTGCTCAGAGTCGTCCAATCGACCCAGACGGCTCACACCTAGGTGTTCCGGCTCGAGGGTACATGGCGGTTGGACCGCCGCACGGGGCCATCGTCATAGGGCGATGTCAGGCGTGGCCGCGGGTGGGGCTCCGCGCCCTACATTGCGTGTGATGGTGTGCCTGAACCTGCTGTTGACGTGTAGGCCCCCGTCGGGATGGTCCGGTTACTACAGGCGGGTCTGGGCACTCTTTCATGCGCACGTGCGCCTCTCTCGTGGGTGCACAGAGCCGTTCGACCTGCACGGATGTCGTGGACTGACACAGTTGGGCTGTCCATGATGGGTGGCCCGAGCGCCCGCCTGGGACTTCTGTTATTGGACAGCTTCAGTCCCACACGCTGGGGCTTTTTGCATGGCATCCCGATGGGCTATCCGGGCCCACCTGTCGGTGTCCACAGCCCTCGTTGGTTCGTCTGGTCATGACAGGCGGGTTCCACATCGCAATTACCTACGCCTGTGTGTGCCGGTTCACGAGCGGGGCTCGGCTGTTAGTGGTGTAGCCGTCTTGTGTCATTCGACTTACTCGGGTATGTGTGGGCGTTGTGTGCACACGCGTTTTGCCAGGCTGTTTCGTTTGCAAAACCCGGGTAGGCATGCGGTGTGTTGCTCACATGGACCGGCTTGGGGTAATGTTTGGGGCCTGTCTACCTGGGTTGTTTCGCTGTCATTTTGGTCTTTTTTGTAGGTCAGTTGTTTCGCGGGCATTTCGGTCTTTTCTGTAGGTCAGTTGTTTCGCGGGCATTTTGATCTTTTCGTTAAGCTGGTTGCATTTACATTTAAGTTGGTTACTTTAAGCCACATGTCTGGCGCAGTGCACAATGGGCTCGCTTTCTCTCTTCTCATTGCTCTTGCAGTGTCTGAAAATGCTCCGGTGTAGCGTCGGGCGCCAGTCCGTCGAAGTGGTCATCATCATGGAGGCTAGTGAGGGCGGCGGGTGCCGGTATAAAAATGTCTCGAACACATGTCTTTGACGATGCGACGACAATTCACGTAACTCAAAATTACTTTTAGGTGGTCGTCTGTGCATCTCCTTGGCTCGTTGTGCCGTGTTGTGGTGTTGCGTGAATTTGGTGTTGTTGCTTCATTGAATTTTTTAGTTGATGTTGCCCTTTTTAGTGTATTGTTAATCATACTTGCCTTATTCAAGCCATTTTCATAGCGTCAAACTTTGTGAAATAGAAATAGATCATGTTATGTTACGCCAATTCATGTTGTTCCTATGTAAATTGGCAAAACATTATTGGCTTACGGCACAACATTGCTAGCCATGAGTGTGTACTATTGACCATTGGATTGGCAGGCTTTTGCTCCAACCAATGGCATAACTGGTTCATACGTCAACTCAACACTCAGCATACAGATCGAGAACTATGAAGAAGGTGAAGGATATAATTTTCCCTACCAACACGCTGGCCGGCGCGTGATCAAGTGTCCTGGCCTTCTTGTCCGGTCGTGTTTGTAGCGACCTAAGTAGGACATCCACGGGAATCATCATCACGCAACAACAGTTCTTGTTCGGTGGACTTGTGGTCGTCCCGGCTTTATCTGCCCGACATGTATTTATTGATGGGAGAGTACGATGTGGAGCGCGAATTGCATTCATGGCTGGCGTCTGTTGTGATGGTGGCAGTTCAGTTTGGATTGGATTGTGCCCGCCTAGGTAATGCAACCCAGCTCCCACCCGAAACACGATGGGATAGAATGGATCCCAAGCTGACCAGACCCACTAATGCTCACGAGTTTTCCAGGCATCCCAATAGGAAGTAGACAACTAGGAAGATCGAGTTGGATAGGCTCTTTCTTACCTCGCTACCATATGTTTGTCGGTGCGTTTTGTTGGGAAACGTAGTAGAAAACAAAAATAATTCGCCCTACGATCACCCAGGAACAATATGAAGATGCATTAACGGTTTGGATTCGATCGTTATCGACTCTGAGTTGCAGCGAAAGACGGCAAGTCGGTGTAGATCATACTCGGAGTCCCTAGAACCATAGACAAACGATCCTGAGAACCACCCATGAACAGTCCCTCAAATAGAACACCGAAAGCACGACCTCTCTACGAGTTGCAAGCGTACGTTCTTCACGATCTGCTAGCGCTTCGCTGTCCAGAGCTAACCGTCACTGGAGAATTAGAGGGGGGAGATTAGAACCACACTAGGCTTCTAATTATGAGGATTAGAGGATCTAGATCTAGCTCTAATTCACTACAAGAAATATGTCAACTTGTGACCTTCTGTCAGTGACCCTGAAAGAATTGGTCGTAAATCTACGACCATTTGAGACCAATTGGTCATAAGCTGTTCGGGGGGCTCCAAACTCTATACCATAACAACCATTTTGATCAGAAAGGTCGTAATTTCCTTACACGAAATGGTCATAAAGCAAACAACACTGGTCCGCTGCCTTATTTCTAGCTGATCACGACCAATATAGATGGTCATAGCCTTGTAAATTGTGGTGCATTACTATGACTAGGCGCCACCTCATCGGTTTTGCATGTGTGTCATGTCTATGTGTCAATTTTTTCCCTAGGTTGTGAAGCAGCCTATATTTCTATCATTCCAAAAATTCCCAAAAAATTTGGGCATTCTTTACTATCCAAATCATTGCCTCATGAAAAAATTCAGCTCCATTTGCCTAGTAAATCTTCCTCTGCAAATTTCCAAATTTATGTTCAGCTAGAACCATTGTGAAGGAAGTACTAGCTAGGCATATCCTAATGAGCTGAATTTTTGCCGCATCTTCTATATTCCCAAATCATAGCTCTCCACAAAATTTGAGCCCCATCTAACAATCCATGTGAGCTCACCATCCAATTTTTGTTTTTGGTAATATTTTCAGTTTGTGAAGCAACTATATTTATGTTAAGTTATAATTGCTGAAAATTTACCAGGACATGACCCTGCCCATAGAACCTCCTTCCACCAAATTTTAGCTCATTTAATCTAGCCAATTTCTCTCAACATTTTTCCCAATTTTCTGTTCAGTGGAGAGCACTGTGAAGGAAGTACCATTTTTATTTATCCAAATAGTATAAAATTTTTATAGAGCCTTCATATGCCCAAATTATCATCCTCCTCCAAATTTCAGATCAATCCATTCACTCATTTGAGTCCAGCTTCAACATTCATATTTCTATCCTGTGTGGTACTTTGCAAAGCAAGTGACACCTAGACTCCTCCATTTGAGCTGCAAATTTTCCAAGACAGTGTCCTTAGTAGATGATCATCCTTGGCCAAAACTCAGGCCCATTGGCCATGTGCATTTTCCCCACCACTAATCAAACACTTGGCTGCTAATTCATGTTTGAGCCTAGTTCAGTCTCCTCATGAGATTCTTCTATTGCCTTCTTCTTCCTAACACCTACCGGGGGAGTGCCCAACCCACTAGACATGCCTAGGCCGCCCAGAACGCATGGCAACGCCACGGTCATGCGGTGACCACGCGGCGGGCATGCGAGTTTACGCGCTCTGGAGTTGGGGCCCTCGGCCACCGTTCAAACCTCGACGTATAGCCACCAAACCATGTATTTCTGATTAAATAGATACTTATGTACCTAGAAATGATTTTTGGAAAAATAAAGAGCAAACTATAAGGTAGTTGCAGTTCAAATTTCACCCGCTTCCTACTAAATTGGCGGAAATTTGTCTTTTTCACGAGAGGTGGATCAAAACTTTTGACACCCAACCATTTGGTAAATTGTGCATTAAATATGGCCTGGTATTTTAGAAAATTGATTTGGTACAATTTTGCAACAAATATATGGTAGGTCCTTCACAAAAAAACTCATTTTGGGCACTCAAAAAATGGAAAATGAATTTTTTGTCCAAAGAAAATGAAACTTCCTTAGGCAACATTGTTTGCCATTCCAAGATGCACCCTTGTGAACAATATGAGATCATTTGAACAAACTATGCCATGCATGCGGCCATAAAATTGATCATTTGGCGTGAAAGCCATGAGTATTCACACATGATAGCTCATTTCTGAGAACACTTTTTTAAAAGAATTTCTGTATTACAAGTTTATTATTTTTCCTAGTAACTTGGTCACATATAATGACACAAGGCAAAGGTTTTCCAATTTTTTGATTTTTTTTTGAATTTTTCATGCCTGTTTCAAAATGCGGTCAAAACTGCGGGCATGACCATTCCTATCTAGTGGTTGAATCTTGGAAAACTTTGGGTGTTTCTCTGATTAAATAGATACTTATGTACCTAGAAATGATTTTTGAAAAAAATAAAGAGCAAACTATAAGGCAACTGCAGTTCAAATTTGACCCGCTTCCTACTGAATCGGCAGAAATTTGTCTTCTTCACGAGAGGTGGATCAAAACTTTTGACACCCAACCATTTGGTCAATTGTGCATTAAATATGGCCTAGTATTTTATAAAAATGGTGTGGTCCAATTTTGCAACAAATACATGGTAGGTCCTTCACAAAAAAACTCATTTTAGGCATTCAAAAAATGGAAAATGATTTTTTCATCGAAAGAAAATGAAAACTTCCTTAGGCAACATTGTTTGCCATTCCAAGATGCACCCTTGTGCACAATATGAGATCATTTGAAGAAACTATGCCATGAATGTAGCCATAAGATTGATCATTTGGCTTGAAAGACACGAATATTCACACATGATAGCTCATTTATGAGAACACTTCTAAAAAATATTTGTCGTATTACAAGTTTATTATTTTTCCTGGTAACTTGGTCACATATAATGACACAATGCGAAGGTTTCCATTTTTTTTTTGAATTTTTCATGCCCATTTAAAAATGTGGTCAAAAAGGCGGGCATGACCGTTCCTAGCTAGTGGTTGAATCTAGGAAAACTTTTGGATTATCTCTGATTAAATAGATACTTATGTACCTAGAAATGATTTTTGTAAAAAATAAAGAGCAAACTATAAGGTAGCTGCAGTTCAAATTTGACCCACTTCCTACTAAATTGGCGGAAATTTGTCCTTTTCACGAGAGGTGGATCAAAAGATTTTGACACCCAACCATTTGGTCAATTGTACATTAAATATGGTCTAATATTTTAGAAAAATTATTCGGTACAATTTTGCAACAAATATATGGTAGGTTCTTCACAAAAAAACTCATTTTGGGCACTAAAAAATAGAAAATCAATTTTTCATGCAAAGGAAGTGAAAACTTCCTTAGGCAACATTGTTTGCCATTCCAAGATGCACCCTTGTGCACAATATGATATCATTTGAACAAACTATGACATGCATGTGGCCATAAGATTGATTATTTCGGTTGAAAGCCATGAATCTTCACACATGATAGCTCATTTCTGAGAACATTTTTTAAAAATAATTATCGTATTACTAATTTATTATTTTTTCTGGTAACTTGGTCACATATAATGACACGATGCGAAGGTTTTCTAATTTTTTGATTTTTTTTTTGAATTTTGCGGTCAAAACGACGGGCATGACCCTTCGTAGCTAGGGGTTCAATCTTGCAAAACTTCTGGAGTTTCTCGGATTAAATAGATACTTATGTACCTAAAAATGGTTTTTGAAAAAAATAAAAAGCAAATTATGAGGGACCTGCAGTTCAAATTTGACCCGCTTCTTACTGAATCAGCAGAAATTTGTCCTTTTCACGAAAGGTGGATCAAAAGATTTTGACACCCAATCATTTGGTCAATTGTACATTAAATATGGACTAGTATTTTATAAAATTGACTTGGTCCAATTTTGCAACAAATATATGGTAGGTCCTTCATAAAAAAACTCATTTTGGGCACTAAAAAATGGAAAATGAATTTTTCATGCAAAGAAATAGAAAACTTCCTTAGGCAACATTTTTTGTCATTCCAAGATGCAAACTTGTACAAAATATGATATCATTTGAACAAATTATGCCATGAATGTTGCTATAACATTGGCCATTTGCCTTCAAAGCCATGGATCTTCATACATGATAGCTCGTTTATGAGAACACTTTTTTAGGACATTTGTCGTAGTCCAAGTTTGTTATTTTTCCTGGAAACTAGGTCACTTGTAATGACACAATACGAAGGTTTTCAATTTTTTTAATTTCTTATGCCCCTTTCAAAATGCGGTCAAAACGACGGGCATGACCGTTCGTAGCTAGGGGATGAATCTTGCAAAACTTTTGGAATTTCTCTGATTAAATAGATACTTATGTACCTAAAAATGATTTTTGCAAAAAATAAAAATCAAATTATGTGGTAGCTGTAGCATATTTGACCCGCTTCCCTCTGAATCAGCAGTAATCTGTCAATTTGATGAAACGTGGATCAAAAGCATTTTACATGAAACCATTTGGTCAATTATACATAAAATTTGGTCTAATACATAGAGTTGGTAGGTTCTTCACAACAAAACTATTTTTTGTACTCCAAAAATAAAAATGCTTTTTCATGAAAAAATCATATTTTTAATCAATTACGACCTATTTATATGGTCATAACGTCATCAAGGCCTTTATTGCGTTCTAATTGGTCCATGAGCACTTCACGCGGATCATGCATCAAACACCCTTGGATAGTCCCGGATCTGACGGCAGCCCTCTTCCCCCTCCCCCTCTCACCCCTCATCCCCCTCGTCCCCCTCCCGGATCCGACGTGCATCTCCCTCTCACCCTGGTCCAAACCCTAGCCGCGCCCTCCTTCGTGCGCCACCGCCCCCATCGATTCCGCCCAACACTGCCGTCCCTTGCCGGCTCCCCTTCCACTCGCTCTCCCGAGAAGGCCGAGATGGACGGCCTCGGCTCCCCCCTCTCTCTTTCTCACTGAACCACCTCCTGATCCCCTTTGGGCCGCCACCATAGCTGGCAGATCCCGGTCGGCTCCGGCTACCCCTCGTGCCTCCTCTCCCGAGCCAGACCACGCCGTCGTGCCCGACCATGACCCCGCTGTCATTTGCTCCCCACCGGCGACGATCATGGTGTCGCGGCTGGCTTACTCGCCGGCGCGCGGGTGCATCTTTTTTTTTGCGGGTGCATCGCCCGCGAAGGCGCCGAGCAGGGAGCTACTGCTGCCCAAGGGCGGTGCCGACACCGCGGCCTAGCTATATCGGCCGACGCACCCACCCCTGCCGGGCACCGTCCTCCTCTTCCTCCTCACTCAAGTATCGATGGACCGCCTCCTCTCTCCCTCTTGCCGCGATGTTCGTGCCGAGCCCATCTAATTTTTTCGATCGGGCGGAGTTGGCAGCGACAGGTCATGTGCGGATCGTAGGACTGGCAGTAATCGGTTCTTGGTAGGGATCTCGCTTCTCCTGAGTCAGTCAGTTTTGACTGCCATCTATTCGCTGTTGTATCGTGTATGTTTGCAACCACTAATCAGGGCAGGGCAGGGGAGTTTTGCTGGTCCTCATCGATTTTACCCTGAGTACCTGGTCTGCGTCGCTGTATCCGTGTGTGTTCTTCTAATTATTAGTATTAGGTTGCCGAGGGCACCAGATCATTCATGGCTTAACCAGTCGCCTGTGTCAGATCGCTCAGGGGTAGTACACTTAGTCAAATCAGGGCTAAATTAGTTCGAGAATAACCAGTCATCGCTGTCAGGTCACGCGGCCGCAGTCCAATATAGTCAATGCTAGGCCACCACCAATAATCAACGCAGGTGCACACACACACACATTAGTGCTTTATAATCAACTTGGTGGGGAATTTTCTTTAGGCATTTCATTGATCTATGCCCTGTTCCAAAAATTTAAGTGGTTTGTGTGTGCCCTTCATAATCACTGGCTGAGACATCAATTAGAATGCCCAAATTGTCAAATGCAGCAGTCTTTGTCAAACAATACATAACAATTCAGCGCTACGGGAATGCCCTTGCATATAGGCATTACAAAGTACATTATGTTGGACTGAATACTATGTTCTAGGTGTGCATTTCAGATATGAATTTAGTTAGTACTGAAAACAAAGGGATAAATAATCTTGTTGCAGTTCTGAATATCACAGCCACTAATCTCGTTTTATCCTCCCAATTGGGTCAATTCAGCGATCCGGCATCCAATTTGTTTCCAGAGCACCATAGTGTTCCTCACCTCTGCATATTGGGATTCTGAAACATGCCTTCTGCGATGATTTCCAGGGCAGTAGCTGACCGAACGAAAACAGTGACGGACTACAAGTCGGAGAAGAGGAAGGAGATGGAGGCGGAGGGGTACAAGATCCTGGGCAACTCCGGTGACCAGTGGAGTCACCTGCTGGGCTACTCCATGTGTATCATATTCTATATCATGTTTTGTATCATATTCGATGTGTTTTCTGCTAATGCTAGATCGACATACACTTGCGTAGGTGTAAATATTTGCTCTCGGTGATGCTGCAGTAACCTAGAAATGCCCTTAGGTTCGTAGTTGTAGCAATTCTTTGTATGTTGATGTATGTGCATGTCCCATGCCATTTTATTTGTCTGTGTATAATGATCTAGGCCAGATTTGCATGGTTTTGCTGCAAAATAATAGATTCTGATTAGGATTTGGTCATGGTATGACCTTGCTGTTTTGTTTTCTTTAAAGCTGGTTGCAAGTTTACTATTTTTCCAGAACCATCATCTTACATTTTTCTTGTTTCATGTACAGCTTGCCAAAAATGGCTAACTCTGGACCTATTCGCCCCACTGTGCAATGCCAGACTATTATGTACAACATGAATGCCAGGGCTGGTAGATGATTTACACTCGAGGAGCCCAAGGTGATCATTTTTCCCCTTCATTTGGCTTCCTCCATCTTTGAGTTACCCATGTGGGATGTTGTATCATCAGAGTGATCATTTGGTATACATCCTGACATGTACTAATAAAATAATATGTTGCTTTACAAGATAAGCGAATCCACTTGATTACATGCCTTGTATGTTGAATTAATATCTGCATGCCATATCCGTGTGTGTTTTTTTGCAGGTTCATGAAGAGGGACAATCTGGTTTTGTGAAGGAAGGGGCCGGCCAAGGAGAAGATCCTGCAGGCATCATATTGTCCATGGCGGCCTAGGAGGAGCAGCACCACCGCAGGTTCGTCACTTGCTCCTCCCCTTCTATTCTCTTCTTCTTCTCCATCTCCGCATCTGATCCATGCAGACTTTTGCAGGTTGCTCCGATCTAGTCGTGTGAAGGGGAACAAGCAAGGCCAATCTACTGCTGCTGCTGTGCTCCCCTTGAGCGATCTGGTGAAGGACAAGTTGGTCCATAGGTCCTCCTCCCCTGCTATCTCTCTCTGCTGCATAGATAGGTTCAGTTTTCTTTTGTTCTCATTCTAGTCTAAGCATTTGCAGATTCCAATAAGTGTCTATGTATGTGGATCATAAGTCGGAACATTCTAGTTTCGCCTCATTCTAATGTGTATTTGCCGTGTGTGTGGTTATATACTCTTGTTTATGTTGTGTGTCTATGCTGTTGTGATACCTGATAGCATTGTCTGGTGTATCAATTTGTTGTTAATGGAAATGTTAAGAAAGCATGAAATTTCTATCCATGGAGAATGCTTCATATGCAGTCTAAAATTTTTGTCCACTAATTTACTTTAAGCCACTATACAAATTTTCTGTATCGGTGCGAGCCTTTTAATTGTATCTCTGTGGTTTCTAACATGATTGTTGTAGGCTACAAGATATATCTCTGTCGGGTCATCTTGCTGTAGAATATGCCCCTGTTCATTCATTTATGTGTATTGCTATTTGCCTCTGGTGACATGTGAGAAGCACTCATCTATGTGTTTATATTTTGAGCAGCTAGGTACGACTACAGTTGCAAAATCATCCAGCCAAATTTTGGGAGGATGGCATATAAGATTACATAACCCATGCTTTTGAAATCATGGTAAGCTTCACAAGCTTGTAAGGTGGTTTCTGTTTTCAAGCGAGTTTACATCAAGTTACTGTTTCTCAACAGAAATTCTAGACTGTATAGCTCTTTATTGTTCTCTCCACTTATTTGTACAGCCAAGGATGCTTACTTAACTGTATAGCTCTTTATTGTTCTTTTCCAGGTATTCTATTTATGCTCCATTCTGAAATCTATTGTGCACTGCCAAGTCCATGAGGCGAAGCGCTCACTGCTCGACCATTTCTTTATTGAACTGGGAGCAACAGAGGCAAGATATTCGAAACAAGCTGAAGTCCTTTTGATTCTTGATTTCTAGCATACGCATGCAACCTGATTGGTGATGTTACTATAGATATGATGTAGGTTCAATGCTTACTATTTTTTGATGTGATGCATGTTACCTTCGTTTTTGTCTATGCCTTCTGAGGATGGCAATGGGTAGGGTATGGGGCGGGTAGAGCAATACCATACCCATACCCATGTAGTCAATGGGTACAAAATTATACCCATACCCGTACCCATGGGTATGAAACTTTACCCGTACCCATACGCGACGGGTACCCATACCCATTGGGTACCAACGGGTAGATCAAACAGTACACAAGTTATTCATAATTTTACATTCATCTATAACACATGCATGTGACAAAAAAACATTGATCTCAACTCAAGAATAGATAGTTGAGTACATGACAATTATGTCAATTCAAATTGACAATTGGTGACAACTTTAACATAGGTTCACAAGCTCACGACACAAGTTTAACATAGTTACATGTGTGAATCACGGGTAAGGTTCACATGCCAGTATAAACGGGTAGGGTATGGGTATATCCATGGGTAAAAGGCTATACCCGTGCCCTACCCATGACTTAACGGGTAGGGTATGAGTACTACCCGGGGGTATAAAATTTTGGCCATACCCTGCCCATGCGGGTGAGGTATCCGCTGGTACCCGTACCCATGGGTAAAATTGCCATCCTTAATGCCTTCTCTAGTGTTTTGCCAGCTAACTAGTCTATTGGGCATTTTGAAATATGAAGATGCATGTAAGCACTATTGCTGGCAATCTGGCATATCATATCAGTCTTATCCCTTATTCTATCACTAGCATACACTACAGTTTTAGATAAAAGGGGGGCATATCATTTGCTCTATAAAATGGATTGTTTATTAATTTATTTTGACTTGCACACATTAGGTAAGAAAGGATCGCCAATCTGGGTGTCCAAATGATCGTAAAACCTAGGCTCTTGCATGGTTCTTGGATTTATTGTTAGCATATATTACCCATATTGAGACTAAATATGTGGCTTTTCTTCTCATCTACAGGAGAGTTATATGCTGATTTTTTTGAACAAGCTGGAAGTCCAAGTCAACGACTTGCTTTATATGTTTCTTGTAATGCCAAATTTTCTGGGAATTTGGATGTATTGTTGATCTTGCTGAGAATTTGGTGTATATTTGCTTCCTGAACTTATTATTCAAATGCTAGGATATATGTACAAATCCTTGGAATATTATTCTATGTTTACTTGAAATGTATTCTTGGATTGAAAGTGGTCAAAAAGAGAATATATTGGTATTGAATTTGGGTTGATTCTATGTTTGTGCTGTAAACTGTATTTGAAATAAAGAGGCCTGGCCCAACTTAAAAACTGTCCAAAATTTCTATTGGACCAAATGAAAAACTGGCTGAAATGGCTATTGGACCAGATATATTTCTGCTTTCATGCTACAGCCAAAAAGAATTGGATTGCAAAAAGGCCAAGGCCCAAAAAACAAATGCACTGTAAAAATCCCGAGGCCCAAAATTGAAATAGACTGCAAAAAGCCCAAAGCAGCTGACCAAAATTGGCAGGAAAAAAATGGGCTGAATTAATGGGCTTGGCCCATATAGACACTGAATTGGACCGGGCTGATTCTTATCAACGACCAATTCAATTGGTTGCAATTTTGCCACGTCAGCTTGCCACCCTTGGATCCGACGTGGCCTGGGCAGACAACCAGCGACCAAAACAAAAGGTCGTAGGACCAACGACCTTTTGTTTTGGTCGTTGCCTTCTATGACCATATCACAAAGAAGGTCGTTAAGTTTCATTAAAGACGGTCAGCTTTTGAGCAATTGATTTTTGTCATAAAAAGTTTGCAAATGAAAAACAATGACCATTCAGCGACCAATAGTGATGGTCACAAGTTGACATATTTCTTGTAGTGATTGATCAACTAGGACCAACTAGAACTAGAACTAGAGAACTAGTGGAGGCTCCAAAACTTGTGTATTTTAAAGTGCCCAAAACCTCTAGTGTATATATGTTGGAGGGGGAGAAGGGCACGACAACAAGAGGGAAAGCCCCCCTTAGCTGGCCAAGAGGAGGGGGTTTCCCCTCCAATTCGGACTCCCCTATCTCCTTTCCATGGGGAGAAAGGCGCCACCTATATTGGGCCCTTGTGGCCCAATTCTCCTTCCACCACTTGGCCTTTTAAGGCCCATTGATATTAAATTAAATATAAAAGCCTCCTAAAAATTACTACAACATTTTTTATTAATTTAATAGCACCAAAAACATTTTCCACCTATATATTATTTATCGTAAATACCCAGTATTGTTCGATAAACTCCGAAACACTTCTGGTGACCCCGAAACGCTTTCGGTTGCTCTCAAAACTATTTCATATACTAGTGAAACTATTTCACAAATATATTCTCATTATTCCCGTACTACTAACACTTAGCAGATCGTGATTACCTTAAGCTTGTGACCCTATGATATGTCTCCAAGGTATCTATAATTTTTTATTGTTTTATGGTATTATATTATCAATCTTGGATACTTTATATGCATTTTTATGCTATTTTATTTCATTTTTGGGAACTAACCTATTAACCAAGTGCCTGGTGCCAGTTGGTGTTTTCTGTTTGTTTTTGGTTTTCCAGAAAATCAGTACCAAACGGAGTCCAAATGCTACGAAACTTTTTGACGATTTTTTTCTGGACAAAAGAGACCCTAGAAGCTTTTGGAGGAGACCATATGCGAAGCGAGGAGACGGCAAGGCAACAGGGTGGCCTAGGGGGGTAGGGTGCGCATTACTACCTTGTGGGCCCCATGTGCCTCCATCTGACCTAATTCCACTTCTATAAATTCTCAATAATTGGGAAACCCCCAGAGAGCCACTCAAAACACTTTTTCCGCTGCTGCAAGCTTCTATCCTTCCGTGATCCCATCTGGAGGCCATTTCTGGTACTCTGCCGGAGGTGGAATCGATCACGGAGGGCTTCTACATCATCCTTGCTTCCTTCCGATGATGCGTGAGTAGTTTACCATAGACCTACGGTTCCATAGCTAGTAGCTAGATGGCTTCTTCTCTCTTTGATCTTCAATACAATGTTCTCCACGATCTTCTTGGAGTTCTATCCGATGTAATCTTCTTTTGCGGTGTGTTTGTTGGGAACCAATGAATTGTAGGTTTATGATTAGATTGTACATTGAAAGTAACTAAGTCTTTTCTGTACTTTATTATGCATGAATATGATAGCTGTGTATTTCTCTCTGATCTATCCGTTTGGTTTGGCCAACTAGATTGATTTATCTTCAGTGGGACAGGTGCTTTGTAGTGGGATCAATCTTGCGGTGTCCTCACCTCGTGATAGAAGGGGTAGCGAGGCACGTGTTGTATTAAGGATAAAACGATGGGGTTTTTCATATTTCTTGAGTTTACTTTGTCTACATCATGTTATCTTTCTTAAAGCATTACTCTATTTGTCATGAACTTAATACCATAGATGCATGCTGGATATCGGTCAATTGGTTCAGTAATAGTAGTAGATGCAGCCAGGAGTCGGTCTACTTGTCATGGGCGTGATGCCTATATGTGTGATCATTGCCATGAATATCGTCATAACTATGCGCTTTTCTATCAATTGACGAACAGTAATTTGTTTACCCACCATATGCTATGTGTTCGAGAGAGAAGCCTTTAGTGAAAACTATTGACCCCCGGGTCTACTTTTATCATATTATAAAGACCAAAAATACCTTGCTACAATTTATTTACTTTTATATTACTTTTCTTTTATCTATCTATCACTATCAAAATTAATCCTTGCAAGTAATGAGTTCAAGGGGATTGACAACCCTCTTTCTCGCGTTGGGTGTAAGTATTTACTTTTGTGCGTGTAGGTGCTGAAGACGAGAATTTGGTTGGTTCTCCAAGTGGTTTGATAACCTTGGTTCTCACTGAGGGAAATACTTATCTCTACTGTACTGCTTCACCCCTCCTCTTCCGGGAAAATCCCAACGCAGTTTATAACCCTGTAGGTTCTGTTAAACATGGACATGACCAAAACCCCTTTCGTTCAATTACCGATAGCGGAACCGTGGACGTCCATATCGATCCCTATTAATACACAAATGACGTTCGAGTGAACCTTTGGTTATTGAGGGAGTCATGGACTAAGGGGTCCTCGGGGCGATGGCCCATTGTACGTGGGCCGGACTGGTGGGGCCGTGTGGTGACCGGAGACCTGTGAAGCTGTGGTGTGCCCTCCAAGTTAAGGGTGGACGAGATCCTTTTCTATCTTGTTGTAATCTATCTTCGGTAACCCTAACCCTATCGGTGTCTATATAAACCAAGGGTTGTAGTCATTAGGGTTAGAGCTATATTCATCACCTCATAGCCTAGTGTTTAGCTCAGGCTGATCTCGAGGTAGATCTACTCTGTAAACTCCATCATATATTCAATGCAATCAAGCAGGACGTAGGGTTTTACCTCTTCGAGAGGGCCCGAACCTGGGTAAGCACTGTGTTTGTCGTCCCCTGTTATCCATTGATCCTAGATCCACAGCTTGGGACCCCCTGCCCCGAGGTCTGCCGGTTTTGACACCGACATTGGTGCTTTCATTGAGAGTTCCACTGATTGGATCGCCGGAAGGATCGATGGCTCATTTAGTCCTTGGAGAGGACATCAGTTCCATGGACCTCTTCATCCCTGGACAACTCTTCGGTTTTGGCAGCATCGTGATGCATGCCGATCCGACTGGCCGTCTTGGTCAGGTCGACAACTTCGCTCCCGAACACCGGATTCGATTCGGCAATCTGGAGTACATCACTGACGCGCGGGGGATCTGGTTTTCACCGGATTCACCACCCCCGCACACCTTATCGCGCCTACTCCGGCTTACACCTCCGATTCGATCTGCGAATCGGTCCCAGTCTACCAAATGGCTTTGAGCCAGGAAGGACTCCTCGAGAGAGGAGAGCTCACCCCACTGTCAACCGAACCTACATCGGCGGAGGATTTATCCCCGGCCCTCGAGGCAGAACCAGAGTTCTGAGGCCAAGATTCGATCTTAGCCGAGCTCCTCTGATGCGGCTTGAAGCTACGTCGGTATTTCCCCAAAGAGGAAGGGATGATGCAGCACAGCGGCGGTAGGTATTTCCCTCAGTGATGAAACCAAGGTTATCGAACCAGTAGGAGAACCAAGCAACACTACGTAAATAGCACCTGCACACAAATAACAAATACTCACAACCCGACATGTAAAAGGGGTTGTCAATCCCTTTCGGGCAACGGCGCCAAAAATTGGCAAACGGACATGAGAGAGTAGTAAATATTGATAGATTGAACGCCAAATAAAATAAAGTGCAGCAAGGTATTTTTGTATTTTTGGTTTAATAAATCTGAAAATAAAAGTTGCAAATAAAGAAAAGAGCGAATAGCAAAATAGATCTTGAAAGCAAATATATTGGAAAAGACACCCGGGGGCCGTAGGTTTCACTAGTGGCTTCTCCCGAGAAAAATAGCAAACGGTGGGTGAACAAATTACTATTGGGCACTTGATAAAACTTCAAATAATCATGACGATATCCAGGCAATGATCATTATATAGGCATCATGTCCAAGATTAGTAGACCGACTCCTGCCTGCATCTACTACTATTACTCCACACATCGACCACTATCCAGCATGCATCTAGTGTATTAAGTTCATGGAGAAACGGAGTAATGCAATAAGAATGATGACATGATGTAGACAAGATCTATTTATGTAGAAATAGACCCCGTCGTTTTATCCTTAGTAGCAACGATACATACATGTCGGTTCCCCTTCTGTCACTGGGATCAAGCACCGTAAGATCGAACCCACTACAAAGCACCTCTTCCCATTGCAAGATAAATAGATCAAGTTGGCCAAACAAAACCCAAATATCAAAGAAGAAATACGAGGCTATAAGCAATCATGCATATAAGAGATCAAAGAAGACTCAAATAACTTTCATGGATAAAAAGATAGATCTGATCATAAACTCAAAGTTCATCGGATCCCAACAAACACACCGCAAAAAGAGTTACATCATATGGATCTCCAAGAGACTATTGTATTGAAGATCAAGACAGAGAGAGGAAGCCATCTAGCTACTAACTACGGACCCGTAGGTCTACAAAGAACTACTCACACATCATCGGAGAGGCACCAATGGAAGTGGTGAACCCCTCCATGATGGTGTCTAGATTGGATCTGGTGGTTCTGGACTCTGCGGCAGCTGGAATTGATTTTCGACGACTCTCCTAGGGTTTCTGGAATATTGGGGTATTTATAGAGCAAACTAGCGGTTCGTGGGGCACCCGAGGTGGGCACAACCCACCAGGGCGCGCCTGGGCCTCCAGGCCCAGGTGCGCCCTAGTGGGTTGTGCTCCCCTCGGAGCACCCCCCAAGGCACTTCTCCGGCCCACTGGATGTCTTCTGGTAAAAAAAATCCACGAAAAGTTTCACTGCGTTTGGACTCTATTTGGTATTGATTTCCTGTGATGTAAAAAACATGCAAAAAACAGCAACTGGCACTTGGCACTATGTCAATAGGTTAGTACCAAAAATGATATAAAATGACTATAAAATGATTGTAAAACATCCAAGAATGATAATATAACAGCATGGAACAATCAAAAATTATAGATACGTTGGAGACGTATCAGCATCCCCAAGCTTAATTCCTACTCGTCCTCGAGTAGGTAAATGATAAAAACAGATTTTTTGATGTGGAATGCTGCCTAACATGTCATCTCATATTCTTTCCTTTATAGCATGGACATTTGGACTTTTATATGATACAAAGCAATAGTCTAGTTTTGACATGATGACTTAAATACTCAAGCATATCAACAAGCAACTATGTCTTTCAAAATATCAACGCTAAAATAAGTTATCCCTAGCCCATCATGCTCAACCATTGATCCATTCATGAAACTCACTCACATATTAACTACACCCACTACTCAAGTACGATCATAGTGCCTCCTAGTTGGTGCTTTATAAGAGAAGATGGAGACTCAAATTAAAAATAAAAATTGCATAAAGTAAAGAAAGGCCCTTCACAGAGGGAAGTAGGGATTTGTAGAGGTGCCAGAGCTCAAATCGAAAAACTTAGAGATAAAAACATTTTGGGAGGTGTGCTTTTCCCACCAACGAAAACGACTTAGAGTTCCCAACACTTTCCATGCTAGATATATCATAGGCGGTTCCCAAACAGAAAATAAAGTTTATTCCTTTTTCCACCATTTCTTTCACTTTCCATGGCTAGCCGTATCCACGGGTGCCCTCCATACCAACACTTTCCAAGGAATTTATTATTTGACAACATAAAGTAAATTCATTTTTCATTTTAGGACTGAGCATCCCTAATACCTTTGCCTTACTCTCGTGCAATGACAAGTGAATAAATACTCATCGTGAGAATAACACATCTAGCATGGAAAATATTAGCCACCCCTCACCGCCTCGCGAGCGGTACGAACACACAAAAGAGAAGTTTATTTTGAAAATTAGAGATGGAACATAAAAATTTGCTTAGACCGGCTAAAGAATACCGCATATAGGTAGATATAGTGGACTCATGTGGCAAAACTGGTTTAAAGTGGTTTGGATGCACAAGTAGTGATCATACTTAGTGCAAAATGAAGGATAGCAAAAGATTGAGAAGCGACCAACCAAGAAACAAAAAATCTCATAAGCGAGCATTAAGCATAATTAACATCGAATAATGCACCACAAGTAGGATATAATTTCATTACATAACTATTGACTTTCGTGCTTGCATAGGGAATCACAAACCTTAACACCAATATTCATACTAAAGCACAATTACTCATCAACATAACTCACATATCACATCATCATATCTCAAAACTATTACAAGGAATCAAGTTTATTTTGTCCAATGATCTTCATGAAAGTTTTTATTATATCCTTCTTGGATATCTATCACTTTGGAACTAATTTTCATGTGTTGCTTTTGATAAGCTCAAACAAATAAAAGTGAAGATCATGAGCATAATACTTCTTTCTCTCAAATTAATTTAAGTGAAGCAAGAGAGAATTTATTAAAAAAATTACTAACTCCCAAATAAATCTAAGTGAAGCATGAGAGCATTTCTTCAAAAATACTAAAGCACGCCGTGCTCAAAAAGATATAAGTGAAGCACTAGAGCAAATCCATAGCTCATAAAAATTTAAGTGAAGCATAGAGAGCAATTCTAACAATCATGGCATAATTTTGGCTCTCTCAAATAGGTGTGTCCAGCAAGGATTCATAACTTAGAACACAAAGCAAAACAAGCAAAGACTCATATCATACAAGACGCTCCAAGCAAAACTCATAGTATGTGACGAATAAAAATATAGCTTCGAGTAAAATACCGATGGTCGTTAGAAGAAAGAGGGGATGCCACTCGGGGCATCCCCAAGCTTATTTTCTTGCTTCTCTTTGGATAATACCTTGGGATTCCATGGGCATCCCCAAGCTTAGGCTCTTCTTACTCCTTATTCCTTCATCCATCGTAAGATAACCCAAAACTTGAAAACTTCAATCACACAAAACTCAACAAAACCTTCGTGAGATCCGTTAGTATAAGAAAGCAAATCACTACTATAAGTACCATAGAAAACCAATTCATATTTTATTCTTGCATTATATCTACTGTATTCCAACTTTTCTATGGAAAAAAATCATCAAAGAAAACCATAGAATCATCAAAACAAGCACACAATGCAAAGAAAACAGAATCTGTCAAAAACAGAACAGTCTGTAGCAATCTGGATATTTCGAATACTTCTGAAACTCCAAAAATTCTGAAAAATTAGGAAAACAGAGGAAATTTGTATATAAATCTTGTGTAAAAAATTCAGAATTTTTTGTCTCGGCTGTGAATTTTAAAAATTGTTTTACTGGACACAAAATTTTCTGTTTTCCAACAAGATCAAAACAACTATCATCCAACATAATCCTAAAGGCTTTACTTGGCACAAACACTAATTAAAACACAAAAAACACAATTATAACAGTAGAATAATTGTGCAAACACTCAAGAACAGAAAGCAAAAAGCAAAAATAAATTTTATTCATTGGGTTGCCTCCCAACAAGCGCTATTGTTTCACGCCCCTAGCTAGGCATAAAGCAAGGATCTAAGTTTTGTCATCCGTGGTTTTGGCAATTTTTGTGAGGTTTTTCTCAAACCCGGGAGGCTCTTTGCGCTTCCCTAAATTCTCAGGGAAAGATACCATGTTGAGATCTAAAATATCCAATCGCTTATTGCAAAGAGTAATTAAAGTATTCATGCGATTAATACTACCATTAAGATGTTTGAGGGGTTCATTATACTTTTGCAATTCAACCATATGTTTGTGCAAATCACCAAGTTTGTCCAACATTTGAACTCCCTCTGGGGTGAAAGAAAACCCCTTCTTTTGAGGTGGAACCCCCAAAATTCCTTCTAAAATTTCGTAGGCAGCATTGGCATCAAGCTCGATAAAATTCCCTTTAGCGGAAAAATCTAAGAGTTGTCTATGATGCAAAGCCAATCCTATGTAAAAATTACGAAGTAAAATCTTTGCATCACCCTTTAGGTTGCAAACACGGTAAGATTCCATTAGCCTATACCAAGCATCTTTCATATTTTCTCCTTGTCATTGCTTGAAGTATAAAACTTCAAAATCGGGTGATAAAGGAGGAGTAGGCATGCTAGCCATTATGACTAAAAAGCAAGAACAAGGATAGATCCGGCAAGGAAACGGCGAACAAAAAAGAGGGCGAATAAAACGGCAATTTTTTTGTGAAGTGTGTAACACCCCCAGTGGTTAACTACAGTAATCACCCTCATTGATTATGCCAAGTCATCATGATTATCAGTGCCTAATCATGATTTGCATTCAGCTCCTAACTCAAGATTCAAATTTAAACTAAAGTGGAAAATAAAAGTTGTCCAAACCTGAAAACTAAAATGTGCCTCATGTTGCAAATATTCCCAAAGCATTGATAAAAATGATTGCAACAATTAATGGAGTTGGGAAAGGACTCAAACAACAAGAAACAGCAGCAAACAGCACTATTTCATACCTTTTTAATTAAATAAAATCCCAAATGAAAACCTTTGGACTCAAAACCTTTTTATAACAGTGCCATATAATGCACTGATATTATTGGACTATGTCTCATATTTTGCAAAAGTCTTTTGGAATGAAGTTAAAAGGCAAAACAGTAAAGAAAAAGAAAAACAGAAAAGAAAAGGAAGAAAAAGAAAAAGGCCTAGTCTACTATGCACTTACCGGCCTGCCCAACACAGTGCCGGCCCAGCCCAACACCTCTCGTCCCCTTCCCCTGTTCACCACCGCACGCCGCTGTCGCCCGCATCGCGCGCCGCGCCCCGGCCCCCCCTTCTCCTCGCTCGACACCGCGCCTCGCCGCTGGCCGTGGGTGGATAAGAGCCCCCCTGGCTCCCCACTGGATCCTCTGGTCTCTCCCCCTCTCCATCGCTCCTCCTTCTCCTCCTCTCTCTGTCGAACACCGTCACCGCTCGCCGCAGCCGACGCGGCCACCGGCGGCCCCGTACTCACTGGTGTTGTCCACGAGCTCCGCCGCGGACGACCACCCCTCCTGGTGCCTCCAGACGGTGCCAAGGAGGCCTGCTGCTGCTGATTCTTCTTCCTCCCCATCTCCAGCCACCGCAAGCCCTCGCCGTCGATTCGCCGCCTCCCCCTGAGCTACCGATCATCGAGGGGCCTCCGTGAGCCCGCGCGGTGAGCACCGCCTCCTTCCCATCTCCTTTCGAGCTCAGTTTCGAGCTATTGCGTGCGCCCACCGAAGCCCGAACTCCGGCCATCGCCGAGCTCGAGCGCGGCCGTAGCTCCGGCCATCCCCAGCTGCCACCGCTCGCTCCTTTGGATGCGCCACATCACAGCGATCCCGTAGGAGTGACCCGCGACCAAAATGGCCGCCGTAGCGCGATTCCGGCGAAGCTCCGGCCGTCGCCGCCGTGTTTTGCCTCGCCGGCGCCGGCGCTGACGTGGCTCAGCTGGAGCCCGCTCTATGTGCCACTGACTATGGGACCCGCGGGCACAGTTGACTGGTCAACTGGCCTAGTTGACCGGCTGACTGGCTCAGGTCAACGAGGCCCCACCTGTCAGCCCCTCTGGTGCCTCTCTAGTGCACTGCACCAGGTGCACGTAGCAATTCCAGTTACTGTTTTCAATTTAAAATAATACCCTGGAATTTTAGAATATAGATTAAACTTTGAAATTCAATAGAAAATAAACCGTAGCTCGGATGGAAAAACTTTATACATGAAAGTTGCTCAGAACGATGAGGCGAATCCGGAAGCGCGGTCCGATCGTCCGTCACGCGTACCTAGCTACCCGAACATGGGATTTTCCCCCTCCGGTTCGCCTGTCCAAAAATGCAACTTCGGGAAAACTTTCCTGGATGTTATTCCCCCTTCACCTCTGTCGTGTAGCACTACGATAGGTCACCCCTAGCACCGTGTATCGTATTCTCAAGCATCTGTCTGCTTGTATTTACTGTTTCTTCCCCCTCTTCCTATTCGCTAGACCTCGAGACCGCTGACGATGTCCTGAAGACCGACGCCACCGTTGACAACCTTGCCCTTGCCGCCGAGCAACCAGGCAAGCCCCCATTTTGATCATCCCGATATCGCCCATTCTATTTTCTCATGCTTGCATTAGAATTGCTGTTGCTACTGCTTTACCTATTCTGATGCATAGCCTGTTTATTGTAACCTGTTGTTGATAATTACCTGCATATCCTAAACTGCTTAGTATAGGCTGGGTAGAGACCTATCAGTGACCCCACTTATCCCGATTGCCCCGCTGGATTATCCGAAGACTCGATCAACGGGAATTGAAGACCAGGCCCCGACACCGCACATCACCCCCCTAGTTGTAACGACACTGCAGCGTTACTATCGAGTGCCGAGGGTGAAACCTCTTGTAGCACTTCTGATGTTAACTCTGTAGAGTAGCTATTTGGTTGTGGTCATCGAGGGTGATTCCTCCTTCACCGCTTTCGATAACGACGCCGTCGTACAACACCTCAAGTGTGAACCCAGCGAGGGTGATTCCTCCGAGTTCACCTTGACGGATACATCGAGTAGGAATCCAACGAGGGTGATACCTCGGATTCCTCTGATGTTATGGACACACGGATACTTGGACTTTACACTGTTACTTGGAAAGGCGGGTCGACCCTGAGGGGTACCCACGTGTGATGTGAAGACGGGTTGCCTGCATGGTGCCCGAGTGATGAATACGAGGCGCGGCCAGGCATTCTTAACCCTTGCAGCAAGTCCTCGAGACGGGGCGACGGGGTCACATATTTCATGAGTCTCTGCTAGTTACCGCAAGCCCAAGGTACTAACGATTTGGATATTTGATCCGAGCAGGCCTCTGGCCTGATAGCACTAACCATCACGTGGGAAGAGTTATGGGCACTCTGCATCCTATGCATCAGCCGAAAGCTTTGTCAGACGTCCAGTTCAGCCTCGTGGCCGGGCCGGGCCAGTACCATCCAGGATTGAGGTGGTGCTCGTCCCGACCCTGCACACACTGACCCGGAGTGCACAGGGCGATGGCCCAAGACCCCTGAGCGCTTAGGATATAGACCGACGGGGACCTCTCTGCTGAGCTGTAGGTAGGGTTGCGATGTATCGTTTGGCCGAGGCCGGGCATGACCCAGGAAAGTGTGTCCGGCCGGAGTTAATCGAGCATGTTGGGTAAGTTGGTGCACCCCTGCAGGGAAGAACACATCTATCGATAGCCGGTCCTACGGTAAAGGACACTCCGAGTTGTATCCCGATCGATACAGCTAGAAGTTGAGATGAGACCTGGATATGAGGCTCTGGGATTGCTTCTCGCAGGGAGTCGAGAAGGATCTCAGGACGAGGTTGATGACTGTATGGCTCTGGGATTGCTTTCAAGGAGTCGAGAAAGGATCTCTGGGTGAGGTTGATAACATTACTGCTACATTATATTGTACTGTTCTACTCTCTTCTATTGCTGCAAGACCGCTGAAGATGCTAGTCTTCGATAGGACTAGGCCTTCTCTCTATTCTGGCATTTCTGCAGCCCAGTCCACATATACAGCCTCCCCTTGATAATGTTGCATATGTAGTGTAGATCCTTGCTTGCTGAGTACTTCTGAGTACTCACGGTTGCTTTGTTTTCCTTTTCTCCCCATATCAGTTTGTCGTGACCAAGATGACGGACCCCCCTGAGACAGCTGTCCCCGCTGACGATCGCTACTACTACCTAGAGGATGGATACTACTTCGAGCTTGCCATCGACCAGGAGTAGGTTCGGAGGGTCCCAGGCAGGAGGCCTGCGCCTTTAGATCGTAGTGTTTTATTTTGCCCCGCCTTTCTAAAGGCCTTTCTGTGTTTTCTTTTATATCTGTACTCAGATATCTGATGCTTCCGCTGACGCTTGTACGCAAGCTTATGTATTCGAGCCCTCGAGGCCCCTGGCTTGTAATATAAAGCTTGTATGACTTTATTTATGTTTTAGAGTTGTGTTGTGATATCTTCCCGTGAGTCCTTAGGCTTGACCGTGTGCATTTGCGTGTATGATTAGTGCATGGTTGAGCCGGGGGCGTCAGAAGTTGGTATCAGAGCCGACTGACTGTAGGATCCCCCTTTCCAACTCCTTGGCCGAAGTTGAGTCTAGTGATCGAAAACTGTTTTACTAACTTGGCTGTGTGGCTTACGGGCCCACGTCGCCAAATGGGTGGTATGAGTATCTTTTACTCCTCGACCTATACTCTGGGACTCTGATCTCTCATCTATTCGGGTTAAAATTTTACTAACTCCAACATTAGGTTCTTGTGATCACATCCACCCGGTGTTCTGAAAATTTCCCCCTTCCTTCAAGATTGTGGGCCAGGTTCTGTTCGCAGGATCCTCTTATCGAGGGCACCCTGTTTTGTCACTTGCAGATTCCTCGCTCCAATAGTTTTCTCCGACGTTGATGTAGCTTTTGCTATGTCTCGTTGTGTACTTCCCTACCGCGTGCCTGCGCGCCGCCTAGATATCTAGCCCTCCCCTTTCAGCTGTCGTATTGCCGGATTGTAATTGAGGCTATGTGCGGATTTGAATGTCTGGTGTGAATATGCTGAAGTATCTATTGCACTTCCTTCTGTTGTGCGTGATACTTCATGAATCATTCCATACACATGCAGTTTTCTTGCTAAACTGCCCCTGTTGATTTGGCAGGATGGCTGACGATCCTCCACCTCCACCCTATATTGCCGCAATGATGCAGCAGTTTGAACTCAACCGTCAGCAATTTGAGCTCAACCGTCAGTTTATGACCGGAGTATTGGCTCAATTCCCAACTCAGAATGCTCAGCAACAGAATGCTCCAATAACTCTGCCGGAATTTGTGCGCCTCAGTCCATCCGTTTTCTGCAACTCCACCAATCCTATGGATGCTGATGATTGGCTTCGTGACATCCTACTTGAGATCGAATCAGCTAATGTTGCTCCTGACAGTTACGTCACCTTTGCGACATTCCACCTGAAGGGCCCAGCTGCTCAATGGTGGGAAAGTCACAAGGGTATGTTGCCCGCTGAAACAGTAACCACTTGGCAGGAATTTCAGTCAGCTTTTCGTGCACGGTACATTCCTCAAGGTCTGACGGACCAGAAGAGGCAGGAGTTCCGCCAACTCTCTCAGGGAAAAATGACTGTGGATGAATATCAGAGGAAATTTCTCGAACTATCCCGCTATGCTGAAGATGACATCGACACTGACACTCACAAGCAGGAGAAATTCCGTGAAGGACTACGTACTGATATAAAACTTGCACTTGCTGTCCATGATTTCACAGATTTTGCAACGCTTGTCAGCAAATCTTTCCAAGTTGAAACAGCTCTGACTGAGTACCAGGAGTCGCTCAAGCGCACTCATGAAGCTGGCTCATCCTTGGGTCAGCCTGTTCAGAAACGTCGAGTCTGGATCCCACACAATGTTCATCATCGGCCTGCTCCAACACCAAGACCATCATATGTTGCACCTCGTCTGCCTCCGCCGCCAAGACAGCTAACGATTCAGGGTGGAAAGTCCAATGCTGTAGCTCCTCCCCATAATGATCAGAATTGCTTCAAGTGTGGTCAACCAGGGCACCGTGCTACCAATTGCCGTCCGAACCAAAATCGAGATGCCCGAGCTCGTCAACCCAGGAATCCCAATGCCAGACCTTCTGCTATTATACTGGGCCATGCTAACCATGTCAATACAGAAGAGGCTCAGAAAGAACCAACCATTGTGATGGGTACCCTCCCGATTAATTCAGTTGCAGCTTCTGTCCTTTTTGACTCAGGAGCATCACATTCCTTTGTGTCTCAACAATTTGCTCAGCGGCATGAGCTACATCTAGAGCTGTTACCCACACCATTAGAGATTATCACTCCCCGTTCGAGGTGGCAAACCAAGATGGTAAGTCACAACAATCAGATCAGAATTGAAGGGTTGATGTTCTCTGCTTCCCTTATTGCTCTTGGACCTTCCGACGTAGACATTATTCTCGGTATGGACTGGTTAACAGCCCATAATGCTTTGATTGATTGCGCTATTAAGACAGTCCAGCTCACTCACCCTTCTGGTCAGGTGATCAAGTACTCAGCTTGAATAGCTCAAGATGTTGAGAGCCAGATATATGTTCTGAATGCATTGAACGCTTCACCTCTTGAAGGCATCGAGAACGTTCCAGTTGTTCGTGATTTTCAAGATGTCTTTCCAGAAGAACTTCTAGGAATACCCCCTGCTAGAGCTGTTGAGTTTGTCATCGACTTGAAACCTGGCACAACTCCTATTGCGAAGCGTCCTTATAAGATGCCTCCGCATCATCTTCTCGAACTTAAGGAGGAAATCGACACGTCACTTAAGAAGGGTTTCATCCGCCCCAATTCCTCTGCTTGGGGAGCACCTTCACTCTTCGTTAAGAAGGATGGAACTAACCGATTGGTTCAGGATTATCGGCCCATTAACCAAGCAACAATTCAGAACAAATATCCGCTTCCTCGGATCAATGATTTGTATGATCAACTTGCTGGATCATCGGTATTTTCTAAACTCGACTTGAGGCTGGGTTATCATCAGATCCGTGTTCGTGAAGAGGATATTCCGAAGACTGCATTTGTTACTCGTTATGGCTCCTACGAGTACACTGTCATGTCATTTGGCCTAACAAATGCTCCAGCCACATTCTCCCGTCTGATGAATTACATCTTCATGGATTACCTCGACAAGTTCGTCGTGGTTTATCTAGATGATATTCTGGTATATTCGAAGAATGAGGAAGAACATGTTGAACACCTCCGTCTTGTACTGGAAAGGCTCCGAGAACACCAGTTGTATGCCAAGTATTCCAAATGTGAATTCTGGCTTTCTGAAGTAACTTACCTTGGTCATGTGATTTCCAAAGATGGCATTACCGTTAACCCAGAACGAGTTCAGGCTATTCTTGACTGGACTCCTCCGAAGAACGTCAAGCAAGTGAGAAGTTTTCTTGGCCTTGCAAGCTATTGCCGTTGATTTGTCGAGAACTTTTCTAAGATTGCTAAGCCTTTGACTGGTCTGCTTCACAAGGGCGTTAAGTTCGAATGGACCAAAAAATGTCAGGAAAGTTTTCAAACACTCAAAGACAAGCTGACATCTGCCCCAGTACTATCTCCTCCAGATTCCCGCAAAGACTTCGTGATTTATTGTGACACATCCCGTGAAGGATTAGGCTGTGTCCTAATGCAAGAGCGTAAAGTGATTGCTTACGGCTCTTGTCAGTTGCGCCCGCACGAAGAGAATTATTCGGTACATGATTTAGAACTAGCTGCGGTGATCTATGCATTGCAGTTGTGGCGACATTACCTTCTCGGTAATCGTTGCGAGATATACACGGATCATAAAAGTCTGAAGTACTTGTTCACTCAACCATCTCTAAACCTCCGTCAGCAAAGATGGATGGAGGCCATTGCGGACTAGGATTTGGGTATTTCTTATACCCCTGGCAAGGCTAACGTGATGGCTGATGCCTTAAGCCGCAAGTCCTATTGCGACAACCTCATGGTTAGGCGAGCTCAACCTCGTCTTTTTGAAGAACTGTGCAAGCTGAATCTGCGTATTGTTCCACAGGGCTCTCTAAATAACCTTGTGATATAACCAGATCTTGAGAAAGCTGTTAAGAATGAGCAAGCTAAGGATGCTAAAGTTGATCTGATGAAGAAAAATCTTCACCTTGAAAAGTACAGGGATTTCTCGCTGTCTAAAGATGGAACCTTGTATTTCAGAAACCGCATTGTCGTACCTTGCTTCGAACTCATGACTGACAAAGTCATGAAGGAGGCACATGATACCCCGCTGTCTATTCATCCGGATAGCACCAAGATGTATCGTGATCTCCGTCAAAGGTACTGGTGGTCTAGAATGAAGCAGGACGTTGCTCGATATGTAGCTGAATGTGATGTGTGTCGTCGCGTTAAAGCAGAACATCAGAAGCCTGCTGGAATTCTGCAACCACTTCCTATTCCTTTATGGAAATGGGATAAGGTTCAGATGGATTTCATTACTGGACTTCCTAGGTCACAGAAGGGTCATGATGCTATTCTTGTCATCGTCGACCAACTTTCTAAAGTTGCACACTTTCTGCCTGTCAAGGAGACTACCACTGCTAGTCAGTTAGCAGAGTTGTATATCTCCAGAATTGTTTCACTCCACGGTATTCCAAAGGAGATCAGTTCGGACCGTGGTGGCCTTTTCACTTCCAAGTTCTGGGAAAGTTTCCAAAAAGCTATGGGAACTCACATTACCTGGAGTTCAGCTTATCATCCCCAATCCCAAGGCCAAGTCGAACGAGTAAATCAAGTGCTTGAAGACATGCTTCGGGCTTGTGTTATTTCTTTCGGCAAGAAGTGGGAAGAATCTCTCCTGTATGCTGAGTTCTCTTATAACAACAGCTATCAAGCCAGCTTGAAAATGGCCCCCTTCGAAGTACTATATGGACGTAAGTGTCGAACCCCTCTGAATTGGTCAGAAACTGGGGAACGACCGCTCGTGGGTCCGGATATTATTCAACACACCGAAGAACAAGTTCGTATTGTTCGAGAAAATCTCAAGGCCGCTCAGGACCGCCAAAAGAGCAACTACGATCGCAAACGATGGGGTTTGACTTATCAACCCGGTGATCAAGCTTATCTGCGTTTCACCCCTATGAAGGGCACTCACCGTTTTGGAATCAAGGGCAAGTTAGCTCCACACTACATTGGTCCTTTCCGCATAATTGCTAGACGTGGTCAGGTGGCATATAAATTGGAGTTGCCGCCGCAATTCTCTCATATCCACGATGTCTTCCATGTGTCGCAACTTCGTAAATGCTTCTAGGAATCTCCGCACCGAGTTGTGGATCACGAGATGCTCGAATTGCAAGATGATCTATCTTATAAGGAGCATCCGATCCGCATTCTCGATGAAGCTGAACGTCGGACCCGTCAGAAGGTTACCAAGTTCCTCAAAGTGCAGTGGTCAAATCATACTGAAGATGAAGCCACTTGGGAACGCGAGGATAATCTTCGTGCGGAATACCCCGAACTTTTTCCTTCTACCTCTTAATTCTCGGGACGAGAATTCTTGTTAGTGGAGGAGATTTGTAACACCCCCAGTGGTAACTACAGTAATCACCCTCATTGATTATGCCAAGTCATCATGATTATCAGTGCCTAATCATGATTTGCATTCAGCTCCTAACTCAAGATTCAAATTTAAACTAAAGTGGAAAATAAAAGTTGTCCAAACCTGAAAACTAAAATGTGCCTCATGTTGCAAATATTCCCAAAGCATTGATAAAAATGATTGCAACATTTAATGGAGTTGGGAAAGGACTCAAACAACAAGAAACAGTAGCAAACAACACTATTTCATACCTTTTTAATTAAATAAAATCCCAAATGAAAACCTTTGGACTCAAAACCTTTTTATAACAGTGGCATATAATGCACTGATATTATTGGACTATGTCTCATATTTTGCAAAAGTCTTTTGGAATGAAATTAAAAGGCAAAACAGTAAAGAAAAAGAAAAACAGAAAAGAAAAGGAAGAAAAAGAAAAAGGCCTAGTCTACTATGCACTTACCGGCCTGCCCAACACAGTGCCGGCCCAACCCAACACCTCCCGTCCCCTTCCCCTGTTCACCACCGCACGCCGCTGTCGCCCGCACCGCGCGGCGCACCCCGGCCCCCCCTTCTCCTCGCTCGACACCGCGGCTCGCCGCTTGCCGTGGGTGGATAAGAGCCCCCCTGGCTCCCCACTGGATCCTCTGGTCTCTCCCCCTCTCCATCGGTCCTCCTTCTCCTCCTCTCTCTGTCGTACACCGTCGCCGCTCGCCGCAGCCGACGCGGCCACCGGCGGCCCCGTACTCGCTGGTGTTGTCCACGAGCTCCGCCACGGACGACCACCCCTCCTGGTGCCTCCAGACGGAGCCAAGGAGGCCTGCTGCTGCTGATTCTTCTTCCTCCCCATCTCCGGCCACCGCAAGCCCTCGCCGTCGATTCGCCGCCTCCCCCTGCACTACCGATCATCGACGGGCCTCCGTGAGCCCACGCGGTGAGCACCGCCTCCTCCCCATCTCCTTTCGAGCTCGGTTTCGAGCTATTGCGTGCGCCCACCGAAGCCCGAACTCTGGCCATCGCCGAGCTCGAGCGCGGCCGTAGCTCCGGCCATCCCCAGCTGCCGCCGCTCACTCCTTTGGATGCGCCACATCACAGCGATCCCGTAGGAGTGACGCGCGACCAAAATGGACGCCCGTAGCGCGATTCCGGTGAAGCTCCGGCAGTCGCCGCCGTGTTTTGCCTCGCCGGCGCCGGCGCTGACGTGGCTCATGTGGGGCCCGCTCTATGTGCCACTGACTGTGGGACCCGCGGGCCTAGTTGACCGGTCAACTAGCCTAGTTGACCAGCTGACTGGATAGTTGACTCAGGTCAACGAGGCCCCACCTATCAGCCACTTTGGTGCCTCTCTAGTGCACTGCACCGGGTGCACGTAGCAATTCTAGTTACTGTTTTCGATTTAAAATAATACCCTGGAATTTCAGAATATAGATTAAACTTTGAAATTCAATAGAAAATAAACCGTAGCTCGGATGGAAAAACTTTATACATGAAAGTTGCTCAGAACGATGAGGCGAATCCGGAAACGCAGTCCGTTCGTCCGTCACGCATCGCTAGCTACCCGAACATGGGATTTTCCCCCTCCGGTTCGCCTGTCCGAAAATGCAACTTCGGGAAAATTTCCCGGATGTTATTCCTCCTTCACCTATGTCGTGTAGCTCTACGATAGGTCACCCCTAGCACCGTGTATCGTATTGTCATGCATCTGTCTGCTTGTATTTACTATTTCTTCCCCCTCTTCCTATTCGCTAGACCCCGAGACCGCTGACGATGTCCTGAAGACCGACGCCACCGTTGACAACCTTGCCCTTGCCGCCGAGCAACCAGGCAAGCCCCCCTTTTGATCATCCCGATATCGCCCATTCTATTTTCTCATGCTTGCATTAGAATTGCTGCTGCTACTGCTTTACCTATTCTGATGCATAGCCTGTTTATTGTAACCTGTTGTTGATAATTACCTGCATATCCTAAACTGCTTAGTATAGGCTGGGTAGAGACCTATCAGTGACCCCACTTATCCCGATTGCCCCGCTGGATTATCCGAAGACCCGATCAACGGGAATTGAAGACCAGGCCCCGACACCGCACATCACCCCCCTAGTTGTAACGACACTGCAGCGTTACTATCGAGTGCCGAGGGTGAAACCTCTTGTAGCACTTCTGATGTTAACTCTGTAGAGTAGCTATTTGGTCATGGTCATCGCGGGTGATTCCTCCTTCACCGCTTCCGATAACGACGCCGTCGTACAACACCTCAAGTGTGAACCAAGCGAGGGTGATTCCTCCGAGTTCACCTTGACGGATACAGCGAGTAGGAATCCAACGAGGGTGATACCTCGGATTCCCCTGATGTTATGGACACACGGATACTTGGACTTTACAATGTTACTTGGAAAGGCGGGCCGACCCTGAGGGGTACCCGCGTGTGATGTGAAGACGGGTTGCCTGCATGGTACCCGAGTGATGAATATGAGGCGCGGCCGGGCATTCTTAACCCTTGCAGCAAGTCCTCGAGACGGGGCGACGGGGTCACATCTTTCGTGAGTCTCTGCTCATTACCGCAAGCCCAAGGTACTAACGATTTGGATATTTGATCCGAGCAGGCCTCTGGCCTGATAGCACTAACCATCATGTGGGAAGACTTATGGGCACTCTGCATCGTATGCATTAGCCGAAAGCTTTGTCAGACGTCCAGTTCAGCCTCGTGGCCGGGCCGGGCCAGTACCATCCAGGACTGAGGTGGTGCTCGTCCCGACCCTGCACACACCGACCCGGAGTGCACAGGGCGATGGCCCAAGACCTCTGAGTGCTTAGGATATAGACCGACGGGGACATCTCTGCTGAGCTGTAGGTAGGGTTGCGATGTATCGTTTGGCCGAGGCCGGGCATGACCAAGGAAAGTGTGTCCGGCCGGAGTTAATCGAGCATGTTGGGTAAGTTGGTGCACCCCTGCAGGGAAGAACACATCTATCGATAGCCGGTCCTATGGTAAAGGACACTCGGAGTTGTATCCCGATCGATACAGCTAGAAGTTGAGATGAGACCTGGATATGAGGCTCTGGGATTGCTTCTCGCAGGGAGTCGAGAAGGGATCTCAGGACGAGGTTGATGACTGTATGGCTCTGGGATTGCTTTCTCGCAGGGAGTCGAGAAAGGATCTCTGGGTGAGGTTGATAACATTACTGCTACATTATATTGTACTGTTCTACTCTCTTCTATTGCTACAAGACCGCTGAAGATGCTAGTCTTCGATAGGACTAGGCCTTCTATCTATTCTGGCATTTCTGCAGCCCAGTCCACATATACAGCCTCCCCTTGATAATGTTGCATATGTAGTGTAGATCCTTGCTTGCTGAGTACTTCTGAGTACTCACGGTTGCTTTGTTTTCCTTTTCTCCCCATATCAGTTTGTCGTGACCAAGATGACGGACCCCCCTGAGACAGCTGTCCCCGCTGACGATCGCTACTACTACCTAGAGGATGGATACTACTTCGAGCTTGCCATCGACCAGGAGTAGGTTCGGAGGGTCCCAGGCAGGAGGCCTGCGCCTTTCGATCGTAGTGTTTTATTTTGCCCCGCCTTTCTAAAGGCCTTTCTGTGTTTTCTTTTATATCTGTACTCAGATATCTGATGCTTCCGCTGACGCTTGTATGCAAGCTTATGTATTCGAGCCCTCGAGGCCCCTGGCTTGTAATATAAAGCTTGTATGACTTTATTTATGTTTTAGAGTTGTGTTGTGATATCTTCCCGTGAGTCCTTAGGCTTGATCGTGTGCATTTGCGTGTATGATTAGTGCACGGTTGAGCCCGGGGCGTCACAAAGTGGGGGAGAGGAAAACGAGAGGCAAATGGCAAATAATGTAAATTGCGAGAAGATGAGATTTGTGATTAGGAACCTGGTATATGTTGAAGATCCTCCCCGGCAACGGCGCCAAAAATTCCTTTTGATGTGGCTTGAAGCTACGTCGGTATTTCCCCAAAGAGGAAGGGATGATGCAGCGGCAGTAGGTATTTCCCTCAGTGATGAAACCAAGGTTATCGAACCCGTAGGAGAACCAAGCAACACTACGTAAACAGCACCTACACACAAATAACAAATAATCGCAACCCGACGTGTAAAAGGGGTTGTCAATCCCTTTCGGGCAACGGCGCCAAAAATTGGCAACCGGACGTGAGAGAGTAGTAAATATTGATAGATTGAACGCTAAATAAAATAAAGCGCAGCAAGGTATTTTTGTATTTTTGATTTAATAGATCTGAAAATAAAAGTTGCAAATAAGGAAAAGAGTGAATAGGAAAATAGATCTTGAAAGCAAATATATTGGAAAAGAGACCCGGGGGCCGTAGGTTTCACTAGTGGCTTCTCTCGAGAAAAATAGCAAACGGTGGGTGAACAAATTGCTGTTGGGCAGTTGATAAAACTTCAAATAATCATGATGATATCCAGGCAATGATCATTATATAGGCATCACGTCCAAGATTAGTAGACCGACTCCTGCCTGCATCTACTACTATTACACCACACATCGACTGCTATCCAGCATGCATCTAGTGTATTAAGTTCATGGAGAAACGGAGTAATGCAATAAGAACGATGACATGATGTAGACAAGATCTATTTATGTAGAAATAGACCCCATCATTTTATCCTTAGTAGCAACGATACATACGTGTCGGTTCCCCTTCTGTCACTGGGATCAAGCACCGTAAGATCGAACCCACTACAAAGTACCTCTTCCCATTGCAAGATAAATAGATCAAGTTGGCCAAACAAAACCCAAATATCGGAGAAGAAATACGAGGCTATAAGCAATCATGCATATAAGAGATCAAAGAAGATTCAAATAACTTTCATGGATAAAAAGATAGATATGATCATAAACTCAGAGTTCATCGGATCCCAACAAACACACCGCAAAAAGAGTTACATCATATGGATCTCCAAGAGACCATTGTATTGAAGATCAAGAGAGAGAGAGAGAGGAAGCCATCTAGCTACTAACTACGGACCCGTAGGACTACAAAGAACTACTCACGCATCATCGGAGAGGCACCAATGGAAGTGGTGAACCCCTCTATGATGGTGTGTAGATTGGATCTGGTGGTTCTGGACTCTGCGGCGGCTGGAATTGATTTTCGACGACTCTCCTAGGGTTTCTGGAATATTGGGGTATTTATAGAGCAATGAGGCGGTTCGGGGGCACCCGAGGTGGGCACAACCCACCAGGGCCCGCCTGGGCCTCCAGGCGTGCCCTGGTGGGTTGTGCTCCCCTCGGAGCACCGTCCAAGCGCTTCTCCGGCCCACTGGATGTCTTCTGGTCCAAAAAAAATCCACAAAAAGTTTCGCTGCATTTGGACTCCATTTGGTATTGATTTCCTGCGATGTAAAAAACATGCAAAAAACAACAACTGGCACTTGGCACTATGTCAATAGGTTAGGACCAAAAAATGATATAAAATGACTATAAAATGATCGTAAAATATCCAAGAATGATAATATAACAGCATGGAACAATCAAAATGTCACACCCTAGTTAGTTCATGCATTAGAGTGTTGCATCATGTTTAAAATTTTCCAGAAACTTGAAATGGGGATGATAGAACCCCCAGCACCCCCCCTGGAAACAACTAGGGTTTACTAAAATCTTTTTCAATGAACCTGAAATGCCCTTCTAAAATGTTCATCATCTTTGCCTTGGTCTAGAACCTCTGACAAAAATGGTGCACAATTTTCTAGGACATCATTGGGTCACTGAATTAAATCTTATGTTATTTGCATTTGGACATTTAAATGCTATTAAATATTTTAAATGTCCAAATAATCCTAAACTGAAATATTCCATGTTGTTTATATCCTAAACAGTGGGCATGAGCAGTTTGGTGATTTTTGAAAGTGCCTAGTTTTTTTTAATAAAGCCACAAAGTTGCAGAAAAATAGAAAAAAAACAGAAATAAAAGAGAGAGAGAGTTACCTGGCCTTACCTGGCTGGCCCAGGTCCTGTGCAGCCAGCTGGCGGCCCAGCCCACCTGGCCACCTCCTCCTGTCGTCTTCCTCCTTGCCAGGAGGACGGGCGCGTGCCCGACGCGCGCGCACCACCGTGCGGCCACCTCCTCCCTCCCTACCTGCCTGGCTCCTCCCCGACGCGGCTCACGACGCCACGGAGACGCCACGCAACCCCCTGGTCGCCTCTCACTCTCTCTCGAGATCTTCC
Organism: Thinopyrum elongatum; assembly: GCA_011799875.1. Taxonomy (NCBI): domain Eukaryota; kingdom Viridiplantae; phylum Streptophyta; class Magnoliopsida; order Poales; family Poaceae; genus Thinopyrum; species Thinopyrum elongatum. The sequence goes on along the minus strand of CM022300.1, from coordinate 152,536,304 downwards.
CCTTCCTATGCTCTCTCTTCCTCTCATGCCGAGCGCACCCGTCGCCGCCGTGCTTCGCTCGCGTGGCCGCCGTCGTCCCCAAGCGCCACCGCCCTTCCCAGAGCTCCACCGTCCCGCACTTCCCTCTCTCATCGACGCACGCAAGGCAGGGAGCAGCAGAACGTCGCCCCCATCGTCCCCATCGCCGCCTCTGCTTCATCCCCGTCGTCGTCGATTCGTCGGCCACAGCGCTTCCCCGGCCTCTTCTTCGACTCCACCCGAACCGTGGTGAGCTCGCGAACGAAACCCTCTCTCGCCCCGGCCTCTCACGTCCTCTAGTCGCCGTTTCCGCAAGCTCCCGAGCTCGCCACCGCTGGCCATGGCGCCGCCGCGGCTAGAGCTGCTGCAACCCGCGTCCGGGCCCGCCAACGAGCTCCGCACCCTCCCAGGAGATGAACACCACCAGCAGTTCCTCCTCTCGTGCTCTGTGGCGTCGTTCTCATCAACGCCCGAGCTTCGGCCGCCGCCCGGCTCGACGCCACCGCCGCTAGAGTCCACCTCGCTCCCTACCGTGGCCACCGCTGGATGCACGGGAGCACGAGCTACCTCCTGGTGCCCTCAGCGCACCCAGCCGCTGCCCCTAGCGCCACTCCGGTGAGCCACCGCCGCTCTGGGTCGTCGCCGTCGTCTAACCGCCGGCGCATCGAACGTGGGCGTCATTAGCGGCTAATGGCACCACTAATCGAACCCACACCCACTGACACCGGGTCCCACACACTAAACTAACCCCTGACTATTTTAGTTTAACAAAACTAACTCTCTGTTAGTACAAAGCCCATGACATGTGGGTCCCAACGTCAGGTTTGACCTGGGCTGACGCTGTTGACCTGATGACGTCACACTGACACAGTAAATCATTTTCTGGATTAAATTTAATTCAGGAAATCCCAGAAAATGCCCAAAACTTCAAAAATTCATAGAAATTAATTTGTAACTCCAAATGCAAAGATTTATACATATTTTTGGATTAGAAAAATCCAATCTTTCCATCTGTACCATTTTCATGCATGTTTGAACAAGTTAACCTCACTGAATAGGTCAATTCATGATTATGGAATAAATAGTAATTAGTTTTGGAGTTGGAATTTGCTATAGGTTTGAATTCCACTTCAATGAATCTGACTAACTGCTGCACTAGGTCAATTCAGTACTTTAATATGACATATCATTCATATGAATGTGCATCACATTGATTGTGGTTCCTCTTGTGTTTGCCGGTGGTTGCTCCCTCTCAGTAGACGTGGTTCCGACGACGTGTTCAATGACACCGATGAAGAACTATATTATCTTCAGAAGTGCCAGGCAAGCAAAACCCCCTTGTTCATCCCGATACAAACCCACTCTCTCGCTTCTGCTCTCTTTTACTGCATTAGGACAACAACGATTCAACTGTTACATGCTGCGGTAGTTGAACCCCTTTCCTCTGCATGACCTGTCATTGCCACAGTAAATAGATGAAACCCACTAGCATGAGTAGGAGTTGTTTGGGCCCTGATGTGCCTACTCATCTATGCTTGTTTGTCATGCCTGCTACTGCTTAGAGTTGAGTCAGGTCTGATTCATCGGGGATGATTCAGAGGTGTGTGAACATGTCCTGCTGTTGAGAGCTAAGTGTGTGAACACGATTTGGTAATGGTAGCGGTGAGAGGCCATGTAGGAGTACATGGTGGGTTGTCTCATTGAAACCGTCCTCAGGAACTGAGTTCTGTGTTTGTGATCCATGAACAGCTACTACCACATGTTGGGCCCTGAAATATGACCCCGCTCGACTTATTAACCGCCCCTGTCCTCTGTCTAGGAGTTGCAACTAGTTTCTGGTGTTTGTAGGATATGTGTTGGGGGCCGTGCGTAGCGCTGACCCTAGGGGTGGGCTATGTTGCGGTAGATACACCGTGGCACGGTGTACCAGGTCGCCCGTTTGGTGTCTCGGGAACCCTGCACACATCGTTTGGGGCCGTTGAGGACACCCCGGCCGGATTTCCTTGCGGATGGAACCCGAATAGGCGATAAACCTAGACTAGAGACTTGTGTGGTTAGTTTGGTCGTGGTCTACACCCACGTCGGCTTTCGCTTGAAGTCTGCCGAGCACATGTCGTGTGCAGACGCTAAGTGGTGGAAACATGTGTGAAGAAGTACACCCCTGCAGGGTTATAAATGATCTATTCGAATAGCCGTGTCCGCGGTAAAGGACTTCTGGGTTGCCTGTACAGTTCATAGACAAGTGAAAGTGGATACTCTAAAACTCGCAAGATAAGCGTGAGTGCCATGGATGGTTTTCTCGTAGGGAGACGGGAGCGGATCCATAGTGGTGTATTGATATGGTGAATATGTGGACTCGTGTGCGCCACCTCAAAAGAGTTACCAGCATTCGTAGTTCAGGATAGCCACTGAGTCAAAGCTGGCTTGCTGCAGTTAAACTCCACCACCCTCTTTGTTGATACCGATGCATTTGTAGATAGTTCTGATGTAAGTCTTGCTGGGTACATTTGTACTCACGTTTGCCTATTTTATGTTTTGCAAAGAGACTTCAGTCTCGCTAGTAGTTCCACATGGACTTCGACGTTTAGCTTGTTACCTCAGCTACGATCTTGTGCCTTCGGCAGGATCTGGTAGATAGTCGGGCTTCTCAGCCTTTTTCATTTGTAGATGTCTGTACTCAGACATGATAGGCTTCCGTATGTGCTTTGACTTGTATGCTCTGAATGTTGGGTCATGAGACCCATGTTTGTAATACTTGGCTCCTCGGAGCCTAATGAATAAATACTCTGAGTCGTAGAGTCTTGTTGTGATGCCATGTTGTATTTGCCCATATCCAGCATATTGTGTGTATGATTGAAATGCTTGGTATGTGTGGGATCCGACAACCTAGTTGTTTATCCTTGGTAGCCTCCCTTATGGGGAAATGTAGTCTGGTGCTTCCACTGAGCCTTGGTAGTCCGCTACAGCCCGGTTTACCGGAGTCCTGTTAGCTTGCTACTGCTCCGGAACACTTAGACTGGCCGGCATGTGTCCTTCCTCGATCCTGTGTCTGTCCCTTCGGGGAAACGTCACGCGGTGTCTTTCGAAGTCCTGTTAGCCTGCTACAGCCCGGATTCCCGGAGTCCTGCTAGCCCAGTTGCTACAGCCCGAATTCACTCGCTGATGACCGACACGTTCGTTGCTGGGTCATGTATGCATGTCCCCGTAAGTTAGCGCCACTTTGGATTCACGACTAGTCATGTCGGCCCGGGTTCTCTGTCATATGGATGCTAGCGACACTATCATATACGTGAGCCAAAAGGCGCAAACGGTCCCGGGCCATGGTAAGGTGACACCCGTGGGAATACCGTGCGTGAGGCCGCAAAGTGATATGAGGTGTTACTGGCTAGATCGATGTGACTTGGAATCGGGGTGCTGACAGCTTTGGTATCAGAGCCTGACTGCCTGTAGGATTACCAAGCCAAACTGGTCGAAGTTGAGTCTAGAAATGCTTTAGTTATATAAGGGAATTGATTGTGGAAGGGAACGTAAGGCTCTTTTTACTCCTTTACCTTATGCCCTTCTGATCTGAGTCAACCTCTTCTTTTCTACGGGGTTTAAGAACTAGGCTTCTCATCCTTCTATCAGGATCACGTGTTACTAATCCGTAGTAACTTATAGGATTGTTGGTTTCAAGCCTCTGTTCTGTTCCTACTAATTTTGTGTGTTGCTAGTTGATCTCAGAACCTTGATATTGTGTTGCTAAGTGGTTATGCCACCCTTTTGCAGGATGTCTCAAATCTTTTTGAGCATTTTCAGCCGTTATGCTGTCTGAGTCATCCCAGGTTTCCAAACAATCTGATGCATTTGCAAAAATCCTTTCCCTCTGTTTCCGCGCCCCTTTGGGCCAGTTTAAGCACACTAACGGTCTGTTGAGGTACTCCATTGCCTTGACATATGTGTTGGAGCTAGTATTATGACCCTAGGCATCCTAGAGAACCACCAAGTAATCTAGTAATGCTTTATATTCCTAGTGTGATGATTCTGGCCGTCATTCTCGAAAGCATCCCGCGATGCTATTTAGTTGGTAGGCATTCTATTCCTGGGTTTCTGAACCCGAGATTCACCCTACTTCATGTTGTTAGTGTTTGCTAGTTCCCTTAAGATATTAGTAACCTTGGTGATAGTCCTTGAGGTTCGTGGTATATCCTTCTTCCAAATACCATGAACTACTTATGGCAGAAGTTCCTCGTTGAACCGAAAGATCACAACCAGAGTGCTCTTGATGAGTTCTCCATTCTACATTGTGAATCTGCCAGTCCTACCTTTCTGCATGGATTATCTGGAAGAAATATGTTGAACTTGTTTGACATACTAAATCTATGCATCCGCAACTCAGAAAACCATATGTTCCTTTGAGTTGTCTCTCTTTAGTTGTATTCTGACCTCTGTCTATCAATTGATATTCAGGACTAGTTGTGCATTCGTGTTATCGATGCTTATTATTCTTGTGGTCCGTCAAGCCATTCTATTATGGAATGACTAGGAGAAACAAACTCCAGTACCTCATCCATATCTAGGATTGGGTCAAAGTGGTTGTATTCCGCAGATCAAAATGCCAATCCAGCTTTTGTTCTGTTCTACCCCGGAGTATTACCATCTTTATATCAAGAATATCATGGGAATTGCACACCATCCTATGAACTCTTGGTACAGTGATACTTCTCGCCATCATTATTCATTTCTTGGTCTTTGTGTTATTGTAACCGGAATACCGACAAGTGAATCGTGATGTGTGAAAGCAATACTCCTAGCAACTGCGTTGCTTGGTAGTTAAAGGACAATATTCTCATCCATGGTGTGTTGGTTATTGAATCACCATCCTAGGACTGATCGTGCTACCTAGTCCATTTTTGTTGGTGCACTCTTCGATCGATGAGTTAGGATTGTGTCAATCCATCACTCTCTTGATCACATCGTCTTGCCCTGAAAAGCAAGGTTGTTCTCGAGCTTAATAACATATCGGTGGTTCGTAATTTTCCGGATATCTTCTCGGAAGTATTACCAGGTTGTCCCCTGACTGTTATGTTGAGCTCGTGATCAAGTTGGTTCTTGTAACCAACCCTTCTCCAAGAATCTGTGTCGGATACCCTGAGCTAGTTGGTTAAGCTAAATAACAACTTGGAGAGTTGGAAGAAAAAAGCTTGCCTAACTTAGTTCATTTAAAGGGATGTCTTGTGTTGTGTGTGTGTTGAAGAAAGATGATATCTTCATCAATTGGTCCTCGTATCAGTTGTTGGATCTATTGTCTTGTCAAACTTTGATTTGAGTGTGGGTTATCGTCAAATCAAATCAGAACCAACGATGCTCATAATGTTGTCTTACTCGTGGTTGATCCCTCGAGCATACACCATTATATCTTTTGGTCTGACCAATGCTATCATCTTGTTCACATAGTTGTGGAATTCCATCTTCATGGGAACCTGGATGAATTGTTGTTGAGCCCATCAACAACATCCTTATCTTGTCCATGATTCATGTCGAACATCTAAGTAGTGTTGGAAACTTTTATAAGCATTATCTCCATGTCCCGTTCATGAAGCATATGTTTGGATGAAAGAAGTGGCTTCCTCTAGTTCATGTGCATTTGAAGCAAGTTGCCGTCGTGAATTCGAGAAAGCTTATATTTGCTCCCTTTGGAATCATCCCAAATTAGTCATGCACGTGCGAAGCATTCTATGGTCTGATAGACTGATCATCTCCATTCCATATGTAATCCCTAGCACACCAAGCCACTGATTGATTTGTTCAAGGAGAAGAAGTTCCTTCATAAGAGCTAATCATATGAATTATGTATGGGTTTCACTCTCCGCAATGATGGTTCCCACCTGAACCCGGGAGTATTTTTATTGTAAGACTACCATGTGGACATGCTTGTCTGGGACAACGTGTTCACATGTGTGTAGCAGAACCAGCTCATGTTTTGGAGCTTGCTATTGTAGTTCATTTCCCGAGAATCCGCAACGTCATCTCATCGGTTTGTGTTGCAAATTTTCTTTCCAGAAATGACGTCTGAAATATCCCGTTACCAACCAGATCTGAATCTCAGGCAGATATGATGGTTGGAACATTCCCAGCATTTGCATTTTGTTCCCAGCTTGCACCGTCTTTGTGCCATTTTACTATGGGTTGCCTTCTTAGTAATTCTTATTCAGGATCATCTTCAAGAGTGGTCCTACCATGGGTCCCATCCATTTTTTTTCCGATGATAAGCAAAATCATCCCTTGTGTTGTCTTCAACAAGGTAATCCACATCATCCATACTAGTCCAAGTATGCCATTCTACCGAACTCCTCCAAACGATCGCTCGAGATTTGCCTTAGGCTGGTATAGAGAGTCTCAATGATCTCTATATCAAAAGTAATTCTTTTTGCCACTTAAGGTAATAAGTCAATGAGTCATTTTTCCTGAGGTGTCTCGTTATGGTATCATGGCAACTCAAATCCTCGCTACGTTGACAACCGTTCACCACCTTCTTAAGTGTGGAATTGTTGTCTACCTAGTGAACCTCCGTCATCTGTTTCACTCCATCCCTCTAGATGTATGCTTCGTGTCTCAGCTCGAGAGATGTTGCTATGTCTCATTCCGTGATTTGATCCTGGGTTGTTCGATCTTGGAGGAGATCGGTCCTTCTAGAGTTTTTTTTTTCCTTTCCTCTCGTTGTCATGTTGGTTGGAGTTCTCGGAGCAAGACATCGAGACAAAGATGGTGATCGAATCAACATTCTTATGAGATGCAACATGGATTGTGAAGATTGTGTTAGTTTGCGTTCCCCCTTCATCTTACCCTACGCTTGAATCTCGGGATGAGATTCTTTTGAGTGGGGGTGAGTTGTCACACCCTAGTTAGTTCATGCATTAGAGTGTTGCATCATGTTTAAACTTTTCCAGAAACTTGAAATGGGGATGATAGAACCCCCAGCACCCCCCCTGGAAACAACTAGGGTTTACTAAAATCTTTTTCAATGAACCTGAAATGCCCTTCTAAAATGTTCATCATCTTTGCCTTGGTCTAGAACCTCTGACAAAAATGGTGCACAATTTTCTAGGACATCATTGGGTCACTGAATTAAATCTTATGTTATTTGCATTTGGACATTTAAATGCTATTAAATATTTTAAATGTCCAAATAATCCTAAACTGAAATGTTCCATGTTGTTTATATCCTAAACAGTGGGCATGAGTAGTTTGGTGATTTTTGAAAGTGCCTAGTTTTTTTTTAATAAAGCCACAAAGTTGCAGAAAAATAGAAAAAAAACAGAAATAAAAGAGAGAGAGAGTTACCTGGCCTTACCTGGCTGGCCCAGGTCCTGTGCAGCCAGCTGGCGGCCCAGCCCACCTGGCCACCTCCTCCTGTCATCTTCCTCCTTGCCAGGAGGACGGGCGCGTGCCCGACGCGCGCGCACCGCCGTGCGGCCACCTCCTCCCTCCCTACCTGCCTGGCTCCTCCCCGACGCGGCTCATGACGCCACGAAGATGCCACGCAACCCCCCTGGTCGCCTCTCACTCTCTCTCGAGATCTTCCCCTTCCTCTGCTCTCTCTTCCTCTCATGCCGAGCGCACCCGTCGCCGCCGTGCTTCGCTCGCGTGGCCGCCGTCGTCCCCAAGCGCCACCGCCCTTCCCAGAGCTCCATCGTCCCGCACTTCCCTCTCTCGTCGACGCACACAAGGCAGGGAGCAGCAGAACATCGCCCCCATCGTCCCCATCGCCGCCTCTGCTTCGTCCCCGCCGTCGTCGATTCGTCGGCCACAGCGCTTCCCCGGCCTCTTCTTCGACTCCACCCGAACCGTGGTGAGCTCGCGAACGAAACCCCTCTCTCGCCCCGGCCTCGCATGTCCTCTAGTCGCTGTTTCCGCAAGCTCCCGAGCTCGCCACCGCTGGCCATGGCGCCGCCGCGGCTAGAGCTGCTGCAACCCGCGTCCGGGCCCGCCAACGAGCTCCGCACCCTCCCAGGAGATGAACACCACCAGCAGTTCCTCCTCTCGTGCTCTGTGGCGTCGTTCTCATCAACGCCCGAGCTTCGGCCGCCGCCCGGCTCGACGCCACCGCCGCTACAGTCCACCTCGCTCCCTACCGTGGCCACCGCTGGATGCACGGGAGCACGTGCTACCTCCTGGTGCCCTCAGCGCACCCAGCCGCTGCCCCTAGCGCCACTCCGGTGAGCCACCGCCGCTCTGGGTCGTCGCCGTCGTCTAACCGCCGGCGCATCGAACATGGGCGTCATTAGCGGCTAATGGCACCACTAATCGAACCCACACCCACTGACACCGGGTCCCACACACTAAACTAACCCCTGACTATTTTAGTTTAACAAAACTAACTCTCTGTTAGTACAAAGCCCATGACATGTGGGTCCCAACGTCAGGTTTGACCTGGGCTGACGCTGTTGACCTGATGACGTCACACTGACGCAGTAAATCATTTTCTGGATTAAATTTAATTCAGGAAATCCCAGAAAATGCCCAAAACTTCAAAAATTCATAGAAATTAATCTGTAACTCCAAATGCAAAGATTTATACATATTTTTGGATCAGAAAAATCCAATCTTTCCATCTGTACCATTTTCATGCATGTTTGAACAAGTTAACCTCACTGAATAGGTCAATTCATGATTATGGAATAAATAGTAATTAGTTTTGGAGTTGGAATTTGCTATAGGTTTGAATTCCACTTCAATGAATATGACTAACTGCTGCACTAGGTCAATTCAGTACTTTAATATGACATATCATTCATATGAATGTGCATCACATTGATTGTGGTTCCTCTTGTGTTTGCCGGTGGTTGCTCCCTCTCAGTAGACGTGGTTCTGACGACGTGTTCAATGACACCGATGAGGAACTATATTATCTTCAGAAGTGCCAGGCAAGCAAAACCCCCTTGTTCATCCCGATACAAACCCACTCTCTCGCTTCTGCTCTCTTTTACTGCATTAGGACAACAACGATTCAACTGTTACATGATGTGGTAGTTGAACCCCTTTCCTCTGCATGACCTGTCATTGCCACAGTAAATAGATGAAACCCACTAGCATGAGTAGGAGTTGTTTGGGCCCTGATGTGCCTACTCATCTATGCTTGTTTGTCATGCCTGCTACTGCTTAGAGTTGAGTCAGGTCTGATTCATCGGGGATGATTCAGAGGTGTGTGAACATGTCCTGCTGTTGAGAGCTAAGTGTGTGAACACGATTTGGTAATGGTAGCGGTGAGAGGCCATGTAGGAGTACATGGTGGGTTGTCTCATTGAAACCATCCTCAGGAACTGAGTTCTGTGTTTGTGATCCATGAACAGCTACTACCACACGTTGGGCCCTGAAGTATGACCCCGCTCGACTTATTAACCGCCCCTGTCCTCTGTCCAGGAGTTGCAACTAGTTTCTGGTGTTTGTAGGATATGTGTTGGGGGCCGTGCGTAGCGCTGACCCTAGGGGTGGGCTATGTTGCGGTAGATACACCGTGGCACGGTGTACCGGGTCGCCCGTTTGGTGTCTCGGGAACCCTGCACACATCGTTTGGGGCCGTTGAGGACACCCCGGCCGGATTTCCTTGCGGATGGAACCCGAATAGGCGATAAACCTGGACTAGAGACTTGTGTGGTTAGTTAGGTCGTGGTCTACACCCACGTCGGCTTTCGCTTGAAGTCTGCCGAGCACATGTCGTGTGCAGACGCTAAGTGGTGGAAACATGTGTGAAGAAGTACACCCCTGCAGGGTTATAAATGATCTATTCGAATAGCCATGTCCGCGGTAAAGGACTTCTGGGTTGCCTGTACAGTTCATAGACAAGTGAAAGTGGATACTCTAAAACTCGCAAGATAAGCGTGAGTGCCATGGATGGCGTTCTCGTAGGGAGACGGGAGTGGATCCATAGTGGTGTATTGATATGGTGAATATGTGGACTCGTGTGCGCCACCTCAAAAGAGTTACCAGCATTCGTAGTTCAGGATAGCCACTGAGTCAAAGCTGGCTTGCTGCAGTTAAACTCCACCACCCTCTTTGTTGATACCGATGCATTTGTAGATAGTTCTGATGTAAGTCTTGCTGGGTACATTTGTACTCACGTTTGCCTATTTTATGTTTTGCAGAGAGACTTCAGTCTCGCTAGTAGTTCCACGTGGACTTCGACGTTTAGCTTGTTGCCTCAGCTACGATCTTGTGCCCTCGGCAGGATCTGGTAGATAGTCGGGCTTCTCAGCCTTTTTCATTTGTAGATGTCTGTACTCAGACATGATAGGCTTCCGTATGTGCTTTGACTTGTATGCTCTGAATGTTGGGTCATGAGACCCATGTTTGTAATACTTGGCTCCTCGGAGCCTAATGAATAAATACTCTGAGTCGTAGAGTCTTGTTATGATGCCATGTTGTATTTGTCCATATCCAGCATATTGTGTATGATTGAAATGCTTGGTATGTGTGGGATCCGACAACCTAGTTGTTTATCCTTGGTAGCCTCCCTTATGGGGAAATGTAGTCTGGTGCTTCCACTGAGCCTTGGTAGTCCGCTACAGCCCGGTTTACCGGAGTCCTGTTAGCTTGCTACTGCTCCGGAACACTTAGAATGGCCGGCATGTGTCCTTCCTCGATCCTGTGTCTGTCCCTTCGGGGAAACATCACCCGGTGTCTTTCGAAGTCCTGTTAGCCTGCTACAACCCGGATTCCCGGAGTCCTGCTAGCCCAGTTGCTACAGCCCGAATTCACTCGCTGATGACCGACACGTTCGTTGCTGGGTCATGTATGCCTGTCCCCGTAAGTTAGCGCCACTTTGGATTCACGACTAGTCATGTCGGCCCGGGTTCTCTGTCATATGGATGCTAGCGACACTATCATATACGTGAGCCAAAAGGCGCAAACGGTCCCGGGCCATGGTAAGGCGACACCCGTGGGAATACCGTGCGTGAGGCCGCAAAGTGATATGAGGTGTTACCGGCTAGATCGATGTGACTTGGAATCGGGGTCCTGACACAAAAATTATATATACATTGGAGACGTATCATCCTCCCCCACAATACCCTGCTAGCTTCGAGCCCGCACCCCGAGTCGGCGAACAGTGGCCAGGGGTCACCCCCGGCCCAAAATGACCCAACCTTAACCATCGGCGTGGAAGGTGCATGGAAGGGTCAAAGTACACCCTCAGTTTTTTAGGACAATCCGGTGCCTCGCGAGGTTTCGGTCCAGAATCCTGAAGATAGGGCCGTCCAGAGCCAAGGATTGGTTGACACAGACCGACCTCTGCTTCTTCCCCACAAGGTCTGTTGGGAATCGTTGCATGAAAAAACAAAAAAATCTATGCAGATGCAATGATCTATCAATGGAGATGCATAGCAACGAGGGGGAGAGTGTGCCTACGTACCCTCGTAGACCGTAAGCGGAAGCGTTTCACAACGCGGTTGATGTAGTCGAACTTCTTCACACTTCAACCGATCAAGTACCGAATGCACGGCACCTCCGCGTTCTGCACATGTTCAGCTCAGTGACGTCCCTCGCCTTCTTGATCCAGTAATATGTCGAGGTAGTAGATGAGTTCCATCAGCACGACGGCGTGGTGACGGTGATGGTGAAGTGATCTCCGCAGGGCTTCGCCTAAGCACTACGAAAATATGACCGGGGGTGTAAACGGTGGAGGGGGGCGCAGCACACGGCTAAACAATTGTCTGGGGTGTGCTAGGCACCCCCCCTCCCACATATATATAGGTGGGAGGGGGAGGGGAGAGGCCAGGGCGCGCCCTAGGGCTGGCCGCCAGCCCCCTAGGGTCCCTGCCTTGCCCTGCGCCCCCCTGTCATGTTTTCCCAAGGGGGAAGGAAAGAGGGGGGGAGAGAGAAGGAAGTGGGAATCCTAATCCGCACTTTCCTTTCCCTTCTCCCCTTTCCTTCTCCTCCTTAGGCCGGCCCATATGGGGGGTGCACCAGCCCCTTGTGGCTGGTGCATTTCCCCTCTTGGCCCATAAGGCCCATATCATATGCCGGGGGTGCCCGGAACCCCTTCCGGTGACCCGATAAGTACCCGGTACCCGCCGAAACACTTTCGGTGTGTGAATACCATCGTCCTATATATCAATCTTTACCACTCGACCATTTCAAGACTCCTTGTCATGTCCGTGATCTCATCCGGGACTCTAAACAACATTCGGTCACCAAATCACATAACTCATATAATACTATATCGTCAACGAACGTTAAGCGTGCGGACCCTACGGGTTCGAGAACTATGTAGACATGACCGAGACACCTCTTCGGTCAATAACCAATAGCGGAAACTGGATGCCCATATTGGCTCCTACATATTCTACGAAGATCTTTATCGGTCGAACCGTTATGACGACATACGTAATTCCCTTTGTCCATCGGTATGTTACTTGCCCGAGATTCGATCGTCGGTATCTTCATACCTAGTTCAATCTCGTTACCGGCAAGTCTCTTTACTCTTTCTATAATACATCACCTCATGACTAACTCCTTAGTCATTTGCTTGCAAGCTTATGATGTGTATTACCGAGAGGGCCCAGAGATACCTCTCCGATACTCGGAGTGACAAATCCTATTCCCGGTCTATACCAACTCAACAAACACCTTCGGAGATACCTGTAGATAATCTTTATGATCACCCAGTTATGTTGTGATGTTTGATAGCACACAAGGCATTCCTCCAGTATCCGGGAGTTGCATAATCTCAAAGTCAAAGGAATATGTATTTGACATGAAGAAAGCAATATCAATAAAACTGAACGATCATTATGCTAAGCTAACGGGTGGGTCTTGTCCATCACATCATTCTCCTAATGATGTGATCCCGTTATCAAATGACAACTCATGTCCATGGTTAGGAAACCATAACCATCTTTGATCAACGAGCTAGTCAAGTAGAGTCTCACTAGGGACATGGTGTTTGTTTATGTATTCACACATGTATTTAGGTTTCCGATCAATACAATTCTAGCATGAATAATAAAACTTTATCATGAATAAGGAAATATAAAATAACAACTTTATTATTGCCTTTAGGGCATATTTCCTTCAGTCTCCCACTTGCACTAGAGTCAATAATCTAGTTCACATCGCCATGTGATTAACACCCATAGTTCACAACGCTATGTGACCAACACCCAAAGTGTTTACTAGAGTCAATAATCTAGTTCATGTCACCATGTGATTAATACCCAAAGAGTACAAAGTCTGATCATGTTTTGCTTGTGAGAGAAGTTTAGTCAACGGGTCTACCACATTCAGATCTGTATGTATTTTGCAAATTTCTATGTCTACAATACTCTGCATTGAGCTACTCTAGCTAATTGCTCCCACTTTCAAAATGTATCCAGATCGAGACTTAGAGTCATCCGAATCGGTGTCAAAGCTTGCATCGATGTAACCCTTTATGACGAACTCCTTATCACCTGCATAACTGAGAAATATCTCCTTAGTCCTCTTAGGTAACTAAGGATAATTTTGACCGCTGTCCAGTGATCTACTCTTGGATCACTATTGTACCCCTTTGCCAAACTCATGTCAAGGTACTCAACATGTTTGGTATATAGCATGGCATACTTTATAGAACCTATGGCTGAGGCATAGGGCATGACTTTCATTCTCTCTCTATCTTCTGCCGTGGTCGGGTTTTGAGTCTTACTCAACTTCACACCTTGTAACACAGGCAAGAACCCTTTCTTTGACTGATCCATTTTGAACTTCTTCAAAAATTTATCAAGGTATGTGCTTTGTGAAAGTCCTATTAAGCGTCTTGATCTATCCCTATAGATCTTGATGCCCAATATATATAAGCAGCTTCACCGAGGTCTTTCATTGAAAAATTCTTATTCAAGTATCCTTTTATGCTACCCAGAAATTCTATATCATTTGCAATCAACAATATGTCATCCACACATAATATCAGAAATGCTACAGAGCTCCCACTCACTTTCTTGTAAACACAGGCTTCATCGTAAGTCTGTATAAAACCATATGCTTTGATCACCTCATCAAAGCGTATATTCCAACTCCGAGATGCTTGCACCAATCCATAGATGGATCGCTGGAGCTTGCACACTTTGTTACCACCTTTAGGATTGACAAAACCTTCTGGTTGCATCATATACAACTCTTCTTTAAGATATCCATTAAGGAATGCAGTTTTGACGTCCATTTGCCAGATTTCATAATCATAAAATGCGGCAATTGCTAACATGATTTGGACGGACTTAAGCATCGCTACGGGTGAGAAAGTCTCATTGTAGTCAACTCCTTGAACTTGTCGAAAACCTTTTGCGACAAGTCAAGCTTTATAGACAGTAATATTACCATCAGCGTCAGTCTTCTTCTTGAAGATCCATTTATTCTTTATGGCTTGCTGATCATTGGGCAAATCCACCAAAGTCCACACTTTGTTCTCATACATGGATCCTATCTCATATTTCATGGCCTCAAGCCATCTGTCGGAATCTGGCCTCATCATAGCTTCTTCATAGTTCGTAGGTTCGCCTTGGTCTAATAACATGACTTCCAGAACAGGATTACCGTACCACTCTGGTGCGGATCGTGCTCTGGTTGACCTACGAGGTTCAGTAGCAACTAGATCTGAAGTTTCATGATCATTATCATTTGCTTCCTCTCTAGTTGGTGTAGGCATCACGGGAACGGATTTCTCTAATGTGCTACTTTCCAATTCGAGAGAAGGAACAATTACCTCATCAAGTTCTACTTTCCTCCCACTCACTTCTTTCGAGAGAAACTCCTTCTCTAGAAAGGACCCATTCTTAGAAACAAAGATCTTGCCTTCGGATCTGTGGTAGAAGGTATACCCAATAGTTTCTTTAGGGTATCCTATGAAGACGCACTTCTTCGATTTAGGTTCGAGCTTATCAGGTTGAAGCCTTTTGACATAAGCGTCGCATCCCCAAACTTTAAGAAACGACAGCTTAGGTTTCTTGCCAAACCATAGTTCATACGGTGTCGTCTCAACGGATTTAGACGGTGCCCTATTTAACGTGAATGCAGTTGTCTTTAATGCATAACCCTAAAACGATAGTGGTAAATCAGTAAGAGACGTCATAGATCGCACCATATCTAATAAAGTACGATTACGATGTTCGGACACACCATTACGCTGTGGTGTTCCAGGTGGCGTGAGTTGTGAAACTATTCCACATTGTTTTAAATGAAGGCCAAACTCGTAACTCAAATATTCGCCTCCACGATCAGATTGTAGAAACATTATTTTCTTATTACGATGATTCTTCACTTCACTCTGAAACTCTTTGAAATTTTCAAATGTTTCAGACTTGTGTTTCATCAAGTAGATATACCCATACCTGCTCAAATCATCTGTGAAGGTCAGAAAATAACGATACCAGCCGCGTGCTTCAACACTCATCGGACCACATACAATGATATGTATTATATCCAATAAGTCATCAGCTCGCTCCATTGTTCCGAAGAACGGAGTTTTAGTCATCTTGCCCATGAGGCATGGTTCGCAAGTATCAAATGACTCATAATCAAGTGATTCCAAAAGCCCATCTACATGGAGTTTCTTCATGCGCTTTACACCAATATGAGCTAAACGGCAGTGCCACAAGTATGTTGCACTATCATTATCAACTTTGCATCTTTTGGCATCAATATTATGAATATGTGTATCACTACGATCGAGATTCAATAAACCATTGAGTGTATGACCATAGAAGGTTTTATTCATGTAAACAGAACAATAATTATTCTTTGACTTAAATGAATAACCGTATTGCAATAAACATGATCCAATCAAATTCATGCTCAACGCAAACACTAAATAACATTTATTTAGGTTCAACACTAAGCCCGAAGGTAAAGGGAGTGTGTGATGGTGATCTTATCAACCTTGGAATCACTTCCAACACACATCGTCACCTCGCCAATAACTAGTATCTGTTCATTTTGCAACTCCTGTTTCGAGTTACTAATCTTAGCAACTGAACCGATATCAAATACCCAGGGGCTACTATGAACACTAGTAAAGTACACATCAATAACATGTATATCAAATATACCTTTGTTCACTTTGCCATCCTTCTTATCCGCCAAGTTTTTGGGGCAGTTCCGCTTCCAGTGACCATTTTCTTTGCATTAGAAGCACTCAGTTTCAGGTTTGGGTCTAGTTTTGGGCTTCTTCATGGGAGCGGCAACTTGTTTGCTGTTCTTCTTGAAGTTCCCTTTCTTTCCCTTGCCCTTTTTCTTGAAACTAGTGGTCTTGTTAACCATCAACACTTGATGCTCTTTCTTGACTTCTACCTTCGCCGATTTCAGCATCTCGAAGAGCTCGGGAATCGTTTTTGTCATCCCTTGCATATTATAGTTCATCACAAAGTTCTAGTAGCTTGGTGATAGTGACTAGAGAACTCTGTGAATCACTATCTTATCTGGAAGATTAACTCCCACTTGATTCAAGCGATTGTAGTACCCAGACATTCTGAGCACATGCTCACTGGCTGAGCTATTCTCCTCCATCTTGTAGGCAAAGTACTTGTCAGATGTCTTATACCTCTTGACACGGGCATGAGTCTAAAATACCAATTTCAGCTCTTGGAAAACCTCATATGCTCCGTGGCATTCAAAATGTTTTTGAAGTCCCAGTTCTAAGCCGTAAAGCATGGCGCACTAAACTATCAAGTAGTCATCATATCGAGCTTGCCAAACGTTCATAACGTCTACATCTGCTCCTGCAATTGGTCTGTCACCTAGCGGTGCATCAAGGACATAATTCTTCTGTGCAATAATGAGGATAATCCTCATATCATGGACCCAGTCCGCATCATTGCTACTATCTCCTTCAACTTAGTTTTCTCTAGGAACATATCAAAAATATAGGGGAGCTATATCGTGAGCTATTGATCTACAACATAGATATGCAAATACTATCAGGACTAAGTTCATGATAAATTAAGTTCAATTAATCAAATTACTTAAGAACTCCCACTTAAATAGACATCCCTCGAGTCATCTAAGTGATACGTGATCCAAATCAACTAACCCATGTCCGATCATCACGTGAGATGGGGTAGTCATCAATGGTGAACATCTCTATGTTGATCATATCTACTATATGATTCACATTCGATCTTTCGATCTCCGGTGTTCCGAGGCCATGTCTGTACATGCTAGGCTTGTCAAGTTTAACCCAAGTATTCTGCATGTGCAAAACTGTCTTACACCCATTGTATGTGAACGTAGAGTCTATCACACCCGATCATCACGTGGTGCCTCAACACGACGTATTGTAGCAATGGTGCATACTCAGGGAGAACAATTTTACCTTGAAATTTAGTGAAGGGATCATCTTATAATGCTACCGCCGTACTAAGAAAAATAAGATGCATAAAAGATAAACATCACATGCAATCAAAATATGTGACATGATATGGCCATCATCATCTCGTGCTTTTGATCTCCATCTCCAAAGCATCGTCATGATCTCCATCATCATCGGCTCGACACTTTGATCTCCATCATTGCGTCGTGGTCGTCTCGCCAACTATTGCTTCTACAACTATTGCTTACTCATAGAGATAAAGTAAAGCAATTACATGGCATATGCATTTCATACAATAAAAAGACAACCATAAGGCTCCTGCCGGTTGCCAGATATCTTACAAAACATGATCATCTCATACAATAATGTATATCACATCATGTCTTTACCATATCACATCACAACATACCCTGCAAAAACAAGTTAGACGTCCTCTACTTTGTTGTTGCAAGTTTTACGTGGCTGCTATGGGTTTCTAGCAAGAACCGTTCTTACCTATGGCAAAAACCACAACGGTGATTCATCAAGTTTGCTGTTTTAACCTTCTTCAAGGACCGGCCACAGTCAAATTCGATTCAACTAAAGTAGGAGAAACAGACACCCGCCAGCCACCTTTATGCAAAACTAGTTGCATGTCAGTCGGTGGAACCGGTCTCATGTGCGTGGACATGTAAGGTTGGTCCGAGCCGCTTCATCCCACAATACCGCCGAATCAAAATAAGATGTTGGTGGTAAGCAGTATGACTATCACTGCCCACAACTCTTTGTGTTCTACTCGTGCATATCATCTACGCATAGACCTAGCTCTGATACCACTGTTGGGAATCGTTGCATGGAAAAACAAAAAAAAATCTACGCACACACAATGATCTATCCATGGAGATGCATCGCAACGAGTGGCAGAGTGTGTCTATGTACCCTCGTAGACCGTAAGCGGAAGTGTTTCACAACGCGGTTGATGTAGTCGAACTTCTTCGCGCTTCAACCGATCAAGTACCGAACGCACGGCACCTCCGCGTTCTGCACACGTTCAGCTCGGTGACGTCCCTTGCCTTCTTGATCCAGCAAGATGTCGAGGTAGTAGATGAGTTCCATCAGCACGATGGCGTGGTGACGGTTATGGTGAAGTGATCTCCGCAGGACTTCGCCTAAGCACTACGAAAATATGACCGAGGGTGTAAACGGTGGAGGGGGGCACCACACAAGGCTAAACAATTGTCTGGGGTGTGCTAGGCGCCCCCATCCCACATATATATAGGTGGGAGGGGGAGGGGAGAGGCCAGGGCGCGCCCTAGGGCTGGCCGCCGGCCCCCTAGGGGCCCTGCCTTGCCCTGCGCCCCCTGCCATGTTTTCCCAAGGGGGAAGGAAAGGGGGGGGAGAGAGAAGGAAGTGGGAATCCTAATCCGCACTTTCCTTTCCCTTCTCCCCTTTCCTTCTCCTCCTTAGGCCGGCCCATATGGGGGGCGCACCAGCCCCTTGTGGCTGGTGCGTTTCCCCTCTTGGCCCATAAGGCCCATATCTTTTGCCGGGGATGCCCGGAACCCCTTCCGGTGACCCGATAAGTACCCGGTACCCCCCGAAACACTTCCGGTGTCCGAATATCATCGTCCTATATATCAATCTTTACCTCTCAGCCATTTCGAGACTCCTCGTCATGTCCGTGATCTCATCTGGGACTCCGAACAACATTCGGTCACCAAATCACATAACTCATATAATACTATATCGTCAACGAACGTTAAGCGTGCGGACCCTACGGGTTCGAGAACTATGTAGACATGACAGAGACACCTCTCCGGTCGATAACCAATAGCGGAACCTGGATGCCCATATTGGCTCCTACATATTCTACGAAGATCTTTATCGGTCTAACCGTTATCACAACATACGTAATTCCCTTTGTCCATCGGTATGTTACTTGCCCGAGATTCGATCGTCGGTATCTTCATACCTAGTTCAATCTCATTACCGGCAAGTCTCTTTACTCGTTTCGTAATACATCACCTCCTGACTAACTCCTAAGTCGATTGCTTGCAAGCTTATGATGTGTATTACCAAGAGGGCCCAGAGATACCTCTCCGATACTCGGAGTGACAAATCCTAATCTCGATCTATGCCAACTCAACAAACACCTTCGGAGATACCTGTAGAGCATCTTTATGATCACCCAGTTACGTTCTGACATTTGATAGCACACAAGGCACTCCTCCAGTATCTGGGAGTTGCATAATCTCATAGTCGAAGGAATATGTATTTGACATGAAGAAAGCAATAGCAATAAAACTGAACGATCATTATGCTAAGCTAACGGATGGGTCTTGTCCATCACATCATTCTCCTAATGATGTGATCCCATTATCAAATGACAACTCATGTCCATGGTTAGGAAACCATAACCATCTTTGATCAACAAGCTAGTCAAGTAGAGGCTCATTAGGGACATGGTGTTTGTTTATGTATTCACACATGTATTTAGGTTTCCGATCAATACAATTCTAGCATGAATAATAAACCTTTATCATGAATAAGGAAATATAAAATAACAACTTTATTATTGCCTCTAGGGCATATTTCCTTCAAGGTCTGGCCCGGAGCCCTCAAGCCCGGTAACCCTCGATATGTTGAACGAGGCGCTGGACCGGATTCAGAAAATGACCATCCAGGAGAACCTGCCCTCCGCCTTCAATAGCCAGCCCTTCGAGGCGTTCGACAGGGAATATTGCGCCCCACCCACCACCCATTTGGTAGCAACTATTGATGATTTAACCGATATGTTAGACTACAATTCGGAGAATGCCGAATACATGGATGAGGAGGACGTAACCGCGGCTAACGCTAAGGTCGGTCCCCCCCATCACCGGCTGCTAGACGGCCACGACCACCTACGATATTTACATGGTGGACACCCCCAAAGACGGCAATGGCACCCCCAATCAGGACAGAGGCAACCCCAGAGATGAGCCGCCCAAACGACAAAAACAACGCCGCCGGTCAAAACCACGACGAAGCCATACGAGCAACATAGACTCGGCAGAGAACGGCACCGAGAATAATACGGATGACCCAGCCGGAGCCGTAGCCAACTAGCATCACCAGGATGACCCTGCAGGGCAGGAGGACCTGCTTAGTCCCAAAGGTCGTGATGACTCCGAAGACAACAATTACCTCCCACTCTCTGAAGAGGAGGCCAGTCTCGAGGATGACGATTTGATCGTCCCCGAACACCCACTGGAGCAGGAACTGTTCAAACGGAGGCTTTTAGCCACTGCTCGCAGCCTGAAGAAACAAAAGCGCAAAATCAAGGCCGAACAAGACACCCTCAATGATCGATGGACCAGAGTCCTAGCCGCCAAAGAGGGGTACGGCCACGAACAACAAGTTAAGAGCTATCCTAAGCGAAAATTGCTACCCCAGTTCGACGATGAAGCCTTAGAGCCAACACGTCCAACATACACACGAGCCGAACAGCTGGACCGTCCCCCTAGAGGACGGGACAGAGAAGCTGACGAGGCCGAACGCCCAACTGCCCACCTCGCCGTTACGGCAAGAATCAAGCATGGCCCACTTACGAGTACGATCTTCGCCATGACCTAGATGCCAGGGGAGGTCACACCAGGTCCATTTACGGACCCAGGCAAGACTCGCCTGCGTACTGGGAAGCATACTATGATCGGGTAAATCGAAATGATAGAATCCGGAAATAGCAGCAGATTCGGAGGACCGAAGATCTCCGACGCGACATAGCCTGAGCCAGGGGCGCCGCACACCCCTTATGCTTCACAGAGAGGGTAATGCAACATCAATTCCCGGAAGGCTTCAAACCTGTGAACATTGAATCATACGATGGAACCACGGATCCAGCCGTATGGATAAAGGATTTCCTCCTCCACATTCACATGGCACGAGGAGATGACCTCCATGCCATTAAATATTTGCCACTAAAGCTCAAAGGCCCAGCTCGGCACTGGTTGAACAGCCTCCAAGAAGACTCTATAGGTTGTTGCGAAGAGCTGGAGGATGCTTTTCGAGAAAACTTTCAGGGCACCTATGTCCGGCCTCCCGACGCCGACGACCTAAATCGCATTATGCAACAACCCGGAGAATCTGCCCGACAGTTCTGGAACCGATTCCTCACCAAGAAAAACCAGATTGTCGACTGTCCGGACGCCGAAGCCTTGGCCACCTTCAAGCATAGTGTCAGGGATGAATGGCTCATAAGGCAGCTCGGCTAGGATAAACCATGAACCATGGCAGCCCTTACTTCACTCATGACCCGCTTTTGCACAGGCGAGGACAGTTGGCTTGCTCGTAAAACCACCAATCCCGATACCCCTGGTACTTATAAAGTCCGGGATGGAAACGGAAAGCAATGATGCAGGAAGAACAAACGTCGCCACAATGATGCCGAAGGCGAGGATACGGCAGTAAACGCTAGATTCCGAAACCCGAAGTCTGGACAGCGCAAAAAGGCCCCTATAGGCAACAGCGACGGCCTGTCCAGGCTAGATACAATTCTGGACAGGCCCTGCCAGATCCATGGCATGTCCGAAAAGCCTGCCAACCACTCAACTGTGACTGTTGGGTGATAAAGCAGGCTGGCAAGCTCAACGCCGAAGACTCGGGCAAGAACCCACGCAGCAAGGACGACGACGAGCCCCGCAGGCCGAATAATGGATGCCAAAAGCCCTTCCCTTCCGAAGTCAAGATGGTGAACATGATCTATGCAACCCACATACCGAAGAAGGAGAGGAAGCTAGCGCTACAGGACGTATACTCCATCGAGCCTGTAGCGCCGAAGTTCAATCCATGGTCAGCCTGCCCGATCACATTCGATCGCACGGACCACCCCACTAGCATACACCACGGAAGGGTCCGCAGCCCTAGTCCTAGACCCCATCATCAACGGATTCCATCTCACTAGAGTCCTAATGGACGGAGGCAGCAGCCTGAATCTGATATATGAAGATACAGTGCGAAAAATGGGGATCGACCCACCAAGGATCAAACCCAGTAATACCACCTTCGAAGGAGTCATTCCAGGAGTGGAGGCCCGCTGCACAGGCACTGTAACACTCAAAGTAGTGTTCGGATCCCCGGATAACTTCCGGAGCAAAGACTTGATCTTCGACATTGCACCTTTTCGCAGTGGCTATCACGCCCTCCTCAGCCGAACAGTGTTCACCAAATTCAATGCTGTCCCGCATTACGCGTACCTCAAGCTGAAGATGCCGGGCCCTTCAGGGGTCATAACTATCAACGGCAACACCGAATGCTCACTTCGAACCGAAGAACACACTGCGGCCCTAGCGGCCGAATATAACACCAACCCATATAGGCCCGGATGCCGACATATATAGGGTATTGCGGCAATAGCAAATGGGTTCGAACCCATTCTTCGTCATGGGAGCCTGCATGCGTTCCCCACAAATAGGGATACGCTCCCCATGACACGCCTATCTCCTCCATGCTACATGTGCCTCGCCAGCACAACTTTGCGCTTAAAATTCCATGGGCAGCCGTGAGGCATTCTTTAATCCGAAGTACATGTTTGGCTCAACCGAACTCTGGGGCGACCTGGTCTTCGGACGATCCGGGGACTAACTCCGGATACCCCCAAGCATAAAGCACCACAAGCAGTGCCCTCGCCCATCAAGGTCTCATTGAAGGTCTCAGCCCCCACCTATCAGAAGCAAAGGCGCAGACATGCAACAGGGCATAGTGAAGACTTCAACTCACGCATCAAGGCCCTGCGTTGTCAGTGTCCTGGGACCGGGGGTGCCCAGACTTGCCTGCCTGCGGCCCATGGCGTGGCTCCATCGACGGCCTGGTATGGCCCAGCTTTAGCAACAACAACTCAAGACCCTCGCGAGGGTCCAAGCCTCGCGAGGCAGAAGACACCAAGACCTCCACGAGGGGCGGCCTCCCCAGGCTGGCTCCCGAGGAGCGGAGATATCAATGCAAGCCGCACCTCGCGAGGTTCACCTGACGTGAGCCATGACGACCAAGACCAGGCGGGCGCCAGCGGGCGCAGTGTACCAGTTTCCCCTTTGGTGCCAAGGAGGCAAGCACAGGCGCGGAGTCCCGAGGAATCAAGCAAAGGTTTCCATATCAGTGCAACAAGACCAGGACCCCCAGGACGGCAGGACGGAGGTCATCGCGGAGCCCACTGCAGCGTCACCACCAGAGGCTTTTGCAGGCGAAGACTACTTTTGTCAGGATAGCTTGTACTAGTTGTCTCCCTTTGAATTTGGCCGTCGTGGGATCCCTTCCCGCCTATATTTGGGAAGAGGACCAAGGCCACTATAAATAGGACTTAGCCACCACCATAGGGGGCACCTGGAACGGGAGGGGAGCTGGATCAGATACATTCCACCCTGACCACCTCACTAGCTCATCGAGCTTAAGAACACCTCACCTCCTGAGGTCGTTCCACCTCTGTACTAGTTCATGCTCAGCCCTCCGAGGCAATCCACCACAAAGCTGGAGTAGGGTATTACACCACAAGGTGGCCCGAACCAGGATAAACTGCTGTGTCTCTTGTCCCTTGGGTTCGTCGAGCTAGGCCGTGGAATCGTTGAGCAGGCAGACTGGGGAGGGAGAGTTCTTTGCACGCACCCCAGAGTTTGAACCTCTCAAGGGTCCGTGGAACCCCGAATCTGACTTTTGGCGTGCCAGGTAGGGGTGCGTCGAAGCTTCGCCTCTTCGTCCGCTTCGCTCCTCCATTCAGCTCTCATGGCGGGCGCCGCTCCACCGACCGGATCGACGGGCGCGCATGGAGGCGCCATGGGCCTCTGGGCCTTCATCCCCGCCTTACAACATGTACAGTGCCCACCCAAGTTCAAGCCAGAGATGCCACCTCGCTACGACGATGCGGCAGACCCAGCAGCATTTCTCCAGGCATATGAGGAGGCCGTTTGGGTGGCCGGTGGCGACGACAAGGTCATGGCCAACTGGTTTCCCATGGCCCTCGCTGGCGTGCCGCGCGCCTGGATGCTCAACCTGCCGGAATCTTCTATGGCCTCCTGGGAGGAGCTGCGCGGTCTCTTCATCGCGCGCTTCGCGGCGCTGGCACCCCTCGCCGTCACAGCCCTCCTCGGCGGTTCACAGGCGCCGCCCTCGGACCGTCACGTCAAGCAGTTCTTCCGCCAAGTAGGTGCCGCGCACGTGCAGCAGGGAACTCCTCCGGGATGGGCGGCGCCTAAGGCCGACCTCACCTTCGACTCAAGAGACCACCCAGCAACCACCGCGGGCGCAGGCACGCTCCCGATGCTCTGCACCCCCACCATCTGCAACGTGGTGGTTACCAAGACCCTCATCGACGGCGGGGCTGGCCTCAACGTGTTCTCTGTGGAAGCTTTCGGCTTGCTCCACGTGCCACATGGCCGGCTCCGCCCCACCAAGACCTTCTCCGGGGTCATCGACGGTTCCACCAGCCCCCTGGGGCAGATCCGCCTCCCCGTCACCTTCGGCACCCACGACAACTACCGCACCAAGCTAATTGACTTCGACATCGCCCTCATCAGCCTCCCGTACAACGCCGTCCTTGGATACCCAGCCTTGGCCAAGTTTTTGGCAGCGACTCATCCTGCCTACAACTTCATGAAGATGCCGGAGAGCAGCAGCGTCCTCACCATGGCCGGAGACACCAAGGAGGCCCTAACGGCCCTCAAGCTCACCTTCAGGGCCGCGGCAGCAGCACGCCCAGCAGGTGGAGGAGCCCCTGAGGCCCCGAGGGCTGCGCCGATGAAGAAGAAGCAGCTGTTCTCCCAAGATCGGGCCGAGACGAAGCAGGTGCCGGTTGACGAGGATGGGGCGTCAGGAGCCACCTTCACCATAGGAGCCAACCTCGCCCTAGACCAAGAAAAGGCGTTGGTCGGCTTCTTGCACGCAAACAAGGAAGTGTTTGCATGGGAGCCCAAAGATCTGGTCGGAGTCCCGAGGGAGGTAATCGAGCATCACCTGAGGGTGTGCCCCAACGTACGCCCGGTGAAGCAGAGGGCGCGGCGGCAGTCCACGGAGAAGCAGGCATTCATCGTCCAAGAGACCCGCAAGCTGCAAGATGCTGGTGTCATTCGGGAGGTGCGGTACCCAGAATGGCTGGCTAACCCGGTCATTGTCCCCAAGAAAGGCGGGAAGGAACGCATGTGCGTCGACTTCACCAACCTCAACAAGGCTTGCCCTCAAGACCCCTTCCCGCTCCCGCGCATCGACCAGATCATCGACTCTACCACCGAGTGCGACCTGCTGTGCTTCCTGGACGCATTCTCAGGATATCACCAAATCAAGATGGCGGTGCAAGATGTTGAGAAGACGGCTTTCTTGACCCCGTGGGGGTGTATTGCTACACCTGCATGCCCTTCGGGCTGCGTAACGCCGGAGCGACCTTCCAGCGGCTGATGCACATCGCTTTGGGCCAGCAACTTGGGAGGAACGCCGAGGCATACATTGACGACATAGTGGTGAAGTCTCGGGAGGCAAGGACCCTCATCGAGGACCTGGAAGAAACGTTCACCAGTCTGCACAAGGTGGACTTGCGGCTCAACCCGGAGAAATGTGTGTTTGGTGTCCCCTCTGGCAAGCTGTTGGGCTTTTTGGTGTCACACAGGGGAATCGAGGCGAACCCCGAGAAGGTCAAGGCGATAGAAAGGATGAGCTCACCGCAGACTCTCAAGGAAATGCAAAAGCTGGCCGGCTGTGTGACCTCGCTAGGGCGCTTCATCTCCAAGCTTGGGGAGCTCGCCCTCCCGTTCTTCAAGCTAATGAAGAAGAAAGGGCCGTTCGAATGGACTCCGGAGGCTGACGCAGCGTTTCAAGACCTCAAGAGATACCTCACCAGCCCACCAGTGATGGTGGCGCCGTGACCTCTCAAGCCCTTGGTGCTTTACCTGGCCGCCATGCCACACTCTACCAGCGCAGCACTGGTGGCGGTCCGGGAAGAGCACCAGGCCAGGGACTCGTCGGGCAGCGCCACACGCCAGGACGAGACAACGCAGCTTTCGGACGGTGCTCCTGAGGCCCCAGCAGCACCAGCAGATGACCAGGCCCCTCAGGACGGCGCTCCTGGGGGCCTGGCTGCCCTTGCAAACAGCCAAGCTCCCGAGGACCCCCAGTTTCGGGAGGTACAAGACATCACCAGCGCTCTGGCCCTCATCGAGCACCCGGTGCACTTTGTCAGCATGGTATTGCGTGACGCACGGGCGTGCAATCCCATGCCACAGAAGCTCCTGCTCGCGCTCCTTGTCGCCTCCCGCAAGCTGCGCCACTACTTCCAAGGTCACCCCATCGAGGTCGTTTCAGCTTACTCACTGGAGAGGGTGCTCCGGAGCCCCAATGCTGCGGGGAGAGTCGCAGAATGGAACATCGAGTTGCAGGCATTCCAGTTGGAGTTCAGCACCACCAGAGTCATCAAGGGTGCCACGCTCGCGGACTTCGTGGCGGAATGGACTGACGTTCCCAGCCCTGAAGTAGGCGAGGACCGCCCACTCTCACCAGGAAGCGAGGCGCCAGACGGATGGGTCATGTACTTTGACGGCGCCTTCGCGCGTCAGGGCGCGGGGGCTGGAGCCGTGCTCATCTCGCCCACCCAGGACAAGCTCTACTACGCCGTGCAACTCTGCTTCCAGCAGGGCGAGAAGGTCTCCAATAACATCGCGGAGTACGAAGGCTTAATCGTCGGTCTCAAGGCTGTGGCAGCCTTGGGAGTGAAGTGCCTCACCATCAACGGCAACTCCCAGCTCCTCGTCAACTTCTCCAACAAAGTATACGAGCCGAAGGACGAGCACATGGAGGCATATCTTGCAGAGGTACGCAAAATTGAGAAACAATTCTTGGGCTTGGGACTGCAGCACGTGCCGCGCGGCACAAACAAGGAAGCTGACGACATCGCCAAGAGGGCATCCTAGCGCCTGCCTCAGGAGCCCGGCGTCTTTGAGGAGCGGCTCTTCAAGCCTTCGGCAGCCCCACCCGCTGCAGAGGCAACGCCGCCTCAGGAGGAGCTCCCCCCAGCACCAACCTCGGGAGCCCTAGCCTGTGGCCCGACCTCAGGGGCGCATCTGCTCCTCGCGCTTGAGCCTCAGGAGGGATGCTGGACTGAAGAGTTCAGGGCGTATCTGCTGCAGGGAACCCTGCCGGAGAAGGAGGAAGACGCAGAGCGGGTGGCACGCCAAGCTACGGCATACTGCATTCGGGATGGTGAGCTTTATCGGAGGCGTCCAAACGACATCTCTCTACGATGCATTTCCAGGGAGCAGCGGCGCGACCTGCTGACGGATATACATGGCGGGGACTACGGGCACCACTCTTCATCAGGCACCCTCATGGGGAAGGCATTCCGCAGCGGGTTCTACTGGCCAACAGCGCTCAACGACGCCGCAGAGTTGGTCAAGTCCTGTGAAGCCTGCCAGTTCCATGCCAAGCAGACCCACCAGCCTGCTCAGGGCCTCCAAACCATTCCGCTCACGTGGCCATTCGCGGTCTGGGGGCTGGACATCTTGGGACCGTTCCCACGGGCGCCTGGGGGCTACCGCTACCTCTACGTTGCCATCGACAAGTTCACCAAGTGGGCGGAACTGGAAGCTGTCCGCACCATCCCAGCCAGTTCGGCAGTCAAGTTCATCAAGAGCCTCGTGAGCCGCTTCGGGGTCCCTAATCGTATCATCACCGACAACGGCTCGCAGTTGACTAGCAATCTCTTCAAAACATATTGTGCTAACCTTGGAACGCAGATATGCTACGCCTCAGTGGCGCACCCCAGGAGCAACGGCCAAGCTGAGCGCGCCAACGCGGAGGTCCTGAGAGGCCTCAAAACAAGAACCTTCAAGAAAAAGCTCGAGGCCTGCGGCAGGGGCTGGATCGATGAGCTCCAGTCCGTGCTGTGGTCCATCCGCACCACCGCCACCAAGCCGACGGGCGAGACTCCATTCTTCCTCGTCTACGGAGCCGAAGCGGTTCTCCCACATGAAGTCAAGCATCGCTCTGTGCGGGTCCTGGCGTTTGACGAGGCATGCTAGGATGCCTCGCGGGGGATGGACCTCATGCTGGGGAAGGAACGCCGCCGTCAAGCCTCGCTCCGGGCGGCAAGGTACCAGCAGGCGCTGCGATGGTACCACTGTCACAGCGTCCGCCCCAGGACGCTCGAGGTGGGTGATCTCGTCCTGAGGCGGGTGCTCTCCAGGGAGGGGCTGCATAAGCTCTCTCCCATGTGGGAGGGCCCGTTTAGGATTGCCCGCGTCTCCAGGCCTGGCGCCGTGCTCTTGGAGACACAGGACGGGATCCCCATCCAGAACGCCTGGGACATCCAGCACCTCTGGAAGTTCTACCTATGAAGCAAGGCCCAGTGCCTGTGAAGGTCTCCGCTCGTGACACTCTCACGTAATAATGAGTGGGGCTGTACATGCCCCGGAGTCTCCAGAGTGCCGCCCTCCGGCCTCGGGGGCTCCCTCCCACATCCTAGTGGCAGCACTTAGCTCCGCGCTGGTAAGAAGACTAGACTAGGTGCCGGACGCGGTTGTTCATTTGCTTGCTTTCTGCAGCTGGTTTGCAACCTTTTAATGGAATTTGGAGCTCTAGTGTTTCTCGATTGCCTAGTTGGGCTTTCTCTTCTTGCCTTGCTTGCTTTTTTTTCTGGGTCAGGGAGAACGGCAGTTGCCCGTTGCTCTTCCTCATGGGCCTCCCATGGGGGCTGGACAGGTGTGTGCGTGCATTGGGCTAGCCCACGCTGCGAACACACCTCGCCAAAGCCCTGTTGCCCCAAAGCTTCGACTTCCTTGATCTTCGCGAGGCGCCCTTGATTGAGCTCGTGATTTGCACACCCTCTTAAGTCCGTGCCCCCCGGGTACCATGACGCGGTGAACTAAGCCACGACTAGTCATGCCTGAGGGCTCACGCAAGGAAGAACAAGGCACCCGACAAGTTTTCTAACAAACCCTGCAGTTTTATGATGCCTCCCGAGGGCAGCAGCTCCTAGGTCGGCAGCAAGGGGGCCTCACCAGGTGCTGAAGGACGTGCCCTCATGAGGAGGGAAGCTACCGCGGGTGTACCAAGCTAAGTTGTCCTACCACACCTACTCGGGACATGAACACCATAGCGTAACACAAGAACAATAAACATAGCATAGAGGCATAAGTGCCATGGTTCATTGCACGCCCTAGCAGGGCTCTCTACTTTTTTCAAAATGCAGAAGAAAGGAAAGGTTAAACAGAAGTGGCCCGCGCGACTGCATCAGCTCCTGAGGCTCGGCTCCGGAGGTTCTCCGGGCTCAGCCTGAGCCCTCCTCCCGCTTCACCGGGGCGCGGCGGCGAGAACACCTGCCACCTCCCTCGAAGCGAGCCCGGTGGCGTGGCGGCTGGTCGTAACCACCGCTGCTTGTGCTCTCACTGGAGGAAGAGCCGCCGCTGCTGAACGAGCCGCAGTCGTCGCCAAGGGCAAGCTCACCCTCAGCATCACCACGGCCGTCGTCAAGGCCAAGCTCATCATCGCTGCCGTCGACTTCGGGGCAGCACCCTACGCGGCGGCCATCTTCCCCAAACACCCTCACGTAGAGGGTCGCGACGCCGTCGTACCTGAAGTGGAGGGTGCACCTCCTGCTCAGGCCACGCGCGCGGGCGAACGTCTGCCAGCCGCGGGTCAGGGCCACGTTCTCGGCGGCGGAAACTTTGACCCCGACCCATGAAGCATTGCTGTAGCAGCCGTCAGCTTGCAGCCAGAGGCCATCAAGGCCAGCGACCGGCAGCTCGCCCGCGAAGAAGCGGGGGAGCGAGAGCCAGGTGCTGGTCGGCCCCTCCGACCACACGACAAACTCTGGGAGCACTTCCGTCGAGTGGAAGCGCGGCTGAGGAGGCCGGGTGACCACGGCGCGCCTCCCTCCATCACAGGGGCTGCCTCGCCCCTGGCGGCTCTCGCTGCGAGAAGAGGCGCCGCCATGGCCACTCGAGGCACGCCCACGTCCATGAGGAGCCACCACAGGGGTCGCCGCATGCTTGCGGGGGTGACCTTGTCCCCTCTTGAGCGACGGTGAGCCGGGCCCCTCCTTAGGGGCCTTCCCCTTCTCAGCAGTAGAGAACTTCCTCGTCGGCGCCATGAGCACCGCGGCAAGACCGCGAGGCAAGAAGGAAGAAGAAGGAGCGGGTGGTGAGAAGACGGAGATGAGCAAGGGGGGCTTCGCCCCTCTCCTCATTTATAGGCAAGGGGAGGCCGACCGCCGGCTCCACGATCGCGCATAATGATGATTTTTCTCTGCATGTAGCATGGTCTCACAAGTCGAGCAGTTGCCGAGGCAGCGTGGGGAAGCAAATGCGCCGACGCCCCATCAATTGCCAAGCGGCAACCGAGGCCGCAGGCGGTATGGGCCCGCGGCACTCCGCACTTGCCCTTTGGCTTCGCCTCGAAGCCATATTCGAACACGCCTTGGGCCCGGGGGCTACTGTCGGCGTCCTGGGACTAGGGGTGCCCAGACTTACCTGCCTGCGGCCCATGGCGTGGCTCCATCGACGGCCTGGTATGGCCCAGCTTCAGCACCAACAACTCAAGACCCTCGCGAGGGGCCAAGCCTCGCGAGGCGGACGACACCAAGACCTCCACGAGGGGCGGCCTTCCCAGGCTGGCTCCCGAGGAGCGGAGATATCAATGCAAGGCGCACCTCACGAGGTTCACCTAACGTGAGACATGACGACCAAGACCAGGCGGGCACCTGCGGGCGTAGTGTACCAGTTTCCCCTTTGGTGCCAAGGAGGCAAGCGCAGGCACGGAGTCCCGAGGAATCAAGCAAAGGTTTCCATATCGGTGCAACAAGACCAGGACCGCCAGGACGGCAGGACGGAGGTCATCGTGGAGCCCACTGCAGCATCACCACCAGAGGCTTTTGCAGGCGAAGACTACTTTTGTCAGGATAACTTGTACTAGTTGTCTCCCTTCGAATTTGGCCATTGTGGGATCCCTTCCCGCCTATATTTGGGAAGAGGACCAAGGCCACTATAAATAGGACTTAGCCACCACCATAGAGGGCACCTGGAACGGGAGGGGAGCTGGATCAGATCCATTCCACCCTGACCACCTCACCAGCTCATCGAGCTCAAGAACACCTCACCTCCTGAGGTCGTTCCACCTCTGTACTAGTTCATCCTCAGCCTCTGAGGCAATCCACCACAAAGCTGGAGTAGGGTATTACACAGCAAGGTGGCCCAAACCAGGATAAACTTCTGTATCTCTTGTCCCTTGGGTTCGTCGAGCTAGGCCGTGGAATCGTTGAGCAGGCAGACTAGGGAGGGAGAGTTCTTCGCACGCACCCCAGAGTTCGAACCTCTCAAGGGTCCGCGGAACCCCGAATCTGACATGCGTCAACCTTTCCTCTATAAAATCTCCTTTTTCCTTCTTACAATTGTTGCCTTCGCAGTTCGAATTGTACGGTTAGACATCCTGAGCTTACGAGAAATAATAAAATACCTTTTATGGTGTTCGGATATCCGCATTCTTGCAATTTTTCTGTCCCTCTCCGACTCTCTCATCGCTCTTCGAACATCCCGGCATGAAAAAATATATTAGTCAGTCATGAGTTTGATTTATGTGTCAGCTCAATACCCTAGGTCCGGCACCGCTTCCCGCTAGGTGTCCGGCATCTCGGATATTGCACTATATGCATCTGTTCTGAACTATGTCTTGGGTCAATAGTTGGGTTGCCCGGCTCCTGTGTTTACCCCTTATGTTCCGCTAGTTTGGCTAAGAGGGCAAAGGGATAACCCCTGCGATTGTACTACTGGTTTGCCCGGTCAAGTACCTCAGGAGGAAAAAGCCGAAAACTGATCATCATAGTAAGCATGAACGGGTCTACGATCCGATGACGAGGTTGGACTCTAAAAATCGTTGGCGATTTAGCCGTGTCTCACGAAGGGTTTGTCTTAACACAAACCATGTGATTGGAAAGGGTAAGCTTCAAACCCCAGGTACATCACACATACACCGGGGGCTAGTCCCTAGTCCCCACCGTCAAGCTCCTACGGCTAAGTGAAGGCAGGAAAACCGAATAGTCTGATTGCCTGGTTTTGTTCCCACACTACCGCCTCCGGGCACCAAGACGTTGGCTAAGGGTTACAGTGCGGAGACAAAACACCCCTCGTGATATTCACTTGGGGGCTGAAGCTGACAACTGGTAGTGTTCAGAATTAACATACGGCCACACAGGAGTCAAAATTTAATCACTACAATATCAAACAAGTTCACTGGGCGCATAATAAAGCATAAGTCCCACTTGGTACACACTTGATTACAGCTACTCAAGCATTACATTTTTTGAACACTGGCCCTCTATCGCCCGTGCTCTGGTCATCACCTGCGTGAAGTACTGCTCGGGGCGACTGCGCTCCTTCCCCTGGGGCGAAGGACCAATGGCCATCTCCATTGGATTAATCCTTGGCCAATGAACCATGGTCTTCACAAACGCGAGCCTCGCCCCCTCAAGGCACGCCGACCTCTTCACGGTGTCAATCCAGAGCGGCGCCTCCCTCAGCCTCTGCACAAGGCCAAAGTAGGTGTCCGGAATGGGCTCCGTCGGCCACAGGCTGACATAGAGGTCCTTCAAGGCCAGCTCGAACATCCGATGCATCTCCATCAGCTGCTTCATTTGATCGCTGAGGAGGGGCGGACGCTCAGAGTCTGGAAACTGTGACCAGAAGAGCCGCTGAGTGGAGTCCTCCTTGACGGTATCATAGTGCCTCGTCGCAGCCGACGCATTCTTTGGGAGCTAAGCGAAGACGCCTGCAGAGCGCCAGACCCTCATCAGCAGGGCGAATCTGTTGCCTCCGAACACACTCTGCAGTAAATATTTCTTACCATTGGCAATTTGCGCCGCTTGCCGGAGCTCCTCCCGGACGCCTCGAGCGTCACTCCTCGCCTCATGAAGCTCCTTCTCCGCCTTGGATAGCAGGGAGGATTGCTCCTCCTACCCCTTCTCAAGGGACTCCAGCTTCTTGGCGGCATCCTGGAGCTCCACTTGGACTTCGGTCACCCGCACCTCATGTTGCTCGGCAGCAATCTTGGCATTCTCAAGCTCGGACACCGCCTCTTCAGTGGCGGTCTTCTTCGCGGCGGCCTCGGCTTTCTTCAGGGCCTCCTTCAAGCCCTTGACCTCTGCGGCGGCAGCTGTAGAATCATTAAGATTACGGATTAACACATAGTCCGGATAGTCAATATCCAGCGTCAAGTCAATTGCACATCTCCTTACAGGGCTTACCTTGCACCTCATCAAGTTGTTTGTTGACAAGGTCAAGCTCTTTATCGGAAAGCTGGAGCTTCTGATCCATCTCCTCTAATGCCGCGGCTACAGAAGATGCCTGCGTCAGCAAAAATACATCGACATTGTTATCCGATTACCGAATTTGATCCTCTGCAGGCCTCTTTAAGGTCCTGGCAGAGTCTTGGGGGCTGCTATATGTGCGGCCTACCTAAAACTAATAATCATTACGGCGTTATGAGGAAAGAACATTACTTGACTTACCTCAAAGCCTGTTAGAAGGCCTTGGACAGCGTCGTTCAGCCCGGATTGGATGGACCGAACACCCTGCATAACCGCACTCATCAAAGTGTGGTGCCCGTCAACGATGACGGAGACGCTCACCGGCTCCTATAGAACCTCCGGCCAGCCAGCTGCCGCTCGTGTGGAGGTGTTCGGCACTGGCGTTTACTCCCTAGTCCCCTCCTCTCTGTGAGGAGCCTATGCCGTCGAAGGCCTTGGGGGCTCGGCAGCGGTCGACGGCGGGGGGTCCGGATGGTCCGGACTCCTTCTCATGATCTTCGGCGGCCGAGGTGTTAACCTCATCCATTATGGCGTCTGCCTCCCCCTCTGTGTTTGGAGGGGGAGGAGTCCTTTGGGACCGCACCTCCTCAACCTCTTCGGGGATCGGAGGAGGCGTGGAATGCGCCATAGACCCACTGTCCGCCAGTTCAGCGGGCGGAGACGTCCCCTCCGAGGTCTGCTTGGTGGGGCGTTCGCGCGGGGGGCTGCAGCTCGGAAGGGTTTAGCTTTCAAACCAAAGCAAATTACTGAAAATATGATAACTAAAAAAGCCATAAAGTGTACCTAGTCGCGGGGGACTTGACCCTGGGTCCCTTTGGAGGGATCGGCTCGGACGCTTCAGACTCTTCGTCCGAGCTGTCAGGCAGTACCAGCTGAGGCCGGCACCGCCTCTTGAGAGCTTGGGGAGGATGAACCTCCTCGACGTCCTCAGACACCGCTCTCTTCTTGGAGTGCGAGGAGGCACTCTCCTCCTCGCCCTCGTCATCATCCCCATCCTAAACGGATGAGGCCGCCGCATCTCCGGGGCGGTCGCCCGCCCTACGGCGGAGGCCCTCCCTGGCCTCAGATATCTCCTTCTTGCCCTTCTTGTCGGGCGCCTTGTATGGCGCCACGACCAGCAGCTGCTCTAGCTGTTCGGATCGAGGCCCCTCTGGCAGTAGCACCGGGCCGCTGATCTTCTCAGCCTTGGCAAGCCAGCCCTGAAAAACCCATGTAAAGGGGTTCGGATTAAGTCATGTGAAATAAATGTTTAGACTTATGCTTGAACAAAGTATCGCTCACCTTCTTCGGAGGGTGCTCAGCGTCAAGGCCAATGTCCCCTTCCTCTGATGGCCACTCCTTTTGCAGCTTGAATAGCAGCCCCCACACCTTCTTGTGGGTCATGCCGAAGAGGCGCCGCACGATGGCCGGGTCTTCAGGGCTATGTGCCCACATGGGCTTGGCCCTCTCCTGACAGGGGAGGATCCGGCGATTGAGCATGACTTGGATCTCATCGACTAGCTTCGCACCGGTCTCCATCACACTGCCAATGCGCTTCTGTAGCGCCTTTAAATCATTAGGTGACCCCCAGTCCGGGCTCTTCTCGACCCACGAGGTCAGCCTGGTGGGGGGTCCGGATCGGAATGCGGGGATTGCTGCCCAGCCAGCTCCCTTTGATTCGGTGATGTAGAACCACTCCTTTTGCCACATCCTGGCAGTGTCAACGAATTGGCCCTTTGGCCACTGGACCCGCGTCAGCTTGCTGATCATAGCCCCGTCACAGTCCGCAAGTTCGTCGTCGACCACTTTGGGCTTGACATTGAACACCTTCAGCCAGAGGCCGAAGTGTGGTTGGACGTGGAGGAAGGCCTCACAGAATATGATCAAGGACGAGATGTGGAGATGGGAATTGGGGGCTAGATCATGAAAATCTAGCCCGTAGAAAAACATCAGCCCCCGCACAAAGGGATGTAGGGGAAACCCTAGCCCCCTGAGAAAATGGGGGAGAAATACTACTCTTTCGCCAGGACTGGGCGTTGGGATGACCTGGCCCTCTTCAGGGGCCCGATGAGTGACATTGGTCGGCAAGTAGCTGGCCTCCTTTAGCTTCAGAATATCCTCGTTGGTAACGGAGGAGGCCTCCCACTTCCCATTGGCACTAGATCCAGCCATGGCCGAGGGAGGTGGAGTTGGATTCGCTGTAAGAGCAGAGAGCAAGGGCGCTGGAGCTCTGAGGATCTCAGCGAGCGGGAGGTGGAGGAGGGTGTGAGGTGCGAACTATAGTGGCCCTCCCCCTTTATAAGGTGTTGACAGGCCGGGGATTCCTTTTTCCGCGCCGCTGGCCTCTCCACTTCTTGATATCTCCGCAACATTATGAGCGGGGAGGGGAATCGATGTCATTAACCATATCCCTTGAAAAGCGCGACACGATTTCCACCTTGAGAGGATGTGTCGAACGTGGCGTCAGTCTCGAACCATGCTTCAAGAAACAGTAACCGCTTGGCGTTATGGCCGGAAGCAACTCTTCGTTGAGAGATAAGAAGTTGTCAGAAAAAGGCACTATTCGCGCTTGAGCAACGTTTTTGTTTTCCTTCGGTGTTAAGTAAAATTGCCACTTTAGATTCCGGACATCACCTGGTCCCGAACAATGAAGAACTCGCCTCGCAAGCCGAATACTGGTCAGATTAGCAGATGCCGGATACAAGCTTTGGCGTTGGAGGCAAGTTCGGGGGCTACTGAGGGAGTCATGGACTAAGGGGTCCTCGGGGCGATGGCCCATTGTACGTGGGCCGGACTAGTGGAGCCGTGTGGTGACCGGAGACCTGTGAAGCCGTGGTGTGCCCTCAAAGTTAAGGGTGGATGAGATCTGTTTCTCTCTTGTTGTAATCTATCTTTGGTAACCCTAACCCTATCGGTGTCTATATAAACCAAGGGTTGTAGCCATTAGGGTTAGAGCTATATTCATCACCTCATAGCCTAGGGTTTAGCTCATGCTGATCTCGAGGTAGATCTACTCTATAAACTCCATCATATATTCAATACAATCAAGCATGACGTAGGGTTTTACCTCTTCGAGAGGGCCCAAACCTGGGTAAACACTGTGTTTGTCGTCCCCTGTTATCCATTGATCCTAGATCCACAGCTCGGGACCCCCTACCCCGAGGTCTGCCAGTTTTGACACCGACAGTTATCATGTGCTATTCCCTTTGCTTTGCAATACTTATACAAAACCGAGGCAAGATGTACCAGCATCCTCTTGAGTCATAGACATGCTCACTATACCGGTCCCCTCGTTACCGATTTTGTTCTTCTTTCTCATTGACATGTTCCGGCATCCCCGTGACATAGTCACTTGTGTCTGGCCAGATGATGATGGATTTCGTCATACCGAGAAGGCCCTAAGAATGTCTCTCCATCTTCCGAGGAGCAAATTCCACTCTTGAGCTATCTAGTCCCTTGTCAAACTTTCTGATGAAGCTGTAAGTTGTCGTTATGATCATCATGTTACAGATGACGTTTCAGTAACCCCGAAGTTCATCGTACGGTAATAAATGACTATGATACTCTCATGGTCTAAGGAACTAATTCACATGTTAATACTCAGTGTTATAACAATTGCCTTCTGACGAATGCATCTCAAGTATAAGAAACAAGACTTGGGTCGATTCAATACGATCATTCTTCTAACATCGTATTCTCAAAGTTGTTTTAGGACTATCGTTACACTTAATGATATCCTAAGATCTAGAAAACATGATCGCCAACAACACTTGAGCTAGTCTTAGAGGCGAGACTAGGAATCTTATTATACTGTTTATCATTCCACACGTGCATATGAGGTTTCCACTGAATAGCATATTCCAGGATCATAGCAATTATAGCATAGAATATAAACTCTTAGTTATAAATATGGAAATATAATAATACAATATTATTGCTGATGACCCATGGTGGGTCTTCTTTGCTACTTCATTATTCTAGTATTTTTTATATATTCCAAAATAAATCTCCGTAAAATATTAGGTCATTTGGAGCTCCGGAGAATAGCTATCTTTGCAGTAGCGTTTTTAGGCCCATAATTCTAGTTGCCGGCATTCTCCCTCTTCACGTATATCTTGCATATTAAGAGATAAAAGGAATTAAAATTGCATAATAAAGTGGAATATTAATCTAAAACATTATAAATAGTAGTAGAAAATATGATGCAAAATGGACGTATCAACTCCCCAAGCTTAGACCTCACTTGTCCTCAGGCAAAAGCTGAACTAAATAAACATGACCACAGGTTTAGAGTGAGAGAGAGGTGTTGACAAAAACAAAATATGGACATGATAGCATCATGATCATTATTATAACAACAACTTATTCATCATAAAACTTCTCCTCATCAAGTAACGATCTATTCACATGCCAAAGTATGAACAATAAACTCTCTTGAAAGCTATCAAACTATGCTCTCAGTCATCAAAGCAATTGCAATTCATCATGTTCAGGAAGAGTCTATGTAAGAGCTTTTGATTTAGCAAACTTCACATACTAAACTATCATATAGTCTTCTATGATTGCTGGTACTCAAAGCATACTTTTAGAGAAATGGTTTCCATCAGACACAAAGGAAGATGGGAATTAATGATTCACCTCCTAACTTATTTATCTCAAGGATAATGTCAATAATAATAACGCATGATTACCTACACCCAACTGGATATATGTGCCTAGATCTTTCCCCACCACATATTGCTTGCCAAGTGGAGAATAAGTAAGATTGGAATAGGAGTAGAATATTTGTGACCCTTGCAAGAAAATAAAAATTAAACATTGGTAGATTGGCCCTTCATAGAGGGAAGCAAAGGTTTTCATGCGCTTTTGATTGTGGGGTGCCCAAACTCTTAACACAAAGGAACGTCACTTTATGTTGCCCCTTATGATAGCAACCTTTATTGAGCAGTCCATCTCTTTTATTGCGTTACTAACACAAGTTCGTATAACGCTTATTTTCCCTTTCAATAAAAGATTGTTCATATTTATGAGCAATTTTTATTACTTAGCACTGATGAAAACTTACTTGAAGAATCTTATTCAATCCATAGGTAGATGTGGTGGACTCTCATGATGAAAAACTAGGTTTAAGGGTATTTGGATTCACAAGTAGTATCTCTACTTGGTGTGGAAATTTTGGCTAGCAAAAATATTATAAAAAAGTGTAGCAATATATTTTTGGATTTTTATATACAATTTAGATAGACCCGGGGGACATAGTTTTCACTAGAGGCTTCTCTCTTGAAAATAGCATATGGTGGGAAAACAAATTACTGTTGGGCAACTGATAGAAAAGCGAATAATTAGGACGATATCTAAGGTAATGATCATGTATGTAGGCATCATGTCCGAGACAAGTAAACCGACTCCTGCCTGCATCTACTACTATTACTCCACACATCGACCGCTATCCAGCATGCATCTAGAGTATTAAGTTCATAAAGAATGGAGTAACGCCTTAAGCAAGATGACATGATGTAGACAAAGTAAACTCACGCATGAATAAACCCCATATTTTTATCCTTAATTGAAACAATACAAACGCCTGTCATGTCCCTTTCTGTCACTAGTATTGATCACCGAAAGATCAAACCCATCACAAAGCACCTCTCCATTGCAAGAAAAATCAATCTAGTTGGCCAAACCAAATCAATAGATCAGAGAGAAATACAAAGCTATAATAATCATGCATAAAAGAGTTCAGAGAAGACTCAAATAATATTCATAGATAATCTGATCATAAACTCACAATTCATCGGATCCCAACAAACACACCGCAAAAAGTGATTACATCGAATAGATCTCCAAGGACATCAGGAGAACATTGTATTGAAGATCAAAGAGAGAGAAGAAGGCATCTAGCTACTAGCTATGGACCCGCAAGTCTGTGGTAAACTACTCACACATCATCGCAGGGGCAGCAAGGTTGATGTAGAACCACTTCGTGGTGGATTCCCCCTCCGGCAAAGTGCCAGAAAAGGCCCCAGATGGGATCTCCCGAGAACAGAAGCTTGCGGCGGCGAAAAAGTATTTTGGGTGGCTCTTTGTTGGTTTCCCGATTTTAGAGAATTTATAGAGGCGGAATTAGGTCAAATAGCTGAACATGGGCCCCACAAGCCACCAGGGCGCGCCCTGGTGCCTTGTGGGCTACTCCTTCATCTTCTGGCCCTCTCCCAAAGCTTCCAGGGTCTCTTTTGTCCAGAAAAAAATCATCGAAAAGTTTCGTGGCATTTGGACTTCATTTGGTACTGTTATTCTGGGAAACCAAAAACAGGCAAAAAACCGCAACTGGCACTTGGCAGTAAGTTAATAGCTTAGTCCCAAAAAATGATATAAAAGTGCATATAATTGCATATAAAACATCCAAGATTGATACTATAATATCATGGAACAACAAAAAATTATAGATACCTTGGAGACGTATCAAGCATCCCCAAGCTTAATTCCTGCTCGTCCTCGAGTAGATAAATGATAAAAAAAGAATTTTTGATGTGGAATTCTACCTATCATATTCATCATGTAATCTTTTCTTTTGTGGCATGAATATTGTGATCTCAATGATTCAAAACAATAGTCTATAATTTGACATAAAGATATAAATACTCAAGTGTACTAACAAATAATCACGTCTTTCAAAATATCAACGCTAAAGAAAGTTATCCCTAGCCCATCATGCTCAATCATTGATCCATTCATGAAAAGCACTCAATATTAACTACACCCAATGCACAAGTATGACAATAGTGCTCCCCAATTGGTGCTTATAAGAGAAGGTGAAGACTCAAAATAAAATAAAAATTGCATAAAAGTAAAAGAGATAGGCCCTTCATGGAGGGAAGCAGAGATTTGCAGAGGTGCCAGAGCTCAAAGCATAAAATAGAGAGACAAAATTATTTTCAGAGGCATGCTTTTCTGTTAACGTCACGACCGAGAGTTCCTAACATCTTCCATGCTAGACACATTATAGGAAGTTCCCAAACAAAAAATAAAGTTCATTTCCTTTCCACCATTCTTTGACAATCCATGGCTAGCCGTATCCACGGGTGTCTTCCAAACTTTCAACTTTCCAAGGAGTTTATTATTATTTTGATTCATTATGGGACTGGGCATCCCTATTACCTGCCACTTTCTCGTGCAATGACAAGTGAATAAACACTCATCGTGAGAATAACCCACCTAGCATGAAAGATATTGGCCACCCCCTGCCGCTTCATGAGCGGTACGAGCACACAAAACGGAAAATTATTTTGAATGGTTAGAGTTTGGTACATGCAAATTTACTTAGAACGACATGTAAATGCAGCATATAGGTAGGTATGGTG
Organism: Thinopyrum elongatum; assembly: GCA_011799875.1. Taxonomy (NCBI): domain Eukaryota; kingdom Viridiplantae; phylum Streptophyta; class Magnoliopsida; order Poales; family Poaceae; genus Thinopyrum; species Thinopyrum elongatum. Next base: position 152,495,347 of record CM022300.1, on the reverse strand, counting down.
GACTCTTATGGCACAACTTTAGGTTTAAGGAATTGGATGCACAAGCACTATTCCCGCTTAGTACAAATGGAGGCTAGCAAATAGATTGAGAAGCGACCAACCGGAAAACGAAAATGTTCATAAACATGCATTGAACATAAGTAACACTAAATAAATCACCATAAGTAGGATATAACTTCGTTGCATAACTATTGACTTTACGTACATGCATAGGGAATCACAAACCTTCACACTAATATTCTTACTAAACCATAATTACTCACTAGTACAAGTCACATATTATCATCTTCATATCGCAAAACTATTGCAAGGAATCAAACTTATCATATTCAGCGATCTACGTGAATGTTTTTATTATATCCTTCTTGGATATCCATCACATTAGGACCAAATTCATATCTTGTGCATATTACCATCACCATTATCAACTCTCAAAATAATACAAGTGAAGCATGAGAGTGCAACTATTTCTTCAAAATATAATCACCGCCGTGCTCAAAAATATATAAGTGAAGTACTAGAGCAACTGCCTAGCTCAAAAAATATAAGTGATGCACATAGAGCATTCTAACAAATCACGAAAAATGTGTGCCCCTCTGAAATAGGTGTGCCTAGCAAGGATGTGTAACACCCCTAGTGCCAAGCTACAGTAATCTCCCCCTCTCGGTGCCATGTCATCAAGTTTAACTAAGTCAAATTATCACTTGATAAAAATCAAAGCCATTATCAAATTTAAAATAAAGTCAAATAAAATATTTCTTCTAACAGTAAAACTAAAATGCTCATAATATTCTATAAATTCCCCTGACCATTGTCAAGTTGATACCAACTTCATTGGACTCACAAATAAACTCCTACGAAATGAATAGGTGGTCCAACAGAAGTTAAATAACCAATTAAATATAAACCTAATTTTATATATTTACCATTTGACCCCAAACTTTGTGGACAGCCCCATAATATTGCAAAGCATTTTTGGGACAAGTCTCATACTTCACAAAACTCTTTTAGTAATAAAATAAAATAGAAGCATAAAAGAAAAGAAAACAGAAATGAAAAGGAAAAAGATTAGAGCGCACTGTTGGACTGGGCTCTACGTGCACACAGTGCAGCCCAACCGAACAGCGGGGGCCTTTTCTTCCACCTCCCGCCAAGGCAGCAGGCAGAGGCGCCATGACCGCCCACGGGCGAGATGTCGCACGTGGCGTGCATCTCGCGGTCCTGACGCTAGGTTAAGAGGTGCCCCGTGACTCCTCTCTCCCCTGAGAAACCCTAGTTCCCCCCATCTGCCCCTCTCCTCACTCCCTCGTCCCATTTTAGACGAACCTGAGTGCGCCCATCACCACTGCCTTCGTCATCCTCGCGTGCACCGCCGTCCCCGCCTCGTGAGGCCATGTCCTTCCGCTCCTTCATTGTCCACCACGCCATCCACAGGGAGAAGATTAGACAGGAGGGGCCCAAATCGCCAGATCGGGCCGATCCCTTCCTCTGATGTCGCCGGTGTCCATCGATGAATCCGGTGCCGCCTGCTGCTCCCGGCCACCAATGAGCCCACTGCGAGCTTCGGGGTGAGCTCCTCCCCCAAACCCCCTCCTTCCCGCCTCAACTTCTCGCCGTAGGCACCCCCTCCCCCCCTGTGCACCAGTCACCCTGCCACGCCCGAGCTACGTGCGCGTGCGCCCGCTCTTGCGTCCCGTGCGTGCCCACCGCTGCCCCAGCGTGCCCCGTCCACCCGTGCGTGTGCCTGTCCACCCAGCTATTGTTGCTACTTTCTATAGCTGCACGCTGCTGCTGCCAGTGCTGCTCCCCACGCCGCTCGCCACCGCTCTGCGTGCTGCGTGTCCTGCCACCGCTGGCCCGCCGTCGCCCGCACTCGCCACGCCCGTCGCCGCACGCCCGCGACCACCCGCCCGTGCCCACGCTCGCCGCTGCCGCCCGCGTACCCCTCGCTCTCTCCTACTCCTTGCCGCTTTGCGGCACGCTGCTACTGCCGCCGCAGCCGTCCGAGCCTCGCCGCCGCCCAGCTCTCCGATGTCGCCGCCCTTGGCCATCCCCGCGACCCCCTGTTGGGTCTGCTAGACGCGCGCGAGCCTGGGGCTTATTCCAGCGCCTGCCATTGCCGCTCCGGTGGCTTGCCGGAGCCCCGTCCGCTGTGGCCAGAGGCCACCGCCGCTAACCTGCTAACGTGGCACTGTTAATTAGCCTAATGGCCGGTTTAATTAACCCCCTAACCCAATGGCAAGTGGGCCCATGACTGCTAATAATAACCGGTTAGTATTTAAATAAAACCCAATTAGTCACTATTTCACTTAAATGCGGGTCCCACCGGGCCCTTTGACCAGTCAACCACGGTCCAGTCAACTGCTGACTGGGCAGTTGACTGGCCCCACTAGTCAGCCTCTATGGCTAGCCCACTGTGGGTACACTTAGCAATTTCTGTTTTTTTAATTAATATTAAATCCAGGAATTTTCAGAAAATGTTTAAAACTTTGAAAAATCATAGAAAATAAACCGTAAGTCCGATGAAAATAATTTATATACAAAAATCGATCAGAAAAATAAGACGAATCGGAGTATGCCATCCGTTCATTTGTCACGTGCCTCTAGCGTAGCGAACATGGAACCGTCCCCTCTCTTTCATTTGTCCGGAAAATGCCAAACACCGAGAAAACATTCCTGGATGTTTTCCCTCTTCGTCTGCAATGTGTAGTACCGCATTAGAACACCCCTAACACTGCATATTGTCATGTCATGCATAGTAATGCATCTGTTTGCCTTATATTTATTGTTTCTTCCCCCTCTTCTCTCCGGTAGACCCCGAGACCGATGTTGCTCCCGAGATCGACTACGCTTAGGACGATCAGCTCCTTTCAGCAAAGCTTCTAGGCAAGCAAACCCCCCTTGATCATTCCGATATCGCCCATTCCATTCTTTCTCATGCTTGCATTAGATTTTGCTACTGTATTTGATTGCTCCTATTCTGATGCATAGCCTGCTTTTGTAACCTGCTTTGTACCTTACCTACTTATCCTATATGCTTAGTATAGGTTGGTTAGTGATCCACCAGTGACCCCTCATCTTGTCCCTGTTACCCCAGCTGGATTACCAGATGACTAGATCGACCTGATCGATGTACAGGGCCGGACACTTCACCTCACCGCCCTTTAGTTGTACGACTCCATAGAGCTACTATCGAGTGCCGAGGGTGATACCTCTTAATGCACTCCTGATGATAATTCTGTAGTGTAGCTATTCGGCCATGGTCTGTCGAGGGTGATTCCTCCTTCACCACTCGCGATACAACTCTGTCGTGCAACACCTGAAGCGTGAACCTCTAGGGTGATTCCTCCTAGTTCACCTTGATGATTACATCAGGTGGATTCCATCAAGGGTGATTCCTCGAATTCCCCCATGGTGTTTTGGACACACAGTTACTTTGACTTTACCACAGAACCATGTTGAAGTTGGGTCGGCCCCGAGGGGTACCCGTGAGAGAAATGTGACGAGTGACGTGAAGCCGGGTTGACTTGGAGGGTAACTGCAAGATTTCTACGTGGCATGGCCGGGCATTCCGGGCCGTTGCCGTAAGTCCACGAGACTGGGCGACGGGGTCACATGATCGTGAGTCTCTGCTCATTACCACGCGCTCCCAAGACACTAACGAGATTGGGTATTTGATCTGAGTTGGTCGTTGACCTATACGCACTAACCACGACGCGGGAACAGATATGGGCACTCGGCGTCGTATGTATCAGCCAAAGCTCTCCAAACGTCAGCAACTAAGCGGCGCGCACCTCGGTGGTATGTGTAAGCACCTGCCTTGTATAAGGAGGTCGCCAGGACTGATCCCGACCGCCCTCGCAACATGCTGGAGTGCAACGAGTGATGGGCCCAAGACCCCTGCGTGCTTAGGATGTAAACCGGCGTGCGGGCCTCTTTGTTGAGCCTAGGTAGGGCTACGACGTGTTGATCTTCCGAGGCCGGGCATGACCCAGGAAAGTGTGTCCGGCCAGAGTGATCGAGCGTGTTGTGTAATGTGGTGCACCCCTGCAGGGAAGATTATCTATTCGAATAGTCGTGTCCATGGTAACAGGACGACTTGAAGTTGTATCCCAATCTATACAACTAGAACTAGATACTGGAGATGGTAATTAGATATGATGGCTCCTGGATTGCTTTCTTGCAGGGAGTGAAGGAAGGATCTCTGGGATTTAATAGTACAACATGCTTGCTACTTATAATATGCTATTATGTACTCTTCTAAATGCTGCAAGTTGCTTGAAGATGCTAGTCTTTGATAGGCTAGGCTTTCCCTCCTCTTCTGGCATTTCCACAGTTCAGTCCAAAGATATAGCCCCATTCCTTTGAAACTGGTGCAAACTTAGTTTAGATCTGATGTAAGTCTTGCGAGTACTTTGGATGAGTACTCACATTTGCTTTGCTACCTCTTTTCCCATATACCTGATTGCTGCGATCAGATGACGGATCCCAGGAGCCAGATGCCACCACTAACGACTACTACCACCCCGAGGGTGCCTACTACTACGTGGAGGCCACCGACGACCAGGAGTAGTTAGGAGTCTCCTAGGCAGGAGGCCTTGCCTTTTTTATCATCGTTGTTGTTTGTGCTAGCCTTCTTAAGACAGACTTGTTTAACTTATGTCTGTACTCACATATTGTTGCTTTCGCTGACTCGTTTGTATTAAAGCTTATGTATTCGAGCCCTCGAGGCCCCTGGCTTGTAATATGAAGCTTGTATGACTTAAATTTGTGTCTAGAGTTGTGTTGTGATATCTTCTCGCGAGTCCCTGATCTTGATCGTACATGTTTGTGTATATGATTAGTGTACGATTGAATCGGGGCGTCACAAGTTTGTATGATCCGACTGTAACACCCCCAGTGGTTAACTATAGTAATCAACCTTTTGATTATGCCATGTCATCATGATTGTCAGTGCCTAATCATTATTTGCATCATATTGCATTCAACTCCTAACTCAAAATTCAAATTTAATTAAAGTGAAAATAAAAGTTGTCAAAATTCAAAAACTAAATTGTTCATTAAATAGCAAGTAAATCAGAGACGATTCTAAAATTGAAACCAACATTATTGGAATTGGGTAAGTGACTCAAACATCCTCAAACAGTGACTAAAGACAATATTTATTAACCTTTTATTTAATCTAAATTTAATATGAAATTATGTTTTGCCCAAACTAGTTTTTGGAGTTAGGGTATAATGCACTGCTAATTTTGGGCTAGGTCACTTATTTAGTAAAAATCATTTTGTGGCCTAACTATTTGCAAGCAGGAAAAACATAAAAAAAAAAGAAAAACAAAAGAGAACGAAAAGGAAAGAATTCCCCCCTCCAACTGGGCCTCGGCCCAGCAAGCCATCGGGCCGCCAGGCCGGCCCAGTCGCCCCAGTATAACCCCCCGGTCCGGTCCACCACCGAACCCTAGCGCTCATCCTTCCCCCTCTCCCACGCGCGCGTTGGACCTGGATCGGCCCCGAGCCGATCCCCATCGTCCTTCCCCGCCGGCCATCGCCGCGCGGAGCCCGCCCCGACCACCGCATCATGTCGCCCCTCGGCGCTCGCCTGACGCCGCGCCCCATCGCCACCACCACCTCACCGGAACCCCGCACCGCCTCGACCTCGTCTTCGTCCACCGCCGCACATCGCCGGCGCTCATCCCCGACGCCTTCCGCTATCGTCCCCGTCCCCTCCTCGCCAGCTCCACCATGCCTCGCCGACCCCTCTCCCCGTCCACGCTGGTGAGGCTCCGGCCTCCCCCTTCCTCTTTGTCCTGCGGCGTCCGGCCGTGCTCACCCCGTAGTGGCCGCGCTCCGGCCGCGCCCACGCGCTTGCCCAGACCGCGCCCGGCCACCGCTCGTGCGCGCTCGTCCCGCACTTGCCGCTCGCTCACCACGCCCGCTGGCCTGAATCCCCCCCCCCCAACGACCGAATCCATCGCCTGCTTTGATGCTGCTTCTGCCGCGCCGCCCGCTACTGCTAATGCTGCCGCCGCTCGCGCCACCTGCCCCGCCCGCGCTTGCCTCCCGCCCACGTGCGGCCCCGCGCACGCCGGCGCCCGCGCCGCTGACCGCCGCCGCGCACTGGCCAGGGCCTCGCCCTCCACCCCGGCCGTGTGTGTGTGTGTGTGTGTGTGTGTGTGTGTGTGTGCGCGTGTGGCCCTGGGCCACTTACGAACGGGCCCCACGCCCAGGGAAAAACAAAAAAAATGAAATAAATAAATAAAGGAATTAAAAGTAAACTAAATGATTAATTAATTAATTAATGACTTAATTAACTTAATTAATTTAGATTAATTAACTTAACCTAATTAACATGTTTAGTTAATCTAATTAACTAGGTTAATTAGTTAACACACAATGACATGTGGGACCCACAGACTGTAGGAACCCCCTTTCCAACTCCTTGGCCGAAGTTGAGTCTAGTGGTCAAAAAATGAAATAAATAAATAAATAAAGGAATTAAAAGTAAACTAAATGATTAATTAATTAATGACTTAATTACCTTAATTAATTTAGATTAATTAACTTAACCTAATTAACCTGTTTAGTTAATCTAATTATGTGGTTAATTAGTTAACAGACAATGACATGTGGGACCCACTGGTCCTGTTGACCGCTGACGTCACTGTGATGTCATGCTGACATCACAGTTACTGTTTCGGATAATGTTGGATTTAATAATTTAAATAATTCTAGAAAATCAATAAAACTTTGAAAAATCATATAAAATAATCCGTAGCTCAGATCGAAAAACTTTGTACATGAAAGTTGCTCAGAACATCGAGACGAATCCGAATACGCTACCCACATACCTGTTAGATGCCTCTAACTAACTGAACATGCAACTCTTTGCCTGTTTCAGATAAATGAATAGTGCCTGACTTTAATAAGATAAATCCAAACAAATTCCTAAAATAACTAAATGGCTTAGACATGTCTTTAGGCAACCCTGCACTGCACGTTAGCGTAGCCTGCTTTGTCATGCTCTTGTTTGCTTTATATTTACTGTTTCTTCCCCCTCTTCTCTCTCGATAGACCCCGACACCGACGTCGTCCCCGAGACCGACGCAGCTCAGGAGCCCGATGCCACCATTGACGACCTTGCCTTTGCCGCCGAGCAAACAGGCAAGCACCCCCCCCTCCTTGAGCATACCGATATCGCCTATTCTTTCTCTCTCATATTTGCATTAGAATTGCTGCTGCTACTGCTTTACCTATTCTGATGCATAGCCTGTTTATTGTAACCTGCTATTGGAACCTTACCTGCTTATCCTAAACTGTATAGTATAGGCTGGGTAGAGACCTATCAGTGACCCCACTTATCCCGACTGCCCCACTGGATTATCAGAAGACCCGATCAACGGGATTGAAGACCAGGCCCCGGCACCGCACATCACCCCCTTAGTTGTAACGACACTGCAGCTTTACTATCGAGTGCCGAGGGTGAAACCTCTTGTAGCACTTTTGATGTTAACTCTGTAGGGTAGCAATTCGGTCGTGGTCATCGAGGGTGATTCCTCCTTCCCCACTTCCGATAATGACGCTGTCGTGCAACACATCAAGTGTGAATTCATCGAGGGTGATTCCTCCGAGTTCACCTTGACGGATATATCGGGTAGGAATCCAACGAGGGTGATACCTCGGATTCCCCCTGGTGTTATGGACACACGGATATTTGGACTGTACTATTGTTACTTGGAAAGGCGGGTCGACCTTGAGGGGTACCCGCATGTGATGTGAAGATGGGTTGCCTGTATGGTGCCCGAGTGATGAATACGAGGCATGGCCGGGCATTCTTGGCCCTTGCCGCAAGTCCTCGAGACGGGGCGACAGGGTCACATCTTTCGTGAGTCTCTGCTCGTTACCGCAAGCCCAAGGTACTAACGGTTTGGATATTTGATTCGAGTGGGCCTCTGGCCCAATAGCACTAACCATCACGTGGGCATAGTATGGGCGTTCTGCATCATAGCATCAGCCAAAAGCTCTGACAGACGTCCAGTTCAGCATTGCGGCACGGTCGGATCGTGTCAGTCACCCGAGGCGACGCTGGTATCCACCCTGTGCGCAACGACCCGGAGGGTGAGGGGCGATGGCCAAGACCCCCTTGCGCTTAGGTTGTAGACCAGCGGGGACCTCTCTGCTGAGCTGTAGGTAGGGTTGTGGTGTGTCGTTTGGCCGAGGCCGGGCATTACTCGGAAAAGTGTGTCCGACCAGAGTTAAGCGAGCGTGGTGGGTAAGTTGGTGCACCCCTGCAGGGAAGAACTAAACTATGCATAGCCGGATCCTCGGTAACGGACACTCGGAGTTGTATCTCGATCGATACAGCTAGAAATGGATACTATGGCTCTGGGATTGCTTCTCGCAGGGAGTCGAGAAGGGATCTCAGGACGAGGTTGATGACTGTATGGCTCTGGGATTGCTTTCTCGCAGGGAGTTGAGAAAGGATCTCTGGGTGAGGATGAGACTTAATGATACTACTACTTTATACGGTTCTAATCTACACTCTTCCAATGCTGCAAGACCGCTGAAGATGCTAGTCTTCGATAGGACTAGGCCTTCTCTCTATTCTGGCATTTTTGCAGCCCAGTCCACATATACAGCCTTCCTTTGATAAAGCTGCATAGGTAGTGTAGATCCTTGCTTGCTGAGTACTTTGGATGAGTACTCACGGTTTCTTTGCTTTCTTTTCCCCCCATATCCCTTTGATGCAACCAGATGACGGTGCCCCAGTTACAGCGGCCCCGCCGATGATCGCTACTACTACCCCGAGGGTGGATACTTCTACGAGTTGGCCGACGACCAGGAGTAGGTTCGGAGGGTCCCAGGCAGGAGGCCTATGCCTTTCGATCGTAGTGTTTTCTTTTGCCCTGCCTTTTAAGGGCTAATCTGTGTTTTCTTTTATATCTGTACTCAGATATCTGATGCTTCCGCTGACGCTTGTACGCAAGCTTATGTATTCGAGCCCTCGAGGCCCCTGGCTTGTAATATAAAGCTTGTATGACTTTATTTATGTTTTAGAGTTGTGTTGTGATATCTTCCCGTGAGTCCTTAGGCTTGATTGTGTGCATTTGCGTGTATGATTAGTGCACGATTAAGCCGGGGGCGTCACAAGTTGGTATCAGAGCCGACTGACTGTAGGAACCCCCTTTCCAACTCCTTGGCCGAAGTTGAGTCTAGTGGTCCAAAAACTAATTTACTAACTTGGCTGTGTGGCTTACGGGCCCACGTCACCAATTGGGTGGTATTAGGATCTTTTACTCCTCAACCTTTACTCTGGGACTCTGATCTCTCTGCTATTCAGGTTAAAATTTTACTAACTCCAACATTAGGTTCTCGTGATCACATCCACCCGGTGTTCTGAAATATCCCCCCTTGCTCCAAGATTGCGGGCCAGGTTCTGCTTGCAGGATCCTTTTATCGAGGGCACCCTGTATTGTCACTTGCAGATTCCTCGCCCCAATAGTTTTCTCTGACGTGGATGTAGCCTTTGCTATGTCTCATTGTGTGCTTCCTTTCCGCGTGCCTGCACACCGCCTAGATGTCTAGCCCTCCCCTTTCAACTGTCGTAATGCCGGATTGTAACCGAGGCTATATGTGGATTTGAATGTCTGGTGCGAATATGATGAAGTATCTATTGCACTTCCTTCTGTTGTGCGTGTTACTTCATGAATCATTCCATACACATGCAATTTTTCTTGCTAAACTGCCCCCGTTGAATTGGCAGGATGGCTGACGATCCCCCACCTCCACCTTATATTGCCGAAATGATGCAGCAGTTTGAACTCAACCGTCAGTTTATGACCGGAGTATTGGCTCAGTTCCCAATTCAGAATGCTCAGCAACAGACTGCTCCAATAACTCTGCCAGAATTTGTGCGCCTCAATCCATCCGTTTTCCGCAACTCCACCAATCCTATGGATGCTGATGATTGGCTGCGAGACATCCTGTTTGAGATGGAATCAGCTAATGTTGCCCCTGACAGTTACGTCAACTTTGCGACATTCCACTTAAAGGGTCCAGCTGCTCAATGGTGGGAAAGCCACAAAGATATGCTGCTGGCAGAGACTGTAACCACTTGGTAGGAATTTCAGTCAGCTTTTCATGCACGGTACATTCCTCAAGGTCTGATCGACCAGAAGAAACAGGAGTTCCGCAAACTCACACAGGGAAAAATGACTGTGGATGAATATCAGAGAAAATTTCTTGAATTATCCCGCTATGCTGAAGATGACGTCTGCACTGACGCACGCAAGCAGGAGAAATTCCGTGAAGGACTGCGTACTGATATAAACCTTGCACTTGCTGTCCATGATTGCACAGACTTCGCAATGCTAGTCAGCCAATCTTTCCAAGTTGAAACTGCTCTGACTAAGTACCAGGAGTCGCTCAAGCGTACTCGTGATGTTGGTCCATCTTCGGGTCGACCTGCTCAGAAATGTCAAGTCTGCATTCCCCACAATGTTTACCACCGACCTACTCCAACACCAAGGCCGTCATATGTTGCACCTCGTCTGCCTTCACCACCGAGACAGCTAACGGTTCAGGATGGACAGCCTAATGCTATGGCTTTTCATCAGCATGCACCACGTCCTCCTGTTGGTCGCAAGAAGAGCTGTCGGAACTGTCGTCTCAGAAGCTGTAATGCCAGGCCGTCTGCTATAGTTTGGGTCCATGTCAACCAAGTCAACATGGAAGAAGCTCGACAGGACCCCAAAATTGTGATGGGCACCCTTCTAGTGAATTCAATCCCAGCTTCAGTCCTCTTTGATTCTGGAGCATCGCACTCCTTCATTTCTGAAAGTTTTGCGCGAAGCCATGATATACCTTTCGAGGAGATGTCCACCCCATTAGTAATCCAGTCACCTGGGGCTAATTGGCAAACTACCATTGTAAGCCATGGTAACCACATTGTGATTGGAGGATTGATGTTCCCCGTTTCACTCATTTCTCTCAAGACCTCCAACATAGACATTATTTTGGGTATGGACTGGTTGAAGCCTCATAAAGCTTTGATTGACTGTGCCGCTGAAACAGTCCACATCACACACCCTTCTGGCCAGATAGTCAACTACTCAGCCCGAATAGCTTAGGATGCTGAGACTCAAATATATGTTCTGAATGCATTGAATGCCTCACCCCTTGAAGGCATCGAGCACGTTGCAGTTGTTCATGATTTTCAAGACGTCTATCCAGAAGAACTTCCAGGAATACCCCCTGCTAGAGCTGTTGAGTTTGTCATCGACTTGAAACCAAGCACAACCCCTATTGCGAAGCGTCCTTATAAGATGCCTCCGCATCATCTTCTCGAGCTTAAGGAAGAAATCAACACGTCACTTAAGAAAGGTTTCATCCGCCCCAGTTCCTCTGCTTGAGGAGCACCTTCACTCTTTGTTAAGAAAAAGGATGGAACTAACCGATTGCTTCAGGATTATCGGCCCATTAATCAAGCCACAATCCAGAACAAATATCCGCTTCCTCGGATCAATGATTTGTATGATCAACTTGTTGGATCATCGGTATTCTCTAAACTCGACTTGAGGTTGGGTTATCATCAGATCCGTGTTCGTGCAGAGGATATTCCGAAGACTGCATTTGTTACTCGCTATGGCTCTTATGAGTACACTGTAATGTCATTTGGCTTAACAAACGCTCCAGCCACATTCTCCCGTCTGATGAATTATATCTTCATGGATTACCTCGACAAATTCATTGTGGTATATCTGGATGATATTCTGGTCTATTCTAAGAATAAAGAAGAACATGTTGAACACCTCCGTCTTGTACTGGAAAGGCTTCAAGAACACCAGTTGTATGCCAAATACTCCAAGTGTGAATTCTGGCTTTCTGAAGTAACTTACCTTGGTCATGTGATTTACAAGGATGCAATTGCTGTTAACCCAGAACGAGTTCAGGCTATTCTTGACTGGACTCCCCTGAAGAACGTCAAGCAAGTGAGAAGTTTTCTCGGCTTTGCAAGTTATTGCCGTTGTTTTGTCGAGAATTTTTCAAAGATTGCTAAGCCTTTGACTGATCTGCTTCACAAAGGCATGAAGTTTGAATGGACAGAAAAATGTCAGGAAAGTTTTCAAACACTCAAAGACAAGCTAACATCTGCCCTAGTGCTTGCTCCTCCAGATTCTCGCAAAGACTTCGTGATTTATTGTGATGCATCCCGTGAAGGATTAGGCTGTGTCCTAATGCAAGAGCGTAAGGTGATTGCTTACGGCTCTCGTCAGTTGTGCCCACATGAAGAGAATTATCCGGTACATGATCTAGAACTAGCTGTTGTCATCTATTCACTGTAGTTGTGGCGACATTACCTTCTCGGTAATCATTGCGAGATATACACGGATCACAAAAGTCTGAAGTACTTGTTCACTCAGCCTTCTCTAAACCTCCATCAGCAAAGATGGATGGAAGCCATTGCGGACTATGATTTGGGTATTTCTTATACCCCTGGCAAGGCTAACGTGATGGCTGATGCCTTAAGCCGCAAGTCCAATTGCGACAACCTCATGGTTAGGCGAGCTCAACCTCGACTTTTTGAAGAACTGTGCAAGCTGAATCTGCGTATTGTTCCACAGGGTTCTCTTAATAACCTTGTGATACAACCAGATCTTGAGAAAGCTGTTAAGAATGCGCAAGCTAAAGATGCTGAGATTGATCTGATGAAGAAAAATCTCCACCTTGAAAAGTACAGGGATTTCTCGCTGTCTGAAGATGGAACCTTGTATTTCAGAAACCGCATTGTGGTACCTCGCTTCGAACTCATGACTGACAAGGTCATGAAGGAGGCACATGACACACCATTGTCTATTCATCCGGGTAGCACCAAGATGTATCGTGATCTCCGTCAAAGGTACTGGTGGTCTAGAATGAAGCAGGATATTGCTCGGTACGTTGCTGAATGTGATGTGTGCCGTCGCGTTAAAGCAGAACATCATAAACCAGCTGGAATTCTGCAACCACTTCCTATTCCTTTATGGAAATGGGATAAGGTTCAGATGGATTTCATTACAGGACTTCCCAGGTCACAGAAGGGTCACGATGCTATTCTTGTCGTCGTCGACCAACTTTCCAAAGTTGCACACTTTCTGCCTGTCAAGGAAACTATCACTGCTAGTCAGTTAGCAGAGTTGTATATCTCCAGAATTGTTTCACTCCACGGTATTCCGAAGGAGATCAGTTTGGACCGTGGCGGTCTTTTCACCTCAAAGTTCTGGGAAAGTTTCCAAGAAGCTATGGGAACTCATATCACCTGGAGTTCAGCATATCACCCCCAGTCCCAAGGCCAAGTCGAATGAGTCAATCAGGTTCTTGAAGACATGCTGCGAGCTTGTGTTATTTCTTTCGACAAGAAGTGGGAAGAATCTCTTCCTTATGCGGAATTCTCATATAACAACAGCTATCAAGCCAGCTTGAAAATGGCTCCCTTCGAAGTACTATATGGACGTAAGTGTCGAACCCCTCTGAATTGGTCAGAAACTGGGGAACGACCACTCGTGGGACCGGCATTATTCAACACGCCGAAGAACAAGTCTGTATTGTCCGGGAAAATCTCAAGGCGGCTCAGGACCGCCAGAAGAGCAACTACGATCGCAAATGATGGGGTTTGACTTATCAACCTGGTGATCAAGCTTATCTACGTGTCACCCCTATGAAGGGCACTCACCGCTTTAGAATCAAGGGCAAGTTAGCTCCACGCTACATTGGTCCTTTTCGCATTGTTGCTAGACGTGGTCAGGTGGCATATAAATTGGAGTTGCCGCCGCAATTCTCTCATATCCACGACGTCTTCCACGTGTCGCAACTTCGTCGTTGCTTCAAGGAATCTCCGCACCGCGCAGTGGATCACGAGATGCTCGAATTGCAAGATGATCTATCTTATAAGGAGCATCCGATCAGCATTCTCGATGAAGCTAAACGTCGGACCCATCAAAAGGTTACCAAGTTCCTCAAAGTGCAGTGGTCAAATCATACTGAAGATGAAGCCACTTGGGAACGCGAGGATAATCTTCGTGCGGAATACCCCGAACTTTTTCCATCTACCTCTTAATTCTCGGGACAAGAATTCTTGTTAGTGGAGGAGACTTGTAACACCCCCAGTGGTTAAGTACAGTAATCACCCTTTCGATTATGCCATGTCATCATGATTATCAGTGCCTAATCATTATTTGCATCATATTGCATTCAGCTCCTAACTCAAAATTCAAATTTAATTAAAGTGAAAATAAAAGTTGTCAAAATTCAGAAACTAAATTATTCATTAAATAGCAAGTAAATCAGAGACGATTCTAAAATTGAAACCAACATTATTGGAATTGGGTAAGTGACTCAAACATCCTCAAACAGTGACTAAAGACAATATTTATTAACCTTTTATTTAATCTAAATTAAATATGAAATTATGTTTTGCCCAAACTAGTTTTTGGAATTAGGGTATAATGCACTGCTAATTTTGGGCTAGGTCACTTATTTAGTAAAAATCATTTTGTGGCCTAACTATTTGCAAGCAGGAAAACACAAAAAAAAGAAAAACAAAAGAGAACGAAAAGGAAAGAATCCCCCCCCCCAACTGGGCCTCGGCCCAGCAAGCCATCGGGCCGCCAGGCCGGCCCAGTCGCCCCAAGCCGATCCCCCTCGTCCTTCCCCGCCGGCCATCGCCGAGCGGCGCCCGCCCCGACCACCGCATCGCGTCACCCCTCGGCGCTCGCCTGACGCCGCGCCCCGTCGCCACCACCACCTCACCGGAACCCCGCACCGCACCGCCTCGACCTCGTCTTCGTCCACCGCCGCACGTCGCCGGCGCTCGTCCCCGACGCCTTCCACTGTCGTCCCCGTCCCCTCCTCGCCAGCTCCACCACGCCTCGCCGATCCCTCTCCCCGTCCACGCTGGTGAGGCTCCGGCCTCCCCCTTCCTCTCTGTCCTACGGCGTCCGGCCATGCTCACCCCGCAGTGGCCGCGCTCCGGCCGTGCCCACGCGCTTCCCCAGACCGCGCCCGGCCACCGCTCGTGCGCGCTCGTCCTGTCCTCGCAGCGCCACGCGCACGTGCGGCACTCACCCCCCCCCCCGCCCGCGTCCTGCTGCTGCTGCTTCTGCAGCGCCACCCTCTACTGCTGATGCCGCCGCCGCTCGTGCCACCTGCCCCGCCCGCGCTTGCCTCCCGCCCGCGTGCGGCCCCGCGCACGCCGGCGCCCGTGCCACTGACCGCCGCCGCGCACTGGCCAGGGCCTCGCCCTCCACCCCGGCCGTGCATGTGTGTGTGCGCGTGTGGCCCTAGGCCACTGACGAACGGGCCCCACGCCCAGGGAAAAACGAAATAAATAAAGGAATTAAAAGTAAACTAAATGATTAATTAATTAAATAATTAACTTAATTTATTTAGATTAATTAACTTAACCTAATTAACCTGTTTAGTTAATCTAATTAACTAGGTTAATTAGTTAACAGACAATGACATGTGGGACCCACTGGTCCTGTTGACCGCTGACGTCACTGTGATGTCATGCTGACATCACAGTTACTGTTTCGGATAATGTTGGATTTAATAATTTAAATAATTCTAGAAAATCAATAAAACTTTGAAAAATCATATAAAATAATCCATAGCTCAGATCGAAAAACTTTGTACATGAAAGTTGCTCAGAACGTCGAGACGAATTCGAATACGCTACCCACATACCTGTTAGATGCCTCTAACTAACTGAACATGCAACTTTTTGCCTATTTCAGATAAATGAATAGTGCCTGACTTTAATAAGATAAATCCAAACAAATTCCTAAAATAACTAAATGGCTTAGACATGTCTTTAGGCAACCCTGCACTGCACGTTAGCGTAGCCTGCTTTGTCATGCTCTTGTTTGCTTTATATTTACTGTTTCTTCCCCCTCTTCTCTCTCGGTAGACCCCGACACCGACGTCGTCCCCGAGACCGACGCAGCTCAGGAGCCCGACACCACCGTTGATGACCTTGCCTTTTCCGCCGAGCAACCAGGCAAGCACCCCCCCTTGAGCATACCGATAGCACCTATTCTTTCTCTCTCATGCTTGCATTAGAATTGCTGCTGCTACTGCTTTACCTATTCTGATGCATAGTCTGTTTATTGTAACCTGCTATTGGAACCTTACCTGCTTATCCTAAACTGTATAGTATAGGCTGGGTAGAGACCTATCAGTGACCCCACTTATCCCGACTGCCCCGCTGGATTATCAGAAGACCCGATCAACGGGATTAAAGACCAGGCCCCGGCACCGCACATCACCCCCTTAGTTGTAACGACACTGCAGCTTTACTATCGAGTGCTGAGGGTGAGACCTCTTGTAGCACTTTTGATGTTAACTCTGTAGGGTAGCAATTCGGTCGTGGTCATCGAGGGTGATTCCTCTTTCCCCACTTCCGATAACGACGCTGTCGTGCAACACATCAAGTGTGAACCCATCGAGGGTGATTCCTCCGAGTTCACCTTGACGGATATATCGGGTAGGAATCCAACGAGGGTGATACCTCGGATTCCCCCTGATGTTATGGACACACGGATATTTGGACTGTACTATTGTTATTTGGAAAGGCGGGTCGACCCTGAGGGGTACCCGCGTGTGATGTGAAGACGGGTTGCCTGTATGGTGCCCGAGTGATGAATACGAGGCATGGCCGGGCATTCTTGGCCCTTGCCGCAAGTCCTTGAGACGGGGCGACGGGGTCACATCTTTCGTGAGTCTCTGCTCGTTATCGCAAGCCCAAGGTACTAACGGTTTGGATATTTGATTCGAGTGGGCCTCTGGCCCGATAGTACTAACCATCACGTGGGCATAGTATGGGCGTTCTGCATCATAGCATCAGCCGAAAGCTCTGACAGACGTCCAGTTCAGCATTGCGGCACGGTCGGATCATGTCGGCCACCCGAGGCAACGCTGGTATCCACCCTGTGCGCAACAACCCAGAGGGTGAGGGGCGATGGCCAAGACCCCCTTGCGCTTAGGTTGTAGACCGGCGGGGACCTCTCTGCTGAGCTGTAGGTAGGGTTGCGGTGTGTCATTTGGCCGAGGCCGGGCATTACTCGGAAAAGTGTGTGCGGCCGGAGTTAAGTGAGCGTGGTGGGTAAGTTTGTGCACCCCTGGAGGGAAGAACTAAACTATGCATAGCCGAATCCTCGGTAACGGACACTCGGAGTTGTATCCCGATCGATACAGCTAGAAATGGATAGTATGGCTCTAGGATTGCTTCTCGTAGGGAGTCAAGAAGGGATCTCAGGATGAGGTTGATGACTGTATGGCTCTGGGATTGCTTTCTCGCAGGGAGTCGAGAAAGGATCTCTGGGTGAGGATGAGACTTAATGATACTTCTACTTTATACGGTTCTAATCTACACTCTTCTAATGCTGCAAGACCGCTGAAGATGCTAGTCTTCGATAGGACTAGGCCTTCTCTCTATTCTGGCATTTCTGCAGCCCAGTCCACATATACAGCCTTCCTTTGATAATGTTGCATATGTAGTGTAGATCCTTGCTTGCTGAGTACTTCGGATGAGTACTCACGGTTGCTTTGCTTTCTTTTTCCCCCATATCCCTTTGATGCAACCAGATGAGGGAGCCCCGATTACAGCGGCCCCGCCGACGATCGCTACTACTACCCTGAGGGTGGATACTTCTACGAGTTGGCCGACGACCAGGAGTAGGTTCGGAGGGTCCCAGGCAGGAGGCCTACGCCTTTCGATCATAGTGTTTTCTTTTTCCCCGCCTTTTAAGGGCTTATATGTGTTTTCTTTTATATCTGTACTCAGATATCTGATGCTTCCGCTGACGCTTGTATGCAAGCTTATGTATTCGAGCCCTCGAGGCCCCTGGCTTGTAATATAAAGCTTGTATGACTTTATTTATGTTTTAGAGTTGTGTTGTGATATGTTCCCGTGAGTCCTTAGGCTTTATCGTGTGCATTTGCGTGTATGATTAGTGCACGATTAAGCCGGGGGCATCACATCGACTGCCTGTAGGTAGCCCCCTTTCCAGCTCCTTGGCCGAAGTTGAGTCTAATCTTTAAAAAACTTTTACTAACACTGTTGTGTGGCTTACGGGCCCGCATCACAAATGGGTGGTATTAGGATCTTTTATTCCTCGTTTGTACTCTGGGATTCTGATTTCTTTTCTATCCGGGTTAAAGATTTTACTAATTCTAACTCTAGGTTCTCGTAACTACTTCCTCCCGGAGAGCCCCGTCATCCCAGATGATCGCTTGGTGCACCAGAAGATTCCGGAGATACTCTCCGATGTGTTTTCGAGACCCTTGTGCCCTTCGCCGTTGCAATTCCCTACCACCGATAAATCCTTATGGATAACTACCTACATTTGTCATTCATACCTTCATCCCCAGTTGATCTTGTCATTACAAGATGCCCTGAAATACTCTTTGATGTTCTGAGAATCCTTTATGCTTACTGCTCTGCAGTTCCTTGCTGCATGAATACACCTACGAATAATTCTTCGCACTTATCGATGAATTGTTCATTACTAGTTGTTCATATGATTCACGAGATACATTGAAATACTATTCGATCTTCCAAAAATCCTCAGCAGACTATTGCTCTTGAAATTCTTGCTTGCTTATGGTTAATCCCATAAGTCTAGTAATCTTATTGGCATTCTTTGTCACTATCATTTTGAGTCCGTTGATTTAATATGTTGCTGATGCTCACAATCCTTAGTTGATACCTAGAATTTGTTCTTCTGGCTTCGACGTCATTTCGAATATGAGCTGGTTCTTGGCCAATCGAGTTATGATCGGTTGTGCCTCTAAGTCTATTCTACTTACTCATCTTTAATCAGACCATCTGATTCTGATACACCGATCTGGAAATCATAATTTCTTTGTATTTAAGCAACGATTTATTTAGTTGTTTCTATAATCTGATGCCTATGCATTCTTTCTTCTTCTAATTGAGTACCGATACTCACATCAGCTCCATTGTGGACCGCCAAATCCTTTGTTGGATTATTATCCGATAGTATCCTTAACATTCAAAGTTCTTGAGGGTTATTCTCATGATACATGATGCCCTCGGTAAATTGTATCCTCTTGTTTTTTTCAACCATGCTTTGCTTCCGAGCTTGAGTTATTTACTCCTGAAGTTTGTGGTAATGTTCCTAAGATACCCCGATGGGTTGAACCTATGCCCTCCCTAATGCGTGTGAACTCGATAGTTTTCACGGGTCATACTCCTCTGGTAAATCACCAGGTAGTTCTTCACATTCAAGTAATTCTTAACAGAGCAGTGAATGAAAGGGTTATGCGCTGAAGAAGTGGGGGTCGACCTTGAACTTTGTGTTCATGCCCATGGACATGATGTAGATCCTATCATGGAAGCTTCTTGTAATAATAACTATTTCCTCGATAAAATATCATTTGGTATCTGTGAATTGATGCTTTGCTATCATGGTTCCGACCATATTTTCTCCATGATTCCATTTCTCAAACAAGTTAAAGCACTTGTCTTCAGCAGATCAATGCATCTCCGCAACCTCTATTTTTGATCTTCCTTTGAGTATTACCCTTCGGTATCTCGAGGATAACAAATAACTCCATTGCTTCCTATGAGTCTTCATCTAGTATTGCTTCTCACCAATTTCAGATTTTCCCTGGGTTCGGAGTTATTAGTCACTCGAGAACACCGATAAGTGAGTCGATTCCGCACTCCGATTCAATAACTCTAAGTATTTTTTGTTGCTTACGAGTTTAAAAATCCTTCAAGTCATTCATAGCCTGATCGGCTATATCATTATCGTGCTAAATTTTAACCGTGCTACCTGGTCCTTCTTCCCGGAGCATAATTTTTTATGATGAGCTAAGCCTACGTCGATCTTGCTCATCATATCACTTCGCCTTGAACAACAAGATTGATTTTGAGTTTGCGTCGTACCTGTGGTTCTAATAACCTTTCGCTTCATCATTCCTTTGACTTGATGTCATCGCCGATCGATTACATCTTCATGAAATCTCTCGACAATTGTGTCATGATCATCATCAACATTCTGAGCTCTTCCAGGATATCAATCGAATTCATGATGAGAAATACCATCCTTGCCCCTCAATGATTTGTGTTATCATCGACAACATTCTTGTCTTCCCCCCAACACAAACGTGTTCATATAAATTTTGGAAATACATCCTTTTTGACTTGCGATGGATTGCTGATGAACCCATCGGCCACATCCTCATCTTTTTCCTGGTAAAATTGCATCAGATGTTAAAAATCCCGATGGATCCTTTGTGTTCCCAAGGTCCGACCTTTACCTGATGACCATGTCAATGCTATCCCGAAACATGACTGTGGTACTCCAAACTTCATTAAGAACATTGGAGGAGCAATGCTAAATGTTTCTTGATCACTTATCCATACACTGTTGTATGGGTAACGTCATAAATTTCCTCTCCCCTTTACCTAAATGGTAATCTACTTACTATCCTGTCATGGATATCATCCTCCGCTTGTCCTTGGGAAGGATATACTCCTGATATTTGTGTTTAAACACATTTTCCTTTCCATTCTTCTGATTAAATTAATAATCACATATTCCTTTCCATTGTTTTGTTTAACCTTTCTCGAAATCTAACTTATCTGAGCAGAGGTAATTCCCTGCTTAGATAAACACCTCAGTGTACAACTCTGTCAGTAAGACCCATGTTACTATTGTTGTTAACATTCCGGTAACCGCCGGTGGACGAGAACTTTGCTTATTGGTCTGCCTCATTTCACCGAGCAGGAAAATGGTTCTCTTCGTCCCTCGGCCCTGGTACCAACGATTGTTGCCAACAAAAATGACAGTCTATCCTTTGACATGCCTTGCTATCATGACCGTGCAAGATGTCAGCGCCGTTTCTACTTTTAACCCACATGGTGGGCCCATAACCCACAGTTCCACAGGAGCGAAACCTGACTCTCCTGTACACCCCTGTTTCTAAAGTTATTCCTCATGCTTGGCTTTGTATGTAGATCACGAGCCACCTTCCTAGAGATGATCTCCTCTGGTATCAAACACAATATTTTTCGTTGTTCTAAACTCCTTTCATGCTCTGTTTCAGGCATTGAACGATGGTCTATCTACTTGAAACTTCTTATTGTACCATCTTATATTGCTCTCGATGTTTTTCTTAAGTTCCAAGTCGAGAGATACTTCTACCACATTCCTTGAGTTATCCACTAGTTAATCAACCTTGCAGAGGTCCGTTCTCCCGAAGTTACCCCTTATCCTTTTCAAGAAAGGATGACAACTTCATCATGATGACCTGAAGTAGAGAAATGAAGACATCAACGATGAGAATCAACCTCTTCGAGGAGAGCAACAAGAACAAGAAGACTCGTTAGAACTTCGTAGCCAAATCCTTTCCTCCTCACTCTACCTCTTAAATCTCGGGACGAGATTTCTTGTAGTGGAAGAGATTTGTAACACCCCCACTTCCAAGCTACAGTAATATCCCCCTAATGGTGCCATGTCATCAAGTTTAACTAAGTCAAATTAACACTTGATAAAAATCAAAGCCATTTTCAAATTTAAAATAAAGTCAAATAAATTATTTCTTCTAACAGTAAAACTAAATGTTCATAATATTCTATAAATTCCACTGACCATTGTCAAGTTGAAAGCAACTTCATTTGACTCACAAATAAACTCCTACAAAATTAATAAGTGGTCCAACAGAAGTTAAATAACCAATTAAATATAAACCTAATTTTATATTTTCCATTTGACCCCAAACTTTGTGGACAGCCCCATAATATTGCAAAGCATTTTTGGGACAAGTCTCATACTTAACAGAACTCTTTTAGTAATAAAATAAATTAGAAGCATAAAAAAAGAAAACAGAAATGAAAAAGGAAAAAGATTAGAGCGCACCGTGCACATAGTGTAGCCCAGCCCAACAGTGGGAGCATTTTCTTGAACCTCCCGCCAAGGCACGAGGCAGAGGCGCCATGACCGCCCACGGACGAGATGCCGCACGTGGTGTGCATCCCGCGGTCCTGGCGCTAGGTTAAGAGGTGCCCCGTGCCTCCTCTCTCCCCTGAGCAACCCTAGTTCCCCCCATTCGACCCTCTCCTCACTCCCTCGTCCCGTTTTAGACGAACCCAAGAGCGCCCATCACCACGGCCTTTGTCATCCTCGGTGCACCGCCGTCCCCGCACCGTGAGGCCGTGTCCTTCCACTCCTTTGTTGTCCACCATGCCATCCTCGAGGAAAAGATTAGACTGGAGGGGCCCAAATCGACGGATCATGCCGATCCCCTGCTTTGCTGTTGCCGGCGTCCGTCGATGAATCCGGCGCCGCCTGCTGCTCTCGGCCACCAACAAGCCCGCCGCGAGCTCCGGGGGGAGCTCCTCCCACAAACCCACCTCCTTCCTGCCTCAACTTCTTGCCGTAGGCACCCCTCCCCCCTGTGAGAACTAGTGTCCCTGGCCGCACCTGAGCTACATGCGCACGCGCCTGCTCCTGCATCCCATGCGCGCCCACCACTGCCCCAGCGGCCCCGTCCACCCGCTGCACCCGCGCGCGTGCCCGTCGGCCCAGCTGAAGCTGCTCCCCGCGCCGCTCGCCATTGTTCTGCATGTTGCCTGCTGCGCGTCCCGCCGTCTCCCGCACTCGCCACGCCCATCGCTGCACGCCCGCGACCACCCGCCCGTGCCCACGCTCGCCACTGGCGCCTACGTACCCCGCGCTCTCTGCTGCTTTGTGGCGCGATGTTGCTGCCACCGCAGCCGTTCGAGCGCCGTCGCCGCCCTTGGCCGTCTCCGCGACCCCCTGTTGGGTCTGTTAGAGAAGCGCTAGCCCGGGGCTTGTTCCAGCACCTGCCGCCTCTCCGGTAGCTTGCCGGAACCCCGTCCGCCGTGGCCAGAAGCCACCGTCGCTAACCCGCTGATGTGGCACTGTTAATTAGCCTAATGGCCCGTTTAATTAACCCCTGACCCAATGGCAAGTGGGCCCATGCCTACTAATAATAACCGGTTAGAATTTAACTAGAACCCAATTAGTCACTATTTCACTGACATGTGGGTCCCACTGGGCCATTTGACCAATCAACCGTGGACCAGTCAACTGCTGACTGGGCAGTTGACTTGCCCCACCAGTCAGCCTCTGTGGCTAGCCCACAGTGGGTACACTTAGCAATTTCGGTTTGTTTTCAAATTAATATTAAATCCAGGAATTTTGAGAAAATGTTTAAAACTTTGAAAAATCATAGAAAATAAACCGTAAGTCTGATGAAAATAATTTATATATGAAAATCGATCAGAAAAATAAGACGAATCCGAATATGCCATCCATTCATATGTCACATGCCTCTAGCATAGCGAACATGGAAACCGTCCCCTCTCTTTCATCTGTCCGGAAAATGCCAAACACCGGGAAAACATTCCCGGATGTTTTCCCTCTTCGTCTGGAATGTGTAGTACCACGTTAGAACACCCCTAGCACTTCATATTGTCATGTCATGCATAGTAATGCATCTGTTTGCCTTATATTTATTATTTCTTCCCCCTCTTCTCTCCGGTAGACCCCGAGATTAACAACGCTCCGAACGATCAACCCCTTTCAGTAGAGCTTCCAGGCAAGCAAACCCCCCCTTGATCATTCTGATATAGCACATTCCATTCTTTCTCATGCTTGCATTAGATTTTGCTACTGCATTTGATTGCTCGTATTCTGATGCATAGCCTGCTTTCGTAACCTACTTTGTACCTTACCTACTTATCCTATACGCTTAGTATATGTTGGTTAGTGATCCATCAGTAACCCCTCATCTTGTCCCTATTGCCTGTTACGTCTCGAACGTATCTATAATTTTTTATTGTTCCATGCTATTATATTATCTATTTTGGATGTTTTATGTGCATTAATATGCTATTTTATATTATTTTTGGGACTAACCTATTAACCTAGAGCCCAGTGCCAGTTTCTGTTTTTCCTTGTTTTTGAGTTTTACATCAAAGGAATATCAAACAGAGTCCAAACGAGCTGAAAATTTACGGTGATTTTTTATGGACCAGAAGAGACCCACGAAGCATCGGAGTTGGGCCAGAAGAGTCCCGAGGCGACCACAAGCCTAGGGGCGCGCCCTACCCCCCAGGAGCGCCCCTACGGCTTGTGGGGCCCTCGGGCACCCCCCTGACATGTTTCCGACACCAAAACTTCCTATAAATATAGAAACCTCCGAAAAGAACCCTAGATCGGAAGTTCCGCCACCGTAAGCCTCTGTAGCCACGAAAAACCAATCGAGAGCCCATTCGGGACCCTGCCGGAGGGGGAAACCACCACCGGAGGCCATCTTCATCATCTCGGCGGTCTCCATGACGAGGAGGGAGTAGTTCACCCTTGAAGCTGAGGGTATGTACCAATAGCTATGTGTTTGATCTCTCTCTCGTGTTCTTGATTTGGCACGATCTTGATGTATCGCGAGCTTCGTTATTATAGTTGGATCATATGGTGTTCCCCCCCTACCTTCTTGTGATGAATTGAGTCTCGCTCTTTGAGGTTTTGTTATGTTGGATTGAGTATTGGATTTGAGAACACTTGATGTATGTCTTGCGATGGGATATCTGTGGTGATAATGGGATGTTCTATTGTTTCACTTGATGTATGTTTTGGCACTCAACCCGCGGATTCCCGAGGTGACATTGGGGTAATCTATGCATAGGGGTTGATGCACGTTTTCATGCTATGTTCTCCGATAGAAACTTTGGAGCGATTCTTTGTTGCACGTTAAGGGATTGTTATGTGATCCAAATATGTTAGCATTGTTGAGAGAATTTGCACTAGTGAAAGTATGAACCCTAGGACTTGTTTTCAAGCATTGCAATACCATTTTTATCACTTTTACTACTTGCTACCTTGCTGTTTTTTATATTTTCAGATTACAAAAACCTATATCTACTATCCATATTACACTTGTATCACCATCTCTTCGCTGAACTAGTGCACCTATACAATTTACCATTGTATTGGGTGTGTTGGGGACACAAGAGACACTTTGTTATTTGGTTGCAGGGTTGTTTGAGAGAGACCATCTTCATCCTATGCCTCCCACGGATTGATAAACCTTAGGTCATCCACTTGAGTGAAATTTGCTAATGTCCTATAAAACTCTGCGCTTGGAGGCCCAACACGAGTCTACAAGAAGAAAGGTTGCATAGTAGATATCAAGATCTTTTCTGGCGTCGTTGCCGGGGAGGTGAGTGCTTGAAGGTATATCTTTAGATCTTGCAATTGAATCTTTTAGTTTCTTGTTTTATCACTAGTTTAGTCTATAAAAGAGAACTACAAAAAATGGAATTGAGGTTGCGTCATGTGCTTCATCTTTTTAATGTCTTTCGTGAAAATGATGGAAAGGAAAATTGTGCCAAGTTGTTAGAAGAAGAAGTCAATAAAATGTTTGGCATAAAAACTTTGAATGATGAGCATGATTGCAATGTTGTTGGTATGAATTCCTTGAATATCCATGATGCTAATGATATGCAAAGCCATAAGCTTGGGGATGCTATGTTTGATGAAGATGATATTTTTAGTCCCCCAAATTTTGATGTGCAAATTTATTATGATGATAGTATGCCTCCTATTTATGTTGATTATGTTGATGAAGGTGGGTTTGTAAGAGTGTCAACTTTAGATAATTATTATCCCACTATTTTGGAGGGTGTTGAATCTTTTCACAATATTTATAAAAGTGGATTTGGAGAGGTCATGACTTTATTTAGTGATGAATCCACTATTTTGGAAGAGGTTCCAATTGATTATGAGAACAAAGTTGCTATCTATGATGATTATTGTGATGACATGTATGCTATAAAGAATAATGATAACCATGAAACTTGTCATCGTGATTTTAATTTTCAGTTGGATTATGCCTCACATGATAGTTATTTTGTTGAGTTTGCTCCCACTACTATTGATGAGAATAAATTTGCTTATGTGGAGAGTAATAAATTTTCTATGCTTGTGGATCATGAAAAGAATGCTTTATGTGATAGTTATATTGTTGAATTCATTCATGATGCTACTGAAAATTATTAGGAGAGAGGAACATATGCTTTTACATATTGAAATAATATCAAGTTTCCTCTCTATGTGTTGAAAGTTTTGAAATCATGCTTGTTTTGCCTCCCTATGCTAGTTGTTTTTTGTTCCCATAAATCATTTGCTCACAAAATCCCTATGCATAGGAAGTGGGTTAGGCTTAAATGTGCTAGTCATATTCTTCATGATGCTCCCGTTATGTTTCAATTCTTATGTTTTATGTGAGCATCATTGAAATCATCATGCCTAGCTTAAAAAGGCATTAAAGAAAAGCGCTTGTTGGGAGACAACCCAAAATTTACCCCTACTGTTCTTGTGTGTTCACATGGTTAAGATGCTGTAGTAATCATGTTTTATAGCTTTTGTTTCAATAAAGTGCCAAGTAAAACCTTTGGGATAGTGTGGTTGATAGTTGACTTGATTCTGTGCAAAAACAGAAACTTTTGCGTCCTGTAACAGAATTGTTATAATTCACTGGAATGTGGAAAAACTCTGAATATTTTACATAGGATTGATATACAAATCGTATACTCTGTCCTAATTGTTCAGAATTTTTGGAGTAACAGAAGTATGATCTTAATTTAGATCTTTACAGACTGTTCTGTTTTTGACAGATTCTGTTTTCGATGCATAGTTTGCTTGTTTTATAGTTTCTATGGCTTATATTGCTCAATATAAATTGTAGAAATGATAGGTACAGTAGGTATCATGTGAGAAAAATTTTGAATCTTGTCTTGACAGTACCAAAGTGAATGATTTGTTTTATCATACTAACCCATATCACGAAGTTCTGTTAAGTTTTGTGTGATTGAAGTTTTCAAGTTTTGGGTGAGATATCGATATGAGGAGAACAAGGAGTGGAAAGACACTAACCTTGGGGATTCCCAAGGCACCCCAAGGTAATATTCAAGGAATATCCAAGCAACTAAGCTTGGGTATGTCCCGGAAGGCATCCACTCTTTCGTCTTCAACATTATCGGTAACCTTACTTGGGGCTATATTTTTATTCGTCACATGATATGCGTTTTGCTTGGAGCGTCATTTTATTTTGTTAGTATTTTCTTGATGTTATTTAGAGTAATGTTTTGCATCTTTTATTTCAATAAAAATGTCAAGTATAGCCTTTACCATGCTTATTTTGCAAGTCTATATGTTGCTGTTTTGAAAACAGAAAGTTTTCTATCATTGTCTGAATTCTTCGGAATAGTCAGAACATGATAAAATCTTGAAAAAATTTCACAATAAGATAAAACAAATTTTATACAGTGTGGTAATTCTTCAGAATTTTTTGAGTTAGGTAATTATGAGTACAATTGCACTCTTTACAGACTGTCCTGTTTGGACAGATTGCTGTTATGTTTCAATTGTTTGCATATGTTTGCTTGTTTAATGATTCTATTTGAGGATAGCAGTATTAAATATGCAGAGGCATTTAGTATGCAATGTCAAATTATAGTTTTAGTGATTTTATACAGTAGATAATGATAAGTTTTGGCATGGATTTATACTAACTTTTCTCACGAGTTCTTGTTGAGTTTTGTGTGGATGAAGTTTTTAAGATTTAGGGAAACCATGACGTAAAAGGAATTAAGGAGACACAAAAACTCAAGCTTGGCGATGTCCAAGGCATCCCAAGATAATATTTCGAGAAGTCTCAAGTATCTAAGATTGGGGATGCCCCGGTTGGCATCCCACCTTTCTTCATCAACAATGATCGGTTAGTATCGGTTGAGCCTACGTTTTTGCTTCTTCACTTGATATGTGCTATCCTTGGAATGTCATTTTATTTTGTTTTTCTTGCTGTTTGAATAAAATATTAAGATCTAAAATTTTAAATGAGAGAGAGTCCTCACATAGCTACATAATTATTTGACAACTCATTGATCTTCACTTATATCTTTTTGCAGTAGTTTGTCTGTTGCTCTAGTGCTTCACTTATATCTTTTTAGAGCACGGCAGTGGTTTTATTTTGAAGAAATTGTTGAACTCTAATGCTTCACTTATATTATTTTGAGAGTCTCTAAACAGCATGGTAATTTTCTTAGGTTATGAATTTAGTCCTAATATGATGGGCATCCAAGAGGGATATAGTAAAAAAAATCAAACAAAGAGCATTGAATACTATGAGAAGTTTGATTCATTGCATTGGTTTTGAGATATAAAGATGGTGATATTAGAGCCATGCTAGTGAGTAATTGTGGATTGGTAGAAATACTTGTGTTAAAGTTTGTGATTCCCGAAGCATGCATGTATGGTGAACCGTCATGTGATGAAGTCGGAGCATGATTTATTTTTTGATTGTCTTCCTTATGAGTGGCGGTCGGGGATGAGCGATGGTCTTTTCCTACCAATCTACGCCCCTAGGAGCATGCGTATTAGTACTTTGCTTCGATGGCTAATAAATTTTTACAATAAGTATGTGAGTTCTTTATGACTAATGTTGAGTCCATGGATTATACGCACTCTCACCCTTCCATCATTGCTAGCCTCTTCGGTAGTGTGCATTGCCCTTTCTCACCTCGAGAGTCAGTGCAAACTTCGCTGGTGCATTAAACCCACCGTATACCCTTCCTCAAAACAGCCACAATACCTACCTATTATGGCATTTCCATAGCCATTCCGAGATATATTGCCATGCAACTTCCACCGTTCCGTTTATTATGACACACACCATCATTGTCATATTGCTTTGCATGATCATGTAGTTGGCATATTATTTGTGGCAAAGCCACCATTCATATATTTTTTATACATGTCACTCTTGATCATAGCACATCCCGGTACACCACCAGAGGCATTCATATAGAGTCATATTTTGTTCTAGTATTGAGTTGTAATTCTTGAGTTGTAAGTAAATAAAAGTGTGATGATCATCATTATTAGAGCATTGTCCCATGTGAGGAATGGATGATGGAAGCTATGATTCCCTCACAAGTTGGGATGAGACTCCGGACTTAAAAAGGAGAGGCCAAAGAGCCAAAAAAAGAGAGGCCAAAGAGCCCAAACAACAAAAACATAAAAAATGAGAGAAAAAGAGAGAAGGGACAATGTTACTATCCTTTTACCACACTTGTGCTTCAAAGTAGCACCATGATCTTCATGATAGAGAGTCTCCTATTTTGTCACTTTCATATACTAGTGGGAATTTTTCATTGTAGAACTTGGCTTGTATATTCCAATGATGGGCTTCCTCAAATTACCCTAGGTCTTCGTGAGCAAGCAAGTTGGATGCACACCCACTTAGTTTTCATTTTGAGCTTTCATACACTTATAGCTCTAGTGCATCTGTTGCATGGCAATCCCTACTCACTTGCATCGATATCAATTGATGGGCATCTCCATAGCCCATTAATTTGCCTAGTTGATGTGAGACTTTCTCCTTCTTTTTGTCTTCTCCACAACCACCATACTCTATTCCACTTATAGTGCTATATCCATGGCTCACGCTCATGTATTGCGTGAAAGTTGAAAAAGCTTGAGAACATTAAAAGTATGAAACAATTTCTTGGCTTGTCATCGGGGTTGTGCATGATGAAATATTTTGTGTGATGAAGATAGAGCATAGCCAGACTATATGATTTTGTAGGGATAACTTTCTTTGGCCATGATTTTTTGAGAAGACATGATTGCTTTATTAGTATGCTTGAAGTATTATTGTTTTTATGTCAATATTAAACTTTTGCTTTGAATCTTATGGATCTGAATATTCTTGCGACAATAAAGAAGATTACATGGATAAATATGTTAGGTAGCATTCCACATCAAAAATTCTGTTTTTATCATTTACCTACTCGAGGACGAGCAGGAATTAAGCTTGGGGATGCTTGATACGTCTCCAACGTATCTATAATTTTTTATTGTTCCATGCTATTATATTATCTATTTTGGATGTTTTATGTGCATTAATATGATATTTTATATTATTTTTGGGACTAACCTATTAACCTAGAGCCCAGTGCCAGTTTCTGTTTTTTCCTTGTTTTTGAGTTTTACAGAAAAGGAATATTAAACGGAGTCCAAACGAGCTGAAAATTTACGGTGATTTTTTATGGACCAGAAGAGACCCAGGGAGCATCGGAGTTGGGCCAAAAGAGTCCCGAGGCGACCACAAGCCTAGGGGGCTCGCCCTACCCCCCCCCCCCCCCCCCCCCCCGGGCACCCGCCTGACTTGTTTCCGACGCCAAAATTCCTATAAATATAGAAACCTCCGAAAAGAACCCTAGATCGGAAGTTCCACCGCCATAAGCCTCTGTAGCCATGAAAAACCAATCAAGAGCCCGTTCCGGCACCCTGCCGGAGGGGGAAACCATCACCGGAGACCATCTTCATCGTCCCGGCGGTCTCCATGACGAGGAGGGAGTAGTTCACCCTCGGGGCTGAGGGTATGTACCAGTCGCTATGTGTTTGATCTCTCTCTCTCGTGTTCTTGATTTGGCATGATCTTGATGTATCGCGAGCTTCGTTATTATAGTTGGATCATATGGTGTTTTTCCCCCTCTACCTTCTTGTGATGGATTGAGTCTTGCTCTTTGAGGTTTCGTTATGTCGGATTGAGAATTGGATTTGAGAACACTTGATGTATTTCTTGCGATGGGATATCTGTGGTGACAATGGGATGTTCTATTGATTCACTTGATATATGTTTTGGCACTCAACTCGCGGATTCCTGAGGTGACATTGGGGTAAGGTAATCTATGCATAGGGGTTGATACATGTTTTCGTCCTACCTTCTCCGATAGAAACTTTGGAGTGATTCTTTGTTGCACGTTGAGGGATTGTTATGTGATCCAAATATGTTATCATTGTTGAGAGAGTTTGCACTAGTGAAAGTATGAACCCTAGGCCTTGTTTTCAAGCATTGCAATACCGTTTTTGCTCACTTTTACTACTTGCTTCCTTGTTGTTTTTATATTTTTCAGATTACAAAAACCTACATCTACTATCCATATTACACTTGTATCACCATCTCTTCGCTGAACTAGTGCACCTATACAATTTACCATTGTATTGGGTGTGTTGGGGACACAAGAGACTCTTTGTTATTTGGTTTCATGGTTGTTTGAGAGAGACCATCTTCATCCTATGCCTCCCACGGATTTATAAACCTTAGGTCATCCACTTGAGGGAAATTTGCTACTGTCCTACAAAACTCTACGCTTGGAGGCCCAACACGAGTCTACAAGAAGAAACGTTGCATAGTAGACATCATTGCCCCCGCTGGATTACCAGATGAATCGATTGACGTGATCGACGTCCAGGGCCCGACACTTCACCTCACCCCCCTTTAGTTGTATGACTCTGCAGAGCTACTATCGAGTGCCGAGGGTGATACCTCGTAAGGCACTCCTGATGATACTCTGTAGTGTAGCTATTTGGTCGTGGTCTCTCGAGGGTGATTCCTCCTTCACCACTCCCGATACGACTCTCTCGTGTAACACCTCAAACGTGAACCTTGAGGGTGATTCCTCCTAGTTCACCTTGACGATTTCATCAGGTGGATTCCATCGAGGATGATTCCTCGGATTCCCCCTTGGTGTTTTGGACACACGGTTACTTTGACTGCACCACAAGACCATGTTGAACTCGGGTTGTCCCCGAGGGGTACCCGTGAGAGAAATGTGACAAGTGATGTGAAGTTGGGTTAACCTGGAGGGTTACCGTGAGATTTCTACGTGGCACGGCCGGGCATGCCGGGCCCTTGCCGTAAGTCCATGAGATGGGGCGACGGGGTCACATGATCGTGAGTCTCTGCTCCTTACCACGCGCTCCCAAGACACTAACAAGATTGGGTATTTTATCTCAGTTGGTCGTTGACCTATACGCACAAACCACCACGCGGGAACAGATATGGGCTGTGATGCCCCCGGCCCGATCGTGCACTAATCATACACGCAAATGCACACGATCAAGCCTAAGGACTCACGGGAAGATATCACAACACAACTCTAAAACATAAATAAAGTCATACAAGCTTTATATTACAAGCCAGGGGCCTCGAGGGCTCGAATACATAAGCTTGCGTACAAGCGTCAGCGGAAGCATCAGATATCTGAGTACAGATATTAAAAGAGAAACAGAAAGGCCTTTAGAAAGGCGGGGCAAAATAAAACACTACGATCGAAAGGCGTAGGCCTCCTGCCTGGAACCCTCCGATCCTACTCCTGGTCGTCAGTCAACTCGTAGCAGTGTCCATCCTCTGGGTAGTAGTAGTAGTCGATCGACGGGGCAGCTGTCTCAGGGGCTCCGTCCTCTGGTCGCGACAAACTGATATGGGGAGAAAAGGAAAACAAAGCAACCGTGAGTACTCAGAAGTACTCAGCAAGCAAGGATCTACACTACATATGCAACATTTTCAAAGGGAGGATGTATATGTGGACTGGGCTGCAGAAATGCCAGAATAGAGAGAAGGCCTAGTCCTATCGAAGACTAGCATCTTCATCGGTCTTGCAGCAATAGGAGAGAGTAGAACAGTACAATATAATGTAGTAGTATCATTAAGTCTCAACCTCACCCAGAGATCCTTTCTCGACTCCCTGCGAGAAAGCAATCCCAGAGCCATACATACAGGTCTCATCACAGGCATCCAGTTCTAGTAGTATCGATCGGGATACAACTCCGAGTGTCCTTTACCGTAGGACAGGCTATCGATAGAAGTATTCTTCCCTGCAGGGGTGCACCAACTTACCCAACACGCTCGATTAACTCCGACCGGACACACTTTCCTGGGTCATGCCCGGCCTCGGTCAAACGACACACCGCAACCCTACCTACAGCTCAGCAGAGAGGTGCCCGCCGGTCTACATCCTAAGCACAAGGGGGTCTTGGTCATCGCCCCTCGCCCTCCGGGTCGTTGTGAGCAGGGTGGATACCAGCGCCAACGGCACGATCCGACCCGGCCACAATGCTGAACTGAACGTCTGACAAAGCTTTCGACTGATGCATACGATGCAGAACGCCCATACTATGCCCAGGTGATGGTTAGTGCTATCAGGCTAGAGGCCTGCTCGGATCAAATATCCAAATCGTTAGGACTAGGGGCTTGCGGTAACGAGCAGAGACTCACGAAAGATGTGACCCTGTCGCCCCGTCTTGAGGACTTGCTGCAAGGGTTAAGAATGCCCGGCCGCGCCTCGTATTCACCACTCGGGCACCATACAGGCAACCCGTCTTCACACCACTCGCCACTTAGGCGCACGCGGGTACCCCTCAGGGTCGACCCGCCTTTCCAAGTAATCAACAGTACAGTCCAAGTATCCGTGTGTCCATAACATCAGGGGAATCTGAGGTATCACCCTCATTTGATTTCCCACTCGATGTATCCGTCAAGGTGAACTCGGAGGAATCACCCTCGCTGGGTTCACACTTGAGGTGTTGTACGACAGCGTCGTTACCGGAAGTGGTGAAGGAGGAATCACCCTCGATGACCACGACCGAATAGCTACTCTACAGAGTTAACATCAGAAGTGCTACAAGAGGTTTCACCCTCGGCACTCGATAGTAACGCTGCAGTGTCGTTACAACTAAAGGGGGTGATGTGCGGTGTCGGGGCCTGGTCTTCAATCCCGTTGATCGGGTCTTCTGACGATCCAGCACGGCAGTCGGGATAAGTGGGGTCACCGATAGGTCTCTACCCAGCCTAAACTAAGCAGTTTAGGATATGCAGGTAATTATCAACAGCAGGATACAATAAACAGGCTATGCATCAGAATAGGTAAAGCAGCAGCAGCAGCAATTCTAATGCAAGCATGAGAAATAGAATGGGCGATATCGGGATGATCAAAAGGGGGGGCTTGCCTGGTTGCTCGGCGGCAAGGGCAAGGTTGTCAATGCTGTCTTCGGGCTCCGGAGCGGCGTCGGCCTCGGGGAACTGCGTCGGGGTCTAACAAGAGAGAAGAGGGGGAGGAAACAGTATAAATATAGAGCAAACATGAGCAACGCAAAGTACGGCATGACAATATGCAGTGCCGAGTGTGTCCTAACGTATGGTTGCACGTCACCGAGGAAGGAGGAATCCATCCGGGAATGTTTTCCTAGTTCCGGACATTTGTCAGACAGATGACCGGAGGGGAACGGTTCCATGTTCGGATAGTTAGGGACGTGTGACGGATGAACGGACCGCGTATTCGGATTCGTCTCGTCGTTCTGAGCAACTTTCATGTATAAAGTTTTTCGATCGGAGTTACGGATTAAAAGATATGATTTTCTAAAGTTTTTATTAATTTCTGGAATTTATTTAATTAATTAAATTCGAATTATCCAAAACAGTGCGGGGGTGACGTCATCATGATGCAGTGCTGACGTCAGCAGTCAACAGGGGGTTGACCAAAGTCAAACCTGACAGTGGGGCCCACATGTCAGTGAGACAGAGGCATAATTAGTGTTAACTTAATTAAGTTAGGTTAATTAAGGGGGGTGGGGCCTACTGTCAGTGTCTGTTAACTTAATTAATTAACTAATTAGGTTAATTAGCATCTTAATTAGGGTTTTTATTTATTTTAAAACATTTTAAGGGGGTGGGGCCCGCGTGTCAGCGACAGGAGCTGCCCAGTCAGCAGCGCTGACCGGGTCAAATGGGCCCGCAGGGCCCAGCGGTCAGTGGCACAGGCGGTGGGGGCCACGTGCCACGTCGGCGCCGGCCACCGGAGACGCGCCGGCGAGCCCCGAGGCGGTGGCTCAACTCCGGCGAGCTCGGAAACGGCGCACAAGAGGCCAATCAGGCCGTGGTTTCGTCCTACGGGACGGGCGCAACACGCCGCGTCCGATAGCGGTGTTGGTTTGTCACGGGGAGGGTCACAGCGTCGACGGCGGCCACCGTGGCGGGCGCCGGAATCGGGAGTCGTTCGGGTTTGGGCAAAACATTGACGAAAAGGGGCGTGGCTGCTTGCGTT
Source organism: Thinopyrum elongatum (assembly GCA_011799875.1). Taxonomy (NCBI): domain Eukaryota; kingdom Viridiplantae; phylum Streptophyta; class Magnoliopsida; order Poales; family Poaceae; genus Thinopyrum; species Thinopyrum elongatum. The sequence continues at coordinate 152,460,369 of CM022300.1, read as the reverse complement.
CGCCTCCTGCCAGCTCCCTGAGTACGTTGGAGTGCTCCCTTGTTGGCGACAGCAACTACAGCGGCGGCGGCACCGGTCGCGGTGGAGCTCAGCTCGGCAATCCACGACGAGGCGTGCTAGTGTGGAAACAGAGAGAAATAGCGAAGGGGAACTGGCCAGGCGCTCACATAGTGGCTCAAGAAAGGCCCTTGGCAGATTTGTAGCGCAGGGGAGCTCGAGGTCGAAGGGGATCGCCCGCGACGGAGAAGATGAAACCGAGGTCGATCCCGGTCCCTGCGGTCCTCCTCGAACTCGATGACGAAGCGCAGTCGAAGGAGTCGGACGAGGCGGAACAGACAGGCACGTCGGAGCGACGAACAGGAGGCGTTGGCCGCGCTAGTCCACGGCCATGGTGGCGGCGGCTTTCGGAGAGGTGGGGAGCGAGAGGGAGAGCGAGTGGGAGTGAGCGAGGGAGAGCCAGGGGGCAGGGTGCACGGGGCTCTGCCATTTAACCACGGCGAGCGCGGCGACGCGCTGTCGTGCTGCGAGGGAGGGGGGCCGGGCTCGGGGCGCGCGCGCACGCAGGGTGCTCGACAGCGCGCCTGCGGCGTCTGGGGTAGGGGGGAAGAGGGGGGGCTAGTTGGGCTGGGCCGTTGCGGGTGACTTAGGCCCAGCGGCGGTGGGCTTCTTTCTCTTTTTTTCTTTTTCTTTCCTGTTTTCTTTTATTATTTCTGTTTTGCAAAATGTGTGGCCCCCATTAGAGTTTTGTAAAATATGAGAGCTGGCCCACAAATCACAGCACAATATATCCTACCACCAAAAACTAGTTTGGGGTAAATATCTTTTCATATTTGTTTTAAATAAATTAAAAGGTTACTAAATGTTATTTCCAGCCACTGTTTTAAGTTGTTTGAGTCACTTATCCAATTTTAATAATGTTGTTTACAATTTTAACATAGCCTCTCATTTATCTACTATTTATTGAACATTTTAGTTCTTATGTTGGACAACTTTTATATTTCACTTTCATTTAAATTTGAATTGGAGTTAGGAGTTGAAATGCAATATGATGCAAATGATGATCATGCACTGTTAAACATGACGACATGGCATTATCAAAATGGAATTACTGTGGCTAACCACTGGGGGTGTTACAGGTTATACTTTGGTTTCTCTATTTGAGGTCTTGCATAAAGCCGTGGAACACAGGAGTGATCATTGCTAGGAGGTTGTTGGCCAAGTGAAGGAGTAGGCATAGTTGGCCTCGAGGCCATACCACCCGAAAGTGGTGCAAGCATCGTGGTTAATGTGGCTAGTCTCATTTGGACCAAGGCCTCAAGAGAAGCATCATGCTCCTCCTTTTTCTTAGCAAGAGCCCGTTCCAGATCCTCAAAAGTGAAGGACTTGGCTTCCGTGGAAGCCGCGCCCTTATCCTTTGGATCCGCAACAAGGGGAGTCCCATCGGGGTTCATCTCGCTCTAGGGCGGTTAAGCCACAAGAATAGAGCACGAGGCTCTGATACCAATTGAAAGGATCGAGATGGACCTAGAGCGGGGTGAATAGGTACAATTACAAATTTTAATTGTTACTTAGCAATTTTAGGCAATAATGCGGAATATGAAAGTGAGCCTAACAATTGCAAGTATGATGCTAAGAGCTAAGCAAGGTAAACAAGTAACACAAGTATGTGAGTAAGCAAGCACAATAAGATATAAGTAAAGACTAAGAGACAAGTAACCACAAGTAGGAAGTTAGGGTTAGGAATAACCGCAACTCTGAGAGACGAGGATGTATGCCGATGTTCACTTCCTTGGAGGGAAGCTACGTCACCGTTAGAGAGGTGGATGTTACCACGAAGGCACACCAACGCCACGAAGGCTCACCCTATTCTCCCTTTGAGACAACACCACGAAGGCGTTTCTCAACCACTAGTGGTAGACCTTGGGGTGGTCTACAAACCCTCACAAACTTTCTGGGGGAAATCACAATGGTCGATTCCTCGCCAGAGCACTCCTACCGCCTAGGAGTCTCCAACCTCCAAGAGTAACAAGATGCACCACAAAAACAAGGGGGAATCAACTTTTGCTTTGGTGAATGTGTAGATCGAGCACTTCTCCTTTGCTTCCCAAAAGATCAAAAGCTTTGGGTGGCTAAGGAGGGAGATCTCCAAGAAATCGAGGTCTGAAAATGGAGGTGAGAGAAATGGAGTCGTCAAGTCCTTCATGAAGAAGAAGAAGACTATTTATAGGTGGGGATGGAATCTGGCCGTTGGAGGTAGATTTTTGCATATCCCGGAAGTTCCGGGCACGAACGGAAGTTCCAGACCCCGGAAGTTCCGGCCAGGTTCCGGGCTACACAGAGAGTTTGCATCCACTCTGTAGTACCCCGGAAGCTGTTAGAACAGGGGACGGAAGTTCCGGCGCCCGGAAGTTCCGGCCGTCCTGGAAGTTTCGGGGGACGGAAGTTCCGGCCAGGGTCCGGCAAGGTTCCGGGCTACATAGAGATATTGCACAAAAGAGCAGTTTCTCTGGGTGCCCCGGAAGCTTCCTGGACCCCTCCCGGACGTTCCGGCAGTCCCGGAAGTTCCGTCCTGAACAGAAGCTTTTCTCTATGAGATTTTTCAGATCATGTGAGAGGACAAGTTGATTCCCAGATGTTTTTATGATGCACCCCCTCTTAATAGTGCGGCTGCCCTAAGGACTCAAGAAACAACAAAACACTATGGTACTCCACTTTTCTTGGGCACTCCGCTTTTCCTTTTTCCGATAAGAGGGAAAAAACCATCCATGCTTCACTTTAATTTAATCGGTGTTGTTTACACTACAGCATGTGGTTAGAAACACAAATGAAGTTGTCATAGATGACAAAAACAATTTAGTGCAACAATGCACTTTCAGGGAGGCATGGGCGATGGTGAAGACCCGCTTTACCAAACTCGACCTCGAGCATTTGGCTCGAGTTGGGCCGGTAGGGACGGATGGGCAGGAAGTGCCACTTCGTTTGGTATATGACCAAGTGATGCCAGCCGCTCGGATCTCTCAAGAAGACTGCACCCTGGATACCATAATAGATAATCTTGACCAGCAACCGGGTGTTTGATTCTATGTATCTATGTACTTTACATCAAACATTCTCCATCCGTGCTGTAAACGTTGTCTTAATCGGCCATTGGCTTCTACCTCCCCCGCCATTGGCTGGGGAGTGTTCCGTACTATGTGACTTGAGGTAACAGTAAATCACTTCAGAGAACCAGGCAATCCGGCCATTTGGTGTGAACAGACAGAACTCGCACAGGGAATTATGTTATATTACTATTTAACGTAAGAAACATCTTCCGAAGAAAATAGTTCCTCCATGGGTTCCGTTCTTCGGGTTGCCATGTTAACCATAGACGTTATAACCGAATACCCATAGTATGCAAGTGATGGTTAGTTCGGGAAAATAACCCCGGGTTTTGGTGATGTTCACCAATTATTTTCACTTTCCTCTTAGCCGACCAATTATATTCTAAAGAACGCTAGCTTTTGGCTTGCCCCGTCTAAGGTACGTACCCGGGTGATCCGGTCGTAACAATCGCAGAGGTGCCCCCTTTAGCCGAATAATCGAGAACATAGAGGGTAAGCATAGGAGCAAGGCAACCCAGCTTGGCAAAATCTTAAGTCAAATTGATGCATATAATGGCTTAAAAACGATACTAGAAGGGTGCACACACGACAGAGACGAATAGGTGCACGAAAGATATATTGATCGGCTTCGTTAAAGAAGCCCCCAGGTGTGACCGGGTAGTACATTTGAAGATGTATGCCGAGGAAAGCTTAACATAGCTCGGTTTAGCCAAACATGATGTCTGCTAGAACTACGTCAGTTTTTCCCCAGAGAGGGAGGGATGATGCAGCACAGCGACGGTAGGTATTTCCCTCAGTGATGAGACCAAGGTTATCGAACCAGTAGGAGAACCACGCAACACCACGTAAGCAGCTCCTGCACACAAAGAACAAATACTTGCAACCCGACGTGTTAAAGGGGTTGTCAATCCCTTTCGGGTAACGAGATAGATAAAATTGTAGTAGATTGGATAAATAGATCTCGCGGGAATGCGAGATAAAATAAATAAGTAAAAATTGCAGCAAGGTATTTTCGGGTTTTTGGATTAATAGATCTGAAAATAAAAGTTGCAAATAAATAAAAGAGCGAATAGCAAAATAGATCTTGAAGGAAAATATATTAAAGAAGAGACCCGGGGGCCGTAGTTTTCACTAGTGGCTTCTCTCGAGAAAAATAGCAAACGGAGGAAACAAATTACTGTTGGGAAATTGATAGAACTTCAAATAATCATGATGATATCCAGGCAATGATCATTATATTGGCATCACGTCCAAGATTACTAGACCGACTCCTGCCTGCATCTACTACTATTACTCCACACATCGACCGCTATCCAGCATGCATCTAGTGTATTAAGTTCATGGGGAAATGGAGTAATGCAATAAGAACGATGACATGATGTAGACAAGATCTATTTATGTAGAAATAGACCCCATCTTGCTATCCTTAATGGCAACGATACATACGTGTCGTTTCCCTTTCTGTCACTGGGATCAAGCACCGTAAGATCGAACCCATCACAAAGCACCTCTTCCCATTGCAAGATAAATAGATCAAGTTGGTTAAACAAAACCCAAATATCGGAGAAGAAATACGAGGCTATAAGCAATCATGCATATAAGAGATCAAAGAAGACTCAAATAACTTTCATGGATAAAAAGATAGATCTGATCATAAACTCAAAGTTCATTGGATCCCAACAAACACACCGCAAAAAAAGAGTTACATCATATGGATCTCCAAGAGACCATTGTATTGAGAATCAAACGAGAGAGAGAAAGCCATCTAGCTACTAACTACGGACCCGAAGGTCTACAATGAACTACTCACGCATCATCGGAGAGGCACCAATGAGGATGATGAACCCCTCCGTGATGGTGTCTAGATTGGATCTGGTGGTTCTGGAACTTGCGTTGGCTGGAATTGACTTTCGTCGACTCCCCTAGGGTTTCTGGAATTTTGGGGTATTTATAGAGCAAAGAGGCGGTGCGGGAGGCGGCCGAGGTGGGCACAACCCACCTGGGCGCGCCTGGGCCTCCAGGCGCGCCCTGGTGGGTTGTGCTCCCCTCGGAGCACCCCCCCCCCCAGGTGCTTCTCCGGCCCACTGGATGTCTTCTGGTCCAAAAAAATCCACAAAAAGTTTCGCTGTGTTTGGACTCCGTTTGGTATTGATTTCCTGCGATGTAAAAAACATGCAGAAAACAGCAACTGGCACTGGGCACTATGTCAATAGGTTAGTACCAAAAAATGATATCAAATGATTATAAAATGATTGTAAAACATCCAATAATGATAATATAATAGCATGGAACAATCAAAAATTATAGATACGTTGGAGACATATCAGCATCCCCAAGATTAATTCCTGCTCGTCCTCGAGTAAGTAAATGATAAGAACAGAATTTTTGATGTGGAATGCTGCCTAACATGTTCATCACATATTCTTTTCTTAATAGCATGGACATTTGGACTTTTATATGGTTCAAAGCAATAGTCTAGTTTTGACATGACAACTTAAATACTCAAGCATATCAACAAGCAACCATGTCTTTTAAAATATCAACGCTAAAGCAAGTTATCCCTAGCCCATCATGCTTAATCATTGATCTATTCATGAAACACAATCGAATATTAGCTACACCCAATGCTCAAGTACGATCATAGTGCCCCTTAGTTGGTGCTTTATAAGAGAAGATGGAGACTTAAATTAAAAATAAAAATTGCATAAAGTAAAGAAAGGCCCTTCGCGGAGGGACGTAGGGATTTGTAGAGGTGCCAGAGCTCAAAGCTTAAATTGAGAGATAAAAACATTTTGAGAGGCGTACTTTTCTCACCAACGAAAACGACTTAGAGCTCCCAACACTTTCCATGCTAGATATATCATAGGCGGTTCCCAAACAGAAAATAAAGTTTATTCCTTTTTCCACCATTTCTTTCACTTTCCATGGCTAGTCGTATCCACGGGTGCCCTCCATACCAACACTTTCCTAGGAGTTTATTATTTGACAACATAAAGTAAATTCATTTTTCATTTTGGGACTGGGCATCCCTAATACCTTTGTTGTACTCTCGTGCAATGACAAGTGGATAAACACTCATCATGAGAATAACACATCTAGCATGGAAAATATCGGCCACCCCTCACCGCCTCGCGAGCGGTACGAGCACACAAAAGAGAAATTTATTTTGAAAATTAGAGATGGCACATACAAATTTGCTTGGGACGGCACGGAAATACCGCATATAGGTAGGTATAGTGGACTCATATGGCAAAACTGGTTTAAAGGGTTTTGGATGCACAAGTAGTGATCATACTTAGTGCAAATGAAGGCTAGCAAAAAGATTGAGAAGCGTCCAACCAAGAAACGAATAATCTCATAAGCAAGCATTAAGCATAAGTAACACCGAATAATGCACCATAAGTAAGATATAATTTCATTGCGTAACTATTGACTTTCGTACTTGCATAGGGAATCACAAACCTTAACACCAATATTCTTACTAAAGCACAATTACTCATCAACATGGCTCACATATTATATCGTCATATCTCAAAACTATTACTAAGAACCAAGTTTATTTTGTCCAATGATCTTCATGAAAGTTTTTTATTATATCCTTCTTTGATATCTATCACTTTGGGACTAGTTTCATATGTTGCTTTTAATAAGCTCAAACAAATATAAGTGAAGAACATGAGTATAATATTTCTTTCTCTCAAATTAATCTAAGTGAAGCAAGAGAGAATTTCTTCAAGATTTTACTAACTATAAAATAAATCTAAGTGAAGCATGAGAGCATTTCTTAAAAAATAACAAAGCACACCGTGCTTAAAAAGATATAAGTGAAGCACTAGAGCAATTCCAAGGCTCTAAAAATTTAAGTGAAGCATAGGAGCAAGCATAGCATAACTTTTGGCTCTCTCAAAAAGGTGTGTCAAGCAAGGATTCAAGACTTAAAATAAAAAGCAAAACAAGCCAAGACTCATATCATACAAGACTCTCCAAGCAAAACTCATAATATGTGACGAATAAAAATATAGCTCCAAGTAAAATACCGATGGTCGTTAGAAGAAAGAGGGGATGCCACTCGGGGGCATCCCCAAGCTTAGTTGCTTTATACTTCTTGAATATTACCTTGGGGTGCCTCGGTCATCCCCAAGCTTAGCCTTTTGCTAATCCTTATTCCTTCATCCATCGTAATCTCACCCAAAACTTGAAAACTTCAATCACACAAAACTCAACAAAACCTTCGTGAGATCCGTTAGTATAAGAAAACAAATCTTTACTTTAAGTACTGTAGAAAACCCATTCAAATTTTGTTCTTGAATTATATCTACTATATTCTAACTTTTCTATGGCAAAAACCCTTCAAAGTAAACCATAGATTCATCAAAATAAGCACACAATGCAAAGAAAACAGAATATGTCAAAAACAGAACAGTCTGCAAAGATACGAATTGTTCTCATACTTCTTTAACTATAAAATTCTGAAAAATTAGGACAACAGAGGCAATTTGTATATAAATCTTGTGTAAAAAATTCAGAATTTTTTGTCTCTGCTGTGAATTTTCAAAAAAAAAATACTGTACGCAGAAGTTTCTGTTTTCCAACAAGATCAAATCAACTATCACCCAAATCATCCCAAAGGCTTTGCTTGGCACAAACACTAATTTAAACCACAAAAACACATATAATCAGAGGCATAATTGGGTATTTTATTGAAAACAGCAAGAAAACCAAAAAGCAAAAAGAAACAAGTTGGGTTGCCTCCCAACGAGCGCTATCGTTTTACGCCCCTAGCTAGGCATAACGCAAAAGATCTGCGTGTTATCAACTTTGTTTCGAGATCCATAAGATGCCCTCATGATTGATTCATAAGGTGGCCTAATTCTTGTCCTAGGGAAGTGCTCCATACCCTTCCATAGTGGAAATTGAAATTTAATATTGCCTTCTTTCATATCAATCACGGCACCAATAGTACGTAAAAATGGTCTACCAAGAATAATTGGGCAAGACGGATTGCAGTCAATATCAAGAACAATAAAATCTATGGGCACATAATTCCTATTTGCAAGAATAAGAACATCATTAATTCTTCACATAGGCTTTTTAATAGTAGAATCCGCCAAGTGCAAATTTAAAGAACATTCTTCAATATCGGTAAGACCAAGCACATCACACAAAGATTTAGGAATTGTAGAAACACTAGCACCGAAGTCACATAAAGCAAAACACTCATAATTTTTTATCTTGACTTTGATAGTAGGTTCCCATTCATCATGTAGTTTTCTAGGAATTGAAACTTCTAATTCCAACTTTTCTTCAAAAGCTTTCATCATAGCATCAACAATATGTTTAGTAAAATCTTTATTTTGTTCATAGGCATGGGGTGAATTTATCATGGATTGCAACAAAGAAATACAATCAACCAAAGAGCAACTATCATAATTAAAGTCTTTGTAATCCAAAATAGTGGACACATTACTAGTTAAAGTCTTGACCTCTTCAAACCGACTTTTATCAAAAATTTCAACAAGATTTTCACCCTCCAAATTATCGGGACGCCTTCTAGCTAAAGTTGACTCTTCTCCAATCCCTTTATCATCAATCTTAATTTTACTAAACAAGGAATCAATAGAGGAAACACCAATCATTTTAAGATCTTCATCACTTTTATCCTTTAACGAGATTGGTTTAGCGGCCATTTGATTTACTAGGGTAGCTTGTGCATCGGATATTTTACCTATCATCAAGTTGTTTTGTTATAGCATGTAGCACAACAAGTGTTCCTTAAGTTCTTCGGTGAAATACTTATTATGCTCAAATTGTGTAGTCATATATTCCTTAGTACTTTTCTCAATTTCAAGCAAAATATTTGGGTAGGGAACATCATAATATTTTCTTTGAGGCAGCATGACTATGCAAACAAGATTACACTCAAAAACAGATCTGACGAGAAAACGGCGAACGGAAAAGAGGGCGAATAAAACAACAAATTTTTGTGAAGTGGGGGAGAGGAAAACGAGAGGCAAATGGCAAATAATGTAAATTGCAAGGGAGATTTGTGATTAGGAACCTGGTTGATGTTGATGATGTCTCCCCGGCAACGGCGCCAGAAACTCCTCTTGATGTCTGCTAGAACTACATCGGTTTTCCCCCAGAGAGGGAGGGATGATGCAGCACAGCGATGGTAGGTATTTCCCTCAGTGATGAGACCAAGGTTATCGAACCAGTAGGAGAACCACGCAACACCACGTAAGCAGCTCCTGCACACAAAGAACAAATACTTGCAACCCGACGTGTTAAAGGGGTTGTCAATCCCTTTCGGGTAACGAGATAGATAAAATTGTAGTAGATTGGATAAATAGATCTCGCGGGAACGCGAGATAAAATAAATAAGTAAAAATTGCAGCAAGGTATTTTTGGGTTTTTGGATTAATAGATCTGAAAATAAAAGTTGCAAATAAATAAAAGAGCGAATAGCAAAATAGATCTTGAAGGCAAATATATTAAAGAAGAGACCCGGGGGCCGTAGTTTTTACTAGTGGCTTCTCTCGAGAAAAATAGCAAACGGTGAAAACAAATTATTGTTGGGCAATTGATAGAACTTCAAATAATCATGACGATATCCAGGCAATGATCATTATATAGGCATCACGTCCAAGATTACTAGACCGACTCCTGCCTGCATCTACTACTATTACTCCACACATCGACCGCTATCCAGCATGCATCTAGTGAATTAAGTTCATGGAGAAACGGAGTAATGCAATAAGAACGATGACATGATGTAGACAAGATGTATTTATGTAGAAATAGACCCCATCTTGCTATCCTTAATGGCAACGATACATACGTGTCGTTTCCCTTTCTGTCACTGGGATCAAGCACCGTAAGATCGAACCCATCACAAAGCACCTCTTCCCATTGCAAGATAAATAGATCAAGTTGGCCAAACAAAACCCAAATATTGGAGAAGAAATACGAGGCTATAAGCAATCATGCATATAAGAGATCAAAGAAGACTCAAATAACTTTCATGGATAAAAAGATAGATCTGATCATAAACTCAAAGTTCATCGGATCCCAACAAACACACCGCAAAAAAAAAGAGTTACATCATATGGATCTCCAAGAGTCCATTGTATTGAGAATCAAACGCGAGAGAGAAAGCCATCTAGCTACTAACTACGGACCCGAAGGTCTACAATGAACTACTCACGCATCATCGGAGAGGCACCAATGAGGATGATGAACCCCTCCGTGATGGTGTCTAGATTGGATCTGGTGGTTCTGGAACTTGCGGTGGCTGGAATTGATTTTCGTCGACTCCCCTAGGGTTTCTGGAATTTTGGGGTATTTATAGAGCAAAGAAGCGGTGCGGGAGGCGGCCGAGGTGGGCATAACCCACCTGGGCGCGCCTGGGCCTCCAGGCGCGCCCTGGTGGGTTGTGCTCCCCTCGGAGCACCCCCCCCCCCCCCAGGTGCTTCTCCGACCCACTGGATGTCTTCTGGTCCAAAAAAAAATCCACAAAAAGTTTTGTTGCGTTTAGACTCCATTTGGTATTGATTTCCTGCGATGTAAAAAACATGCACAAAACAGCAACTGGCGCTGGGCACTATGTCAATAGGTTAGTACCAAAAAATAATATAAAATGATTGTAAAACATCCAAGAATGATAATATAACAGCATGGAACAATCAAAAATTATAGATACGTTGGAGACGTATTAGAACACAGCCTGGGAAATGCTAACCAATCCAAAAAAGTAAAAAAAGGAAGGGAAAACTATAAAAAAAAGTAGAAAAGACTAGTAAGGGTGACGACACCGGTCTAGCCGTAGAAGCGCCGAAGACGAGCTGCGTTACATGGGTTTGGTTCGAGGCGATTGTCCGTTGGGTTGCGAAGGCGATATGCTCCTCCTGCGAGTACTTCGTCTATTGTGAAAGGACCCTCCCATTTGGGCGAGAGTTTATTCTTCTGCTTCTCCGGGAGGCATAAAACAAGTTCGCCCACATTGTAAGCCTTCGCTCGAACTTTCCTAGTCTGGTAGCGCCGGGCCTGCTGTTGATAAAAGGTAGAGTGGGCCCGAGCTATATCACACTCTCCTTCCAGGGTGTCCTGGTCGTCCTGCCGATCTAGCTCGGCCTCCTTTTCTTCGTACATGCGCACTCTAGGCGCGTCATGGATGAGGTCGCAGGGGAGGACTGCTTCTGCCCCGTACACCATGAAAAATGGTGTGTATCCCGTTGATCGATTCGGGGTGGTGCGCAGGCCCCATAATACGGAGTCAAGCTCCTCCACCCAATGGCAGTCAGATTCTTTCAGGGAATGCACTAGCAAGGTTTGATGCCGCTCATGATTAGACCATTGGCCCGTTCGACTTGTCCATTGGTCTGTGGGTGATATACCGAGGTGTATCGAGCTTAATGCCCATGTTAGTGCATCAGTCCTTGACCTCCTGGGCCATGAAATTGGATCCATTGTCTGTTATTATATTGTGGGGGACACCATAACGGTGGACCATGCCGGATATAAAATCGATGACCGGTCCGGACTTGGCTGAAGTTACTGGTTTTGCCTCAGTCCACTTAGTGAATTTGTCGACCATGACCAGTAGATATTTATTTTTCTTGTTCCCCCCTTTAAGTGGTCCGACCATGTCCAGCCCCCAGACCACGAAAGGCTAGGTAATCGATATCGTCCGAAGAGCCGTGGGGGGCATGTGCCTTTGATTTGCAAAGAGCTGGCATCCGACGCAATGTTGGACAAGTGTGTGGGCGTCCGCGCGAGCGAAGGGTCAGAAGAACATAGCTCGGAGGGCCTTGCTGACCAGGGCTCAAGTTGCTGCTTGATGACCGCCCATGTCGGCGTTTATCTCGGCCAAAAGCTGCCGCCCCACTTCTTCAGATATGCATCTCTAGAGGACTCCAGTGGTGTTTTTCTTGTATAGTTCACCCTCGTGGATCTTATACACTTTAGAGCGCCGAATTATGCATCGTGCCTCGGTCTGGTCATCGGGGAGCTCTTGACGGAGAAGATAGGCGAGGAAGGGCTCGGTCCATGGTGCGATTACTGCCATGACTTCGTGAGCCGAGGGCGTTTCTTCGAGTGCCGAGCCGCCGATAATTTCTTCATCTGGTTCGATGACAGGAGGGATGATTTGTTCTGGGCTACTGGCTCCAGCGTCCTTCTCCTCGTCCTGCCACACCACGGATGGCTTGAAAAGCCATTCTAAAAAGGTGTTCTTAGGGACGGGGTCGCGCTTGGCGCCCATGCGGGCGAGGACGTCAGCAGCTTGATTGCTGTCTGTCGAGACATGGTGGAACTATAATCCTTCGAACCAGGCGGATATTTTGAGGACGACATTTTGATAGGATGCCATCTTTGGGTCTTTAGTGTCGAATTCACCGTTGACTTGAGAGATGGAGAGGCTAGAGTCTCCCTGCACCTTGAGCCGTTGTACGCCCATTGACGTTACCATCCGAAGTCCGTGCAACAGAGCATCGTATTCGGCCGCATTGTTGGAATCGGTGTACATGATCTGCAGTACGTACCGAATATTGTCGCTAGTGGGGGATGTAAGGATCACTCCAGCCCCCGGTTTGGCAAGCATCTTGGAACGGTCGAAGTACATCATCCAATGTGAGTATGTACTGTATTCTCTGAGGAGTTCGGCTTCCATCCATTCGGCGAGAAAATCAGCCAACACCGGAGATTTAATAGCTTGTAACATCCCGATTCTCGGAATGTTCAAGAAAAAGTTTTCCCAAAATCAGGGCGAGATTTTTTCTCTGTTAATAAAAGCTTAAATTGAGTTTTCATAAATTTGGTGGATTTAATTTAAACTACTGCCAGCTTAAATTAAAATTTTGACTCTTATTGTTCTCTTTTGCTGAATATTTTTTCTTGTCTTTGGCATATTAAATATGCGCAGTTGTATTTTTGGAACTTCATTCTATTTTTAAGTTTTTCCTTTTAGGAAATTCTAATTCATTTCTTCTCTTAAACTCTAAACTCTAGGCCAAATTCCTTACACTGAATCAGCTTCTATCTTTTTTCTATATATTTTTTTCAACCATAGGGGCCTAGCCCAATCTATTTTTTCTCTCTATGTCCCTCTTCTTATTTTCTTTTCCAACTCGGCCTTAGCCCATTTACATCACCTGGTGGCTGAACCTTTTGTTTCTCACGTACACATCAAGCGTGTAGGAGAGAAAGAAACTTAAAGAGAAGAGAAGAAACGGCATGTAGGCTTGACTGTTGCCCTTCCTTTAATTCCTCCTTCCTTACCTATTTCTCTCTAGTGGGCCATCTCTTCCATCGAGCGAGCGCCTCTTCTCCTCTTCTCTGTTGTTCAGAGTGATAGCCGGTGCGTACGTTCATTGCTGCCCTCCTCTAATTCTCATAAAGCTCATCCATTTGCAAACCTGAAGACACCATCACAAGCCCCTCCACCTCCTCTTCCAATTGCCGTAGCATCCCTGCCCTCTCCCTTCTTCCTCTCCCCAAGAGCTCTCCATCAACTTTTGAACCTCCATGGGCACGAGGTCTCCATCCCGATGACTTCAAGCATCTCCATCCATGCCCTTGCACCAGAAGGTTCCCCTCGATGCGATGAATCCATTCAGGAAAGAAGGAACGCATTCCGTCGACCACACGTGAAGAATTTCTCATGTGCGTGTACACTGTTTGTCAAGTTCACCACACTGTTACGTCCAACTCGGTGAGCCTCTATCCAATTCCTCATGCACGCCTCCTCAAAGTCACACGGGACATCATGTTTCGAGCTATCTATGTCGTTGGCCGCGTGTGTCCAAAACCAAATTCAATTTGATGGCATCGGCTTGTCTTTTTATTTTCTGCCCATCGAATGATCTTGTGATCAACATATGAAATGTTTCTTGTGGCCATAGTAACCCCATGATGGAGTTATATGTTTTGTTTGGTCAACCGTGTTTTAGTATACACTTTAACTTAGTCATTTTTTTATAGAATCCAAGTACGTTTTGTGTTTGGTAAAGATTCTTATTGATATGTTATTTATCATATGCACATGACATGCCTAGGAGTGCATGGTATTCGCCTCATAATTTTTGTGTGTAATATATATGATTGCTTGATATATTTATTTTACCGATTATAGTTATGTGATATTTTTCTTTCTTGTGGTATGTATTCGTATGATATAGCTATGTAAAAGTTTCGGCGAATTATTATCACGTGTGGAGTTGATCGATGAACTTTTGTGTTGGTTTTAATTTTTTTTATATGTTCGTGACATGCCTAGGAGTCGCTCATAATTATTTCATAATTTTAGAAGTTAGATGTGACTGACTAGATTTATTGTAAGGATTTCTTTTATTTACCTATTATAGTTTTGTACGTTGTCTCGTATTGTTATTTTTGCGTATCATGTAGTCCTCTCTTGTGCATGCGTACAAATTTTTATGAATGTTCGCCATGCATATAATTCCATAGAATTATTCTAGGCTTCCCTTTGTTTACCGTATCATGAAACACATCATATATGGATTTTTGTTTAGCATGGAGAAATTTTAGATATAGTTTACATATTCATGTTCATTCATGTCGCATGTTTGTTTTATTGGTTTGAAACTATACTATGTCTAGTATAGTTGAGTCGTATTATTTCATGTGTTTTGCATAATTTAATTATGCTAGGTGTTTAATGAATTGCCTAGTTGTTCCTCTTGTTTTTAGGATTTGTTATTAGATTGCTAATACATTTGTATGATCACACATAGGGTTAACCTTTACTGGTTAGTACATACATCTGGAAGTTTATGATCTCATATATTCATTTAAGTAGGATTTCTTCTTGCCTGATCAATGCCATATCATGATGTTATGTTTGGATAACTATATTGCATGAAGTGTGTGTGTGTGTGTGTGTGTTTGTGTGTACCAATTCATGTTATAGATCATGCCTAGTTGAGTGTCCTATGTTCGTGCAAGTGTAAGTTATACTAGAGAGGAAATGCATGTCGTTTCTATTGTTCATGCTTTGGTATTTCACTGCTTGATGTCATTGATGTCATGGCCTAGATGTTTACTTGCTTAGTATGATTTATCCTTTGTGCTTATAAGTCGCAACTAGCATGATATTGTTGTGTGCCAATGACATGCTTGATGTTTGGTTAGTTGATATCAACTGGGTTATGTTGTTATTATGAGTGTATTGTATTGGTAGCATAGTGTGTAGCTTATGTGTTGATATTGCATGCTTAGTGGTATATCTAGTTGTTACATTGTTATACGCATGGACTTCATTATATTTTGATGCATTATTGTATTCCTAGACATCTTTCATGCAAGTAATCTTTCATGTCTTATGATGTTCTATGTGTTATAGTTGCCTAGTTTATTGCTACTCATATATGTTTATATTTGTATCATTTTGTTATTATGAGTGTTCTATACTTCTTGCCTTAGTTCATCATATGTTTAGTATGAGTGATATGTCATGTTAATAGAGTTGTGCGTTGATCATACACTTAATGTGTGTACCATGCTTTGTTATTTTAAGCATGTGGTGATAATATTATTGCTACTGATTATGGGTATTTTTGTTCTTTGTAAGTCAATGTCCTAGTTTAGTAGCTTCTCATGATAACTCATATGTCGATCTTTGTCTTATTAGTTAAGATATCTTTATGATCCTCTACTCACATGCCTTGTGTGAGATCTGTGTTATTATTAGGTTGTTTAATTAGTTTCTACTATAGTATTGGTTTGTCTTTTATTATAGAAATGCTAGCTAATAGCTGTTATGTTTGATGTTTAGACTTTCCTTGTTGTTAACCATTATAAATATTTAGATACTTCTAAATATTTGTTTGTGGTTAATTGTTACTTTTAATCATGACATGTTATACTTATGTAGTTAAGATACATAGGATGGCTCCATTTTATATGTGTTGATGTCATTATGTTTGTTATATAGTAGTCCTCTTTAGTTAGTCGTGATGTGTACTAGGAACTAGTAGTGGTTCGTAACATAGTTCATATCTAAACGTTAGTCTTGTTGGCAAGTCTTCGTTAGCCATTTCAACCTAAACCATGTCACTTCATTGAATCATATCTCTGACATCCCTATCATGCTACCTCATTTCCGAATCTCCATCTTGATCAATATCTTGCTATCTATCCACTCTTATTGATGTTTTGGATGTTATTTGGATTTACATTTTCTTTGGTATTTATTTGATTTTCATTTGCTATTGTTACGATGAGTAGGGAGTGACGACGATGTTGGACATGGACAGAACCAGGTTACTGAAGAAGGACTCAGCAACGAAGGCATGCCTCCTTCTTTGATCATGCTTATCCTATGTTTTACAAAATTGCATGGTTTTTTTATTGTTACTATATGCATGCTATTTTAATTCTCGTAGCAAGCGTGTCGATTGACACATTACCTTGATCTGCTTGTCGCCTATTTACTTGACACCTGAGTAGAAATATATAGTCCCTGTAGAGTAGAAATGCTTAGCCATGCTTATCACCCTATAGGTGCTTTGTTGAATAACCTCTGAGTCATTGACACTTGAAACTTAACGCTGAGCTAGGCCAGTTGGCCCTTGTTGATCTCCTCTACTCTCTTCTACTCTGGGTGAAACTTACCATCTGAATACTGGCGCGGGCGATAGCTGAATCAAGGATTGAAGGAGCGATTGGCTGCCCTTCATGAGCTGAAGGGCCAATCAGTCGTCCGTGCCGGATGAGGACTAATAAGTCTTGGATTTGAAGATTGTGTAACAGTACAGCCACATGCTATATGGGCACTGGCTTGGTCAAGTAAGCTAGTCAGCCTTAGGTGTCGATGTCGCCATACTGCAGATGGGATAGCTGCCTTGCGAGGAGTATCCTCGGCACAGATGGGGGGACCGGTTTGAGGACGTACTCTCAGTTCCGTGCGCCAGACCCGGTGGGCATGTCACATCTTTGGGGGATCTAGTCCAAAGACCTCGTCACAATCTCCCTGCCGATATACCGAATGGTGTACTACGTTAGCGACGGTTGGTGGCAACAAGTCGGGAATGTGTCGTGTGGGTAAAGTGTACAACCTCTGCAGAGTGTAAAACTATTCGAATAGCCATGTCCACGGTCATGGACGACACATGAATCTTTCTTGACATACAGGACCTGTCTTTCTTATTCCCTCTTTGCCCCTATTCTTGGAACCTATTAAGAGTGTGAGTTGATCGTGGATCCTCACTTGATGAAAGTTATTCTGGAGATAAAACATGTTTTCATCTAAAACTGCTTTTATCCAACTACTATGTTATTTCAAACAAAATTAGCTTTATGCAAATGAGCCATACAACCTTCCTTTGAAGCCATATGTAGATATTAGGACCTTCTCCGAAGGAGGCATGTTGAGTGCGTAATGTACTCATGGCAATAATTTTGTTGAACAACAGAGTTCCATGAAGACGAAGGTGATGACTACGACTACTATGGCGATCTGTAGGAGTGAGGTCACGTGGACTACATCGGCTGCCTGTGGCTGAGATGGAGTCGCTATGCATTTTACTTTCCGCTGTTTTGTAATTGTGATAAATGTCATGAGACATTTCACTAGGTATGTCTTGTGACAAATATACTACATTTAATGCTTTTACATATTCTGCATTGATACCATTTCACTGTGTTGTCAACAATGATCCTGGGGTTGACAATTAAACACAGGAGGATCTGGAAGATAATTCCGGATTCTCACAGAAGTGGTATCAGAGCCGATGTCGACCTAGTCACGTGGCCTTAGTTAGAAATGGAAAGCCTTATGACTATGTTCGTAGAAAATATTAAAAAAATATTCTCGTAGTCTTCTTCTCCACTATTGCTCTTCTTGACTGATCTTATTCAAATAAAGTTTAACTCTACCTCTCTACCACCTTCTTTACAGTATGAAACCCTTTTGCCCACCCAAGGTGTTGAAAAGTTAGAAGTTTCTCAAGACGTGCCAATAATTTCAAACTTCAACCCCTGAAGCTCTGAGTACCAACATTTTTCCAAGAGAAGACACTTCGAGACCTCAAGAAGGCAACAACCGTCGATCATGCTCCAATCGTCAACGTCGAAGATTTTCCCCAAGATTTATTGTGGCCAGCCATATAGAATTAGGTTGGTTAACACCCTTGTAGTGATAGAACTCGTAGCTTGTAGATGCAAAAACTTTTTGTGTGAGTATTGCTTGCATATTTTGCTTCTAGCACTTTTCCTATGCAGTCATACTAAAACCCTATTTGCCAAAATGAGTTGCTTTTGGGTTTTACTTGGATAGCCCCATGGTTATCTTGGTTGTTTCTTTTGTTTATCTTCTGGGGTATCTCCGACTCATGTAGGATTCTTTTACTTTTCTTATACTCTTTCCCTCTTCTCTATAAACCCTGGAGGTCACCTTGTGATGAACGAAGTTGCAACAACCGCTTGGAGATCTATTACCAATGTGAACCCTATGGAAAACCTCTTTTAAGGGGGGTAGTAGACAATGATTGTGTCAAGATTGAAGATTTGAAGACCTCCATTCGCAAAGAAGACAAAGATTTGAATACATGCGCTACACCTAACATAAGTTCATCCTTATGGAAGGACCAATGAGCCTATCCGCACCAAAGCTTGATCTAGAGAAGAAGGGCAAGATCGAAGATTCAACCACTTAGAGATGTTACCAGATTACCATCACCAAGACTGAAGGAATGTTTCCAAGCCGTGATCAAGCTAGATTGAATTTCGACAAGAGAAGTATCTCCAATCAAGACCCATAGCTGCCTATCACCAAGTCCAGATTCAACCACGATCCCACAAGTGTTTGAGAAGATCTGTGTCAAAGATGAAGCTAACCCAAACCCATTCCCTTTAGTCAGCCTGAATCTCGGGGACGAGATTCCTTTTAAGGGGGGTAGATTTGTAACATCCCGATTCTCAGAATGTTCAAGAAAAAGTTTTCCCAAAATCAGGGCGAGATTTTTTCTCTGTTAATAAAAGCTTAAATTGAGTTTTCATAAATTTGGTGGATTTAATTTAAACTACTGCCAGCTTAAATTAAAAATTCGACTCTTATTGTTCTCTTTTGCCGAATATTTTTTCTTGTCTTTGGCATACTAAATATGCGCAGTTGTATTTTTGGAACTTCATTCTATTTTTGTTTGATCTTCTATTCACTTTTAAGTTTTTTCTTTTAGGAAATTCTAATTCATTTCTTCTCTCAAACTCTCTAGGCCAAATTCCTTACACCGAATCAGCTTTTATCTTTTTTCTACATATTTTTTCAACCATAGGGGCCTAGCCCAATCTATTTTTTCTCTCTATGTCCCTCTTCTTATTTTCTTTTCCAACTAGGCCTTAGCCCATTTACATCACCTGATGGCTGAACCTTTTCTTCCTCACGTACACATCATGCGTGTAGGAGAGAAAGAAACTTAAAGAGAAGAGAAGAAACGACATGTAGGCTTGACTGTTGCCCTTCCTTTAATTCCTCCTTCCTTACCTATTTCTCTCTACCATCGAGCGAGCGCCTCTTCTCCTCCTCTTCTATGTTGTTCCCAACCTACAGAAGAGTAATAGCTAGTGCGTACCTTCATTGCTGCCCTCCTCTAATTCTCATAAAGCTCATCCATTTGCAAAACTGAAGACACCATCAGATGCCCCTCCACCTCCTCTTCCAATTGCCGTAGCATCCTTGCCCTCTCCCTTCTTCCTCTCCCCAAGAACTCTCCATGAACTTTTGAACCTCCATGGGCACGAGGTCTCCATCCCGATGACTTCAAGCATCTCCATCCATGCCCTTGCACCAGAAGGTTCCCCTCGATGCGATGAATCCATTCAGGAAAGAAGGAACGCATTCGGTCAACCACATGCGAAGAATTTCACATGTGCGTGTACACTGTTCGTCAAGTTCACCACACCATTTCGTCCAACTCGGTGAGCCTCTATCCAATTCCTCATGCACGCCTCCTCAACGTCACACGTATTATCTCCTGAACATCATGTTTCGAGTATGTCGTTGGCCGCGTGTGTCCAAAACCAAATTCAATTTGATGGCATCGGCTTGTCTTTTTATTTTCTGCCCATCGAATGATCTTGTGGTCAACATACGAAATGTTTCTTGTGGCCATAGTAACCCCATGATGGAGTTATATGTTTTGTTTGGTCAACTGTGTTTTAGTATACACTTTAACTTAGTCGTTTTTTATAGAATCCAAGTACGTTTTGTGTTCGGTAAAGATTCTTATTGATATGTTATTTATCATATGCACATGATATGCCTAGGAGTGCATGATATTCGCCTCATAATTTTTGTGTGTAATATATATGATTGCTTGATATATTTATTTTACCAATTAAAGTTATGTGATATTTTTCTTTCTTGGGGTATGTAGTCGTATGATATAGCTATGTACAAGTTTCGGTGAATTATTATCATGTGTGGAGTTGATCGATGAACTTTTGTGTTGGTTTGATTTTTTTATATGTTCGTGACATGCCTGGGAGTCGCTCATAATTATTTCATAATTTTAGAAGTTAGATGTGACTGACTAGATTTATTGTAAGGATTTCTTTTACTTACCTATTATAGTTTTGTATGTTGTCTCGTATTGTTTTTTTTTACAATTAAACAGTAGGAAAGGCTCCTACTGCATGTATATATTAAATATCAAACCAAAAGTGTTACATGTACAATGTGAATGGGTGTGGGGGGGAGGGGTATATAGGATGAGAAATGTACAAGAGTGGGGATGAGCTAGTTAACTAGGATCATTGGGGGGTCTACATGACCCCCTCGATGATGGCAGTCACACATTGTATTTTGTGAGTAGGCAGTCTGTGTTTTATGTTGGCAAAGTCATCCTTGGACCTCTGCTTCCAAGAGGAGACAGTTGGGGCCACTTGTCTGAAATAGTTGTTGTTGCGTTCTTTCCATAGACTCCAAGCAGCCATCAGGAAAATATCCATGATCATCTTGCGGGGGTGTAGGGTTCTCATTTGTTTGAGCAGTTCAAGCCTGTTTCCATGCAAAGCCCATGTGATGCGAAGTGTGTTCCAGCATGCCTTATTGAATTCGCAGTGGAAGAAGAGCTGTCCAACTGTCTCCTCCACATGTTCACCACACAGCAGGCAATCCAGGTTGTCCCCAATGTTGTAGTGTCGTCTCTTCAGCATATTACGAGTGTTGAGGCGATCAGACAACAAGAACCAACCAAACACTTTGATTCGGGGGATGCATTTTGACTTCCACAGCCACTTAAAGGCCTCATGCGCGATGATTTCTCTGAAGTAGAAGGAGTAATACGCCTTCGTTTTGAACTTAGCAGACCCCCAGATATATGTCCCACTGTCCTTTGTGTCCGACAGGGTAATTGTGGCTACATCTTCCTGGATCAGTTTCAGTTCATCATGTGCTTGGATCGAAAGGGGGAGCTGAAATGCAGACCTCGGACTTGTGTTTGTGAGAAACTCTTTGATCGAGGCATCCTCAATAGTGGTATATGAATATGCCCTTGGATAGGCCTCGGCATAAATGTTTTGATTCCAATTGTCCTTCCAGAACAATGCCGAGGTGCCGCATTGAACATGCACCCTTGTTATCCCCCTGTAGATGGGCATGAGTTGTATGAGGTCGCGCCACCAAAAGGAGCCGCAAGGCTCGCTTGCATGGGGAACAGAGTCTCTGTAGTATGTGTCCTAGACTAGGGTTACCCACGGGATGTCTAGTCGGTTGTAGAACTTGTGCAGGAATTTAAGCAGGAGAGCATCATTCTGGGTACGCGGGTTAAGCACACCGAGACCACCACTGGTTTTGGGACGACAGATCATGTCCCAGGCAGCAAGGGAGTTGCATTTTTCACCAGTATCAGTTTTTTCTCCATAGGCAGTGTCGATGTATCTTGTCTAGCTGCGCAACGATCTTAGGAGGCAGTCTGAGAGTGCCCATGGAGTACATTACCAGAGAGGCAATAATTGAGTTCATCAGTGCAAGCTTGCTAGCATAGGACATCAGAGACATGGCCGCTGTAATTTTTCTCTCAGCCTTGCAAACCAACGGCGTCATATCCTGCACTGAGGGTTTAGTGGTGCCAAGGGGTAGCCCTAGGTAAGTAAAGGGCATGGTCGCCGTGGTGCATCCAAAGAGAGCAGCGATTTCGTTGCACTTCACTGAGGGGGTATTGATTGGCACCAACATCGATTTATGAAAGTTGATTCTGAGCCCAATAGATGCAGCATAATCTTCCAGAATCTTTTGATCTGAGCGGCTTGGTCGAGACAGGCTGGCATGAGGATAATGGTGTCGTCTACGTACTGAATGACAGGGTATTTATCATCAGTTTGAGGTTGGATAGGGTGTTTCAGGAGATTTCCTTCAAGGGCCTCATTGATGGCAGTCTGGAGCAAATCTGCAGCTAGTACAAATATTAAAGGTGACAACGGATCCCCTTCCCGAACGCCACATTTGCAGTTAAACTGTCTGCTGGGAACTCCATTCAGCAGAACCGAAGACTTGCCCGAGGAGAAGATACAGCTGATCCAGTCAATCCACTTTTGGATGAAACCCATGCTCTGCATAATCCTGATCATGGCCGCATGTTCTATAGTATCAAAAGTTTGGCAAAGTCGAGTTTTAACAACACTATCTCTTTCTTGGAAGTTTGGCACTGGTGAATATACTCAAACGCCCAAGCCAAACAATCATGAATTGGTCTCCCACGCAAGAATCCATACTGGTTCTTATGTACAATCTTGAGGATTATTTTTTGGAGACGGTTAGCAAGTAACTTGGTGATCAGTTTGAGGCAGCAGTTAAGGAGAGTAATAGGTCTATAATCATTTACAATCTCAGGTGCGTTGTTCTTAGGTATGAGAGTGATGTATCCATAGTTCAAACTCTCCAGATTCAAATTACCCTTATGAAAATCCTCGTAGAGACGGTAAAAGTATGTCTTGATAATGGGCAAACAAGCTTTCAAGAATGCTCCGTTGAAACCATCAGGACCCAGGGCTCTGTCAAGAGGCATCTCCTTTACTACAGCGTCAATCTCCTCATGGGTGAAAGGCGTTGTGAGACTATCAAAGTCCACCTGAGCTCTCAGCATGTTTGATAGATTAAACTTCATGTGTGGGGGATTGGACTTCCCCAGGCGATCTCTGAAAGTATCAAAGAGAATGGCTTCTTTGCCAGCATGATCATCAACAGTCACTCCTTCTGAGGTTTTTAGGCTGGATATGCAATTCTTTCTATATCGCTCTGTCGCCACTGTTTGTAAGAATTTTGAGTTTTCATCTCCGAATCGAATCCATCGTATAGTGCATCGTTTCTTCCAGTAGGCTTTCTGATATTGGAGCAGTCTTAGTAGGTGTTTTTTGAGAATTTTCCTGAAGTTGGACTGGGGTAGTGTTAAAAGCCTGCGATCTTTAATGTTGTCCAATTCGAGAATCGCTTTATCCGTGTTTTCAATGGCCACTTTTAATCTTGAGATTTTTTTGCTCCAATGACTGAGATAGTGGCGTACTGCCTTGAGCTTTTGGCATAGAATGGAAGCGGAGTTCGATCTTTTATCAAATTTGATGGGTTTTTCCCAGGCTTGAGCCATGACATCCATAAATCCTGGGTGGGCAATCCAGTACGTCTCAAATCTAAATAGCCTACTCTTGGGGATTTTTGTTTGGATCACAACCGAGCAGGGGATGTGATCAAAGACTGGGCGTCCAAGAGGGTTGACCATCGTGTTGGGGAATGATATGGTCCAGTTCAAGGTTGTGAAGAACCAGTCCAATTGTTTGAGGAGTGGATTTTGCTGCATGTTGGACCATGTGCAAGTTCTCCCCTTAATCGGAAGTTCAGTAAGGTGTTGCTCGCGGATAAAATCATTGAAAGTGAACATATCGTGTGGATCACCGCCTGGTTTATTATGGTTATCAGGTGAGCGTATGTAATTGAAATCCCCTAGTAAAAGCCAGTCTTCATTTGACGGAATGTTTATGTCAAATAACCATTTGGTGAAGGTTTCTCTCTGTTCCCCTTGACATGGACCATATATATTGATCAGCTTCCAATTGTGAGCTGATTGAGTGGATGTGAAGTCAATGCCCAGCGTAAATGATTCAGATAAAAACACACTACTAGTAAACAAGCTACTGGTCATGTAGTCCTCTCTTGTGCATGCGTACAAATTTTTATGAATGTTCGCCATGCATATAATTCCATAGAATTATTCTAGGCTTCCCTTTGTTTACCGTATCATGAAACGCATCATATATGGATTTTTGTTTAGCATGGAGAAATCTTAGATATAGTTTACATATCCATGTTCATTCATGTCGCATGTTTGTTTTATTGGTTTGAAACTATACTATGTCTAGTATAGTTGAGTCGTATTATTTCATGTGTTTTGCATAATTTAATTATGTTAGATGTTTAATGAATTGCCTAGTTGTTCCTCTTGTTTTTAGGATTTGTTATTAGATTGCTAATACGTTTGTATGATCACACATAGGGTTAACCTTTACTGGTTATTACATACATCTGGTAGTTTATGATCTCATATATTCATTTAAGTAGGATTTCTTCTTGCCTAATCAATGCCATATCATGATGTTGTGTTTGGATAACTATATTGCATGGTGTGTGTGTGTACCAATTCATGTTATAGATCATGCCTAGTTGAGTGTCCTATATTCGTGCAAGTGTAAGTTATACTAGAGAGGAAATGCTTGTCGTTTCCATTATTCATGCTTTGGTATTTCACTGCTTGATGTCATTGATGCCATGGCCTAGATGTTTACTTGCTTAGTATGATTTATCCTTTGTGCTTATAAGTCGCAACTAGCATGATATTGTTGTGTGCCAATGACATGCTTGATGTTTGGTTAGTTGATATCAACTGGGTTATGTTGTTATTATGAGTGTATTGTATTGGTAGCATAGTGTGTAGCTTATGTGTTGATATTGCATGCTTAGTGGTATATCTAGTTGTTACATTGTTATATGCATGGACTTCATTATATTTTGATGCGTTATTGTATTCCTAGACATCTTTCATGCAAGTAATCTTTCATGTCTTATGATGTTCTATGTGTTATAGTTGCCTAGTTTATTGTTACTCATATATGTTTAAATTTGTATCATTTTGTTATTATGAGTGTTCTATACTTGTTGCCTTAGTTCATCATATGTTTAGTATGAGTGATATGTCATGATAATAGAGTTGTGCTTTGATCATACACTTAGTGTGTGTATCATGCTTTGTTATTTTAAGCATGTGGTGATAATATTATTGCTACTGGTTATGGGTCTTATTTGTTCTTTGTAAGTCAATGTCCTAGTTTAGTAGCTTCTCATGATAACTCATATGTCGATCTTTGTCTTATTAGTTAAGATATCTTTATGACCCTCTACTCACATGCCTTGTGTGAGATCTATGTTATTATTAGGTTGTTTAATTAGTTTCTACCATAGTATTGGTTTGTCCTTTATTATAGAAATGCTTGCTAATAACTGTTATGTTTGATGTTTAGACTTTCCTTGTTGTTAACCATTATAAATATTTAGATACTTCTAAATATTTGTTTGTGGTTAATTGTTACTTTTAATCATGACATGTTATACTTATGTAGTTAAGATACATAGGATGGCTCCATTTTATGTGTGTTGATGTCATTATGTTTGTTATATAGTAGTCCTCTTTAGTTAGTCGTGATGTGTACTAGGAACTAGTAGTGGTTCGTAACATAGTTCATATCTAAACGTTAGTCTTGTTGGCAAGTCTTCGTTAGCCATTTCAACCTAAACCATGTCACTTCATTGAATCATATCTCTGACATCCCTATCATGCTACCTCATTTCCGAATCTCCATCTTGATCAATATCTTGCTATCTATCCACTCTTATTGATGTTTTGGATGTTATTTGGATTTACATTTTCTTTGGTATTTATTTGATTTTCATTTGCTATTGTTACGACGAGTAGGGAGTGACGACGATGTTGGACATGGACAGAACCAGGTTACTGAAGGACTCAACAACGAAGGCATGCCTCCTTCTTTGATCATGTTTATCCTATGTTTTACAAAATTGCATGGTTTTTTTATTGTTACTATATGCATGCTATTTTAATTCTCGTAGCTAGCGTGTCAATTGCCACATTACCTTTATTTGCTTGTCGCCTATTTACTTGACACCTGAGTAGAAATATATAGTTCTTGTAGAGTAGAAATGCTTAGCCATGCTTATCACCCTATAGGTGCTTTGTTGAATGACCTCCGAGTCATTGACACTTGAAACTTAACGCTGAGCTAGGCCAGTTGGCCCTTGTTGATCTCCTCTACTCTCTTCTACTCTGGGTGAAACTTACCATCTGAATACTGGCGCGGGCGACGGCTGAATCAAGGATTGAAGGAGCGATTGGTTGCCCTTCATGAGCTGAAGGGGGCAATCAGTCGTCCATGCCGCATGAGGACTAATAAGTCTTGGATTTGAAGATTGTGTAACAGCACAGCCACATGCTATATGGGCACTGGCTTGGTCAAGTAAGCTAGTCAGCCTTAGGTGTTGATGTCGTCGTACCGCAGATGGGATAGCTGCCTTGCGAGGAGTATCCTCGGCACAGATGGGGGGGGGCCAGTTTGAGGACATACTCTCAGTTCCGTGCGCCAGACCCAGTGGGCATGTCACATCTCTGGGGGATCTAGTCCAAAGACCTCGTCACAATCTCCCTGCCGATATACCGAATGGTGTACTACGCTAGCGACGGCTGGTGGCAACAAGTCGGGAATGTGTCGTGTGGGTAAAGTGTACAACCTCTGCAGAGTGTAAAACTATTCGAATAGCCATGTCCACGGTCATGGACGACACATGAATCTTTCTTGACATACAGGACCTGTCTTTCTTATTCCCTCTTTGCCCCTATTCTTGGAACCTATTAAGAGCGTGAGTTGATCGTGGATCCTCACTTTGATGAAAGTTATGCTGGAGATAAAACATGTTTTCATCTAAAACTGCTTTTATCCAACTACTATGTTATTTCAAACAAAATTAGCTTTATGCAAATGAGCCATAAAGCCTTCCTTTGAAGCCACATGTAGCTATTAGGACCTTCTCCAAAGGAGGCATGTTGAGTGCGTAATGTACTCATGGCAATAATTTTGTTGAACAACAGAGTTCCATGAAGACGAAGGTGATGACTACGACTACTATGGCCATCCGTAGGAGTGAGGTCACGTGGACTACATCGACTGCATGTGGCTGAGATGGAGTCGCTATGCATTTTACTTTCCGCTGTTTTGTAATTGTGATAAATGTCATGAGACATTTCACTAGGTATGTCCTGTGACAAATATACTACATTTAATGCTTTTATGTATTCTGCATTGATACCATTTCACTGTGTTGTCAACAATGATCCTGGGGTTGACAATTAAACACAGGAGGATCTGGAAGATAATTCTGGGTTCTCCCATAGCTCGGCGTGGTTTGTACACAATTTCAAAAGGGAGGAGCTCAATGGCCCATTTGGCAATGCGGCCAGTGGCGTCCTTGTTATTAATTATGTCATTCAGTGGTACTTCGGATGCCACCATGACCGAACACTCTTGAAAGTAGTGCCGGAGCTTGCGGGATGCCATAAAAACTGTGTAGGCTATCTTCTGGAAATGAGGATACCTAGTTTTGCACGGGGTGAGCACTTCTGATACGTAGTAGACTAGCTTCTGCACCCGGAACTTGTGACCCTCCGCTTCTCGTTCGACAACGAGAACCGAACTGACCACTTGATTTGTGGCCGAGATGTACAACAGCATTGGTTCGCCTATGCCAGGCACTGGTAGTATAGGATTGCCGGTCAATTACGTTTTAATTTCTTCCAATGTGGTCGTTGCTTCATCGGTCCACTCGAAGTTTTTGGTCCGTTTGAGTAGTCTGTAGAGCGGCAGTGTCTTTTCACCAAGGCGGGAGATAAAGCGGCTCAAAGCCGCCACGCAGCCTGCCAGTTTTTGAACGTGCTTCAGCTCCGTAGGGACCACTAGTTGGGATAGGGCTCGGATTTTAGCCGGATTGGCCTATATTGCTCTATGGGATACAATAAATCCGAGCAGTTTACCAGCGGGAACACCAAAGACACATTTGTCCGGATTCAGCCGTATATCGTAAGCCCGCAAATTATCAAAGGTTTGGCGAAGGTCGTCTACTAGCTGGCTGATACGTCTCCAACGTATCTATAATTTTTTATTGTTCCATGCTATTATATTATCTGTTTTGGATGTTTTATATGCATCAATATGCTATTTTATATTATTTTTGGGACTACCTTATTAACCTAGAGCCCAGTGCCAGTTTTTGTTTTTTCCTTGTTTTTGAGTTTTACAGAAAAGGAATATCAAACGGAGTCCAAACGGCATAAAAATTTCGCGATGATTTTTCTTGGACCAGAAGACACACGTACGACTTGGAGAGGAAGGCAGAAGAGTCCTGGGGCTCCACAAGCCCTCAGGGCGCGCCCTAGGGGGGCGCCCCCTGGCTTGTGGGCCCCACGGGAGTCCTCCAACCCTAATCTTTGGCTTATAAATTCAGAAATATTCCCAAACGACCAGAAGCGTCCACCAAAATACTTTTCCGTCGCCGTAACCTTCTGTACCCGTGAGATCCCATCTTGGGGCCTTTTTCGGCATCCTGCCGGAGGGGGATTCGATCACGGAGGGCTTCTACATCAACTCTATTGCCCTTCCAATTAAGCGTGAGTAGTTTACCACATACCTATGGGTCCATAGCTAGTAGCTAGATGGCTTCTTCTCTCACTTTGATCCTCAATACCATGTTCTCCTCGATGTTCTTGGAGATCTATCCGATGTAATATTCTTTTGCGGTGTGTTTGTCGAGATCCGATGAATTGTGGATTTATGATCAGTTTATCTATGAATAATATTTGAATCTTCTCTGAATTCTTATATGCATGATTTGATATCTTTGTATTTCTCTTTGAATTATTGGTTTGGTTTGGCCAACTAGATTGGTTCTTCTTGCAATGGGAAAGGTGCTTAGTTTTGGGTTCAATCTTGCGGTGTCCTCACCCAGTGACAAAGTAGGGGTAGCGAGGCATGTATTGTATTGTTGCCATCAAGGGTAAAAAGATGGGGTTTTCATCATATTGCTTGAGTTTGTCCCTCTACATCATGTCATCTTACTTAAGGCGTTACTCCGTTCTTATGAACTTAATACTCTAGAAGCATGCTGGATAGCGGTCGATGTGTGGAGTAATAGTAGTAGATGCAGGTAGGAGTCGGTCTACTTGACACAGACGTGATGCCTATATTCATAATCATTGCCTTGGATATCGTCATAACTTTGCGCTTTTCTATCAATTGCTCGACAGTAATTTGTTCACCCACCGTATTATTTGCCTTCAAGAGAGAAGCCTCTAGTGAAACCTATGGCCCCGGGGTCTATTTTCCATCATTTATTTTCAGATCTATAAATCAAAAAAACCCAAAAATACCTTGCTGCAATTTATTTACTTTTACTTTGTTTTACGTTTTAGTAAGCTTTTATATCTATATCTATCAGATCTCATCTTTGCAAGTGACCGTGAAGGGATTGACAACCCCTTTATCGCGTTGGGTGCAAGTGTTTGATTGTTTGTGCAGGTGCATAGATTGGAGACTTCCGAGTATCTCCTACTGGATTGATACCTTGGTTCCTAACTGAGGGAAATACTCATCTCTACTTTGCTACATCACCCTTTCCTCTTCAAGGGAAAAACCAACGCAAGCTCAAGAAGTAGCAGGAAGAATTTCTGGCGCTATTGCCAAGGAGATCTACATCAAGCCTGCCAAGTACCCACCATAAACTCTCATCTCTTGCATTACATTATTTGCCATTTGCCTCTCGTTTTCCTCTCCCCCACTTCTAAAACGTTTTCAGAAAAAAACAAAAATATTTGCCTTTTTATTTGCCTTCTTTTCGTTTGCCTTTTATGTCTTACTTGGCTTGTTTGCTCGTTCGCTTGGTATAATTGTGTGTTTATTGAAAATCAGAAACAAAAAGCTTATGGATCCTCATCCACTTGCTAATCTTTTTAAAAGATCCAATTATGATGAACCAATTGCTAGTGAGTTGAGTGCACTAGATTATCTTTACGAAGTTTTGCTTCATATTCGTGAATCTGAAAATTGTGATGAAGTGTTAAAAGAAGAAATTTATGAAGTGATTCACGATAGCTCCTTGAATGAAAAGCATGATTGCAATGATGTCATTATAAATTCTATTGATGTCAATTGTGCTAATAATATGCAAAACCCTAAGCTTGGGATGCTAATTTTGCTATGTCCACTACTTGTTGCAATGATCATGATTGGGGCAATAATGTTTCTTATGATCTTGAAAATTTATTTAAGCCTCATGATGAATATGTTTGCAATAATATTGAAAGTGGATTTGGAAGAGTGTCAACTTTAGGAAATAATGATCCCACTACTTTGGAGATTGATCAATCTTATGAAATTTTTGATAAAAGTGGGCTTGGAGAAGTAATGACTTTAATTTATGTTAACCCCACTATTTTTGAAGAGTGTCAACTTTGCATGCATGAGGATCATGAAGAGAAAATTTTCTGTGATAGCTATATTGTTGAATTTTATTATGATCCTACATGTAATTATTATGAGAAAGGAAAATATGGTTGTAGAAATTTTCATGTCACTAAATTACCTCTCGTTATGTTGAGATTGCTATTGTTTCCTTCTTCTTCCTTGCATATGCTAGTTTTTGCTTGTCTTGATAATTTGTTTGCTTATAAAATGCCTATGCATAGGAATTATGTTACACTTAAACTTGTTTTTCACATGCCACATGATGCTCTCTTCGTGTTTCAATTGCTATCTTCATGTGAGCATCATTAAAATTATCAATGCCTAGCTAAAAGGCTTTTAAAAAAGCGCTTGTTGGGAGACGACCCAATATTTTTTCTTTTCTATTTTTATGAAAATACACATTATTACCTCTGTATTAATTGTATTTTCGTGTTTGAGCCAAGTAAGACCTTTGGGATGGCTTACGGTGATAATTGATTTGATCTTGCTGAAAAACAGAAACTATTGTGTCCAGTAAAAGAATTGTTTAAATTCACTAGAGCGTGTTAAAACTCTGAATTTTTTACACAATATTGATATACAAATTTCCTGTGTTTTCCTCATTTTTCAGAATTTTGGAGTTAAATAAGTATAAGAACAATTCTGATCTTCGCAGACTGTTTTGTTTTTGACAGATTCTGTTTTCTATGTGTTGTTTGCTTATTTTAATGAATCTATGGGTAGTATCGGGGGGTATGAACGATGGAAAAGTTAGAATACAGTAGATATTACACCAACATAAATAAAGAATGAGTTCACAACAGTACCAAAAAGTGGTGATTTATTTTCTTATACTAACGGATCTTATGAGTTTTGTGTTGTGAATTTTCAAGTTTTGGGTAAAGATTTGATGGACTATGGAATAAGGAGTGGCAAGAGCCTAAGCTTGGGGATGCCCAAGGCACCCCAAGGTAATATTCAAGGACAACCAAGCATCTAACCTTGGGGATGCCCCGGATGGCATCCCCTCTTTCGTCTTCGTCTATCGGTAAATTTACTTGAGGCTATATTTTTATTCACCAGATGATATGTGTTTTGCTTGGAGCGTCTTGTATGATATGAGTCTTTGCTTTCTAGTTTGCCACAATCATCCTTGCTGTACACACCTTTTGAGAGGGACACGCATGAATCATGAATTTATTAGTATACTCTATGTGCTTCACTTATATCTTTTGAGCTAGGCAATTTGCTCTAGTACTTCATTTATATCTTTTTAGGGCACGGCGGTGGCTTTATTTTATAGAAATTGTTGAACTCTCATGCTTCACTTATATTATTTTGAGAGTCTATCTAAACAGCATGGTAATTTGCTTAGGTTATGAATTTAGTCCTAATATGATGGGCATCCAAGAGGGATATAATAAAAACTTTCATATAAAGAGCATTGAATACTATGAGAAGTTTGATTCCTTATGATTGTTTTGAGATATAAATATGGTGATATTAGAGTCATGCTAGTGAGTAATTGTGGATTCGTAGAAATACTTGTGTTAAAGTTTGTGATTCCCGTAGCATGCACGTATGGTGAACCGTTATGTGATGAAGTCGGAGCATGATTTATTTATTGATTGTCTTCCTTATGAGTGGCGGTCGGGGACGAGCGATGATCTTTTCCTACCAATCTACCCCCCTAGGAGCATGCGTGTAGTACTTTGTTTCGATAGCTAATAAATTTTTGCAATAAGTATGTGAGTTCTTTATGACTAATGTTGAGTCCATGGATTATACGCATTCTCACCCTTCCACCTTTTGCTAGCCTCTCTAGTACCGCGTAACTTTCGCACGTGCATTAAACCCACCATATAACCTTCCTCAAAACAGCCACCATACCTACCTATTATGGTATTTCCATAGCCATTCCGAGATATATTGCCATGCAACTTCCATCGTTCCGTTTTATTTATGACACGCACCATCATTGTCATATTGCTTTGCATGATCATGTAGTTGACATAGTATTTGTGGCAAGGCCACCGTTCATATTTTTTATACATGTCTCTCTTGATCATTGCACATCCTGGTACACCGCCAGAAGCATTCATATAGAGTCATATCCTTGTTCTAGTATCGAGTTGTAATTCTTGAGTTGTAAGTAAATAAAAGTGTGATGATCATCATTATTAGAGCATTGTCCCATGTGAGGAAAGGATGATGGAAGCTATGATTCCCTCACAAGCTGGGATGAGTCTCCGGACTTTGAAAAAAATAAAATAGGCCAAAAGAAGCCCACCAAAAAAATGGGAGAAAAGAGAGAAGGGGCAATGCTACTATCCTTTTTTCACACTTGTGCTTCAAAGTAGCACCATGATCTTCATTATAGAGAGTCTCCTATGTTTTCACTTTCAAATACTAGTGGGAATTTTTCATTATAGAACTTGGCTTGTATATTCCAATGATGGGCTTCCTCAAATTGCCCTACGTCTTCGTGAGCAAGCGAGCTGTATGCACACCCACTTAGTTTCTTTTTGAGCTTTCATAAACTTATAGCTCTAGTGCATCCGTTACATGGCAATCCCTACTCACTCACATTGATATCTATTTATGGGCATCTCCATAGCCCGTTAATACGCCTAGTTGATGTGAGACTATCTCCTTCTTTTTGTCTTCTCCACAACCACCATATTCTATTCCACCTATAGTGCTATATCCATGGCTCATGCTCATGTATTGCGTGAAAGTTGAAAAAGTTTGAGAACATCAAAACTATTAAACAATTTCTTGGCTTGTCATCGGGATTGTGCATGATTTAATACTTTGTGTGATGAAGATGGAGCATATCCAGAGTATATGATTTTGTAGGGATAACTTTCTTTGGCCATGTTATTTTTAGAAGACACGATTGCTTTATTAGTATGCTTGAAGTATTATTGTTTTTATGTCAATATTAAACTTTTGTTTTGAATCTTATGGATCTGAATATTCTTGCCAAAATAAAAAAATTACATGGATAAATATGTTAGGTAGCATTCCACATCAAAAATTCTGTTTTTATCATTTACCTACTCGAGGACGAGTAAGAATTAAGCTTGGGGATGCTTGATACGTCTCCAATGTATCTATAATTTTTTATTGTTCCATGCTATTATATTATCTGTTTTGGATGTTTTATATGCATTAATATGCTATTTTATATTATTTTTGGGACTAACTTATGAACCTAGAGCCCAGTGCCAGTTTTTGTTTTTTCCCTTGTTTTTGAGTTTTACAGAAAAGGAATATCAAACGGAGTCCAAACGGAATAAAACTTTCGCGATGATTTTTCTTGGACCAGAAGACACACGTAGGACTTGGAGAGGAAGGCAGAAGAGTCCCGAGGGCTCCACAAGCCCTCAGGGTGCACCCTAGGAGGGGCACGCGCCCCCTGGCTTGTGGGCCCCACGGGAGTCCTCCAACCCTAATCTTTGGCCTATAAATTCAGAAATATTCCCAAACGACCAGAAGCGTCCACCAAAATACTTTTCCGCCGCCGTAACCTTCTGTACCCGTGAGATCCCATCTTGGGGCCTTTTCCGGCATCCTATCGGAGGGGGATTCGATCACGGAGGGCTTCTACATCAACTCTATTGCCCTTCCGATGAAGCGTGAGTAGTTTACCACAGACCTACGAGTCCATAGCTAGTAGCTAGATGGCTTCTTCTCTCTCTTTATCTTCAATACAATGTTCTCCTCGATGTTCTTGGAGATCTATCCGATGTAATATTCTTTTGTGATGTGTTTGTCGAGATCCGATGAATTGGGGATTTATGATTAGTTTATCTATGAATATTATTTGAATCTTCTTTGAATTCTTATATGCATGATTTGATATCTTTGTATTTCTCTTCGAATTATCGGTTTGTATTGGCCAACTAGATTGGTTCTTCTTGCAATGGGAGAGGTGCTTAGTTTTGGGTTCAATCTTGCGGTGTCCTCACCCAGTGACAAAGTAGGGGTAGCGAGGCACGTATTGTATTGTTGCCATCAAGGGTAAAAAGATGGGGTTTTCATCATATTGCTTGAGTTTATCCCTCTACATAATGTCATCTTACTTAAGGTGTTACTCCATTCTTATGAACTTAATACTCTAGATGCATGCTGGATAGCGGTCGATGTGTGGAGTAATAGTAGTAGATGCAGGCAGGAGTCGGTCTACTTGACACAGACGTGATGCCTATATTCCTAATCATTGCCTTGGATATCGTCATAAGTTTGCGCTTTTCTATCAGTTGCTCGATAGTAATTTGGTCACCCACCGTATTATTTGCCTTCAAGAGAGAAGCCTCTAGTGAAACCTATGGCCCTCGGGTCTATTTTTCATCATATATTTTCAGATCTATAAACCAAAAAACCCAAAAATACCTTGCTGCAATTTATTTACTTTTACTTTGTTTTACGTTTTAGTAAGCTTTTATATCTATCTCTATCAGATCTCATCTTTGCAAGTGACCGTGAAGGGATTGACAACCCCTTTATCGTGTTGGGTGCAAGTGTTTGATTGTTTGTGCAGGTGCATAGATTGGAGACTTGCGAGTATCTCGTACTGGATTGATACCTTGGTTCTTAACTGAGGGAAATACTTATCTCTACTTTGGTGCATCACCCTTTCCTCTTTAAGGGAAAAACCAACGCAAGCTCAAGAAGTCGCACTGGCTAACGTGTTTGGTCTTGATGACCACATCGTCCACTGAAAGCACAAGTGCTCCCTGGGTGATTTTTGTAATTAATGTCAACATATCTCTTGTTGGACTAATACCTTTATCTAGTATATTTTAGATGAGTTCAACAATGGCATGGCAAGGACAAGAGGATGTGGAACCCCTTCAAAATGCTAAGGACAAAGATTGGCAAAAGCTCAAGACTCTTCATTTTTCATTTTAGTGATCCAATATCACACTGAGTCCATAGGAATGCCAATACTATTAAAAGGGGATGAGGTGTTGCTTAATGGTCTACTTGCTCAAAGTGCTTAGTGATATTGCTCCAAAACCCTCAACCACTTTCTCATTTCCACATATGTCCAAAACTTCAAAGTCAAACTCGGCCCCACCGATTTGATCTATCCGGCGCCACCAAGTTCAGTTGACATAGCCACTGCCAGAAACCCTAGACAATTCGGTCATACCGATACGGATCTCGGTCTCACCGAGATGGCCCTGCAAACTCTCTGTTTCCCTTTGTAACATTTCGGTCTCACCGAAATGAGCAATCGGTCCCACCGAGTTTGCTTGACCAACTCTCTGTTTTCTTGTTGCTGAAATTGGTCTCACCGAGTTCAAGCAATCGGTCACACCGAGATGAGGTTTTGCCCTAGCCCTTGCACATCGGTCCCACTGAGTTGTTCCAGTCGGTCCCACCAAGATTCCTAATGTTCACATTTTGAACTGAATCGGTCTCACCGAGTTCTTCTAGTCGGTCTGACCGAGTTGGGTCAAATGTGTGTAACGGTTGAATTTTGTGTGGAGGCTATATATACCCCTCCACCCCCATCTCCATTCAAGTGAGAGCCATCAGAATGTGCCTACACTTCCACTACTCATTTTCTGAGAGAGAACCTCCTACTCATGTGTTGAGACCAAGACATTCCAATCCAACCACAAGAATCTTGATCTCTAGCCTTCCCCAAGTTGCTTTCCACTCAAATCTTCTTTGCACCATATCCAAATCTATCAGAGAGAGTTGAGTGTTGGGAAGACTATCATTTGAAGCATGAGAGCAAGGAGTTCATCATCAACACACCGTCTATTACCTTTTGGAGAGTGGTGTCTCCTATATTGGTTAGGTGTCACTTGGGAGCCTCCGACAAGATTGTGGAGTTGAACCAAGGAGTTTGTAAGGGCAAGGAGATCGCCTACTTCGTGAAGATCTACCCGAGTGAGGCAAGTCCTTTGTGGGCGATGGCCATGGTGGGATAGACAAGGTTGCTTCTTCGTGGAACCTTCGTGGGTGGAGCCCTCCGTGGACTCACGCAACCGTTACCCTTCGTGGGTTGAAGTCTCCATCAACGTGGATGTACGATAGCACCACCTATCGGAACCACGCCAAAAATCTCCCTGTCTACATTGCGTTTGCACACTCCAATCCCATCCCTTTACTTTCTTCCAATTAGCATGCTTTACTCTTTCCGCTGCTTATACTCTTGCCATGCATGCTTGAATGTATTGTGAATGCTTAATCTTGTGCTAAAACACCACCTTAACTTGAAGAACTTAAAAATTGCCACTTTTGCTTGTTGAGGGTCTAATCACCCCCCCCCCCTCTAGACACCTCTCCTCGATCCTTTCGTCCATGTATGCCTCGACCGTATTACCGATTTTCATTTTCCAGGCATGTCTAAATCATGCGTTGGTATGTGGCGCCTGCATTTTTTAACCCGAAGGGCATTGTGTTGAAGCAGAATGGCCCGTTGGGGGTGATGAAGGCGGTTGCAGCTTGGTCGGACTCCTTCATTTTGATTTGGTGCTATTCGGAGTAGGCATCGAGGAAGCACAATGAGTCATGTCTGGCAGTGGCGTCGATGATCTGGTCAATATGAGGTACGGGGAAGGGGTCCTTGGGGCAGGCCTTATTTAGGTCCTTAAAATCAACGCACAGCCGCCAGGATTTGTCCTTCTTGTGCACCATGACCAGATTAGCCAACCACTCGGGGTGTTTGATTTCTCGGATGAATCTAGTTTCGAGCAATTTCGCTAGTTACTCACCCATAGCTTGATGTTTGGGTTCAGAGAATCGTCGTAACGCCTGTTTGACTGGCTTATAGCCTTTGATTATGTTCACGCTATGATCGGCTAGCCTTCGTGGGATTCCCGGCATATTCCAAGCAAACATGTCCCAATTTTTGGGCAAAAATGCGCTCAATACCTCATCGACCACGGGGTCTAGCTGAGCTCCATGGATGCTGTCTTGTTGGGGGTCCGTCGGATGTACCTGAAATTTGATGATTTCATCTGCTGGCTTGAAAGATGTAGATTTGGACCTCTTACTGAGGATTACATCATCTCTGTCCACCATGGAGTGGAGCGTGGTTAATTCCTCGGCTGCGAGAGCTTCGGACAATGCTTTGAGGGCAAGTGATGCTGCTTTGTTTTCAGCCTGAAGAGCTGTATCCGGATCGCTTATAACTGTGATCACGCCATTGATCCCTGGCATCTTGAGTTTCATATACCCATAATGTGGTGTAGCATGAAATCTTATGAATGCGTCACACCCCAGCAGGGCATGATAGCCACTGTGCAAGGGCACAATGTGGAAGAGTAATTCTTCAGACTGATAGTTATTGGGAGTGTCGAATACTACATCGAGAATGACTCATCCGGTGCAACGCGCCTCTTTTCCAGGGATGATCCCTCGAAAGGAGGTATGGCTTTGCTCGATGCGAGATCTGTCGAATTGCATTTTGTCCTGGGTGTCCTCGTAAATGAGGTTTAGGTCACTGCTGCTATCCATTAGTACCTTTTGTAGTCTGAATCCATCCACTATGGGATCAAGGACCAGAGCGACAGGTGTTCGGGCGGAGCGGGCTCTCGAATGGTCTACCTCACTGAAGGCGATGGATGTGTTTGTCCATGAATTCATCGCTGCCACCTGGTGAATTTGATTGAGTTCTTGAAGAGCTATCTTCCTCTGATTATTTGAGGGGAACGTCTCGTAGATCGATAGGATCTCGGTATTGTTATTCGGTGGTGTTGCTGAACGTCTGCTTGAGGGTGAGACCCCGAGGATGGTCTCTCCACTCTTTGCGACTTGCCTAACGACCCAACAAGCTCGAAGGTTGTGAGTCGGGTTCATATTCAGCAAGACAGAGTGTATGGGTCATGGCTTGCCCAATAGTTCGTCAAGGACAGTTCTGGATCCTCTAAGGGGTTTATTCTTTTTCTCGGCGGGCTTGTGTTCGGCCAATCATCATGGGGGCACGCGCTTCCTCCGAGCTCTTCTGGGTTCATCGGCATGGATTGACTCCGTGCGCATCTGTTGGGCCTGCCAGGCGCTTTCCATGGCGCAGTATTTGCGTACCAGATCTGATAACTCGGTGAAGTTTTTTAATGTGGCGGCGGGTGAGGGCGTTTAGGATTCCTTCATCTCAGCAGTTATGTCGGAAGGTAGCAACAATCTCCTGACCGTTGTAGTCTGTTATCTTGTTTTTGACAAGGAGGAATCTAGCCCAAAAATGCTGGACCGTTTCCCCGGGCCATTGTTTTACGTACATTAGATCCCATATGTTGGGTGTCCCTAAGTTTATTGGGGAGTACTCGGCGTGGGGGTGGGTGGGAAAAAACTTTGTATCTCACTAGGCCGTGAGTCCGTAACTTTAGCGGCGGCGTCCTACGCCATCACAGAATCCGGTGTGCCGGACTCGAGGTCCAGATTTTTGATCGGGCATGGTTGTGTGGACTTAAGGTCGCATGTCGGATTAGAGTTTGATCCTGAAGTCTTTTCGGGATGAAAGTCGGAATCCGAGCTAGAGGACTACACCTGATGATTGGGAATCCGAACATAGTCCGTTCTTAGCCCCGGTGGTTGCAAGGGAGAGCCTTCAGCAACGTCCTCGATGGTAGCAACCAAGTGTGTGATAGGTGGGATGTAGATTTCCCTGTTATCGGGTTTGAGCCCGGTCTGATCGTAGACCGGGGCCTAGCCGTCGTAAATCCCCATGGTTTGGATCTGGTCTAGTAACTCGTTTAATGACAAGAGATATGTCGGGTCCATGTTCCTGGAGTAAGTGGGGTTGATCTGGAGTATATCCGTCTCAGAGGCATTCAAGGTCTTGCTGGGATAGTGTTCGGGCAATGCTAGTTCAGGAATATCAGCGGAATCCGGGCTCGAGGCCAGATCCAAGGCAAGGGCGGTCCGAGTGACGGGGTATACCATGCCGAAGTTAAAGCCTCGGGGTTTGGTGGATCTTCAAGTAGAGCTGAGAACTTTGTCAGGATAAGATCTCCCGGGAGTCGGTGACGAACTCTAGGTTCCCAAACCTGACCTCCTGATCGGGGGCAAAGCTTCCGACCTGGCCAAGGCAGCCGGTCGGATCAGCGTGTAGCACAATGTTACCAAACACGAAGATCTGTCCGGGGACGAAAACGTCTCCATTGCGGACGCCGTTGTTGATGACTAGGCGAGCCATTGATCCTTTGGCGATCCCACAGCGGAACTCTCAATGAAAGCACCAATGTCGGTGTCAAAACCAGCGGATCTCGGGTAGGGGGTCCCGAGTTGTGGATCTTTGGATTAATGGGGAACAGGAAACACAGGGATAGTATTTACCCAGGTTCGGACCATCTCGAAGAGGTAAAACCCTACGTCCTGCTTGATTATATTGATGTGTGTATGATGATTACAGAGTTGATCTACCACGAGATCAGATGAACTAAACTCTAGATGAGTAGGATGATGGTTCTTCTTCTTCTACGGACTAAGCCCTCTGGCTTATATAGACACCAGGGCTACCTAGGGTTACACATGGTCGGTTACCATCAGGGAATAAACATGACGATTATTCCATCTTGACTTGGAGGACACACCAAGGCTTCGGAGGTTTCCTTCCTGAACACGGTGTCGCATTATAGCTCGGCTTTCCAATAATAGTTATAGAGCGGCCTACCTGTCCGGCCCATAGGGTTAGACTGACAGCCCGAGGACCCCATAATCCCGGACACCCTCAGGGTGGGGGCACGTTTTGAGTAGAGGATAAATACCTCTCAAATTTATTTACCTTCCATCTTCAGATTCGTGCCCAACAAGTTTGAGGAATGAATGTGTTATCTCTTTGAGTGCTTTACACTGAAAATAGTGTGCAAATGCGTTGCTAACTCATCCAAAATTGACGTGCCGACCGAAGTGCGATCTGTTTGTTCTGAAGTAGGCATGTCCACTGTTTGAAATAGAAACTGAACTTTATAACGAAAGAATTGATCTTCCCATCTAGACTTCAACCTTTTTTATTCAATCATATGCAGAGCACAAAGACATATGATTTCTACAAATAAACAACCTATTGTAGCAAATGCGTTCCAAATTTATCCAAAATTGACGTGGCGATGAAACTGTCATCTGTTTGTTCTAAAGTAGGCATGTCCACTTTCTGAAATTGCAACTGAATTTTCTAACAAAACAACAAGCAATCACAGTGAATGGTATATGTATCTGACAAGTGGACATGGCCAATGTAACATTCATCTTACTTCTACTTGTGCACACTACACACATATCTTGGTTCATTCATGTACACCTTACAAAGCAAACCACACCCAAAGAGTTTGCATTTTTCTTCTCTGCATTCTATACATGTTTAAAAAGCCGATATTAATACCTGATACAAAAAAATCCCAAATTTTGAATCATGATTATGAAGAAAACCACTTTTGGCCATATAAAAGTTGCAACAATAAGTTGTTTTAATCAAGACATCACGTGTGCACTACGGGTATGGAAGTAGTGTTACTAGGGGGTATAAAAGGAGAACATTTGTGCACTAGGGGTATGGAAGTAGTGTTAGTAGGAGGTACAAAAGGGTGTAGCATCTTTAATTTTGAAATGGTTATGAGTACATGGAAAATGAAAGGAAATACCACAATGAATGAGAAAACACATATACAATAAGTTTTTTGAATTAAGGAGAAACTGTGTGCACTATGGATATGGAAGTAGTGTTAGTACGAGGTACAAAAGGGCGTATCATCTAGATTTTCAAATGGTTATGAGTACATGGAAAATGAAAGGAAATGCCACAATGAATGAGAAAACAAATCTACAATAAGTTGTTTGAATCAAGGGGAACATGTGAGCACTAGGGGTATGGAGGTAGTGTTAGTAGCACGTACAAAACGGTGTACCATCTTGATTTTAAAATGGTTATGAGTACTTGGAAAATGAAAGGAAATGTCACAATGAATGAGAAAACACAGCTACAATAAGTTGTTTGAATCAAGGAGAACATGTGAGCACTAGGGGTATGGAGGTAGTGTTAGTAGCAGGTACAAAAGGGCGTACCATCTTGATTTTCAAATGGTTACGAGTACGTGGAAATTGAAAAGGAAGTACCACAACGAATGAGAAAACACATCTACAATAAGTTGTTTGAATCTAGGAGAATATGTGTACACTAGGCGTATGGAAATTGTTGGAAATATGCCCTAGAGGCAATAATAAATTAGTTATTACCATATTTCCCTGTTCATGATAATCGTTTATTATCCATGCTAGAACTGTATTGACCGGAAACTCAAATACATGTGTGGATACATAGACAACAATGTGTCCCTAGTAAGCCTCTACCGGACTAGCTCGTTGATCAAAGATGGCTATGGTTTACTAGCCATGGACATGAGTTGTCATTTGATAACGGGATCACATCATTAGGAGAATGATGTGATGGACAAGACCCAAACTATGAACGTAGCATATGATCGTGTCAAGTTTATTGCTATTGTTTTCTGCATGTCAAGTATATGTTCCTATGACCATTAGATCATGCAACTCACTGACACCTAAGGAGTACCTTGTGTGTACTAAACGTCGCAGCGTAACTAGGTGACTATAAAGGTGCTCTACAGGTATCTCCGAGGGTGTCTGTTGAGTTGGCATGGATCAAGACTGGGATTTGTCACTCCGTATGACGGAGAGGTATCTCAGGGCCCACTCAGTAATACAACATCACAATGAGCTTGCAAGCAATGTGACCAATGATTTAGTCACGGGATCTTTTATTATGGAACGAGTAAAGAGACTTGCCGGTAACAAGATTGAACTAGGTATGGTGATACCGACGATCGAATCTCGGGCAAGTAACATACTGATAGACAAAGGGAACTGCATACGGGATTAGCTGAATCCTTGACATCAAGGTTCGACCGATAAGATCTTCGTGGAATATGTAGGAACCAATATGGGCATCCAGGTCCCGCTATTGGTTATTGACCATAGAGGTGTCTCAGTCATGTCTGCATAGTTCTCGAACCTGCAGGGTCTACACACTTAACGTTTGGTGACGATATAAGTATAGTTGAGTCATTATGGTGGTTCCTGAAGGTTGTTTGGAGTCCCGGATGAGATCCCGGACATGACGAGGAACTCCAGAATGGTTTGGTGGTGAAGATTGATATATTGGACGAAGGGTATTGGAGTCCGGAATTGTTCCGAGGGTACCGGGTGATGACCAGCATGACTGAAAGGGGTTTCGGGGCGCCCCGGCAAGTGTTGGGGGGCCTCATGGGCCAAGGGGAGGGGGCAAACCAGCCCACTAAGGGGCTGTGCACCCCCCCTCACCCCATCCCACATTGCCAGAGGAGGTAGTGGTGCCTCCTAGGGTTCCCACCCCTTTGGCTTGGGGGCCAAGTCTCCTAAGGGGGAAAACCCATCTAGGGTTTCCCTCTAGTGGCCGCCGGCCCTAGATGGGATCCCCTAGGGGCGCCCCCATCTCCCCCTTCCCCCCCTATATATAGAGGGGTAGAGGGAGGGCAGCCGCACCCATCTATGCCATGGCCCTGCCCTCCCTCTCCCTCGTAGTCGTCTTCCTCTTCGTAGCGCTTAGCGAAGCTCTGCTGAGATTCCACCACCACCACCGCCACCATGCCGTCGTGCTACCGGAGGACTCGGGATACTACTTCACCATCGCTCACTGGATCTAGGAGGTGAAGGCGTCATCAAGCCATACGTGTGTTGAACACGGAGGTGCCGTCCGTTCGGCACTTGGATCGGTAGTTCGCGGGACGGATCGTGATTGGATCGCGAAGACGTTCGACTACATCAACCGCGTTTCTTAATGCTTCCGCTTAGCGATCTACAAGGGTATGTATATGCAATCTCTCCTCTCGTAGATGTTCATCTCCTAGATTGATCTTGGTGAGCGTAGGAAATTTTTTGTTTCCCATGCAACGTTCCCCACTAGTGATCTATGCGTAGATGACATCACGAGTAGAACACAAAGGAGTTTGTGGGTGTTGATATTTAGATTGCTTCCTTCCTTGGTCTTTTCTTGATTCAGCGATATTGTGGGATGAAGCGGCCCAGACCAACTTTACATGTCCACGTACATGAGACCGGTTCCATCGACTGACATGTGACTTTGTTGCATAAAGATGGCTGGCGGGTGTCTGTCTCTCCCACCTTAGTTGAGTCGGATTCGACAAAGGCGGTCCTTGTAGAAGGTTAAATAGCAACTTGCATATCACTGTTGTGGCTTTGCGTAGGTAAGAATCTTTCTTGCTAGATACCCATAGCAGCCACGTAAAACACGCAACAACAAATTAGAGGACGTCTAACTTGTTTTTGCAGGGTATGTTGTGATATGATATGGCCAAAGACATGATGAGATATATTTGATGTATGAGATGATCATGTTTGTAATAGTTTATATCGACTTGCATGTCAATGCATACGGCAACCGGCAGGAGCCATAGGGTTGTCTTTAATTATTGTATGACCTGCGTGTCAATCATTAAACGCTATGTAATGCTTTACTTTATCGCTAAGCAGTAGCAATAGTAGTAGAAGCATGGTTGGCGTGACAACCCCGATGGCGGCACGATGATGGAAATCATGATGATGGAGATCATGGTGTCATGCCGGTGACGATGGAGATCATGCCGGTGCTTTGGAGATGGAGATCAAAAGCACAAGTTGATGGGCATATCATGTCACTTATGATTTGCATGTGATGTTAATCCTTTTATGCATCTTATTTTGCTTAGGACGACGGTAGCATTATAAGGTGATCCCTCACTAAAATTTCAAGATAAAATTGTGTTCTCCCCAAGTGTGCACCGTTGCGAAAGTTCATCATTTCGAAGCACCACGTGATGATCGGGTGTGATAGACTCTATGTTCACATACAACGCGTGTAAGCCAGTTTTGCACATGCGGAACACTTGGGTTAAACTTGACGAGCCTAGCATGTACAGACATGGCCTCGGAACACAAGAGACCGAAAGGTCAAACACGAGTCATATAGTAGATATGATCAACATGGAGATGTTCACCATTGAAACCACCTCATCTCACATGATGATCGGACTTGGGTTGGTGAATTTGGATCATGTTACACTCGGACGACCGGAGGGATGTTGATTTGAGTGGGAGTTCTTA
The DNA here is from genome assembly GCA_011799875.1 of Thinopyrum elongatum. Classification (NCBI taxonomy): domain Eukaryota; kingdom Viridiplantae; phylum Streptophyta; class Magnoliopsida; order Poales; family Poaceae; genus Thinopyrum; species Thinopyrum elongatum. Next base: position 152,415,586 of record CM022300.1, on the reverse strand, counting down.
AGTAATATGATTAGTTGAACTTATTATCATGAACATAGTCTAAATTATCCTTGCAAATTATGTTGTAGATCAATAGCTCGCGCTATAGCTCCCTGTTTTAATACGTTCCTAGAGAAAGACTAAGTTGAAAGATATTGTAAGCAATTATGCGGACTAGGTCTGTAGTCTGAGGATTGTCCTCACTGCTACACAAAAGGCTTATGTCCTTGATGCACCGCTCGGTGTACCAACCCCTCTAGCATCATCTGTGGATGTTGTGAACATCTAGCAGACACGTTCAGATGACTACTTCATAGTTTAGTGCGCCATGCTTTACGGCTCAGAATCGCTTCAAAGACGTTTTGAACGCCATGGAACATATGAGATGTTCCAAGAGCTGAAATTGGTATTTCAGGCTCATACCCGTGTTGAGAGGTATGAGACCTCTGGCAAGTTCTTTGCCTACAAGATGGAGGAGAATAGCTCAGCCACTGAGCATGTGCCCAGAATGTCTGGGTGCTACAATCGCTTGAATCAAGTGGGATTTAATCTTCCAGATAAGATAGTGATTGATAGGGTTCTCCAGTCACTATCACCAAGCTACTAGAGCCTCGTGATGAACTATAACATGCAAGGGATGGAGATGATCCCAGAGATGTTTGCGGTGCTTAAGGCCGCGAAGGTAGAAATCAAGAAGGAGCATCAAGTGTTGATGGTTAACAAGGCCACTGGTTTCAAGAAGGGTAAGGGAAAGAAGGGAAACTTCATGGACGGCAAGCCAGTTGCTGCTCCAGTGAAGAAACCCAAGGTTGAACCTAAACCCAAGACTAAGTGCTTCTATTGTAAGGGGAATGGTCACTGGTAGCGGAACTGCCCCAAATACTTGGTAGATGAGAAGGCTGGCAACTTCAACAAAAGTATATTTGATATACGTGTTATTGATGTGTACCTTACTAGCACTCCTAGTAGCACCTGGGTATTAGACACTGGTTCAGTTGCTAATATTGGTAACTCGAAACAAAAGCTACGGAATAAACGGAGACTAGCTAAGGGCGAGGTGACGATGTGTGTTGGAAGAGTTTCCAAGGTTGATGTGATCACCATCGCACGCTCCCTCTACCTTCGGGATTAGTGTTGAACCAAGATAAATGTTATTTGGTGTCTGCGTTGAGCATGAACATGATTAGATCATGTTTATTGCAATACAGTTATTCATTTAAGTAAGAGAATAATGGTTATTCTGTTTACATGAATAATGCCTTCTATGGTCATGCACCCAATGTGAATGGTTTATTGAATCTCGATCGTAGTGATACACATGTTCATAACATTGATGCCAAAAGATGTAGAGTTGATAATGATAGTACCACTTTCTTGTGGCACTGCCGCTTAGGTCATATTGGTGTAAGGCGCATGAAGAAACTCCATGATGATGGACTTTTGGAGTCACTTGATTTTGAATCACTTGACACATGCGAACCATGCCTCATTGGCAAGATGACTAAAACCCCGTTTTCCGGATCAATGGAAAGGGCAAGTGACTTGTTGGAAATCATACATGCTGATGTGTGTGGTCCGATGAGTGTTGACGCGTGCGGTGGATATCGTTATTTTCTCACCTTCACCGATGATTTGAGTAGATATGGGTAAGTTTACTTAATGAAGCATAAGTCCGAAACGTTTGAAAACTTCAAGCAATTTCAAAGTGAAGTTGAGAATCATCGTAACAAGAAGATTAGATTCCTACGATCCGATCGAGGGGGAGAATATCTGAGTTATGATTTTGGCAATCAGTTAAGACAATGTGGAATTGTTTCATAGTTGACGCAACCTGGAACACGGATGTTGGCTTGAACTACGTCGGTATTTCCCCAAAGAGGAAGGGATGACGCAGCACAACAACGGTAGGTATTTCCCTCAGTGATGAGACCAAGGTTATCGAACCAGTAGGAGAACCAAGCAACACTACGTAAACAGCACCTACATACAAAGAACAAATACTTGCAACCCGACGTGTTAAAGGGGTTGTCAATCCCTTTCGGGTAACGGCGCAAGAAATTGGCACGTTGACGGGAGATAAATTGTAGTAGATTGGATAAATAGATCGCGAATAAAATAAAGTGCAGCAAAATATTTTTGGGTTTTTAGAAATATAGATCTGAAAATAAAAGTGGCAAATAAATAAAAAGGCAAATAGCAAAATAGATCTGAAAATATATGATGAGAAAATAGACCCGGGGCCCGTAGATTTCACTAGTGGCTTCTCTCGAGAAAAATAGCATACGGTGGGTAAACAAATTACTGTTGGGCAATTGATAGAACTTCAAATAATTATGACGATATCCAGGCAATGATCGTTATATAGGCATCACGTCCAAGATTAGTAGACCGACTCCTGCCTGTATCTACTACTATTACTCCACACATCGACCGCTATCCAGCATGCATCTAGTGTATTAATTTCATGGAGAAACGGTGTAATGCAATAAGAACGATGACATGATGTAGACAAGATGTATTTATGTAGAAATAGACCCCATCTTGTTATCCTTAATAGCAATGATACATACGTGTCGGTTCCCCTTCTGTCACTGGGATCAAGCACCGTAAGATCGAACCCATCACAAAGCACCTCTTCCCATGGCAAGAAAAATCAATCTAGTTGGCCTAACTAAACCAAAGATTCAAAGAAGAAATACGAGGCTATAAGTAATCATGCATATAAGAGATCAAAAGACACAAATAACTTTCATGGATAAAAACATAGATTTGATCATAAACTCAAAGTTCATCGGATCCCAACAAACACACCGCAAAAAGAGTTACATCAAATAGATCTCCAAGAGACCATTGTATTGAGAATCAAAAGAGAGAGAGGAAGCCATATAGCTACTAACAACGGACCCGTAGGTCTACAATGAACTACTCATGCATCATCGGAGAGGCACCAATGAGGATGATGAACCCCTTCGTGATGGTGTCTAGATTGGATCTGTGGTTTCTGGAACTTGCGGTGGCTGGAATTGATTTTCATCGACTCCCCTAGGGTTTCTGGAATATTGGGGTATTTATAGAGCAGAGAGGCGGTGCGGGAGGTGGCCGAGGTGGGCACAACCCACCTGGGCACGCCTGGGGCCCCAGGCACGCCCTGGTGGGTTGTGCTCCCCTTGGACCCCCCTCAGGTACTCTCTTGGCCCAACTTGTGTCTTCTGGTCCAGAAAAAATCACCAAAAAGTTTCGCTGCGTTTGGACTCCGTTTGGTATTGATTTCCTGCGAAGTAAAAACAAGCAAAAAACAGCAACTGGCACTGGGCACTATGTCAATAGGTTAGTCCCAAAAAATGATATAAAGTTGCTATAAAATGATTGTAAAACATCCACGAATGATAATATAATAGCATGGAACAATAAAAAATTATAGATACGTTGGAGACATATCAGCATCCCCAAGCTTAATTCCTGCTCATCCTCGAGAAGGTAAATGATAAAAACAGAATTTTTGATGTGGAATGCTGCCTAACATGTTCATCACATATTCTTTTCTTTGTAGCATGGACATTTGGACTTTTATATGATTCAAAGCAATAGTCTAGTTTTGACATGAAGATTTCAATACTCAAGCATATCAACAAGCAACCATGTCTTTCAAAATATCAAGACTAAAGCTAGTTATCCCTAGCCCATTATGCTCAATCATTGATCCATTCATGAAACACACTCGCATATTAGCTATACCCAATGCTCAAGTACGATCATAGTGCCCCTTAGTTGGTGCTTTATAAAAGAAGATGGAGACTCAAAATAAAATAAAAATTGCATAAAGTAAAAGAAAGGCCCTTCGCAGAGGGAAGTAGGGATTTGTAGATGTGCTAGAGGTCAAAGCGAAAAAAATTAGAGATAAAACATTTTGGGTGGCATGCTTTTCCTGTCAACGAAAACGATCGAGTAGTTTCCAATACTTTCCATGCTAGATATATCATAGGCGGTTCCCAAACAGAAAATAAAGTTTATTCCTTTTTCCACCATACTTTCACATTCCACGGCTAACCGAATCCACGGGTGCCGTCCATACCAACACTTTTCAAGGAATTTATTATTTGACAACATAAAGTAAATTCATTTTTCATTTCGGGACTAGGCATCCCTAATACCTTTGCCGTACTCTCATGCAATGACATGTGAATAAACACTCATCTTGAGAATAACACATCTAGCATGGAAAAATATCAGCCACCCCCTACCGTTTCATGAGCGGTACGAGCACACAAAAGAGAAGTTTATTTTGAAAGTAGAGATGGCACATACAAATTTGCTTAGAACGGCACGGAAATACCGCATATAGGTAGGTATAGTGGACTCATATGGCAAAACTGGTTTAAGGATTTTGGATGCACAAGTAGTGATCATACTTAGTGCAAACGAAGGCTAGCAAAAGATTGAGAAGCATCCAACCAAGAAACAAAAAATCTCATAAGCGAGCATTAAGCATAACTAACACTAAATAATGCACCACAAGTAGGATATAATTTCATTGCATAACTGTTGACTTTCATGCTTGCATAGGAAATCACAAACCTTAACACCAATATTCTTACTAAAGCATAATTACTCATCAACATGACTCACATATTATATCAACATATCGCAAAACTATTACAAGGAATCAAGTTTATTTTGTCCAATGATCTTCATGAAAGTTTTTATTATATCCCTCTTGAATATCTATCACTTTGGGACTAATTTCATAAGTTGCTTTTGATAGCTCAAACAAATCTAAGTGAAGAACATGAGCATACAATTTTCTTCTCTCAAAATAATTTAAGTGAAGCAAGAGAGAATTTCTAAAAAAATTACTAACTCTCAAATAAATCTAAGTGAAGCATGAGAGCATTTCTTCAAAAATACTAAAGCACACCATGCTCAAAAAGATATAAGTGAAGCACTAGAGCAATTCCATAGCTCATAAAGATTTAAGTGAAGCATAGAGAGCAATTCTAACAAGTCATAGCATAATTTTGGCTCTCTCAAATAGGTGTGTCCAGCAAGGATTCATGACTAAAAATAAAAAGCAAAATAAGCAAAGACTCATATCATACAAGACGCTCCAAGCAAAACTCATGATATGTGACGAATAAAAATATAGCTCCAAGTAAAATACCGATGGTCGTTAGAAGAAAGAGGGGATGCCACTCGGGCATCCCCAAGCTTAGTTGCTTGCTTATCTTTTGATAATGGCTTGGGGTGCCATGGGGCATCCCCAAGCTTAGGCTCCTCTTACTCCTTATTCCTTCATCCATCGTAATCTCACCCAAAACTTGAAAACTTCAATCACACAAAACTCAACAAAACCTTCGTGAGATCCGTTAGTATAGGAAAACCAATCTTTACTTTAAGTGCTGTAGAAAACCCATTCAAATTTTGTTCTTGCATTATATCTACTGTATTCTAACTTTACCATGGCTCATACCCCCCGATACAAACCATAGATTCATCAAAACAAGCACACAATGCAAAGAAAACAGAATCTGTCAAAAACAGAACAGTCTGTAAAGATGCGAATTGTTCTCATACTTCTGTAACTCCAAAAATTATGAAAGATTAGGAAAACATAGGAAATTTGTATATAAATCTTGTGTAAAACATTCAGAATTTTTTGTTGCTTCTGTGAATTTTTAAAATTATTTTACTGAATGCAAAAGTTTCTGTTTTCCAACAAGATCAAATCAACTATCACCCAACATGATCCCAAAGGCTTTGCTTGGCACAAACACTAATTAAAACATAAAAAACACAATCATAACAGTAGCATAATTGTGCAAACACACAAGAACAGAAAGAAAAATACAAAAATAAATTTTATTCATTGGATTGCCTCCCAACAAGCGCTATCGTTTTATGCCCCTAGCTAGGTATAAATTTTATTGATGCTCACAAGAAAGATAATAATTGAAACACAAAGAGAGCGTCATAAAACTTGTGACAAACATATTTATGTCTAACATACTTCCTGTGCATAGGAATTTTATAGGAAAACATATTAGCAAGACAACCAAGATCTAGCATATGCAAGGAAGAAGGAAGAAACAATAGCAATCTCAACATAACGAGAGGAAATTTAGTAACATGAAAATTTCTACAACCATATTTTCCTCTCTCATAATAATTACATGTAGCATCATAATCAAATTCAACAATATAACTATCACATAAAATATTTTCTTCATGATCCACATGCATGCAAAGTTGACACTCTTCCAAAATAGTGGGATTATCATCAAATAAAGTCATGACCTCTCCAAGCCCACTTTTATCAAAAAAAAATATAAGATTGATCATTCTCCAAATTAGTGGGATCATTATTACCTAGATTTGACACTCTTCCAAACCCACTTTCAATATTATCACAAACATATTCATCACGAGGCGTAAATAAATTTTCAAGATCATAAGAAGAATCACCCCAATCATGATCATTGCAATAAGTAGTGGACCTAGCAATATTAGCATCCCCAAGCTTGGGGTTTTGCATATTATTAGAACAATTGACATTAATAGAATTTATAATAACATCATTGCAATCATGCTTTTCATTCAAGGAGCTATCATGAATCACTTTATAAATTCCTTCATTTAACACTTCATCACAATTTTCAGATTCATAAATCTCAAGCAAAACTTCATAAAGATAATCTGGTGAACTCAATTCACTAGCAATTGGTTCATCATAATTGGATCTCTTGAAAAGATTAGCAAGTGGATGAGGATCCATATCAATAGATTTTTAGCAAGCGAAGATGCAAGCAAATAGAAGACACATGCCACACAAGCAAAGATGGCAAACGAACAAAAAGGCAAACGAAAAGAAGGAAATTTTTTGTGAAGTGGGGGAGATGAAAACGAGAGGCAAATGGCAAATAATGTAAATTGCAAGGAGATGAGATTTGTGATTAGGAACCTGGTAGATGTTGATGATGTCTCCCCGGCAACGGCGGCAGAAATTCCTTTTGATGTTGGCTTAAACTACGTCGGTATTTCCCCAAAGAGGAAGGGATGATGCAGCACAACAACGGTAGGTATTTCCCTAAGTGATGAGACCAAGGTTATCGAACCAGTAGGAGAACCAAGCAACACTACGTAAACAGCACCTGCACACAAAGAACAAATACTTGCAACCCGACGTGTTAAAGGGGTTGTCAATCCCTTTCGGGTAACGGCGCCATAAATTGACACGTTGACGGGAGATAAATTGTAGTAGATTGGATAAATAGATCGCGAATAAAATAAAGTGCAGCAAAATATTTTTGGGTTTTTAGAAATATAGATCTGAAAATAAAAGTGGCAAATAAATAAAAAGGCAAATAGCAAAATAGATCTGAAAATATATGATGAGAAAATAGACCCGGGGGCCGTAGATTTCACTAGTGACTTCTCTCGAGAAAAATAGCATACGGTGGGTAAACAAATTACTATTGGGCAATTGATAGAACTTCAAATAATTATGACGATATCCAGGCAATGATCATTATATAGGCATCGCGTCCAAGATTAGTCGACCGACTCCTGCCTGCATCTACTACTATTACTCCACACATCGACCGCTATCCAGCATGCATCTAGTGTATTAAGTTCATGGAGAAATGGAGTAATGTAATAAGAACGATGACATGATGTAGACAAGATCTATTTATGTAGAAATAGACCCCATCTTGTTATCCTTAATAGCAACGATACATACGTGTTGGTTCCCCTTTTGTCACTAGAATCAAGCACCGTAAGATCGAACCCATCACAAAGCACCTCTTCCCATGGCAAGAAAAACCGATCTAGTTGGCCTAACTAAACCAAAGATTCGAAGAAGAAATACGAGGCTATAAGTAATCATGCATATAAGAGATCAAAAGACTCAAATAACTTTCATGGATAAAAAGATAGATCTGATCATAAACTCAAAGTTCATTGGATCCCAACAAACACACCGCAAAAAGAGTTACATCAAATAGATCTCCAAGAGACCATTGTATTGAGAATCAAAAGAGAGAGAGAGGAAGCCATCTAGCTACTAACTACGGACCCGTAGGTCTACAATGAACTACTCACGCATCATCGGAGAGGCACCAATGAGGATGATGAACCCCTCCGTGATGGTGTCTAGATTGGATCTGTGGTTTCTGGAACTTGCGGCGGCTGGAATTGATTTCCGTTGACTCCCCTAGGGTTTCTAGAATATTGGGGTATTTATAGAGCAAAGAGGTGGTGCGGGAGGCGGCCGAGGTGGGCACAACCCACCTGGGCGTGCCTGGGCCCCCAGGCGCGCCCTGGTGGGTTGTGCTCCCCTCAGAGCCCCCCTCGGGTACTTTCTTGGCCCAACTTGTGTCTTCTAGTCCAGAAAAAATCACCAAAAAGTTTCGCTGCGTTTGGACTCCGTTTGGTATTGATTTCCTGCGAAGTAAAAAACAAGCAAAAAACAACAACTGGCATTGGGCACTATGTCAATAGGTTAGTCCCAAAAAATGATATAAAGTTGCTATAAAATGATTGCAAAACATCCAAGAATGATAATATAACAGCATGGAACAATCAAAAATTATAGATACGTTGGAGACGTATCAAACACCACAGCGTAATGGTGTGTCCGAATGTCATAATCGTACCTTATTGGATATGGTGTGTTCTATGATGTCTCTTGCCAATTTGCCACTATCATTTTGGGGTTATGCACTAGAGACAACTACATTCACTTTAAATAGGGCACCATCTAAGTCCGTTGAGATGACACCATATAAATTATGGTTTGGCAAGAAGCCTAAGTTGTCGTTTCTTAAGGCTTGGGGTTGCGATGCTTATGTCAAAAGGCTTTAGCCAAAAAAGCTCGAACCCAAAGCGGACAAATGCGTCTTCATAGGATACCCAAAGGAGACGATTGGGTATACCTTCTATCTTAGATCCGAGGGCAAAGTGTTTGTCGCTAAGAACGGGTCCTTTCTCGAGAAAGAGTTTCTCTCGAAAGAATTGAGTGGGAGGAAAATAGAACTTGATGAGATTGTTGAACCTTTACTTCAACCAGTGAGTAGTGCAGCGCAGAAAGATGTTTCTGTGACACCTACGTCAGTTGAAGAGGAAGCTAATGATAGTGATCATGAAGCTTTGGATCAAGTTACTATCAAACCTCATAGGTCGACAAGGATACGTACTGCTCCTGAGTGGTACGTTAACCCTGTCTTAGAGGTCATGTTGTTGGACAATGATGAACCTACGAGCTATGGAGAAGCAATGGTGGGCCCGGATTCCGAAAAATGGTTAGAGGCCATGAAATCTGAGATGGGATCCATGTATGAAAACAAAGTATGGACTTTGGAAGTATTACCTGAAAGGCGAAAGGCCATTCAGAATAAATGGATTTTCAAGAAGAAGACGGACGCGGACGGTAATATCACCGTCTATAAAGCTCGACTTGTGGCAAAGGGGTTTTCACAAGTTCAAGGAGTTGACTACGATGAGACTTTCTCACCCATAGCGATGCTTAAGTCCGTCGGAATCATGTTGGCAATAGCTGCATTTTTCGATTATGAAATCTGGCAGATGGATGTCAAAACAGCGTTCCTTAATGGTTTCCTTAAGGAAGAGTTGTATATGATGCAACCATAAGGTTTTGTCGATTCAGAGAATGCTGACAAGGTGTGCAAGCTCCAGCGATCCATTTATGGACTGGTGCAAGCATCTCGGAGTTGGAACTTTCGCTTTGATGAGCTGCTCGGTCCGTCATAACAAGAGGGATAAGACAGCACCATACCTGCAGGAAGAAGAATCCACTTGCCTAGTTTCATAGACGAATCGAGCCTTCTTCGGGTGATCAAAGCGTTTGGGTTTATACAAGTTTACGGAGAAGCTTGTATTTGCAAGAAAGTGAGTGGGAGCACTACAACATTTCTAGTAAGTATATGTGGTTGACATATTGTTGATCGGAAAAGATGTAGAATTTCTGGAAAGCATAAAGGGTTGTTTGAAAGGAGTTTTTCAAAGGAAGACCTGGGTAAAGCTGCTTACATGTTGGGCATCAAGATCTATAGAGATAGATCAAGACGCCTGATAAGATTTTCACAGAGCACATACCTTGACATGATTTTGAAGAAGTTCAAAATGGATCAGTCCAAGAAGGGGTTCTTGCCTGAGTTGTAAGGTGTGAAGTTGAGTGAGACTCAAAGCTCGACCACGGCAGAAGATAGAGAAAGGAAAAAGGTCGTCCCCTATGCCTTAGCCATAGGCTCTATACAATTGAAAGCACAAGTGCTCCCTGGGTGATTTTGGTAATTAATGTCAACATATCTCTTGTTGGACTAATATTTTCATCTAGTATATTTCAGATGAGTTCAACAGTGGAGTGGCAGGACAGGAGGATGTGGAACCCCTCCAAAATGCTAAGGACACATATTGGCAAAAGCTCAAGACTCTACATTTTCATTTTAGTGATCCAAGATCACATTGAGTCCATAGGAAAAGCCAATACTATTAAAAGGGGATGAGGTGTTGCTTAATGGCTTGCTTGCTCAAAATGCTTAGTGATATGCTCCAAAAGCCCTCAACCACTTTCTCATTTCCACATATGTCCTAAACCTAAAATCAAACTCGGCCCCACTGATTTGATCTATCTGGCGCCACCGAGTTCACCTGACATAGCCACTGCCAGAAACCATAATCAGTTCGGTCTCACCGATGGGATCTCGGTCTCACCGAGATGGCCCTGCAAACTCTCTGTTACCCATTGCAGTTACTTTGGTCTCACCGAGATACGCAGTCGGTACCACCGAGTTTGCTTGACCAAGTCTCTGTTTGCTTATTGCTGAAATCGGTCTCACCGAGTTCATGCAATCGGTCTCACCGAGATGAGGTTTTGCCCTAGCCCTAGCACATCGGTCTCACCGAGTTGACCTTGTCGGTCCCACCGAAAAGCCTAACATTCACATTTTGAACCAGGTCGGTCTCACCGAGTTTCACTATTCGGTCCCACCGAGTTTGGTAAATTGTGTGTACCGGTTAGATTTTGTGTGGAGGCTATATATACCCCTCCACCCCCTTCTCCATTTGTGAGAGAGCCATCAGAACGTGCCTATACTTCCACTACTCATTTTCTGAGAGAGAACCACCTACTCATGTGTTGACCAAGACATTCCAATCCAACCACAAGAATCTTGATCTCTAGCCTTCTCCAAGTTGCTTTCCACTCAAATCATCTTTCCACCATATCCAAATCTATGAGAGAGAGTTGAGTGTTGGGGAGACTATCATTTGAAGCACAAGAGCAAGGAGTTCATCATCAACACACCATTTATTACCTTTTGGAGAGTGGTGTCTCCTAGATTGGTTAGGTGTCACTTGGGAACTCTGTTAAGATTGTGGAGTTGAACCAAGGAGTTTGTAAGGGCAAGGAGATCGCCTACTTCGTGAAGATCTACCCAAGTGAGGCAAGTCCTTCGTGGGCGATGGCCATGGTGGGATAGACAAGGTTGCTTCTTCGTGGACCCTTCGTGGGTGGAGCCCTCCGTGGACTCGCGCAACCGTTACCCTTCGTGGGTTGAAGTCTCCATCAACGTGGACGTACGATAGCACCACCTATCGGAACCACGCCAAAAATCTCCGTGTCTCCTATTGCGTTTGCACAATCCAATCCCATCCCTTTACTTTCTAGCAACTTGCATGCTTTACTTTCCGCTGCTCATATACTCTTGCCATGCTTGCTTGAAATTTATTGTGAATGTTTAAACTTGTGCTAAAACTCCACCTTAACTTGAAGAAATTAAAAACTTCTACTTTTCTTTGTTGAGGGTCTAATCACCCCCCCCCCCCTCTAGACACCTCTTCTCAATCCTTTCAACGATATGCCATGCTGTGTACCGCACCTGATGTGTGCCTTGCCACATGTCTGGCAAGGGGGTACAAGAGTGATCCAGGAGTGGATCACTGGACAGCTGTCAAAATTATCCTTAGAAGAATAAGGAAATGTTTCTCGGTTATGGAGGTGATAAACAGTTCGGCGTAAAGGGCTACGTCGATGCAAGCTTTAACACTAATCCGGATGACTCTAAGTAGAGTTTCTCAGTTATGGAGGTGATAAAGAGTTCATCGTAAAGGGTTACGTCGATGCAAGCTTTAACACCAATCCAGATGACTCTGAGTAGCAAACCGGATATGTGTAGTGGAGCAGCCGTTTGGAATAGCTCCAAGTGGAGCATGGTAGTAGCATCTACAGTATGACATAAAAATTTGCGAAGTACACGCGAATCTGAATGTTGCAGACCCGTTGACTAAAACCTCTCTCACAAGCAAAACATGATTAAACCCCAGAACTAATTGGGTGTTAATCACATGGTGATGTGAACTAGATTATTGACTCTAGTGCAAGTGGGAGACTGTTGGAAATATGCCCTAGAGGCAATAATAAATTAGTTATTATCATATTTCCCTGTTCATGATAATCGTTTATTATCCATGCTAGAACTGTATTGACCGGAAACTCAAATACATGTGTGGATACATAGACAACAACATGTCCCTAGTAAGCCTCTACAGGACTAGCTCGTTGATCAAAGATGGCTATGGTTTCCTAGCCATGGACATGAGTTGTCATTTGATAACGGGATCACATCATTAGGAGAATGATGTGATGGACAAGACCCAAACTATGAACGTAGCATATGATCGTGTCAAGTTTATTGCTATTGTTTTCTGCATGTCAAGTATATGTTCCTATGACCATGAGATCATGCAACTCACTAACACCGGAGGAGTACCTTGTGTGTACCAAACGTCGCAATGTAACTGGGTGACTATAAAGGTGCTCTACAGGTATCTCCGAGGGTGTCTGTTGAGTTGGCGTGGATCAAGACTGGGATTTGTCACTCCGTATGACGGAGAGGTATCTCAGGGCCCACTCAGTAATACATCTTCACAATGAGCTTGCAAGCAATGTGACCAATGAGTTAGTCATGGGATCTTGTATTACGGAATGAGTAAAGAGACTTGCCGGTAACGAGATTGAACTAGGTATGGTGATACCGACGATCGAATCTCGGGCAAGTAATATACCGATAGACAAAGGGAACTGCATACGGGATTAGCTGCATCCTTGATATCGGGGTTCGACCGATAAGATCTTTGTGGAATATGTAGGAACCAATATGGGAATCCAGGTCCCGCTATTGGTTATTGACCGTAGAGGTGTCTCGGTCATGTCTGCATAGTTCTCGAACCCGTAGGGTCTACACACTTAACGTTTGGTGACGATATAAGTATAGTTGAGTCATTATGGTGGTTCCCGAAGGTTGTTCGGAGTCCCGAATGAGATCCTGGACATGACGAGGAACTCCGGAATGGTCCGGTGGTGAAGATTGATATATTGGACGAAGGGTATTGGAGTCTGGAATTGTTCCGGGGGTACCGGGTGATGACCAGCATGACCGAAAGGGGTTTCGGGGGGGGGGGGCAAGTGTTGGGGGGGCTCATGGGCCAAGGGGAGGGGGCAAACCAGCCCACAAAGGGGTTGTGCGCCCCCCTCACCCTATCCCATGTTGTCAGAGGAGGTAGGCGCGCCCCCCTAGGGTTCTCACCCTTTTGGCTTGGGGGCCAAGTCTCCTAAGGGGGAAAACCCATCTAGGGTTTCCCTCTAGTGGCCGTCGGCCCTAGATGGGATCCCCTAGGGGCGCCCCCTCTCCCCCTTCCCCCTATATATAGAGGGGTAGAGGGAGGGCAGCCACACCCATCTATGCCACGGCGCTGCCCTCCCTCTCCCTCGTAGTCGTCTTCCTCTTCGTAGCGCTTAGCGAAGCTCTGTTGAGATTCCACCACCACTGCCACCATGCCGTCATGCGGCCGGAGGACTCGGGCTAGTACTTCACCATCGCTCACTGCATCGAGGAGGTGAAGGCGTCATCAAGCCATACGTGTGTTGAACACGGAGGTGCCGTCCGTTCGGCACTTGGATCGGGAGTTCGCGGGACGGATCGTGATTGGATCGCGAAGACGTTCGACTACATCAACCGCCTTTCTTAATGCTTCCGCTTGGAGATCTACAAGGGTATGTAGATGCAATCTCTCCACTCATAGATGTTCATCTCCTAGATTGATCTTGGTGAGCGTAGGAAAATTTTTGTTTCCCATGCAACGTTCCCCAACAGAAATAGTGTCAGTAGGAGGTACAAAAGGGTGTGGAATCTAGATTTTTAAAGGGGAGTGAACAACCATCAGGAATTGTCAAGTGGTAACGTCAGTTCAAATTTCACATGGACAAAGATGTATCACATGATCTAATATAAATTATTTCGGGTTTGTCATATACAAGGAAAAGTACACAGTCATTGAAAACTTGTTCACTCGACCTTCGCATGACAAATAAATCTCTTCTAAAAAATAAAACATCATGTTATCAGCCTAACCGATCCAACCCTAGCCCTCGCCCGTCGCTTCCGCACCGCGCGCTGCCCCCGGGACGGTCGGTCTCCATGACCGCCATCGAGGGCCGCGTCGCCCGTACCTAGGGTTCGTCCGCTAGTCGTGTTGTCTGGCTGGCCTAGAGAGTCTTTTTCCCGAGCCCTTGCTCTGGGTTTTTCTCTCTTTCGCCAGTCATCTTGATCGACGTTTTCTTTTTGGTTTTCCAATCTAAGATCGGTTTGCCATCGAACCCCATGCACCTCTACTACAACACCGGCTCGACCAGCCGGCTTCTTCACCGACCCGGTGGCCTCGCGAGACACGTGGCCCCTCACGGCCGTCGTCCGCGTGTCTGCCCGCCCGTTGCCCTGCACCGACCGTCGCCACCCTACTCCAACCGGGACTCCTCCATAACCATCCCGCCTCCACCGCACATGTACAACCGCCTTGCCATCTACCACGTGATACGTCTCCAACGTATCTATAACTTTTGCTTGTTCCATGCTGTTATATTATCATTCTTGGATGTTTTACAATTATTTTATAGCAACTTTATATCATTTTTTTGGGACTAACCTATTGACATAGTGCCCAGTGCCAGTTGCTATTTTTTGCTTGTTTTTTACTTCGCAGAAAATCAATACCAAACGGAGTCTAAACGCAGCGAAACTTTTGGAGATTTTTTTGGACCAAAAGACACCTGTTGGGCCAAAGAATTACCAGAGGGGGCTCCGAGGGGAGCACAACCCACCTGGGCGCGCCTGGGGGCCCAGGCGTGCCCTGGTGGGTTGTGCCCACCTCGGCCGCCTCCCGCACCGCCTCTTTGCTCTATAAAACCCCCGAAAATCCAAAAACCCTGGGGGAGTCGACGAAACACAATTCCAGCCGCCGCAAATCCCAGAAACACTAGATCCAATCTAGACACCATCATGGAGGGGTTCATCATCCTCATTGGTGCCTCTCCGATGATGCGTCAGTAGTTCATTGTAGACCTACGGGTCCGTAGTTAGTAGCTAGATGGCTTCCTCTCTCTCTCTTTTGATTCTCAATACAATGGTCTCTTGGAGATCTATTTGATGTAAATCTTTTTGCGGTGTGTTTGTTGGGATCCGATGAACTTTGAGTTTAAGATCAGATCTATTTTATCCATGAAAGTTATTTGAGTCTTCTTTTGATCTCTTATATGCATGATTACTTATAGCCTCGTATTTCTTCTTCGAATCTTTGGTTTAGTTAGGCCGACTAGATCGATTTTTCTTGCCATGGGAAGAGGTGCTTTGTTTTTTCCCAGTGACAGAAGGGGCAGCAAGACACGTATTGATCGTTGCCATTAAGGATAACAAGATGGGGTCTATTCATACGTGAATAGATCTTGTCTACATCATGTCATCGTTCTTATTGCATTACTCCGTTTCTCCATGAATTTAATACACTAGATGCATGCTGGATAGTGGTCGATGTGTGAAGTAATAGTAGTAGATGCAGGCAGGAGTCGGTCTACTAATATTGGACGGGATGCCTATATAATGATCATTGCCTGGATATCGTCATAATTATTTGAAGTTCTATCAATTTCCCGACAGTAATTTGTTTACCCACCGTATGCTATTTTTCTAGAGAGAAGCCACTAGTGAAATCTACGGCCCCCAGGTCTATTCTTCTTCATATTTGCTTTCCGATCAATTATTTGCCACTTTTATTTTCAGATCTATATTTCCAAAAAACCAAAAATACCTTGCTGCACTTTTTGTTTATTTATTTTATTTTGTTTTATGGCGGGATCTATTTATCCAATCTACCACAAATTTATCTATCTTGTTACCGTGGAGGGATTGGCAACCCCTCTTACGCGTCGGGTTGCAAGTATTTGTTCTTTGTATGCAGGTACCGTTTACATAGTGTTGCTTGGTTCTCCTACTGGATTGATACCTTGGTTTCATAACTGAGGGAAATACCTACCGTATCTGTGCTGCATCATCCCTTCCTCTTTGGGAAAATACCGACGTAGTTCAAGCGACATCAAAAGGAATTTCTGGTGTCGTTGCCGGGGAAACATCATCAACATCTATCTGGTTCCTAATCACAAATCTCATCCCCTTGCAATTTACATTATTTGCCATTTGCCTCTCGTTTTCATCTCCCCCACTTCACAAAAATTTGCTATTTTATTCGCCCTCTTTTTCGTTCGCTATTTTCTAGTCAGATCTCTTATTTGCTTGAACTTGTCACCATGAGTGACTTTGGCATGACAGAAACAGATGATGACATAACTCCTAAAATTGGACGATCTGGCAATCTGGATGCTAAAACTTTTGTTTTGGGGCAAGGGAACGTTATGGGAAAAGAACATATCCAAGAATTTTTCAATTGTGTTGGGAATTTGACTCTTGATGATGCTCCTATACTTAAAAGAACTAAATCTTATGCGGAAGCTATATCAACACTAGTTCTAAAACTTGAGAATAGATTTATCTGTACCCATCCTACCTTGCAAAGATTGTTTTATGAGCTACCATCCATAAAAGATCCTAAAGCTAAAAAGATAGCTACCCAAGTTCTTATGAATGAATTTGATTACATAATACGGGAAGCTAGGGAAATCTTTGATTTTTATGGTATGAGCCGTGAAAGACCAGTAATAGATGAGGTCCTTTACAATAGTGATTACATGTTGAGACATTTGCTTGGTAATAATCAATTTTTTTATGAGAATCTTAAAAAGGAAATCCCCGCTTTAGATATAATCCAACAAGTTTTCAGTGATGTTAATCAACGATATTCTTGGATTGTTGCTGGAAATCAAAGGGGATACGAAGATGGGCAACTTGATAATGCTAAAATTTCTATGAATAATGTGTTTCAAGTCATTTTTGCAAAACCTCCTGATAAAAACACATATACGGAAAATAAGAAGAAAGATTACAAAACTTAGATCTATGCTTTATGCCTAGCTAGGGCGTAAAACGATAGCGCTTGTTGGGAGGCAACCCAATGAATAAAATTTATTTTTGCCTTTTTCTTTCTGTTCTTGAGTGTTTGCGCAATTATGCCTCTGTTATGATTGTGTTTTTTATGTTTTAATTAGTGTATGTGCCAAGTAAAGCCTTTGGGATAGCTTTGGTGATAGTTGATTTGATCTTGTTGAAAAACAGAAACTTTTGTGCCCAGTAAAATAATTACCTAGATTCACAGAAGCGACGAAAAAATTCTGAATTTTTTACACAAGATTGATATACAAATTGCCTATGTTTTCTTAAATTTTCAGAATTTTTGGAGTCACATAAGTATGAGAACAATTCGCATATTTACAGACTGTTTAGTTTTTGACAGATTCTGTTTTCTTTACATTGTGTGCTTATTTTAATGAATCTATGGGTTGTATCGGGTGATATAAGCCATGGAAAAGTTATAATACAGTAGATATAATGCAATAAAAAAATTTGAATGGGTTTTCTACAGTACTTAAAGTAAAGATTGGTTTTCTTATACTAACGGATCTCACGAAGGTTTTGTTGAGTTTTGTGTGATTGAAGTTTTCAAGTTTTGGGTGAGATCACGATGGATGAAGGAAAAATGAGTAAGAAGAGACTAAGCTTGGGGATGCCCATGGCACCCCAAGGCAATATTCAAGGAGAAACAAGCAGCTAAGCTTGGGGATGCCCCGAGTGGCATCCCTTCTTTCTTCTAACGACCATCGGTATTTTAATTGGAACTATATTTTTATTCGTCACATATCATGAGTTTTGCTTGGAGCGTCTTGTATTATATGAGTCTTTGCTTGTTTTGCTTTTTTTTTGTGCCAAGTATCCTTGCTGAACACACCTATTTGAGAGAGCCAAAATTATGCTATGATTTGTTAGAATTGCTCTATGTGCTTCACTTAAATTTTTTGAGCTATGGAATTGCACTAGTGCTTCACTTATATCTTTTTGAGCATGGTGTGCTTTAATATTTTTGAAGAAATGCTCTCATGCTTCACTTAGATTTATTTGAGAGTTAGTACTTTTTGAAGAAAATCTCTCATGCTTCACTTATATTATTTTGAGAGACGGAAAAATTTTATGCTCATGTTCTTCACTTATATTTGTTTGAGCTATCAAAAGCAACATATGAAATTAGTCCCAAAGTGATAGATATTCAAGAGGGATATAAAAAAAAATTCATGAAGATCATTGGACAAAATAAACTTGATTCTTTGTAATAGTTTTGTGATATGATGATAGTGATATGTGAGTCATATTGATGAGTAATTGTGTTTTAGTAAGAATATTGGTGTTAAGGTTGTGATTCCCTATGCAAGTACGAAAGTCAATAGTTATGCAATGAAATTACATCCTACTTGTGGTGCATTATTCGGTGTTAGTTACGTTTAATGCTTGTTTATGAGATTTTTCGTTTCTTGATTGGATGCTTCTCAATCTTTTTGCTAGCCTTCACTTGTACTAAGTAGGAATACTACTTGTGCATCCAAAATCCTTAAAACCCAGTTTTGACATATGAGTCCACTATCTTTACATAAAAATAAATGTCTACTGCTTCTGCCCGCACACCCGTCGTCAGACTTTTATAAAAAGGCTCTTCTCTTTTTCAGAAATTTAACCCGCACTCCATCATAAGTCAGCCCCGAACCGGTACAGAGGAAAAAACAGCGCCCCGCACGACCCTCCCTCCTCGATCCCATCTCTTCCTCCATCCCGCCGCCACCTCATGTGCCGCCTCGCCCCACGTCACTGCGTGCCGCCCGCCGCCGCCGCGCCCGCACCCATGTCCCATCGATGTGTCGCCATCCCAGTATCCATGCTTCTCCGTCCGAATCCCGCCGTCGCGCCCGTCCCGCTCGCTGTGGCCGATGGTCGCGTCGACCGGGACCGCGTCCCTCCCCAAAGGCAGCGATGATGGAGGGCGCCGCCCAGCTCCTGACCGACGGACTCGCCGGGTTCCCGCTTCTCGGGGCCAGCCCCTCCCCCGTGCCGGGTTGCGCATCGGCTTGGAGGCCCCTCGGGGCCGCCGCCGGTGCGGGAGTCCTGCACGGCCGTGCGGGCTGGGGACCAAGCAGCGGGGCCCGTGGTGCGTTCCTGTCGAGGGCTTGCTAGGGCTGGCCGGGATCTGAGCCGCCGTCGATGGATTTATCGCAGCTTGCCTACATGTTGCTTCGGATTTGGTACTATCCCCATCTCGCTCTCTCCCTCTCCCTCGATGTGGACGCGTGCACCTAAATCCAAACCCTGAACTAAATCAGCCGAGCGGTCATTGCCGGATCGCTGAACCATCATGCCGGTCGCCACCGCGTTAGTTCCACACCGCTACAGCGCCGCCAACCACCGCCGCTCCATTGGCTTGGATTTGTTTGTGGCGTGGACTGGGAACCGTACGGTGAGTCAGCTAACACCAGGTATGAGCAGCTCTTGAGCGTAATTGCTAGATGTGGGCACGCATGCATGTATACTCCTCAACTTGCACTGCTTATACAACACATTGCCTGTACACCACGGCCGTGGACAGGCGGACGTGCTCCTACTCCTAACAAGGCACCCACAGTCTTTATTAGCAAGCCAATCCAAAACTTCAGCATGTATTTTTTTTTCTTGAAAGGACAACTAAGTATCTTTGTGAGGAACATCTTTGTCAGAAATTACAAAAACCGCCAGTGCATTAGTTGAGCTAATTAGCTAGCTTTATCTTTGTTATAAGCAATTTGCGTTAGGAGGTAAGATTTCAGTGTCATCGTTCAGTTTTTGTTACATACAAAATGAATATGATTAGTTAATTCTGTTTTCTTTTAAGAGGTATTTCTCTCGCCAACCTTTCTGTTATCCATGTGAATTCCACTAGATTTATCATCTGTGCACCTAAATTGTGCATATTATCAAATTTCTGGAAAAAAAAAGTTGAGCACTTATTGTGGCCATCATCTGCATAACATGACAAGCAGCAGCTCGTGAAGCCTTTGCAGTTCATGTATTTACAACATTTACAGTTCATGTATTTACAGTTCATGCATTGCACCTTCATGGTTTTTGTTATACTTCTGCATTTGCAACATTTACAGCTTAATGCAATCAGGAATATAGATTTCCTGTGATTTAATTTTCTGAATGTTAACAACAGTGACAACTCGTGACTAAGTACTCACTAAGTTTTATTTCCATTGAGACAAAGCGGGCAATGGATCATGAGATGGAATGGAATTATAAGCCAATTGATCTGGCCAAGTCTGGTTGTCAGGGAATCCTTGTGATCTGTTCTACTTTGACTTGGAGTGTACAGCTATGATATTGTATGTGATGAGATTTTTTTTTCTGATTCTGCTACTAGAGGTCAGTCAGAGGTGGTAATTATTACACTCTTTATTTGCAAAAAATGAGACCGAAACAATGCTAATTGAGTATGTTTTGTACTTGTAGGAAGGCTATGAAGGAAGTGTACCTCCCTTATTTTTTATGAAGGTAAGGTTGATACTTATTTACTTTTCTTGGTTGGCTTCTTTTCGATAGTCATCTGATTTAAAAATGCTAGCATGTGCCACTTTAGTATCTTTCAGGTTCAGCAAACATATTGAATTATCTTGACATATGTTGGCATTGAGAAGATAATATAGATTGTCACTATTAATTTCAATGTTCAGGCTCCATCCTTTTTAAATTCCTGTTGGGATGGAAGTCAGCACATTAAGAACTGTATGCTTGATGATGATGTTCACTGCATTTACTCCAACAAATTTGTTTTTTTGTTCTAAACAGGGTACTGAACTTGAGAATTTACCTTTCTGTTCTGATGAATTGCAGATTTGGAAAGGAGGAACAGGGCGCCGGAGACAGAGGGATCCGGTGCGGATGGCTCGACGCCCTCGACCTAAACCCTTGCTCAATTGCTTCCCGTGCTCGAGTTTGACACAGGCGCCATCGCAGCTAGGGACGCTGATGTGGGCGGCGCCGCCGTGTTCATGGAGGCTGCCAACACATCGGCCGTCGACACATCGCAGTGTTCCTTCCAGGGCTCCTGACGTGGATGGGCGTGGATTTCTCCCAGGCGATCGTCGACCCAGAGCTTGCTCCATGAGCTCTAGGCGCTGCGAGATACTCCCAATTGTACGCCCGATTATTCAAGGAAGTGACAGTCACTGGGAGCACGGATCGACAGATTAGACAGGAGACCCAGGCCATGGATCAGTTGATTCAACAGCGAAGGAAGAGGCAGTAGGTTATAAAAATAAGCTTGGGGATTTTTACTGGCCTGAATCTTAAACAGGGCCGCCCTGCTGATGGAATCAAGCTCTAGGTTTGCTCGCCTAACACGTCTTGACAAAATTTCTAGCATGATGGATAATGAATTCATTCTGTGATGCCACATAGATATGCAAAGTCATAGTCCTGCATGTATGCATGTACCACTCCCTAATGGCATGATGCAGTCTTTCTACTAGTACATACATTAGCCGATCGGCGAGCATACACATTAGTAAGTTCTGCTACTAGCCTAATCAAGAGCCTTTTATATAGCCTTGCAGATAAAAAATGAATTGTACTATGAGCATCTGACAACTATGATCAATTTCCCGGTTATACTTCCTGAAATAGAAGAACCAAATGAAAGGATGGATGATTTCCTTTATGTGAGATTATATAGAGTATCTTACTTGATCTGCAATGTTTCTTTGGAATTTTTCTATGAAAGACACATGACACATAGTTTGCTGGATAGGTGTAAGATAAATATTTTAGTTATAGGAGGATATTTTTAAATGAGTAATAATAGTATTACTGCTATCTGCTTGGTCTGCTGTGCTTTTGTTAGAGCTTTCATATTTCAACACAAAAACAACAATACAAGTTGGCATCAGAATCGCACAAACATCAAGTTCAAAGGAAATGTTGTTAGTACAATCAGCCAGGACTAACAGAGCTAGCTTGAGATCTAGCTACAGGTAGTACCACACATATTGAAGTCTTAGGTCAGAAACAACATACTAGAGTACACTGAGCCACCAAGGAGCAGGCTGGTCCGTACAGGGGCGGACCCAGATAAACTTCTGACTGGGGGCGCATCATTTGACCGGGGGCACACCTTCTATAAAGTTGCTGATTTTGAAGTTTTTTCTTTCAGCATATGCACAAATACAAAGGGAATTCAAATTTTTGAGTGGGGGCCTAGGCCCCCACTCGGTTGTACTTGGGTCCGCCCCTGGGTCCGTACGGATATTTGTGGCAGCACACCTAAACATAGATGATAGGTTTGGAGCATCAAACACATGTTGCAAACCTTAAGCTGGAAGTACTTAACAAAGTTGTGTTGATTCTATTTTTTGCGGTTTACCTAGCTAGAGAGCTATTTCATTGATAAAACAATTCGTGAGAGAACGCTTCATATCTAAATCTTAGTGGGTTAACCACTGCTCAACTCAGTGAGTACTTCAGATTTAGCTTCTAATTAATAATGGAGTTGCAGTCACATCTACATGTTTTGACAGCATATGCAGTTAAAGTAGAACTGCATAAATACTCCCATTTCATTTGGTCGAGTAGAATGATCATATATTTGTTAACACCGCAAGTCACTACGATTGGTATTTGGTTTCAAGTGTTTCACTTGGCCAAGTGGTTTTGTTTATTTATGTAACATGCTATTCTATGGGTCTACAATATCTCATCTATATAGGAACATCATGCTGTCAGTTGGGAGTGATCAAGGATTCAGTTTCTTGAATGATCTATTATGTTCTCGCTTATCATGTACTCAGTGATCTAAAATGTCTTATATTATTTTACGGAGGGAGTATGTTTCTAGATAGCCGTCAATTCCAATGTTTCGTTTATTTACTCTCTGAATATGAACAAGATAAGCTTGCAAAGTAGATTTTTTACGTGAATAATGTGACAAATATTTACATCTTATAACTACAAATATTATTCTTTGTTTAGTCCATCACTGAGCAAATGTTTGGGACTTGGGAGTTGGAAATTATTTGGCTACACATGACATATGTGCACTCCAAAATGGTAAAATATTCGCATTCTATAGGACTTCAAGTTTGTGTAGCATCCCCATATTTACTTGGTTAGTGTATATGCAGATATGCATTTTGCTTGCACAAGATTGGAAAGGGTGATAGAGTTGCGCAAGACTACTTGCCACTTCTTCTACGATCGGTGAAAGAAGTGAGTAAATGCTGAAATTTGATCTCAAGACATGCCACTGTAGATGTTTTTTTGAAGCTAGCTAGCTACTTGGATTGCGCAAATCAACAAGTACTCCCGCAGATACCATCTTAACTAAGGTTATTCTTAATTAAGTAGCTCACCAGACATCTTTTGTCAAGAGTAATAACATAGCTGTTGAGGACTTGACATAAATGGTTGCTTGCTGCAAGAAGAATGGTATCAATATTACCATAGAAGTAGATGTTGTTTGAATTATTCTTGATTATTTGTATTAATGTGAATAGCTCTCTGCTCTGTTCTTAACTGGGAATCCTTGCTCCTTGGCTCCTTTCAATTGTACAAAAGGTGATTTGTCAGAATCTTGAGGTCTTTTAGTTTGTTCCGAGCCTCTGAGGTTCCTCAGTTTCACCTCTGAATGTGGTATTTCTACGCCAACTCTCACTTGAAAGGCATGCTTTTTGTGTATATTTTCTTAGTTGGTTTACATTTATTGGATGTTCCAGTGTTATTCTATCTGCATATGTACAATTGGATTTACAAAACAACAAGCAAAGCAAGCATCTTCTTGTTGTCAACATTGTGTTTTCTTAGTTGTTGTTAGTTACCAGATGTGTTAGAACAACACACACACGTTTGTGATTTTGCCTTGGCTTTCTGATTTCTGAATTGAAACGAGCAGGTGCATGGGTTTCTTGAGAGGCTCCCATGACCAAGTTCCTCAACCAGTCCGACCCTCCCAGACATGTTGTGCAGTGTCTCAACTCATCGCATTGTGATTAAACAGATTGGGATTAGATGGACACCGCGAACATCGGCTAGGGTGGTGAGGACGAAAAGCGACGACATGGGTCGGGCACCGTGTTAAAATAGAGGACATGGACTTGTGAGAGAGTCTTGATCCATGCTCATTGTCCTAGGGGCATGTGATACTTTTTCTCCTCCCGTTGCAACACACGGGCCTTTTTGCTAGTACATACCTATACGTGGTATTTCCGTGCCGTTCTAAGCAAATTTGTATGTGCCATCTTTAATTTTCAAAATAAATTTCCTTTTTGTGTGCTCGTATCGCTCATGAAACGGTAGGGGGTGGCTGATATTTTTTCATGCTAGATGTGTTATTCTCAAGATGAGTGTTTATTCACTTGTCATTGCACGAGAGTACGACAAAGGTATTAGGGATGCCAAGTGAAAAATGAATTTACTTTATGTTGTCAAATAATAAATTCCTTGGAAAGTGTTGGTATAGACGGCACCCGTGGATACGGCTAGCCGTGGAATGTGAAAGTATGGTGGAAAAAGGAACAAACTTTATTTTCTATTTGGGAACCGCCTATGATATATCTAGCATGGAAAGTATTGAGAACTTCTCGATCGTTTTCGTTGACAGGAAAAGCATGCCACCCAAAATGTTTTATCTCCATCTTTTTCGCTTTGAACTCTGGCACCTCTACCAATCCCTACTTCCATCTGCGAATGGCCTTTCTATTTACTTTATGCAATTTTTATTTTTATTTGAGTCTTCATCTTCTCTTATAAAGCACCAACTAAGGGGCACTATGATCGTGCTTGAGTATTGGGTGTAGCTAATATGCGAGTGTGTTTCATGTATGGATCAATGATAGAGCATAATGGACTAGGGATAACTTGCTTTAGTGTTGATATTCTGAAAGAGATGGTTGCTTGTTGATATGCTTGAGTATTGAAATCTTCATGTCAAAACTAGACTATTGCTTTCAATCATATAAAAGTTTAAATGTCCATGCTACAAAAGAAAACAATATGTGATGAACATGTTAGGCAGCATTCAACATCAAAAATTTTGTTTTTATCATTTACCTACTCGAGGACAAGTAGGAATTAAGCTTGGGGATGTTGATACGTCTCCAACGTATCTATAATTTTTGCTTGTTCCATGTTGTTATATTATCATTTTTGGATGTTTTACAATCATTTTATAGCAACTTTATATCATTTTTTTTGGACTAACCTATTGACATAGTGCCCAGTTCTAGTTTCTAGTTGCTGTTTTTGCTTGTTTTTTACTTCGCAGAAAATCAATACCAAACGGAGTCCAAACACAGCGAAACTTTTTGGAGATTTTTTCTGGATCAGAAGACACCTGTTGGGCCAAAGAAGTACCAAAGGGGGGCTCCGAGGGGAGCACAACCCACCTGGGCACGGCTGGGAATTCAGGCACGCCCTGGTGGGTTGTGCCCACCTCGGCCGCCTCCCGCACCGCCTCTTTGCTCTATAAATACCCCGAAAATCTAAAAACCCTGGGGGAGTCGACGAAACATAATTCCAACCGCCGCAAGTCCCAGAAACAACAGATCCAATCTAGACACCATCACGGAGGGGTTCATCATCCTCATTGGTGCCTCTCCGATGATGCGTGAGTAGTTCATTGTAGACCTACGGGTCCGTAGTTAGTAGCTAGTTGGCTTCCTCTCTCTCTTTTTGATTCTCAATACAATGGTCTCTTGGAGATCTATTTGATGTAACTCTTTTTGCGGTGTGTTTGTTGGGATTCGATGAATTTTGATTTTATGATCAGATCTATTTTATCCATGAAAGTTATTTGAGTCTTCTTTTGATCTCTTATATGCATGATTACTTATAGCCTCGTATTTCTTCTTTGAATTTTTGGTTTAGTTAGGCCGACTAGATCGATTTTTCTTGCCATGGGAAGAGGTGCTTTGTGATGGGTTCGGTCGTGCGGTGTTCTTTCCCAGTGACAGAAGGGGCCGCAAGACACGTATTGATCGTTGCCATTAAGGATAACAAGATGGGATCTATTCCTACATGAATAGATCTTCTCTACATCATGTCATTGTTCTTATTGCATTACTTTGTTTCTCCACGAACTTAATACACTAGATGCATGCTGGATAGCGGTCGATGTGTGGAGTAATAGTAGTAGATGCAGGCAGGAGTCGGTCTACTAATCTTGGACGTGATGCCTATATAATGATCATTGCCTGGATATCGTCATAATTATTTGAAGTTCTATCAATTGCCCAACAGTAATTTGTTTACCCACCGTATGCTATTTTTCTCGAGAGAAGCCACTAGTGAAATCTACAGCCCCCGGGTCTATTCTTCTTCATATTTGCTTTTCGATCTATTATTTGCCACTTTTATTTTCATATCTATATTTCCAAAAACCCAAAAATACCTTGCTGCACTTTTTCTCTATTTATTTTATTTTGTTTTATTGCGAGATCTATTTATCCAATCTACCACAAATTTATCTATCTTTTTACTGTGGAGGGATTGACAACCCCTCTTACGCGCCGGGTTGCAAGTGTTTGTTCTTTGTGTGCAGGTACCGTTTACATAGTGTTGCTTGGTTCTCCTACTAGATTGATACCTTGATTTCATAACTGAGGGAAATACCTACCATAGTTGTGCTGCATCATCCCTTCCTCTTTGGGGAAATACCGACGTAGTTCAAGCGACATCACCAAGCTGCCCTGTCGCCGACTGCCGGCTGCGTTGGGCTCACCGGCTGCCTCGGGTCGGCCGTGTCACTCGCCGGCTGCTCAGGCCAGCTGCGCTCGACCGCACGTCGTCCCACGCCGACCGTCATCACGGGCTTCCTCTCGGACTCCGCCGCCACCCCACCTCTACCGAGCGGCATCCTCGACCTCGCGCGCGATCGGATTGATCACCCGCCCGCCGCCACGATCCACCTCATCTACGCCGTGTGACCGACCTGGCCTATCAGTTGTGCACGCCTCCGCATGTCCCATGAAGACCGTCCACAGCACTGCGCGCCCCTACACCGACCGAGCATTGGGTTACCGCTGCGTTGCCCCGTCGGGCCGCACTGCCGCCGCCCCATGGTTCACCCCGCGGCTGCACCGACCTGTGTGTTGCCGCTGTGTCGCCCCATCGGGTCGTAGCAAGCGTTTCACGCGGTCTCCGCTGCCGCTTGAGGCCGCCCCCGCAGCTGCATTGACTCACGCGCCGCCGCTGCATTGCCCCTTCGGGTCGTAGCGCCGCGGCCCTCGGTCCGCCGTCACCCCGATGTTTTCTCATCATCGCCCCGACCCGTGTGCTGCCACTGCGTCGCCCCTTCGGGCCGTAGCGCCGTGGCCCACGGTCCACTGCCGTCCCCGCGCGTCGACTTCCCATGGTATGCGCCGTGCCGCCTCCCTTGACGCGGGAACGCCACCGTCCGTGCCAGTCTTCGTCATGATGTTGGGTTCCTCGCCTACTTCGAGCATCACCGCCGCGCTCCTAACCTAGCCGCCGCCGCCGCTCTTTTTCGGCCGTCGCCGCCGCTACCCCTGTAGTCGCCGCCGTCCGTCCACCCCCTTCGTCTTTGTCCAACACCAACCCGTCGCCAGCGTCGTCGTCATCTACCCCGACCACTTAATCTACTCCAACAACCACGGGCGACATCGGCCCCGCGCCGATTGGCGCTGCAACCATCATCGAGTCCTTCTCTGCTGGCCTCTCCGACTTCCCCGACATGGCGTACAGCTCGTGCATGTCCCAGTCTACGCATGCCCGGTGCTGGCAACACCGATGCGTGCCTTCGTCCACGACGTGTCCCCGGGCCTGGCAAGCCTGGTGCGGTGCTTCGTCAACTTCATCTTCGTCCGTCTACGCATGCCCGGTGCTTGCAACACTGACGCGTGCTTTCGTCTACGACGTATCCCCGGGTTTGGCAAACCCGGCGCGATGCCTCGTCAGCACTGTCTTATTCCCGGTGCACCACTACTTCGACACCACTGTGCCCATGACTAACTCATCACCTCCTTGCACCTGCGGCTCCACGACGACTTCCTCTATACCGGGTACCCCGACTTGACATCGACCACGGCGTTCTTTGCATAGCTACCTCGACCACGGCTACACCACCCATGCTCTCGGCTACTTCGACAACGACACAAAGGGCTACCACCTTGCTTGAGCAACCTCGTCGGTTTCCACTCCAACCACGACTTCCGCTATGCATTGACCGTTACGACTGGGGAGGGGGGGGGGGGTCCATCGGCTTACCTTCGGATTCTTCTCTAGTACCACCGTCTGCATCGCTACTGTTGTGACTGCGGGGGATGTTGAGTATATGATTATTAGGAAGTATAGGATATACAAGGATTTGGTCCTGCCTTGTCTTGTACTCCAAGTAGGTCATTGTACTCCTATATATATGCCCACGAGGCTCAAGCAATACATCAACGATTCCACCAATCCCTCTCTATCTCTTCTAACAAAAGGTTCCACCTTCCTTTAATGTTCTCGTTGGACTTGAAATTTCCGTTCCTCTGCCCTTTCATTCCCTCTCTTTTTTGTTCCCTCCAACTATTTTAAGTGCCGCACTCATTTTCCCCAAACCCACCGTATAAATGTTCTTCCCAATTCACCAAATGAACCCACAGCTTCATTCGCACTATCCCATCATATGTCTCTTCTTCCGTAGATCTAGTTCACTTGCGGCGGCCAAATGGATCCCTCCCTGGTGTCCGGCATGGCCGGCGTGCTTCGAAGCGGCAAACAACGTAAACTTCCTCCGTCGACCCCAAAACCTAATCCTAGACTACCAGGTAAGAACTCTGGCCCCCTCTCGTCCCACGGCCCCTTTTAAGATTTGCACGTGCTTTTACATTTTCACATGTTGTTCTTTGAAAGAAGTAATCAAATTGTAGGCTCCGTACATCATTTAATTCTATCTAGGATTATACCGATTTAGTATGTAGTTTCTTAATAAATTAGCCATATTATATGGGGTACTTCACATAGTTCTATCTAGGGTTACAATAATTTAGTATGTAGGTTCATATTAAATCTTGTGTGTTGTTTTTCACAATTGAATGATTTATTCATCTTAATATAACATGTTCTAGATTTGGTAGTGCAGTACTACTTCTTATTCTTACTAATACAATCTAATTGTGGAGTATGTGTTACCCTGTGAATCTTTGTTCACATTATTGAAGACCATGCGTAGTAACAAGTCGTGTCTGACCATACAGTTGTTGTTGCCAGAACAGCACATCTGTACTGCAGGATTAAAGGAGAAACACCGGAGGAGGATTGTCCTATAGCCAAACGTGCGCTAAGAAAATATGTGGTATACAAAATTGATATGGATTCACAGGGTTCAGATGATGCCAGTCAGATTGATATAGGTCAAGATCCTGGTAATCTTAAGAAAACTACTTCTCAGGTACAAATTTCCTGTACATCATATTAGTACCACTTCTAGATTTTTGTTTCTAAATTATGTGTTCGAATGCATTTGTCCAGGCAATGTATGGTTCTACAGTGGCACTACAGAAGAAGCGCACCATAGCAGACATACCTTCATCTTCAACTGCAACAATATCTACAGTGAACGACCCATCTATTCACATGGTTAAATTTTCTTTCTTGATTGCTAATTCATCTACAAGTTGAACTTGTGTTGTAAAACGTTTATTAAAACTAGACATGCATATGTTCTATCCTTAATGGGTGTATGTCGGTGTACTAAGACTTGGGTCCCCGATACCCATGACTTATGCGCAGGCAGTAGCTGTTCCCCAGCAAGGGAGCTTGCCGCAAAGACCAAAAACCCAAGCCAAGATTGATACGTCCATTTTGCATCATGATTTCCTACTGTTATTTATGATGTTTTTATGCATAATAATGCTTTTTGGAGTAATTCTAATGCCTTTTCTCTCATAATATGCAAGGTTCACACAAAGAGAGAGAATTCCGGCAGCTGGAAATCTGGACCTGAAAAAGCTACATCAGGCTACCTATTCTGCACAACTCCAAATGAGCTGAAACTTCACGAGGAATTTTTATGGAATATATAAGAATTATTGGAGCCAATAAGTACCAGAGGGGGCCCACCAGGTGGGCACAACCCACCTGAGCGCCAGGGAGCCCAGGCACACCCTGGTGGGTTGTGCCCTCCTCGGCCCACCTCCGGTGCCCCTCTTCTGGTATATAAGTCATTTTGACCTAGAAAAAATAAGGAGAGGACTTTCGGGACGAAGCGCCGCTGTCTCGAGGTGGAACTTGGGCAAGAGCACTTTTGCCCTCCGGCGAAGCGATTCCGCCGGGGGAACTTCCCTCCCGGAGGGGGAAATCATCGTCATCATCATCACCAACAACTCTCCCATCTTGGGGAGGGCAATCTCCATCAACATCTTCAACAGCACCATCTCCTCTCAAACCCTAGTTCATCTCTTGTGTTCAATCTTTGTACCGAAACTATAGATTGGTTCTTGTGGGTGACTAGTAGTGTTGATTACATCTTGTAGTTGATTACTATATGGTTTATTTGGTGGAAGATTATATGTTCAGATCCATTATGCTATTTAATACCCCTCTGATCTTGAGCATGATTATCATTAGTGAGTAGCTACTTTTGTTCTTGAGGTCACGGGAGAAATCTTGTTGCAAGTAATCATGTGAACTTGATATGTGTTCGATATTTTGATGATATGTATGTTGTGATTCCCTTAGTGGTGTCATGTGAACGTCGGCTACATGGCACTTCACCTTATTAGAGCCTAAGGGAATGCATTGTGGAGTAGTTATTAGATGATGGGTTGCGAGAGTGACAGAAGCTTAAACCCTAGTTTATGCGCTATTCTGTAAGGGGCTGATTTGGATCCAAAAGTTTAATGCTATGGTTAGATTTATTCTTAATACTTTTCTCGTAGTTGCGGATGCTTGTGAGGGGGTTCATCATAAGTAGGAGGTTTGTTCAAGTAGGAACAACACCTAAGCACCGGTCCACCCACATATCAAATTATCAAAGTAGCAAACACAAATCAAACCAACATGATGAAAGTGACTAGATGAAATTCCCGTGTACCCTCAAGAATGCTTTGCTTATCATAAGAGATCGTTTTGGCCTGTCCTTTGCCTCAAAAGGATTGGGCTACCTTGCTGCACTTTTGTTACCATTACCGTTACTTGCTCGTTACAAATTATCTTGCTACCAAACTACTCGTTACTTATAATTTCAGTGCTTGCAGACATTACCTTGCTGAAAACCGCTTGTCATTTCCTTCTGCTCCTCATTGGGTTTGACACTCTTACTTATTGAAAGGACTACGATTGATCCCCTATACTTGTGGGTCATCAAGGCTCTTTTCTGGCACCATTGCCGGGGAGTGAAGCGCTCTTGGTAAGTGGAAATCGGTAAGGAAAAATTATTACTACGTGCTGAAATTTATTGTCACTTGCTACTATGGAGAACAATCCTTTGAGGGGTTTGTTCGGGGTATCTTCACCTCGACCGGAACCACAATTAGTTACCCCTCAACCTACTGCACCTACTGAAAATATTGGTTATGAAATTCCTTCGGGTATGATAGAACAACTGCTAGCTAATCCTTATGTAGGAGATGGAACCGAACATCCTGATATGCACATGATATATGTGGATGAAATTTGTGGATTATTTAAGCTTGCAGGTTTTGAAGGAAATATGCCCTAGAGGCAATAATAAAGTTATTATTTTATTTCCTTATGTCATGATAAATGTTTATTATTCATGCTAGAATTGTATTAACCGGAAACTTGATACATGTGTGAATCCATAGACAAAACAAAGTGTCCCTAGTATGCCTCTACTTGACTAGCTCGTTAATCAAAGATGGTTAAGTTTCCTGACCATAGACATGTGTTGTCATTTGATGAACGGGATCACATCATTAGGAGAATGATGTGATGGACATGACCCATCCGTTAGCTTAGCATAATGATCGTTAAGTTTATTGCTATTGCTTTCTTCATGACTTATACATGTTCCTCTGACTATGAGATTATGCAACTCCCGAATACCGGAGGAACACCTTGTGTGCTATCAAACGTCACAACATAACTGGGTGATTATAAAGATGCTCTACAGGTGTCTTCAATGGTGTTTGTTGGGTTGGCATAGATCGAGATTAGGATTTTTCACTCCGTATATCGGAGAGGTATCTCTGGGCCCTCTCGGTAATGCACATCACTATAAGCCTTGCAAGCAATGTGACTAATGAGTTAGTTTCGGGATGATGCATTACGGAACGAGTAAAGAGACTTGCCGGTAACGAGATTGAACTAGGTATGAGGATACCGACGATCGAATCTCGGGCAAGTAACATACCGATGACAAAGGGAACAACGTATGTTGTTATGCGGTGTGACCGATAAAGATCTTCGTAGAATATGTAGGAGCCAATATGAGCATCCAGGTTCTGCTATTGGTTATTGACCGGAGATGTGTCTCGGTCATGTCTACATAGTTCTCGAACCCGTGGGGTCCGCACGCTTAACGTTCGATGACGATTTGTATTATGAGTTATGTGATTTGATAACCGAAGATAGTTCGGAGTCCCGGATGAGATCACGGACATGACGAGGAGTCTCGAAATGGTCGAGAGGTAAAGATCGATATATTGGAAGGCTATATTCGGACATCAGAAAGGTTCCGAGTGATTCGAGTATTTTTCGGAGTACCGGAGAGTTACGGGAATTCGTATTGGGCCTTAATGGGCCATACAGGAAAGGAGAGAAATGCCTCAAGGGTGGCTGCGCCCCTTCCCCATGGACTGGTCCGAATTGGACTAGGGAAAGGGGGCGCCCCCTTCCTTCCTTCTCCTTCTCCCTTCCCCTTTTCCTATTCCATGTGGGAGGTGGAATCCTACTAGGACTAGGGAGTCCTAGTAGGACTCCACACCTTGGGCGCGCCCTATGAGGGCCGGCCTCCTCCTCCCTCCATCCTTTATATATGTGGCCAGGGGGCACCCCATAGACACACAAGTTAATTGTTTTTAGCCGTGTGCGGTGCCCCCCTCCACAGATTTCCACCTCGGTCATATTTTCGGAGAGCTTAGGCGAAGCCCTGCCGGAATCACTTCATCATCACCGTCACCACGCCGTCGTGCTGACGAAACTCTCCCTCGGTCTCAGCTGGATCAAGAGTACGAGGGACGTCACCGAGCTGAACGTGTGCAGAACACGGAGGTGCCGTACGTTCGGTGCTAGGATCGGTCGGATCGTGAAGACGTACAACTACATCAACCGCGTTGATAAACGCTTCCGCTTTCGGTCTACGAGGGTACGTGGACACACTCTCCCGCTCGTTGCTATGCTTCTCCTAGATAGATCTTGCGTGATCGTAGGAATTTTTTTGAATTACTATGTTCCCCAACAGTGGCATCCGAGCCAGGTCTATGCGTAGATGTTATTTGCACGAGTAGAACACAAAGGAGTTGTGGGCGTGGGTGTATACATATTGCTTGCCGTTACTAGTTGTTACTTGGTTCAGCGGTATTGTGAGATGAAGCGGCCCGGACCGACATTACGCGTACGCTTACGCGAGACTGGTTTCACCGCTGCGAGCACTCGTTGCTTAAAGGTGACCGGCAGGTGTCTGTCTCTCTCACTTTAGTTGAACCGGTTTCAATGAAGAGGGTTCTTTTAGAAGATCAAAAAGCAATCACTACACCACGTTGTGGTTTTGATGCGTAGGTAAGAACGGTTCTTGCTCGAAGCCCGTAGCAGCCACGTAAAACTTGCAACAACAAAGTAGAGGACGTCTAACTTGTTTTTGCAGGGCTTGCTGTGATGTGATATGGTCAAGACATGATGTGATATAATTTGTTGTATGAGATGATCATGTTTTGTAACAGAGTTATCGGCAACCGGCAGGAGCCATATGGTTGTCGCTTTATTGTATGCAATGCAATCGCCATGTAATTGCTTTAATTTATCACTAAGCGGTAGCGATAGTCGTAGAAGCAATAAGTTGGCGAGACGACAATGATGCTTCGATGGAGATCATGCTGGGGCGCCGGTGACGATGGACATCAAGCTGGGGCGCCGGTGACGATGAAGATCATAACGGTGCTTCGATGATGGAGATCAAGAGCACAAGATGATGATGGCCATATCATGTCACATATTGAATTGCATGTGATGTTAATCCTTTTATGCATCTTATTTTGCTTAGTACGACGGTAGCATTATAAGATGATCTCTCACTAAATTTCAAGGTACAAGTGTTCTCCCTGAGTATGCACCGTTGCTACAGTTCGTCGTGCCGAGACACCACGTGATGATCGGGTGTGATAAGCTCTACGTTCACATACAACGGGTGCAAGCCAGTTTTGCACACGTAGAATACTCGGGTTAAACTTGACGAGCCTAGCATATGCAGATATGGCCTCAGAACACTGAGACCGAAAGGTTGAACGTGAATCATATAATAGATATGATCAACATAGTGATGTTCACCATTGAAAACTACTCCATCTCACGTGATGATCGGACATGGTTTAGTTGATTTGGATCACGTGATCACTTAGATGATTAGAGGGATGTCTATCTAAGTGGGAGTTCTTAAGTAATATGATTAATTGAACTTTAATTTATCATGAACTTAGTCCTGGTAGTATTTGCAAATTATGTTGTAGATCAATAGCTCGCGTATAGCTCCCCTGTTTTATTTTTGATATGTTCCTAGAGAAAACTAAGTTGAAAGACGATAGTAGCAATGATGCGGACTGGTTCCGTGATATGAGGTTTATCCTCATTGCTGCACAGAAGAATTATGTCCTTGATGCACCGCTAGGTGATAGAACTATTGCATGAGCAGATGCAGATGTTATGAACGTTTGACAAGCTCGGTATGATGACTACTTGATAGTTTAGTGCACCATGCTTTACGGCTTAGAACCGGGACTTCAAAAACGTTTTGAACGACATGGATCATATTAGATGTTCCAAGAGCTGAAATCGGTATTTCAGACTCATGCTCGTGTCGAGAGGTATGAGACTCTGACAAGTACTTCGTCTACAAGATGGAGGAGAATAGCTCAACCAGTGAGCATGTGCTCAGAATATCTGAGTACTACAGTTGCTTGAATCAAGTGGGAGTTAATCTTCCGGATAAGATAGTAATTGACAGAATTCTCTAGTCACTATCACCAAGTTACTGGAACTTCGTGATGAACTATAATATGCAAGGGATGACAAAAACGATTCCCGAGCTCTTCGTGATGCTGAAATCAACGAAGGTAGAAATCAAGAAAGAGCATCAAGTGTTGATGGTTAACAAGACCACTAGTTTCAAGAAAAGGGCAAAGGGAAGAAAGGGAACTTCAAGAAGAATAACAAGCAAGTTGCTACTCCAGGGAAGAAGCCCAAGTCTGGACCTAAGCCTGAAACTGAGTGCTTCTACTGCAAAGGGACTGGTCACTGGAAGCGGAACTGCCCCAAATACTTGGCGGATAAGAAGGATGGCAAAGTGAACAAAGGTATATTTGATATACATGTTATTGATGTGTATTTTACTAGTGTTCACAGTAGCCCCTGGGTATTTGATACTGGTTCAGTTGCTAACATTAGTAACTCAAAACAGGAGTTGCAAAATGAACAGAGACTAGTTAATGATGAGGTGACGATGTGTGTTGGAAGTGATTCCAAGGTTGATAAGATCACCATCGCACACTCCCTCTACTTTCGGGATTAGTGTTGAACCTAAATAAATGTTATTTGGTGTTTGCGTTGAGCATGAATATGATTGGATCATGTTTATTGCGATACGGTTATTCATTTAAGTCAGAGAATAATTGTTGTTCTGTTTACATGAATAAAACCTTCTATGGTCATACACTCAATATAAATGGTTTATTGAATCTCGATCGTGGTGATACACGTATTCATAATATTGATGCCAAAAGATGCAAAGTTGATAATGATAGTGCAACATATTTGTGGCACTGCCGTTTAGGTCATATTGGTGTAAAGCGGATGAAGAAACTCCATGCTGATGGGCTTTTGGAATCACTTGATACTTGCAAACCATGCCTCATGGGCAAGATGACTAAAACTCCGTTCTCTGGAACAATGGAGCGAGCAACTGACTTATTGGAAATAATACATACTGATGTATGCGGTCCGATGAGTGTTGAAGCTCGCGGCAGGTATCGTTATTTTCTGACCTTCACAGATGATTTGAGCAGATATGGGTATATCTACTTAATGAAACATAAGTCTAAAACATTTGAAAAGTTCAAAGAATTTTAGAGTGAAGTGGAAAATCATCGTAACAAGAAAATAAAATTTCTGCGATCTGATCGTGGAGGTGAATATTTGAGTTATGAGTTTGGTCTTCATTTGAAACAATGTGGAATAGTTTCACAACTTACGCCACCTGGAACACCACAGCGTAATGGTGTGTCCGAACGTCGGAACCGTACTTTATTAGATATGGTGCGATCTATGATATCTCTTACCGATTTACCACTATCGTTTTGGGGTTATGCATTAGAGACAGCTGCATTCACGTTAAATAGGGCACCATCTAAATCCGTTGAGACGACACCATATAAACTGTGGTTTGGCAAGAAACCTAAGCTGTCGTTTCTTAAAGTTTGGGGTTGCGATGCTTATGTGAAAAAGCTTCAGCCTGATAAGCTCGAACCCAAATCGGAGAAGTGCGTCTTCATAGGATACCCAAAAGAAACTGTTGGGTACACCTTCTATCACAGATCCAAAGGCAAGATTTTTGTTGCTAAGAATGGATCCTTTCTAGAGAAGGAGTTTCTCTCGAAAGAAGTGAGTGGGAGGAAAGTAGAACTTGATGAGGTAATTGTACCTTCTCCTGAATTGGAAAGTAGTTTATCACAGAAATCAGTTCCAGTGATTCCTACACCAATTAGTGAGGAAACTAATGATGATGATCATGAAACTTCAGATCAAGTTACTACAGAACCTCGTAGGTCAACCAGAGTATGTTCCGCACCAGAGTGGTACGGTAATCCTGATCTGGAAATCATGTTACTAGACCATGACGAACCTACGAACTATGAGGAAGCGATGATGAGCCCAGATTCCGATAAATGGCTTGAGGCCATGAAATCTGAGATAGGATCCATGTATGAGAACAAAGTATGGACTTTGACTGACTTGCCCGATGATCGGCGAGCCATTTAAAAAAAATGGATCTTCAAGAGGAAGATAGACGCTGATAGTAGTGTTACTATCTACAAAGCTCGAATTGTCGCAAAAGTTTTTCGACAAGTTCAAGGTGTTGACTACGATGAGATTTTCTCACTCGTATCGATGCTTAAAGTCTGTCTGAATCATGTTAGCAATTGCCGCATTTTATGAAATCTGGCAAATGGATGTCAAAACTACATTCCTTAATGGAATTTTTAAAGAAGAAGTTATATATGATGCAACCAGAAGGTTTTGTCAATCCTAAAGGTGCTAACAAAATGTGCAAGCTCCAGCGATCCATCTATGGACTGGTGCAAGCATCTCGGAGTTGGAATATACGCTTTGATGAAGTGATCAAAGCATATGGTTTTATACAGACTTACAGTGAAGCCTGTATTTACAAGAAAGTGAGTGGGAGCTCTGTAGCATTTCTGATATTATATGTGGATGACATATTGTTGATTGGAAATGATATAGAATTTCTGGATAGCATAAAAGGATACTTGAATAAGAATTTTTAAATAAAAAGGACCTCGGTGAAGCTGCTTAAGTATTGAGCATCAAGATCTATAGGGATAGATCGAGACGCTTAATAGGACTTTCACAAAGCACATACCTTGACAAGATTTTGAAGAAGTTCAAAATGGATCAGCCAAAGAAGGAGTTCTTGCCTGTGTTACAAGGTGTAAAATTGAGTAAGACTAAAAACCCGACCCCGGCAGAAGATAGAAAGAGAATGAAAGTCATTCCCTATGCCTCAGTCATAGGTTCTATAAAGTATGCCATGCTATGTACCAGACCAGTTGTGTGCCTTGCTATGAGTTTAGCAAGGAGGTACGATAGTGATCCAGGGATAGATCACTGGATAATGGTCAAAGTTATCCTTAGTTACCTAAGAGGACTAAGGAAATATTTCTCGGTTATGGAGGTGATAAAAGAGTTCGTCGTAAAAGGTTACGTCGATGCAAGCTTTTACACCGATCCAGATGACTCATAGTCTCAATCTAGATACATATTGAAAGTGGGAGCAATTAGCTAGAGTAGCTCTGTGCAGAGCATTGTAGACATAGAAATTTGCAAAATACATATGGATCTGAATGTGGCAGGCCCGTTGACTAAACTTCTCTCACAAACAAAACTTGATCACACCTTAGTACTCTTTGGGTGTTAATCACATGGCGATGTGAACTAGATTATTGACTCTAGTAAACCTTTTGAGTGTTGGTCACATAAGCGATGTGAACTATGGGTGTTAATCACATGGTGATGTGAACTATTGGTGTTAAATCACATGGCGATGTGAACTAGATTATTGACTCTAGTGCAAGTGGGAGACTGAAGGAAATATGCCCTAGAGGCAATAATAAAGTTATTATTTTATTTCCTTATGTCATGATAAATGTTTATTGTTCATGCTAGAATTGTATTAACCGGAAACTTGATACATGTGTGAATACATAGACAAAACAAAGTGTCCCTAGTATGCCTCTACTTGACTAGCTCGTTAATCAAAGATGGTTAAGTTTCCTGACCATAGACATGTGTTGTCATTTGATGAACGGGATCACATCATTAGGAGAATGATGTGATGGACATGACCCATCCGTTAGCTTAGCATAATGATCGTTAAGTTTATTGCTATTGCTTTCTTCATGACTTATACATGTTCCTCTGACTATGAGATTATGCAACTCCCGAATACCGGAGGAACACCTTGTGTGCTATCAAACATCACAACATAACTGGGTGATTATAAAGATGCTCTACAGGTGTCTCCAATGGTGTTTGTTGGGTTGGCATAGATCGAGATTAGGATTTGTCACTCCGTGTATCGGAGAGGTATCTCTGGGCCCTCTCGGTAATGCACATCACTATAAGCCTTGCAAGCAATGTGACTAATGAGTTAGTTTCGGGATGATGCATTACGGAACGAGTAAAGAGACTTGCCGGTAACGAGATTGAACTAGGTATGAGGATACCGACGATCGAATCTCGGGCAAGTAACATACCGATGACAAAGGGAACAATGTATGTTGTTATGCGGTGTGACCGATAAAGATCTTCGTAGAATATGTAGGAGCCAATATGAGCATCTAGGTTCCGCTATTGGCTATTGACCGGAGATGTGTCTCGGTCATGTCTACATAGTTCTCGAACCCGTAGGGTCCGCACGCTTAACGTTCGATGACGATTTGTATTATGAGTTATGTGATTTGATAACCGAAGATAGTTCGGAGTCCCGGATGAGATCACGGACATGACGAGGAGTCTCGAAATGGTCGAGAGGTAAAGATCGATATATTGGAAGGCTATATTCGGACATCGGAAAGGTTCCGAGTGATTCGAGTATTTTTCGGAGTACCGGAGAGTTACGGGAATTCGTATTGGGCCTTAATGGGCCATACAGGAAAGGAGAGAAATGCCTCAAGGGTGGCTGCGCCCCTTCCCCATGGACTGGTCCGAATTGGACTAGGGAAAGGGGGCGCCCCCTTCCTTCCTTCTCCTTCTCCCTTCCCTTTTTCCTATTCCATGTGGGAGGTGGAATCCTACTAGGACTAGGGAGTCCTAGTAGGACTCCACACCTTGGGCGCGCCCTATGAGGGCCGGCCTCCTCCTCCCTCCATCCTTTATATATGTGGCCAGGGGGCACCCCATAGACACACAAGTTAATTGTTTTTAGCCGTGTGCGGTGCCCCCCTCCACAGATTTCCACCTCGGTCATATTTTCGGAGAGCTTAGGCGAAGCCCTGCCGGAATCACTTCATCATCACCGTCACCACGCCGTCGTGCTGACGAAACTCTCCCTCTGTCTCAGCTGGATCAAGAGTACGAGGGACGTCACCGAGCTGAACGTGTGCAGAACACGGAGCTGCCGTACGTTCGGTGCTAGGATCGGTCGGATCGTGAAGACGTACAACTACATCAACCGCGTTGATAAACGCTTCCGCTTTCGGTCTACGAGGGTACGTGGACACACTCTCCCGCTCGTTGCTATGCTTCTCCTAGATAGATCTTGCATGATCGTAGGAAAATTTTTGAATTACTATGTTCCCCAACAGTGGCATCCGAGCCAGGTCTATGCGTAGATGTTATTTGCACGAGTAGAACACAAAGGAGTTGTGGGCGTGGGTGTATACATATTGCTTGCCGTTACTAGTTGTTACTTGGTTCAGCGGTATTGTGAGATGAAGCGGCCCGGACCGACATTACGCGTACGCTTACGCGAGACTGGTTTCACCGCTGCGAGCACTCGTTGCTTAAAGGTGACCGGCGGGTGTCTGTCTCTCTCACTTTAGTTGAACCGGTTTCAATGAAGAGGGTTCTTTTAGAAGATCAAAAAGCAATCACTACACCACGTTGTGGTTTTGATGCGTAGGTAAGAACGGTTCTTGCTCGAAGCCCGTAGCAGCCACGTAAAACTTGCAACAACAAAGTAGAGGATGTCTAACTTGTTTTTGCAGGGCTTGCTGTGATGTGATATGGTCAAGACATGATTTGATATAATTTGTTGTATGAGATGATCATGTTTTGTAACAGAGTTATCGGCAACCGGCAGGAGCCATATGGTTGTCGCTTTATTGTATGCAATGCAATCGCCATGTAATTGCTTTAATTTATCACTAAGCGGTAGCGATAGTCGTAGAAGCAATAAGTTGGCGAGACGACAATGATGCTTTGATGGAGATCATGCTGGGGCGCCGGTGACGATGGACATCAAGCTGGGGCGCCGGTGACGATGAAGATCATAACGGTGCTTCGATGATGGAGATCAAGAGCACAAGATGATGATGGCCATATCATGTCACATATTGAATTGCATGTGATGTTAATCCTTTTATGCATCTTATTTTTCTTAGTACGACGGTAGCATTATAAGATGATCTCTCACTAAATTTCAAGGTACAAGTGTTCTCCCTGAGTATGCACCGTTGCTACAGTTCATCGTGCCGAGACACCACGTGATGATCGGGTGTGATAAGCTCTACGTTCACATACAACGGGTGCAAGCCAGTTTTGCACACGCAGAATACTCGGGTTAAACTTGACGAGCCTAGCATATGCAGATATGGCCTCAGAACACTGAGACCGAAAGGAATTTTTTGTGTGATCGTAGGAATTTTTTTGAATTACTACGTTCCCCAATAGGTTTACCCGGAGATGAAGCTAAGAAGAAGGTTTTCCCTTTATCTTTGAAGGGAAAAGCATTGGCATGGTATAGGCTATGCGATGATATTGGATCTTGGAATTGGAATCGATTGAAATTGGAATTTCACCAAAAAAAATATCCTATGCATCTAGTTCATCGTGATTAGAATTACATATATAATTTTTGGCCTCGTGAAGGAGAAAGTATCGCTCAAGCTTGGGGGAGGCTTAAGTCGATGTTATATTCATGCCCCAATCATGAGCTCTCAAGAGAAATTATTATTCAGAATTTTTATGCTCGGCTTTCTCATGACGATCGATCCATGCTTGATACTTCTTGTACTGGTTCCTTTATGAAGACGACTATTGATTTCCGGTGGGATCTTTTAGAAAGAATTAAACACAACTCTGAAGATTGGGAACTCGACGAAGGTAAAGAGTTGGGTATTAAGCTCAAGTATGATTGTGTTAAATCTTTTATGAATACCGATGCTTTTCAAAAGTTTAGCACTAAATATGGACTTGACTCTGAGATAGTAGCCTCCTTTTGTGAATCATTTGCTACTCATGTTGACCTCCCTAAGGATAAGTGGTTTAAATATCACCCACCTATCAAAGAAAAAATTTAAGAACCAGTAGTAGCTAAAGATGAAACTATTATTTACAATGTTGATCCAGTTGTGCCTACTGCTTATATTGAAAAACCACCTTTCCCTGTTAGGATAAAGGAACATGCTAAAGTCTCAACTGTGGTCAACAAAAGTTATATTTGAACTTCCAAACCTGCTGAACAAATCAAAGTAGAACCTAGTGTTGCTATGGTTAAAGATCTCTTGGTTGAAAATATAGATGGGCATGTTATTTACTTCTGTGATGAAGCTGCTAGAATTGCCAAACCCGATGAAAAAGATAAACATAGACCCGTTGTTGGCATGCCTGTTGTCTCAGTTAAAATAGGAGATCACTATTATCATGGTTTATGCGACATAGGTGCTAGTGTGAGTGCCATTCCTTTTACCTTATATCAAAAAATTATGAATGATATAGCACCCGCCGAAATAGAAGACATAGATGTTACTATTAAACTTGCTAATAGGGACACCATCACACCACTTGGGATTGTTAGAGATGTTGAAGTCTTGTGTGGGAAAATAAAATACCCTACTGATTTTCTTGTTCTTGGTTCCCCACAAGATGACTTTTGTCCCATTATCTTTGGTAGACATTTCTTGAACACCGTCAATGCTAAAATTGATTGTGAGAAACAAACCGTCGGTGTTAGTTTTGGTAATGAGTCTCATGAGTTTAATTTTTCCAAGTTTAGTAGAAAACATCATAAGGAAGAATTGTCTAGTAAGGATGAAATAATTGGTCTTGCTTCTATTGCTATGCCTCCTACCGATCCACTAGAACAATATTTGCTAGACCATGAAAATGATATGCATCTTCATGAAAGAAATGAAATAGATAAGATTTTCTTTGAACAACGTCCTCTGCTTAAACACAATTTGCCTATTGAAACTCTAGGAGGTCCTCCTCCACCTAAAGGTGATCTTGTGTTTGAATTAAAACAATTGCCAGACACTTTGAAATATGCTTATCTTGATGAGAAAAAGATTTATCCTGTTATTATTAGTGCTAACCTTTCAGAACAAGAAGAAGAAAGATTATTGAAGGTTTTGAAGAAGAACCGAGCTTCCATTGGATATACTCTTGATGATTTAAAGGGCATTAGTCCCACTCTCTGTCGGCATAAAATTAATATGGAGCCTGATGCTAAACCCGTTGTTGATCACCAATGACGTTTAAATCCTAAAATGAAAGAAGTGGTAAGAACAGAAATACTGAAGCTTCTGGAAGTAGGCATAATCTATCCCATAGCTGATAGTAGATGGGTAAGTCCCGTTCATTGTGTCCCTAAAAAAGGAGGTATTACCATTCTTCCTAATGATAAGAATGAACTTATTCCACAAAGAATTGTTACTGCCTACAGAATGGTAATTGATTTTAGAAAACTAAATAAAGCTACAAGAAAAGATCATTACCCTCTGCCTTTTATTGATCAAATGTTAGAAAGACTATCGAAGCACACACATTTTTGCTTTCTTGATGGATATTCCTGTTTTTCTCAAATACCTGTCTCACAACCTGATCAAGAGAAAACCACCTTTACTTGCCCTTTTGGAACTTATGCTTATAGACGTATGCCTTTTGGTTTATGTAATGCACCTGCTACTTTTCAAAGATGT
The DNA here is from genome assembly GCA_011799875.1 of Thinopyrum elongatum. Classification (NCBI taxonomy): domain Eukaryota; kingdom Viridiplantae; phylum Streptophyta; class Magnoliopsida; order Poales; family Poaceae; genus Thinopyrum; species Thinopyrum elongatum. Next base: position 152,371,689 of record CM022300.1, on the reverse strand, counting down.
ATGACGGCTATATTCTCTGATTTTTGTGAAAATATTGTTGAGGTTTTCATGTATGATTTCTCCATTTACGGAACTTCTTTTGATGATTTCTTGAGCAACCTTGATCGAGTTTTGCAGAGATGCGAGCAAACTAATCTCGTCTTGAATTGGGAGAAGTGCCACTTTATGGTTAATGAAGGTATTGTCTTGGGACATAAAATTTTTGAATGAGGTATTGAGGTGGATAAAGCTAAAGTTGATGCAATTGAGAAAATGTCATGCCCTAAAGATATCAAAGGTATCCGTAGTTTCCTCGGTCATGCTGGTTTCTATAGGAGGTTCCATTTGTTTTTATGATGATTGTGTAGAAGCCTTTGAAACACTTAAGAAAGCCTTGATTTCTGCACCTATTGTTCAACCACCTGATTGGAACTGCCTTTTGAAATTATGTGTGATGCTAGTGATTGTGCTATTGGTGCTGTTCTAGGACAAAGAGTCGATAAGAAATTAAATGTTATTCATTATGCTAGTAAAACTCTAGACAGTGCTCAACGAAATTATGCTACTACTGAAAAAGAATTTTTAGCAGTTGTGTTTGCTTGTGATAAATTTAGATCTTAAATTGTTGATTCTGAAGTGACTGTTCACACCGATCATGCTGCTATAAAATATCTTATGGAAAAGAAGGATGCTAAACCTAGACTCATTAGGTGGGTTCTTTTGTTACAAGAATTTGATTTACATATCACTGATAGAAAGGGAGCTGAGAACCTCGTGGCTAATAACTTGTCTAGGTTAGAAAATATTCTTGATGCCCCACAACCTATTAATGATAATTTTCCTGATGAACAATTAGCTGCAATAAATGTTTCTCATAACACTCCTTGGTATGCTGACTATGCCAATTATATTGTTGCTAAATATATACCACCTAGCTTCACATACCAACAAAAGAAAAAATCTTCTATGATTTAAGACATTACTTTTGGGATGACCCACATATTTATAAAGAAGGAGTAGATGGTATTATTAGACGTTGTGTACCTGAGCATGAACAGGGACAAATCCTACAAAAATGTCACTCCGAAGCTTATGGAGGACATCATGCGGCAGATAGAACCGCTCACAAGATATTGCAATCTGGTTTCTATTGGCCTACTCTCTTCAAGGATGCCCGTAAGTTTGCTTTATCTTGTGATGAATGTCAAAGAATTGGTAATATTGGTAAGCGTCAGGAAATGCCTATGAATTATTCTCTTGCTGTTGAACCATTTGATGTTTGGGGATTTGATTACATGGGACCTTTTCCTTCCTCTAATGGGTATACACATATTTTGGTCACTGTTGATTATGTTACTAAGTGGGTAGAAGCTATTCCAACTAGTAATGCTGATCACAACACCTCTATTAAAATGCTTAAGGAATTCATTTTCCCAAGGTTTGGAATCCCTAGATATTTAATGACTGATGGTGGTTCACATTTTATTCATGGTGCTTTCCGTAAAATGCTTGCTAAATATGATGTTAACCATAGAATTGCATCACCTTATCATCCTCAGTCTAGTGGTCAAGTTGAACTTAGCAATAGAGAAATAAAATTAATATTACAAAAAACTGTCAATAGGTCCCGAAAGAATTGGTCTAAGAAGTTAGATGATGCACTTTGGGCTTATAGAACAGCATATAAAAATCATATGGGTATGTCTCCGTATAAAATGGTTTATGGAAAAGCTTGTCATTTGCCTCTTGAGTTGGAACATAAAGCATATTGGGCAATTAAAGAACTCAACTATGACTTCAAACTTGCCGGTAAAAAGAGGTTATTTGATATTAGCTCACTAGATGAATGGAGAACCCAAGCCGATGAAAATGCCAAGTTATTTAAAGAAAAATTTAAAAGATGGCATGACAAAAGAATCCAAAAGCTTGAGTTCAAAGTTGGAGAATATGTTCTTTTGTACAACTCTCATTTCAGATTCTTTGCAGGAAAACTCCTCTCCAAATGGGAAGGACCCTATGTTATCGAGGAGGTTTATCGATCCGGAGCCATCAAGATAAATAATGCCGAAGGTTGTTAATGGGCAACGAATAAAACATTATATCTCAGGTACGCCCATTAATGTTGAAAGCAATATTATCCAAACCATGACACTGGAAGAACACATAAAGGAAACCTTCCGGAACACTCCAGAATCATGAAAAAAAGGAGGTACATGATACGGTAAGTAAACGGACTCCGAAAAATCCACAAAAATATTTTCTGTCCGTTTTGGAATATAACAAAAATTAGGAAAATAAGAAACAACCAGGAAGGCAGCCCTGGTGGGCACAAGACACCAGGCGCCCAGGTGGGTTGTGCCCACCTCGGGTACCTTCCGGACTCCGTTTTTCTTCAGCTTGCTTGTTACCCAAGATAAAAAATCTTTATACACCCCCCCCCCCCGAACCTATTGACCACCGTATCGGAGAGAAATCTTTTGTTTTCTTTTCTTGCTATTTCTGGTCAGATCTGTTAAGCCAGGCATCATGTCTTCTTCCTCCTCCAACAACGTGGAAGAGGATGCTTAGTTGATGAAGATCGATTTGAAGAGAGAAGAGCTTGAAGAAGTCATCAAAGGGGACAAGAGCAAGGAGGCCACTGGAGATCAAGCGCCGGTGGTCGAGCAAGCTTTGCCTGTGGAGGAGGAAGAAGAAGATATCCTTAAACCTTACTATGATCATCTTACCCCCGCTCAGATTGAAGCCTTTCGGATCATCGAAACGGTTCGTGTGCAAAATAAATATCTCACCCGTGAAAATATTCTATTACAAGAGCACATCATTGCGCTCCGGAGCATCATCCATAGATTGGAGAAGCTGTTGGAGAGGGCCACCACTTCATCACCACCACCTCCTTCTTCATCACCAAAGGAAAATTGAGTATCGGGTATGGGCACTCCCCTTGGCTTGTGCCAAGCTTGGGGAGGTTCCCCGGTATCATATCACCTCAACTATATTTTGCCTTTACTTATCCTAGTTCGATCCATAGTTGTCTTTTGATTTAGATGAATAAAAGTTTAGTTTGATCCTTTCTTTTCGAGTGTTTGCTTAGTGATCTATTTCTACTTCTTGAGCTTGCGTTGGTTTTTCCCTTGAAGAGGAAAGGGTGATGCAGCAAAGTAGAGATAAGTATTTCCCTCAGTTAGAGAACCAAGGTATCAATCCAGTAGGAGACAACGCACAAATCACCTAGCACCTGCACAAACAATCAAACAACTTGCACCCAACGCGCTAAAGGGGTTGTCAATCCCTTCACGGTTACTTGCAAAAGTGAGATCTGATAGAGATAGGTAAAACTAAACAAAAGATAAAGTAAATATTTTTGGCTTTTTTGGTTTATAGATATAAAAATAAAAGATTGCAAAATAGTAGATCGGAAAGTAATATAACGGAAAATAGACCCGGGGGCCATAGGTTTCACTAGAGGCTTCTCTCAAGATAGCAAATAATACGGTGGGTGAACAAATTACTGTCGAGCAATTGATAGAAAAGCGCAAAGTTATGACGATATCCAAGGCAATGATTATGAAATATAGGCATCACGTCCGTGTCAAGTAGACCGAAATAATTCTGCATCTACTACTATTACTCCACACATCGACCGACTCCTGCCTGCATCTAGAGTATTAAGTTCATGAAGAACAGAGTAACGCATTAAGTAAGATGACATGATGTAGAGGAATAAACTCAAGCAATATGATGTAAACCCCATCTTTTTATCCTCGATGGCAACAATACAATACGTGCCTTGCTGCCCCTACTGTCACTGGGAAAGGACACCACCACAAGATTGAACCCAAAGCTAAGCACTTCTCCCATTGCAAGAAAAACCAATCTAGTTGGCCAAACCAAACCAAATCATGCAATATAAGAATTCAGAGAAGATTCAAATAATATTCATAGATAAGCTGATCATAAATCCACAATTCATCGGATCTCAATAAACACACCGCAAAAGAATATTACATCGGATAGATCTCCAAGAACAACGAGGAGAACATGGTATTGAGAATCAAAGAGAGAGAAGAAGCCATCTAGCTACTAGCTATGAACCCGTAGGTCTGAGGTAAACTACTCACGCTTCATCGGAAGGGCAATAGAGTTGATGTAGAAGCCCTCCGTGATCAAATCCCCCTCCGACAGGGTGCCGGAAAAGGTCCCTAGATGGGATCTCACGGGTATAGAAGGTTGCGGAGGTGGAAAAGTGTTTTCATGGATGCTTCTGGTGGTTTGGGAACATATGTGAATATATAGGCAAAAGAATTAGGTAAGGGGAGTCACGGGGGCCCACAAGGCAGGGGGCACGCCCTACCCCCTGGGCGCGCCCTCCACCCTTGTGGCCGCCTCGTGGCTCCTCCGACTTCATCTCCAAGTCTCCTGGGTGTCTTCTGGTCCAAGAAAAATCATCACGAAGGTTTTATTCCGTTTGGACTCCGTTTGGTATTCCTTTCCCACGAAGCTAAAAAACAAGGAAAAAAGCAAAAACTGGCACTGGGCTCTAGGTTAATAGGTTAGTCCCAAAAATAATATAAAATAGCATATTAATGCATATAAAACATCCAAAACAGATAATATAATAGCATGGAACAATCAAAAATTATAGATATGTTGGAGACGTATCAAGCATCCCCAAGCTTAATTCCTGCTCGTCCTCGAGTAGGTAAATGATAAAAACAGAATTTTTGATGTGGAATGCTACCTAACATATTTATCCATGTAATTTTATTTATTGTGGCATGAATGTTCAGATCCATAAGATTCAAAACAAAAGTTTAATATTGACATAAAAACAATAATACTTCAAGCATACTAACAAGGCAATTATGTCTTCTCAAAATAACATGGCCAAAGAAAGCTTATCCCTACAAAATCATATAGTCTGGCTATGCTCCATCTTCATCACACAAAATATTCAAATCATGCACAACCCCGATGACAAGCCAAGCAATTGTTTCATACTTTTAGTGTTCTCAAACTTTTTCAACTTTCACGCAATACATGAGCATGAGCCATGGACATAGCACTATGGGTGGAATAGAATATGGTGGTTGTGGAGAAGACAAAAAAGAAGGAGATAGTCTCACATCAACTAGGCGTATTAACGGGCTATGGAGATGCACATCAATAGATATCAATGTGAGTGAGTAGGGATTGCCATACAACGGATGCACTAGAGCTATAAGTGTATTAAAGCTCAAAAGAAAACTAAGTGGGTGTGCATCAAACTTGCTTGCTCATGAAGACCTAGGGCAATTTGAGGAAGCCCATCATTGGAATATACAAGCCAAGTTCTATAATGAAAATTTCCCACTAGTATATGAAAGTGACAAAATAGGAGACTCTCTATCATGAAGATCATGGTGCTACTTTGAAGCACAAGTGTGGTAAAAGGATAGTAGCATTGCCCCTTCTCTCTTTTTCTCTCATTTTTTTTTCTTTTTTTTCTTCTGGTTTGGCTTCTTTGGCCTCTTTTTTTTCATTTCCTCACATGGGACAATGCTCTAATAATGAAGATCATCACACTTTTTATTACTTACAACTCAAGAATTACAACTGGATACTTAGAACAAAATATGACTCTATATGAATGCCTCTGGCGGTGTACCGGGATGTGCAATGAATCAAGAGTGACATGTATGAAAGAATTATGAAAGGTGGCTTTGCCACAAATACGATGTCAACTACATGATCATGCAAAGCAATATGACAATGATGAAGCGTGTCATAATAAAACGGAACGGTGGAAAGTTGCATGGCAATATATCTCGGAATGGCTATAGAAATGCCATAATAGGTAGGTATGGTGGCTGTTTTGAGGAAGGTATATGGTGGGTGTATGGTACCGGCGAAAGTTGTGCGGCACTAGAGAGGCTAGCAAAGGTGGACAGGTGAGAGTGCGTATAATCCATGGACTCAACATTAGTCATAAAGAACTCACATACTTATTGCAAAAATCTATTAGTCATCGAAACAAAGTACTACGCGCATGGTCCTAGGGGATAGATTGGTAGGAAAAGACCATCGCTCGTCCCCGACCGCCACTCATAAGGAAGACAATCAAAAAATATCTCATGCTCCAACTTCATTACATAACAGTTCACCATACGTGCATGCTACGGGACTCACAAACCTTAACACAAGTATTTCTCCAATTCACAATTACTCACTAGCATGACTCTAATATCACCATCTTTATATCTCAAAACAATCATAATGAATCAAACTTCTCATAGTATTCAATGCACTTCATATGAAAGTTTTTATTATATCCCTCTTGGATGTCTATCATATTAGGACTAAATTCATAACCAAAGCAAATTACCATGCTGTTTAGAGACTCTCAAAATAATATAAGTGAAGCATAAGAGTTCAATAATTTCTACAAAATAAAGCCACCGCCGTGCTCTAAAAAGATATAAGTGAAGCACTAGAGCAAAATTGCCTAGCTCAAAAGATATAAGTGAAGCACGTAGAGTATTCTAATAAATCACGATTCATGCATGTCCCTCTCAAAAGGTGTGTACAGCAAGGATGATTGTGGCAAACTAAAAAGCAAAGACTCAAATCATACAAGACGCTCCAAGCAAAACACATATCATGTGGTGAATAAAAATATAGCCTCAAGTAAAGTTACTGATAGACGAAGACGAAAGAGGGGATGCCTTCCAGGGCATCCCCAAGCTTAGGCTCTTGCCACTCCTTATTCCATAGTCCATCAAATCCTTACCCAAAACTTGAAAACTTCACAACACAAAACTCAACAGAAAATCTCATAAGCTCCGTTAGTATAAGAAAATAAATCACCACTTTTGGTACTGTTGTGAACTCATTCTTTATTTATATTGGTGTAATATCTACTGTATTCCGACTTCTCAATGGTTCATACCCCCTGATACTACCCATAGATTCATCAAAATAAGCAAAAAACACAAAGAAAACAGAATCTGTCAAAAACAGAACAGTCTGCGAAGATCCAAATTGTTCTAATACTTATGTAACTCCAAAAATTCTGAAAAAATAGGACAACAGAGAAATTTGTGTATAAATCTTGTGTAAAAAAATCAGGGTTTTTCAACGCTCTAGTGAATTACTAAATTCTGTGACTGGACGCAAAAGTTTCTGTTTTTCAGCAAGATCAAATCAACTATCACCGTAAGCCATCCCAAAGGTCTTACTTGGCACAAACACTAATCAAAACACCAAAACACATCTAACCAGAGGCTAGATGAAAAATTTATTGAAAAATAGAAAAGAAAAATATTGGGTTGTCTCCCAACAAGCGCCTTTGTTTAAAGCCTTTTAGCTAGGCGTTGATAATTTTGATGATGCTCACATGAAAGATAGCAATTGAAACACTAAAAGAGCATCATGTAGCATGTGAAAAACAAGTTTAAGTCTAACATACTTCCTATGCATAGGCATTTTATAAGCAAACAAATTATCAAGACAAGCAAAAACTAGCATATGCAAGGAAAAAGAAAGAAACAATAGCAATCTCAACATAACGAGAGGTAATTTAGTAACATGAAAGTTTCTACCACAATATTTTCCTCTCTCATAATAATTACATGTGGGATCATACTCAAATTAAACAATATAACTATCACATAAAATATTCTCAACATGATCCACATGCATGCAAAGTTGACACTCTTCCAAAATAGTGGGATTATCATCAAATAAAGTCATGACCTCTCCAAACCCACTTTTATCAAAAATTTCATAAGATTGATCATACTCCAAAGTAGTGGGATCATTATATCCTAGAGTTGATACTCTTCCAAACCCACTTTCAATATTATTGCAAACATATTCATCATGAGGCTTAAATAAATTTTCAAGATCATAAGAAAAAACACCCCAATCATGATCATTGCAACAAGTAGTGGACCTAGCAAAACTAGCATCCCCAAGCTTAGGGTTTTGCATATCATTAGCACAACTGACATTAATAGAATTTATAGTAGAACCATTGCAATCATGCTTTTCATCCAAGGAGCTATCGTGAATCACTTCATAGATTTCTTCTTTTAACACTTCATCACAATTTTTAGATTCACGAATTTCAAGCAAAACTTCATAAAGATAATCTAGTGCACTCAAATCACTAGAAATTGGTTCATCATAATTGGATCTCTTAAAAAGATTAGCAAGTGGATGAGGATCCATAAACTTTTAGCAAGGGAAGATGCGAGCAAAAATAAGGCACATGGTAACACAAGCAAACAAAAGATCGAACGAAAAGAAGGGCGAATAAAAAGGCAAATATTTTTGTAAATAGTTTTAGAAGTGGGGGAGAGGAAAATGAGAGGCAAATGGAGAATAATGTAATGCAAGAGATGAGAGTTTATGATGGGTACTTGGTTTGTCTTGACTTGGCGTAGATCTCCCCGGCAACGGCGCCAGAAATTCTTCCTGCTACTTCTTGAGCTTGCGTTGGTTTTTCCCTTGAAGAGGAAAGGGTGATGCAGCAAAGTAGAGATAAGTATTTCCCTCAGTTAGAGAACCAAGGTATCAATTCAGTAGGAGACAACGCACAAATCACCTAGCACCTGCACAAACAATCAAACAACTTGAACCCAACGCGCTAAAGGGGTGGTCAATCCCTTCACGGTTACTTGCAAAAGTGAGATCTGATAGATATAGGTAAAACTAAACAAAATATAAAGTAAATATTTTTGGGTTTTTTGGTTTATAGATCTAAAAATAAAAGATTCCAAAATAGTAGATCGGAAAGTAATATAATGGAAAATAGACCCGGGGCCATAGGTTTCACTAGAGGCTTCTCTCAAGGTAGCAAATAATACGGTGGGTGAACAAATTACTGTCGAGCAATTGATAGAAAAGCGCAAAGTTATGACGATATCCAAGGCAATGATTATGAAATATAGGCATCACATCCGTATCAAGTAGACCAAAATGATTCTGCATCTACTACTATTACTCCACACATCGACCGACTCCTGCCTGCATCTAGAGTATTAAGTTCATGAAGAACAGAGTAACGCATTAAGTAAGATGACATGATGTAGAGGAATAAACTCAAGCAATATGATGTAAACCCCATCTTTTTATCCTCGATAGCAACAATACAATACGTGCCTTACTGCTCCTACTATCACTGGGAAAGGGCACCGCAAGATTGAACCCAAAGCTAAGCACTTCTCCCATTGCAAGAAAAACCAATCTAGTTGGCCAAACCAAATCGATAACTCGAAGAGAATTACAAATATATCAAATCATGCAATATAAGAATTCAGAGAAGATTCAAATAATATTCATAGATAAGCTGATCATAAATCCACAATTCATCGGATCTTGACAAACACACCGCAAAAGAATATTACATCGGATAGATCTCCAAGAACAACAAGGAGAACATGGTATTGAGAATCAAAGAGAGAGAAGCCATCTAGCTACTAGCTATGGACCCGTAGGTCTGAGGTAAACTACTCACGCTTCATCGGAAGGGCAATAGAGTTGATGTAGAAGCCCTCTGTGATCAAATCCCCCTCCGGCAGGGTGCCGGAAAAGGTCCCTAGATGGGATCTCACTGGTACAGAAGGTTGCGGCGGTGGAAAAGTGTTTTCGTGGATGCTTCTGGTGGTTTGGGAACATATGTGAATATATGGGCGAAAGAATTAGGTCAGGGGAGTCACGGGGCCCACAAGGCAGGGGTGCGCCCTACCCCCCTGGGCGCGCCCTCCACCCTTGTGGCCGCCTCGTGGCTCCTCCGACTTCATCTTCAAGTCTCCTGGGTGTCTTCTGGTCCAAGAAAAATCATCGCGAAGGTTTTATTCCGTTTGGACTCCGTTTGGTATTCCTTTCCCACAAAGCTAAAAAACAAGGACAAAATAGAAACTGGCACTGGGCTCTAGGTTAATAGGTTAGTCCCAAAAATAATATAAAATAGCATATTAATGCATATAAAACATACAAAACAGATAATATAATAGCATGGAACAATAAAAAATTATAGATACGTTGGAGACGTATCATCTATCTTTGTAATCGTGTGCAAGATATATATAATAAAGTTTAGTTTGAGTTTTGTTTTCTTTCTTTCATGTTCAATAAAAAGAAAGGAAATAAATGAAAAAGATCATATGCTAATTTTATGGTAAGTAATGACATCACATAAGGAAGAGTATAAGTAGAAAATTTTATTGGAGATTGACAAACATAGCATTGGTCAATGATGCAATTCATGAAAGAATTAATAAGGGAAGAGAAGATTCACATGCAAATATACTATCTTGGACATCTTTTGTGATTGTGAGCCCCCATCAAAATATTATATGCCAAAATTGTTGACGTTGGACAAGGAAGACAAAGTAATGATTTATGTTTGTTCATATTCACATAGAAGTTATATTGTCATAGATCCTTTGACATGTGGTGCTTGCCCCTATCTTTGCTAGCCAAAAATTCCGCACTAAGTAGAGATACTACTTGTGCATCCAAAAACCTTAAACCCAAATCTTGTTTTGAGAGTCCACCATACCTACCTATGGATTGAGTAAGATCCTTCAAGTAAGTTGTCATTGGTGCAAAAAGGGCAATAAAAATTGCTTCTAAAAGTGTTGGATCATTTAGTGTAAGAGAAAATTGAGCGTTGTACGAACTTGTGATGGCAAAGAATAAAAGCAACAGACTGCATAATAAAGGTTGCTATCACAAGGGGCAATATAACGTGACGTTCTTTTGCACTAAGAGATTGAGCATACAAACAAATAAGCGCATGGCAACCTCTGCTTCCCTCTGTGAAGGGCCTATCTTTTACTTTTATGTATTTACTTTTATGAAAGAGTCAAAGTTCTTCTCTCAATTCCTTTTTATTTTCTCTTTTGTCAAGCATCATGTGGTGAGAAAAGATCTAGGAACATATATCCAGTTGGATATGAGTAGCATGAGTTATTATTGTTGACATCACCCTCGAGGTGAGTATGTTGGGAGGCGAATCTATAAGCCCCTATCTTTCTATGTGTCCGGTTGAAATATTTTGCTCATGTGTATGCGGTGAGTGTTAGCAATCATAGAAGACTATATGATGGTTGAGTATGTGGACTTGCCAAAAGGCTCCGATACGTGACCCTTCCTGAAAAGATGATGAATTGTAGTTGCAAAGTTGATTGAAAACATAGTTTGTTGGTTTTCAATAGAGTTTATGCTTTATACTTCGATGTTGTGATGAATTGTTACTTGTTCATGAGAAGTTATATGATAAAAGTTCTATGGTAAAGTTCTATGCTAAAGTTTGTTGCTGTTATAATAATATACATGATGCTTCTATGTCCGTATTTTGTTTTTATCGACACCTCTCTCTCTAAGCATGTGGACATGTTTTTCGATTTCGGTTTTCGCTTGAGGACAAGCGAAGTCTAAGCTTGGGGGAGTTGATACCTCCATTTTGCATCATGATTTCCTACTGTTATTAATGATGTTTTTATGCATAATAATGCTTTTTGGAGTAATTCTAATTCCTTTTCTCTCATAATATGCAAGGTTCACACAAAGAGGGAGAATTCCGGCAGCTGAAAATCTAGACCTGAAAAAGCTACGTCAGGCTAGCTATTCTGCACAACTCCAAATGAGTTGAAACTTCATGAGGAATTTTTATGGAATATATAAGAATTATTGGAGCCAATAAGTACCAGAGGGGGCCCACCAGGTGGGCACAACCCACCCGGGCGCGCCAGGGAGCCCAGGCGCGCCAAGGAGCCCAGGCGCGCCCTGGTGGGTTGTGCCCTCCTCGGCCCAACTTTGGTGCCCCTTTTCTGGTATATAAGTCATTTTGACCTAGAAAAAAATAAGGAGAGGACTTTCGGGACGAAGCACCACCGTCTCGAGGCGGAACTTGGGCAGGAGCACTTTTGCCCTCCGGCGGAGCGATTCCGCCGGGGGAACTTCCCTCCCGGAGGGGGAAATCATCGTCATCATCATCACCAACAACTCTCCCATCTTGGGGAGGGCAATCTCCATCAACATCTTCAATAGCACCATCTCCTCTCAAACCCTAGTTCATCTCTTGTGTTCAATCTTTGTACCGAAACTATAGATTGGTACTTGTGGGTGACTAGTGTTGATTACATCTTGTAGTTGATTACTATATGGTTAATTTGGTGAAAGATTATATGTTCAGATCCATTATGCTATTTAATACCCCTTTGATCTTGAGCATGATTATCATTAGTGAGTAGTTACTTTTGTTCTTGAGGTCACGGGAGAAATCTTATTGCAAGTAATCATGTGAACTTGATATGTGTTCGATATTTTGATGATATGTATGTTGTGATTCCCTTAGTGGTGTCATGTGAACGTCGACTACATGGCACTTCACCTTATTAGGGCCTAAGGGAATGCATTGTGGAGTAGTTATTAGATGATTGGTTGCGAGAGTGACAGAAGCTTAAACCCTAGTTTATGCGCTATTCCGTAAGGGACTGATTTGGATCCAAAAGTTTAATGCTATGGTTAGATTTATTCTTAATACTTTTCTCGTAGTTGCGGATGCTTGCAAGGGGGTTAATCATAAGTAGGAGGTTTGTTCAAGTAAGAACAGCACCTAAGCACCGGTCCACCCACATATCAAATTATCAAAGTAGAGAAAAATCAAACCAACATGATGAAAGTGACTAGATGAAATTCCCGTGTACACTCAAGAACGCTTTGCTTATCATAAGAGATCTTATTGGTCTGTCCTTTGCCTCAAAAGGATTGGGCTACCTTGCTACACTTTTGTTACCATTACCGTTACTTGCTCATTACAAATTATCTTGCTACCAAACTACTCGTTACTTATAATTTCAGTGCTTGCAGACATTACCTTGCTGAAAACCGCTTGTCATTTCCTTCTTTTCCTCGTTGGGTTCTACACTCTTACTTATCGAAAGGACTACGATTGATCCCCTATACTTGTGGTTCGTCAAAGATTTCTAAGCTATGAAGAAGATTCCCAAGCCAAGAGAACCGCTCCTTGAGAGATCAAGGAGCGCATCAAGAAGACCAAGATTCAAGACCCCATTGTTAGATCCTACCTGGGGAGAAGAACAATACAGAGCACTAAGATTGAGTACCAAAAGCAGCCCTTGCCGGCAAGGCGAAGACCCGGCAAGCTCCATGGCCGACAAGCTCTCGCTAGCCACCAGCGCTCCACCTCATTGAGTAGCTAGTCACTAATCGATGAGGGGTCAAGCCCGCAGATGGTTAGGTGGGATTTGTCGGGCACGTGGCAGCATGCTGGAAGGAGGATTACCTTTAATGACACCCGTCCAGGAGGCGTGTCAAGATTACAGGAGGCGGTTGAACAAGCGGTGTATCAACCTTGCCGGGGTTCCCCCTCCTCATGACACCTAACAGAGCATTTAATGATTTTGTCCTAGTCCGGCAGAGTTAGGTATGATAGCATTGTTTGCTATCTAATCAACATGTAATTACTGTTTTACCACTTTGGTTTCCCATTAAGCTATAAAAGGAGGGTGATGTCTACTATGCAACTTTATTCTTGTAGACTCGTGTTGGGCCTCCAAGCGCAGAGTTTTGTAGGACAGTAACAATTTTCCCTCAAGTGGATGACCTAAGGTTTATCAATCCGTGGGAGGCGTAGGATGAAGATGGTCTCTCTCAAACAACCCAGCAACCAAATAACAAAAAGTCTCTTGTGTCCCCAACACACCAAATACAATGGTAATTTGTATAGGTGCACTAGTTCGGTGAAGAGATGGTGGTACAAGCGTAGTAATGATAGTAGATATTGATTTTTGTAATAGGAACAATAAAAAACAGCAAGGTAGCAATTGATAAAACGGAGCACAAACGGTATTGCAATGCTTGAAAATGAGGCCTAGGGTCCGTACTTTTGCTAGTGCAATCTCTCAACAATGCTAATATAATTGGATCATATAACCATCCCTCAACGTGCGATGAAGAATCACTCCAAAGTTCTTATCTAGAAGAGAACATAAGACGAAATTGTTTGTAGGGTACAAAACCACCTCAAAGTTATCCTTTCCGATCGATCTATCCAAGAGTTCATACTAAAATAACATCGAGTTATCCTTTTCGATCGATCTATCTAAGAGTTCGTACAAAAATAATACCATATGATACACATCAACCAACTCTAATGTCACCTAGATACTCCAATGTCACCACGAGTATCCGTGAGTTCATTATACGATATGCATCAAACAATTTCAGATTCATAATACTCAATCCAACACAAAGAACCTCAAAGAGTGCCCCAAGATTTCTACCGGAGAAACAAAGACGAGAACGTGCATCAACCCCTATGCATAGATTACTGCAATGTCACCTCGGGAATCCGCGAGTTGAGTGCCAAAACACATATCAAGTGAATCAATATGATACCCCATTGTCACCACGGGTATTCATAGCAAGACATACATCAAGTGCTCTCAAATCCATAAAAGTATTCAATCCAATAAAAACAAAATCTCACAGGGAGAACTCAATTCATCACAACAAGACAGAGAGGGGAAAACACCATATGATCTAACTATATTAACAAAGCTCACGATACATCAAGATTGTGCCAACTAAAGAACATGAGAGAGATAGATTAAACACATAGCTACTGGTACAAACCCTTAGCCCCGAGGGTGGACTACTCCCTCCTCATCATGGTGGCCATCGGGATGATGAAGATGGCCACCGGTGATGATTTCCCCCTCCGGCAGGGTGCCGAAACAGGGTCCAGATTGGTTTTTCGTGGCTCTAGAGGCTTGCGGCGGCGGAACTTCTGGGCTAGGGTTATTTCTGATGGTTTCTCTCTTTATAGGATTTTTCAGCGTTGGAATCATGCGAAGATGGGCCTCGAGGTGAGCACAACCCACCGGGGCAAGCCAGGCACCTCAGGCGCGCCCTGGTGGGTTGTGCCCTCCTCGTGGCTCTTCTGCCCCTCCCATGAAGCTTCTAGTGCCTCTTTTGTTCCAAAAAAATCATCAAAAAGTTTTGTTGCATTTGGAGAACTTTTATTTCTGCACAAAAAACAACACCATGGTAGTGATTGCAGCTAGAACTACGTCGGTATTTCCCCAAAGAGGAAGGGATGATGCAGCACAGCTACGGTAGGTATTTCCCTCAGTGATGAGACCAAGGTTATCGAACCAGTAGGAGAACCACGCAACACTACGTGAACAACACCTACACACAAAGAACAAATACTTGCAACCCGACGTGTAAAAGGGGTTGTCAATCCCTTTCTTGTAGTGGCGCCAGAAATTGGCAAACGGACATGAGAAAGTTGTAATAGATTGATAGATGCAAATAAAAGCAAATAAAATTGAGCGAGATATTTTTGTGTTTTTGATAATATAGATCTGAAAATAAAAGATGCAAATAAATAAAAAGGCAAATAGCAATATAGATCTGAAAGTATATGATGGGAAAATAGACCCGGGGGCCGTAGATTTCACTAGTGGCTTCTCTCGAGAAAAATAGCATCCGGTGGGTAAACAAATTACTGTTTGGCAATTGATAGAACTTCAAATAATCATGACGATATCCAGGCAATGATCATTATATAGGCATCACGTCCAAGATTAGTAGACCGACTCTTGCCTGCATCTACTACTATTACTCCACACATCGACCGCTATCCAGCATGCATCTAGTGTATTAAGTTCATGGAGAAACGGAGTAATGCAATAAGAACGATGACATGATGTAGACAAGATCTATTCATGTAGGAATTAGACCCCATCTTGTTATCCTTAATGGCAACGATACATACGTGTCATTTCCCCTTCTGTCACTGGGATTGAGCACCGTAAGATCGAACCCATCACAAAGCACCTCTTCCCATGGCAAGAAAAATCGATCTAGTTGGCCTAACTAAACCAAAGATTCCAAGAAGAAATGCGAGGCTATAAGTAATCATGCATATAAGAGATCAAAAGACTCAAATAACTTTCATGGATAAAAAGATAGATCTGATCATAAACTCAAAGTTCATCGGATCCCGACAAACACACCGCAAAAAGAGTTACATCAAATAGATCTCCAAGAGACCATTGTATTGAGAATCAAAAGAGAGAGAGGAAGCCATCTAGCTACTAACTACGGACCTGAAGGTCTACAATGAACTACTCACGCATCATCAGAGAGGCACCAATGAGGATGATGAAACCCTCCGTGATGGTGTCTAGATTGGATATGTGGTTTCTGGAACGTGCAGCGGCTGGAATTGTTTTTCGTCGACTCCCCTAGGGTTTTTGGACGTCCAGGGTATTTATAAAGCAAAGAGGCGGTGCGGGAGGCGGCCGAGGTGGGCACAACCCACCTGGGAGCGCCTGGGCCCCCAGGCACGCCCTGGTGGGTTGTGCTCCCCTCGGAGCCCCATCAAGTACTTTCTTGGCCATCGTGTGTCTTCTGGTCCAGAAAAAATCACCAAAAAGTTTCGCTGCGTTTGGACTCCGTTTGGTATTGATTTTCTGCAAAGTAAAAAACAAGCAAAAAACAGCAACTGGCACTGGGCACTATGTCAATAGGTTAGTCCCAAAAAATGATATAAAGTTGCTATAAAATGATTGTAAAACATCCAAGAATGATAATATAACAGCATGGAACAATCAAAAATTATAGATACGTTGGAGACGTATCAGCATCCCCAAGTTTAATTCCTGCTCGTCCTCGAGTAGGTAAATGATAAAAACAGAATTTTTGATGTGGAATGATGCCTAACATATTCATCACATATTCCTTTCTTTATAGCATGGACATTTGGACTTTTATATGATTCAAAGCAATAGTCTAGTTTTGACATGAAGATTTCAATACTTAAGCATATCAACAAACAACCATGTCTTTCAAAATACCAATACTAAAGCAAGTTATCCCTAGCCCATTATGCTCAATCATTGATCCATTCATGATACACACTCGCCTATTAGCTACACCCAATGCTCAAGTACGATCATAGTGCCCCTTAGTTGGTGCTTTATAAGAGAAGATGGAGACTCAAGTAAAAAATAAAAATTGCATAAAGTAAATAGAAAGGCCCTTCGCAGAGGGAAGTAGGGATTTGTAGATGTGCCAGAGCTCAAAGCGAAAAAGATAGAGATAAAAACATTTTGGGTGGCATGCTTTTCCTGTCAACGAAAACGACCGAGTAATTCCCAACACTTTCCATGCTAGATATATCATAGGTGGTTCCCAAACAAAAAATAAAGTTTATTCCTTTTTCCACCATACTTTCACATTCCACGGCTAACCGAATCCACGGGTGTCGTCCATACCAACACTTTCCAAGGAATTTATTATTTGACAGCATAAAGTAAATTCATTTTTCATTTCGGGACTGGGCATCCCTAATACCTTTGCCGTACTCTCGTGCAATGACAAGTGAATAAACACTCATCTTGAGAATAACACATCTAGCATGGAAAATATTGGCCACCCCCTGCCGCTTCATGAGCGGTACGAGCACACAAAAGAGAAATTTATTTTGAAAATTAGAGATGGCACATACAAATTTGCTTAGAATGGCAAAAGAATACTGCATATAGGTAGGTATAGTGGACTCATATGGCAAAACTGGGTTTAAGGATTTTGGATGCACAAGTAGTGATCATACTTAGTGCAAATGAAGGCTAGCAAAAGATTGAGAAGCATCCAACCAAGAAACAAAAAACCTCATAAGCGAGCATTAAGCATAACTAACACAGAATAATGCACCACAAGTAGGATATAATTTCATTGCATAACTATTGACTTTCGTGCTTGCATAGGGAATCACAAACCTTAACATCAATATTCTTACTAAGCCATAATTACTCATTAACTTGACTCACATATTATATCATCATATCGCAAAACTATTACAAGGAATCAAGTTTATTTTGTTCAATGATCTTCATGAAAGTTTTTATTATATCCCTCTTGGATATCTATCACTTTGGGACTAATTTTATATGTTGCTTTTGATAGCTCAAACAAATCTAAGTGAAGAACATGAGCATAAAAAATTTCTTCTCTCAAAATAATTTAAGTGAAGCATGATAGAGTTTCTTAAAAAGTTTACTAACTCTCAAATAAATCTAAATGAAGCATGATAACATTTCTTCAAAAATATTAAAGCACACCGTGCTCAAAAAAGATATAAGTGAAGCACTAGAGCAATTCCAAAGCTCATAAAGATTTAAGTGAAGCATAGAGAGCAATTCTAACAAATCATGGCATAATTTTGGCTCTCTCAAATAGGTGTGTCCAGCAAGGATACTTGACTTAAAAATAAAAGCAAAACAAGCAAATACTCATATCATACAAGATGCTCCATGCAAAACTCATGATATGTGACGAATAAAAATATAGCTCCAAGTAAAATACCGATGGTCGTTAGAAGAAAGAGGGGATGCCACTCGGGGCATCCCAAAGCTTAGTTGCTTGTTCCTCTTTTGGATAATAACTTGGGGTGCCATGGGGCATCCCCAAGCTTAGGATCTTCTTACTCCTTATTCCTTCATCCATCGTGATCTCACCCAAAACTTGAAAACTCCAATCACACAAAACTCAACAAAACCTTCTTTGAGATCCGTTAGTATAAGAAAACTAATCTTTACTTTAAGTACTGTAGAAAACCCATTCAAATTTTGTTATTGCATTATATCTACTGTATTCTAACTTTACCATGGCTTATAACCTCCAATACAAACCATAGATTCATTCAAATAAGCACACAATGCAAAGAAAACAGAATCTGTCAAAAACAGAACAGTCTGCAAAGATACGAATTGTTCTCATACTTATGTAACTCTAAAAATTCTGAAAAATTAGGAATACGTAGAAAATTTGTATATAAATCTTGTGTAAAATATTAAGAATTTTTCGTTGCTTCTGTTAATTTTTAAAATTATTTTACTGGACGCAAAATTTTCTGTTTTTCTACAAGATCAAATCAACTATCACCCGACATGATCCCAAAGGCTTTGCTTGGCACAAACACTAATTAAAACATAAAAAACACAATCATAACAGTAGCATAATTGTGCAAACACACAAGAATAGAAAGAAAAAGACAAAAATAAATTTTATTCATTGGGTTGCCTCCCAACAAGCGATGTCATTTTATGCTCTTAGCTAGGCATAATGCATAAATCTAAGTGTTGTCATCTTTGTTTTTAGATCCGTAAGATGCCCTCATGATTGATTCATATGGTGGCTTAATTCTTATTATAGAGAGGTGTTTCATACCCTTTCTCAAAGGAAATTAGAATTTGATGTTCCCTTCTTTCATATCAATCACGGCACCTATAGTGCGCAAAAACGGTCTACCAATAATAATTGGACAAGACGGATTGCAATCAATATCAAGAACAATAAAATCTATGGGCACATAATTCCTATTTTCAAGGATAAGAACATCATTCATTCTTCCCATAGGCTTTTTAATAGTAGAATCCGCCAAGTGCAAATTTAAAGAACATTCTTCAATATCGGTAAGACCAAGCACATCACATAAAGATTTCGGAATTGTGGAAACACTAGCACCCAAATCACACAAAGCAAAACACTCATAATTTTTAATCTTGACTTTGATAGTAGGTTCCCATTCATCATGTAATTTTATAGGAATTGAAATCTCTAATTCCAACTTTTCTTTCAAAGCTTTCATCATAGCATCAACAATATGTTTAGTGAAAGCTTTATTTTGTTCATAAGCATGGGGTGAATTTATCATGGATTGCAACAAAGAAATACAATAAATCAAAGAGCAATTATCATAATTAAAGTCTTTTTAATCCAAAAGAGTGGGCACATAACTAGTTAAAGTTTTGACCTCTCCAAACCCACTTTTATCAATTTTCTCAACAATATTTTCAACCTCCGAATTATCGGGACGCCTTCTAACTAAAGTTGACTCTTCTTCAGTCCCTTTTTCATCAATTTTAATTTTACTAAACAAGGAATCAATAGAAGAAACACCAATCACTTTAAGATCATCATTTTTATGAAAGCAATCACTGGAAAACGCTTTTTCTAAAAATTCTCTTCTAGCTCTAAGCATAGCGGTTCTTTTCTTACTTTCATCCATAGAAACATATAAAGCTTTAATTGATTCCTCAACCTTAGGCACAAAAAATTTCATCTTGAGATTTTCTACATCATGAGAAATTCTATCAATGCTTCTAGACAAATCATCAATCTTACTCAATTTTTCTTCCATAGTAGTATTAAAATTCTTTTGAGCAATGATAAATTCTTTAATATTATTCTCAAGATCAGAGGTGTTCCTATTATTATTATAAGAAGGATTACCATAGGAATTACCATAATTATTAGAGGAATTACTAGGAAAAGGCCTAGGATTAAAATTACCTCTATAAGCATTGTTATTAAAATTATTGCGCGAAACAAAATTCACATCTATGGCATCACTATTTTGCTCAATCAAAGTAGACAATGGCACATCATTAAGATCAATAGGGGCACTTTTATTAGCAACCAATTTCATAAGAGCATCAACTTTTTCACTCAAAGTAGAAATTTCTTCAACCGAATTAACTTTTTTACTAGTAGGAGCTCTTTCGGTATGACATTGTGAATAATTTGGCATAATATTATCAAGCAATTTAGTAGCTTCACCCAAAGTAATTTCCATAAAAGTACCACCCGCGGTGGAATCTAAAAGATTTCTAGAAACAAAATTCAATCCCGCATAAAAATTCTGTATGATCATCCAAAGATTTAAACCATGGGTAGGACAATTTCTTAGCATCAATTTCATTCTTTCCCAAGATTGCGCAACATGTTCATGCTCAAGTTGCTTAAAATTCATGATTTACGTCCTAAGGGAAATAAGTTTCGCGGGAGGAAAATACTTAGTAATAAAAGCATCTTTGCACTTATCCCAAGAATCGATACTATTGCGAGGCAAAGAAGAAAACCAATTTTTTGCACGATCTCGCAAAGAAAATGGGAATAATTTCAAATTCACAATATCATTGTCCACATCTTTTTTCTTTTGCATATCGCATAATTCCATGAATGTGTTAAGATGGGACGCGACATCCTCACTAGGAGTACCGAAAAGTTGATCTTTCATGACAAGATTCAACAAAGCGACATTAATATCACAAGACTCCACACTAGTGGCGGGAGGAGCAATCGGAGTGCTAATAAAATCATTGTTGTTGGTATTGGAGAAATCACACAACTTGGTGTTCTCTTGAGTCATCATGACTACGCAACAAGATTGCACTCAAAAGCAGATCTGACGAGAAACGGCGAACGAAAAAGAGGGTGAATAAAACGGCAAATTTTGGTGAAGTGGGGGAGATGAAAACGAGAGGAAAATGGCAAATAATGTAAATTGCAAGGAGATGAGATTTGTGATTAGGAACCTGGTAGATGTTGATGATGTCTCCCCGGCAACGGCGCCAGAAATTCCTTTTGATTGCGACTAGAACTACGTCGGTATTTCCCCAAAGAGGAAGGGATGATGCAGCACAGCTACGATAGGTATTTCCCTCAGTGATGAGACCAAGGTTATCGAACCAGTAGGAGAACCACGCAACACTACGTGAATGGCACCTGCACATAAAGAACAAATACTTGCAACCCGACGTGTAAAAGGGGTTGTCAATCCCTTTCGGGTAGTGGCGCCAGAAATTGGCAAACGGACGTGAGAAAGTTGTAATAGATTGATAGATGCAAATAAAAGCAAACAAAATTCAGCGAGGTATTTTTGGGTTTTTGATAATATAGATCTAAAAATAAAAGATGCAAATAAATAAAAAGGCAAATAGCAATATAGATCTGAAAGTATATGATGGGAAAATAGACCCGGGGGCCGTAGATTTCACTAGTGGCTTCTCTCGAGAAAAATAGCATATGGTGGGTAAACAAATTACTGTTGGGTAATTGATAGAACTTCAAATAATCATGATGATATCTAGGCAATGATCATTATATAGGCATCACGTCCAAGATTAGTAGACCGACTCCTGCCTGCATCTACTACTATTACTCCACACATCGACCGCTATCCAGCATGCATCTAGTGTATTAAGTTCATGGAGAAACGGAGTAATGCAATAAGAACGTTGACATGATGTAGACAAGATCTATTCATGTAGGAATTAGACCCCCATCTTGTTATCCTTAATGGCAATGATACATACGTGTCATTTCCCCTTCTGTCACTAGGATTGAGCACCGTAAGAGCGAACCCATCAGAAAGCACCTCTTCCCATGGCAAGAAAAATCGATCTAGTCGGCCTAACTAAACCAAATATTCGAAGAAGAAATACGAGGCTATAAGTAATCATGCATATAAGAGATCAAAAGACTCAAATAACTTTCATGGATAAAAAGATAGATCTGATCATAAACTCAAAGTTCATCGGATCCCAACAAACACACCGTAAAAAGAGTTACAGCAAATAGATCTCCAAGAGACCATTGTGTTGAGAATCAAAAGAGAGAGAGGAAGCCATCTAGCTACTAACTACGGACCTGAAAGTCTACAATGAACTACTCACGCATCATCGGAGAGGCACCAATGAGGATGATGAACCCCTCCGTGATGGTGTCTAGATTGGATATGTGGTTTCTGGAACTTGCGGCGGCTGGAATTGTTTTTCGTCGACTCCCCTAGGGTTTTTGGATGTCCAGGGTATTTATAGAGCAAAGAGGCGGTGCGGGAGGCGGCTGAGGTGGGCACAACCCACCTGGGCACGCCTGGGCCCCCAGGCGCGCCCTGGTGGGTTGTGCTCCCCTCGGAGCCCCCTCAGGCACTTTCTTGGCCATCGTGTGTCTTCTGGTCCAGAAAAAATCACCAAAAAGTTTCGCTGTGTTTGGACTCCGTTTGGTATTGATTTTCTGCAAAGTAAAAAACAAGCAAAAAACAGCAACTGGCACTGGGCACTATATCAATAGGTTAGTCCCAAAAAATGATATAAAGTTGCTATAAAATGATTGTAAAACATCCAAGAATGATAATATAACAGCATGGAACAATAAAAAATTATAGATACGTTGGAGACGTATCAGGTAGTTCTGCTGAAAACAGCGTTAGTCCGGGTTAGTTCCATCCAAATCATACCAAAACCATATAAAATTGTTGTAAACATGGCATAAATACTTCATAAATTATAGATACATTGGAGACGTATCAGCATCCCCAAGCTTAATTCCTACTCGTCCTCGAGTAGGAAAATGATAAAAGAAATAATTTATGAAGTGTGAATGCTAGCATAGTGCATAAGTTTGATCAATGATAATTTCAATCACTTTTCCTAGCATCATAACAACAATTATTCCTCGTAAAACTTCTCATGTTAAAGTAGCAACCAATTCACATGTTAAGGTTCAAACAATGAATTCTCTTGAAAATCAACAACCTATATTCTTAGTCACCTGACAATTGCAATTCAACTTATTCAACAGAGTCTAAGTAAGAGCTCCACATACTCAATCATCATATAGTCTTCTACGATTGCTAGTACTCAAAGCATATTTTTAGAACAAATGGCATCCATCAAACACGGGGAAAGATAGGGGCTTAATGTTTCGCCTCCCAACTCATTTATCATAGAGATAATTGTCAACAATAATAATTCATGATCAAATATATTTGACTGGTCATATGTGTCTAGATCTTTCCCCGCCACATGATGCTTTCTAACTAGAGAATAATTGAGGTTGAAATGAGAATTCATACTATTGACTCTTTGCATAAAAGTAAATACTGAAAAGTAAAAGATAGGCCCTTCGCAGAGGGAAGAAGAGGTTGTCATGCGCTTTTTGTTTTTGGATGCCCAAACTCTTAATGCAAAGGAATGTCACGTTATATTGCCCCTTATGATAGCAAACTTTATTATGCAATCCGTCGCTTTTATTACATTACCATCACAAGTTCGTACAACGCTCAATTTTCCCTTACAATAAAAGATCAAACATATTTAGGAGCAATTTTTATTGCTTTATGCACCGATGACAACTTACTTGAAGGATCTTATTCAATCCATAGGTAGGTATGGTGGACACTCATGGCAAGAAACTGGGTTTAAGGGTTTTTGGATGCACAAGTAGTATCTCTACTTAGTACGAATTTTTGGCTAGCAAAAGATCCTAGGCAAACACCACATGTTGGAGGATTCATAAAATATAACTTCTATGCAAATATACACAACCATAATTCATTATGTTGTATTCCTTGTCCAACTTCAACTAATTTTCTCAAGTTTGGAAATAATTAATGGGTATTCACAATCATAGAAGATTTCCAAGATAATATATTTGCATGTGAAAGTTCTCTTCCTTATACTAATCATTCATGAATTGCTTGTATGACAGATATTGTGATTATCAAGCTTCAAAAGATTTCACTTCCTAAACCCAATGTGAAGATACTACTAGTCATGATATGAACATATAATTTCAACTTCATGATATTCAATTCATTCAACAATTTACTCATAGGATATAAGTGAAGCACAAGAGTAAATGACAAACTACTCCAAAAAGATATAAGTGAAGATCAAGCGAGTAGTTAAGTAAATGAGTAGCTATTTGAGGACTCTCTCTTATTAAAATCTTTTAGATCTAAGTATTTTATTAAAACAGCAAGCTAAACAAAACAAAATGGCATTCCAAGAATAGCACACATCATGGGAAGAAGCAAAAACTTAGGCTCAACCGAGGCTAACCGATAATTGTTGATGAAGAAAGGTGGGATGCCTACCGGGGCATCCCCAAGCTTAGATGCTTGAGACTTCTTTAAATATTATCTTGGGATGCCTTGGGCATCCCCAAGATTGGGCTTTTGTGTCTCCTTAATTACTTTTATATCACGGTTCCCCTAAATCTTAAAAACTTCATCCACACAAAACTCAACAAGAACTCATGAGATAAGTTAGTATAAATCAATGCAAAAAACCTTATCATTCTCTATTGTAGCAAATCACTAAAATTATTATTTAACATTGCATACTAAATGCCTCTGCATATTTAATAGTCCTATCCACGAATAGAATCATTAAACAAGCAACCATATGCAAACAATGCAAACATAACAGCAATCTATCTAAACAGTATAGTCTGTAAAGAGTGCAATTTTACTCACACTTCCCTAACTCCAAAAATTATGGAAATTTACCACACTGTAGAAAATTTATCATAGCTTCTTGTGCAAAAAAATTCAACATTTTATCACAATTTGACTTCTCTCAGAATTCACGCAATAGCTTGCAACTTTCTGTTTTCAAACAGCAACACATAGACTTGCAAAATAAGCATGGCAAAGGCTATACTTGACATTTTTATTGAAATAAAAAGATGAAAAACATTATATAAATAACATAAAGCAAATCCTAACAAAATAAAATGACGCTCCAAGCAAAACACATATCATGTGACGAAAGAAAATATAGCTCCAAGTGAGGTTACCGATAATGTTGAAGACGAAAGAGGGGATGCCTTCCGGGCATCCCCAAGCTTAGTTGCTTGGATCTTCCTTGAATATTAACTTGGGGGTGCCTTGGTAATCCCCAAGCTTAGGGTCTTGTCACTCCTTATTCTCCTCATATCGATATCTCACCCAAAACTTGAAAACTTCAATCACACAAAACTTAACGGAACTTCGTGAGATGGGTTAGTATGATAAAGACAAAGCATTCACTTTGGTACTGTCAAGATAAGATTCATAATTGTTCTCACACAATGCCTACTGTACTATACAATTTCCACAATTTATATTAAGAAATATAAGCCATAGAAACTATAAAACAAGCAAACTATGCATTGAAAACAGAATCTGTCAAAAACAGAACAATACGTAAAATCTGAATTTCAGTCATACTTCTGCAACTCCAAAAATTCTGACAATTTAGGACAACGTAGGAAATGTGTAGATCAATCATATTTAAAAAGTTCAGAGTTTTTAGATGCTATAGTGAATTTAAACAATTCTGTTACTGGAAGCAAAAGTTTCTATTTTTGCACAGAATCAAGTCAACTATCATCCATACTATCCCAAAGGCTTTACTTGGCACTTTATTGAAACAAAAGCTACAAAACATGATTACTACAGTAGCCTAAATATATGAACACACAAAAATAGTAGGGGGAAGTGTTGGGTTGTCTCCCAACAAGCACTTTTCTTTAATGCCTTTTAAGCTAGGCATGATGATTTCAACGATGCTCACATAGAAGAAAAGAATTGAAACATGAAGAGAGCATCTTGAAGCATATGACTAGAACATTTAAGTCTAACCCACTTCCTATGCATAGGGATTTTGTGAGCAAACAAATTATGGGAACAAGAATCAACTAGCATAGGAAGGCAAAACAAGCAATACTACAAAACTTTCAACATAAAGAGAGGAAACTTGATATTATTGAGATATGTAAAAGCAAATGTTCCTCTCTCATGATAATTTTCAGTAGCATCATGAATGAATTCAACAATATAACTATCACATAAAGCATTCTTTTCATGATCCACAAGCATAGAATTTTTATTACTCTCCACATATGCAAATTTATTCTCATGAATAGTAGTGGGAGCAAACCCAACAAAATAACTATCATGTGATTCTTGATTGGCATAATCATATTGAGCATTAAAATCATGATGACAAGTTTCATGGGTATCATTACTCTTTATAGCATACATGTCATCACCATAATCATCATAAATAGGAGGCATGCTTTCATCATAGTAAATATTCTCATCAAAAGTTGGGGGACTAAAAATATCATCTTCATCAAACATAGCATCCCCAAGCTTGTAGCTTTGCATATCATTAACATCATGGATATTCAAAGAATTCATAATAACAACATTGCAATCATGCTCATCATTCAAAGATATTATGCCAAACATTTTATTGAATTCTTCTTCTATCAATTGAGCACAATTTTCCTTTCCATCATTTTCAAGAAAGACATGATAAAGACGAATAATATGAGGCCACCTCAATTCCTTTTTTTGTAGTTTTCTTTTATAAACCAAACTAGTGATATAACAAGAAACTAAAAGATTCAATTGCAAGATCTAAAGATATACCTTCAAGCATTCACCTCCCCAGCAACGGCGCCAGAAAAGAGCTTGATGTCTACTATGCAACTTTATTCATGTAGACTCGTGTTGGGCCTCCAAGCGCAGAGTTTTGTAGGACAGTAGCAATTTTCCCTCAAGTGGATGACCTAAGTTTAATCAATCCGTGGGAGGCGTAGGATGAAGATGGTCTCTCTCAAACAACCCTGCAACCAAATAATAAAAAGTCTCTTGTGTCCCCAACACACCAAATACAATGGTAATTTGTGTAGGTGCACTAGTTCGGCGAAGAGATGGTGATACAAGCGTAGTAATGATAGTAGATATTGATTTTTGTAATAGGAACAATAAAAAACAGCAAGGTAGCAATTGATAAAATGGAGCACAAATGGTATTGCAATGCTTGAAAATGAGGCCTAGGGTTCGTACTTTTGCTAGTGCAATCTCTCAACAATGCTAATATAATTGGATCATATAACCATCCCTCAACGTGCGAGGAAGAATCACTCCAAAGTTTTTATCTAGCGGAGAACATAAGACGAAATTGTTTGCAGGGTACGAAACCACCTCAAAGTTATCCTTTCCGATCAATCTATCCAAGAGTTCGTACTAAAATAACACCGAGTTATCCTTTCTGATCGATCTATCTAATAGTTCGTACTAAAATAACACCATATGATACACATCAACCAACTCTAATGTCACCTAGATACTCCAATGTCACCACGAGTATCCGTGAGTTGATTATACAATATGCATCAAACAATTTCAGATTCATAATACTCAATCCAACACAAAGAACCTCAAAGAGTGCCCCAAGATTTCTACCAGAGAAACAAAGACGAGAACGTGCATCAACCCCTATGCATAGATTACCCCAATGTCACTTCGGGAATCCGCGAGTTGAGTGCCAAAACACATATCAAGTGAATCAATATGATACCACATTATCACCACGGGTATTCATAGCAAGACATACATCAAGTGCTCTTAAATCCATAAAAGTATTCAATCCAATAAAAATGAAATCTCAAAGGGAAAATTCAATTCATCACAACAAGATAGAGAGGAGAAAACACCATATGATCCAACTATATTAACAAAGCTCGTGATATATCAAGATCGTGCCAACTCAAGAACACGAGAGAGAGAGAGAGAGATTAAACACATAGCTACTGGTACAAACCCTTAGCCCCGAGGGTGGACTACTCCCTCCTCATCATGGTGGCCGCCGGGATGATGAAGATGGCCACCGGTGATGATTTCCCCCTCCGGCAGGGTGCCGAAACAGGGTCCAGATTGGTTTTTCGTGGCTCTAGAGGCTTGCGGCGGTGAAACTTCTGGTCTAGGGTTATTTCTGATGGTTTCTCTATTTATAGGATTTTCCAGTGTTGGAATCACGCGAAGATGGGCCTCGAGGTGAGCATAACCCAATAGGGTGCGCCAGAGCCCTGGTGGGTTGTGCCCTCCTTGTGGCTCTTCTGGCCCTCCCACGAAGCTTCTAGTGCCTCTTTTGTTCCAAAAAAATTATCAAAAAGTTTCGTTGCATTTGGAGAACCTTTATTTTTGCACAAAAAACAACACCACGGTAGTTCTGCTGAAAACAGCATTATTCCGGGTTAGTTCCATCCAAATCATACCAAAACCATATAACATTGTTGTAAACATGGCATGAATACTTCATAAATTATAGATACGTTGGAGACGTATCAGAGGGCCAGGGCAACTTTTACGAGGATCAACCCTTTGCACAACTACATGCGTAGCTCCTCTCCTCCCGCACCTTGTCAGGGAAGCGCTCCTTGTACTTGTGTTTTCACACATACACCCAATATACAAAGCAGGAGTAGGGTTTTACACCTCAAGGTGGCCCGAACCTGGGTAAAGATCCCGGTGCCTTCTATTGGTTTTGCTCTTTGCGTTATGTGCATCTCCCTAGCCGAACCACAAAGGGGCTTGATGGCCCCATAGATGATCGTCCACACCGACATCTTTGGCGCGCCAGGTAGGGGGATCACTGGTGTGAACCTAAATTAGCAGATGGCGCGTTCATTTCATCAAGCTTCATCACCGTTTTCATCATCAATGGCACCTAAGAAGAAGGGCACCACGACAACAAAGCCTTCTACATCCAAAGTTCCGTCGTATGCATCCGCGGGTGGCGCAGGCGGTGCCACCGATGCGGGCGACGCAAACGCTGCGGCTGGCGCGACCGGCATGGGCGGCATGATCGCCGCGCCAGCCACGCCAGCTGCGGCGGGAACTGGAGGTGGAGGTGTTGGAGGCGGTCATCTTCCCCGACCCTCTGACGAGGATATCAACAACGGCGCGGGTGGTGCAGACACGCAATTCCCACCTCCTCGACGCACCAGCGAGCGCAACCATCGGAGCAACACCGCCTGGTTCAGCGTGAGCAGGGATCCTCCCGCTGCAGCAACACTAGCGGCAACAAGGTAAACAACATGAAAGCACACACCGCGTCCATCGCAAGATGGGCGTGACGTGACCCCAAGCGGTATTGTTGATCATACACAGCAGCGTTCGCACAGCAAGACACCTGTCGATCAGGTCCAAGATCTTCAGGCACCGCTCCCGCCATGCCAGCCTGTTGCTGCACATGCATTACAATGGCAAGACCGCAATGGCGCTCCTGCTGGCTCTGCCAGGAGTCGAGCGACATCGTGTTCTTCGCTCTCGAACATGCCTACGACGACAACAGAGGTGTTGGCGCGAGCCCAGATGCTGTTGAATTTCCCTCCAACGGCAGGCAAGATGGATGAGTGGAGAGCCACTATCCAAAGTTTGATTGGATTTGCAGAATCAAATAAGTCTCAACAGGTGGAGCCCTCACGGTGCCCGCAAATAGCACCAGTAGCTGACGTGGCTTGAGACTGCGTCGGTATTTCCCCAAAGAGGAAGGGATGATGCAGCGCAGCTACGATAAGTATTTCCCTCTGTTATGAAACCAAGGTATCAATCCAGTAGGAGAACCAAGCAACATTATGTAAACGATACCTGCAGACAAAGAACAAATACTTGCAACCCGACGCGTAAGAGAGGTTGTCAATCTCTCCATGGTAAAAAGATAGATTGGTTTGTATGAGATTGGATAAGTAGATCTGAATAAAACACGAAACAAAATAAGTAAAGAAAAAGTGCAGCAAGGTATTTTTGGGTTTTTTGGAATAATAGATCTGAAAACAAATACGGTAAAAGATAGATCTGAAAGCAATATGATAAAAGATAGACCCGGGGGCCGTAGATTTCACTAGTGGCTTTTCTCGAGAAAATAGCACACGGTGGGTAAACAAATTACTGTTGGACAATTGATAGAAGAACAAATAATTATGACGATATCCAAGGCAATGATCAATATCTAGGCATCACGTCTAAGATTAGTAGACCGTAACGATTCTGCATCTACTACTATTACTCCACACATCGACCGCTATCCAGCTTGCATCTAGTGTATTAAGTTCATGGAGAAACGGAGTAATGGAATAAGAACGATGACATGATGTACACAAGATCTATTCATGTAGGAATAGACCCCATCTTGTTATCCTTAATAGCAATGATACATACGTGCCTCGCTACCCCTTCTGTCACTGGGTGAGGACACCGTAAGATCGAACCCATCACAAAGCACCTCTTCCCATTGCAAGAAAAATCGATCTAGTAGGCGTAACTAAACCAAAGATTTGAAGAAGAAATACGAGGCTATAAATAATCATGCATATAAGAGATCAAAGAAAACTCAAATAATATTCATGGATATAGATCTGGTCATAAACTCAAACTTCATTGGATCCCAACAAACACACCGCAAAAAGTCATTACATCAAATAGATCTCCAAGAGACCATTGTATTGAGAATCAAAAAGAGAGAACAAGCCATCTAGCTACTGCCTACGGACCCGTAGGGCTATGGTGAACTACTCACGCATCATCGAAGAGGCACCAATGAGGATGATGAACCCCTCCGTGATCGTGTTAGATTGGATCTCGTGGTTCTGGAACTTGCGCCGGCTGGAATTGTGTTTCGTCGACCCCCCCTAGGGTTTATGGAATATTTGGGTATTTATAGAGCTGAGAGGTGGTGGAGAAGACCTCTGTGGGCCCCATGATACATCAGGGCGCGCCAGGGACCTTTGGCGCGCCGTGGTGTATCGTGGGCCCCATGGGCCTCCCCCCAGGTGCTTCCTTGGCTCCCAAGTTGTCTTCTGGTCCAAAAAAATCTCCAAAAAGTTTTGCTGCGTTTAGACTCCGTTTGGTACTGATATTCTGCGAAGTAAAAAAAACAAGCAAAAAACAGCAACTGGCAGTGGGCACTATGTCAATAGGTTAGTCCAAAAAAATGATATAAAGTTGCTATAAAATGATTCTAAAACATCCAAGAATGATAATATAACAGCATAGAACAATAAAATATTATAGATATGTTGGAGACATATCGGTAGCTCAGGCTGATGGCCATGCTGTAGGTGGTGCACCAATAGTGCAGTCGCCTCCACGACAACGATCCCAGCAGCAGAAGTGACAGCAGCCACGATAAATCCAACGAACTACAGAGCCCGACGAAGCGTCGATGGCCTCTTCAGATCCGCGGACGCAGCAAGATAAGCGACAAGTGTTGTAAGATAGATGAGCAGAAAGGTGCCCGCACCACTATTGAACGACGCCGGGAGCTGCACCGGCAGCACGATGCGCACAATGGCCCAATTGTTGACAAGCCTGTGCCCAGTGTTGGCGGGCATCCACCTTACGGGGTTGGGTGCCTGACCACGCTCGTGAGCTGCGGCAAGTTTGTTGGCCGTTCGCCTGGGCCTATAGGTCCGAATCATCGGGAGAATGCAACAACAAGCTAACCCTCGGCAGAGTTCTTAGTGTTCCACGCCATTTTATACATATCAGTTTATGTATATATACATGTGGTGTTGCGAGTACACTTTCATTTGTATAAAATGGCTAACGAACGCCAAGGTCTCCAAACCACTCTTTTCTCTTCTTTCTTTTTCTCAAGACAGAAGGATTCCTTGTGTGCAAGTTTCCTAGGAGGGAGTGATGGTGGGAGTACCACTTCAAATGGCGTTGGCGCTCACGCGATCATTTTATACGATAAGGAGTACAACAAGAAAAGCTAAGTTAGAAGACTTTCAATTAAAAATTTCTTTACATTTGCAGTTTCCCTTGCATGATTTTGTGTTTGTATGAGAAACCTGCACGCGAAGGAAACTTGTCGTGATCATTCATGCTCTTACTTTGTTTCGAGTCTGCTCAACAACTTAAGTAGCCATAGTGAAAACATCAAGGGAAAACTTGTTGGCGGCAACACTACTGGCGGGCCGCTAAGGACCCGTTCCTCAAGCACTCGCGGCAAGTGCTTGCCCCGGCAAGCCTCTTGCTTGCGTAGGGAATCCAATCATACAAAGACCAAGGAAAGCAAGGAGGATAGTGCGCATCCATGCATCTACTTAAAGTCGCGTTACATCACAAAAGCAATGCAGGCCTAACATGAGGTCATATGTATTTTTTACATGACAGCACGAGTGGTGATTGTAATGACCAGCCTAATCTCGATGATTACCTTGGACCCTAGGGACTTGGAGAACCTTGTCGGCGAGAGGAGCGGCAACCTTATCAGTGGCCGTGACATCATCATCTTGCGGCAATTTCTTGAAGATCCCGGAGAGGTCAAGGCCGGGATTGCGATGGGTAAGGTTGAGCAGCACTGTGTAGAGAACGTTGCACGCAAATTGCCAAGATTCGTCGGTGAATGAGGTGGCTCTGTCATCATGATACGTCTTCAATGCTTCAATGAGCCCATCAAAGAATTTGTTCAGCCTGACACTGTCGGCCTCGTGCTCATTGACGACAAAGCTCCAACTCTTCATGTCCATGATGGCAAGCTATGAAGTAAGGCGTTCAGCTGTGTCAACAAGCTTCGACATCCAGAGGGAGTGCATGTCGCACAATTGCACAAGGTTCTTTTCGGTGTCTTCCTGGAGGGTTTCTGCCATGGCAAGTTTCTCCGTAGAGAGTTTCTCCCATTCCTTGGCAGATTCAAGATTCATTTCCAAGCCGGTGAGCTTGGATTTTAAGTCCTCGGCCACGCCGGTGGAACATTCAGCTCTTGATCCTTGGATGAAAGCTGCGACTGCAGCTCCTTTAGGGCAAGGGCTGCTTTCTGCGCTTCGGCTTTAAGGGTTTCGATCTCCTTGTTGCTTCCAGCGAGCTCTTCCTCCAACTTGCCCACTCGGATTTCAAGGTCTGCCTTGGTAGTGGCAACAATGGCGGCTTCATCGGTAACTTCCTTGAGCTTGGCGGTGCTCTCGGAGGCTTGGATTTCAATGGATTTCTTGTGTTCATCCTCCAATCCTTGAGTCCGCTGCTTGAGAAGCACTTCAATCTCTTTGTCCTTGCCGCGGAGAGTTGATACGTCTCCAACGTATCTATAATTTTTTATTGTTCCATGTTGTTATATTATAAATCTTGGATGTTTTATATTCATTTACTAGCAACTTTATATCATTTTTTGGGACTAACCTATTGACATAGTGCCCAGTCCCAGTTGCTATTTTTTTTGTACTTTGCAGAATATCAATACCTAACGAGGTTCAAATGCAACGAAACTTTTTGGAGATTTTTTTCTGCCCAGAAGACACCCAGGGAGCCAAAGGACCACACGGGAGGAGGCCTGTGGGGCCCACTAGGCACCAGGGCGCGCCATGGTGGGTAGTGGAGCCCACGGGAAGCTTCTCCACCGACCTCCACCTCTATAAATACTCTAAAATCCCAAAAAAACCTAGGGGAGTCGAGAGAATACAGTTTCCACCGCCGCAAGTTCCAGAACCACGAGATCCAATCTAGAGGCCTTTTCTGGCACTCTGCCGAAGGGGGCAACGATCATGGAGGGGTTCTTCATCATCATTGTTGCCCCTCCGATGATGCATGAGTAGTTTACCATAGACCTACGGGTCCGTAGCTAGTAGCTAGATGGCTTCTTCTCTTTTTTTCATCTTCAATACAATGTTCTCCTCGATGTTCTTAGAGATGTATTTAATGTAATGACTTTTTGCGGTGTGCTTGGTGGGATCCGATGAATTGTGGGTTTATGATCAGTTCTATCCATGAATATTATTTGAGTCTTTGCTGAACTCTTTTATGCATGATTGTTATAGCCTTGTATTTCTTCTCCGAAATTTTGGTTTGGTTTGGCCAACTAGATTGATTTTTCTTGCCATGGGAAGAGGTGCTTTGTGATGGGTTTGATCTTGCGGTGCTCAATCTCAGTGATAGAAAGAGACATGACACGCATGTATTATTGCTATTAAGGATAAAAAGATGGGGTCTATTCCTACATGAATAGATCTTGTCTACATCATGTCATCATTCTTATTGCATTACTCCATTTTTCCATAAACTTAATACACTAGATGCATGCTGGATAGCGGTCGATGTGTGGAGTAATAGTAGTAGATGCAGGCAGGAGTCGGTCTACTAATCTTGGATGTGATGCCTATATACATGATCATTGCCTTGGATACCGTCATGATTATTCGCTTTTCTATCAATTGCCCAACAGTAATTTGTTTACCCACCGTATGCTATTTTCTTCAGAGAAGCCTCTAATGAAAACTACGACCCCGGGTCTATTTACTATCATATTAAATCTAAAAATACCTTGCTGCACTTTTACTTTATTTATTTTATTTTGTGTTTTTGCTAGATCTATTTATCAAATCTCATACAATTTAATCTATCTCAATACCGAGGAGGGATTGACAACCCCTCTTACGCGTTGGGTTGCAAGTTTTTGTTGTTTGTGTGCAGGTGCTGTTTACATAGTGTTGTTTGGTTCTCCTACTGGATTGATAACCTTGGTTTCATAACTGAGGGAAATACTTGTCTTTCCTGTGCTACATCATCCTCTCCTCTTCGGGGAAATACCAATGCAGATACAAGCAATCAAGAGTGGCAGCAAGGGTCTGCTCCCGGGCGGCAAGATCTCTTTCCTTGGCATTCAGCAGTGTTTCACACTCTATCAGCTTGCCGTCCCAGACAGCTGCTACTTCTTGAGATTGTGTTGATTTTTCCCTTGAAGACGAAAGGGTGATGCAGCAAAGTAGAGATAAGTATTTCCCTCAGTTAAGAACCAAGGTATCAATCCAGTAGGATGTACAAGCAAGTCCCCAATAGATGCACCTGCACAAACTAACAAACACTTGCACACAACGCGAAAAAGGGGTTGTCAATCCCTTCACGGTCACTTGCAAGTGTGAGATCTAATAGAGATAGATATAAAAAATAAGTAAAAGGCAAAATAAAGTAAATATAAATAAATTGCAGCAAGGTATTTTTGGGTTTTTGATTTTATAGATCTGAAAATAAATGATGGAAAATAGACCCGGGGGCCATAGGTTTCACTAGAGGCTTCTCTCTTGAAGAAAACATACGGTGGGTAAACAAATTACTGTTGAGCAACTGATAGAAAAGCTCATAGTTATGACGATATCTAAGGCAATGATCATGAATATAGGCATCACGTCTGTGACAAGTAGACCGACTCCTGTCTGCATCTACTACTATTACTCCACACATCGACCGCTATCCAGCATGCATCTAGTGTATTAAGTTAACAAGAACGGAGTAACGCCTTAAGCAAGATGACATGATGTAGAGGGATAGATCCAATAATTATGGTAAAAACCCCATCTTTTTATCCTTAGTGGCAACAATACGAATACGTGCCTCGCTACCCCTACTGTCACTGGGTGAGGACACCGCAAGATTGAACTCATCACAAAGCACCTCTCCCATTGCAAGAAAAACCAATCTAGTTGGCCAAACCAAATCGATAGATCGAAGAGAAATACAAAGCTATCTTAATCATGCATAAAAGAGTTGAGAAGAGACTCAAATAATATTCATAGATAATCTGATCATAAATCCACAATTCATCGGATCTCAACAAACGCACCACAAAAGAAGATTACATCGAATAGATCTCCAAGAACATCAAGGAGAACATTGTATTGCAGATCAAAGAGAGAGAAGAAGCCATCTAGCTACTAGCTATGGACCCATAGGTCTGTGGTAAACTACTCACACATCATCGGAAGGGCAGCAAGGTTGGTGTAGAGGCCCTCCGTGATCGAATCCCCCTCCGGCGGAGTGCCAGAAAAGGCCCCAAGATGGGACCTCACGAGAACAGAAGCTTGCGGCGGCGGAAAAGTATTTTTGGTGTGCCCTCTGACGTAGGGGGAATATTTGGGTATTTATAGAGCTGAGATTAGGGTTAGGAGGTCCACGGGGGGCCCACAAGCCTAGGGGCACCCCCCTAGGGCGCGCCCCTAGGGCTTGTGGCCCCCTCGTGGGTCTTCTGGCCTCTTCCCGAAGCTTCGTCGTTGTCTTCTGGTCCAAGAAAAATCCTTAAAAAGTTTCATTCCGTTTGGTATTGATTTTCTATAAAAGACAAAAACAAGGAAAAGACAGCAACTGGCATTGGGCACTAGGTTAATAGGTTAAATGATATAAAATAGCATATTGATACATATAAAACATCCAAGATAGATAATATAATAGCATGGAACAATAAAAAATTATAGATACGTTGGAGACGTATCAACAGCCGCTTCTTCCTTGGCAGTAGTGAGCTTTTCTTCCTGCCTTATGAGATTGCGAGCCTACTCATTGTACCACGAATGTAGCTCGTTGGCTTTCTCCTTTAGCCTTTGATCAACAAGATCCGCAGATTTGCACTCCTCTTGGACACTGCCCCACCTTCGGCTGTACCTTTCTTGGACACCTTTGAATCTGATGGCCATGATTTCCATGAAGGCGAGGTCATCAGCGCTATCAGTGGCATCAGTGGATTCGGTGGCCCGATCAACAAGGGGGAGCAGAATTCCAGCGATCTCTTCATCAAAGTTCGGCCCCGTGGTACCAGACGAACTAGGGGCTCTAGACTCATGTTGGGAGACAACTAGTTCCAAGCTGCTTGGCGGGGCTTGCAAGATTGACGCCGGAGGTTGGTTGTCGGGGTTTGGTGCGTCATCATTGATGGGAGCCTCCTCCACATCCATCTTGACGAGGTCCGACATGTTGCCGGGGGGCTTTTCAGTCTCTCCAGGGGTTTCCCCAGCATCTTTGACAATTTGCGCAAGGTTCTCCCCAGCAGCAATCTTGGTGGCTTCTTCAGCAGCAGCCTTTGTGATATCCGCCACCTCCACAAGGATCTCACCCTCTTCAGGAGAAGCCGGGACTGCGGATTGAGGGAAGAGCAGGGGCGAGATGAGATTCAAATAACAAGCAAAGCTCGAGGAAACAAAGTTCTAGGAGAAATGTATAAAGGCAAGAGGATTACCCGTTGGCGCTTGTTTCCCGGTAACCTAAGTCACCGACAAACGGTCATCTACAACGTCGCTTGTCGGAATGACCTTCGTGTGGACAGGCTCATTGGTGAAGGCCCTTATCGGAGAAGCACTCTCCAGAGCAATGGTTGACGGGGAGGCCACAATAGGGTATGTCTCTTGGCGCTCTTCTTCTTGGCGGGCCTCTTCGATCTCCTTGTCAAGATCAGAGGGAGGGACCTCAGTGCTAGTACCAGTGGGCGGAACTTGCACCGCGTCCTCGCGCAGGGGGCTGGGTCGGGGCTGGTTGCAATGGAGTCAGCTGTCGTGACCCCCTGGCCAGCGCTTGCCGCGGGATCTTGCTCTGCTGCCGGTTTAGCCCGCTTAGTTCGGTGCACAAGTGGTTCCGGGTCCCTGCCAAAACAAAAGGAATCAAGTCAAAACAGAAACTGTACAGAATCAAGGCTTGACAAAAGCAGAAATTCTACATACTCCTCTTCCTCATATTCGAGGATTGTGGAGAGGTTGTATCCTGCTGGTGGGGGCGTCTCCCTGGCCCTCTTGAGTGCTGGGGGGATGAACATGCCAGCTAGGAAGACCCGATCTCCCCGGCAATCTCTTGCTGAGAAGAAGGGAGTTGAGTTCAGGTACGCCAGGTGGATTGCCGGCGCACTTCTTCTTTATGGCCAGTCTTGGTGGTCGTTTTCTTAGCTCCAGGATGAGCTCTTGGCGAAGAACACGTGTTGGTCTCTGGCTGGCCACCTTCCAGAGGCGACGCCTACTCTACGGGCCTCGAGGAGCTTCTTCTTATTCTTCGGCTCCTCCAACAACCTTGGCCATGGCATGCTCGTCCCCGGCGACCTCCGTTCCGGCAAGCTCGTCCCCGGCAACCTCGACTCCTAACAGACTCTGTTCCGGCAAGCTGGTCCTCGGCAAATTCCTTGTCGGAATGCTCCTTGTCATCACTTTCGGCTGCCGCGGCGCCAGAACCGTTGGCAGCTTTAATTCTTGCGGCCTCTTCAACCTTGCTGGTGATGTACGCCAACTCTTCCTCCTTGGTGGCCCGAATGACATTTGTCTCTTTCTGGGAAGCCACCTCGTCAAGTTGGAAGCCCAGTCCATCTCAATCTCCAGAGAGGGCAACTTCCAATCTCCTTTGACGCCTTTGGCATCACACTCCGGCATGTTCGCTAAAATAGAGGTTCTGGCGGAGTTGATGTGCAGTGGTATGATCCTGTCCGGCAAGTGGAATGTGCCGGTCCTTCGGAACAACTGCTCATAGAGGCAGGCCCGCTCCATGACTATTGACGAGTCCAGGGTACAACTGCATTACATCGCCGACCCCCTTGTAGTCCCAAGTAGGCCTCTGTCTCTTTTGCAGCGGCGCGATGCATCGCCGGAGGAAGTTAGCGCCAACCATTTCTATGGTCAGCTTGGCGGCCTTGAGACGAGCAATTTTGTTCAGTGCCGGACGAAGATTCTTTTCAGGAGCACCAAACTTGCTCCAACTCTTGCCGCATTGGACCCTCACGGTACGCGGCACGCAGAATGAATGGAAGTTCCCCTCCTCTTGAATCCAGCACCATTCTGCCCTCCACTCTTCCCATTTGAGATGAAGCTTCCTGGGCAGATACATGCCTTTGGTCTTGGTCCTTGGGATCCATGTCACGCTGCCGGAGTGCGATTTGTCTTCAATGCAGGGAACAAAGAAGTGGCGGAACAGATCTACATTGGGGGCAACTCCAACAAAACCCTCGCACAAATGGGCAAAGACTGCCATGCATGTCATTGCATTGGGAGTGAAATCTAGCAGTCTAAACCCAAAGCTCCATCATGGCGTAGAAAAAATCCGAGGATGGAGGGACCAGACCGCAGTAAAAGTAGGCGCAGAAGAATGGATATAAATTCGATGGGACCTTGTTTGCCTTCCGGGAGAATCACTGGGGCCTTATGGTCATTGATATCTCGCCCCCACATGTAAGCATACCTCTTGATCAGAGCATTGGCATCCAGAGAAGCCGGCGAGAAAACCGCATTTTCCCTCCGCCGCCTCTCCAGTTCTTCCAACTCTTTCTTCTTCTTCTCTGCCTTGGGGTCGAGCGGCTTGGCGGGCTTCACCCCCTCCACACTGGCTCTCTTGGGCGCCATTGGGGCTCGAAGAAGGAGAAAGGGGTTGGGTCGAGATGCGGTTTGATGGCGGCAACGGTTCTGGCAAGAGGAGGAAGACGAAGCAGGGGAAGGCAGAGGCGAATGAGCAGCGCCTCCTCACGGATGCCTTTTTATGGGGAAGGCGCAGGCGAGTCTGGCTCTTTGTTGTTTTCCCTAGCAAACGCTTTTCAACTGCAACAGTCCATGTTCCCACGACCTGCATTTAATGCGCCGATTGGACATGTGTCAGAAAAACCATCATGATTAAGATTACAACAGAAGATTATGGCAGTTATTCTCTGCCACGCGTGCATGTGCATGTTTTTGGGCCTAGCCCAACGATGCCTCACATGTGCATGTGGCCCAAGCCAGGGGGCTCCTGTCGGTGTACTAAGACTTGGGTCCCGAGTACCCCTGACTTATGCACAGGCAGTAGTTGTTCCCCGGCAAGGGAGCTTGCCACAAAGACAAAAAACCTAAGACAAGATTTCTAAGCTAAAGAAGATTCCCAAGCCAAGAGAGCCGCTCTTTGAGAGATCAAGGAGCGCATCAAGAAGACCAAGATTCAAGACCCCATTGTTACATCCTAACTGGGGAGAAGAACAAGACAGAGCACCAAGATTGAGTACCAAAAGCAGCCTTTGCCCGCAAGGCCGAGTCGGCAAGGTGAAGACTCGGCAAGCTCCGTGGCCGGCCAGCTCTCGCTAGCCACCAGCGCTCCACCTCATCGAGCCACTAGTCACTAGTCGATGAGGTGTCAAGCCCGCAGATGGTTAGGTGGGATTTGTTGGGCACATGGCAACATGCTGGAAGGAGGATTGCCTTTAATGACACCCATCCAAGAGGCGTGTCAAGATTACAGGAGGCGGCTGAACAAGCGGTGCATCAACCTTGCCGGGGTTCCCCCTCCTCATGACACCTAACAGAGCATATTGATTTTGTCCTAGTCCGGCAGAGTTAGGTATGATAGCACTGTGTGCTATCTAATCAACATGTAATTATTGTTTTGCCACTGTGGTTTCCCCTTAAGCTATAAAAGTGGGGCCAGGGCACCTTTTACCAGGATCGACCCTTTGCACAACTACACGCGTAGTTGCTCTTCTCCCGCACCTTGTCGGGGAAGCGCTCCTTGTACTTGTGTTTTCACGCATGCACCCAATATACAAAGCAGGAGTAGGGATTTACACCTCAAGGTGGCCCGAACCTGGGTAAAGATCCCTGTGCCTTCTGTTGGTTTTGCACTTTGCGTTTTGTGCATCTCCCTAGCCGAAGCACAAAGGGGCTCGATGGCCCCATAGATGGTCGTCCACACCGACAGTGTATGTTTTGTGTAGGGAATGGATCATATTGACCCGAACGATGCATTTGCCGTAGAAATGTGCATTGGTCTTATGAGGAAATGTGGTCGTGATATTCCAGATAGGAACAATTACTGGAACAAGGTAAAAAACATACCCGTGAGCAGGCTATATCGTTAAAGCCTAACTATATAAATGAAGAATTCGCAGAAACTTGTGGACCACTAGTGTGAGGATCACTACAATGTATGTGATACACACTCTTTGCTTTCAAGTTGTCAATCTGTACATCTCGACAGATCATACTAAATTTGAGCTTCATGTCGTAGGAACTTCGTGCGAAGAAACAAGGAAAACCATCTACTCTAAAGCTGAGCTAGAACACCGCACCTACAAAATGTGATTCCCACTTCAGACATATGGTAAATATTTGTACTACCTTATTGCAAAAGCTTTACGTTAGATTACTACATTTCTTATAGTATTAATGTTTACCAATTGATAAATCTGATAAAAGCCTAAGGACAACATTGATAATCAATCCCGTGGAGACTTGCTTGAACCTATGTGCGCTACAAACAAAGATCCTACATTGAGTCTGACTACAAAAAACAAATCATAAGTATTGCCAAATTTGCAGGCTTCAAATGTATAGTTTGACAATAATTATTCAAACTATCAAACACTGCTCTAACAGTGCTATCAATCGTATTGCAGAATGAATCAAGACCAGGCGTACACCATCAAAATAGCTTGATACGACAGTAGTACCTGATGTAGAAATCATTGAGGAAAAGAGCTCCTCAAGCATGTTACTTTCGAGCATGGGTGTCTCATCCTCCTCCGGGATGAATTCATCCTCTCATGGACACATCCGTGAGCTAGAACACATCATTGCAACTCAGGAGGTAGATGCAAAAAAGGCAAGTGATATGTTTCATGAAGAGCTAAATGAAATACTTTTTGCCCAGATACTAGAAATTAAAGAACTCAAGAAGAAGTAGCTAGAAGAGATTAAAGATT
The DNA here is from genome assembly GCA_011799875.1 of Thinopyrum elongatum. NCBI lineage: Eukaryota > Viridiplantae > Streptophyta > Magnoliopsida > Poales > Poaceae > Thinopyrum > Thinopyrum elongatum. Next base: position 152,329,828 of record CM022300.1, on the reverse strand, counting down.
TCAAGATGGATCCACACCAAAAATCCACTATCTTTGAAAAAAGGCAAAGACATATGGAGGCAACGCTCGGTCACCTATTAAGGAAGTCCACGCAGTCAACACAAGCATCGTGTGAAAAACACAGATGGCCTCATGCTTATAGTCAACTTAATTTTACTTTGTTCGAGAATATGTCCTCTAATTCTCCTTGTAAAATGTCAGGATTCACTTATAATGGAAGATCTGTTGCTAGTAACTCAAATTTCATATTCCAGCAAATCAAATTTTCAATCTATTTCCTTGAAATTACAAGTTAAATATAGATTCACTAGCAAAATTAATAATAGATGCATTGCAGCTTTTTTCTATGATCGACGGTAATTGTGACGTAAATGCATGTCGTCAACAATGTCTGGTCCCACTTGTAAGCAGCCATGCCAGCATCTTCTGGCCCCATATGTCAGCAGCTTTGACCGGTCAAAACAAATGCCGAATTATTACTGACGGGACCGTCGGCGATAAAACTCACGGCAGACCCACATGGAAGAAGCCATGTCAGCAACTACTGGCCCCACCAGTCTGAATCTTTGACCGGTCAATGCTACTTGTAAACTGCGTTGGGATTTTCCCCTTAGAGGAGGGGTGTGTAACACCCCCAGTGGTTAACTACAGTAATCACCCTTTTGATTATGCCATGTCATTGCAATTACTGTTGCTAGATTCCCCTTTGGTTCAAAACCGATTCAAATTCGAATTCAAAATCAAGTCAAACAAATAAAGTTTTCAAAAGTCAAATCTAAAATGTTCAAAGTGTAGCAAATAAATCATAAATGATTATGGTGGTGGATCCAAATTTTTATAAAATGTTTAGGTGCACAAAAAAATAGGAACAGTATCAAAACAGAATTATTTAATCCATTTTCATTTATTTAAAATCCAAATAAAATTCATTTGCCTCCAAACCTTTTTATAACAGAGCTAGAAATTGCACTATAAATTTTTGGCTAGTTCACTTATTTTACAAAACTATCTTGTGGCCACACCTTTTGCAAAAGAGAAAACAAAATAGAAAAGCAAATAAGAAAAAAAAATAAAGGCCCGAGGCACTGGACTAAGTCCACAGTGCGGCCTGGCCCGTCTGGCGCCTCTCCCCTAACCTCCCGCCTCTCTCCCCTCGTTGTCGCTCGCACCGAGCTCGCCGCGCCTAAACCCCCTCTTCTCCTGTCGATAGCGCGTCGCCGCTTTTGTCTGTGGGTAGTTAAGGCTGCCCCGGACCCCCCAGGCTCCCTCTCTGCCTCACACCTCCTCTCTCTCAATCGCCCCCTCCATTTTTCCGTCGTCCGAGCGCCGCCATGGCCTCGCCTCACTGACCCGCACGGCCCCGTCGCCCCCGCGCTCCGTCTGGCTGGCCGGAAAGCCCCGCCGTGCTCGTCCTCGTCGTCTCCACCACTGGCCGGAGGCCGCCGAGCCCCTGCGACGCCTCCCTCCGCCATTCCCCTCGTGGGCCGCCGCCGCTGCCCCGTCGATCTCCACCGTCACCAGAGCTACCGCGAGCCCGCTGCCCTCCACGACCGGATCCCCGTGAGCAAGCGCCTTCCCCTCGACCCCTTCCCCCTTCAATTCCCCGTGCCATAGCTGTCCCGCCGCCGTGCCGAGCTCCACCGTCCGCCATGGCCGGTGAGCAGCGCGCTCTCGTGCCTCTCGGGCTCGTCCGAGGCCGCCATCGCGCTCGTAGTGCTGCGTAGGTATTGCCTACGTGTGTAGTTCATCGAACGCGCGACCGTAGCGCCATCTCCGTCGAGGCCCGAAAGTCACCGTCGTTTGACCTCATCGTCGGGCTCAACTCCGGCCACCCCCGCCGTCGTGCTCCCCACCATCAGACGCGGCGTGGAGAGGCCGTTCCAGGGCACCCAACCGCGCTCTAAACCATGCCCCACAACTCAAACCCGAGCTCGCCGGAGTTCGTCGCCGTTGCGCGAGCTCGCCGGCGTGCTCCGGTGCCGGCGCTGACCTGGCCAGCCGGGCCCCACCGCTAGTGCCACTGACTGCGGGCCCCGCGGGCCCCGTTGACCTGGGTCAACTGCTGATATGGCACAGTGGCCCACTGACATGTGGGTCCCACGCGGTTAAATCAATTTTAAAAATAAATAAACTGTTAATTAAAATGTTAATTAATTAATAAGTTAATTACTCACTGACAGGTGGGGCCACACCCCTGTTAATTAGTTTTAGTTAAATTTAATCCCTGGATTAGCCCTGTGTCTATGACATGTGGGCCCCACTGGTCAGGTTTGACCTGGCCGGCCCCCTGTTGACTACTGGCGTCACCTCTACGTCATGATGATGTCATCTTTTACTGTTTTGGATAATTCAAATTTAAATAATTAAATAAATTCCATAAAATTAATAAAACTTTAGAAAATCATATCTTTTAATCCGTAACTCCGATGAAAATAATTTATATATGAAAAATGACCAGAAAAATGAGACGAATCCGAATACGCTACCCACATACCTGTTAGATGCCTCTAACTATCTGAACATGCAACTTTTTGCCTGTTTTAGATAAATGAATAGTGCATGACTCTAATAAAATAAATCCAAACAAATTCCTAAAATGACTAAATGACTTAGACATGTCTTCAGGCAACCCTGCACTGCACGTTAGCATAGCCTGCTCCGTGTTGCTTATGTTGGTTGTGTATTTATACTGTTTCCTCCCCCTCTTCTCTCTCGTTAGACCCCGACGCAGTTCCCGATACCGCCGCAGCTCCGGAGACCGAAGACACCATTGACGACCTTGCCCTTGCCGCCGAGCAACCAGGCAAGCACCCCCCCTTTGAGCATACTGATATTGCCTATTCTTTCTCTCTCATGCTTGCATTAGAAATTGCTGCTGCTACTGCTTTACCTATTCTGATGCATAGCCTGTTTATTGTAACCTGCTTATCCTAAACTGTCTAGTATAGGCTGGGTAGAGAAATATCAGTGACCCCACTTATCTCGACTGCCCCGCTGGATTATCAGAAGACCCGATCAACGGGATTGAAGACCAGACCCCGGCACCGCACTTCACCCCCTTAGTTGTAACAACACTGCAGCGTTACTGTCGAGTGCCGAGGGTGAAACCTCTTGTAGCACTTTTGATGTTAACTCTGTAGAGTAGCTATTCAGTCGTGGTCATCGAGGGTGATTCCTCCTTCACCACTTCCGATAACGACGCTGTCGTACAACACCTCATGTGTGAACCCAGCGAGGGTGATTCCTCCGAGTTCACCTTGATGGATATATCGGGTAGGAATCCAACGAGGGTGATACCTCGGATTCCCCCTGATGTTATGGACACACGGATACTTGGACTGTACTATTGTTACTTGGAAAGGTGGGTCGACCCTGAGGGGTACCCGCATGTGATGTGAAGACGGGTGGCCTGTATGGTGCCCGAGTGATGAATACGAGGCGTGGCCGGGCATTCTTGGCCCTTGCCGCAAGTCCTCGAGACGGGGCGACGGGGTCACATCGATCATGAGTCTCTGCTCGTTACCGCAAGCCCCTAGTCCACTAACGATTTGGATATTTGATCCGAGAGGGCCTCTGGCCTGATAGCACTAACCATCACATGGGCATAGTATGGGCGTTCTGCATCGTAGCATCAGCCGAAAGCTCTGTCAGACATCCAGTTCAGCATGGCGGCCGGGCTGGGCCGGCACCGTCCTGAGGGGTGGAGCCTGGTTCGCCCGGCACGCAACGACCCGGAGGGCGAGGGGCGATGGCCAAGACCCCCTTGCGCTTAGGATGTAGACCGATGGGGACCTCTCTGCTGAGCTATAGGTAGGGTTGCGGTGTATCGTTTGGCCGAGGCCGGGCATGACCCAGAAAAGTGTGTACGGCCGGAGTTAAGCGAGCGTGGTGGGTAAGTTGGTGCACCCCTGCAGGGAAGAACTAATCTATGCATAGCCGGATCCTCGGTAACGGACACTCAGAGTTGTATTCCGATTGATACAACTAGAATTGGATACTATGGCTCTGGGATTGCTTCTCGCAGGGAGTCGAGAAGGGATCTCTGGACGAGGTTGATGACTGTATGGCTCTGGGATTGCTTTCTCGCAGGGAGTCGAGAAAGGATCTCTGGGTGAGGTTGAGACTTATTGATACTTCTACTTTATGCGGTACTAATCTACACTCTTCTAATGCTGCAAGACCTCTGAAGATGCTAGTCTTTGATAGGACTAGGCCTTCTCTCTATTCTGGCTTTTCTGCAGCCCAGTCCACATATACAGCCTCTCTTTGATAATGTTGCATATGTAGTGTAGATCCTTGCTTGCTGAGTACTTCGGATGAGTACTCACGGTTGCTTTGTTTTCTTTTTCCCCCATATCCCTTTTGATGCAACCAGATGAAGAAGCCCCGGATATAGTTGCCCCCGCCGACGATCGCTACCACTACCCCGAGGGTGGATATTACTTCGAGCTTGCCGTCGACCAGGAGTAGGATCGGAGGGTCCCAGGCAGGAGGCCTACGCCTTTCGATCGTAGTGTCTTATTTTTGCCACACCTCTCTAAAGGCCTTTTTGTTTCTGTTTCATATCTGTACTCAGATATCTGATGCTTCCGCTGACGCTTGTACGCAAGCTTATGTATTCGAGCCCTCGAGGCCCCTGGCTTGTAATATAAAGCTTGTATGACTTTATTTATGTTTTAGAGTTGTGTTGTGATATCTTCCCGTGAGTCCTTAGGCTTGATCGTGTGCATTGCGTGTATGATTAGTGCACGATTAAGTCGGGGGCGTCACAGGGTGAAGCAGTACAGTAGAGATAAGTATTTCCCTCAGTAAGAACCAAGGTTATCGAACCAATAGGAGAACCAAGCAAATTCCCTTCTTCAACACCTACACACACAAAAGAAAATACTTGCACCCAACGCGGGCAAGAGGGTTGTCAATCCCCTTGAACTCGTTACTTGCAAGGATTAGTTTTTATAGTGATAGATAGATAAAAAGTAAAGTAAAATAAATGTATAAAATTGCAACAATGTATTTTTAATTTTTTATAATGTGTTAAAATTAGACCCGGGGGGCATAGTTTTCACTATAGGCTTCTCTCTCGAAAAAATATCATACAGTGGGTAAACAAATTACTATTGGGCAATTGATAGAAAAGTGCATAGTTATGATGATATTCACGATGACAATGATTACACATATAGGCATCACGTCTCTGACAAGTAGACCGACTCCTGCCTGCATCTGCTACTATACTCCACCAATCGACCGCTATCCAGCATGCATCTATGGTATTAATTCATGCCAAACAGAGTGACGCCTTAAGCAAGATGACATGATGTAGACAAAGTAAACTCAAGTAATATGAATAAACCCCATCGTTTTATCCTTAATGGCAACAATAAAATATGTGCCTAGCTACCCCTTCTGTCATGAGGTGAGGACACGACAAGATTGAACCCATTACAAAGCACCTCTCCCACTAAAGACAAATCAATCTAGTTGGCCAAACCAAACGGATAGATCAGAGAGAAATACAAAGCTATCGTAATCATGCATAATAAAGTTCAGAAAAGACTCAATTACTTTCAATGAATAATCTGATCATAAACCCACAATTCATCGGATCCCAACAAACACACCGCAAAATAAGATTACATCGGATAGAACTCCAAGAAGATCGAGGAGGTAGAAGCCCTTCGTGATCGATTCCCCCTCCGGCAGAGTACCGAAAAAGGCCTCCAGATGGGATTGCGGAAGAACAAAAGCTTGCAAAGGCGAAAAAAGTGTTTTGGATGGCTCTCTTGGGGTTTCCCAATATTTGAGAATTTATAGAAGTGGAATTAGGTCAGACGGAGCCACGTGGGGCCACAAGGTAACAGGGAGCGCCCTACCCCCCTGGGCGCCCTATTGCCTTGCCATCTCCTCGCTTAGCGTCTGATTTCCCCTTGAAGCTTCTAGGGTCTCTTTTGTCCTGAAAAAATCATCAAAATGTTTTGTAGCATTTGGACTCCGTTTGGTACTGATTTTCTGGAAAACCAAAAACAAGCAGAAAACAACAACTGACACTAGGCACTGGGTTAATAGGTTAGTTCCCAGAAATGATATAAATTAGCATAAAATGCATATAAAGTATCCAAGATTGGTAATAGAATAGAATGAAACAATAAAAAAAAATAGATACATTGGAGACGTATCAGCATCCCCAAGCTTAATTCATGCTCGTCCTCGAGTAGGTAGATGATAAAAACAGAATTTTTGATGTTGAATGCTACCTAACATGTGTATCATGTAATCTCTTTATGATATAATCATTGAGAAATAATGAAGTAACAATATCAACATAATAATATTCATGAATATAAGAAAAATAATCATTATTTTTTCAAAATATACGATCCTTAATGAATGTTATCCCCACTCATTTTATCATGTTAGCATGGCATGACTCCGCCCTCACCGCATAAATATAAATCATGAGCACCCCGGTGTCAAACCAGGCAATTCGATCATACTTGTAACGCGCTTCAGCATTTTCAACCCCACACAATACATGAGCGTGAGCCATGGATATAGCACTATAGGTGGAATAGAATACGGTGACAGAGATCAATAAGGAAAGTCAAAAAAGGAAGAAAGTCTCGCATCGACGCGGCTAATCAACGAGATACGGAGATGCCCATCAATCGATATCAATGCGAGGAGTAGTGATTGCCATGCAACAGATGCACTAAGAGCTATAAGTGTATGAAAGCTCAACAGAAACTAAGTGGGTGTGCATCCAACTCGCTTGCTCATGAAGACCTCAGGCATTTGAGGAAGCCCGTCATCGGAATATGCAAGCCAAGTTCTATAATGAAAAATCCCCACTAGTATATGAAAGTGATAATCCAAGAGTCTCTCTATATGAAGAACAAGGTGCTACTCTGAAGCACAAGTGTGGAAAAGGATAGTAGCATTGCCCCTTCTCTCTTTTCTCTCATTTTTTTGTTGGGCTCTTTTTGCCTCTTTTTTCTCTTTTTCCTCTGGAGTCTCATCCCGACTTGTGGGGGAATCATAGTCTCCATCATCCTTTCCTCACTGGGACAATGCTCTAATAATGATGATCATCACACTTTTATTTACTTACAACTTGATATTACGACTCGATAACTAGAACAATATGACTCTATATGAATGCCTATGGCGGTGTACGGCAGCTGAGCCACAAATATCATGTCAGCTCTATATGATCATGCAAAGCAATATGACAATGAACACGTATGTCATGAAAACGGAACGGTGGAAGTTGCATGGCAATATATCTCGGAATGGCTATGGAAATGCCATAATAGGTACGTATGGTGTTTGTTTTGAGGAAGATATAAGGAGGCTTATGTGCGAAGAGCGTATCATACCACATGGTTTGGATGCACCAGCGAAGTTTGCACCAACTCTCGAGGTGAGAAAGGGCAATGCACGGTACCGAAAAGGCTAGAAAATTGCGGAAAGGTAGGAGTGTGTATAATCCTTGGACTCACATTAGTCATAAAGAACTCACATACTTATTGTGAAAGCCTATTAGCCCTCGAAGCAAAGTACTACTCGCATGCCCCTAGGGAATTGGAGTTAACCATCACGCGCATCCGATTATAACAGCACTGAAGGATTTCAATCAGAAAAACAAATGCTCAAACCTCCCCGCCATGCCATGACCAATACTTAGATGAGAAGTCAATAACAAGCTTTAATAATGATATTTCTACTAACCAATGATCATGAACCAATATCCTTTCACATCATGACATCAATACAATTAAACCATACGTTTTATATTTGGTGACTAACCAATGATCATGAACCAATATCCTTTCACATCATGACATCAATACAATTAAACCATATGTTTCATATTTGGTGATCTACATGAAAGTTTTTATTATATCCCCCTTGAATACCTATCCTTCTCGGGCTAGTCTTATAACCCGTACATATTGCCGATTGCTAATTAATAGACTATCAAAAAGATTTAAGTGAAGCATGAGAGTGCAATCATTTCTATAAACTATAACCACTATCGTGCTCTAAAAGATATAAGTGAAGCACTAGAGCAACTGCCTAGCTCAAAAGATATAAGTGAAGCATAGAGAGTATTCTAACAAATCACGATGTGTGTCCCTCTCAAAAGGTGTGTCCAGCAAACAATGATTGTGGGAAACTAAAAATCAAACAAAGCAAAACTATGGTACAAGACGCTCCAAGCAAAACTCATATCATGTGATGAATAAAAATGTAGCTCCAAGTAGCATACCGATGGATTGTAGAAGAAAGAGGGGATGCCTTCCGGGGCATCCCCAAGCTTAGATGCTTGGGTCTTCCTTGAATATTACCTTGGGGTACCTTTGGCATCCCCAAGCTTAGGGTCTTGCTGCTCCTTATTCCTTGATCCATCGCGATCTCACCCAAAACTTGAAAACTTCAGCACACAAAACTCAACAGAAACCTCGTGAGATTCGTTAGTATAATAGACAAATCATAAACTTTAGGTACTGTTATGAACCCATTCATATTTTATTCATTCATAATACCTACTTTATTCTAACTTCTCCATGACTTATACCCCCTGATATAATCCATAGCATCATTAAAACAAGCGCACTATGCAATAAAAAATAGAATCTATCTGAAACAGAACAGTCCGTAATTATCTGAACAAAAACTATACTTTCGTAACACCAAAAAATCTAAAAAATTAGTACAACATGAACTATTTATATAGAATCATGTGTAAAAAATTTAGAATTTATCACGTTCCAGTGAATTATAGTAATTCCAGCACTGGGCGCAAAAGTTTCTGTTTTTTTCACTGAATCAAGTCAACTATCAACCAAATCACCTCAAAGGCTTTACTTGGCACAAACACTAACTAAAACATAAAAACACAATCATAACAGTAAAAATAATTGTTTTAACACACCAAAACATAAAGTAAAAGCAAAAAATTAAGATAACTATTGGGTTGCCTCCCAACAAGCGTTATTGTTTTACGCCCCTAGCTAGGCGTAAGGCAAAGTTTCAAGTATTGTCATCCTTGACATTAATTCCATAGGTGGCCCTTATAATAGATTCATATGGTGGTTTAATTCTCTTCCTTGGGAAGTGTATCCCTTTCTTTAATGGAAATTGGAATCTTATAGTTCTTTCTTTCATATCAATAATAGCACTGACGGTTCGTAGGAAAGGCCTACCAAGTATTATAGGACAAGACGGATTGCATTCAATATCAAGCACAATGAAATCCACGGGCACGTAATTTCAATTAGAAAGTATGAGCACATCATTTATTCTACCCAATGGTTTCTTAATAGTTGAATCCGCTAGGTGCAAATTAAGGGAACATGCATCCATAACGGTGAGACCTAGCACATCACATAATTTTTTTGGAATAGTAGAGACTCTAGCACCTAGATCACACAAAGAATTACATTAATAATCTTAAATCTTTAATTTAATAGTAGATTTCCCATTCATCATGCAATTTCCTAGGTATATAAACTTTCAATTGTAGCTTTTCTTCATGAGCTTTTATCATAGCTTCTACAATATGTTTAGTAAAAGCTTTATTTTGTTCGAAAGCATTAGGTGAATTTATCATGGATTGCAACAAGGAAATACAATGAATCAAAGAACAATTATCATAATTAAAATCCTTGTAATCCAAAGTAGTGGGCACATCACTATTTACAGTCTTGACCTCTCCAAACCCACTTTTATCATTTTTATCATTAAGATCATCACCTTCCGAACAATTGGGACACCTTCTAGCTAAAGTTGACTCACCTCCAGTCCATTTTTCATCAAGTTTTATATTACTAAACAAATATTCAATAGGTGAAACACCAATCATTTTAATATCCTCATCATGATTACTATAAAAATCGGGTGGAAGGGCTTTTTCTAGGAATTCACGCTTAGCTCTAAATCTAGCGGTTCTCTCTTTACTTCCATTAATGGAGACTTGGATAGACTTAATAGACTCATTAATATCATGCTTAGGTGATAAAATTTTAATTTTAAGAGTATCCACATCATGAGCAATTATATACATGTTTCTAGCCATATCATCAACTTTATGTAGTTTTTCTTCTACCATAGCATTTAAAATATTTTGAGAACTAATAAATTCTTTAATTTTGTTCTCATGATCAGTAGGTATCCTACTAATACTATTTTATGTATTACCATAGGAATTACCATAATTATTAGAGGAATTTCCGAGATACGGTCTAGGATTGAAATCACCTCTATAAGCATTGTTGTTGAAATTATTTCTATAGACAAAATTCACATCAATAGCATCATTATTTTGCTCAATCAAAGTAGATAGTGGCACATCATTAGGATTAACATGAGCATTTTTACGAGCAAGCATTTTCATAAGAGCATTCATTTTATCACTCAAAGTAGAAACTTCTTTAACAGAGTTTACCTTCTTACTAGTTGGAGCTCATTCGGTGTGCCATTGAGAATAATTTTTCATTATATTATCAAGGAGTTTTTTGGCTTCTCCCAATGTGATTTCCATAAAAGTACCACGTGCAGCAGAGTCTATAAGATTTCTCGACACAAAGTTTAGTCCCGCATAGAAATTTTGTATTATCATCCATAAGCTTAAACCACGAGTGGGGCAATTTCTAATCATTAATTTTATTCTCTCCCAAGATTATGCAACATGTTCATGCTCAACTTGCTTAAAGTTCATAATTTTATTTCTAAGAGAAATAATCTTAGCGGGAGGAAAATACTTGGCAATAAAAGCATCTTTATACTTATCCCATGCATCAATACTATTGCGAGGCAAGGATGAAAACCAAGTTTTAGCACGATCCCTTAGCAAGAAAGGAAATAATTTCAACTTAATAATATCATTATCCACATCTTTTTCTTTTACATATCACATAATTCAACGAAGGTATTACGATGAGATGCAACATCTTCATTAGGATTTCCAGAAAATTATTCTTTAATAACAAGATTTAGCAATGCAACATTAATATCATACGACTCTGCACTAGTGGCAGGAAGAGGAATTGGAGTACTAATAAAATCATTATTATTAGTATTTGAAAAGTCACACAACTTAGTGTTCTCTTGAGACATAGTGACAAAGCAAGCAAACTAACAAAGCAAAATATTTTTGTGCTTTTGTTTTTTAGAGAAGTGGAGGGTGATATAAAGAGAGGCAAATAAAAAGGCGGATAAAAAAGGCAAATAAAAAGTAGAGCGAGTAGATGCTAGTTTGTGTGTAGCAACCTGACAAGAATTTGATGATGTCTCCCCGGCAACAGCGCCAGAAATTCTTCCTGCTACTTGTAAACTGTGTTGGGATTTTCCCCGAAGAGGAGGGGTGAAGCAGTACAGTAGAGATAAATATTTCCCTCAGTGAGAACCAAGGTCATCGAACCAATAGGAGAACCAAGCAAATTCCCTTCTTCAGCACCTACGCACACAAAAGCAAATACTTGCACCCAACGTGGGCAAGAGGTTTGTCAATCCCCTTGAACTCGTTACTTGCAAGGATTGATTATGATAGTGATAGATAGATAAAAAGAAAAGTAAAATAAAAAGTATAAAATTGCAGCAAGGTATTTTTGGTTTTTATAATGTGATAAAAGTAGACCCGGGGGCCATAGTTTTCACTAGAGGCTTCTCTCTCGAAACAATAGCATGCGGTGGGTAAACAAATTACTATTGGGCAATTGATAGAAAAACACATAGTTATGATGATATTCATGGCAATGATCACACATATAGGAATCACGTCCATGACAAGTAGACCGACTCCTGCCTGCATCTACTACTATTACTCCATAAATTGACCGCTATCCAGCATGCATCTATGGTATTAAGTTCATGACAAACAGAGTAACGCTTTAAGCAAGATGACATGATGTAGACAAAGTAAACTCAAGCAATATGAATAAACCCCATTGTTTTATCCTCAATGGCAACAATGCAATACATGCCTCGCTACCCCTTCTGTCACGAGGTGAGGACACCGCAAGATCGAACCCATTACAAAGCACCTCTCCCACTGAAGATAAATCAATCTAGTTGGCCAAACCAAACAGATAGATTGGTGTGACGCCCCCGGCTTAATCGTGCACTAATCATACACGCAATTGCACACGATCAAGCCTAAGGACTCACTTGAAGATATCACAACACAACTCTAAAACATAAACAAAGACATACAAGCTTTATATTACAAGCCAGGGCCTCGAGGGCTCGAATACATAAGCTCGAAGTCATACAAGCATCAGCGGAAGCATTAGATATCTGAGTATAGACATAAGTTAACAGAGGAGCCTTAAGAAAGGCGGGGCAAAATAGAAGCTACGATCGAAAGGCGCAGGCCTCCTGCCTGGGAACCTCTGATCCTACTCCTGGACGTTGGCTAGCTTGTAGAAGTAACCACCCTCGAGGTGGTAGTAGTAGTCATCGACGGGGCAGCTGTCACAGGGACTCCATCATCTGGTTGCATCAAATGGATATGGGGGAAAAAGAAAGCAAAGCAACCGTGAGTACTCATCCGAAGTACTCAGCAAGCAAGGATCTACACTACATATGCAACATTATCAAAGGAAGGTTGTATATGTGGACTGGGCTGCAGAAATGCCAGAGTAGAGAGAAGACCTAGTCCTATCGAAGACTAGCATCTTCGAGCATCTTGCAGCATTTAGAAGAGTACAGAATAGCATAGTATAAAGTAGTAATAGTCATCATCCTCACCCAGAGATCCTTTCTCGACTCCCTGCGAGAAAGCAATCCCAGAGCCATAGTAGTAGTGTTATCAACCTCGCCCAGAGATCCTTCCTCGACTCCCTGCGAGAAAGCGATCTGGGAGCCACATATCCAGGTATCATATCAAGTTCTAGTTGTATCGATCGGGATACAACTCCGAGTGTCCTTTACCGTGGGATCGGCTCGATAGATGTTTTCTTCCCTGCAGGGGTGCACCAACTTACCCACCACGCTCGCTTAACTCCGGCTGGACACACTTTCCTAGGTCATGCTCGGCCTCGGTCAAATGATACACCGCAACCCTACCTACAGCTCAGCAGAGAGGTCCCCGTCGGTCTACATCCTAAGCGCAAGGGGGTCTTGGGCCATCGCCCCTCGCCCTCCGGGTCGTTGCGTGCAGGGCGAACCAGGCTTCACCACTACAGGATGGTGTCGGCCCAGCCCGGCCACCAGGCTGAACTGGACGTCTGACAGAGCTTTCGGTTGATGCCACGATACAGAGTGCCGATAACTTTTCCCACGTGATGGTTAGTGCTATCAGGCCAGAGGCCTGTTTGGATCAAATATCCAACTCATTAGTGGATTAGGGGCTTGCGGTAACGAGCAGAGACTCATGATCGATGTGACCCCGTCACCCCGTCTCGAGGACTTGCTACAAGGGCTAAGAATGCCCGGCCGCACCTCGTATTTATCTCACGGGTAACCTCCAGGTCAACCCGACATCCCATCATTTGCGGGTACCCCTCAGGATCGACCCGCCTTTCCAAGTATCAGTTGTAAAGTCCAAGTATCTGTCTGTCCATAACATCTGAAGAATCCGAGGTATCACCCTTGTTGGATTCTTACTCGATGTATCCGTCAAGGTGAACTCGGAGGAATCACCCTCGATGGGTTCACACTTGAGGTGTTGCATGACAGCGTCGTTATCGAAAGTGGTGGAAGAGGAATCACCCTCGAAGACCACAACCGAATAGCTACTTTACAGAGTTAACATCAGAAGTGCTATATGAGGTATCACCCTCGGCACTCGATAGTAACGCTGCAGTGTCGTACAACTAAGGGGGTGATGTGCGGTGCCGGGGTCTGGTCTTCGATCATGCCGATCGGGTCTTCTGATAATCCAGCGGGGCAGTTGGGTCAAAGTGGGGGCTCTGATGGGTCACTAACCAGCCTATACTAAGCAGTTTGGATATCAGGCAGGTATCAACAGTAGTTACAAAAACAGGCTATGCAACAGAATAGGAGCAATCAATTGCAGTAGCAAAATCTAATGCAAGCATGAGAGAATAGAATGGGCGATATCGGGATGATCAAAGGGGGGGCTTGCCTGGTTGCTCGGCGGCAAAGGCAGGGTCACCAGGGGTCGTCGATCTCCGGAGCTGCGTCGGTACCGGGCTCTATCGAGAGAGAAGAGGGGGGAGGAAACAGATAAATACACAGCAGACATATGCAATGCAGAGCATGCTATGCTAACGTGCAGTGCAGGGTTGCCTAAAAGCATGTCCAAGTCATATTAGTTATTTTAGGATTTAAGTTGCAATTATTAAATGGTAGATGGGCACTATTCATCTACCAGAAACAGGCTAAAAGTTGCGGGTTCACCTCCGTAGAGGGTCTCGACATGAAAACAGATAGCACGGTCAGCTTCGTCTCGTCGTTCTGATCAACTTTCATGTAGAAAGTTTTTTGATCCGAGCTACGGTTTTTTATACGATTTTTCAAAGTTTAAATCATTTTCTGGAATTAATTTAGTTAACAGAAATTGAAATATGACATTAGCAGTGACGTCGGCATTACTTCAGCAGGTCAAGCCGACTGACCAGAGTCAAATCTGACCTGTGGGGTCACTGGGACCCATATGTCAGCCTCTGTTAGAGTTAAACAGGGTTAAATTTAAACTGATTAGCTAATTAAGCTACTAGGCCCACCTGTCAGCCACTAATTAAGTTATTTAATTAATTCTAAATTAGTTTCGGTTAATTAGGGAGGTGGGCCCCATCTGTCAGTGGCTGGGGCCGGTCCAGTCAGTGGTTGACTAAAGTCAACTAGGCCAGCTGGACCCTGGGGCCACTAGGCAGTGACCCTGGGGGGTGGCCCCGGCCGGCCACATCAACACGGGCGCCGGCGTTTAGCCGCCGGTGGCCAAAACCACGGCGGAGGCACGGGCCAGCGGCGGAAATTGGCTACGGGGGTCCGTTCGTCGCGCGGCTTGCGTCGTTCGAACGGGGGGAACCCGCCGCGTCGTTTGGGGGTACTGGGCGGAGCTGGGGCTGCCGGAGTCGACGGCGGCGAGCGTCGTGGCGGACGCCGGAGTTCGGTCGTCGTCTGGATCGGAGCTACGGTGTGCAAAGCGAACAACGCGAGGTGGCTACGGCGTCTACTCGTTGCGGTGAGATCAACGGTGGCACGCATGGGACCCTATGGTCACCGTGGCCACACCGGCGACAAGGCCAGGCGGCGGAGGGCTCGGGCTACGCTGGAGCAGAGGCTACGGGCAGCTAGAGGGGGCAGGGTAGGGCGCATTCGGCGCAGGAGCTCACCGCGGGAGCGTGGGGTCTATGCAGCGGGCTCGGGGAGGATCGGTGGAGCAGATCGACGGCGAGGTCGCGCGGTGGCCGTAGATGAGGAAGAGGAAGAATGCGACGGTGGTGGCGCTCCCGGTCATGATCCAGTGTCGGGGAAGAAGAGGCGGACCACGACGGAGCTCCCGGACTTGTCAGAGCGGCGAACGGGCGACGGTGGCCGTGGCTACGGCGAACGGCGGCGAGGGTGGTGCTCGGGCATTCGCCCAGATCGAAACAGATAGGGGGCGTGGGGGAATGGTGGCGCTAGGGTTCGGGGACGGACGAGGGGCGCTCGGGCGAGGCCAAATAGGCGTCGGGGAGCCGGTGGATGGGCGACATGGCGACGGGCGTTGGCGTGTCGGCATGGGCGCGCGACAGCGCGCGGGAGGAGGGAGATGAGCTCCAGATGGGCTGGGCCCAAACCTGTAGCAGCATGCCTAAGTGCACAGCAGCTCTAGGCCTTTTCTATTTTCATATTTTCTATTTTCATTTTTTTTCTGTTTGCAAAAGTATTAGGCCTCTTAATGACTTTTGTAAAACAGTGAATTATGCCACATAAATATGTTGCAATATTTAGCACTGCCAGAAATTGGTTTGGGTGAAATATGATATCATTTGAATTTTTAATAATTGATAAGGATTAAAGGGGTGCTGTTTAGGCACTGTTTGAGGTTGTTAGAGTTACTTAATTAATTCTATAAATGTTGTTTACAATTTTATAATTGCCTCTGAATTATTTGCAACCATATGTACATTTTAGTTTTCAATTTGAACAACTTTTATTTTCACTTTAATTTGAATTCTCAATTTGAATTGATATTTGATAATGGGCTATGATCCAAATGATGATCAAGCTCTGTCAATCATGGTGACTTGGCATGATCAGAGGGTGATCACTGTGGTGTGAAGCTGGGGATGTTACAATCGGAGAGAAATACAAAGCTATCATAATCAAGCATAATAAAGTTTAGAAAAGACTCAATTACTTTCAATGAATAATCTGATCATAAACCCACAATTCATCAGATCCCAACAAACACACTGCAAAAGAAGATTACATCAGATAGAACTCCAAGAAGATCGAGATGAACATTGTATTGAAGATCAAAGAGAGAGAAGAAGCCATCTAGCTACTAACTATGGACACGTAGGTCTTTGGTAAACTACTCACACACATCATCGGAAGGCGGCAAGGATGATGTAGAAGACCTCCTTGATCGATTCCCCCTCCAGCAAGTACCAGAAATGGCCTCCAGATGGGATCGCGGAAAAACAGAATCTTGCGGCGGCGGAAAAAGTGTTTCGGGTGTCTCTCTAGGGGTTTCCCAATATTTGAGAATTTATATAAGTGGAATTAGGTCAGACGGAGCCACATGGGGCCCACAAGGTAACAGGGCGCGCCCTACCCCCTGGGCGCGCCCTGTTGCCTTGCCGTCTCCTCGCTTCGCGTCTGGTCTACTCCCGAAGCTTTTAGGATCTCTTTTGTCTAGAAAAAAATTGTCAAAAAGTTTTGTAGTGTTTGGACTCCATTTGGTACTAATTTTTTGGAAAACAAAAAACAAGCAGAAAACAACTACTGGCACTAGGCACTGGGTTGATAGGTTGGTTCCAAAAATGATATAAAATAGCATATAAAGTATCCAAGATTGATAATATAATAGCATAAAACAATAAAAAGTTATAGATACATTCGAGACGTACCAGTCAACCGCCCGGACCGATCACCAGTGATGGATTATCGTCACGAAAAAGATCTTAGGCGACAGTTTGGGCTATCGTTGGTGACCTTATGGGCCGTGCTACTTGTGAGTTGCGTTGGGATTTTCCCCAAAGAGGAGGGGAGATGCAGTACAGTGAGATAAGTATTTCACTCAGTGAGAACCAAGGTTTATTGAACCAATAGGAGAATCACGCAAAGCCTCGTGAACAACACCTGCATACATAAAAGCAAATACTTGCTCCCAATGCGAGCAAGAGGGTTGTCAATCCCTTTGATCTCGTTACTTGCAAGGATCGAATCTTGTATAGGTACATGGATAAATTGCAAAGTAAAATAAAAGCAAATAAAATGCAGCAAGGTATTTTTGGATTTTATAATATGATAAAAGTAGACTCTTGATAACCCACAAGTATAGGGGATCGCAACAGTTTTCGAGGGTAGAGTATTCAACCCAAATTTATTGATTCGACACAAGGGGGGACAAAGAATATTCACGAGTATTAGCAGTTGAGTTGTCAATTCAACCACACCTGAAAGACTTAATATCTGCAGCAAAGTATTTAGTAGCAAAGTAGTATAGAAGTAACGGTAATAGTGGCAAAAGTAACAGTAGCAGTTTTGTAGTGATCGTAACAGCAGTAGCAACGAAAGTAACTTAGCAAAGATCAATATGTGAAAAACTCGTAGGCAATGGATCAACAATGATAATTGTGTTGGATAATATTCATCATGTAGCAGTCATAACCTAGGGTGACACAAAACTAGCTCCAATTCATCAATATAATGTAGACATGTATTCCGTATATAGTCATACGTGCTTATGGAAAAGAACTTGCATGACATCTTTTGTCCTACCCTCCCGTGGCAGCGGGGTCCTAATGGAAGCTAAGGGATATTAAGGCCTTCTTTTAATAGAGAACCAGACCAAAGCATTAGCACTTAGTGAATACATGAACTCCTCAAACTACGGTAATCACCGGAAAGAATCCCAATTATTGTCACCTTGGGGTATGCAGATCATAACTCATAATAGGTGTCTACAACTTGCAAGATAGGATCAAGAACTCAAATAAATTCATGAAAACATAATAGGTTTAGATCTGAAATCATGGCACTCGGGCCCTAGTGACAAGCATTAAGCATAGCAAAGTCATAGCAACATCAATCTCAGAACATAGTGGATAATAGGGATCAAACCCTAACAAAACTAACTCGATTACATGATAAATCTCATCCAACCCATCACCGTCCAGCAAGCCTACGATGGAATTACTCACTCACGGCGGTGAACATCATGAAATTGGTGATGGAGGAAGGTTGATAATGATGATGATGATGGCGATGAATCCCCCTCTCCGGAGCCCCGAACAGACTCCAGATCAGCCCTCCCGATGAAGAACAGGAGGCGACGGCGGCTCCGTATCGTAAAACGCGATGAATCCTTCTCCCTGATTTTTTTCTCCCCGAATAGGTACTTATAGAGTTGGAATTAGGGTCGGAGGAGGTCCAGGGGGCCCACAAGCCTGCTAGGCGCGCCCCAGAGGGGGCGCCCCCAGGGCTTGTGGCCTCTGGGTGGACCCCTCTGGTTACTTCTTGCGCTAGTATTTTTTATATATTCCACAAAAATTCTCCGTAAATTTTCAGGTCAATCCGAGAACTTCAATTTCTGCACAAAAATTAACACCATGGCAATTCTGCTGGAAATAACGTCATTCCGGGTTAGTTCCATTCAAATCATGCAAATCAGAGTCCAAAACAAAGGGCAAAAGAGTTTGGAAAAGTAGATACGATGGAGACATATCAACTCCCCCAAGCTTAACCCATTGCTTGTCTTCAAGCAATTCAGTTGACAAACTGAAAGTGATAAAAAAAACTTTTACAAACTCTGTTTGATCTTGTTGTTGCAAATATGTATAGCCAATATTCAGGTTTTCAGCAAAGACTATGAACTAACCATATTCACAATAACATTTAGGTCTCACATTTACTCATATCAATAGCATAATCAACTAGCGACCAATAATAATAAATCTCGGATGACAACACTTTTTTTTCAAAACAATCACAATATAATATGACAAAATGGTATCTCGCTAGCCCTTTCTGAGACCGCAAAACATAAATGCAGAGCACCCCTAAAGATAAAGGACTGACTAGACATTATAATTCATGGCAAAAGAGATCCAGTCACACTCATACTCAACATCAATTAATAACAACGCATAAAAATGACAGTGGTGCTCTCTAACTGGTGCCTTTTATAAGAGGATGATGACTCAACAATAGAAGTAAATAGATAGGCCCTTCGCAGAGTGAAGCTCGGATTTGCAGAGGTGCCAGAGCTCGGAGCTTTTAAAACAGAGATGGATATAATTTTGAGCGGTATGCTTTCATTGTCAACATAACAACCAAGAGATATCACTATCTTCCATGCTAGATACATTATAGGCGGTTCCTAAACATAATTGTAAAGTTTTTACTCCCCCTCCACCAACAATGACACTCCACGGCTAGCCGAATCCACGGGTACCGTCCATACTAACAACAGTCCTGGGGGAGTTTTGTTTAATTATTATATTTTGATTTGATTTTGAGCATGGAACTAGGCATCCCGATTACCAGCCACTTTCTCGTGAATGACAAGTGAATAAACACTCATCGTGAGAATAACCCACCTAGCATGGAAGATACTAACAGCCCCCAGTCACTACATGAGCGATTCACGCATACAAAACATATTATTATTCGAAGGTTTAGAGTTTGGCACATGCAAATTTACTTGGAACGGTAGGTCAATACCGCATATAGGTAGGTATGGTGGACTCATATGGAACAACTTTGGGTTTAAGGAAGTGGATGCACAAGCAGTATTCCCGCTTAGTATAAGTGAAGGCTAGCAAAAGATTGAGGAGCGGCCAACTAGAGAGCGACAACGGTCATCAACATGCATTGAGATTAATCAACATTGAATGCAAGCATGAGTAGGTTATAAATCACCATGAACATAAATATCGTGAAGGCTATGTTGTTTTTTATTCAACTACATGCGTGAACATGTGCCAAGTCAAGCCACTTAAATCATTCAAAGGAGGATACCATCCAATCATACTACATCACAACCATTTTAAATTGCATGTTGGCACACAAGACAAACCATTATCCACTCCTAGCTAATTAAGCATGGCATGAGTAACTATAATCTCTAATTGTCATTGCGAACATGTTTCATTCATAATGGGCTGAATCATGAACGATGAGCTAATCATATTTACAAAAACAAAATAGGTCGAGTTCATACCAGCTTTTCCTCATCTCAATCATTTCATCATATATCGTCATTATTGCCTTTCACTTGCACGACCGAACGAGGTGAATAATAATAAGAGTGCACGAGCATTGGACTAAGCTGGAATCTGCAAACATTTATTCAGAGGAGAAGACAAGGTAATATGGGCTCTTTGTTAGATCAACAATAATGTATATGAGAGCCACTCAACATTTTCATCGTGGTCTTCTCCTTACGACCCAAAGAAAAGGAAAAAGAATTTCAAAGAAACACACTGAAATATTTTTGGAGTTTTTGTTTCTCTGAAGAAAGTAAAACGAAAATGAGAAAAACTATTTAAATGGGAAAGCTCCCAACAAGCATAAGAAGAACGAGAAATCTTTTTGGGTTTTCTTTTAATACTATTGCTAAATAAACTAGAAAGAAAAACTAAAAAGAAACAAGAACTAATTTTTTGGATTTTCTCAAAGTTTTTCAAACACACAAGAAGAAAGCAAGAAAAATAAACTAGCATGGATAATGCAATGAAAAAGTATGAACACCGACAACTAAATGAATGTGTGAACATGAATGTAATGTCGGTGAGAAATACGTACTCCCCCAAGCTTAGGCTTTTGGCCTAAGTTGGTCTAGGGCCACGGCTCGAAATAACCCTCTCGTCGATACTACGGAGGGTCCTGAGGGTTCCACTGGTTGGTGAGCTCATGTGGCTCCCACTGATAAACAGGCTCCTGATACGGATCAGGAACTGGTGCTGGCTCAGGTGCGGGAGGTTGTGTCAGCCTCCAGTACGTGTAAATGTCCTCGAGCATAATGGTGTACCTGCCTGAGCGAATATCGAACAAAGAAGGTGCAGGCAAAGTAATAATCTCACAAGTACCCTACTAAATACTAGGTTGTAGAGGAGCCGCTTGTCATCGTCTTTTTTAATAAAATCATGTGCTACCATACTAGCATAGTTTAAATATTTAGTGGGCAACAACATCTCCTCCTCATCATCATGCCTAATGGGTATCTCAAAATGTTTAGCAAGGCGAGAGGCATAGACACCTCCAAAAATAGTGCCCTTCGAATGGTTTGTGTTTAACCGCGGAGCAACAATGGGGCCCAAACTAAAAGTTCTTTCAGCATATAAAGCATGGTGCAAAATGGTAAGGTCAGGGGCACTAAGGCCCCCGCTCTCCCATCGATCAATCAAACATCTCCCGGCAAATAATGAATAATAGCGTAAAACAGAAAAATGTAAACTAGCCACTCTCGCCTCTGACACTCCTCTCTCTTCCCCCACAGTAACATCAGCAATGAAATCCTCCACATCCCTAGGACGTGGCTCACTAATGCCGCCCTCATAAGGTATTTTGCAAACATCACACACATCATAAAATGCCATTCGCTTAGGCACATCATACAAGTGAAATTCTACCACGGGAGGATCCTTCCTAGAATGGAAGTGAAAATTTTGCACGAAGGTATTAGTGAGTAGGAGGTATTGGTCACACTTATCTTGGAGGAAGGCGGTGATGTCGGCATTCTCCGCCAAATAATAGAAGTCATCATAAATTCCTGCCTCTCTCAAGAATGTATCGCTTGGACAC
The DNA here is from genome assembly GCA_011799875.1 of Thinopyrum elongatum. Lineage (NCBI taxonomy): Eukaryota > Viridiplantae > Streptophyta > Magnoliopsida > Poales > Poaceae > Thinopyrum > Thinopyrum elongatum. Next base: position 152,307,901 of record CM022300.1, on the reverse strand, counting down.
TCACACGGCCGAACCTCCGCAGCGCGAGGAAGGTTGTACTTGGGCTTCTTCTTCTCCTCATTTTCATTTACCTTGGAGTTGCGGCTCGAATAACCCCTTAACCACCTCCTCATGGTTTCTCTTTCCTCTGAAAATTTCTGAAATTTTTAGTGACTCAAAATAAAAGTGAACCAAACTCAACAAAACTAATAGCAACTACTCCCACAAGTGTCTAGAGGCTATATCATGCAACAAAACTACCTTGGACCATATAAAATTGTCATGCAGGCTCAAGAACATGGTCACCACAGCAGCAAAATTTGCAATAAATAAAGCACTATCGCAAAAACTAATTGGACCAATGGAGGAGTCATATACCGATGAACAATCCCCCGAAACAGTTTCGGAATTGGAGTTCTGAGCAAGGAGATCGAAAATGGTAGCAAAATGAGCAAGAACACGTGTTAGGACCGAGAGTATATCGACCAGAGGGGGGGTGAATGGGAGATTCAAAATTTCTTTTGAAAGCTTTGAATCAAAACCCAATCACAGCAGCAGAATAGAGTGTTGAAGGAAATGGACAGAATCAATCTTCTTTGTTAGAAGCATATTCATCGATAAAAGCATTGACAATAGTGCGAACTTGATATGTCACAGGTTTAACTATGATGAGAGTAACCCAGCATGCGAACAGATGTAGCAGAATGAGACACAACATTATCAGGACTGAATAAAAAGCTAAAGATTGATTTCACAAAAGAATATGAAATACAGTATGGTAACGAAAGAGTACTTGAATGAGGATGAACACAGATACACAGGATGGAGGCAACAAAACAAATTGATCAAGTATTCTATCGGCACATAGCGCTAATAATAACTGATGAAGGAAATGCAATAGAGTAGAAATAACCAGTGGTGCTCGATGGCGACAGAGATATTTGGTAGACCAGTTCACCCTTCTGCCAAAGGGCTACGTCTGGTTGGAGGGGCTGTGACTTAACACGGAAGATAAACTCTCTTCACCCTATTCTCCTTCAACGCAGAGCTGATCAGACTCAGGTTGATTTCACTCGTGGTAGATCCTTGTCGGCGATCTCCAAACATTCGGTCAACCTTCGCAAACCATAATCACTCTTGGTTGCTGAAGATCAGGCTCGGTGAAGACAACAACTCTTCAACACTCAAAGCCAAACCTATCCGTCTAGAGAGTGCGCAGCTCTCAAGAATAATAGGTACAAAAACTCTCACTTAGAACTATTGTGATGCCAAACCACTATCTAAGTTTGGGATCTTGGTTTTTCTCTCGGTGGATCTTAAACTCAAATCACTCAGAGAGGGGTAGCTCAAATCAATCTTCTCAGAAATCTCAAGCGAAGCAGCCAACAGACAAAGTTCGAGGGGGTGGCTATTTATAGCCGCGGCCTTCCCAGGTGGGAAATGACCATTTTGGACACGAGGTCCAGCCAATGGCCAACCGACACGTTCACAACGGTCGGATTTTGGAGCAATGGTAACATTACTTGAGGAACAAGTAATGCTAACTCCTCTGTCTGAGTCAAATCTCTCACAGCGAAGAAGATCACAGTCTCTTGCTAGCAAGTATTTGCTCAGAGCACAAAGAGATTTCTCTCGCATCTTTCATAGGTTATGGCTAAGCATCACAGTTGATCTAAGCAACGAGAACCTATACCCCTCTTAATAGTACGGAGGTCCTATGACTCGATAGAATGAAAGAAGAACAACGAAATGAATACCACGTCTTCACTTTGTCTTTGACTTCCATTACTGCAGTCAATTTCTTCAGACGACAGTACCGAAACAAAAGCTATGCTTCAGCAGTAAACTTTCGAGGGGTCGATTTCTTCACATCAATTTACTCGACTCTATCTCTTCAACAGATATAGCTCGTTCTTCTCTGCAACGCAGATGTGCTTCGGTGAAGTTCCTCAAAGTCAGCACCGAAGACAACATTTTCTTCGGTTGTGTATGGACTTTTTCTCTCTATATACACTTAGCAAACAAATCAGTCCATACCTGTTTCTATCAACAATCTCCAAAACACAAGGTAGGCAGATATTACACCAAAAATCTCCCCCTTTTGGACGATTGTTGACAAAACAAATCACATCGAATGATAGATAATGAATGGAATGTAATGTGAAGAATAATAAAGGACAAGAGATAATTACGAAGATAAAATATTCTCCCCCTTAAGATATGCTTCGGATCATGAAGGATCAAGTGGGGAAGTGATATTACTCTTCGTATGAGTGTCATTGATCATATCTTGACTATGAGTTCTTATAATGCACTCAACAGTGTCTGAGTTGATTCCTGTCACAAAATCTTCGAAGAAAGTTAGACGTAAGATAATCGATGAGTGATTTGTGACAAGGATAAATCATGAAGGTTTTCTCAGAACACAGTTTGAATCCACACGAGATGTAGTTTTCCTGCATATTAGGTATTCGACATGATCAGAGCAGGATAACTTAAGAATATGTTGCTTGGAGTGGATATGCTTCGGAGGAAGTTTTCTTTTTCATGCTGCAAGGTTAGGTAACGAAAGATAGTACTTGGAGCATATCCAACCAAAATAGATATAAATTGTTCAGTACTCGAAGTACTTTCTCCGAGTTAGTGTCATCATATGATGATTTTCTGCTCTTCTTCGATAAGCAGATATGTTTCCCTGTAAGATAAGAAGATTGTCGATGATAATCAATCACAGGAAAAACATTCAATGGTACCTGCAGATAGACAGTGCGAAGCAAATGATATTGCAGCGGGGGTTATTAACGTTACATGACGTCCGAGTGTTTCAGCACAACAGGCAGTGCGATAAGTTCATGAAGCAAATTGTTCGAGGGAAAACCAAATAGCGAATGAAAAACACCCTACAAACCCCGATAAACTATCACTCGATGTAATTCTCCCCCTTTTTGTCAACAAGTGTAAAAAAGGAAAGAGAGGACATATGAGGAATTACTCCGAGGGAGAATCTTCTGAATCCAAATTAAAACCACTCGAAGAATCAGAGTCGGAAGAATGCGGAATGGTCGAGGCAGAAGCAGGAGTAGCAGCCTTGGCCTTGGAAGACTTGGAGTGATGAACATCTGGCTTGTAGACACGAGTACCAGTTGTATCTGCAATTTCATCATCATGATTGACAAACAGCAGATCCGTTGGTCAGAATGTTCTGGGAGCACTGGAGTTTGTCTTCGGATGCGCAGAACACCTAGCAAGTCCAGGTAGTCATATTCCCTGAAGAGGCCCTTCTTAGCTAGATCCTTGCGAGAGTAATGCTTTCGTAGCAAGGTCCATGATCTCTTCCTTGCATCCTTTTCATGCAGAAGAATTTGACGAGTGTGATTGTGAATCAGATTCAACTCAGCCATTAGTTCCACCTTTTCCTTTCTATCCATCTTGATGTGTCTATCCAGAGTCTGCTGCGTGCGAATACAAATCTCATAGAGTGATGAATTTTCTTCATGAGGGATTTCAATCCTGGCTTCCTTAACCTTCGAAGCATTTTCAGATGCGGAGGCATTCACAGCAGCATCAACCGGTTCCTTCCCTTTGCGATTACCCTTCACCATGCGCAGAGTGTCACGAAGAGGTGGCATGAATACCTTCGGGTCGTAGGCCCAGAAGAATTTCTCATTAGTGAGCTGCTCGATTGCGAACATTATCCATGGAGCATATGGCTTCAATTACTGAGGGCTATCTGTAGCACATGCCAGGTTTCGAATGAAAAAATCAGGAATGTCAAACTTGATTCCCTGAGATATTGCCACAAGAGCATTTTCTATGATGCCTTTGATGGAGTTTGGCCTATTTGTTGGCGTGATAGTATTGCACAGGATGTGGAATGGTACTTTGTTGTCATAAGCCAACTTCTTCGGATCAACATCAATGCATTCGTCCCCCACCATGGTGGGATCCATCAGGACGTGAAGTTGTGCATCAGACACTTCCTAGAAATGCAGTCTATGCTCTCTGTCATTCTCAAATTCACATCGAGGCAAATTTAGCAAGGCCAGAAAATGATCTGCCGAGCATTTGATTCTCTCTCTGCCAGTCATCCACTCAAGCGTCCAAGTTGAGGTATTTCCCATTTCTCCTGAGATGTAAAGCGTGGCATAGAACTGAAGAATAACTTCCTTGTTCCAGCCATGATTAAAGCGCATGAACCCCTTCAGAAGAGCATGTTCAATATGATCAATTGCATTAAGGAAGCAAGGCATTTCTTCGAGCTTGGCGAAGTTTAACATCTTATGATTGAAAATTCTATGCTTGCCAAAAAAGATCCAAGCGTAATAGACGGCTTGTTCTTCAGTCCAAAACCTCGGTGATAAAGACGTCCTTTCTCCTTCATACGGGCTGACCCCAAAGAATGCAAGATTCAAAGAGTGAAGCTGTTCATTGAATGTGGGGCCATTGGGGCCATACTCACTTGTGAACAACGGAAATGATTCCTGAGGATTTTCCCGAAGTTCTTCCTCTCTAATTTCCATTGGCTAAACATCATCAGAGGCTGGTGCATTCTCATCGATGGGCTTCAATGGAGCAAGTGGACTTACAGCTTTTTCTGAAGCAGATGGCATGGGAGCACTGGTCTGACCTTCATTTTCCTTCGCCGGAACTCCTTCGGCGGCTTTCGCTGTCTCAGGCACTAGGGCCTTTTCTTTCGGTGAGTTTTCAATGATGGGATACATGACAACTTCTTCAGATTCTTCAGTCACAACTTGTTCTTCTTCAGTCTATTGCGGCAGCACCGGTGGGACAGCAGATTGGTCTTTCTCTTCGGGAGCCATGGGCTCATCAACTTTCTTCTCTTCCTGTTCTGGCTGTGAAGCCAAAGAACCATGAGCAGGGTCAACCTCCATCTGGGTAGGGGCACCAGATGAGGAGATCGGAGGGATATTTCCTTCGGAAGTAACTTGCTCCCCGTCAACCTTCTCACCCTCCTTGGTGGACCCAGAGGGTTTAGCTTGAATTTCTTTCAAAGGCGATGATACTGCCTTTTCCATCTCAATCTCATCATCCACTTTTTCTTCAGGAACATTTTGCTCGGGCATGACATTCTCTTCTTCTGGGTTGACTAGATACATATCCACCACGTAAGCTTCTTGTTCGACTGAGGTAGGAATGATAACTACCACAGGCTCAGCTTGATGCTCGGTATCTTCCTCGGAACGTGGGGATGGTGGAATATGTTGCAATGGGACACCTGTGTCAATAGGTGCATCAGTTGATATAGGTTGGACACGATGGTCCTTGATCTCTTTTGGCTTGCTGGCTCTTGCCTGAGCTCTCTGGCGTTTCTCTTATTTTTCCTTGCGTCGAGCAAGATCCGCTTGACGCCTAATTTGATCATTCCTATGATCACAAAGCTGATAAACATCCATCTTCATCTTGGAATGCCGATCAATCTTGTTGTTTCTCATGACAGTGAGGGCTTTGGTGATCTCAAGGATTCCCTTGTTCACGTCTTTTCTTTCAAACTCAGATTTAGCTTCCCTCCTCATTTTCTCAAGGAGTTTCTTGTCATCGACAGCTTGATTGAGTTCTTTGGTGATTTCTCTCAACTCAGAGAAGTGCTTTGCTACCATCTTGGTAACGTCTTCAGGCAAACCCAAACTACTCAACTCAGCTGGATTTGCATCATAGGAAGCACCTTCAATGATGTCAAATATGAGATCAAAATCATAATCCTCTGTGGAAGCGGGAACAATTTTCTTCGCCTTCTTGGCAGGAGCAGCGAATTTTTCATCAGTCAACAGTTTTCTCTTTGCAACTAGGGCAGCAGAACCCGAAGGTTTATCTGAGGGCACAGGAGCAAGCTTTGGAGAAGATCTCACTGGCGGTGATGTCTTTGCTGGAGAGGGTGTTTGGTACGGCTTATCCAGCAGAGCTCTTTGATCATACATGGGAATTTCTTCACCAGCATTATCATCAGCAGAATCATCGGACGAGGCAGATGCAACCTTTCTCGATTTGCTAGCAATAGACTTCTTCTTCGATGCTCGAGGAGAAACATACTTTCTCTTCTTCTTTTCTTTTCGGGCAGACGCCCTTTCCTTCTTTTCTAGCACATCTTGTTGAGTCAACTCAACATTTCGCTGTTCCACTTGATTTTTCTTTGCGGCTCTAGCCTCATGCCTAGCCTTGGCCTTTTCCCTCTTTGCAACCTCCTCGGGAAAATCAGCAATGGTTTTCAAGGAATCAGCGTGAGCATTCAGAGGCGGTGCTGGCCTTACTTTTTCATCATCTTGCCCAAGACACCCCTCTGCTATGTAGTCATTCCAGGGAGGAGTGAATGCAAACAGAATCTGGTATTTCGTTTGGATGTTCTCATAGTTGAACCATTTCTTCGCCCAATGACGACAAATCTTTTGCAGCCTGTTGTTCCTTTCCTGAGCAGTTTCTACTCCAGGCGGAGTCTTGTACGTATCCTGATCAGACATCTCAGTCACAGTATTCCTTTCTCTTCCGCGGCCACCCTTCTTGGGATTTCCATCAGAGAACATGGTTTTGGAGTCTGTGACTAGCTCATCCTCCGGCTGACTCTGAGCTAAAGGAACGTCATCATCTTCTTCAACAGATTCAGATTCGACCTTTTTCTTCGGTGCTTTTGGCGGCTTTGCAGATTTTCTTTCAACCACCTTAGCTTTATCAGCTGCACGAGGCTGCTGTGGAATTTCTTCCTCGGACCCAGAATGCTCATCCGAACTGTTTGCCATGACCACTCCTGAGAGAAAAACGCAAATACGAAAGAAAAACACAGGAAGAAGTCACAAACATGCACAAAAGCATTTTTAACTCAAAACAGATAAGTTTTCGAAAGAAGCAAGGGATTCATGGCATACATTAGCAAGATATCATCGAGTGAATTGCAATATGCCTTAAGACAATATAACTATTCCTCTAATCTTTCGAAGTGTGCACAGAGAACCCTAGATCCAAAAGACTGGTACGAGGAACTACTACAAACCGTACAAGCCCTATCTTAGTGAAACCTAAGGATCTACCACAAGAAAAAAAAGCAAGATAAATGGCATCGGGATGAATTGCCCTAGAATAGAAGAGGGATAGGGCTAGTCCTAGATCTGTACGCCCTATCTTGGCAGTATAGATCGACTACGGCAGCGCGGGAGAGAAGAGTTACCGCACTGGCACGACCAACAGTGACGGAGCTTCACCGGAGTTGCACGGCGAGGCCTGGGGTCAATGCTGCTTCGAGCTCGGGCTCAGACGGAGAGCGAGAGGAGAGGTTTGAGGCAGAAAAGGAACTAAGAAGGAAGAGACCCAGAGAGGGGGTTTATATAGTCTGAGGGAGAAACCGCCCACTCCGAAATCTACGGCCGAAAAACTCGGGACGTTCCACATTCAACGGACCGGATCACGAACGTGAGATCATGGGCATGTGTCAGTCGTTTCCTACGAAAATCTCGGTAACTGAACTGGATGCCGAAAGATTTGAGAAGCGCAAGTGCCAAAACAGATGAAATTTAGAAGTTGATTTCATTCGCAACCAAGGACGTCGGAGTGAAAACATCTCCAGATCAAGTTGCATGTTTATGACATGGAAAAGCGAATAGCAACTAGAAAGAGAACTGAGGCGAAACATAAAGCCAAACTAAGGGAAAACACAAACACTTCGAATCAAAGCTCAGAAAGAGTAAGCACCAACAATGATTGAACTCACGGCTTATGATAAACATGAGATATCCCTGAGATAATTTCCTGCAAGAATTGATTAGTTCTTCTTCACAACCCACACTTGCGTGGGAGGTGAGGATCCCATTTGCTTTGTCTGACTAGGGATATTTTTTTGGTCAGTCCTGCGAGACACCTGTGCATTATGATGATAATCATATGAATAGGCATTGAAGTTATTTCCTGATATATGCGTGTAATGATTTGATGAAGTACACATGTATTCCTTCTGACGCATTTCAGGGTGATAATCATTCGAGAATGATACTCGAGTAGATTTGGAATGACCACCATTTCCTTGTCGAGACGTATCCTGCACAGTCAGGTTAGCAGTAACTGGCAAGTTTTCAACAATGTGCTTCTTTACCCAGATTTGCTTCTTGGGTGCTCCTGACCTGCAGTTAGTTCCAGCATATCGAGAGAAAATCTTACCATTATGTTGTTTGAAGAGTTTGTAATTTGAGTCGTTCAACTCGTCAGTATCAACAGGAATGGGCGAAAGATAACCAGTTAGAGTTTCAGGTTCGAGGGTTTTACTCTTTGCACGAACCCAAGTCGTTTGAGGATATTGCTCGGGAGTCCAATAGGATCCATCCACATTGAGTTTCTTTTCGAAACCTAGTCCTTCCTTCTGAGGATTTTTGTTCAGTATGGACTTCTTGAGCACATCACGTAGGGTTTGATGCCCTTTCAGGCTCCTCAGCATACCAGTCTCAAGTAAGCCCTTTAACCTGCAATTTTCTTCAGTGATAGCAGCAAAATCCTTGGAAGAGAGGTTAGCAGTACCAATTTCAGGAGTAGCAATGTTTTCGATGACAACATTAGAAGTTTCAGCATGAGAATCTGCATTGCTACATTCTTGGCATTTCAAGCAAGGAGGAACAAAGTCATCAGGTAATCGAACAGATTGCTCGATGAAGAGAGAAGCTTTTTCTAACACCAGCTCGTTATGAGATTCTTTCAGTGACACGAGTTCTTGATTCCTGCTAAGGAGTTCATCTAATATATTCTCATAGTCAACTGTAAGTGAATCATATCTATTGGTAAGATCATCAATACTTGAGGAAAAAGCATCTTGCTCTTCGATCAACTTTTGATTCTTCTCCATCTCTTCGACCAGTAATCCTCCGGTTTTCCTGAGATTTCTCTCAAGCATTTCAAGTTCATCATGTTGGGATTTAGCAATTTTCACCAACTTGGCATATGAGATATATTCGGGTGAATATTCGTTCATGGACTTTGGGTGTTTTGCAGATACCTAATCTTTTGATGATTTTGCCATAAGGTAGAAGGCAATTGGTTCATCATCACTTGAATCATCACCACTTGACGCATTATCATTAGCATCTGATTCGCTGAGATCCTTTGATGATTCAATGGCGACATATGCATTGCTTCTTCCAATCCTTTTGCAGAATTCTTCATCATCTGAATCAGTATCTATTGTCTCTCCTTCAGAGTCAGGAGTCAGGTTGGAACAGGCTCTATTCAGCTGAGAGATTTTCTTCATGTTGGAATCAACGATTGCTCTGGCATTTATGTCAGTGACTGGTCTCGTCAAAGAAGATGAAGTGGGTTCCTTTATCTTCGAGAGCTTAGTGTGACAATCCATTCGAGCAAAACCATTGCAGTGAATATGTTTCCAACGATTACTAGGTGCTTCATCCCAGCAAGGACAATCTGCTATGACATGACCGAATTGTTTGCATTTGAAGCACTTCATTTCTTTCGAAGGTAACTGTCTTGAGGATTTAGGCACTTCATCTTCATCATCATTCACAAGATACAAGTTTTGTCTTCTGAGATCACTCAGCAGTTGTGTGAGCATTTCCAACTCTCTTGTGATAGTGTGTTGATTCTCAACATCTTCTTCTTCTTCCTGAGAGCTGCCATAGTGAGAGAGGATTTCTCCTTCACCTCCTGAAGAAGATTCATGATCTGCGTTTTCCAATTCCATCTTTTCTTCATAAGTTGATAGTAGCATCATGATCTCAACATAGTGAAGCTCTTCAAAGTCTGGTCTTTGTTTGATTTCAGCTACAACAAGATCGAAGGATTCATCAAGTGCACTCAATAGCTTGTTTACCACATCTTTATCGGTGACATCGGCTACTCCTTGTTGGTGAAGTCTTTCAACAATGTCTGGCAGCCGATCCATGAGTTCCATCACACTTTCCTTTCGAAGACTTCTGAACCCAGTGAACATGGCGCGAAACATTTGAGTGTGAGAGTCTGTTCTGGAGATGAATTCTTCATGAACATTTTTGATAGCATCCCAGAGTTGCTTTGCTGTGTTAAGATTTCAGAACCGAATGAACACATTCTTTGAGATACTTCCGCAGATGATATCTCTTGCTTGTGCATCTAGACGCATCATAGCCTTGTCATCAGAAGATGGAGCATCATGGTGTTGAATGGTGTAACCATCTTCTACAATCTGCCACAGATCATAGTCGATAGCTTAAATTCTGATTCTCATCCATTCCTTCCAGTACAGATAGTCATTTCCATCAAAGATAGGAAATCTTTCAGAGTGCGAGGATCTACCTGCATACGACATACTCAAAAACTCCAAGGACATTAGACCTTTAATAAACAGAGACAGGGAGAACCTGCTTTGATACCATTGTTAGGATCGAGAGTATATCGACCAGAGGGGGGGTGAATGGGAGATTCAAAATTTCTTTCGAAAGCTTTGAATCAAAACCCAATCACAGCAGCGGAATAGTGTTGAAGGAAATGGACAGAATCAATCTTATTTGTCAGAAGCATATTCATCGATAAAAACATTGACAATAGTGCGAACTTGATATGTCACAGGTTTAACTACGATGAGAGTAACCCAGCATGCGAACAGATGTAGCAGAATGAGACACAGCATGATCGGGACTGAATAAAAAGCTAAAGATTGATTTCACAAAAGAATATGAAATACAGTATGGTAACGAAAGAGTACTTGAACGAGGATGAACACAGATACACAGGATGGAGGCAACAGAACAAATTGATCAAGTATTCTATCGGCACATAGCGCGAATAATAACTGCTGAAGGAAATGCAGTAGAGTAGAAATAATCAGTGGTGCTCGATGGCGACAGAGAGATTTGGTAGACCAGTTCATCCTTCTGCCAAAGGGCTACGTCTGGTTGGAGGGGCTGTGACTTAACACGGAAGATAAACTCTCTTCATCCTATTCTCCTTCAACGCAGAGCTGATCAGACTCAAGTTGATTTCACTCATGGTAGATCCTTGCCGGCGATCTCCAAACCTTCGGTCAACCTTCGCAAACCATATTCATTCTTGGTTGCTGAAGATCAGGCTCGGTGAAGACAACAACTCTTCAACACTCGAAGCCAAACCTATCCGTTTAGAGAGTGCGCAGCTCTTAAGAGTAATAGGTACAAAAACTCTCACTCAGAACTACTGTGATGCTAAACCACTGTCTAAGTTTGGGCTCTTGGTTTTTCTCTCGGTGGATCTTAAACTCAAATCACTCAGAGAGGGGTTGCTCAAATCAATCTTCTTAGAAATCTCAAGCGGAGCAGCCAACAGACAAAGTTCGAGGGGGGTGGCTATTTATAGCCGTAGCCTTCCCAGACGGGAAATGACCATTTTGGACACGAGGTCCAGCCAATGGCCAACCGACACGTTCACAACGGTCGGATTTTGGAGCAATGGTAACATTACTTGAGGAACAAGTAATGCTAACTCCTCGGTCCGAGTCAAATCTCTCGCAGCGAAGAAGATCACAGTCTCTTGCTGGCAAGTATTTGCTCGGAGCACAAAGAGATTTCTCTCCCATCTTTCATAGGTTATGGCTAAGCATCACAGTCAATCTAAGCAACGAGAACCTATATCCCTCTTATTAGTACGGAGGTCCTATGACTCGATAGAATGAAAGAAGAACAACGAAATGAATACTACGTCTTCACTTTGTCTTCGACTTCCATCGCTGCAGTCAATTTCTTTGGACGACAGTACTGAAACAAAAGCTATGCTTCAGCAGTAAACTTTTGAGGGGCCGATTTCTTCACATCAATCTACTCAACTCTATCTCTTCAACAGATATAGCTCGTTCTTCTCTGCAACACAAATGTGCTTCGGTGAAGTTCCTCGAACTCAGCACCGAAGACATCATTTTCTTTGGTTATGTATGGACTTTTTCTCTCTGTATGCACTTAGCAAACAAATCAGTCCATACATGTTTCTGTCAACAATCTCCAAAACACAAGGTTGGCAGATATTGCACCAACAACACGGGTTTGAGCAATGGTGTGATTTTTTCTGGAGGAAGACGAAGTGGATGGGTGCTGGAATAAGTGAGGGGGACCCACGTGGGACCCACAAGCCTGCTAAGCGCGCCCTGGGGGGTGGGCGCGCCCTGTGGGCTTGTGGCCCTCTGTTGCACCCCTCTGAGTTGTGTTCAGTGCCAAAAATTATTAAATATTATGGAAAAAAATCATATTAAATTTTCACGGTATTTGGAGAACTTTTATTTTCTGGTCATTTTTTTATTGCACGGATAATTCAGAAAACAGAAAAAAATAATACTATTTTTGCTTTATTCACTCTAAATCACAGAAAGTAAAAAGTAGGTACAGAGAGTTGTGTTTACTAAATTCATCCATCTCATGCCCGTCAAAAGGAATCCATTAACAAAGTTGATCAAGTCTTATTAACAAACTTCTTCCGAATGACATGAAACCTGAGAATCTTTGTATAACACTAGGTTACCTCAACGGGGATATGCATGTCCCCAACAATAGGAATATCATATTTCTTTTTAACAGTAGGAAGAGGAAATTCAAAGCCTCCAATAGTAATTGTTGAATTTTTTCCAATACGAGGTTGTTTCTTCGGAAAGTGTACCGTATGCTCATTACCATTAACATGAAAAGTGGCATTGCCCTTGTTGCAATCAATAACAGCCCCTGCAGTATTCAAAAAGGATCTACCAAGGATGATCGACATACTGTCCTCCTCGGGTATATCAAGAATAACAAAGTCCATTAAAATAGTAACATTTGCAACTACGACAGGCACATCCTCACAAATACCAATGGGTATAGCAGTTGATTTATCAGCCATTTGCAGAGAGATTTCAGTGGGTGTCAACTTATTCAATTCAAGTCTACGATATAAAGAGAAGGGCATAGCACTAACACCCGCTCCCAAATCACATAAAGCAGTTTTAACATAGTTTCTTTTAATGGAGCATGGTATAATTGGTATTCCAGGATCTCCTAGTTTCTTTGGTATTCCACCCTTAAATGTGTAATTAACAAGCATGGTAGAAATTTTAGCTTCCGGTATCTTCCTTTTATTTGTAACAATATCTTTCATATACTTAGCATAAGGGGATATTTTCAGAATATCGGTCAAACGCATACGCAAAAAGACAGGTCTAAGCATTTCAACAAAGCGCTCAAAGTCCTCATCATCCTTTTTCTTGGATGGTTTAGGAGGAAAGGGCATGGGTTTCTGAACCCATGGTTCTCTTGCTTTTCCATGTTTCCTAGCAATGAAGTCTCTCTTATCATATCTTTTATTCTTAGGTTGTGGGTTATCAAGATCAACAGTAGGTTCTATCTCCACATCATTATCATTACTAGGTCGAGCATCGACATGAACATCATCATTATCATTGTTACTAGGTTCATGTTCATCACCAGATTGTGTTTCAGCATCAGAAATAGAAATATCATTTGGGTTCTCAGGTGTGTCTATAACAGGTTCACTAGAAGCATGCAAAGTCCTATCATCTTTCTTTTTATTTTTGGAAGGACTAGGTGCATCAGTATTAATTCTCTGAGAATCTTTCTCAATTCTCTTAGGATGGCCCTCAGGATACAAAGGTTCCTGAGTCATTTTACCACCTCTAGTCATAACTCTAACAACATTATCATGGTTTTTATTATTCATTTCATTGAGCAAATCATTTTGTGCCTTGAGAACTTGTTCTACTTGAGTTTTTACCATGGAAGCATATTTACTAACAAACTTGAGATCATTAACAGTTCTACACATATAGTCACTCAAGTGCTCAAGCATATAAGCATTACGTTTCAATTGTCTACTGACATATGCATTGAAGTTTTCTTGTTTAACAATAAAGTTATCAAATTCATCCAAGCATTGACTAGCAGACTTATTATGAGGAATATCACCTTCATCAAATCTATAGAGAGAATTTACCTCTACTACGTGTGTCGGGTTATCAAGACCATGTATTTCTTCAATAGGTGGTAAATTCTTAACATCTTCAGCTTTAATACCTTTTTCTTTCATAGATTTCTTTGCCTTTTGCATATCTTCAGGACTGAGAAATAGAATACCTCTCTTCTTCGGAGTTGGCTTAGGAGGTGGTTCAGGAAGAGTCCAATCATTATCATTACTCAATATATTATTCAATAATACTTTAGCTTGCTCAATAGTTCGTTCCCTGAAAACACAACCAGCACAACTATCTAGGTGGTCCCTAGAAGCATCGGTTAGTCCATTATAAAAGATATCAAGTATTTCATTTTTATTAAGAGGATGATCAGGCAAAGCATTAAGTAATAGGAGAAGCCTCCCCCAAGCTTGTGGGAGACTCTCTTCTTCAATTTGCACAAATTTAAATATTTCCTGTAAGGCAGCTTGTTTCTTATGAGCAGGAAAATATTTTTCAGAGAAGTAATATATCATATCCTGGGGACTATGCACACAACCAGGAGCAAGAGAATTAAACCATATCTTAGCATCACCCTTTAACGAGAAAGGAAACAACTTAAGAATATAGTAATAGCGAATTTTTTCCTCATGAGCAAATAGGGTGGCTATATCATTCAATTTAGTAAGATGTGCCACAACAGTTTCAGATTCATAACCATGGAAAGGATCAGATTCAACCAAAGTAATTAACTCAGGATCGACAGAGAATTCATAATCCTTATCAGTAACAAAGATAGGTGAAGTAGCGAACTTAGGATCATATTGCATTCTAGCATTCAAAGATTTTTCTTTCCACTTGCATAGTAATTTCTTAAGGTCGTCTCTATCCTTACAAGCAAGAAAGTCCCTAGCCACCTCTTCATCCATAACATAACCCTCAGGTATAACAGGCAATTCATATCTAGGAGAGCTAGGTATAATGGGTGTTTCAAAGTTTTCAGTTTCAGAAATATCATTAGTTTCAGCATTCTCAATATCTTTAGCTCTAGCAAGTTGTTCATCAAGAAATTCACCCAGTGACACAGTATTATCAAGCAAAGTAGCAGTATCATCATAAGCATCATGCATAGCAGAAGTAGCATCATCAATTATTTGCGACATATCAGAATTAATAGCAGGTGTAGGTGTCGCAAGCTTACTCAAAACAGAAGGTGAATCAAGTGCAGAGTGTGATGGCAGTTCCTTACCTCCCCTCGTCTTAGAGGGAAAAATCTTGGTTCTTGGATCTTTCAGATTCTTTATAGTGATCAACAGATATAAATCCCAAGTGACTCAGCAAATATAGCTATGGTCCCCGGCAACGGCGCTAGAAAAAGGTCTTGATAAACCACAAGTATAGGGGATCGCAACAGTTTTCGAGGGTAGAGTATTCAACCCAAATTTATTGATTCGACACAAGGGGAGCCAAAGAATATTCACGAGTATTAGCAGTTGAGTTGTCAATTCAACCACACCTAAAAGACTTAATATCTGCAACAAAGTATTTAGTAGCAAAGTAGTATGGAAGTAACGGTAATAGTGGCAAAAGTAACAGTAGCAGTTTTGTAGTGATCGTAACAGCAGTAGCAACGAAAGTAACTTAGCAAAGATCAATATGTGAAAAGCTCATAGGCAATGGATCGGCAATGATAATTGTGTTGGATAATATTCATCGTGTAGCAGTCATAACCTAGGGTGACACGGAACTAGCTCCAATTCATCAATATAATGTAGGCATGTATTCCGTATATAGTCATAGGTGCTTATGGAAAAGAACTTGCATGGCATCTTTTGTCCTACCCTCCCGTGGCAGCGGGGTCCTAATGGAAACTAAGGGATATTAAGGCCTCCTTTTAATAGAGAACCAGACCAAAGCATTAGCACTTAGTGAATACATGAACTCCTCAAACTACGGTAATCACCGAAAAGAATCCCAATTATTGTCACCTTGGGGTATGCGGATCATAACTCGTAATAGGTGTCTACAACTTGCAAGATAGGATCAAGAACTCAAATATATTCATGAAAATATAATAGGTTCAGATCTGAAATCATGGCACCCGGGCCCTAGTGACAAGCATTAAGCATAGCAAAGTCATAGCAACATCAATCTCAGAACATAGTGGATACTAGGGATCAAACCCTAACAAAACTAACTCGATTACATGATAAATCTCATCCAACCCATCACCGTCCAGCAAGCCTACTGTGGCGCCCCCGACTCAATCGTACACTAATCATACACGCAAACGTGTACGATCAAGCACAGGGACTCATGGGAAGATATCACAACACAACTCTAACATAATTTAAACGGAGATCCATAATATTACAGACCAGGGATCTGAAGATCCGAATACATAAGTCAGTCATACAAATATTATCTGAGTATAGACATAGTTAGACAAGTTTTGCCTTAAGAAGGCTAGCACAAACAGCGACACTAGATCGAAAGGCGTTGGCCTCCTGCCTGGGAGCCTCCGATCCTACTCCTGGTCGGCTGGCTCAATCCAGTAGTAAGTGCCCTCTGGACCCTCCTGGTAGTAAGCTCCGGTGGTGGCATCTGGCTCCTGGACTCCATCGTCTGATGTATCACCAAGGTGGGGTATGGGGAAAAGAGAAAGTAAAGCAACCGTGAGTACTCATCCGAAGTACTCAGCAAGCAAGGATCTATACTACATATGCAACATTATCAATGGAGAAAGGCTGTATATGTGGACTGGGCTGCAGAAATGCCAGAATAGAGAGAAGGCCTAGTCCTATCGAAGACTAGCATCTTCAAACATCTTCACAAGGCCATCATCTTGCAGCAGTAGAAGAGAGTAGAATATCATTTTATTTAGCAAACATGTTGAAGTACAACTTAAAGATCCTTCCTCGACTCCCAGCGAGAAAGCGATCCCGAAGCTTCAATTAAGTAACAAGTATCCAGTTCAAGTAGTAGATCGGGATACACAAACTGAGCATCCTTTACCGTAGGACCGGCTATCGATAGATGATTCATCCCTGCAGGGGTGCACTACTGTTACCCAACACGCTCGATCAACTCTGGCCGGACACACTTGCTGGGTAATGCCCGTCCTCGGAAGATCAACACGAAGCAGCGCCCTACCTAGGCTCGGCAGAGAGGTCAGCACGCCGGACTAACCTATGCACCCAGAGGTCTTGGGCCATCGCCCTGGGCACCCTGCGCGTTGCGAGACTGGCTAGGGTGCAGGCGCGACACTGAGCTCGTCAGTGAAGTATCCAGCCCAATCCCGACAATCAGCCCGCACGGTGAATCGTGACGTCAGACGAGCTTTCGGGAGAATAGTACATCATAGAGGGTCCCATAACCATTATCCCGCGTGGTGGTAGTGCGTATAGGGCACGTCGACCCACTCAGATCACAAACCCAAATCCAATAGGCTCAATTAGTATCACGCGGAGACAATCAGAGTCTCTGATGCTCCGCCACAATATCACACTCGAGTGCCCTTCCGGCACACCCGACATCATAGATCCCCAGCGGGTACCCACCAGGGTGGACCCGCCTGTGACAAAGGTCAAGTAATCGTGTGGTCATAACATCAAGGGGGAAACCCGAGGAATCACCCTCGGCGGATTCCACTCGACGAAATCATCAGGGTGAACGTATGAGGCATCACCCTCGAGGTTCACACTGAGGGGTCGCACGACAGAGTCGTATCGGAAGTGGAGAAGGAGGAATCACCCTCAATGACCACGACCGAACAGCTACACTGCAGAGTATTCATCAGGAGTGCGTTACGAGGTATCACCCTCGGCACTCGATAGTAACTATGCAGAGTCGTACAACTAAGGGGGTGTGAAGTGAGGTGTCGGTCTCTGGTCGACGATCACGTTGATCGAGTCATCGATGATCAAGCAGGGGCAACAAGGATAAGGTGGTGGGGTCACTGATGGTTCACTACCAACCTATACTAAACAGTTTATCATAGGCAGGTAAGGTAACAATGAACAGGTTACAACAGCAGGCTATGCATCAGAATAGGAGCATACATTAACAGTAGCAAAATCTAATGCAAGCAGGAGAAATGGAATGGGCGATATCTGGATGCTCAAGGGGGGGGGGGGGCTTGCCTGGTTGCTCTAGCAAGAGAGAGGGGTCGTCAACGGGCTGCTCGTCGGTAGTGTAGTCGTACCCAGGTGCAGCGTCGTCGGTCTCGGTGTCTATCGAGAGAGAAGGAGGGGGAGAGAAACAATAAATTCACGGCAATAATGCAAACAATATGTATGACATGCCTAAATGATATGCTGGGGTGTTCTACTGCCTAACTAAATGATTTAGTTAATTTAGGAATTTATTCGGATTTATTTAATTGAAGTTGGGCACTATTCATTTATCGAAATCGGTCTAAAAGTTCAATGTTCTTATAGCTAGAGGCATCTGACAGGAATACGGAGGGCGTATTCGGGTTCGTATCGAAATTCTGAGCAAGTTTCATATATAAATTATTTTCATCGGAGTTATGGTTTATTTAATATGATTTTCTAAAGTTTTTACTAATTTCTGGAATTTAATTATTTATTTAAATTCGAATTGTCCAGAATAGTGAATGATGACATCAGCATGAGGTCAGGGTGACGTCAGCAGGTCAACTCTGGCTGACCGGAGTCAAACCTGACAGGTGGGACCCATATGTCATACACTGAGATATTAACTGAGGGGTTAAATTAATTAATTGGATTAACTAACGGGTGGGGCCCAGCAGTCAGTGACTGATTAGGATTTTAATTACTTTTATTTATCTAATTAGTTAATTAGGCACCTGACAGGGGGGGCCCATATGTCATAGACACAGGGAAGGGGGCCCCACCAGTCAGTGACTGGGCAGCGCCCAGTCAGCCAGTTGACCAAGTCAACTGGTCAACTGGGGCCGGCATGGCCCACCGGCAGTGACACTGGGGGTGGCCCCAGGCCAGCCACGTCGGCGGCGGCGCCGGCCGGCCACCGGAGTTGCTCCGGCGAGCACCAGGGACGGCGGCGCGGCTCGGAAATGGCGCACAGGGCACCATTGCAAGCGCGGCCGGGCTCTTTCGAACGGGCAGACAACGGCAGAGCGATCTAGGGTGACGGCGGGGGCTGCGGTGGTCGGTAGCGTTGACGGCGAGCAACGCGACGGAGGCCGGAGTTTGGCCAACGTCGGGATCGGGGCTGCAGCGTGCAAAAAGGGCAGGGCGAGGTGGCTACGGTGTCTATTCATTGCGGGGAGTGCAACGGTGGCACGCACGGGACCAAAAGGTCGCCGTGGCCACGCCGGCGACGAGGTCAGGCGGCGACGCATTCGGGCATCTCTATTGCGACCACTACGGCGATGTTATCGAGCCGGAAAGAGAGGGGGAGGACGGCGATGGCTCACCAGGCCCTGTAGGTGTGCAATAGCGGGCTCGGGGAGGGCTAGACGGAGGCGAATCGATGATGAAGTGCGGCGGTGATCCGAGGAAGGAGAAGATGGCGAGGGGTCGATGCAGGGCTCCCGGGACTCGAGCTTGTGGTCGAGGAGGACGGGCTCGACGCGTCGGAGCTCGTGGACACGTCGGCGGGGCGAACGGGGCACGGTGGCCGTGGTTATGCCGGAGCCATGGCGGCGGTGGCGCTCGGCTGCGACGGGGGAGCGAGGGAGAGGACGAGGGGAGTGGCTAGGGTTAGCCAGGGGGGGTGCGGGGTTGCTCTTCACCCAACGCGCGCGCGGGCGCGCTGTCGAGCGCTCGGAGGGGGGGCCTGGCTCGCGCGCACCAGGTGCTCGACAGCAGCGGCGTGAGCAGTGCGGGAGGTGGGGGATAGCACGGGGGTGGGCTGGGCCGCGGCTGTAGCGGTAGGCCGATTGCACAGTAGATCCTTTAGGCCTTTTTCTTTTTCTCTTTTCTGTTACTTTTCTTTTCTGTTCTGTTAATTGTTTAGGCCCCAAATGGTTTTTGTAAAAAGTGTGACCTAGTCCATAAATACCAGTGCATTATACCCTAACGCCAAAAACTAGTTTGGGCAAAACATCATTTCATATTTGATCTAGATTAATTAAAAGGCTATTAAATATTATTTCTAGCCACTGTTAAAAGAGGTATGGGTCACCTAATTAATTTATTAAATGTTGGTTACAATTTTAGAATGGTCTCTGTAATATCTGTTAGTTATTGAACATTTTAGTTTCTATGTTGGATAACTTTTATTTTCCACTTACATTTAAATTTGAATTTGAGTTAGGAGTTGAAATGCAATATGATGCTAATGATGATTTGGCACTGTTAAACATGCTGACTTGTCATTATCAGAAGTGATTACTGTGGCTAATGACATGGGGTGTTACACCTACGATGGAATTACTCACTCATGGCGGTGAGCATCATGAAATTGATGATGGAGGAAGGTTGATGATGATGATGGCGACGAATCCCCCTCTCCGGAGCCCCGAACGGACTCCAGATCAACCCTCCCGATGAAGAACAGGAGGCGGTGGCGGCTCCGTATCGTAAAATGTGATGAATCCTTCTCCCTGATTTGTTTCTCCCCGAATAGGTACTTATAGAGTTGGAATTAGGGTCGGAGGAGGTCCAGGGGGCCCACAATCCTGCTAGGCGCGCCGCAGGGGGGGCGCCCCAGGGCTTGTGGCCTCTGGGTGGACCCCCTCTGGTTACTTCTTGCGCCAATATTTTTTATATATTCCACAAAAATTCTCCACAAATTTTCAGGTCAATCCGAGAACTTTGATTTCTGCACAAAAATAACACCATGGCAATTCTGCCGAAAACAGCACCAGTCCGGGTTAGTTCCATTCAAATCATGCAAATTAGAGTCCAAAACAAGGGCAAAAGAGTTTGGAAAAGTAGATACGATGGAGACGTATCATAGACCCAGGGGCCATAGCATACGGTGGGCGAACAAATTACTGTTTGGCAATTGATAGAAAAGCGCATAGTTATGACGTATTCGCGACAATGATCATGTATATAGGCATCATGTACGAGACAAGTAGACCGACTCCTGCCTGCATCTACTACTATTACTCCACCAATTGACCGCTATCCAACATGCATCTATGGTATGAAGTTCATGAAAAACGGAGTAACGCCTTAAGCATGGTGACATGACGTAGACAAAGTAATCCCAATCAATATGAATAAACCCCGTCGTTTTACCCTCAATGGCAACAATACAAATACATGTCTTGTCCCTTTCTATCACTGGGACATAGAGCATGCAAGATTGAACACATCACAAAGCACCTCTCCCGCTGAAGATAAATCAATCTAGTTGTCCAAACCAAATGGATAGATCGGACAGAAATACAAAGCTATAACAATCATGCATAAATAAAGTTCAAAAAAGACTCAATTACTTTCAATGAATAATCTGATCATAAACCCACAATTCATCGGATCCTAACAAACACACTGCAAAAGAAGATTACATCGGATAGAACTCCAAGAAGATCGAGGATCACATGGTATTGAAGATCAAAGAGAGAGAGAAGAAGCCATCTAGCTACTAGCTATGGACCCGTAGGTCTGTGGTCAACTACTCACGCATCATCAGAAGGCAGAAAGGATGATGTAGAAGCCCTCCATGATCTATTCCCCCTCCGATAGAGTATCGAAAAAGGCCTCTAGATGGGATCATGGAAGAACAGAAGCTTGCGGCGGCGGAAAAAGTGTTTCGGGTGGCTCTCTATTGGTTTGGGAATATTCGGGAATTTATAGAGGTGGAATTAGGTCAAGGGGTGCTACGGGGGGGGGGGGGGGGGGGGGGGGGGGGGGGGCATGAGCTCAGTGGGCGCTCCTACCCCCTAGGGCGCGTCCTATGAGCTCGTGGCTCACCCATAGCTCTTCTGGCCTCCTCCCGAACCTTCTAGGGTCCCTTCTGGTCCACAAAAACCACCGTAAAGTTTCATCGCGTTTGGACTCCATTTGGTATTGATTTTTTTAAAAGACAAAAACAAGCAAAAAACAGGTACTGACACTGGGCACTAGGTTAATAGGTTAGTCCCAAAAAATGATATAAAATGGCATATAAAGCATCCAAGATTGATAATATAATAGCATGAAACAATCAAAAATTATAGATATGTTGGAGACGTACCAGGCCATCAACGAAAACGGCAATCGATGACATTATTTGGCTCGTCACCTGAAATGCGCTCTTGCATGATGAAAAAAGTGGTATCGTCAAAATTTTATTTTCCATGACAACGTTGGTGATGGTGGGGGTGACGGCCGGAAAACGTCACGGGTGTATTTTCCGTGATGAAAAAGGGTTATATGTGACACAAGTGAAACGTTGCAAAATAGAGCAAATTTTGTAGTGAGGGTCCGGGGAAGGGTCCGACCACTTTGGGTCTATTGTACGCAGCTTTTTCCTACATTTTCGCAAGAGGCTGTTTCCAGGACTTGAACCCGTGACCTCATGGTCAAAAAGGCAACTACTCTACCGTTGCGCCAAGGCTCCCCTTCACGAGAGCATTTCAACTAAGATTAAACTTTTAAATTCAAAGAGATGATGGGTTGCCTCCTATTAAGTGCTAGTTTTTAGGTTGCTTAGCTTAACCTTTTACCTTCATGTGTAGTCTTAGGTCCCTGGTGGCCTAAGTTTATCTTGTTTACCGCACATATTTGTTTCGGAGGTGGAATATACTTTTCTTTCTCTCCAGGCTTATTAAGGAAATATCTCATGATTTCCATGTCATAAATTTTGAAAGTGACCTTCCCTTTAGCACAATGCAAAGTTGCACCTGCGGTATTAAAAAACAGTCTCCCGAGGATTATAGATAGTTTTTCATCTTCAGGGATATCAAATATAATGAAATCAGTAGGAATAACATGTCCATCTAATCTCAGCAGCACGTCCTCTGCTACTCCTATCGGTTTCTTCGTAGACTTGTCAGCCATCTGCAAGATTATACCTGTCGAGATGCACTCTCCTAAATTCTACTTGCGATAAAGAGTTAGAGGCATAACGCTGACTCCAGATCCAATATCACAAAGAGCATTGTTTATATCGATATTACCTATAGAACAAGATATTGTTGGTATACCTGGATCTCTGAGCTTTGTCGGTATCTTGTCCTAAAATGGGTACTTCGTTATCATAGCCACCTGTTCTTTTAGATTCATACTTATTTTATTATTGATAATATCTCACATAAACTTAGCAAAAGTAGGAATCTTCAATATGTCAGTCACATGCAGAGAAACTCAAAGATTTGAAATTGCTTTTAAGAAGGATGAATATAGCTCATCATTCGAAGTCAACATGGCAATGGGTACCCGCAACTCGCGAACCCGACGGGTAAAAACCCTATTACATGGTAAGGGTTTGGGAAAAATAAATACCCATGGATTTATACATGGGGAAAAGTTGTACCCATTAGGTAAGCTGGTATGGGTACGGGAAGGCAATACCCATACCCGCATACCTACATACGAGAACGCAACAGCTAGCCTCGACGCAAAATCCCCTCCCCTTAAACATGTGCATGATCTTATTTAAATGAGTTGATCTTATTTTGTGATCTCATGATTTTGTTGATCTTATTATATAGTCTCCTTCATTTTCATTTGATCATTTCAAGGGGCTGCATAAGTAACTTCAATAAAAGAAAATTAGAGAAACCTGTGTCCCTCTTGTTTGTCTTGTAATTGGAAAAAGAAGAAAGAACATATGTGAATATTTCTCTACGAAGGTTACTTAGAGGCTATTCATCCATGAATGTAATTAGACATTGTTTGGTGCCATCTAGTTCGTGCTTATTGATATCCACTTTTGAGAATTAATACCATTTTTTATTCCATCGCACAACAAATCACGATGTATATGTGCTGAAATGCTAAAATGTGGTATATATGTGTTGAAATTTTGAAGTATAAACACTAAGATGTTGTGTATATATGCGAAAATGCTAAAAAAAATACATGGCGAAGTGTCAATTGGGTACGGTGGCCGAGATGGGTATTTTTACCCGCGGGTTTACCCGCACCCGACCGGGTATGGGTATGGGAACAATTTGAAATCCAAGGTGCAGGTACGGGTACAGGTTTGGGAAAATATTGAGACGAGTAAGGGTTTGGGCGACCATTCCCGCACCCGAACCCGGTGGGTGCCATGTTGAATTCGAAGGTGGTCTAACTGCTAGCTTTAGGGTAAAGAAGAGTTTTCTTCGGTTTACCTCTTTCTTTTTCCTTTTCTTTCTCCTTACCTTTATCTTTGTTCTGTATAGCTTGACTACTTTCACCTCTTGATGGGTATGGAGGCTTGCTCCCATTTTCCACTTTAGGTTCTTTAGTTTTATCAGATTCTGGGGCAGCTTCTTCTTCTTCACTATTATCATGGTTACCATTGACGGTCTCTGAATCGGAATCCACTTCTTTGTTATTCTCCCTTCTTTATTACCTTGTGCATCTTGGTGAACTAGTTCTTCTTGGTCGTTGTTGAGGACTAGATGATGCCCCGCGCGTTGCTACGGGACATTGGTGTGGGATAACATTATTTATTTCTAATCGGGGTAGCATGATCATGTCAGATGAAAGGCAAGGTAATGACATGTAAGTATTAGTAATATAAATTATTTGTACTATATAACACATAAAACCCTGTAGTTATTTGTATCGATAATTTGGCTAATAGAGGTACAATGGAATTGATCTTCATATCAATATATTATCAGATATAACTATATACAACGAATATACATCTGAAGTTTCTGAAAGACTATATGTACATCTTGGGAAACATACACGCTCAGGTCTACATACACCCTTGCTTCAAGCTTTGTTTCTAACAGTGAAAATTATCAGATAAAAATGTCAGATAAGGAAGGAACAAATGAGGGAACGGAGAAAAACTGAGAGGTACTTAGGCTCAACTCACTTCGTAGTGTATTTAGAAGACATAGCACATGGAAAAATAATTCTTTGGCAAGATGTATACGTTCTTCTTTAGCAGGGTAACAATGACATGTGATAAAATTAGTAGTTCTAAAGCAGAAACATGTATTAGGCATAATAGGCAAGAATTATCATGAGATAATACCAGTGATAAATTGACAGAGAACGGAAATAGTATTACCTTGGCACAAACCTCAAAGACCATAGCTCGTCAAACATGTTATTGGGCATTGTCGTTGCTTTAAACATCAAGAATGTTTACCCTGCAAAAATTCATTACTATTTAACTGTGCATTTGCTAGAGGTTCCAATAATCTACTTATCAAACATAGAGTACTTCCCGGAAGATCAAATCGTTTCTATACATTTATGCACCAACAATAATGTATCAAGAAAAACATATGCAAAAAAAAGCAACCTAAAAAATTATAATAGTAGAATCAATATCGGGCACAGACCTACCAGATCATATAATATCATCTGCTTCGTGGGTTGGTAGTCATTAAGATCGCTGCCCCTGAATGCATCCTCAAGATGGAAAAGTCTGATGTTGAAAAGCCCTATGAAAAAACTAACTGAAACTCAGATCATCCCCATACATATAGTACAGAAGCAGCGGAGGATTTCTAATTGGTAATCAAATAGGAAGAATGTAAACAGAAGAAGGTGGCCCAAAGGATAGAATCAGATGGTGGCTTGTCCATTGGCTTCTCAGCGGATTTAAGGAAGAAAATGAAGGGGCTGCGGTGCTGTTGTGAGATCAGGGTGCCTTTCCAAAGAGATAAGGAGGTTAATGTTTGGGTTACATATATTAGAAAGGGGAAAATGTGACTGAAAGGAAGGTGGAGGAACTCACAGCGGAGAAGATGAATCCTTGAGCCAGCTAGTGGACCAAGAAAGCCTCCATAATGGAGGTGTTAGAGATAATAGCAACAATAATAGCGGCAGTGGGCAGATGAACGAATAAGCTGGAATTAACACGCTTATGAGGAGGCAGGGAAGGCCTAGCGGCGACGGCTGGCTGGGTCGGCGCCGACGTAAGGGTTAGTGGTGGCGGGTAGACGGCCATGGCGTCATAAAGGTTAGCCGCATCGGCTGGCTGGGAGAAAGTTGGGTGTGGCGGAGGACGAATTAGCAGCGACAGCTGGCAAGGTGAGCATCGGGCATGGCGGCTGGCCGAAGAGCTGGCCAGGGGAGCGTGCGTCGTTGCGCCGAAAGGGGTAGTGTCATAACGACGATGGCTGGCTGGGAAACTGGTGAGGTCACATACCAGCGATAAGAGACGCACACAATAGGAGGAGATGCCCATGGACACGGGCTACTTCTTTCTTTACCATGGGCTTCCAGTTTCAACTTCCTCCCCACCACAGCCCACAACTGGCTCAGACATCCCATCTAAAAAAAAGGGAAGCAGCTTCGTGCAGAATCCGACGCAGCGAACACATGTGGACGGTGGGAGATTAAAAGGGTGACACGGAAGCATGAGAAGCCAGGAAAATAAGATAGTGGGGGTGTTCCTATTTAGATATGGAAGATTTCTTCATCTTCTTGAGTTTGACTCTGACTTTCTTTCCTCTTCAACGTCTGTTCTCTTTCATACCACTCAGGTCCTTTGGGGTCTTGCGTCATTTTACCACTTCGAGTACCAATCCATTTAGAGGAAATAAGGTTATCTTTATCAAGTTGGGCAAGAATTAAAAATTGAGTTCCAGGTATTTGCGAGCATTGAGTTTCTATCATGCGAGAATGTTTATCAATATTTTTCATGACATGACTTAAATCGTCCACCTCTTGAGAGAGATAAGATATAACCTTTTCATTATAAATCCTCCTAGTGAAGCTTAAATTTATTCATTGTCCCATGAGCTCATCTTTCTGCTGATAGATGCTAAATAGATCCACTTTTTCATGACCAACGTAGTGGATTTTTCCCGTATACCTAACAGGTTCCTCAAAATTCCATTACTCTTTAGCAATCATAATTCTTTCGATGAGTATTTTTCCTTCTTTAAGAGTTAATGCCGTGAACCATCCACCTGCATTCAAATCAAGAGTAGATTTGGATCCATCGTTAATTCCATGATAAAACATATGAAGTATAACATATTCAGCAAAACTGTAGTTAGGGCAAATATTTCAGAAATTTAGAATATCTCTCCCAAGCAACATACAAACTCTCTCCCAGTTCTTAAACAAATGAAGTAAGATTTCTTGGGAGCTTCGTAATCTTAGAGCCAGGGAGGAATTTAGCCATAAATCTCTCTGCACACATTTTCTAATTGGTTATGTTGTCATATGATAACCGGTTATTCCATTCTTCTGCCTTATCTTTCGGAAAAAACTTGAAGTCTCAGTAAAACAAATTCCCGAGACACATCTTTGATTTTAAAAGTCCCACATAAAGTATCAAAAAACACAAGATGTGCTAGAGGGTCTTCCTCTTCAGTTTCTACAAAGACATGTTTCTTGACTTCATGAATTAGTTCGTAGTCAATTGAATACTCAGTGACATAACTGGTAGGATAGACCACGAGAAATCTTGAGTCCAAGAATGAAGCACAATACTCTTTTACATATTTCTCTGGTTGCTGAGTAATCGACATTTCTGCAAATAAAGTATTAAGCTCAATAGTTTGACTTTTTGGTTTTTTTTGTTAATGAAACTTGATGCGCCTGCGGAAAGCGTGAAATATAATCATGTCAAAGTCCATTTTTAGTCTTACTTCGCTTCATTTTATCTCCGAAACAATCCGCATACAAATTATCCGCTCCGCTTCAAATACAACAAACAAAAACATATGGATAAGGATATGAGAAAAAGCATCATCTGATTCCATTTAATCTGTTTACAATTGATATCTCCGTGATATTAATATAATATTCTCTTTATCAAAAATCTAATCCGCTTACATCCGTACTTTCAGTTCAGGTGCTGCAAGATCAGATCGGACCGACAGAAGACGAGAGCGTGCACCGGCAGGTCTGCTTTAAGATTGGCGACCAGGCCAGAGACCCAAAAAACCACCCCCTGACCCTGGACGCCGGATCCCCAAACCCTCCCCCTCCAGACCCCCTCGACGCGAGATGGCCGACGACAACGGCGGCGGCGGCGGCGACTACGTCAGCGAGGCCGTCCGCCCCGAGGTAACGACCTGATCTCCCTTCTGTCACGGGTTCCCATCTCCGCACCATACCTGCTTCGTGGGGCGGCGCGACCCTCCGTCCCGCTCGATCCATGGGTGCTTAGCAGTACTTGTACCTTTAGTTTCCACAAGAGCTTACGCGTCTTGTGCTCGTTTGATCTGGTGTAGCGTTAATTCAACAGCCCGGGGCAGTTTCCCGAGTCCGTCGGGTTCGATCTAGATGTGGCAGTGTCGCGGGAGGAGCCGGTGGAACGAACTACCGGGCTGGCGCGTTTTGATTGATCTAGCTTTCTGTGGTAGATTAGTTCGTTTATTTGCCGTTTGGTTAGTGTTGGCGGGGGATGTCGAATTTGGCGTGTAGAAGCAAGTGCTTTTGTTTTGATTTCTGGGTTGGTTGATTTGATTTTCGGGGCATCAGTAATAGAGTTGCTTTCATGTACCAGAGACTTACAATATGAGCTGGAACTGCTTGTGTGACTAGGGCGGCTCTGTTGATATAGGTGTGCATCTATGGAGTTAGTTCAGCATCAACCTGTTGGTTGATGCAGACGTCCAATATAGGTTAGCGTTAACCAAAAGCAACCTGGTCATTAAGACTTTAACCAAAATCCTGTGTGCATGAATACACTGGCACCGGGCCATTGATCTTCTGGATGTGTTGTTTATGTTCTCCCACTCAGATGCGCTACGTATTGTGCCTGGCTTGTGCCTCTATTCTCTATATAGGTACTCTCAAACTAATAGCATTCCATCTCCAGGGCGATACACATACGCGTGAAGAGGGATTGTCAAAATCCAGGGATCGAGACAGAGAAAAAGACAAGGACAAGGAGCGCCATAGGGACCGTGACAGGGATAGAGGAAGAGACAGAGATCGGGGTCGTGACAGGGATCTAGACAAGGATCGGGACAGGGACAGGGACAAGGATCGGGATCGTCACCAAAGGCATCACCGTGACAAAAGGGAGCACCGAGACCGTCCTGATGATCACGATCGTCACAGAAGCCATGATTCTGAAAGGTATAGCTGTTAATGCATTTGTGTTCCATATGCACCTAATAATTTTTTTCGTTGCAATGATGGCTCTTATGGTCATGTGACTTGTGTTAAAATTATTGACCTTTGAACATGATTGCCAGTGCAAATGTTAACCTAACATGTCTTATTCATGGTGATAGTGATTTCCAAAATGCACATTTTTTTCTTAAATGCCGTGTAAAGATAATATCTAATGTATGTTTGTAACAACACACAGGAGAAGGGACCGCGAGAGAGATGGACATCGCAGGCATCGCTCTCGTTCACGGTCTCGTTCAAGGGGCAGGGATGATCACAGATCTCGATCTCATTCAAAAAGGTATGGACCTGATGAAGTTCATTCAAGAATCATAATTTGAATCTTGTACATACTTTACACTAGTCTTCCCCTCATGGTTATCACCATCTTGATGTTGAGAATAGTTTAGCAGAGAAGGCAAGTCAATGTGCTATTACACATCTATCATTTATTATGTTTTCTCTGTATGTTGTATGATTCATTATTGATTTGTGTCCTGTCTTTTTGAGCCATGTCAATGCACATTTGAGTTTTCTAGCTAAGTATTTTAATCAAGAGATGTTCTTTTCTCTGTTACATCTATATCTGCACTACCATATAGTCTACCAGTACCTTTGAATATCCAACAGCGAAGAAGCAGCAAATCAAAGTGGCCTTGGCCGTTGGACTAACTCCGGCGGTTGCACCGCGCCTATAGATCTATATGTACTGTCAATACAGTGCAATGCTTGGACATAAATGGGTTCATGGCTACAGTGCTGACCTGTTTGCTCTATGCTTCTCTAGAACAATCCTGTATGAGCACGAGCAATCAAAGGAACAAAAACATGCACAGTCAACTTTTTGAAATGAATTGTCAGATTATTTATATTATAAAACTGAGTAAGTATTACATTATAGCAACTAATACCCTTCACTGTGCATGTACCACTCAGTAATCAGACTACCCATAGTGGGGAGTAACTTAGACTAGTAACATGCATATGTTACTAGTCTATGTTACTACCTCTATAGCGGGGAGTAACATATGTTTGGTGTCATACAACACTTAATTTAGTAGGTTATAGACTCATCTTGTCTTGATATGTGTGATGTTACCCATAGTATGAGTAACTAGCTATGTTACTCAATTCATCTCTCTCCTCATTAAATCATTGTCACATAAGCAAATTTGCTGAGTTGGACCCTATGTTACAGTCTCACTACTACAATTAGTTGTCTCATTGTCTCATGCAGTTTTCAGTTCTTTCATCATTTGATTTTAATATCTCATTAGTACTACAAATACCAATTGTGTTGAAGCAGCAAGCGAGTCAGTGGATTCGACCTGGGACCAACAGCACAATCCATAGTTCCTCAGTTCCCTACTATTCCAACCCCAAGTATGCTCTCATCAACTATGTTTTTCTTCTTCTTTCCATTCTGCAGTTTTGTTGATTTTAGTTGGGACTTATTGTAATTACAGAACATCTGTTCTTGTCTTGAAACTGGGGTAAATGCTATTCATTTGCATGTTTGGAATGAATAAATTCTAGCCATTGCTGGATCACCTAGCCAGCCATTTGTTTCCACCGCAATTTACTACTGCATTATGAACAACCGGATGTGGTACTTTATTACTACAATTACATAGCCTCTTAGCATATCACCATTCTAATGCTGATTTTGAAACTTGGCGCTGTTGGATATTGTTGAGCACCTGTTGCTTTTATATCCTTCGGCTAGAGCATTTTCACTGTAGATATGTTCTTGGAGATGCCATATCACCAAGCACCTTTACATGCATCTGCAACTACAATATAAACACTTTAAAGAGTTGAAGATGCTTCGTGGGATCTACCTAGAACTGCACCAATAAGGCGAGAGGGTAAAAAAATGTAGTTTAATCTAGTGACAACACCATATGAGGTGCTTGGAAGATACCGGTCTTAGAGGTGGAAGAAAGTATCAGCCAACAGATGCTTTCTCTATGTAAGCACCTCTTAAATACCCATCCACTCGAGATGGCCTTATATGCGTCATAGTATGTTCTGATGCAAATAAGTTGTAAGTTTCCATTTTATTATTACTTGGTAACTGAAAACTGAGCAAAACTTTCTGCTTTTGTTCTTTTGTTGTTTGTCTGTTTTGTGTATGTGTATGGTAAGAAGGCAATCTTGGGTCACTTGCCCCACTGCCGCCGATGGATGCACAGCCTACTGTAGCTTTAATGTACAAGGAGGAATCAGTGCTCCGGTTTGATATCGTCTTGTCCATCTTCAGCTAGCAAGTATTACAGATTGCTAGCTTCTTGACTATTACATTTGTCCTTCCACACTTGTTGTTTGTTCTTTTTGACATGAAATACTGCACAGCTGGATCCATTTGAGATCCAGACTGATGGTGAGAAGTAATCAGGTTTACAAGAGGAATACTCTTTTGTGCTAATTGTTTATGCTTCCTACAAGAAATTTATTGGTACATTGCAGGTCAGTTACCGGGCTCTTCTATTCCTGGAATGTTCCCGAACATGCTCCCTTTTGCTGTTGGACAGGTGATTATTCTTGATGGTTTAAGGTCTTGCTGTCGAATGAACCTTTGCCTCAGTTACGTTTTTGTTATTTTCATTCTGTAAATGCACTCACTTCTGGTTTGTAATCAAATCTATTTGTTTAAATCAGTTCAACCCCCTCGTCATGCAGCCACAAGCCATGACTCAACAGGTATGCCTTTTTGTTTTGTTTATAATTTACTGTGGGTGTTGATAAACAATTTGCCAGCATATTTTTCCTCAGGCTACTCGGCATGCTCGGCGTGTTTATGTCGGTGGCCTCCCCCCATCTGCTAATGAACAGGTCTATATATATTCGAATCATTTATTTTACCGCGCATTGCCCAAACCCCCATAAATCCTAAGTAAAAAACAAGCATGCATGTGTGCATACAATTGTGCAATTCTTGGTTACATTGGTTTCCTTTTGTGCAGTCTGTTGCAATATACTTTAATCAAGTCATGGCTGCTATTGGAGGAAACACTGCTGGTCCAGGTGATGCTGTTCTTAATGTGTACATAAACCATGACAAGAAGTTCGCTTTCGTGGAGATGAGGTCTGTGGAGGAAGCAAGCAATGCAATGGCACTGGATGGCATTTTATTTGAAGGTGCACCGGTGAAGGTTAGAAGACCAACAGACTATAACCCTTCTCTGGCAGCTGCCCTGGGCCCAAGCCAGCCAAGCTCCAATTTGAATCTTGCTGCGGTTGGCCTAACACCAGGTTCAGCCGGAGGGTTAGAAGGCCCGGACCGTATTTTTGTGGGTGGTCTCCCCTATTACTTCACAGAGGCTCAAGTTCGGGAGCTGCTTGAATCATTTGGGCCTCTTCGAGGATTCGATCTTGTGAAGGATAGGGAAACTGGTAACTCAAAGGGCTATGCGTTCTGTGTCTACCAGGACCTCAATGTCACTGACATAGCCTGTGCTGCTCTAAATGGTATCAAGATGGGAGACAAAACTCTTACGGTCAGACGAGCAAACCAGGGCTCAGCCCAACCTAGACCAGAGCAGGAAAATATCCTGTTGCAGGCACAGCAGCAGGTGCAGTTACAGGTATAGCCCAACTATTTAATTATTTTCCTGTGGCCAACTAATTGTCCTCTTGTACCAAATTACATAGTATGTCTGCAATTGTTCTTGGATTCTGACTCAAAATGTGGTTTTTGTATAGAAACTTGTGTATCAAGTTGGAGCGCTTCCTACAAAGGTTGTATGCCTGACCCAGGTTGTTACTGCTGATGAATTAAAAGATGATGAAGAATATGAGGACATTATGGAGGACATGAGGTTGGAAGCTGGGAAATATGGTAAATTCTGTGAACTTCTCACCTGCTATTCCTCCTATTTGAAGCATATATTTAGCTTTCTGATCAGCTGCTGGACCATCAAGGGTTCTTTTTGTTATATGTTGGGCTCCCTTTCATTCTGCCTTGATCTATACTGCTTTTCTGTTAGCTGATTCTGTTAGTCATTCCTACTCCTTTGTTTGACGCATGCAACCGTCAGGTAACTTGGTGAAAGTTGTCATCCCGCGCCCTCATCCGAGTGGAGAGCCAGTTTCTGGAGTTGGAAAGGTGAGCACTGTTCAGTGAGGTTAAAATTCCGCAGAATAATTCTGTTGGAGAAAAGCTTTCTGATGCATGAGCATCCCATTGCAGGTGTTCTTAGAGTATGCAGATGTTGATGGTTCCACCAAAGCAAAGACGGCGATGCACGGAAGGAAATTCGGTGGAAACCCAGTTGTTGCGGTCTTCTACCCCGAGAACAAGTTTGCTGATGAGGACTATGACACGGCAGCATAGATTATCTCTCTTTTTCAATGACAATAGTGCTTTGTGTAGTTTGTTCGATTTACAGTAACGTTTTTCCTTCTAGTCGAGCTTTCTTGTAGCCCTAGATTTATGCAGAACCGCCAGTTATTAATATTGGAAGATAGATTGCCTAAAGATGATCTATTGGTCTTGTCCCTTAATCTTGACTGGCGCTAGAGGTGCCAGGGTATGCCATTCTCTTCATTTAGCGCCCTTGAAAGATTATTAGCCAGTAACTTTACCTTTAGCTTTACCCTGCAAATGGCTCAAAAGAGTCATCTTGAACAACTTGGCATGGTAAATAAGATCCTGTAATTACATTACTATGGAAGAGCAGGACTCTCAGTCACTATCATAGAGTACTATCATTACGTGCCCCATGATATTACCTCCCCAGTTCATAGTATCATATCATTTGTAGAATCCCAGTAAGTTGTGGTTGTTATCTACTACCTCCGTCTAGATTCACTCATTTCAGCGACAGTTAATTTCGGACGGAGAGAGTATTTCTTATGTCAGTTTTTTTTTGTTTGACATGCTATGATGTATCATATTATACCATACTACTCCCTCCGTTCCTAAATATTTATCTTTCTGAGATTTCAACATATACGGAGCAAAATGAATGAATCCACACTCTAAAATATGTCTATATACGGATATGTCTATATACATCCGTATGTGGTAGTCCATTTGAAATCTCTAAAAAGACAAATATTTAGGAACGGAGGGAGTAGAATCTTATTTCACATCCTTAAAATCCAACATCTTTTTACTTAGATGGCTTATTGACGCTTGCATTGTAAGAGGTCTAATTGTGAAGTCGATCACCATGTGTGAATGCACACCGAACTATGAGAAAATCTGGGACTATCTATATCATCCAAAAGGTTTTGGATCTAAACTTTGTCTGATCCAATTGGACTGGCTTAACATTGGACGTAAAGATTGGCGGCGCTGCTTGCCTAGCTCGGGGCCGGAGGCACAATGACGGTGCGCCGTCACGGCTTGCAGGCGCCGGCGGTGGAATATCTCGTGGAAGAGCTCAGTTGGCAGCGATGTGCAGTCATCTCGATCTTCTTATTGTAAACCTTTTATTGTAAACCTCATTTGTTCGCGTCCGCGGCCCCCTTAAATCTATACAAAAAAATGCAACATAATGTAAACCGAGTGAATTGCAGAAAACCACCACATTGAAGCGTAGGGTTGTAGAAAACACTCGTATATGAAAATGTTGCAGAAAACACTGATTTGCGGCCAAATCATTTGCAGAAAGCACCGAACCGTCTATTTGGGCATTTTAAGCTCAATTATGATAGGCAGGGCCCTGTTTTGGTGACGTGGCATAACGGCCCCGATCTGACGCCGTCTACCGGCGCTGCTAGGGCAAAACCGGCTCGGGTTGCCTTCTCCAGTTCATTCCCCCCTTTCCCCGCTGTCCTCTGTCTCTCTCTCTTCGTCGTCCACGGCTACTGCTAGCCCTGACGACGGCAACAGAGTGGATGGCGCCGGCGGTGATGCCGGAGGAGGGTTGCTTGGCGGCGGCGATCCTAACCCGGTGGAGGAGGTGTGCTGCAGCTCAAACCCTAGTCAGGTCCCGCAGAGTAGAGTGCCATCGCCGTCGCTAGAGTACCGCGCCGCCGGCGCTCTCGCCCGTGCTGTGCAGGCGACTCCGACGGGTAGCCACCAATGGGCTTCTGGATTTGGCGGTGTGGAGTAAGATTTCTCCCTCCTTTCATGTTAATTCTAGGGTTAGGGTTCATAAACAATTTGGGGATTCTTCTACCAACTATGTAATGTGAGATATTGGAATGAACTGTAGGGTTAGGGATTAGTTTGAATACAAATTGGGCATTCTTGTTTGCAGTTTAACCTCTGCTATGTATCCTATCAATTAGAGAGTTTAATTTAGTCAGTATAATTAAGTAGTTGTAATGGAATGTTTACACTTTGTACTGTGAACTAGTATGATTAACCTCTGCTATCAGTGCATAAATTTAGTCCAGTGTCAGTGTATTTAATTTAGTTGTTCATTGTTTTTGTGCATTGTATATGTGGGCACTGCCAGTTTCAGTGCACAGTATATTTGTGCAATGTATTTAATTATTAGAGCTATAAGAGCATGGAGAGGATTAGCAAGAGGAACATGGAGAGCATGGAGAGGATGTATTTAATTATGCACTGTATTCAATTATTAGAAATTTATGCACTATATTTAATTATTAGAAATTTACTAGTTTAACCCTTTACTATGAGTTCATAAATTTAGTCCAGTTTGAGTGTAGTTCAACCTTTCTTATGGAATGTTCAATTAATGTATAGTTTCTTTGTTTTGTAGTTTGTGTGATGATGTTTGGGAAGTTAGACTCCACTTTCATGACAGGGATAATTTGGAAAGGACCATGTGTCTTTCAGACATTACATTTCTCGATCTTTTAGCACTCATAGAGACAGCAGGATATGGAGAGGATGACTACATGTATTTTGTGAGAGATGCTGGGTTGGGAGTAGCTGGTTTTGAAGAGATCTGTGATGATGACAAGGTGGATGAGATGTTAGACCACATTGCCAATAGAGATCAGACCATAGTAAATTTGACTATAGTTAGGGGTAGTGAGCCCAGACCAGCAGATTTAAACATAGGTCATATTTGTGAGCAGCAGGTTCCTATAGGCAGTGTTGGAGAGAGTACTGTATATGAGGTCAGTGATCATGGTGTGGTGTACAGGTCACCATCCAAATTATCAAAGAGAGTGGCACAAGTTGATGAGCAGGAGGCACATCCAATCCAGTTTTACTCCACACAACAGAGCACACATCTGTTTAGGCACAATGCAGGAGATGTTGATATGGATCAAGGCAATGCAGGAGATGTTGATTTGGAGCAAGAGGAGTTGGAAAGAACTACGGAGCTTAATAGGAGGACTCAAATTCAGAGGTTTAAGAAGCATAAGAAGAGTGTTGAGAGGGTGCAAGCACTTAAAAGAAAACTTCCTGTTCTACTGACTGAAGATGACTCTGACTTGGAGGAAGATGAGTATTTCATGGCTAGAATGGATGAGATGAGGAGGCAGAGAGAGGACCCACTTTTACACTTTGAAGGTGACACTGATGTTGAAGAACGTTATGAGCTAGAAGAAGAGGAAGTTCAAGAGGAGCATGGAGAGGATGAGGATTTTGAAGAGGAGGTGGTACCACAGGGGCAAAAGAGGAAGAAGTTGAGAGTAAGAAAGGGGCCAACCACAAGATCACATGCTAGTCTGGAGCAAGAGTTTGAGGATGTCTGGGTACCATCATCTGATGAGGATCCAAATCCTGGTGATTTGAAGGAGGAAGATGATGGGGTTGCACCACTAGCATTTGTGCTTGGCAATAAGAGTAGGGCCAAAAAACCCAAACCAAGGATATGGTATTCCGCGGATAGAGAGAGCCCAAAGCTGCAGTTTGTTAAGAAGCTCCGTTTTGATGACGTGTACCAATTTAGAAGGGCACTTCTCACATTTCACATAGCACATAACAGAAACTATCAGTTTCATAGGAACTGCAATGACATAATTATAGCTGTGTGCACACAAGAAGACTGCCCTTTCTTCATTGCAGCTTCTGTGCTGACAAAAGAGAGAACTTTCTGCATTAGGAAAGCAAATTTGGTGCACACATGTCCAACTGTAGCAGAGAGCACCAAGGTGACTACAAAGTGGATTACACATCAGGTGTTAGAAGCAATAAGAACATATTTGAACACCTCAATAAGTACAATAATGCAAAATCTGAAGAGCAAGTATGGAGTTGAGATCATCACTCATATGTCCTACAGGGCTAAGAACAAAGTTATTAAGATGGTGCAAGGAGATCAGAGGGGGCAATATACCAGGATCAGGGATTACTTGCAGGCTGTGTTAGACACAAATCCAGGTAGTAGGTGCATTGTCACTACTAAGTTCTTAAAAGAGCATCCAAGCAAGAATCCAATGTTCCATGGTTTGTTCATCTGTTTGAATGCTTGCAAGGAAGGATTTCTGAATGGATGCAGACCATTCATAGGTGATTTACTAAACTTTGTGTTTCTCTGGCATGTATTCATAGATGCCTTGTTTCTAACATGTGTTGTGTTGCATTTCAGGTGTGGATGGATGCTTCATCAAGCTGTCAAATGGCCAACAAATCCTTGCCGCCACAGGAAGAGATGGGAATAATAACATATATCCCATTGCTTTTGCAGTTGTAGACAAAGAAGACACAAAGAGTTGGACTTGGTTTCTCACAGAACTAAAGACAACACTTGGTGGAGAATCAGGGAGATTTGGTTATTACACTATAATTTCTGATAGACAGAAGGTAATTTTCTTGTTCTATCTCATTTTAGTTGTAATTCAAAGTGATTGCTTAGTTGTAGTTCAAAGTGATAGCTTAGCTGTAGTTCATAATGACTGTTTAGTAGTAGTTCATAACAATTGCTTAGTACTAGTTCATATTCATATACTTGGATGTAGTTGTGATTTTTGTAATTTTTTCTAACAGGGCCTTCTAAATGCTGTGAACCATCTATTCCCCAATTGCCCACATAGATTCTGCCTTAGACACATCTATCAAAACTTTCAGACTGCTGGTTTTAGAGGGTCAGAATTAAAGAAGTACATGGATAAGGCTAGTTACTCTTATACTGAACATGGCCATCTTGCTGCAATGGATGCTCTTAAACAAGAGTGTAAGGCTGCTTGGGCTTGGCTTAATAAAGTTCCTAGACATGCTTGGGCTAGATATGCCATGGACTTGAATTGCAAGACTAACTTAGTTGTCAACAATATTAGTGAGGTGTTTAACAAGATGATATTAGATGTGAGGGGTAAACCAATAAAGACCATGGTAGATGGAATCAGGACTAAGTTGATGGTTAGGTTCAATGGAAATAGGACCAAGACAGAGGTTGCCAAGTGGGATATATGCCCAAAATATGCTGAGTTCCTTGAAGAGGCAAAGAAGCATTCTAGGAACTATCAAGCATTGATGACTGGGCCAAATATTTACCAAGTGATAAGCAATGAGAAAACCTATGCAGTTAACTTGCAACATAGGACATGTGGGTGCAGAAAATGGGATATGACTGCAGTGCCATGCGATCATGCAGTATCAGTTATTACCAAAGCAAAACTGAGGCCTGAAGACTTTGTGCATGACTTTTTCAAAAAGCCTATGTATATGGCAGCATACAACCCCATCATATTTCCTGTACCTGGACCTGGTCTCTGGCCCAAGACCAACACTAGAGACATAGAACCTCCAGTGTTCAAGGATAAGCCAGGGAAGTAGCAAGCCAAGAGGAGAAGGAGCCAGTTTGAGCCACCAACACCTAAAGATGATGGAAATATGCCCTAGAGGCAATAATAAAGTTGTTATTATTATATTTCCTTATTCATGATAAAGGTTTATTATTCATGCTAGAATTGTATTGACCGAAAACTTAAATACATGTGTGAATACATAAACAAATACCGTGTCCCTAGTGAGCCTCTACTAGACTAGCTCGTTGATCAAAATATGGTTAAGGTTTCCTAACCATAGACATGTGTTGTCACTTGATAACGGGATCACATCATTAGGAGAATGATGTGATGGACAAGACCCAACCGTTAGCATAGCATATGATCGTTCAGTTTATTGCTACTACTTTCTTAATGTCAAATACATGTTTCTTCAACCATGAGATCATGCAACTCTCGGACTCCGGAGGAATACCTTGTGTGCTATCAAATGTCACAACGTAACTGGGTGATCATAAAGATGCTCTACAGGTATCTCCGAAGGTGTCTGTTGAGTTGACATGGATCGAGATTGGGATTTGTCACTCCGTGTATCGGAGAGGTATCTCTGGGCCCTCTCAGTAATACACATCACAAGAAGCTTGCAAGCAAAGTGACTAAGGAGTTAGTTGCAAGATGATGTATTACAGAACGAGTAAAGAGACTTGTCGGTAACGAGATTGAACTAGGTATAGAGATACCGACGATCGAATCTCGGGCAAGTAACATACCGACAGACAACGGGAATTACGTATGTTGTCATAAAGGTTCAACCGATAAAAGATCTTCGTGGAATATGTAGGAATCAATATGGGCATCCAGGTCCCGCTATTGGTTATTGACCGGAGAGGTGTCTCGGTCATGACTACATAATTCCCGAACCCGCAGGGTCGCACGCTTAACGTTCGTTGACGCTAGAGTAGTATTGGGATATTTGATAAGTGGTAACCAAATGTTGTTTGGAGTCCCGGATGAGATCCCAGACATCACGAGGAGTCTCAGAATGGTCGAGAGGTAAAGATTTATATATGGGAAGTCATATTTTTGGTTCCGGAAAAAGGTGCAGTTTTTTCGGTATTGTACCGGGAAACTTCCAGAAGGTTCCGGAAGTCCACAAGTGGGTCCACCATGACCCAAGTGCTAGCATGGGCTGCGGGGAGGCGCCCTGGCCTTATTGGGCTAGGCACACCAAGTTCTCAAAAGCCCATGTGGCTAGGGAAGGCAAAAAAAGGAAGGAGTCCTAGTAGGAATAGGATTGGACTTGGAGTCCAAGTCCTTTCCCCCTTAGTTGCGCCCTAGGGCTTGGAGGGGCTGCTTCCCATGCCCCTCCACCTATATATAGAGGGGAGGGGGCGGCCCAAGAGGACACACCAAGCCCTTGGCGCCCCTCTCTCCTGTTACTCCGTAGTTCCACCGCCTCGTCCCGGTGACGCTTAGCGAAGCGCTATCGGTGCTCCACCACCACCATCGCCACCACGCCCTCGTGTTGGTTGTGATCCCATATACTTCTCCTCTCTCGCTTGCTGGATCAAGAAGGAGGAGGCGTCATCGAGCCGCACGTGTGCTAAACTCGGAGGCGTCGTCCGTTCGGCACTAGATCGGTTGGATCGTGATCGGATCGCGAAGAGTACGACTACATCAACCGCGTGATAAACGCTTCCGTTTAGCGATCTACAAGGGTATGTAGATGCTCTCCCCCTCTCATAGCTATACATCTCCATGGATAGATCTTGCGTGTGCGTAGAATTTTTTTTGTTTTCCATGCAACGTTCCCCAACAGTGGCGTCATGAGCCAGGTCTATGTGTAGATGATATGCACACAAAGGAGTTGTGGGCGGTGATGTTCATATTGCTTACCACCAATGTCTTATTTTGATTCAGCGGTATTGTGGGATGAAGCGGCCCGGACCAACCTTACATGTCCACGCACATGAGACCGGTTCCACCAACTTTATGCAACTTGTTTTGCATAAAGGTGGCTGGCGGGTGTCTGTTTCTCCTACTTTAGTTGAATCGAATTTGACTACGGCCGGTCCTTGAAGAAGGTTAAAACAGCAAACTTGATAATCACCGTTGTGGTTTTGCGTAGGTAAGAACGGATCTTCCTAGTTGCCTGTAGCAGCCACATAAAACTTGCAACAACAAAGTAGAGGACGTCTAACTTGTTTTTGCAGGGCATGTTGTGATGTGATATGGTCAAGATATGATATGATATATGTTGATGTATGAGATGATCATGTTTTGTAATAAGATCATGACTTGCATGTCGATGAGTACGACAACCGGCAGGAGCCTTAGGGTTGTCTTTAATTATTGTATGACCTGCGTGTCAATCACTAAGCGCCATGTAATTGCTTTACTTTATCGCTATGCGTTAGCAATAGTTGTAGAAGCAATAGTTGGCGAGAAGACCCCGACACTACGACAGAGATCAAGGTGTCATGCCGGTGACGATGGAGATCATGCCGATGCTTTGGAGATGGAGATCAAAAGCACAAGATGATGATGGCCATATCATGTCACATATTTTGATTGCATATGATGTTTATCCTTTATGCATCTTATTTTGCTTAGAACGACGGTAGCATTATAAGATGATCCCTTCACTTAATTTCAAGATAAAAGTGTTCTCCCTGAGTATGCATCGTTGCTAAAGTTCGTCGTTTCGAAGCACCTCATGATGATCAGGTATGATAGACTGATACGTCTCCAACGTATCTATAATTTTTGATTGTTCCATGCTATTATATTATCCATCTTGGATGTTTTATATGCATTTATATGCTATTTTATATTATTTTTTGGACTAACCTATTAACCTAGAGCCCAGTGCCAGTTTCTGTTTTTTTCCTTGTTTTTGAGTTTTACAGAAAAGGAATACCAAACGGAGTCCAATCGGGCTGAAACTTTACGATGATTTTTTATGGACCAGAAGAAGCCCACGGAGGATCAAAGATGGACCAGAGGAGCCACGAGGCATCCACAAGGGTGGATGCCGCCCCCCTGCCTTGCTGCTGCCTCGTGGACCCCCCTGACTTGAAACCGACGCCAAAAATTCCTATAAATCCAGAAACCCCCAGAGAGAAACCTAGATCGGGAGTTCCGCTGCCGCAAGCCTCTGTAGCCACGAAAAACCAATCGGGACCCTGTTCCAGCACCCTGCCGAAGGGGGAAACCATCACCGGTGGCCATATTCATCATCCCGGCGGTCTCCATGACGAGGAGGGAGCAGTTCACCCTCGGGGCTGAGGGTATGTACTAGTAGCTATGTGTTTGACCTCTCTCTCTCGTGTTCTTGATTTGTCACGATCTTGATGTACCGCGAGCTTTGTTATTATAGTTGAATCATATGGTGTTTCTCCCCCTCTATCTTCTTGTGATAAATTGAGTCTTGCTCTTTGAGGTTCCGTTATGTTGGATTGAGTATTGGATTTGAGAACACTTGATGTATGTCTTGCGATGGGATATCTGTGGTGACAATGGGATGTTCTATTGATTCACTTGATGTATGTTTTGGCACTCAACTCGCGGATACCTGAGGTGACATTGGGGTAATCTATGCATAGGGGTTGATGCACGTTTTCGTCCTACGTTCTCCGATAGAAACTTTGGAGTGATTCTTTGTTGCCCGTTGAGGGATTGCCATATGATCTAATTATGTTATCATTGTTGAGAGAACTTGCACTAGTGAAAGTATGAACCCTAGGCCTTGTTTACAAGCATTGCAATACCATTTTTGCTCACTTTTGTTACTAGTTACCTTGCTGTTTTTATATTTTCAGATTACAAAAACTATATCTACTATCCATATTACACTTGTATTACCATCTCTTCGCCGAACTAGTGCACCTATACAATTTACCATTGTATTGGGTGTGTTGGGGACACAAGAGACTCTTTGCTATTTGGTTGCAGGGTTGTTTGAGAGAGACCATCTTCATCCTACGCCTCCCACGGATTGATAAACCTTAGGTCATCCACTTGAGGGAAATTTGCTACTGTCCTACAAAACTCTACGCTTGGAGGCCCAACACGAGTCTACAAGAAGAAGGTTGCGTAGTAGACATCATAGACTCTACGTTTACATACAACGGGTGTAAGCCAGTTTTGCACATGCAGAATACTTGGGTTAACCTTGACGAGCCTAGAATGTACAGACATGGTCTCAGAACACTGGAGACCGAAAGGTCAAATGTGAGTCTATAGTAGATATGATCAACATAGAGATGTTCACCATTGATGATTACCCCATCTCACATGATGATCGGACATGGGTTAGTTGATTTGGATCATGTATCACTTATACAACTTGAGGGATACTGATTTAAGTGGGAGTTCATTAGTAATTGGGCCACGCTACGCGTCGGCCGGCAGATCTTTCTAAAAGATCCGCCGCCTCGGCAACTATCATTTGTACAGCTATCCAGCATCCAACACCGTTCTTATTATTGCAACAAGGGCGGTGTTGCAGAAATACTTTGCAACAAAGGTTATGTTGCAGATTTTTTTCATTGCTGTTTTTGCAACATGGGTGTTGTTGCGGAAACCAAATTGCAACACAGACAATGTTGCAAAAATATTTGTTATTTTTTCGTCTTCATTTTTTCGCTTTTTTGTTTTTATTTTTTCGCAACATGGGTGTTGTTGCGGAAGACAGTTTTGCAACACACATGACATTGCAGAAAGAGAGACGCGAAGGATACGTGTACACGTGTCACATAGAGGAGGCGGCAGATGGCTTGCGTGCGATCCGTCGGGTGAAGGAAAGAGTTTCCCTTAGTAATTTGATTATTTGAACTAAAATTTATCATGAACTTAGTCTTAATAGTTTTTGCATATCTATGTTATAGATCAATGGCCCGTGCTACCGTTCCCTTGAATTTTAATGCATTCCTAGAGAAAACTAAGTTGAAAGATGATGGTAGCAACTACACAGACTGGGTCCGTAACTTGAGGATTATCCTCATTGCTGCATAGAAGAATTATGTCCTTGATGCACCGCTAGGCGACAGACCTGTTGCAGGAGCTACTGCAGATGTTATGAACGTCTGGCTGGCTCGATCTGATGATTACTCAATAGTTCAGTGTGCCATGCTTTACGGCTTAGAACCGGGACTTCAAAGACGTTTTGAACGCCATGGAGCATATGAGATGTTCCAAGAGCTGAAGTTGACATTTCAAGCTAATGCCCGAGTTGAGAGATATGAAGTCTCCAACAAGTTCTATAGCTGCAAGATGGAGGAAAACAGTTCTGTCCGTGAACACATACTCAAAATATCTGGGGTATCATAACCACTTGACTTAGCTAGGAGTTGATCTTCCAGTTGAGAGTTAATTGCACACAACTACCACAATTGGGGCATTAC
Source organism: Thinopyrum elongatum (assembly GCA_011799875.1). NCBI lineage: Eukaryota > Viridiplantae > Streptophyta > Magnoliopsida > Poales > Poaceae > Thinopyrum > Thinopyrum elongatum. The sequence goes on along the minus strand of CM022300.1, from coordinate 152,263,898 downwards.
ATGCAGATTGGTATCATTTTTGGTAGTTTTTACATGTCAGTACCAAGTCTGGGGCTAGCCGTTACAAAAAGGTCTGAGCCGTGTATAAACGTGTATTGACGGTGTATCTGACCGGCGGGTCCCACCGTAAGGTGCCGACGTGGCATGTTTTTTTTACAGAAAACCCCCTTATTTTGTATGTAATCACATGAATGCCCAATTTTTTTGCGGGAACAAGTTTTTTTTTCGTTCGCAATTTCCCCCACCGAATCGGACTGGTTTGAAAATTTCCAGTCCACTTGAACAAATAAAAAAAAGAATAATCAGGCGCTGGCAGGATTCGAACCTGAGACCTGAAGTTCAATGGCGTCGCGCGCTAACCACCATGCCACCGCGAGCTCGCGTTGTACTAAAATTTATCATGAACTTAGTCTTAATAGTTTTTGCGTATCTATGTTATAGATCAATGGCCCGTGCTACCGTTCCCTTGAATTTTAATGCGTTTCTAGAGAAAGCTAAGTTGAAAGATGATGGTAGCAACTACATGGACTGGGTCCGTAACTTGAGGATTATCCTCATTGCTGCACAGAAGAATTATGTCCTTGATGCACCGCTAGGTCACAGACCTGTTGCAGGAGCTACTGCAGATGTTATGAACGTCTGGCTGGCTCGATCTGATGACTACTCAATAATTCAGTGTGCCATGCTTTATGACTTGGAAGCGGGACTTAAAAAACATTTTGAATGCCACAGAGCATATGGGATGTTCCAAGAGCTGAAGTTGACATTTCAAGCTAATGCCCGGGTTGAGGGATATGAAGTCTCCAACAAGTTCTATAGCTGCAAGATGGAGGAGAACAATTCTGTCCGTGAACACATACTCAAAATGTTTAGGTATCATAACCACTTGACTCAGCTGGGAATTGATCTTCCAGTTAAGAGTTAATTGCACAGAAGTATCACAATTGGGGCATTACATGCAGATTGGTACCATTTTTGGTAATTTTTACATGTCAGGACCAAGTCTGGGGCTAGCCGTTACAAAAAGGTCTGAACCGCGTATAAACGTGTATTGACGGTGTATTTGACCGGCGGGTCCCACCGTAAGGTGCCGACGTGGCATGTTTTTTTTACAGAAAACCCCCTTACTTTGTATGTAATCACATGAATGCCCAAATTTTTTTGCGGGAAAAAGGTTTTTTTTTCGTTCGCAATTTTCCCCACCGAATCGGACTGGTTTGAAAATTTCCAGTCCACTTGAACAAATAAAAAAATAATAATCAGGCGCTGGCGGGATTCAAACCTAAGACCTGAAGTTCAATGGCGCCGCGCGCTAACCACCATGCCACCGCGAGCTCGCGTTGTACTACAGGCGTTTGTTCCTTTATACTATGCGGAAAACGCTGGGCCAGCCCACCGAGGCCTGCATTGTTTTTCCGTTTCGCACTTATAACTGGCACGCGTGCTGGGCTCGTTCTTTGCCCCGGTTTCTATTCGTTTCATTTCCTTGTCTCAATTTTTTTTTCGTTTCATTTCCCTTATGCTTTCAAATACGCACGAACATTTTCTAATGTATGTTGAGTACTTTTTTCTTCTTATAGTGAACATTTTTCAATGCACGATGAACTTTTCTTTACAAACGGTGAACATTTTTTAAATATAATGAACTTTTGGTAATATCCGGTTAACATATTTTAAATGTAAATTGAACATTTTTGTAATATATGTTGAAATTTTTTCTTAACATATGATGAACATTTTATATGAAGCACGGTGAACTTTCTATAACTTATGGTGAACATTTTCTTAATACAGGATGAGTTTCAATTTTTTTTTGCCTCGGTTTTTTAATCATTCTTGCATTCAATGCATTAAAATTTGAACATATAATTTGAAATGCATTAAATTTTAGAAACATGGCGCAGAACATGTATTAAAAAAATTGTAATCATAATAAAATTTAGAAATGGATTAAAACTGTTCAACTTTTACTAAAAAATCAACGTGTTTCTGGAAATGCAAGAATGATTTTACACAATATGTTTTTAATACATGTTGAACATTTCCTGAAATATAAAAATTTCACCATGTATTAAGAAAATATTCACCATAATATTCTTGAAACTCATCGTGTATTAAGAAAATGTTCACCATAAATTACAAAAAAATCACCCCGCATTAAGTAAAATGTTCATCATATCTTAAGAAAATTGATCAACCTATATCACAAAAATGTTCAATTTGCATTTAAAATATGTTCAACGTTCATTATATTGGAAAAATGTTAACCGTATGTAAAGAAAAAGTTCACAACCTGTATTAAAAATAATTGTGTAATCATAATACATTTTAGTAATGCATTAAAACTGTTCAACTTTTATTAAAAAAATCGACGTATTTCTGGAAATCCAAGAATGATTTTACACAATAAGTATTTAATACATGCTGAACATTTTTTGAAATACAAAAATTTCACCATGTATTAAGAAAATATTCACCATAATATTCACTATAAATTAAAAAGTTGTGTAATCAAATATTCTTGAAACTCATCGCGTATTAAGAAAGTGTTCGCCATAAATTACAAAAAGTTCACCGCGCATTATGTAAAATGTTCATCATATCTTAAGAAAAAATTTCAACATATATTACAAAAATGTTCAATTTGCATTTAAAATATGATCAACGGATTTTGCCAAAAGTTCATTATATTAATAAAATGTTTACTGTTTGTAAAGGTCCATGATGCATCGAAAATGTTCACTATAAGCAGAAAAAGTGCTCAGCGTACATTAAAAAAATGTTCGTGCGTATTTGAAAGCATAAGAGAAATGAAACGAATAAAAACCGGGGCAACGAACGAGCTCAGCACGCGCGCCAGTTAAGTGCGAAACGAAAAGAAAAATGCAGTCCTCGGTGGGCCAGCCCAGCGTTTTTGGCATAGTATAAAAAAATTGACGCCTGTAGTTGAACGCGAGCTCCGCCGTGGCTTTGTTGTTAGCGCGTGACGCTCTTGATTCCCAGGTCTGAGGTTTGATTCCCGCTAGCGCTGTATTTTTTTTTCTTTTATTTAATTGTTCAAATGGATGGAAATTTTCAAACCAGTCCGATTCGATGGTGGAAATTGCGAACGAAAGAAAAGCATCTCAGGAGCCTTTTTCCCGCAAAAACAATTGGGCATTATGTGATTACATACAAAGTAAGGGGGTTTTCTGCAAAAAACATGCCACGTCGGCACCTGACGGGCAGGCCCCGCCGGTCAGATACACCGTCAATACATGTTTATACGTGGTTTAGACCTTTTTGTAACGGCTAGCCCCAGACTTGGTACTGACATGTAAAAATTACCAAAAGTGATACCAATCTGCATGTAATGCCCCAATTGTGGTACTTCCGTACAATTAACTCTCCAATTGAGAGTGTTATTGACAGACTTCTTCAGTCACTACCACCAAGCTACAAAGGCTTCGTGATGAACTATAATATGCAAGGGATGACGAAAACGATTCCCGCGCTCTTCGCGATGCTGAAATCGGCGGAGGTAGAAATCAAGAAGGAGCATCAAGTGTTGATGGTTAACAAGACCACTAGTTTCAAGAAAAAGGGCAAGGGAAAGAAAGGGAACTTCAAGAAGAATGGCAAGCAAGTTGCCACTCCCGTGAAGAAGCCCAAAGCTGGACCCAAGCCTGAAACTGAGTGCTTCTACTGCAAAGGAAATGATCACTGGAAGCGGAACTGCCCCAAATACTTGGCGGATAAGAAGGATGGCAAAGTGAACAAATGTATATTTGATATACATGTTATTGATGTGTTCCTTACTAATGCTCGTAGTAGTTCCTGGGTATTTCATACTGGTTCGGTTGCTCATATTTGCAACTCAAAACAGGAGTTGCGGAATAAACGAAGATTGGCTAAGGACGAGGTGACGATGCGCATCGGGAATGGTTCCAAGGTCGATGTGATCGCCGTCGACACGCTACCTCTACATCTACCTTCGGGATTAGTTTTAGACCTCAATAATTGTTATTTGGTGCCAGCGTTGAGCATGAACATTATATCTGGATCTTGTTTATTGCGAGACGGTTATTCATTTAAGTCAGAGAATAATGGTTGTTCTATTTATATGAGTAATATCTTTTATGGTCACGCATCCTTGATGAATGGTCTATTCTTGTTGAATCTCTATCGTAGTGATACACATATTCATAATATTGATGCCAAAAGATGCAAAGTTGATAATAATAATGCAACATACTTGTGGCACCGCCGTTTAGGTCATATTGGTGTAAAGCGCATGAAGAAACTCCATGCGGATGGACTTTTGGAATCACTTGATACTTGCGAACCATGCCTCATGGGTAAGATGACTAAAACTCCGTTCTCCGGAACAATGGAGCGAGCTAATGACTTATTGGAAATAATACATACCGATGTATGCGGTCCGATGAGTGTTGAGGCACGCGACGGGTATCGTTATTTTCTAACCTTCATAGATGATTTGAGTAGGTATGGGTATATCCACTTGATGAAACACAAGTCTGAAACATTTGAAAAGTTCAAAGAATTTCAGAGTGAAGTGCAGAATCATCGTAACAAGAAAAGAAATTTTCTACGATCTGAGCACGGAGGCGAATATTTGAGTTACGAGTTTGGCCTTCATTTAAGACAATGTGGAATTGTTTCACAACTCACGCCACCTGGAACACCACAACGTAATGGTGTGTCCGAACGTCGTAACCGTACTTTATTAGATATGGTGCGTTCTATGATATCTCTTACCGATTTTCCTTTATCGTTTTGGGGTTATGCATTAGAGACAGCCGCATTCACGTTAAATAGGGCACCGTCTAAATCTGTTGAGACGACACCGTATGAACTATGGTTTGGCAAGAAGCCTAAGCTGTCGTTTCTTAAAGTTTGGGGATGCGATGCTTATGTCAAAAGGTTTCAGCCTGATAAGCTCGAACCCAAATCGGAGAAGTATGTATTCATAGGATACCCTAAGGAAACTATTGGGTACACCTTCTACCACAGATCCGAAGGCAAGATCTTTGTCGCTAAGAATGGGTCATTTCTAGAGAAGGAGTTTCTCTCGAAAGAAGTGAGTGGGAGAAAAGTAGAACTTGATGAGGTAGTTGTACCTTCTCTCGAATTGGAAAGTATCACATCAGAGAAAACAGTTCCCGTGATGCCTACACCAACTAGAGAGGAAGCTAATGATGATGATCATGAAACTTCATATCAAGTTACTACTGAACCTCGTAGATCGACCAAAACATGTTCCGCACCAGAGTGGTATGGTAATACTGTCCTGGAAGTCATGTTGTTAGACAGCGGCAAACCTACGAACTATGGAGAAGCTATGATGAGCTCGGATTCCGACCAATGGCTTGAGGCCATGAAATCTGAGATATGATCCATGTATGAGAACAAAGTGTGGACTTTGGTGGACTTGCCCGATGATCGGCAGGCCATTGAAAATAAATGGATCTTCAAGAGGAAGACAGACGCTGATGGTAATATCACTGTCTACAAAGCTCGACTTGTCATGAAAGGTTTTCGACAAGTTCAAGGGGTTGACTATGATGAGACTTTCTCACCCGTAGCGATGCTTAAGTCTGTCCGAATCATGTTAGTAATTGCCACATTTTATGATTATGAAAGCTGGCAAATGGACGTCAAAACTGCATTCCTTAACAGATTTCTTAAAAAAGAGTTGTATATGATGCAACCAGAAGGTTTTGTCGATCCTAAAGGTGCTAACAAAGTGTGCAAGCTCCAGCGATCCATCTATGGACTGGTGCAAGCATCTCGGAGTTGGAATATATGCTTTGATGAGGTGACCAAAGCATATGGTTTTATACAGACTTATGGTGAAGCCTGTATTTACAAGAAAGTGAGTGGGAGCTCTGTAGCATTTCTGATATTATATGTGGATGACATATTGTTGATTGGAAATGATATAGAATTTCTGGATAGCACAAAAGGATACTTGAATAAGAATGTTTTCAATGAAAGACCTCGGTGAACCTACTTACATATTGGGCATCAAAATCTATAGAGACAGATCAAGACGCTTAATAGGACTTTCACAAAGCACATACCTTGACAAGTTTTAAAGAATTTCAAAATGGATCAGTCAAAGAAAGGGTTCTTTGCCTGTATTGCAAGGTATGAAGTTGAGTAAGACTCAAAGCCCGACCATGGCAGAAGATAGAGAGAGAATGAAAGTCATTCCCTATGCCTCAGCCATAGGTTCTATTATGTATGCCATGATGTGTCCCTTGCCATGAGTTTGGCAAGGGGTACAATAGTGATCCAGGAGTGGATCACTGGACATCGGTCAAAATTATCCTTAGGTACCTAAAGAGGACTAAGGAAATGATTCTCGGTTATGGAGGTGATAAAGAGTTCGTCGTAAAGGGTTACGTCGATGCAAGCTTTGACACCGATCTGGATGACTCTGAGTCTCAATCTGGATATGTATTGAACATGGGAGCAATTAGCTTGAGTAGCTACATGCAGAGCATTGTAGACATGGAAATTTGAAAAATACATATGGATCTGAATGTGGCAGACCCATTGACTAAACCTCTTTCACAAGCAAAACATTATCACACCTTAGTACTCTTTGGGTGTTAATCACATGGCGATGTGAACTAGATTATTGACAATAGTAAACCCTTTGGGTGTTAGTCACATGGCGATGTGAACTATGGGTGTTAATCACATGGCGCTGTGAACTAGATTATTGACTCTAGTGCAAGTGGGAGACTCATGGAAATATGCCCTAGAGGCAATAATAAAGTTGCTATTATTATATTTCCTTATTCAAGATAAAGGTTTATTATTCATGCTAGAATTGTATTGACCGGAAACTTAAATACATGTGTGAATACATAAACAAATACCGTGTCCCTAGTGAGCCTCTACTAGACTAGCTCGTTGATCAAAAGATGGTTAAGGTTTCCTAACCATAGACATGTGTTGTCACTTGATAACGGGATCACATCATTAGGAGAATGATGTGATGGACAAGACCCAACCGTTAGCATAGCATATGATCGTTCAGTTTATTGCTATTGCTTTCTTAATGTCAAATACATGTTTCTTCGACCATGAGATCATGCAACTCCCGGACTCCGGAGGAATACCTTGTGTGCTATCAAACGTCACAACGTAACTGGGTGATCATAAATATGCTCTACAGGTATCTCCGAAGGTGTCTGTTGAGTTGGCATGGATCGAGATTGGGATTTGTCACTCCGTGTATCGGAGAGGTATCACTGGGCCCTCTCAGTAATACACATCACAAGAAGCTTGCAAGCAAAGTGACTAAAGAGTTAGTTGCAAGATGATGTATTATGGAACGAGTAAAGAGACTTGCTGGTAACGATATTGAACTAAGTATAGAGATACCGACGATCGAATCTCGGGCAAGTAACATATCGACAGACAAAGGGAATTACGTATGTTGTCATAAAGGTTCAACCGATAAAAGATCTTCGTGGAATATGTAGGAATCAATATGGGCATCCAGGTCCCGCTATTGGTTATTGACCGGAGAGGTGTCTCAGTCATGATTACATAATTCCCGAACCCGCAGGGTCGCACGCTTAACGTTCGTTGACACTAGAGTAGTATTGGGATATTTGATAAGTGGTAACCAAATGTTTTTTGGAGTCCCAGATGAGATCCCAGACATCACGAGGAGTCTCAAAATGGTCGAGAGGTAAATATTTATATATGGGAAGTCAGATTTTGGGTTCCGAAAAAAGGTGCAGTTTTTTCGGTATTGTACCGGGAAGCTTCCAGAAGGTTCCGGAGAATTCCGGAGGGGTCCGGAAGTCCACAAGTGGGTCCACCATGACCCAAGTGCTAGCATGGGCTGAGGGGAGGCGCCCTGGCCTTATTGGGCTTGGCGCACCAAGTCCTCAAAAGCCCATGTGGCTAGGGAAGGCAAAAAAGGAAGGAGTCCTAGTAGGAGTAGGATTGGACTTGGAGTCCAAGTCCTCTGCCCCTTAGCTACGCCCTAGGGCTTGGAGGGGGCTGTTTACCACGCCCCTCCACCTATATATAGAGGTGAGGGGGCACCCGAAGAGGACACACCAAGCCCTTGGTGCCCCTCTCTCTCCCGTTACTCCGTAGTTCCACCGCCTCGTCCCGGCGACGCTTAGCGAAGCGATGTCGGTGCTCCACCACCACCATCGCCACCATGCCGTCATGTTGGTTGTGATCCCATCTACTTATCCTCTTCCTCTTGCTGGATCAAGAAGGAGGAGGCATCATCAAGCCGCACGTGTGCTAAACTCGGAGGTGTCGTCCGTTCAGCACTAGATCGGTTGGATCATGATCGGATCGTGAAGAGTACGACTACATCAACCGCGTGATAAACGCTTCCGCTTAGCGATCTACAAGGGTATGTAGATGCTCCCCCCTCTCGTAGCTATGCATATCCATGGATAGATCTTACGTGTGCGTAGAAGTTTTTTTGTTTTCCATGCACCGTTCCCCAACAAAAAGATACATCTCGGATGGCCTCAATTACTTGCAGCAATTGCAATCTTGTAGGTCATAGATACACATCATGCCATAAGACCCTGAAGCCAGGCCTAGCAATGAGAAAGAACAAGCATGAGGTTTGTACTTGCTGCCATTCTTTTTGTTTTTTGACAGCTGAATGTATTAAATTGCTACAATTCTTAAATGCAGTCTAACAGGATAGAGGAGGGACCACACAAGGAAGCAGGACACCAACTAGGAGAGCCACACCAAGTTTGGCTACATCAATAACTCCAGCACCAAGGGCAACTTCCTTAACAGCTCCAGCACCATGGGCAGCTTCCTCAACAGCTCCAGCACCTAGGGCATCTTCCTCAACATCTCCAGCACCTAGGGCAGGCAGCTCAACTGCTTCAGCAACCAGGGCAAGCACCAATGTTGCAGCCAGAAGGGCTTCATCAGTTGTAGTAACAAGGAGAGCTTCAACAACTACAACAACAAGGAGAGCTTCTACAGCTGCAACTGGCATAACAAGACCCCTCTTTCCACCAAGACATAGAAAGAAACCCAACAGGATGAAGGACTATTTCTACGCTTCAGGGAACTGATGTTGCTATCCTATGGCAAACCTTATTGATGATGTTATTAGCAAGAAACATCTTGTTATAAACTTGCTTTTATGGTACTGTAAGCTCTGAAGTGTTTTGGCAACAACATATGAAATGTTTAGGTTTGTACTGTGAACTTGCTATTAGATGCACTGTTGTGATGAGTCCTATTTGTGTCTTGTTGTCATGGTTGTTCATATTATGGCCATGCTGATGGTTCCTGTTATGATCTTTTATTCTCATGATGTTCATATTATGATATTCTGTTCCTGTTATGATCTTGTTGAATTTTAAGGTGACCCTAGGGTGATTTTGTCGATGATTCGATGAAATGAGGCTTATGGTGACCCTAGGGTGATTTTATTGATGATTCGATGAATCTAGGCTTAAGGTGACCCTAGGGTGATTTTGTCGATGAGTCGATGAATCTAGGCTTATGGTAACCCTAGGGTGATTTTGTCGATGAGTCAATGAATCTAGGCTTATGGTAACCCTAGGGTGATTTTGTCGATGAATCGACGAATCTAGGATTATGGTAACTCTAGGGTGATTTTGTCGATGATTTGGTGAATCTAGGCTTAAGGTGACCCTAGGGTGATTTTGTCGATGAATCAATGAATCTAGGCTAATGGTGATCCTAGGGTGATTTTGTCGATGAATCGATGAATGTAGGCTTAAAGTGACCCTAGGGTGATTTTGTCGAAGAATCGATGAAGTGAGGCTTAAGGTGACCCTAGGGTGATTTTGTCGAAGAATCGATGAAATGAGGCTCAAGCTGACCCTAGGGTGATTTTGTCGAAGAATCGATGAAATGAGACTTAAGGTGACCCTAGGGTGATTTTGTCGAAGAATCGATGAAATGAGGCTTAAGGCCGGTGACCCTAGGGTGATTTTGTTGAAGAATCGATGAAATGAGGCTTAAGGTGACCTGATGACCCACAAGTATAGGGGATCAATCGTAGTCCTTTCGATAAGTAAGAGTGTCGAACCCAACAAGGAGCAGAAGGAAATGACAAGTGGTTCTCAGCAAGGTATTTTCTACAAGCACTGAAATAGTCGGTAACAGATAATTTGATAGCAAGATAATTTGTAACGAGCAAGTAACGGTAACGGTAAATAAAGTGCAGCAAGGTAGCCCAATCCTTTTGTGGCAAAGGACAGGCCAAAACAGTCTCTTATGATAAGCAAAGCGTTCTTGAGGGTACACGTGAATTTCATCACATCACTTTCATCATGTTGATTTGATTCGTGTTCGCTACTTTGATAATTTGATATGTGGGTGGACCGGTGCTTAGGTGCTGTTCTTACTTGAACAAAGCTTCTACTTATGATTAACCCCCTCGCAAGCATCCGCAACTATGAGAAAAGTATTAAGATAAAATCTAACCATAGCATTAAACTTTTGGATCCAAACCAGTCCCTTACGAAATAGCGCATAAACTAGGGTTTAAGCTTCTGTCACTCTAGCAACCCATCATCTAATAACTACTCCACAATGCATTCCCTTAGGCCCAAATATGGTGAAGTGCCATGTAGTCGACGTTCACATGACACCACTAAGGGAATCACAACATACATATCATCAAAATATCAAACACATTTCAAGTTCACATGATTACTTGCAACATGATTTCTCCTGTGACCTCAAGAACAAAAGTAACTACTCACAAATAATAATCATGCTCAAGATCAGAGGGGTATTAAATAGCATAATGGATCTGAACATATAATCTTCCACCAAATAAACCATATAGTAATCAACTACAAGATGTAATCAACACTACTAGTCACCCATAAGTACCAATCTAAGGTTCCGATACAAAGATTGAACACAAGAGATGAACTAGGGTTTGAGAGGATATGGTGTTGTTGAAGATGTTGATGGATATGGCCCTCCCAAAGATGGGAGAGTTGTTGGTGATGACGATGATGATGATTTCCCCCTCCGGGAGGGAAGATCCCCCGACGGAATCGCTCCGCCGGAGGGCAAATGTGCTCCTGCCCAAGTTCCGCCTCGAGACGGCGCCGCTTCGTCCCAAAAGTCCTCTGCCTATTTTTTCTAGGTCAAAATGACTTATATATGAGAAGAGGGGCACCGGAGGTGGGCCGAGGAGGGCACAACCCACCAGGGCGTGCCCGGGCTCCCTGGCGCGCCCAGGTGGGTTGTGCCCACCTGGTGGGCCCCCTTTGGTAGTTATTTGCTCCAATATTCTTCATATATTCCAAAACAATTCTCCGTAAATTGTCAGCTCATTTGGGGATGTGCAGAATAGGTAACTCTGACATAACTTTTTAGGTCCAGAATTCCAGGTGCTGATATTCTCCGTCTTTGTGTAAACCTTGCATAATATGAGAGAAAAGGCATTAGAAATACTCCAAAAAGCATTATTATGCATAAAAACATTATAAATAACAGTAGGAAAACATGATGCAAAATGGACGTATCAACTCCCCCAAGCTTAGACCTCGCTTGTCCTCAAGCGAAAACCAAAATCGAAAAACATGCCCACATGCTTAGAGAGAGAGAGAGATGTCGATAAAAACAAAATACGGACATAGAAGCATCATGCATATTATTATAACAACAAACAACCTTAACATAAAAATTTGTCAAATAACTTTTATCACATAACTTTTATCATATAACTTCTCATTAACAAGTAACAATTCATCACAACATTGAAGTATAAAGCATAAGCCTTATTGAAAACGAACAGACTATGTTCTCAGTCAACTTTGCAACTACAATTCATCATATTTTCAGGAAGGGTCACGTATCGGAGCCTTTAGGCAAGTCCACATACTCAACCATCATTTAATCTTCTATGATTGCTAACACTCATAGCGTACCCATGAACAAAAAGTTTCAACCGGACACACAGAAAGATAGGGGCTTATAGTTTCGCCTCCCAACGTATTCACCTCAAGGGTGATGTCAACAATAATAACTCATGCCTACTCATATCCAACTGGATATATGTGCCTATCTTTCCTCACCACATGATGCGTGCAAAAAGAGAAAATAAAAAGGAATAGGGAAGAAAACTTTGACTCTTCATGAAAGTAAATGCATAAAAGTAAAAGATAGGCCCTTCGTAGAGGGAAGTAGAGGTTGTCATGCGCTTATTTGTTTGTATGCCAAATCCCTTAATGCAAAAGAATGTCATGTTATATTGCCCCTTATGATAGCAACCTTTATTATGCAGTCCATCGCTTTTATTACTTTGCCATCACAAGTTTGTACAACGCTCAATTTTCTCTTACACTAAATGATCCAACACATTTAGAAGTAATTTTTATTGCCTTATTGCACCGATGACAACTTACTTGAAGGATCTTACTCAATCCATAGGTAGGTATGGTGGACTCTCAAAATAAGATTTGGGTTAGGGTTTTTGGATGCACAAGTAGTATCTCTACTTAGTGCGGAATTTTTGGCTAGAAAAGATATTGAGCAAGCACCACATGTTAAAGGATCTATGACAATATAACTTCTATGTGAATATGAACAAATATAAATCATTACGTTGTCTTCCTTGTCCAATGTCAACTATTTTGACACAAAATATTTAATGGGGGCTCACAATCATAAAAGATGTCCAAGATAGTGTATTTGCATGTGATTCTTCTCTTCCCTTATTAATTCTTTCATGAGTTGCATCATTGACCAATGCTATGTTTGTCAATCTCCAACAAATTTTACCACTTGTACTTTTCCTTATGTGATGTCATTACTTACCATAAGATTAGCATATGATATTTTTCATTTATTTTCCTTTCTTTTTATTGAGACATAAAAGTAAAGAAACAAAATTCAAACTACTCTTTATTATATATCTCGCACACGATTACATCGATTGATAGATCACTAAGCAAACACTCGAAAAGAAAGGATCGAACTAAGACTTTTATTCAACTAAATCATAGGAAACTAAAGATCGAACTAAAATAGATAAAGGCAAAGATAGTGGTGGTGATACGACACCGGGACACCTCCCCCAAGCTTGGCACAAGCCAAGGGGAGTGTCCATACCATGAACTCAAGTCTCCTTTGGTGATGAAGAAGGTGGTGGTGGTGATGAAGTAGCAATCTTATCCTTTTTCTCCAGCTTTCGTTGGAGAGTAAAATTATCTATCCTCAACTCATCGTTCTCCATCTCAAGCTTTATTATCCTCTTGCATAATGCCACCTTGCTTCCTTGCCCACCTTGCTTTCTTGCTCGAACCGAGGAGGGACTGGCTCATCTTCATCTTCCTCATCAGTGAACCATATATAGGGATAGGTGTCCTTGAAGATATTTTTATCCAAAGGCTGATAAAAAACTGGGCAATCTTCTTCTGAATCTTGAGATGACATATTTTCAGATCTACCAGAAAACAGCAAGAAAGAAGAACAGAAGATTTCTGCGCGATACGGTGGTCAATACGTTCGGGGGTATATAAAGATTTTTTTTATCTTGGGAAACAAGCAAACGGGAGGAAAACGGAGTCGGGAAGGTTCCCGAGGTGGGCACAACCCACCTGGGCGCGCCAGGGGGCCCTGGCGCGCCCTGGTGTCTTGTGCCCTTCTCGAGTGCCTTCCTAGTTGTTTATTATTTTCCTAATTTTTAAAATATTCCAAAACTAACAGAAAATATTTTTGCGGATTTTTCGGAGTCCTTTACTTACCGTATCACGTACCTCCTCCTTTTTAATTATTCTGGAGTGTTCCGGAAGGTCTCTTTTATGTGTTCCTCAGGTGTCATAGTTTGAATAATATTGCTTTCAACATTAATAGGCGTACCTGAAATATAATGTTTAATTCTTTGTTCATTGACCACCTTCGGATTAGTACCTTCGGCATTATTTATTTTGATAGCTCCAGAGCGGTAAACCTCTTTGATGATATATGGTCCTTCCCATTTAGAGAGAAGTTTTCCTGCAAAGAATCTGAAACGAGAGTTGTACAATAGAACATATTCTCCAACTTTGAATTCTCGCTTTTGGATTCTCTTGTCATGCCATCTTTTAACTTTTTCTTTAAATAACTTAGCATTTTCATAAGCTTGGGTTCTCCATTCATCTTATGAGCTAATATCAAATAGCCTCTTTTCACCGGCAAGTTTGAAATCATAGTTGAGTTCTTTAATTGCCCAATATGCTTTATGTTCTAACTCTAGAGGCAAATGACAAGCTTTTCCATAAACCATTTTATAGGAAGACATACCCATAGGATTTTTATATGCTGTTCGGTAGGCCCAAAGTGCATCAATTCTTTCGGAACCTATTGACAGTTTTCTGTAATATTAGTTTTATTTCTCTATTGCTAAGTTCAACTTGACCACTAGATTGAGGATGATAGGGTGATGCAATTCTATGGTTAACATCATATTTAGCAAGCATTTTACGAAAAGCACCATGAATAAAGTGTGAACCACCATCAGTCATTAAATATCTAGGGACTCCAAACCTCGGGAAAATAACTTCTTTAAGCATTTTAATGGAAGTGTTATGATCAGCACTACTAGTTGGAATAGCTTCTACCCACTTAGTAACGTAATCAACAGCAACCAAAATATGTGTATACCCATTAGAGGAAGGAAAAGGTCCCATATAATCAAAACCCCAAACATCAAATGGTTCAATAGCAAGTGAATAATTCATAGGCATTTCTTGACGCTTACCAATATTACCAATTCCTTGACATTGATCACAGGATAAAACAAACTTACAGGCATCCTTGAAGAGAGTAGGCCAATAAAAACCAGATTATGAGAATAGTCAGCATACCAAGGAGTATTATGAGAAACATTTATTGCAGCTAGTTGTTCATCAGGAAAGCTATCATCAATAGGTAGTGGGTCATCTAGGATATTTTCCAACCTAGATAAGTTATCAGCTACGGGGTTCTCAGCTCCTTTTCTATCAGTGATATGTAAATCAAATTCTTGTAGCAAGAGAAACCACCTAATGAGCCTAGGTTTAGCATCTTTCTTTTCCATAAGATATTTAATAGCAGCATGATCGGTGTGAACAATAACTTTAGAATCAACAATGTAAGATCTGAATTTATCGCAGGCAAACACAACTGCTAAAAATTCTTTTTCAGTAGTAGCATAATTTCTTTGGGCACTGTCTAGAGTTTTGCTAGCATAATGGATAACATTTAATTTCTTATCAACTCTTTGTCCTAGAACAGCACCAACAACATAATCACTAGCATCACACATAATTTCAAAAGGCAAGTTCCAATCAGGTGGTTGAACAATAGGTGCAGAAGTTAAGGCTTTCTTAAGTGTTTCAAAGGCTTCTACACAATCATCATCAAAAACAAATGGAACATCCTTTTGTAAAATATTTGTAAGAGGCCTAGAAATTTTAGAGAAGTCTTTAATAAACCTCCTATAGAAACCAGCATGACCAAGGAAACTACAAATACCTTTAATATCTTTGGGACATGGCATTTTCTCAATTGCATCTACTTTAGCTTTGTCCACCTCAATACCTCATTCAGAAATTTTATGCCCCAAGACAATACCTTCATTAACCATAAAGTGGCACTTTTTCCAATTCAAGACAAGATTAGTTTGCTCACATCTCTGCAAAACTCGATCAAGGTTGCTCAAGCAATCATCAAAAGAAGTTCCATAAACAGAAAAATCATCCATGAAAACCTCAACAATCTTTTCACAAAAATCAGAGAATATAGCAGTCATACAGCTTTGAAAGGTGCAGGTGCATAGCGTAAACCAAAAGGCATATGTCTATAAGCATAAGTTCCAAAAGGGCAAGTAAAAGTTGTTTTCTCTTGATCAGGTTGCGAAACAGGTATTTGAGAAAAACCAGAATCTCCATCTAGGAAGCAAAAGTGTGTGTGTTTTGATAATCTTTCTAGCATTTGATCAATAAAAGGCAAAGGGTAATGATCTTTTCTAGTAGCTTTATTTAATTTTCTAAAATCAATTACCATTCTATAGCGAGTAACAATTCTTTGTGAAATGAGTTCATTCTTATCATTAGGAACAACGGTAATACCTCCCTTCTTAGGGACACAATGAACATGACTCACCCATCTACTATCAGCTATGGGATAGATTATACCTGCTTCCAGAAGCTTTAATATTTCAGTTCTTACCACTTCTTTCATCTTAGGATTCAAACGTCGTTGATGGTCAACAACGGGTTTAGCATCAGGTTCCATATTAATGTTGTGCTGACAGAGAGTGGGACTAATGCCCTTAAGATCATCAAGAGTATATCTAATAGCAGCTCGGTGCTTCTTCAGAATTTTCAATAATCTTTCTTCTTCATGTTCTGAAAGGTTAGCACTAATAATAACAGGATATATCTTTTTCTCATCAAGATAAGAATATTTCAAAGTGTCAGGCAATTGTTTCAATTCAAACACAGGATCACCTTTAGGTGGAGGAGGACCTCCTAGAGTTTCAATAGGCAAATTATGTTTGAGTAAGGGTCGTTGTTCAAAGAAAATTTTATCTATCTCATTTCTTTCATGCATGTGCGTATCATTTTCATGGTCTAGCAAATATTGTTCTAGTGGATCAGTAGGAGGCACAACAATAGAAGCAAGACCAATTATTTCATCCTTACTAGGTAATTCTTTCTTATGAGGTTGTCTATTAAACTTGGAAAAATTAAACTCATGAGACTCATCACCAAAGCTAACACCGACAATTTGTTTTTCACAATCTATTTTAGCATTGACAGTGTTCAAGAAAGGTCTACCAAAAATGATGGGACAGAAGTCATCTTGTGGGGAACCAAGAACTAGAAAATCAGTAGGGTATTTTATTTTCCCATACAAGACTTCAACATCTCTAACAATCCCAAGTGGTGTGATGGTGTCTCTATTAGCAAGTTTAATAGTAACATCTATGTCTTCTATTTCAGCAAGTGCTATGTCATTCATAATTTCTTGGTATAAGGTAAAAGGAATAGCACTCACACTAGCACCTAAATCACATAAACCATGATAACAATGATATCCTATTTTAACTGAGACAACGGGCGTGCCAACAATAGGTCTATGTTTATCTTTTTCATCGAGTTTGGCAATTCTAGCAGCTTCATCACAGAAGTAAATAACATGCCCATCAACATTTTCTACCAAGAGATCTTTAACCATAGCAACACTAGGTTCTATTTTAATTTCTTCAGCAGGTTTAGGTGCTCTAATATTACTTTTGCGAACCACAGTTGAAACCTTAGCATGCTCCTTTATCCTAACAGGGAAAGGTGGTTTTTCAATATAAGTAGTAGGAACAACTGGATCAACATTGTAAATAATAGTTTCATCCTTAGCTATGTCGGGTTCTTTAATTTCTTCTTTAATAGGTGGGTGATATTTAAACCACTTCTCCTTAGGGAGATTAACATGAGTAGCAAATGATTCACAAAAGGAGGCTACTATCTCAGAGTCAAGTCCATATTTAGTGCTAAACTTGTGAAAAGCATCGATATTCATAAAAGATTTAACACAATCAAATTCAAGCTTAATACCTGACTCTTTACCTTCGTCGAGTTCCCAATCTTCAGAGTTGTGTTTAATTCTTTCTAAAAGATCCCACCTGAATTCAATAATCTTCTTCATAAAAGAACCAGTACAAGAAGTATCGAGCATGGATCGATCATCATGAGAAAGCCGAGCATAAAAATTCTGAATAATAATTTCTCTTGAGAGCTCATGATTGGCGCATGAATATAACATTGACTTAAGCCTCCCCCAAGCTAGAGCGGTACTTTCTCCTTCACGAGGCCAAAAATTATATATATAATTCCGATCACGATGAACTAGATGCATAGGATAATTTTTTTGGTGAAATTCCAATTTCAATCGATTCCAGTTCCAAGATCCAATATCATCGCATAGCCTATACCATGACAATGCTTTTCCCTTCAAAGATAAAGGGAAAACCTTATTCTTAGCTTCATCTCCGGGCAAACATGCATGCTTAAATAATCCACAAATTTCATCCACATATATCAAGTGCATATCAGGATGTTCAGTTCCATCTCCTGCATAAGGATTAGCTAGCAGTTGTTCTATGATACCCGAAGGAATTTCATAACCAATATTTTCAGTAGGTGCAGTAGGTTGAGGGGTAGCTAATTGTGGTTCCGGTTGAGGTGAAGATACCCCGAACAAACCCCTCAAAGGATGATTCTCCATAGTAACAAGTGACAATAAATTTCAGCACATAGTAATAATTTTCCCTTACCAATTTTCACTTACCAAGAGCGCTTCACTCCCCGTCAACGGCACCAGAAAAGAGCCTTGATGACCCAAAAGTATAGGGGATCAATCGTAGTCCTTTTGATAAGTAAGAGTGTCGAACCCAACGAGGAGCAGAAGGAAATGACAAGTGGTTCTCAGCAAGGTATTTTCTACAAGCACTGAAATAGTCGGTAACGGATAGTTTGATAGCAAGATAATTTGTAACGAGCAAGTAACGGTAATGGTAAATAAAGTGCAGGAAGGTAGCCCAATCCTTTTGTGGCAAAGGACAGGCCAAAACAGTCTCTTATGATAAGCAAAGCTGTAAGGGCATATTTCACCTTATGTGGTTTTGGTGATTGATGACAATGCATTTGCGGACTAATCGTGTGCGTTGAGCATTTCAGATATCTCATGTTTAGGCACAAGAGGATTCGATGCCCCTCGGAGCTTAGTAAAGACGGCGTTTCTCTTCGTTTCTTTTCGGTGGATTTGAGTCGTAGGGAAGCCGTGCTATTAAGAGGGGGTCCGCTTCGGAAAGGTTCGGGTGGAATCAACACGTACACGTCTATTCCTTTGCACCACCCTTCCATTGTTCTGTTGGAGCACCGACCGGTTATCTGTGTCTTTGCAAAATGAAGGACTCCTAGTGGTATTGTGCTGTGGCATGCGGTAGTACTGCTCCACGGAGCAGTAGTACATCACGGTAGTACCGGACAGGATCGCGGTAGTACCGCAAGGTCTTGCGGTAGTACCGCTCCTCGTGTGCGGTAGTACCGTGACGTCTGGGCCAGCACATCTACTCGCGCGGAAGTAGGGGCGGATGTAATTTTTTACATCCGCGCCCTATGCGGTAGTACCGCTCCCTGGATGCGGTAGTACCGTGTCGGATTTTTGCACAGATAAAAAATCAGCGAAAGTAGCCACGGATGTATTATTATTCGTCCGTGCCTTCCCAGCCTAGTCGAACCCTGCCTTGCGGTAGTACCGCAAGGGTGCGCGGTAGTACCGCTCCGGCAGTTCTACCGCTCGCTGCGTCTACGCAACAGGGCTTCGGCTGGCCTCTGCCGTGGGTGCGGTAGTACCGCACTGACTGGCGGTAGTACCGCAATGCCTTGCGGTAGTACCGCATGTCGGGTGCGGTACTACCGTGTGTCGCGGGCTGGTTTGAGGGATAACGGTTGGATTTGTCTTCTTAGTATAAAAGGGGAGTCTTCTTCTCCAATTGACTCACCTCTACTCCCTAAAGCTCCATTGTTGCTCCAAGCTCCATTTTCGCCCGATCTCTCTCCCTAGCCAATCAAACTTGTTGATTTTCTAGGGATTGGTTGAGAAGGCCCCGATCTACACTTCCACCAAGAGAAATTTGATTCCTCCCACTAATCCCTTGCGGATCTTGTTACTCTTGGGTGTTTGAGCACCCTAGAGGTTGAGGTCACCTCGGAGCCATATTCCATTGTGGTGAAGCTCCATGGTTTCGTTGGGAGCCTCCAATTCGGTTGTGGAGAGAGCCCCAACCTTGTTTGTAAAGGTTCGGTCGCCGCCTTCAAGGGCACCAATAGTGGAATCACGGCATCTCGCATTGTGTGAGGGCGTGAGGAGAATACGGTGGCCCTAGTGGCTTCTTGGGGAGCATTGTGCCTCCACACCGCTCCAACGGAGACGTACTTCCTCTCAAAGGGAAGGAACTTCGGTAACACATCCTCGTCTTCACCGGCTCCACTTTTGGTTATCTCTTACCTTTACTTGTGCAAGCTTCTTTGTGTGTTGTATTCCTTGCTTACTTGTATGCTTGTTGTTGTTGCATCATATAGGTTGCTCACCTAGTTGCATTTCTAGACAACCTACTTTGATGCAAAGTTTAATTTGGTAAAGAAAAACAAAAAATTGTTAGTTGCCTATTCACCCCCCCTCTAGTCAACTATATCAATCCTTTCAATTGGTATCAGAGCCTCGTCTCTTTATTAAGGACTTTGCCGTCCGAAGAGTATGGTTGACACCGTAGACGGTGGGGAGGAGCACTCCGGTGCTAGTCCCATCTTGTCCGCGGCCGATGGGGGTTCCTCGGTATCTCGTGAGGAGTTCAATGTGGCCTTGGACACATTGAAAACCTCCATGACGGCCGAGGTCAAAGGCATGCTTGAGAAGTTTCTTGATGGTATTAAATTATCCACCGCACCATTGGAAGTGGTCGATCCCACTACCAAGGTGACGGATGCTAACTCCAAAAAGGGGGAAGCTAGTAGTGAGCATGCTCCTATGCCTAGTGGTAGAAATGGAGATGGCATCTTTGCCCATGTTGAACCACCTCTTACTTATGGAGGACCGGTTCCCTCCACTCATTTGAATCATGTTGGTCCTCCTCCTAAGTTTGTGAAAAATGAGGATTTTGCCTCTTGGGTCTACCGTTTTAAACATCATTTAAATCATAGTTCTACTAATCTTTGGAGAATTATTGAGCAAGGTTTCTACCCGCATGACCCAAGCAACCTCACTCCAAGAGAAGCCGCGGATCATCAATTCAACGAGTCCGCCCTCTTCATTATCCAAGATGCAATCTCTCCCGAAGATATTGCGCACCTCCGACCCTTCACCGTGGCCAAGGAAGCATGGCAACATGTTGTTTCCATCTATAAGGGAAGCGCAAGCATTCAACGCTCCAACTATGAAGTGGTGCAAGATGAAGCCGATGAGTTTGCGATGAATGAAGATGAAGAACCTCGTGAGCTCTACCGGAGATTAACTAGTCTCGCGGTCTCACTCCGAGATCATGGGAGCAAGGATACGGATGAAAATTGGATCAAGCGCAAGTTTCTCAAGGCCATGATGCCCTACCATAAGGCCATGTCATCCGTCATCCGTCAAAGGCCGGACTTCCATACCTTGTCCTCAAGTGAAGTGTTGGATGAGTTTGTTGCTATGAGAATCTTGGACAAGACCGCCGATAATGCGGTGTTACGCTCTCAACGAGTAAAGAAACCCAACCTCGCTTTGAAGGCCAAGGCGAGTGTGGAAGAAGAGGATGAAGAGGAAGAAGAGGAGAGTAACCCCGAAGATACAAAATATGCTTATCATGAGCACATGGCTCTCGCTTCAAGGCAATTTTGGAGCAAGAAGAACTCAAGGCCCAACTTCAACAAGAACAACTCAAGTGGCACCAAGGGCAAGCAACGTGTGAGGACATGCTACAATTGTGGCAATGTGAGCCATTTCGTTGCGGAGTGCCCATATGAGAAGAGGGAAGACAATGGTGGCAAGCTCATCCGAAAAGACAAGATCAAGTCTTTTCCCAACAAGAACAACTTCACCAAGAAGACTCCTCCCAAGGGGTTGGTGGCACAAGAAGAGTACAATGAGGATGATGATTATGATGAAGACGGTGAGACGGTTGCCATGGCCTCCGTTGCCATTGCGACAACTCCACGGGTGTCCCTTTTCGACTCACCCAATGAGAACATCACCGCCAAGTGCCTCATGGCTAAAGCCACCAACAAGGTAACCCCCAACATCAAAACCACCATCATTACTAATCCTTCCTTGATGGATTGCATTGATGAAAGTGAGGGGCCTAATGAGGAAGAAAATGAATTTGAGTCTTTTATGAGTAAGCTCAAGGGTAAATCCAAGAAGCACTTTGTTGCTCTCTTGGAACAACTTGGTGAAGCCAATGACTTGATCGAGGCTCATGAAGAAACCATCTCTAAGATGGAAGGGCATAGTCGTGACTATGCCGATGATATATCGGATCTCTCGAATGCCCTTGAGGAAGAGCGTGATCATCGTTTGGCTCTTGAGGACTCACACAACGATGATCATGCTAAATTAAAGAAAGATCTTGATCATGCTCTTGTTGTATCTCGTGTGCTTAATTCCGAGAAGGCTAAACTTGGGGTTGACCATGCTAGACTCAAGGAGGAGTTTGATATACTTGACAAGGCTCACAAGGCCTTGAAGAGTGCTCATGCTAACCTCAAAGAGTCTCATGATCAACTCCAAGTAAAGCTAACCAAGGAGAAAGCCACTTTTCCTCACATGGTTTTAATTGATAATGCAAATGCTACTAACCCGTGTTGTGAGCATGTGCATCTTGTGGAGGAGAATGCCAAGTTGAAGGAGCAACTTGAGAAAGGCCTTGTGTCTTGCATACAAGGTGAGAAGAATCTCAACGACCTTTTGAGCAATCAAAAGGAAGTTGTGAGCAAGGAGGGAATTGGGTTTGCACCCAAGTCCAAGAATAAGAAGAAGAATGACAAGGCCAAACAACCTCCCCCTCTCAAGCAAACCTTTGTGAAGGAGGGAGAGGGTGCTTCTAAGGAGAAGAACAATGTGAAGGGTGGTGGTGTCAAGACGGGCAATGCCACCCCTTCTTATGTGCTATGCCATGCTAGTGATGGGCATGTTTATGCCAAATTTGTTGGTTCTCCTTATGAGTATATTGAATGGTCTATTTGGGTTCCTAAGACCCTTGTTACTAACATCAAAGGACCCATTACAAAATGGGTACCTAAAACCAAGCATTGATCTCTTGTAGGTGTTTGCTTCCGGTGGGGGGTCATGGTTGCTCGATAGTGGAGCCACAAATCATATTACCGGAAGCAAGGACTTGGTGGTGGACGTGCACAAGATTTCATCTATGCCCACCAATGTCGAGTGGGGTGATGCCTCGTCTTCTAAGGTATTGGGTCTTGGCAAGGTTGTCATTTCTCATGATCTCACGATCGAGAAAGTCATGCTTGTTGAGTCCCTTGCATACAATTTACTTTCCGTTCGTCAACTTGCACTCATGGGCTTTGCCACTTTCTTTGATATTGATACCGTGGCCCTCTTGTGGAGCAAGACTCTTAAAGTAGCCTTTGTTGGGCATGTCGAGAACGGTCTTTATGTGATTAACTTTTCGGAGCGACCCACTAAGACCGCGACATGCCTAATGGCTAAAGTTGACGTGGGTTGGCTTTGGCATCGCCATTTAGCCCATGTCAATATGAGATCTTTGCAAAGTCTTCTCAAGAGGGACCATGTCCGTGGACTAACAAATGTTAGTTTTGCCAAAGATCGTGCTTGCAGTGCTTGTATCGAAGGAAAGTTACATGAGAAAGCTCACCCTCCCACAACTATCATCTACTCAAAGAGGCCCTTGGAGCTCCTTCACTTGGATCTCTTTGGACCCCCATCCTTCGATAGTCTTGGGGGTAGAAAGTATTGCTTGGTGATTGTAGATGATTATTCAAGATACACTTGGGTATTTTTCTTCAAGAGGAAGAGCGAGACCCAACAAACCGTCATCGACTTTGCAAATGAAGCTCAACGCCAACACAATGCAAATATCTTGACGATAAGAAGTGACAACGGCACCGAGTTCAAGAACTACACCTTGGATGAGTTTCTTAGTGATGAGGGGATCAAGCATCAATATTCCGCACCTTACACCCCTCAACAAAATGGTGTTGCGGAGAGGAAGAACCGGACATTGATGGATGCGGCAAGAACCATGATGGCGGAGTTCAAGTCTCCGTACAACTTTTGGGCCGAAGCCATCAACACCGCCTGTCATGCATCCAATCGGCTCTATCTCCGCAAAGGCTTGAACAAGACTCCTTATGAGATTCTCACCGGTAACAAGCCTAACCTCAAGTACTTCCGGGTATTTGGGTGTAAGTGTTTCATTCTCAAGAAAGGTGTTCGTTTGTCTAAATTTGAGGCTAGAGCTCATGAGGGCATATTTGTTGGTTATGCTACAAACTCTCATGCTTACCGTGTCGTGTAATGTAGAGTTTGATGAGAATAACGGCTCCCAAGTGGAGCAAAATGGTACTTGTGATGTAGGTGATGAAATTCCTCCCCAAACCATAAGAAGAATGGGTGTTGGTCATATCCTACCCATTGAGGAACCCCTTGTGGCCGAAGGAGAAGGACAATGTTCCACTCAAGTGGAACCATCACCAATCCAAGACCCACACGCTTCCGAAGAACAAAGTGAAGGCCCTCAACCAAATGAACTAGATCAAGGGCAAGATCAACCTCAAGATGGTGGTGAACCACCATGTGATGCCCAAGGTCAAGTTCTCTCCACCGAGCAAGTTCAAGATCAAGAGCAAGCTCAAGATCAAGAACAAGCTCTTGACGACGCTCAAGATGATCAAGTTACCGCTCCTCAACTCTCTCTTGAGGAGGAATTGGAGCGTTGTGCCGCCAAGATTGCCTCCAAGCTCACTACCAAAGATCATCTCATGAAGAATGTGCTTGGAAGCTTAAGAAAGGGGGTAAGCACTCATAGACAATTAGCAAACTATTGTGAACATCACGCGTTTGTTTCTTGTGTTGAGCCCCAAAAGGTCTATGAGGCGCTCGAGGATCCGGATTGGCTCAATGCCATGCATGAAGAACTCAACAACTTCGAGCATAACAAGGTGTGGAGATTGGTGCCAAGGCCATCGGGGAACCATAATGTCATTGGAACCAAGTGGATATTCAAGAACAAGCAAGATGCTAATGGAATTATCGTTCGCAACAAGGCTCGTTTGGTAGCACAAGGCTACTCCCAAGTCGAGGGTATCGACTACGGTGAAACCTTTGCTCCCGTTGCTCGCCTTGAATCTATTCGTTTGTTGATTGCTTATGCTTCTCATCATAACTTCAAGTTGCAACAAATGGATGTGAAGAGTGCTTTTCTTAATGGTCCTATTAATGAGTTGGTGTATGTCAAACAACCCCCGGGGTTCGAGGATCCCTATTTCCCCGATCATGTGTACCAACTCGATAAGGCACTCTATGGCCTTAAACAAGCCCCACGTGCGTGGTATGAGCACCTTACCGAGTTGTTGCAAGATCATGGGTTTGAAATTGGGAAAATCGACCCCACTCTTTTTACTAAGAAGGTCAAAGGGGAGTTGTTTGTATGCCAATTATATGTTGATGATATTATCTTTGGTTCCCCTAACAAAGCTTTCAATGAGGAGTTTGCCGCTCTCATGACCTCAAAGTTCAAGATGTCCATGATGGGAGAGTTGAAGTTCTTTCTCGGGTTCGAAATCAAGCAAAGAAGAGAAGGAACATTCATCAACCAAGCCAAATACACTCAAGACATGCTCAAGAGATTCAAGCTAAGTGATGTCAAGCCGGCTTCCACTCCAATGCCTGTCAAATGCCAACTTGACATAGATCCCAATGGTAAAGCGGTGGATCAAAAGGTATATCGCTCCATGATTGGTTCCTTACTTTACCTTTGTGCATCTAGACCGGATATCATGTTGAGTGTGGGAATTTGTGCACGGTTTCAAGCTGCACCTAAGGAAAGCCACTTTGTGGCGGTCAAGCGAATCTTTCGATATTTGGCTCATACCCCAAACTTTGGCTTATGGTACCCAAGAGGAGCAAACTTCAACCTTGTGGGCTTTTCAGACTCGGATTGGGCGGGAGACAAAGTGGATAGGAAGTCAACCTCCGGAGGGTGCCAATTTCTTGGTTGCTCTTTGGTGAGTTGGTCTTCTAAGAAGCAAGGTTGTGTGTCTCTCTCGTCCACCGAAGCGGAGTATGTGGCCGCCGGTAGTTGTTGTGCTCAACTTCTTTGGATGAGGCAAACTTTAAAGGATTACGGTGTCTTTTGTGACAAAGTGCCTCTTTGGTGTGACAATGAAAGTGCCATCAAGATCTCTCTCAACCCGGTGCAACACTTCAAGACGAAGCATATTGAGATTCGGTATCACTTTATCTGGGATCATATTAGGCGAGGGGAGATCGAGCTCAACTATGTCAACACTCATGACAACCTTGCAGATATCTTCACAAAGCCTTTGGATGAATCAAGATTTCGCGAGTTAAGGCATGAGCTAAATATCATTGATTCGAGCAATGTGGCTTGAACCCTTACACACTCCACCATACTCATCTTGATGTCTTGTTAGGTGTAGGCATGGACATCGGGGGAGTGTTGTTCTCTCAATGAACTCTCCCTCCCCCTTTATGCATAAATTGATCAACTCTTTCACATTAGCCATTTTTGATGGTACTTGTGCTTCAAAGATGAGTTTTGGTCATGGGCCCAAGGATAATTCTTCGCGGTGCCATACCAATTGACTCAAACATAGGTGGTTCCGGCCACCGCCCTCTCTTTGGAGAGGTTGTGTTTCATGTTTGGTTGGTCCTTATTGTCTTTTGCCTTCCCTTGAGTCGCGTTTGTGGTTGAGTTGCCTCTTGTGTGTGCTCTTCCGCATGTCCGGTTGCTTGTAGGTTGCATTGCATAGGCCGTGTTTGTCTATTTTTGTTGGAAACCTGCACTTTCTTGGGTTTACGGTACTACCGTGATTAACCACGGTACTACCGCAGGATAAATGGTTTTTGAGTTGGGCATGATGAAAGCGGGTACAATGGCATTACTTAGAAGCTATTATGTCCTGTCTTGGGAGTGAAGAAAGAAATTCCCCGTGCCGTTTCAGGTTCAAGGAATGGGGAAGTGTTCTGTTGAGAAATGTTTTTTTCACTCATGGGCGTAATTCCCTGCATTGAAGAAAAGTAATGAAACCCGCGATGGCTACTGAATAACCTCCTTTGATTTTTTTTATAATAAACCCTTTGACCTTTTTCTTCGTTCGCCAAATCTTCTTCAGTTCTATCCAAGCTCGGTTTTGTCTGAATCTTTGTGGAAGAAGAAGCGGTTCGCCAGCCGCTACATCCAGGGATCCCACAAAATCATTAAACCTGGCGTTGGTATTTGGGTAGGGAGAAAGATAATTAATTAGACTGAGTGAGGAATGTATACAACTACTGCTATGCGTGCACAGCTGCATCCGGCACGGTACTACCGCTTCCATCGCGACAGTAATTTTTTACTGCCGCTGGAAGAGCGGTACTACCGCCCTGTGTGCGGTACTTCCGCCTGGGCGGTACTACCGCAATGACCGCGGTACTACCGCGCCGTCACGAGCGGGTGGGGGTCAAGAGCGGGCAGGGGGAGTTCCAACTCCCCCATACCTACTCAACTCTTTTTCCCCACCTCGTCTCTCTCTCTCCTGCCAAGAACGGCGCTGGAGGACCTCGCCGGATCTCCGTCTCCGGCCGCTCTCCTCGCATTCCGACCGGTGGGATCGATCCCCACCTCGCCCTCTTGCCATGGAACAAGGTTTCTCCCCAAATCCCTCTCCTTTTTGCCTCGTAGTTTCGCGTTTAGGTTTTAGGGAGATGCAGGTTGTTCTTGAGATTTTTGGTCAAGTCTTTGCAAGAGGAGGATGTAGGAGAGTAGTAGTGCTGTAGAGATGCTATTTGGTATGTTGCCTCACAGTATTTTTGATCGACCGTAGTACCGATCCAAAGTTGCGGATGTGCCCAGATCCGTTCTGTGCTTCTTTGTATCCGTGCGGTACTACCGCGCATTCTGCGCGGTACTACCGCTCTGGCTCGTGCGGTACTACCGTTCCTCTGGAGCGGTACTACCGCTCGTAGCGCGGAAGTAAATTTTTACTTCCGCTCTATGCGCGGTACTACTATGCCATCCCGGCGCAGTACTACCGCGGCTAGAGCGGATATAAACATTTATTCCCGCTTAGTGGTGAGGTACTACCGATGCCATCTAAACTACCTTGGTGCGACTACCCAATCTTATTTCTACGTGTTTCGTCTGTGTTGGCTTTGGTCTTTGCGTTGATCCTTCTCGTATTCTCGTGTGTTTTTTTGTTGTGTGTCACAGGTGGTGGCTCCGATGTCCGTCGCTCGAATCCTAGCCGCAACACGAGCTCTAAGCGGCTTCGCAATCAAGAAGCACCAGAGGGCTCCAATGCCCAACATCGCACTGTCAAGAAGACCGCTAACAGGTTCAAGGAGCCAAATCTTGGCATGGATGAGATGCCTCTATCTGAGTTCATTATTCGAAGGAGGATCAATCCCTATGTGAACCCTCGTGAGACTTTCAAAGGGAATGAGTTGTTCTGGACCAAGCAGCAGAATCTCATTTACATCGATGTCATCAAGTCAAAGCACAACATATATGTTCCTATGCAGTGGATTGATATGACTCATCTGAGGAAGGACCGGGCATACTTTGGTGAGGCCTTGGACTTGGTGGAGCAGTTTGGCATTGAAGACTTCATCTCTTTCCACATGGACTTTGACCAGGAGCTCTTGGCACAGTTCTATGCTTCCGTCCACTTCCACACGGATGGGGAGCGGACTTTGACTTGGATGACTAATGGGAGGAGGATGTCTGCCACTTGGAAGGAATTCATGGAGATGCTGCATGTCCGTGATGAGGGGCTCGATGTGCCCGTTGGTGTCCGTCCACACGCCAATCCTGAGTCCGCCAACAAGAACAAGCTTCAACCGTTCCTTGTGGAGAAGAAGTTGGCAAATGGCTCGCAGTCATGGGTGCTCAATCCCTTCCTGGACGTCATGCATCGGATCTTCCGCAACACGCTCTTTCCGCGCATTGGCGACAAGGATAAGGTGCATGCTTATCTCGTGGATATGATGCTTCTTTGTGAGGAGGCGCGCCGTCAAATTACCCAGCCACTGGACATCTCTCATATCATGTGGATTGAGCTTCGGTTTGCGGTCTACAATCGCAAGGTGCCCATCTATGGCCCATATCTGCACCTCTTGATCTCGAAGACGTGGGAGAAGCTCTTTCCGACTGAAGACTTCTCTGCTCCCAACTGGGTTCGCCATGAGCCTATCAAGCTGCGCCAGAAGAACAAGTGGGCCAATACCACAACCAGGGCTGAGGCCGAGGCTGCACGGATGGATGTTGATGAGGACGAGTTTGAGGAGGAGGAGGCTGAGGACAGTTCTGCGGGGTATGCTCCTCCATCTTCTGAGCCCTCTTGGGCTAAGAGGCTGAAGGCAAAGATGAAGGCTCTATTCTGCATGCAGGCCAAGGGGCAGTACAAGACACATGTTGCTCAGAAGGAGGCTCGCCAGCGCGACAAGAGGATCTTGAGGACATTCGGCGAGCACGTGTCGAGCGGTTCAGAGTCGAACATCACTCCTGAGGCTGACTGGATAGCGAAGCAAGGCTATCAGTGGACCGAGTAAGAGGAGGAGCCCATTCCCGCTGCCGAGTCTGATGAGGAGCATGTTGAGTGATCTCTGCAGAGGATGCTACCACCTGTGTCGTAGGTGCCCTCTCTACCTTTTTGGTGTCTCGATGCCAAAGGGGGAGAGAGTGTAGGATTTGCTTTCGTGTTCGTGTCTCTGTGCCTTCGTTTCGTTGGTCTTCCGTTTGTGTTGCTTTGGTTTGTTGATTTGCGCTTGTGTTTGTGTGTCCCGGAGACTTTCATATGGTGTAAGACATATGCACTCAAGCTTATCTTATTGTCTTTTATGCTTAGTAGTCCGTGAGCCTTTGCTATCATGTGCCCTTTACTTTTTGCTCTTATGCATTGCCTTGTCTTCATGCTTAGTGTTATTTATATTGCTGCAAGGAATGCCTTGTCTATAAAATACAGGGGGAGTGTTGATCCTAGTATGTGTGCCGTGCAGTCCAAAGCATTTAAATAGAGTGCACACATCTAGGGGGAGCCTATCTATATTTTGTAGATGGTGGGTTTGCTTATGTTATTTTAGTATCCTTATGTGCAAATCCCGTGTTGTCATCAATCCACCAAAAAGAGGGAGATTGTAAGGGCATATTTCACCTTATGTGGTTTTGGTGATTGATGACAATGCATTTGCGGACTAATCGTGTGCATTGAGCATTTCAGATATCTCATGTTTAGGCACAAGACGATTCGATGCCCCTCGGAGCTTAGTAAAGACGGCGTTTCTCTTCGTTTCTTTTCGGTGGATTTGAGTCGTAGGGAAGCCGTGCTATTAAGAGGGGGTCCGCTTCGGAAAGGTTCGGGTGGAATCAACACGTACACGTCTATTCCTTTGCACCACCCTTCCATTGTTCTGTTGGAGCACCGACCGGTTATCTGTGTCTTTGCAAAATGAAGGACTCCTAGTGGTATTGTGGTGTGGCATGCGGTAGTACTGCTCCACGGAGCAGTAGTACATCACGGTAGTACCGGACAGGATCGCGGTAGTACCGCAAGGTCTTGCGGTAGTACCGCTCCTCGTGTGCGGTAGTACCGTGACGTCTGGGCCAGCACATCTACTCGCGTGGAAGTAGGGGCGGATGTAATTTTTTACATCCGCGCCCTATGCGGTAGTACCGCTCCCTGGATGCGGTAGTACCGTGTCGGATTTTTGCACAAATCAAAAATCAGCGGAAGTAGCCACGGATGTATTTTTATTCGTCCGTGCCTTCCCAGCCTAGTCAAACCCTGCCTTGCGGTAGTACCGCAAGGGTGCGCGGTAGTACCGCTCCGGCAGTTCTACCGCTCGCTGCGTCTACGCAACAGGGCTTCGGCTGGCCTCTGCCGTCGGTGCGGTAGTACCGCACTGACTGGCGGTAGTACCGCAATGCCTTGCGGTAGTACCGCATGTCGGGTGCGGTACTACCGCGTGTCGCGGGCTGGTTTGAGGGATAACGGTTGGATTTGTCTTCTTAGTATAAAAGGGGAGTCTTCTTCTCCAATTGACTCACCTCTACTCCCTAAAGCTCCATTGTTGCTCCAAGCTCCATTTTCGCCCGATCTCTCTCCCTAGCCAATCAAACTTGTTGATTTTCTAGGGATTGGTTGAGAAGGCCCCGATCTACACTTCCACCAAGAGAAATTTGATTCCCCCCACTAATCCCTTGCGGATCTTGTTACTCTTGGGTGTTTGAGCACCCTAGACGGTTGAGGTCACCTCGGAGCCATATTCCATTGTGGTGAAGCTCCATGGTTTCGTTGGGAGCCTCCAATTCGGTTGTGGAGAGAGCCCCAACCTTGTTTGTAAAGGTTCGGTCGCCGCCTTCAAGGGCACCAATAGTGGAATCACGGCATCTCGCATTGTGTGAGGGCGTGAGGAGAATACGGTGGCCCTAGTGGCTTCTTGGGGAGCATTGTGCCTCCACACCGCTCCAACGGAGACGTACTTCCTCTCAAAGGGAAGGAACTTCGGTAACACATCCTCGTCTTCACCGGCTCCACTTGTGGTTATCTCTTACCTTTACTTGTGTAAGCTTCTTTGTGTGTTGTATTCCTTGCTTACTTGTATGCTTGTTGTTGTTGCATCATATAGGTTGCTCACCTAGTTGCATTTCTAGACAACCTACTTTGATGCAAAGTTTAATTTGGTAAAGAAAAACTAAAAATTGTTAGTTGCCTATTCACCCCCCCTCTAGTCAACTATATCGATCCTTTCAAAAGCGTTCTTGAGGGTACACGGGAATTTCATCACATCACTTTCATCATGTTGATTTGATTCGTGTTCGCTACTTTGATAATTTGATATGTGGGTGGACCGGTGCTTAGGTGCTGTTCTTACTTAACAAACCTCCTACTTATGATTAACCCCCTCACAAGCATCCGCAACTATGAGAAAAGTATTAAGATAAAATCTAACCATATCATTAAACTTTTGGATCCAAATCAGTCCCTTACGAATTAGCGCATAAACTAGGGTTTAAGCTTTTGTCACTCTAGCAACCCATCATCTAATAACTACTCCACAATGCATTCCCTTAGGCCCAAATATAGTGAAGTGCCATGTAGTCGACGTTCACATGACACCACTAAGGGAATCACAACATACATATCATCAAAATATCAAACACATATCAAGTTCACATGATTACTTGCAACATGATTTCTCCCGTGACCTCAAGAACAAAAGTAACTACTCACAAATAATAATCATGCTCAAGATCAGAGGGGTATTAAATAGCATAATGGATCTGAACATATAATCTTCCACCAAATAAACCATATAGTAATCAACTACAAGATGTAATCAACACTACTAGTCACCCACAAGTACCAATCTAAGGTTCCGGTACAAAGATTGAACACAAGAGATGAACTAGGGTTTGAGAGGAGATGGTGCTGTTGAAGATGTTGATGGAGATGGCCCTCCCAAAGATGGGAGAGTTGTTGGTGATGACGATGATGATGATTTCCCCCCTCCGGTAGGGAAGTTCCCCCGGCAGAATCGCTCCGCCGGAGGGCAAATGTGCTCCTGCCCAAGTTCCGCCTCGAGACAGCGGTGCTTCATACCGAAAGTCCTCTGCCTATTTTTTCTAGGTCAAAATGACTTATATACTAGAAGAGGGGCACCGGAGGTGGGCCGAGGAGGGCACAACCCGCCAGGGCGCGCCTGGGCTCCCTAGCGCGCCCAGGTGGGTTGTGCCCACCTGGTGGGCCCCCTCTGGTAGTTATTTGCTGCAATATTCTTCATATATTCCAAAACAATTCTCCGTAAATTTTCAACTCATTTGGGGATGTGCAGAATAGGTAACTCTGACGTAGCTTTTTTAGGTCCAGAATTCCAGCTGCCGGTATTCTCCCTCTTTGTGTAAACCTTGCATAATATGAGAGAAAAGACATTAGAAATACTCCAAAAAGCATTATTATGCATAAAAACATTATAAATAACCGTAGGAAAACATGATGCAAAATGGACGTATCATGACCCTAGGGTGATTTTGTCGAAGAATCGATGAAATGAGGCTTAGGTGACCCTAGGGTGATTTTGTCGAAGAATCGATGAAATGAGGCTTAAGGCCGGTGACCCTAGGGTGATTTTGTCGAAGAATCGATGAAATGAGGCTTAAGGTGACCCTAGGATGATTTTGTCGAAGAATCGATGAAATGAGGCTTAAGGTGACCCTAGGGTGATTTTGTCGATGAATCGATGAAATGAGGTTTATGGTGACCCTAGGGTTATAGTATCGATGAATCGATGAAATGAGGCGTAAGGTGACCCTAGGGTTATAGTGTCAATGCATCCATGAATGTAGGTGACACTTTCAACATATTGACATCACTTTGGTTTAATGGCCTAAACATATAAAATGATATTATACTAAGCACATGCACCACATAACATCAAATTGGACTCACATCAAGTTTCATCAAGTTTCAGAACTGGATCCAGCAACCATAGTTCACAAAATACATACTTAAAGTACTTGGTCCACAAATTCAAACTAAAGTACTGGATACAACACTGTTGGATCCAACAACATAGTTCAACAATGCATACTAGATGCAAACTAATCATCTAAGATGTCCTTCACCCCCTGAAGCTTTAGCCTTATCTTTTCCTCTGACTTCTGAAGCTCAGATATGTGATGCTCCAACTTAAGCCTCTCTTCTGTCAACCTTTCCTTCTCCTTCAAATTATTGAACTTCATATTCCTAATCACATTGGCTTGAGCACTTGTCAGGTGCTTAAGAGTGTCATACTTTTCCTGCAGCTTATTATTCTCCTCATCTTTCTTTGACAGCTCTGCCTTCAAGATACCAACTTCTTTGTCTAGCTCAGCTATATTCACATCTACATTGTCCTTCTGCTCCTACTGATAGCTTAACTCCACAGCCCTCTGCTCCTGGGCATCCAAAAGAGCATTCACATTACCAACTAACTTCTCATAGTTTTCCTGCAGTTTCGGCTTCTCTTCAGTCAGGTGGTGAATTGTAAATGAACTCTCAAGATTGTCACCGGTCCTAACTGCCTTACTCTCCTCATACATATCCCACAACTTGGCCAATGCCTTCTCCATTGAGTCTGGCCATTCAAAATCAATCCATTGAACTATTCCACAATTTACGCCTTCCTGTAAAACAAATAATAAACCATTAAAAATAAGCCAAGTGAGTGGTATCTACAAACTGCAGTGCCATGCCCACTCTTAACATAAACAAATAGCACTGTAGGTAGACAGTAGGCAGTATTATAAAGACCACTGGAATCAACATGTTTATTAAAGACATCCACTGTTAAAGAGGTTAAGGGAACTAATCTGTACAACAAGCAAATGAGACAACAACTGTTAACAATTAAACAATGACCACTGTTAAAGAGGTTCAGTAATCAATGACCACTGCTATCAGCTATTTAAGTGAGCACCGACCACAATAAACAATGACTACCATGCACTAATGATAACACATGCCTAAACAAAGACCAAGCAATTAACAAAGCTAAACAACTTGATAAACAAAGCATCTAACACTGACCAGATCAATCGATGTGGACCAAGGATTAAATACAGCCAATGAGTAGTTTCCACTAAACATGTTCTGAAGCATACCTTCTGAGAACACCCAAGAAACCTCCTGCCAGTGTGCATCCCTTCAAATGCAACAAAGCGCTCTGCCGGCTCATTGTGTTCGCACAACACACTGACATCTGCGTCAGTGTCGCAGAAATTCAGATCGTGCATAGTAGCAGGAAGTTGCGGGAGCAAACAAAGCAAGCCCTAGGTTTAGATCGAGCTGATTCACAAAATCCCCAATTCACTAACCCTAACCCTAGCTCTAGCTCTCTAACAAACTGACCTTGATGATGCCATCGTAGGAGGAGGTGACGTTCACGACTGAATCCTCACTGGTATCGCCGTCGTTCCACGACACCATGGTGCGGTCGAGCAGTAGGACGACGGCCGGCGGTTGGGGCGGCGGCGGGGGAGAAGAACAGAGAGTGAGGAGAGGGCGAGCCGGATGCGAGAGATGTGAGGAGAGAGCCGGTTAGATGCGGTTTTGACCCATGCAGCGCGTCCTTTGCCCTAGCAGCGCCGTTAGACGACGTCAGATCGGGGTCGTTATGCCATGTCACCAAAATAGGGCCCCACCTGTCATAATTGAGCTTAAAATGCCCTAACAGACGGTTCAGTGTTTTCTGGAAATGATTAGGCCGCAAATCAGTGTTTTCTGCAACCTTTTCGTAGAAGAGTGTTTTTTGCAGCCCTACGCTTCAATGTGGTGGTTTTCTGTAATTCACTCATGTAAACCTCATTTGTTCACGTCCGCAGCCCCCTTAAATCCACATTTGCAGCCCCCTTAAATCTATATACAAAAACATGCAACGTAGATTTTAATGTACTTCCATTGCACATAGTTCACATAGTTCGGACATAGCATAGGGGAGTTCTACATACCACAAGAGACTACCAAAATGATGACATGTTCTACTACTTCATCACAATAACTAAATTAACACTATATAGATAGATATTGATAGTCTAGTTCATCACCAATGACCGCCCTTGCCCTTGTCCTCGTGGTCGCGGAAGTAGCGGTCGAAGACGCAATAGGGGCCAAGGCAAATCTTCTTAGTACTGGATGTGTCGGACACGGCGCTGAATATGTTCAGATCCTCCTCTTTGGGGGAAAGGCCGGCGAGGACACGGACGGCTCGGGTTTGCTCCACCGCGAGATCACGGGTGGTTCGGGCCTGTCGCTTCGCCAGGATCCGGGCAGGGCATCCTCGTCGCCGATTGCCGCTTCGTGGCACACCGTCCTCTGACCCCGAGCATGCCACATCAGTGGTAATATCCAGCGCATCCGTGCCCCTGCGCATTGCTGCCAGTGCCCTTGCGCATTGCTGCCAGTGCTCTCAGACTCCTAGCCTGATGTAGTGGGGACAAGGACCCAACACAGGCCAGCCTCAGAGGTTCTCTCGACGGCAAACCGGGCCCTTCTCTCGGCGTGTGCCTGATTCGGTGACGGTGCGGACAGGCAGCGCGAGCTTACGCCGAACGCGGCGCCACCGCTGGATACAATCCGGAGTGGCGGAGAAGGAGCCCGGCTAGAGGATCCGTGGCTGGTCGACTCCGACAGGGAGCTCGGCTATCCTCCCAGGACCGGCGCACCGTAAAGGTTGGATGGCTGTTTTTTATCCGGCAGGACGTTTACGGGGGGTAGCAAGGATCCGTTGGAGATGCTCTTAGCTACTTTTTCCTTCCGCAACCACAAGTTGTTAAGGTAAAATGCAGCTGCAATGCCTATCCTATCCAAATATCTCCAACTTTGCTCATCCTCTCCTAGGTATCATCATTCCATGTGGTGCAAGTAACTGAAATAATTATAGGAGACATACATACATACATGTACATACTGCGCCTTGTTATATGAAGCCCATTATCTTTTACCGATCATCAGTGAATCCCTGGCAGGAAACAAGAAAAATACTGTAGAGCAGTACTACTGCACTACTATCTACTTGTGCAGTTACATAATGAGAGCCGGAGCCCGGAGAGCGGCCGCCATCACCATGAAGGCAAATATTTTATTTCCTTAGGGACCATGCATGGAGGCAAAAAAGTAAGCAAATGCATGCCGCCACCTCTGTTTTTTCTTTTTCTTTTTCAAATGCATCTCTCCTAAACACAGATCTGTGTGCATGGGCACCATCCAACAGAAAAATTGCCGGCTGCTGGGACATCGTGGCTGCTCATGTAACTGTCTGCACCCATAACCTCCAGATTAATGGACCAACGTAGGGCCTTAAACACCGTATAACTCAAGGAAGAAACAAGGCAAATGCAGGACCATGGCGACAATAATGTCCTGCCTAATAGTTCTGGACTCGGGGCAGCGATTCTACCAATGCTAATACTTCTAGAAACCATGTAGTATTACTATATATATCTGAAACCCGCCGCCGCTCACGGGGAATACTAGCATCGTAACATCGTAACCGCTCGCGTCGCTCACCGGGGGGGGGGGGGGGGGGGGGGGGGGGGGGGCTCGGGCGGAAACCCAAGCCGCCGCCGCCGCCCCCGTCCTCTCCATCTGCTCACCCGCCGCCGCCGGAGGACGCCAGTAGGCAAAGCCTGCTTGGCCGACGGCGGTGGCAGGGATGTCTTCTCGCGCTGAGATCCCTCGCGCGGGGAGTGCTCCAGCCAGCACGGCGCGGCGGCCCCGGACGAAGCGTCTAGGCGGCGGAGCTTGGGAGCCGGGGCGGCGGCCCCGGGTGCTGGTGGTGGTGCTGCCGAGGTGGCCGTGTGGGCGGCGCTGGAGCAGACCTGCGGCGGCGGTAAGGTCCTGCGATGGCGGATGGTGGCGACGGGGCAGATCGGTCCCCTAGCTTGCTGCGTGTGCCCCTGACCTCCTCCCCAAGATGGCGTCGTGGTCTGCGGCGGCTGGTGTCGGATGGAGTCGCGGACTGGCAGTGGCCATGGTTGCGGCGGACTGTTTCCCCATGAGCTGCACCTGACGTCTTCCAAGATCCAACCTAGCTGCGGCCAGTCGCAATTTTGCCTCATGCATGGCGGCCCTCGTCTCTGGCAGCGCCCACCTCCCTCGATCTGTGGTGGTGGCTCCAGCGTGGCGGTCGTTGAGGCAACGGTGGTCTTGGCATTGCTTCGGCCACGCGGTCTCTGGATTGTTGGGGCTGCGGTGATGTACTGGATGGAGGAGGTGATTTAGATCCGATTGGCCGGATGGTGGCGTATGTAGATTGTTCTGCAGCGACTTCATACGGATCCACGACATCATCAAAAAGACTTCGGGAGGTTTTATCTCATGATCCGGTGGATGACTTCAGTGGTGGGTTACAAATTATGGACAATGACTTGACGCAGAGGGTTGTTTGTGGAGTAGCGGCGATCCAATTGTAGCTGCTCGGATAGCGGAAAAGCGGTGGAGACAACACATGTGAGATTTGGATGGTGGTGCTATGTGCACCCGGTCTCGAGCTCCGGGGCGAAAGCCTAGGACAGACCCGAGTGGGTATTCCTGGCAATGGCGATGTTTTTTTATGTCGTTACCTTGTTGGAGGCATTGCTCGGAGATGTTCGGACTGATTCTTCAGGGTGAAAACTTTGATACTGACCTTTGTGGTTGGATCCGGTGACGGCGTCGCTTAAGTGTCGCTTCCCTCCCGAAGGCGTTGCTGTTGAAGATCCTTGTCATCCATGTGGTGTCAATGGTTGGTGCGGATATGGTCTTAGTTGTAGTTTGTCGATTGTTCATCGAATCGCTTTGGGGCTTATTTCTTGTTTCTTTTTCTTTTTTCCACACCTGCACATAGCTTTTGGTCTTATGACTTCGCTAGTTGCCGGTGTGTTTCTGTGTGTGTGTTGGGTTGGCTGTGTGCATCTTAGTTATGCAGAGACCGGGTGTATGTTCAGCGTGATGTATCATCTTGATGCTCCATTTGAGCCAATAAAATCCACCCTTTGTCGAAAAAAAAATATATATCTGAAAAGAGAAGTACTCATGGACACTCTTCGTCCCAGATTCACCACATACAAACACATGATCCAAATGCATTGAGAGTTTGAAACCATAAGGAACTCACTGTGTTTCAGTTTGTTTTTGGCCGTTTCGACCAAAATTATGCAAACAACTAAAACTAGCACAAGATCAAACCCGTGATCAGGCATATATACGTACCATTTTGTTCCCGATGAAAAGGGGCATAGATGCGCGTATAGAAAACACATCTACCTCACGATATCTCCAATAAAATTTGGCTGTCGGCATCGTAGTTGCTGGGAGGATGTTTCTTCCATTATCTAAAGAGAGAATCTCAAGGTATCTTCATACTATAAATGACCAATGGACACAAAGATTCCAGAGCTAAAAAGAGATGGCAAGTCATTTGGAGTGACAAACAGTTACATTGTACTAGGTTATCTAACATAGTGGTGATGTACTAGCAGAAGATAATGCCCTCAAGCTCCACCGCCAGACC
Source organism: Thinopyrum elongatum (assembly GCA_011799875.1). Classification (NCBI taxonomy): domain Eukaryota; kingdom Viridiplantae; phylum Streptophyta; class Magnoliopsida; order Poales; family Poaceae; genus Thinopyrum; species Thinopyrum elongatum. The sequence goes on along the minus strand of CM022300.1, from coordinate 152,225,099 downwards.
AAGTCAACTCGGGACTGCTCAAGACTGTCTCTCTACCGTAATGTTAGGTTAGGAAACTAAATGCCCTGTCCGTAGACTCATCAGATTACCCATGAACTCATTGAAGGTCACGCCTCCGTCTTACTACATGCATGTTACAACATTGAATGTCCTCCATGTGCTGAGTAAGGCAAATCTGTCAGTGTCAGGTGTTGGGCAGTGGAGGGTGGCAGCTTACAGGCTCAGAGTTAGGGCAGCAAGGAGGTCCCAAGTGCCAGGATAAAACTGTATTGGATATACTCAGATCAAGCTTGGGAAAAATTTCCGCCCTTCTCATTAAAGGATACCCTAAAAAAAGGGATACTTTTACTTGGTAGTAATTTGCATGTTAACAACAATCCCAACTCAGAAGCTGGAGCTGGTAAGTGCACTACCCAAATAGTATACTGAATAAAGATGTCATTAGAACCAAGTTGTTGTTTTTTGCTTATTTATGCTTAGCAACAGGAAGATTGAATGCTAGCATTGGATAAGACTATTGTTCCCAAACTACAAGGAAAATGGAAGAGAAGGATGAAATACTCACCTTTGTGGCGATTTACTCGGTAGCCAAGCACTCTCCTCTCACTCATGCATAAATTATACTCCCTCCGTCCCAAAAGTGATCTTATATTTTGGGACGGAGGGAGTATATATATAGGACAGAACGGAAGACAACACACGAACGCCATGCTCACCCTAGAGTGTTGAGCACATACTTCTTCATAGCAGTAAACGTTTGAAAGAAAATAGGTTTGTTCAGTTTATATCACCTTTTGTGTTGAGGCGGTTAAAATTAAGGTAAACCAAGAAAAACAACCCAAATCGCTGGAAAGATTCCTACTCTGGAATCTGGACAGTCATGTTTCTGTATGGATGATACAAGAATAGATGATATTTTGCATCCTTGTAAAAGTTCACTGCCAGAAGAGGACCCCTACGGCTTTCATGAGCATGGTACACTGCAACGCATTGAATGATAATGGCAAGAAGGAAAAATTCATGCAAGATAAGGCGCAATTGCACAAGACATGTCCTATATAAAGGTGGCCATTTCCACTACGAAGCACAAAACCATACACATCCAAGCCTCAGAAACTTGCTTGGGAGAAAAAAAAAAGAGAGAGAGAGAGGGAAAGAAGAGCGAGCGAGAGTGAGTGAGAAGAGAGACATCATCCACCCTCAGACAGACAATGGCTCTTGTTGCCGACGAGCTCAAGACCAAGGCCGAGGTGTACTACGACGATGAGATTTGCCAGCAGTGCACCAGGCTCCTGCTCAAGGAAGCAGGCCTCCCCAACGGCCTGCTTCCCCTGAAGGACATCGTGGAGTGCGGCTATGTCGAGGAGACTGGGTATGTGTGGCTCAAGCAAAAGAAGAGGATAGACCACGTCTTCCAGAGCCTGGGAAGGGTGGTGTCTTATGGCACTGAGATCACTGCCTTCGCAGAGAAGGGCAGGATCAAGAAGGTCAAAGGGATAAAGACCAGGGAGCTCATGGTGTGGCTCCCTGTGGAGGAGATCTCCCTTGACGAACCAGCTGCAACTGGTAAGCTCATCTGCAAGAGCATTGCCGGCTTTTCTAAGATCTTCCCTGCATCAGCTTTCCACATCCCAGAGAAGGAGAATGAGAAGGCCAACTGCGCCGGTCCAAAACCAGTGGTCCTCATGGAGAGGGCAGCACGAGTTGTTAAGAACAACTGATCCATACTTCAATCCTGCTCCTATGTACTAAAAATAATCGTCGAACTGGTGCTTTACTATTTGCTTATGTACTTCAAAAGGTGATAGCTCAAAGTTCTGCCTATATAGCAGTGTATGGCTGTCCTGGTATTTATAAACCTCTAAGCCAACCGCCCAAACTCCTTTTATCTACTTCATAGCTCCATGTTACTCATATGTACTACCATATTATGGATGGATTTTATATGATATGCTTTCCCATTCTCTTTACCCATTTTGGTCAAGATACTATACTACTATGAGATCCTTTGATTTCCCCTTTCATCCTCAAAGAAAGTAATGACAGGGCATGAGATAAAAAGAACAAAATTTCACTGCATGTCGTGTAGACATGACCCGTTAATGGTCTTCACAACCATTTGTTGTCTCTTGCAGTAATAGATATTAGCAGGTACAAGTACAGGCAGCAAGTGGAATGTGAAGGTTAACGGATATTGGCAGGTACAAGTACAGCAAGTGGAATATGACTAGTTTCATTAGTTAGTCCAAGGCAGGTGAAAATGAAGGTTAATTGTACACACCACCAAGCATGGTTAACAGGATCATTTGGATAGGTAGTTCACGTTGTTGTTTTTGTGATCATGATGAAACAATACAACACTTATTCCTAGAGTGCCCACTCGCCAAATTGCTTTGGGGAACGATCCATATAGCCTTTAACATTATTCCTCCAGTTGACATTGAATCGTTGTTTGGAACGTGGTTAGCTAGGGTTGAGCATATTACTGCAGCTCGTATTCAGATTGGAATATGTGCGCTTATATGGGCTATATGAAATTGCAGAAATGATATGATTTTTAACAAACAACATACTTTAACTTTCTTGCAGGTCATCTTCAGAGCTACCGCATGGATCCGTACGTGGTCCTTACTCACTCCTATGGACTCCAGGGAGCCTTTGGTTACTGGGTGCAACCAATGGGAGATGGTAGCATGGGCTATATTCAACCGGTTCGGATGGCGGTCGCATAACAGGATAGGAGTCTAGGGAGCTTATCCTTTACATGGTCATACCGGTTGTGATTTTGAGCATGTACTTTTCTTTTCTTTTTTCCGCTCCACTTGCGAGCTGTAATACTTTTATGACTTTGTGATACTTCGAGACTCTTTAATAAGATGGCTGCATGCATCATTATGATGCAGAGGCCGGGGGCACGCCTCCATTTCCAAAAAAAATAGATAGGATTGAGATATTAGAATCGTACGTCATAAATCTTTATTCTAAGGACTACAAGGTCCGACTACTACTCCTTCCAACCCATAATAGCTCCTTTTTGTTCAAACATTTTTAGGTTCGATCAGTATAGAAACAAATACCAACATCTACAACACTAAACTGACGCTACAAGATCGATCTATCATTAAATACACTTATATTCTATCATGCAGGTTTTGAAAAAAAAGGCAACAGACCGCTTCGTCCCGACCGCTCCCGCGAGCGGCTGGGCAAAGCCCTAGGCGCCGCCGGCCCTAGCTCTTCTCCTGTCTCCCCTTCCCCTCGCCGCCGCCGAAGGGCGCGGCCGGGCAAAGCCTGGTCCGCGTCGGCGGCGGCGGGGCTCTCTTCCCCCTGGCTTGGCGGCGCGCGGCGCGGGACGCGGTGGTCGGCGGGGCGCCGTGCTCGGCGTGGGGTGCGGCGGCGGCGAGGCGCGCGGGCGACGTTGGCGGGCGTGCTGGCTGCGGTGGTTGCGCGGACCAGGTGGGGCGTGTCTGCGCGGGGCGGCGGGGCTGGCCCTCTCGATCCAGATCTGGATCGGGGTTCCCTCCGGCCGGCTGCACATGGGCGGCGCGGGCCGTGGCGGCGGGGGGCCGTGCGTCAGGCGGTGGGCTGGATGGTGGTGCGTGCGGGGGTCCCGGTGGTGGAGGATGGCCTCGGCCAGCTCTGTCCGCTGCCGCACCTCGCGGCGAGGGCCGTGGGCGGCGTGGGTTGGCTGCCTCTGCTTCGCTCCGGCGTGGTGTAGGCTCCGACGTGGTGGTAGCTCCGGCGTGCTGGCTCGTGGTGGCTCGGTCTGGCGTGTTCGAGTGGCTGCGGGTGGCTCGCCGGAAGCGGGAGATGCGTGTTCGGCGGCTCCGGCGCTTGGAGCTCGGCGGGCGGCGCGGGTTGGGTAGTGGTCCGGTGTGGCTTCTGCTCCGGCCGTGGATGGCTCCACGACAGCTTGGCAGGTCGGGTGCGGCGGCGGCTGGCATGTTTCGGCGTCGGCTCGTCCGTAGGCGGCCTGTTTTGGCCTTCGACCCCTCTTCTCGTCATCCGGGAGCTACTTTCGTCGAAGGGCTGGCCTTCTCCCAGCTGCGATCCATCACTCGTCTCGCGCACGGTGCAGCAGGACCAAGATCGTCTCGCGCACGGTGCAGCAGGACTGACCTCGTCTCGCTCACGGTGCTGCAGGACTAAGTTCGTCTCGCGCCCGATGCTGCAGGACGGGTCGATGGAAGCCAGTGCTGGCTGGCCTTTTCGGTCTCGACGCTGGGGGTCGCCCAGGGGTGTGTAAGGTGGGACCTTTCCACTCGTCTCTTTGGTTGGGGTGGCGGCGGGTCTCGGGCGAGACGGTGTCGAGGTCTTGGATGCCGGGGCGGCGGCCCTGGAGGTGGTAGCGCGGTGCTCATGGGCAGAGCCCGTCGCTTGGTGCTGCCCGGTGGCCATGGCCGTGTGGGCGGCGTGGTAGCCGGGATATTGCGTTCGGTGGCGGTGAGTGTTGGCCGGGGTGAAAACCTGTTCTATCCTCGGACGGACCGGCGGCGGTGAGCTCGTTCCCTTCTTGAAGGCGTCGTCGCGGCTCTCATTGCCCGTCGTGCGTCTCCGGGGGAAACTCTGATTCTCGGATCGGGCGGTGGCGGCGCTCCGGTGTCGTATCCTTCCTGAAGGCGCCGCCTTGGAGCCTACGGTTCGTCATATGCGGCTTCATCTCTTCGCGGTGGTAGTGCTAGGAGTGGTGTTGCTGCGCTCAACATCCGGCCTTGGGTGTGTGCGTGTGTTGTGGTGGCGTGCGTTTGTACCGGGTTGTTGATGATCTTGGCTTTATATATAAAACGGGGCGAAAGCCTTTTTCGGTAAAGTCAGGCAAAGGCCAGTGCTGTTCCAATAAGATTTGGCGGTGGTTTCCTTTCCAAAAAAGAAAAAAACATTGTAGTGCTAAATTTAGACATGAATCCACGAGCTCATGCAGGAGGATGGATCTGCATTGATCCCTCAGAATGGATCAAATTGGATTAGGTGGTTACGCCTATGCATGTGAACAAACCAAACCATAGAGCCTGCCCACCTACACTACACCCACCCCGACAGGCATGAATTCATTTATCCAACAAACAGACCCTGCTGAGCTACACGAGTGTTAAATCCACTGTCTCGCTGCATCTTCTGCTGAGAGTTTTCCCTCATCTTACATGCAAGGCCATGTACACAAGTTATGTGATAGTTAAATCTTTAAAGTCCTGACCTGCAATCTTATACTTACTTTCTAAGGAGGCAAAATCCTACAAGAAGAAACAGAACTGCTCAAAACTAATCATAAATATATTTTCTGAGGGGAGAATTTTCCCAGTATTTGTACCGCATATTTGGACACTAGGATACCCCAAGTAAGGTGGTAGGGCTGATCACATGATGGTTGCACTGATTTAGACCATAAATAGCAGCCATTAACTCACTTGACTTGAACGTATATATGTGCTCAGATCTAAAAAAACATGGAATCTGTAGATAAGGGTATCAAGATGCTCATATGCTCAGTGAAACGTTTCACCGGCATCGCGTTCAATTAAGAAGCGTGGAACTTATGAGCTTAAGTATGTTGCAAAAAGATACTTTAATCTAGTAAAACACAAGGTAGTTGGTAAAAAATCAGCTGCATCTTCAGTCAAATCAAGAATTTAACTTGTTTAGACGTTCTGGAGATAAGAACAAACTAAAGCAGGAGGAAATTACAAGGTGCTTCTACTACTACAGTGAACAGTATATAACCATGTACATTTAGAATGCAAAATGTGAAGCTTCCACTTGCCAGAACTTCTTATGTGCTTCCTCCAGAGGAAATATTACCCTACACAAATACAAAGTCATCAAGATAAACTTCTGAATAGGTCATGTGTACAGACAAAGGAACAACGAAACACACAGATATTGACTCACCAAAAGTTTGATGTTTTTTTTAATTGTAACCAAAGAAACAGAACTTGAATAGCAACTACAATAGCAGGTCTCAAGAAGAAATAGAGTAAGAAATTGCATCGTCCTCAATGTAGTGAATCTTCTTGCGTGGAAATGGTCGCATGACGCATCTTACAAAGCGACTCAAAGGATCCTGCAAGCCTTCCATTTCATAGTGGCCAAATCGCCAGTCCCGCAATACAAAAGTTCGCTCAATAGGCCGATCTAGACCCCCTGTAAGCCAAAGAAGACCAGTAATGCTTAGATTTGGGAAGCAAACAGTGCAATACAACACTCATTCTAGATAGCTGTTTTTTTCTCAGCCCTCCCACAGCTCAATAAATAATTCAACCGAGAATAGCTAAGCATATCTCAAACGTGATTATTATAACCAATTCAAGTGGAAATCTTAATCTTGAAGCTTAAGCAGAGGCCAGTAGAATTGACATATTTCATGACCAGTCAAAAGCAGTTGCAGTCCTACTAATCAAGTTGTGTTTAGAAAAACAAGGCACCACCTATAGATCCTGACAGTTCACTTCTTTACACAGAATGCTTTAAGAGAATCAATATCTACCTGCATACATACGACCATGTTTATCTACTTCCCTGTAAAATGGGCGTGTTTTCTTCTGAATCGCAGCTTCTTGCAGTTCCCTCCAAGCAGATGTTCTGTCCTGTCTCGTAATTTTTCCAGTTGTGACAACCTGTAACAAATATTGTGTGCTTAATGATAAACATGCACAAGAAAAGACAAACTATTGATGGAAACGACATGTCTAGCAATGTTTCACCTTAAAAAAACCAAAGCTTAACAAAAAAGAACACACTTATATTTTAGAAACAAGGAACAGACTTATCATGTTAGCAAGATTCGTTGAAACTAGAAGGTACCTTGGAGAACAAATAGTACGAAGGGCGAGGTTTCCGTGCTAGGTTATCAGCACGGTCAACCGCAATAAGCCCAAACTTGGGACCATAGCCATCAGCCCACTCCCAATTATCTGACGTTGTCCAGAATAGATAGCCAAGCACACGCACACCCTTCAAACAATAAGCTTATGAGTGTGCTGAAGTTACGGACATTCCCCATGAAGACATACTAAAATGCATGATTGACTAAGAACATACCATTAAAATGGCCGCGTATATGGCTAACAGGTGCTCCAGTATATATGGTTTCCGAATCAGATCAGTCTCATCAGAAACTCCATTTTCAGTAATGATAAAAGGTATGTTTAAGCTCTTGTATCGCTCATTGAACTTAAGTAGGATGCGCAACAGCCCATCGGGATAAACTCCACGACCAGATTCACTGTACTCATCATTTTCCACGAGCTTTAGACCAGGTCCTGATATTACCTCCTGCATTAAAGAGGGAATTTTTTGAAATGTTGTCATATAGAGGACCAGGCAATATATTTACGCAGATAGTACTCAACTCACCTGACCATAGTAATTGATGCCAATAAAGTCCAACTTATCACAGATGCTATCGATGAAAGGGAATAGGGTCATTGAGTTAGCTATTGTGACAGCCGCGACATCAAATAGACCATATGGCCGTGTAAACGATACATGATGTGAAACACCAACTATTGGCATCATTGCATTCTTGCTGCCATCAATAAAAGAATGATTAGATAAAGAGAGGAACACATTCTTGCATTGAACTCATCATCATTGCATTCTTGCTACCAATCAGTAAATGAATGGTTAGGAAAAGAGGGGACACATACTCTATCTATTCAGCTCATAATATATAATTAATACAATGGCACAAGATCCTATTTACCTTTCTGAATGAATGTAGTCATAAGCTTCAGCATGCGCAACAGCCATCCAATGCAAAGCTTGATTATATACACCAGTTGGTAAAGCAGATGTTGCTACTTCAATTGCATTAGGATCTCCACCAGGCCAAGCTCCAGCACAATAAGTTAGCATCACAAACACATGTGGTTCATTGAAAATCACCCAGTAGTCCACTAAATCTGATACACGGTCAACAACAAGCCTACACAACAAAACTAACGCGATTGTTCAAGAGCCCATAAACAAGAAAAGAACATCCCAATGAAGAATGTATCTGTTTGACCAGTTTGACTGCCAGAGAAGAGTACCTTACAAAATCCATGAAATAATTAGCAGTTTTTTCCATCTTCCATCCACCATATTCCCCAGCCCAAGGTGGAAGTGAGTGATGAAATAGGGTAAGCATTACTTTCATCCCATGCTCATGAACTCTTTGAATGATCCATCTATACCGCTCAAGTGCTGCAAAATTAACCTAGAAAATACACAATGTATGTCTTAGTTTCAGCAATATAGAGATTTGCATGCTACAAAGGAAAGAAAGTTCATAATCATGCTCCCATGCATCAACTTACCGAGCTCTTGAAATCTTCAGTTGGTTCCTTAGGCATTATTCTTGTCCAGTCTACGCCCATGCGGAAAACACTAATGCCGGTTTCCTTAGCAAGCTTCAACTCAGTATCAGGATCGGACCAAAATTTAAGCCTCTCTTGCCTGAAGAAATAGATTGAGTTCACAGACATGTGAGAGTTCATTTCACATAAGCAACATTTTAGGCACAAGCCTGTGAAACAGCATCACCCAGATAATTGGGCTGACAATAAAAAGATCAATAGTAACATGAAGAATTATAATAAATACTCCCTCCGTCCCAAAATAAGTGACTCAACTTTATACTAACTTTAGTATAAAGTTGTACTAAGGTTGAGACACTTATTTTGGGATGGAGGGAGTAGATAACTGTAAATATGCACTTATGCTCTTCCCTTGGCACCGTATTTACAAATGGAACTGGTATCTAAAGTAGGAAAAAGGCAATAACATGAGAAGATCATCAGCCAGTTAAGGCAAACTGAAGTACTTTCTTAGTGGGCGGTTTCTATAGGGGTGTACCCACATATCCGGCCAGGTGCACAGGACATTGGGTAGAAATGCTAGTTAACATATACATATAGTCCATATGTGTGTGACATCCCTGATCCAAATAGCTAAACACTGGCCAGCCAGGCAGGCCCAGCCAGCAGAAGCCGCGGGCTCTAGCTAGCAGCAGCTTGGCCAGGGAACGCAGGCTAGACAGCCCAGGCGTCCAAAGACAGGATTCCCCCTTATGCTAGAAACTGATCCCAATCTTTGCGTATGTGCTCTTTGTTTTGGCAGCATCGTCAGGCCTTCTTGTTCTGTAGAAGTGAGAACAGAGAAGGCGTTCTATTTCGCTGTTGGAGTCTGATGTTTTATTATTGTTCAATTTTGTACGTCGATTAATGATTCAAGTAAGCTCTTTATTTTGGTAACTAATCATTACACTACTATATCCATCTAACTATGGTGTACTTTTAATTGTTAAAGTGTCACTGTTACGCATAGTATTTTTTGAAATCTACACATCTTTGACGTCTACATGGACATCCGGTAACTTTTTCCCTTGGTCCGCCCCTGGGTTTCTTATCACGAAAAAGAGGCCTTGGATTACAGAACCGAACTAAACTATCTCTTCATTCAGAAACAGTTTTGCCATCAACATAGATGTACTTACGGGCATGGAACATTGTGCCAAGCAGCAACATTGTGGCTGCAGTTATCTCCCCCACTAGATTCTTCACCCTCAGACAACTTTTCAAATCCTCTGAGCATAGCCTCCATGGCTACCCTAAGAGGCTTCCTTTTCTCTCCATCGGTACCCTTTTCGTCCCCACTTGGCCTAGAAGATGGCTGAGAGCCTCCATCACCACCAGCAGAGGCCATCACTGCATCGACTTGTTTCTGGTTGCGCACGGACGCCTTGTCATCAACCGATTGTTCGGTCGCAAACTGAAGCCAAGCATCGTCCAGTCTGTCTTCAACATGCGCAGGCGCCGTCGCTAACCCGAAGAAAAAATCATCATCCTCTGCAAACAATTTGAAGCACCATTAGGGATTTTTGATGCTACAAGTATGCTAAACAAAATGTGAAGCATGGGTTTTCGTCTATTTCGATTTTTTTCCAAAGTGTGAACAAAACTGTGCCAGCGAAGATCCACAAATACAGTACTGCATGACAACGGCAAAATCTGATCAGCCACACCCACAGCACCACAATTTTCAAAAATGGATTGGCAGATAATGAATTGGACCTTTTCCGAAAGAAAAATAGACAATGAATTGGCGAAGCATACGACTTTTTTTACGAAAGCATTGCCCTAGGGCCGCATTTCATTGATTAATCAGACGGAGAGAAAACAGTTACGGATTTACAGAACAATGAAAGGCCATCAATGGCGATACTACAAGCATCCCTGTTTCAGACGGAGCAGTCACCATACGACGACATCGATAACCCACCAAATTCATCGTTACCATATAACCAAATCGCAGCAACGTAGCGCCTTTCTAAGGAGGCAGATATTAACATGGTTCAGTAAAGAGAACCGGCAGGAACGCGGACCTGCTGCGGTGGCCGAGGAGGGCAGGGAGCGGAAATCGGCGACGGGGTCGGCCGACTCGTCGATGGGGCTGCGGAAGCGGCGGAGGTGGCGCCTCCGGAACCGCGCGTAGGAGGCCGCGTTTGCCGCCGTCGCGGCGGCCGCCGCAAGGACGATGAGCTTCGCGGCCACCGCCAGGAAGGCCGGCCATGGCATTTCCGTAAATACTACCACTCAGCGAATTTTTATTTATTTTTCCTGGAGGAGAAGATAGGAGTGGCGGGAAGAGTACTGCGGCGCTCCCGGGGATGAGGGTAGGGGCTTGGTCCGTTGGTTGAGGGCCCACAAGAACACGTGGCGTTAGCAGGTGGTGTTCCCAGATTTTCCCGGGCCCACCAGTGAGTGCGACCGTGGACGAGAGAGCGAGACTTGTCGTTTTTATGGATTTTTTCGATGTTTTCTTCGGCTCGCTTTAGTTCTTATAATCGTTGCTATGTGGTCTATGAATGTGGATACAATTTTTATTATTTTTTGTGTTCGTGTACTATCATGATTGGAGATTAATAGATTGGAAGATTTTTTAGCAAAAAAGAAACACCCAACAAAACGGACATGGTATTTGTTCACAGACCGCGACCGACCATCCAACCGCAATACAAATAAATTTGAATATGACTAGCACAAATGCCCGTGCGTTGCAACGGGAGAAATTAATGATTCCTATCAATCAAGATTGGCCGGGTCAAGGAACTGTGTCGTGGAAGAATGGTCGCTACTAACAAAAAAAGATGGATCATTTGAGGATCGTGGTGTGAGCTCGAGAGGGGGGGGGGGGGGGTATGATTCCGAGTAAATTAATTTGACTGATCAACATTAACTATAGAATTATCAATTCTAATGGCCAAGAGGTGGCAATTTCATTTTTGAAGGGAAAATGCATTGAGATGGCATGATATCGGAGCAAACTTACTACAAACTCAACCCAACCGATGTACTCGAGTTCGTTGGTTGCCCCCCCCCGACGACTTCGATGTAATGTATGAACAACACCGGCTTCATAATCGAGCAAGGATGACATGAAGACATCACCCTTGCCATTGCCATTGACAACTCACTCAAGGGCTAGCTACGTGGTAGTGCTCCAAATCTTCTATCAGAAACTCCCATGCCCACCGCCGTCGATGCTCACACAGCCACAGGCATTCGATTCCGTTGTGAGGGCTGCTTTGTTATGGGCACACTGTTAGGCATGTACTTGTTTTAACTACAACATTTAAGTAAAAGAAGCACAATCCACAATACCAAATTCTGTAGAAAAACAAATTATGCATAATAGCTCAAAATTTCTGCACAATAACACAATCTCCAAAAAATCAATAGCCGCTTCTTTTATACACACACACACACATAGAGAAAAGAGCGATGTAAAGATTCTTTACAGAAAATGCTCATTGGTACTTTTGGATTTTTGGATAAACGAATGCTTATCATGGCACAACCGATACATGCACATAAGATGATCCTATGCAGCTAATTGTCTAGCCAGACCTTGAAACACTATTGCGTAACTCATAAAAATCTCACATGAAAAATATTAAAATTAGAGGCATTTTCTTGTGAACTAAAAGGGCATCTCATCATGATCTATCGTCTTCTAATTAAGATAAATAGAAAAAAGAGCTTCGGATGGAGGAGAAAACTAATCGGAGCAGCCGGTGCCAGATAATTAGAAGTTGTATGCATTGATGTCATGCGTTCATGATTAGTTGGCCGCAGTCGTCGCCGTCCGTGTCGGAATGGTGGAGCTACGTGAACGTCCTGCTGCCCAGCTTGCATTAGGAGTTAGGCCCCGCGCGCTGAGGTGCAGGTGGGGGTTGTGGGGTCAAGGGAGCGCTTGGCATCGCCACTGACAGGTGTTCATCGACGTCGTCGACTGCATGGACCCAGGCCGGTTGGCCGCCGTCGTCGCCGTTCTCGTAATCCACACCGCCTCTCGCCTCAATCTTTACCGTGACTCGGGTGTTCTTCGACGTCGTCGACTGCATGGACCCCGGCCGGTTGGCCGCCGTCGTCGCCTGCATGGACTCCGGCCGGTTCGCCGGCTTCGTAGCCGTTCTCGTAATCCACACCGCCTCTGGCCTCAATCTTTACCGTGACTCGGGCCAGGAACGACGGGCCATCCTATATGCATACGGGTAGGTGAGCTCAGTTATGTATTTGTGCTTTTGTAGACATGGAGAGGAAGAGAGCCGAAACGATTCATAAATTTTTCGAACGAGTTGGTTCATGCTCTAGACTATCAAAGAATGATGCTACCATGCAATCTCGTGAAGGGAACCAGCCTAATCCTAACTAAGGTAAGCAAAACTATTTAAATTCCAAACATTTAGAATTTCTTAACACTTGATATTGAATAATTATTCCCCGTTGATAGCATCAGGTGGTTAACGTTCCAAGCATATCCTAGAGAAAATGATGAATATGAGAATTCCAAGAACCAAGGTAATAGCCAGAGCATTAAATATAATTTAATTGATATGCAAGCTGTTAATTAAAAAACGCCACTAATAAATTTTCACGAATCTACATCTCTTGCATCGTTGTTTTTCTATTAGTGCTCAGATTTTCTGTCTCTTTTAACTCTTATAACTATTAGTGGAAAACGAGTTAACCTATAAGAGAAAAAAAAATCTCTTGTGTTATTGTCTTCGCCCTCCCTATGATCAAATCCTGGCTCCGTCCCTGCACTCCCGATCCATCCGGCGAGGCTTTTTTTAAGTAGGGCCAGCCACCCAGTCGTGCATGTCCCTTCCCCAACTTCCTGCCTTTATGTGGTCTCTTCTCTCCTTTTAAGTTGAACTTAATGGGTCTCTTTTGACTGGTTGATTTTAGTTCAACTCACTTGTGTATATAAATTGGTGGGATTTGATTTAAAGGAGCGAGGTGGGAGTAATATATAAACCGAATCAATTTTTAGGACACGCCTAATATAGGGCAGCTGGCTACAGCCTGATGTACATAAGCTGAGGTTGTGTGCTCGATACACAATTGGAACACATATTTTTCACTGATGCACGAGCTATTTTTTTTGTCTAAGGTGGCAGGAGTAGGCCCATTAGAGGAAGGACGCGGCCCGAAGGTGATGTACTGGCTTCAGGTCGAGGCCCAGCCGGTTGAGCTTGCTCGTGACCACAAAAATCACACGAATAGTACCACCTCAGATAATAAAAATTCAGAGAGTGTTGGGGATATAACTAATGGGTATGACTCGCCCAGAAGGGGCTGGGTCATGCCCCTGACGGCTTAAAGTCAAGAGGCCCGATAAGGTCCAAGAAGATATGAAGATGGCGGTTCATAGAGCAAGCTAATTGAAGGCCCAAGATCCGGAGACGGCTTGAGGCCCACGGGTATGAGCCGCCATATGTTTAAACTTGTCTTGTAAGGCAAGGGTAGTTAGAAACCGAGCCGGTCACGTTTGTGCGAGCCGGCCGGGACTCTGTAAGCCGCCGGGCATCAACCTGTATATAAAGGGGTGACCCGGCGGCGGGTTAACTCAAGAAACAATTGATCGAGAACTAGGTCAAGCGTATTCGCTCCCTGGTAATCGAAACAAAAGCAATACAACTTAAAGCAGGAGTAGGCTTTTACCTCGTTGAGAGGGGCCGAACCTGGGTAAACTCTCTGTGTCCTTTATCCCGTTTAACCCCTTCAAGCTAACCTAGTTGCGATGGCTCCACACCTAAGTCCTTTTGCTAGGGCATCTGCCGTGTTAAGTCCACGACAGTTGGCGCCCACCGTGGGGCTAGCGCACGGTGGTTTCGAGTTCTTGAAGGGCAGCTTCGCAGGGATCAAGGGATATGCCGTGGGCCGGATGACCAAGAGTCGCCGCGGCAAGATCTACATCGACGACGCAGGCTGGGGTCCCGAGGCCGATTCAATCGAATACGGGTACCGGGTCCCCTTCGGCGGAATCCACGTCTTCATCGGCAAGATCGGCGAGTCGGAGCTTGAGCCGGACATCTGCACCAACATCATCGAGATGGCTCGGCGCGCGCGACCCGCCGAGGTTCAAGCCGCCGTGAAGCACACCTTTGTTGGGTTTGTGCAGGGAGCGGGTTTTGAGGAAGGATCTGCGTCTGGTGGAGAGACGGTCATCTACTCTGATGGTGAGTCCTCAACCGGTGAGACTAATTCAATGTATCAACTGCAAGACGGCGGGCTTGGGGGGCTGTTTCGATGGCGATAGTATTCCGGACCCCTATGAGCCGCCGAACAGGGTAGCGATCTTCATGGCTGGCACGCAACCAGTGCTGCAATCGTCAACTGCGGCAGCCATGACTTCCGGTTCAATGGCCGAAGCAGCGGCTGGCGCGAGCGGTCCTGTGCGCCCGCCGGCTCAAGTTTTGTCCGAGCTCTTGGACGCCTTGGCAACTCTGCTAGAGGTAGAGGTTACTCCGGAGACTCAAGCGCAGCATAAGGTGGATGTGGCGAAACTACGAGATGAGATAGCTCAAGCCAGAGTTGAGCTTAATGCTGAGAACGCTAGGATGGCGACAGAATGAGTCGCCCTGGACGCGGAGACGCAACGGATTCAAGCAGAGAATTTCCGGTTAACCTTGGACCAGAATGCATCTAACGCCGTTTTACGAAGGAGGCACATGAGTCGGTTACCTCCGGAGTACGATGCGAGGAATCTCTTTAACACACCTGGGGCCGGGCCAAGCAATCCACCTGAGGTAACCCGGGCTATTGAGGCGCCCGTGACTGGAGGGACGGCTCAGCCACGAGTCGCAGACCCGCCTCGTTTGAATTTAACCCCGCCTCAGCAGGTGCCGACACCGCCGGGTCATTTTTCTAACCCTTTGGACAACATGATTGCTGTGGTGTCGCGGCTGGCGGCTCTCCCGATGCAAGGCGAGTCTCCCGCGGTGGTTGAGACTCGGAAGGCTGTGGAGCTTCTTCAAACCGCGTTGGTTCAACAAGCGGCGTATTCGTATAGCCGTGAGCGGATCCATTCAACCCCACGCCCAAGCCGGAGTTACAGCCGGTGCATTGAGTCGCCGGCGGTTTCGAGCAGTGAGCAGCACCATAACCAGCCTCATGGGCGTGACCCGCCACGCGCTGATAACCATGCTCAGGCTTTAGTGGACCAGGCCAGGGCACGTCGGGAGGCGGAGCTGGCAGCTTATCAGCAACCCCAGCATAACTCGTCCTCGTCTATAGAAGCTGGGATGACTTCTAGGACCGTGGGGGTGCCGTGCCTAGTGCCGGCCTTACGTAATGAGCGTCTGCCCAAGGATTTTAAGGGCCCTCACAAAGTGCCCAACTACACAGCTGATCAACCTCCGGAAGCATGGATTGAGAGCTATGAGATGGCCATGGAGATGCTAGATGTCAACGACGCTGTGTGCGCCAAGTATTTCACCATGATGTTGGATGGGCCGGCTCGTACCTGGCTGAAAGGGTTACCTGCCAACTCCATCAGTTCGTGGGCACAGTTGAAGGCGCGTTTTATTCAGAATTTCAGAGATACGTGTAAGCAACCCATGTCGATCATCGACCTTGATGCTTGCGTCCAGCTGGAGGATGAGTCAACCAATCACTGGGTTCGCCGGGTCTCAGAAGTCATTCATTCATCAGATAGCATTAATGCCGGTTCAGCCGTCCTGATTTTAGAGAAAAATTGCCGTTTCCTTCCCCTCAAACAGAAGCTGGGGCGGCTTAAGTGCCACTGCAATGATATGGGAGAACTCATGGTGGCTCTAACCAAATATGCCGACTCAGATAGTACGAAAGACCCGGCGTCTGACAAAGAGAAGGCTAGCAAGGGGAAGAAGGGCGGCAATGGAAAGGGACAACATCACAATATGGCGGGTCAAGGTAACAACGGTAAGCGCAAGCAAACCGATGGCGGCTCAGATTTTGTGGCTAACACCAGCATGCAGAATAGCAGCCAGCACCGTAAAGGAAAATCATCAACGCCCTGGTTTGGTGGGCCAAAGTTTAACCTTGAGGCAATAATGAATCAGCCTTGTCCAAAGCACGGTACTCAGGATAAGCCGGCCACTCATTTATGGAAAGATTGCTTCATTATGAGGGAGTATAGAAATTCCAGTTTTTATCAGAACGGCCCGAACGGCGGGTCAGGATCCGGCTCTCACGGGCCTGGTTTTGGAGGTGGCGGTTCAAACTCTGGTTTCCAAGGCCAAGGCAATCAAGGTGGTGGTAATCAACAGTCCGGTCAAGGTAATCAGCAGCAGAAGTCTGGCTATCAGAGTAATCCGAAGCAGCTGAATAGTGGTCAGTATCATGTTTTCACAACAAACCTATGCAAGCGAGACCAGAAGGTTCATAAACGAGTAGTGAGCACGGTTGAGCCGGCGGTCCCTCGATACTTGCGATGGTCAGAGCAGCCTATCGTATGGAGCCGTGAGGATCACCCGCCCCGGGTTGACAACCTGGGTCAGCTGGCGTTAGTGGTTGCTCCACAGGTTGGTGAATACAAGTTTACAAAGGTACTTATGGACGGGGCAGCAGTATCAATATTCTCTATTATGATACTTTTTGCCGTATGGAATTGACTGACAAAGATCTCAAGCCGTCTTCTACTATGTTTCATGGAGTGGTGCCTGGTAAGTCGGCATATCCAGTGGGTAAGATAGCCTTGGAAGTGGCTTTTGGCGATGAGCATGATTATCGGGTTGAAACATTGACTTTTGAAGTGGTCAAGATTCAGAGCCCTTACCACGCCTTGTTTGGGCGGCCGGCTTATGCCAAGTTTATGGCGCGGCCTTGTTTTGCTTATCTGCAGCTCAAAATGCCGGGTCATAAGGGCACCATCACGGTGCATGGTATCAGGAAGATAGCTTTGGAATGTGAAGAAGGCGACGCCGCTTATGCTGAGTCTGTTTGTGCAACAAAGGAGTTGAAATTTTACAAGGATAATGTTGACCCGGCGGATATGAGTCCTTTGAAGAAGCCAACTACAGAGCATGACCCCTTGTTGAAGTTCAAGTCGGCTGATGACACCAAGCAGGTTGACTTTGTCCCTGGCGATTCATCCCAATAGTTTATTATCAGTGCCAATCTGGATCCGAAATAGGAAAGCGTGCTCACCGAGTTCATCCGTGAGAACCGGGACATCTTCGCATGGAAGCGTTCAGACATGCCAGGTGTACCGAGGGAACTCGCTGAGCACACTCTCAATGTTGATTCGAAATTTAAACCGGTTAAGCAATTTCTTCATCGTTTTAATGAAGAGAGATGCAAGGCCATTGGTGAAGAGGTGGCCCGGCTCTTGGCAGCCGGGTTTATCGTTGAAGTTTTTCATCCTGAGTGGTTGGCTAACCCGGTGCTTAAGAAAAACGACACTTGGCGTATGTATGTGGATTACACGGACCTTAACAAGGCTTGTCCGGCTGATCCTTTTGCTCTTCCTCGTATTGATCAGATTATTGATGCTACGGCGGGTTGTGAGCGCCTGAGCTTTTTAGATGCTTATTCTGGTTATCATCAGATCAAGATGGCAGTTAAGGACCAGGAGAAGACAACTTTTATCACTTTCTTTGGGGCCTTCTGCTATGTGTCTATGCCTTTTGGGCTCAAGAGTGCCAAGGCGACTTACTAGTGTTGTGTTCAGAATTGCCTTCATGATCAGATTGGATGCAATGTTCATGCTTATGTGGATGATATTGTTGTGAAATCTAGGAAGAAGGAGACCTTGTTAGATGATTTAAAGGAGACCTTTGACAACCTCCGGGTCTACAAGATGATGCTTAACCCGGCCAAGTGTGTATTTGGTGTGCTAGCAGGCAAGCTCTTGGGGTTTTTGGTCTCTGAGAGAGGCATTGAAGCTAACCCAGAGAAAATCAAGGCTATCACTTCTTTGGCTAAGCCGGCTTGTGTTAATGACGTCCAGCGTTTGGCGGGTCGTATCGCGGCCTTAAGTCGGTTTATAAGCCGCCTGGGAGAAAAGGCTATCCCCCTCTACCAGATGATGAAGAAAACGGATCACTTCATTTGGAGTGATGCTGCTAATCAGGCATTTGAGGCACTTAAAAAACAATTGGCCGAACCTCCGGTTCTCGCAGCTCCTATTGACAAGGAGCCCTTGCTTTTATATGTGGCTGCAAATAACAGAGCCGTCAGTGTGGCGGTTGTTGTGGAAAGGAAGGAGTCAGGCAAGGAGTTTCCGGTTCAGAGGCCGGTTTATTATGTCAGTGAGGTGCTAATTGAATCTAAGCAGAGGTACCCACATTGGTAGAAGCTGGTTTATGGAGTGTTCATGGCTAGTCGTAAGTTGAAACAATATTTCCTTGGTCATCCCATCACTGTGGTCAGTTCTGCTCCTCTAGGCGATATTATTCAAAATAGAGAAGCCACAGGCCGGGTGGCCAAGTGAGCCATTGAGCTTGGACCTCATGGTCTGAAATATATGCCCCGGACAGCCATCAAGTCTCAAGCACTTGTAGATTTCATCAATGACTGGACGGAGTTACAGATGCCTGAGGAGAAGCCTGATAATACGTATTGGACTATTCATTTTGATGGATCCAGGCAGCTGGAAGGCTCGGGGGCTGGAGTCATCTTGACTTCCCCACGAGGTGATAAATTTTGTTATGTCTTAAGATTGATGTTTCCTTGTACCAACAATGCAGCTGAGTATGAGGCCTTGCTCCATGGCCTTCGGATGGCTAAAGAGATGAATTTAAGCCGGGTCAGATGCTTTGGCGATTCAGATCTGGTGGCTCAGCAAGTCTCAGGAACTTGGGATTCCAAAGACCCGCTCATGGCGGCTTACCGCCGGGCGGTTGATGCTATTGCTGGTCATTTCAAAGGCTATCAGGTGGAGCATGTTGATCGCAGGAAAAATGAGGCGGCTGATGCTTTAAGCCGGCTGGGGTCTCAGCGTAAGCCGGTACCACCTAATGTTTTTCTGGATATTCTGAATAATCCTTCAGTTAAGTTGCCCACGGAAGAGGATCTTGCTATCCCTGATCCGAAGGTACAGTTGGTGGCGGCTCTTCACGCTATCCCTGATTGGACGATGCCATATTTGGCTTATATGACCCAGGGTGAGTTACCTGAGGATGAAACTTTGGCCAGGCAGATAACCCGGCGATCTAAGTCAGTGACCATTGTCAATGGCGAGTTACACCAATGCAGTGTCACAGGGGTGTTTCAGCGATGCATATCTCCTGAAGAGGGCCATGAAATTCTAAGGGAGATTCATGAAGGAGATTGTGGTCATCATGCCGGCTCTAAGTCTCTCGTAGCCAAGGCTTTTCGTCATGGATTTTATTGGCTGACGGCTTATGCTGATGCAGAGGACCTGGTTAGCAAGTGTGATGGTTGTCAGAAGTTTTCCAAACGAGCTCATGTGCCGGCTCAAGAATTGAGGATGATTCCAATTACTTGGCCATTTGCGGTCTGGGGGCTGGATATGGTTGGGCCTTTCAAGCGATCCAAACATAAAAAGACCCACCTGTTGGTGGCAGTTGAAAAATTTACAAAGTGGGTTGAGGCAGAGCCGGTCAGTAAATGTGATGCGGCAACGACGGTTCAATTCATTAAAGAAGGTGATTTTTCGCTTCGGCTACCCTCATAGCATCATAACTGATAATGGCACTAATCTGTCCAAGGGTGCCATGAAAGAATTTTGTCAACGTGAGCATATTCGTCTTGACGTCTCATCGGTGGCTCACTCCCAGTCTAATGGTCAAGCTGAAAGGGCCAATCAAGAGATCTTGAGAGGTATCAAGCTCCGGCTTATGGTCCCTTTGCAGAGGACGCCGGGTTGTTGGGTTGAGGAGTTTCCCTCAGTGCTTTGGAGTATAAATACTACCCTCAACAGATCCACGGGTTATACGCCTTTCTTCATGGTTTACGGAGCAGAGGCGGTTCTCCCCAGTGACATCCGTCACGACTCGCCCCGTGTGGCGGCTTATGTTGAAGCTGATAATGAAAAAGCACGTCAGGATGCTCTTGATCTCTTGGATGAGGAGCGTGACCTTGCGGCGGCTCGTTCGGCCATATACCAGCAAGATCTGCGTCGCTATCATAGCCGCCGGGTTAAAACTCGAACCTTTCAAGAAGGCGATTTGGTGCTCCGGCTCATCCAGGATCAAACTGATATGCACAAGTTATCTCCACCTTGGGAAGGGCCTTTTGTGGTCAGCAAGAACTTGAACAACGGGTCATACTACCTCATTGATATTTGGGATCACAAGGACTCACGCACATCTGAGGAGGAGACCCGCCGGCCGTGGAATATTGCTCATCTTCGGCCTTATTATACCTGAGCCACTGGCTCTTGTGTTGTACATATTTTCATCCATGTATACATTATGATCAAGAATAATAAAGCCGGCATCCCTGATAATTCAGGGCCTCTGTCGTTTCATTTCTGAGTATCTGAGTCTTTATTGTCAGTTCATAAGATCACTTGGGGGCTTCCTGCTCATTGAGCATAGCTGTGACTACCCTCTTGATCCGGCTTGCACGCCTTATTCAGAAAATTACTTGGGGGCTTCCTGCTCATTGAGCATAGCTATGACTACCCTATTGATCCGGCTTATACGCCTTGATGCAAATTACTTGGGGGCTTATTGCCCAAATTGAACAGGTACCAAAGAGAACTTGCTACAATGAGCAGTTCAAACATAGGTATCCTGTCTTGAAGGCTCATTATTGGTCACTTGGGGGCTTATTGTTCAATGAACATAGCTTTACTTACCCTTTTGATCGGCTTGGATGCCAGGTGTAAAACACCAAAAACTCCAGGTTATCCTGCCTATATGTCTGCCACTCCGCCCAGGTTATCTGGAATGACCCGCCGAACTCTTGACAGTCAATCTTATAAAGACCCTGAACTTGTCAAGGTTAAAACGGCGGTTGGTCATGTGAGGCCCGGCTTACAGGTTTAAATGAAGGATTAACTCAGTGGCTGTGCGGCCCATGAACAACACTTGATATTGAGGCTTGGCAGCCTATGGAAGCCTTGTTTTTTCTGATTTGTTATTTTCTTTGAACATTGTTTGGGTTCATACCCTTGTACCATATTGATATATGGTTTAACATGATTTAGGCCATGTAGCCTTAATCCTTATGACTCATACTTGAGCTTATTTGGGGTTTTGATAACCCGGACTGGCTTTGGACAATAAGTCGCCAGCATATTTTGATTGTGCATTTGGAGTTATGCACTTCCAGTTTTGGGCTGTTACCCTTACTGCATACGGCACTGTAAGCCAGCGGTATGAACCAATCTCACAGGTATGTGTTTATTTGTTATATGAATATGCGAGGTTTGGTAACCCGCTCTGGTTATGGACTATAAGTCGCCAGAATATATGATGTTGGACATTATGACCCACCCTGGCGTAAACCGCCAGGGTATCTATTGTTTACTCTATGCAGGAGCTTTGTAAAATAATATGATATTCCTTGCAAAGTTCATCCATGGCATATGAAAAGTTCATCATCAGTTTCAAAAGGCTAAGAACATGCACGATGGCATGACAGATCATTGTTTTCACTAGCCTATTACATGGCTTTCAAAGCCCAAATGATTAAGTGTTTTTTCAAACAAGCACTGTGATGCAGTCTGAGAGCCGCCTTGCGGATCAGTTGTCCTGGTCCTGGCGAGTTGAAGCTTCCGGGTCATCCAGCGCCGGTTCTTCTTCTTCCTCCACTTGTTGGAAGTCAGTTGTGGCCCAATTGATCCCAGTCAATGCTCTGAATACAGCCTCATCATCTATGAGGGTTGATGGATCAATATCAGGGGCAAAGGTGTGCTTACGTGTTAGCGGGATGAGATCCATGGCCTCATAAACCGGCGCTGATACTTTTGAGTAAGCCGCCTGATATTTTGTCAAGTCGGTCTCTTCAGCTAGCTTACTCGTCAGTGGGCACATTTCCTTTACACATTTGGTAAAGTCTGCGGCTTCAAAGGGAGACCCGTCTTCTTTTAAACTTGGGCAGCCGGTGGCCAATTCTTCCGGGTCAAGTTCGGCTTGCCATGCCTTCGCCTGGCTCAACGTGGTGATGGCACCGGCTCTAGCAGCTGACCGCTTTAGTTCTTCAACTCTTTGCGGCAGCACAGACAGTTTCTCCAGCATCTCCTTGATGAGTGAAGGTGGTTGCTTCTTATGTGAGACAGCAACAATAGCCCGTTGCGCGCCGGTGTACAGTTGCTCCACAAGGGTATATACGGCCTTAAGCCTTACGCGCATGTCTTGGCCCAGCCTGGAACTTCTGGAGCCTGCATCAACACAAATATTGGTAAGCCGGTTTATAACCATGGTATGTTGATGGTGAAAAATTGAAGTATTATATTGTTTACCGAAGATGGCAGCTGTCAGGCTATTGATTTGATGTTTTAAGCCGGACAATTCATCAGTTACTGGCTTAAGAGCAGCTTCAGCATCTTCTGCTCTTTTCAGTAGAGCCGCCTTCTCAGTCTCCCAGCCGTTTCTCTCAGCGCTGAAGTCCCTCTTTAATTTTTCAATCTCTTCCAAGGAGGTTCTCAGCTCTGATTTGGCATTTGAAGTCTCTTACTGTTGGGACTGGATGTTTTGCCGCAGATCATTGACTTGAGTTTCCTTCACGTTTAATTCAGCCTGCCATACACAAAGACAGGCAGCATATGGTTATGATAATCATCTTATTTGAAGTCCCAAGCATAATACAGGTATTTTACTTGGCACTTGGGGGCTAATGTACATTTGCTCTTTTGAAGACAAATCTTTAATGACCCGGTTAAAGTTTCTTCAACTAAAACCGGCTCATGGGGGCTACATATTTGGATTTGTTCATAAATATGGTGGTAAGTCCCTGCTTAGCTATGCAGCTTAAGCCGGCCCTTGGGGGCTACATAAGTGGATTTTAGTGCTACAATTTGAAGTCCCGGCTTAACTTTCCAGTTTAAGCTGGCCCTTGGGGGCTACTTGTTTTGATTCAGCAGTTACTACTTGATATGGAATGGTTATAAGATCAAATATGGTATTTAAGTCTACAGCATATTCAATTTCTTCATATACAGTAGACTTGGCGGCTGACAGATATATGTACAGGAAGAGTTTTTCAGTGTTTACCTCAAAATGCTCCTTCATCAGATTGACTAAGCCGGCTTCAAAGTCACGGCTAGTGTGAAGGCGGTTTAAATAACCCGCGTGAAGTTCCTGAGCATTGAACTGGGCATAACCTTCTAAATCCAGCTTCCATTTGCCCTTGTCAGCAGCAGAAAATTCCTCCTTGGCGCTATGTTTGGCTAAGATTGTGGGGTTGCTCGGCTCAACGTAACGGGTCCCAGTGACTATGACATCGTCAGCCTTTTCTTCAGCAGGTTTGATGGGACTTGGCAGCTTAGCACGAGCCGGGTAAACGTCCGTGGAGTCCATAATAACATTGTGCTCTTCGGGCGGCGGATCATCAATAGCTGCTTCGGAGGTTTGATGCAAAGATTCAGATATTGTCTGCTTCTTCGGGTTAGCAGCCTTGGGATCTTCAGTGGTATTGATGGTTTTGCCCGGTTTACTGGTCTTCACCTTCTTGCTTGGTTTGGCTTGACCACTGACAATGAGACATAAAGATGTAAGCATGATAATTGACAAAGGGCTTAAAAAGCAAAGAAATTCAATATTCTTATCCTGGGGCGACTTTGAAAAGGGGGATCTGAGTCCCAGTGGAATCCCCAGATGAGGAGTGAGAAGTGCCCTGATAGTTTGAATCAGAAGGATTAAGGGCTTGTCGAACAAGACCCGCTTTTGGAAAAGCTAAATCGGAGAACTGTGAAACCTCTGCTCGGCGCTTGCGAGGAACCAGCGTGTTTGGTAAGCCGGAGGAAAGTTCCCCGCCTCCGCTGTTCCGGGTTGTGCGGCGAACTTCATGCTGCTGTTTCTTCAAAATAAAGTGGGGATCCAGATAAGCTAAAGGGTGAGAAAACCTTACTTTCCGGCTCGCTTGTCGAACTTTCTGTCTTGGCAGAGATTCTGAGTCGGAGAAAAGGATAGTTACCTCTTCGCCGTTTGCATGGCTGGCCTCCGCGTCATCCTGGTAGTAATCAATGTCAATAAGATGAACAAAGAAGGAGCCAAGAGAATCAAGTTCTACCTCCGACTCTTCATCAAGAGTAAACGGATCAACTGCTTCTGATTTCTTCTTGGCAGGTTTCTTAGCCTAGATCTTGGTCCTGGTTTTCTTGGGCGGTTTATCCTAAAGCTTCTTCTTCCAGAAGGGGGAGCCAAGCTGCAGTAATTCAAGTAAGAATGAGAAGGCAGATTGACAGATAATGAGTTAATGAAAACTGCTCACAAATACTTATAGCTGGCGGCTTGTTGAGGGTGCAAAAGGGGTTCATCCCCGTCTTGCTGCAAGTGGCCAAGCTTTCGTTCAGCAATGTCTTGACCATCTTGTTGAGGCTCTCGTCGTCCAATTGCACTCGGCTGTGGCGTTGTGGATCTTTGACGTCACAGGTATACTCGCACATTAAGCCGGTCCGGCGGCTTAAGGGTAAAATTCTCCATGCGACCCAGCATCGAACTAGGTCAACTCCAGTTAAGCCATTGGCCATTAAGGCTCTGATTTTTCCAAAAATGGGCATATATTTGGCCCGTTCTGCTGTGCTGATCCGGTCAGGGAGGGGGTGCCTGTTGCTAAGCCGGCTCTCACGATAACCCGGCAAGGGATTTTCATCGTCTGGAGATGTGTCTTGGCAGTAAAACCAAGTCTGGTTCCAGTCCTTGGGATGACTGGGAAGTGCAGCGGCTGGGAAAGTAGCTTCTTTGCGCCTCTGGATTGAAATGCCGCCTAGTTCTAGGCTGGGCCCATCTGTGAACTCAGTCTGGCGGTTCAAGTAATAGAATTCCCTGAACAGCTCTACAGTGGGCTCCTATTGAAGATATACTTCGCAAAAAACTTGGAAGTTGCAGATGTTTGAAACAGAGTTGGGCCCAATATCTTGCGGATGAAGTTGAAAGAAGTGCAGCACATCACGAAAGAATTTTGAGCCGGGTGGAGTGAACCGCCGGAGCATGTGATCAGTGAAAACTACAACTTCACCCTCTTTTGGTTCAGGGGTGGACTTGGTTCCTGGGGCCCTCCAGTGGATCACATCCTTTTTGGCCAGGATGCCTTCTTTTACAAATTCATTAAGGATTTCTTCCGTGACAGTGGAAGCGACCCAATTGCATGAAGTGACGGTCTTGGTCATTTTGTTGGTGAAAAGCCTAAAGAAAAAAATATTGCCGGTTTAAAGTTATGCTGTTAAGCCGGCCAATGGTCAAAAAAATGAGTGTGTTATGCAAAGCCAATTTATATGCAGCGGATGATGTGCTTTAAACATTGGTATGATTAAACCGAAAAGCTAATGCCGGGTTATACAGGTTGTGAACATATACTGGCGGCTTAACAAGGGGACTAATGGAGTATGGCGGGTTACGGCTTATAAACCGCCCGAACAGCTGCGGTGCTACAGATCTATAAGTGAATTTTGCTAAGTGATGGGCAAATAGGTTCCACAGATTGGTTCTATGATTTTGGATCTACAGCAGTTCAGAAAAGGAAATAAATTCTAAACCTAAGGAGATGGCAGCAGAAGAACTCGTATGCTCAGATGAGACTTTTGTACAGAGGGGGTATCTTCTACTATTGGAAACGAATGCTAAAACCACTACCGCATAACTTTGGCACTGTGTTCAGATCTAACTATGTGATCCGAAGAGGAAAAAAGAAGAACGACGATGAACTCCGATGAACTGAGCAAACCCTAGTGCAGATCTGATGCAAAGCAAGAGGGGTACCTGTCGACGCTGATGGATAGCGGGAGTGCGTCGCGTTTCTTTGGTCTGTTCAGGTTGATGCAGCGGCCGGAGCTGAAGACGCTGGAGGTGAACGGCGGCGGTGGAGCTCGGGCGCTGTGGAGTTGCTAGAAGGAGGAAGACGCAGAGGCAGGGGGTAAAAGTGAAAACAAGGGCCCCCAGTCCCTATTTATAAGGAGTTGAATAAATGGCATGCGCGGGAATCAAGGAGGCTGAAAAATGGTTATGTGGTTATGTGAACGCCTTGATTTTCGGGAGGTCTATTAAGATAAAGATCTGTGGAGATATTCCGGGCTTTGTGCGAAATTGATCCGCAATGATGTCATGGCGGGTTAACACGATTCTGAGATGTGACGTCATGGCGGGTTACCAAGAACTGAAAGGGAATTGATAAAGGAAGATTCTGCTATGTCAAGAGATGAAGATTGATGTGAACTAGTTCAAATCAACCTAGAGCCTAATGTTGGGGATATAACTAATGGGTATGACTCGCCCAGGAGGGGCCGGGTCATGCCCCTGGTGGCTTAAAGTCAAGAGGCCCGATAAGGTCCAAGAAGATATGAAGATGGCGGTTCATAGAGCAAGCTAATTGAAGGCCCAAGATCCAGAGACGGCTTGAGGCCCACGGGTATGAGCCGCCATATGTTTAAAATTGTCTTGTAAGGCAAGGGTAGTTAGAAACCGAGCCGGTCACGTTTGTGTGAGCCGGCCGGGACTCTGTAAGCCGCCGGGCATCAACCTGTATATAAAGGGGTGACCCGGCGGCGGGTTAACTCAAGAAATAACTGCTCGAGAACTAGGTCAAGCATATTCGCTCCCTGGTAATCGAAACACAAGCAATACAACCTAAAGCAGGAGTAGGCTTTTACCTCGTTGAGAGGGGCCGAACCTGGGTAAACTCTCTGTGTCCTTTGTCCCATTTAACCCCTTCAAGCTAACCTAGTTGCGATGGCTCCACACCTAAGTCCTTTTGCTAGGGCATCTGTCGTGTTAAGTCCACGACAGAGAGGACGTACGAAACTGAACGGGTGGGGTGGACGGACAAAAAGCGGACGAAATTACGGTGGTAAGAAGCGATAGCCCTTTTATTAGTAGGTATAGATTCATACAAACACGACGAAATTCATGCAGACGAACATAAAGTTTGATAAAATTTACATAAACCGGCCGATATTTCGTCCATAAAACTTAATAAAACTAAACTGATTTGTAGCTGACGGTGACCTCGTCCACCTGGCCGGACTGGCCGACGGCACCTTCATAGTCATATGTGCCGTCATCATTGTCGGAGTGATCCTTTCAATGGCGGAAGGGCGCGGGGGGCGCAGCAGCCCTGCCCGGCCGCCACCTGACGCTTGGAGGAGCCGCTCAACTTCCTCTTGCACCGCGCGCAGGGCTGCCTCAGCCAACACTGGCCCTGCTTAGGGAGCCCTGCCCTTGTCCTTGCCCTTGCTGACGGTGATGGTGGTCTCTCTCAGGGACCACTCCTCCTCGATCTTGGTGAGCTCCCCATCAAGGCCGCGCAGTCGCCGCGCGGACGTCTTCGCTGTGGTCATCAACCGGTCCTGGACACAGGACGAGGAGCCACCGCTGACGCGAGCAAGGTAGTACAGAAGGCGCTCGTGCGCCTTCGTGGTTGCTGGGGTAACGTCCTCCTTCATGGCCTTGCCGCGCCAGACGCAGCGATGCCGACTCGTCGATGCTGGCGTACCGGGTGTGCGGCGGCGACGCCAGCGCCTCCGTCATGCCACGTCCAATTGGATTTCGTGGTTGTCCCGGAGAGAGGGAGGCTTCGTCTTGACGCATCCGAAAGGCGGCGATGCCGGCTCCACCTTGACACGGTGGCAAGTGGGCGACGTCGGATCCACCTTGACACGGTGGAGCGGCGACTAGCGTGGCGCCGGCCGCGGTCCTTTAGGAATAGCTAGGGTGTGCCGACCTAGTGGTCCTCGAGTGCGAGAAATAGCTAGGTTGTGCCTACCGAGTGTTAGGTATTGCGCTACCACCTAGGTAGATGAGCCTCGTAAGTTAGCTTAGGTGCTGGTCAGAGTGGTTTCCTATTTGCTGCTCGCGGTGATGAATTGCCCTTGATTCACACAGGAGGAACATACCCAACGAGTACATGGCCCGACCATTTAGCGTCGGGAAGAGCTTTCGGTTTTGTGGACCTTTTCGGCTTTGGGAACCTTCTAGAAACTTCTTGAACCGGTTTTTCTTTTTCAGTTGTTTTTCCAGTTTTCTTTCTGGTTTCTTAGTTTTCTTTTGTTTTTCATTTTTCTCTTATATTTTCATAAATTTCAAAAAATGTTCAATATCCTAAAATTTGATTTGATTTTTAGTTTTTTAAAAAAATGTTTGATTAAAAAAAATGCTTTCTAAATAATGTTTAGAATTTCAAAAACTATTCCCATTTGGAAGTATAAAAAATGCTGGTATTTGAAATTTTGTTCATGTTCCAACAAATCTTCATGTTTTCCAACTTTTGATAATATAATCTCATTTTTTAAAAATTCTCACAAATTTGAAAACATGTTCAAAAATATGAAAAAGTGTTCGTATTTTCTAAAATGGTTTATGTTTTTCAAAGAAATTGATGTTTCCAATTTTTTTTAGATTTGTGTTTTCAAGCTGACCGAAAAAATTGCTAGCTAATGTATTTCAGTTCGCTGGAGCGTTTTTCCTGTTTGTCGTCGATCCATTAGCGCGCTATAGGGTTCAGGTACGTACGCAAGAAAATGTGAAACGACTTAGGGCTTGTTTGATAGTCCTCCCGGTTCGCTCGCTCCTGTGCGAGTTTAAGGCAATTTGACGCTTAATATGTTTTTTTAAACTTTGGCAACTATATTTAGGTAACAAGCATGACCTTTACAATAAATGATATCAGAAAGTCCGGGGGTTTATCATTCCACACCCCATATTCCCTGCATTTCGCCTTAAGCATTTAACTGCGCCCTATATTACTGTGCCTGCCTATTTTCGTGTGTTAGGGCATGCACGTTAGCCCATGAAACTAGGACTACTGGTCAAGCTCACATCGATCCATCGCAACAGTGGCTTCATGATGTTTTGAATAGCGGCAGCCACTGCCCGTTGTTGGACCATGCGTCAGATAAAATAGCTTGTTTCTTTCCCTCTTTTTCATCTTTCTTTTCCCTCTTTCATCTCTCTCCTTACTTTATCAACTGAGGAAGCAGCCTCCTCTGCAAGCACCTGTCCGGTCTGCGGGGCATACGTTGAGCTTCCAGCATGGCATCTGAGCCTAGTTGGCTCTACGGGGCAGCGGTGTGGGGCATACTGTTGGCCATGCCCTAAGGATTTTCCTTTTTCTTTCTTTCAAGTTTGACTGTTTTTTTTTGCTTTTCTTTCTTCATTTTCTTTGTTTTTCTTTCTTTCTTGGTTTTTCATTGGTTTTTTTGTTTTTCTTTGTTTCTTTCTTGCTTTTAATTGTTTTCATTCTTTTGCATTGGTTCTCTTTGGTTTTGATTTTCTCTTTTTTGTTTTCTTTGTTTTTCGTTTTTAGTTTACATCGAGTTTCTTTTTTTCTTTATCGATTTTCATCGGTTTCTTTTTTGTTAAACACATGTCAAATATTTTTAGTTCACATTGAATAATTTTTGTATAAATCGAAAAACATTTTTATATACATGTTTAACATTTTGAAAGACATGATTAACATTTTTAAAAATCTATAATTTTTTATGTCTACTTTTCTCCATACACATTGTATATTTTTATATATCTAATACATATTTAACATTTTTGAAATACAAGATTAATATTTTTTTAATACATGCCAATATTTTAAATACATAGTGATCATTTTTAATGGCAATCAACATTTTTCACACATACTGTGCCAAGCTTGCTCTGAAAATTCAGAATACACCTT
Organism: Thinopyrum elongatum; assembly: GCA_011799875.1. Lineage (NCBI taxonomy): Eukaryota > Viridiplantae > Streptophyta > Magnoliopsida > Poales > Poaceae > Thinopyrum > Thinopyrum elongatum. Next base: position 152,195,055 of record CM022300.1, on the reverse strand, counting down.
ACAGGTACTCACGCTGTTGCTAAATCAATGAAATTTCTCTCTTAAAAAAGATTTTTTATACATGTTAAAAGTGTTTAAATACATGATCAATATTTTTGTACACACATTATATCTTTTGTGTATATATTTTCGTATACATGACAAACATTTTTGTATACACATTTAGCGTTTTCAAATGCTTGATTAAAATTTTCTTAGCATTTTTCAAATACTTGGTTAACATTTAAAAAATGTTTTATGTAATATTTTTTGTAATATAGTATATATTTTAGAATATTTGAAATTAAAAAGAAGGGTTTTTATCATTTATGCCACCAGTTGTGTCCCACTACTCAGTTTTGCCATTAGGATTTTCAACTGCTCAAAAGTGCCATCGCTTCGTTAGACACATGCTCAAAAATGCCACTAGACACCATTATTGTGATCTCAAATCTCTTTTCCCATGTTATAATGACATAAATACCTATGGACCACCATGCCAGCTCTCCCTCTATCTCACTACAATCAAGTGTGGGGCCCACTTGATCCCAACAGCGTTCTTATTTTCCTGTAAAATTATTCGCTTGCTTACTCCTGACAAGTAGGGCCACACTTATCATTGTGATATAGAGAGAAATGACATGTGGGTCTAGGCTTATTTTTGTCATATAACATGGTCAACGGGTTTGACGTGAAAATAACAATGTCTAATGGCATTTTTGAGCAAACATCTAACGGAACGATGGCATTTTTGAGATATCTAATGGCATTTTTGAGCAAGCGTCTCACAAATCGATGGCATTTTTGAGCAGTTGAAAATCCTAGTGGCAAAACTGAGTAGTGGGACACAACTGATGGCATAAATGATAAAAACCCTAAAAAGAAAAAGAAAAAAAGCAGAAAAACAAGCTAGTGGCCTGCCTCGCGTGGACCGGCCCATTTAGGGAAGCGCGTAACACAAGTGCACCTTGCGTCTTGCTATAAGCGCGACATAGGCGCGCCATTCATGAGATTTCCTTGTTAGGCTGTGTGGTGGGAGCAAATAATTAGAGGTTACCCCTTGCGGGGGATCTTCAGGGGGTCACTTTTGATGCCCTGGAGCACGTTAAGTGGTGCGTTCATGTCATGTGCTAGACACACTTTCTAGATTTTTTTACACGTTTTCGGGTTTAGATGAGTTCTTCTTTTTTTTCCTTTTTTGTTTTCACACGATTTTTCCTAGGTTTTGGAGAAGTGTTATTGTGAGCACTTTTTTGCGTGGGGAAAAAATTTATGCTTTCACGAGAAGTACATATTTGCTTCTTGTCGAGGCACAAATTTGCTTTCGTGAGAAGCACAACTGTGCTTCTTGGAAAAGGGAAAAAAATCGTGCTTCCAGGGAAGCGTAGATGAAAAAAACTATGATTCCACAAGAAGCACATATTTTCTTCTCGTGGAGGCACAAATTTGCTTTTGTGTTATGCTTCTCAATGGAAAACACCGAGCTTCCATAAGAAGTTCTCGAAAAGGGAAAAACAGTAAAAACACCCACTGTTACAATGAGGTGCTATACAAATGGTTTTTAACCCCTTTTCGCGACAACATTTTGAACCGTCGCCAAGTGAGTGTTTGCGATAGGGGGTCCTTCCCACACGACCCAAAAATCGTCGGGATAGGGAGCCATGATGAATACAGTTGTCCCTATAAAACTGTTTCTGATATCTCATATATCCCAAACGCTCCATCCTTGCTACTCGTGTGTGCTGGCATTACCATCGCAGTCGGTATTCTGTGGTGCTACGTTTACGATGCGCAGCCCATCACAAACAGTTCACGATTATAGAACGTGTACGATAAGCAGACAAACACACACATTCACTTTTCCCGAACCGTATGCGATAACTAATTAAGAAGATTAGCTAATCATCGTACGAGTGTCGGATATGATTACGAAACGTCGGACCGTCATACAGCGTCGTACATGATAACTATCGCACACGCTATTCAGTGATGCAACATTTACGATGCGTACCACATCAGAAACAGTTCATGATTGCAAATCGTGTACGATAAGGCAACTATCACAAACATTTAGTTTGCCCGCACCATTTGTGATATTGTTTGACATCACACATGCTTTGTAAATGGCAACTGTGTACATGCTCGCACACGTTTCCTCTCCATGAACCGTGTCGGATTATGGTGTATATCACAATCGTTTTTGTTTTACCTATCATGTGCGCCGTAACGACCTGCAGAGCATAATTTCACCGTAATTTAATTGCTGCTGTTTAAAATTGGACCGGATTTGAATTTAAAAGTATGCTATAACTTTATTCATATCCATCAGGTTCAAACAACCAATGCATTATTTGATTCACATGTACATATGTTCAAGAATTACATAAGCACCAAATAAAGAATGATGAACCACAGTTGTATACTTGTTCTATTAAAGACGGTAAAGAAAAAGGCGAAATATATTCTGGTTGCTGAACAAGGTGAAGCGGAATGCACATATTGTGCCCTCCTCCATGCAGAATGCACGCACGACTCTAGTCCAACCCCTTGTGATGGCCGCCCGCCCACCCTTCACTGTCTTCATGAACACATCTAGATAGTCATCGTGTTCTGGTAGAAATACTTTAACCTTTGCATGCCCACCAATCATGTAGTTTGAGAGGTAATCTTGAGTAAACTGCTTTGGGAACCACTGCAAAGGAAAAAGATCCAGACACTGTCATCTAACACAACTCATTATGGGCAGTAAAAAGAAGGCTGCAAAGTTCTTACTTACCATCCTGCAGTTCGCTATTGTCTTGGATAAAGTGTAAACAAATAGTTTAATTGCCATCTTTTGACCCATTTTACAAATAATCTTTGTCAGCTTCCTCACTTGATGCTGGTTCATCAATATCTCATTACCCCATACGCAGAAAGTGTCGAAGCGCGGATCTTTACCAATGACATATGTACCTAAAAGCACCAAGTTAATATTAGAAGCTAAACATCAATTGCACAATGATGTAGTACAACACTCTCTCCGTCCCATTATATAATATCTTATAACATCCAGTATACTCACATATTGGATGAATTAACATCTTATATTATGGGTCGGAGGGAGTTTATTGCATTTTTACAAATTATCGGCTGATTAACTGCTGCTGTGTTGTTGTTGTTGTTGTTGCTGCTGCTGCTGCTGTTCTTCTATGTATATCTAGACATCATCAAAACATTAAGGTAACACTCTTCCTTGTTGCTATGTAGCCTAGGATTGCATATTTCGACATTCAGTACAGTGCATGTTGCTATGTAGCCTCAGATATATTAGATATGCCTTAGTTAACCTAACGATAAATGGGTTACATATATATTCAGTTAAAAGTCCGATTCACCGATTAGTCCCTTATCAGCCCCCAGCCTATATGGTACCAGCTACCGATATCCTAAACTGTGAGTATATATAAGTCACGGGATGAAACTAACCTCGATGGAAAATAGCAGTCGTTCCCAAAATTGTCCTGTGTAAGTACATCGAGAGGCATGTTAAGCACAACAGGCTAAACATCAATCAAATATATCCATGGCAGACAAAATAATCTTCAAACGGTAGCTTCAGTGTGCAGGTTTAAGCACGCTAGTTAAGCAAAACAAGTGGAAAGGTGTGTTAACTGCAACATGCCTAACATTTAACAACAAGCAAATATAGTCATTCAAACTGGTATTGTGCCGGTCTAAGTACACTGGTTATTGTTAAATAAAAATGAAAAGGCGTGTTAACTACAACATGCTTAACAACAACCAAATGTAGTCATTCATAGTGGTATTGTTGAAACTGGTATTGATGAAATTGAACTGCACAGTTCATACTTGCACATATAGAACATCACGTTGTGAATAACTGGAATAAACAAGGCATACTATGAACAACCAAAGATAGCATTTGAAACTAGACATATGCTAACTACAAACAACTGAACAACAAAAAAACTTTGAAAGAGGCATATGCTAGCTATAGCAGGCTTAACAGTAAGCAAATATATGCATTCCTATCGGTATATATGTTTAAAACTGGTATTAATGAAAATGTACTACACAGTAAATAGTTGCATATATAAAGCATCACATTGTGAACAACTGAAATAAACAAGACATACTGCTAACAACCAAATATAGCAATTAAAACTGGACATATTCTCACTAGACTACAAAAGGCACTCGACAAAACAAATCATGGGTTCCCCCCTGTGAAGAGGCACATCAAAACAAATCATGGGTTTCCTTACTTGTCACAGATGGGCTCGTTCCCGTGGGAAGAGCACGAACCCTGGGTGCGCTCCATGTTGTTGCAGATGGGCTCCTTCCCCTTGGAAGAGCACGGCTGTAGGGTGCCCTCCCTGATGTCGCAGATGGGCTCTTTCCCCTTGGAAGAGCCGGAGAGGGTGCCCTCCTCGTGCTTGCCGTTGATGAGGTCTGACTTGGAAGCTGTGGATCCCAAGCCAGTGTCGCAGAACGTGTCCTTCAGAAATGATAAAAGGGGCTCAATGGCGATGTAGGATGGAAAATTCTTGACAGCGAGCCAGAGGAGATCAGCGGCGGGGCCATGGATGAGATCGACGGCGGTTGAACCCTAGGGGTTGGGGGTGGGCCACTTAACCTGTGACATAGCCTGCATCAGGCCGTCGCTGTCGACGACCTCGATGTCGTAGCCGGCGTCCGCGACATACCCGCATACTCTGGCCCGCTGATTGAGAGCCTGCAACCAGTAATGGTCGTCAGCTTCCTCGGCGGCCAGCTCGGCGACGTCGGGCGAAGAGGCCGTGATACACCTCTTTCGGGCCAGTCGCTCCTCGAGCCCCATGGGAAGCGTAGCCGGGCTTAGGCTGCGACGCTCTGGAGTGGGGGATGGGGATCTGTGGGAAAGGGGGCGTTTGGCAGGCGTCATCTAAGAAACTCAGGGCAGCTAGGGTATGGAGATCGGTGCGTAAGCTGCACGGGCAAACCGGCAGATGCTGACAATGAAGGCCTTGCGGTGGCGACCTTGCTAGGGTTTTGAGCGAGGGAGGGGTTGTGGTGTGTGTGCGCGCGCGCGCCCGAGGAGTTTTTGGGGTGTGTGTGTGGAGGGGGGTGTTTGAGGAAATGACACGGCTACTGAAAATTTTACTACGCGGGAGTCAAACGCTGGAGTAAAATGCCGGGGCTATTGAAAATTTGGATGATGGTGCATCGCACACGGTCCCGAAATAACAACCGTGTGTTATGAAATAGAAAAACCCTTGAGCCGTGCAGATATTTTTGAGGGATGCAGGCGGGAGCGGGAACAACAAACATCACAACCGGTCGAAACATAATAACTGTGTGTTATCAAACAGAAAAACCCTGTAGGCGGGTAGATATTTTTGAGAGGGGAAGCCTCGTGGAGCCCAATGTACTGTGCTGACGTGCGTGACAGGGGCACCGGCGTGGCACACAGTTTGTGTGAGTGAACCATGTCTGTTGCGTCATCCGACTTGTCTAATGTTCATAAATTTGACGAAAATGACGCGGGAAAGGGTGAGAACACGAACACACTTGCATGTGGACCAAATATATGTATGAAAAGGGTGGTTTGATGCTCAAATACCAAAGGCACAACTTCGATGTGGCACCTATCTCACAAAGCGCACGGTATTGCTTGTCCCCCCCTCGTGTCGGCAGGATGGGAATTCTAAGCTATGAACGCATGCCCGCCCCCACGGAGGTTCACCTAGCAAAGTGCGAAGTAGCAGTCCCCCCATCAAGCGCGCGCGCACACACACACACACACACACACACTTTCAGTCAGCGGGAGAGGTCATCTCACCAAGATGTATTGTAAAACGGACCAAGAAGAATCCACCTTGGTCGTACAACCTCTCTCTTGTTGTTGGTCAAAGTGATGAACGTCCATGCGACCCTAGAGATGGGCTAGCTCGCGAATAATCACGCAAGTAGATAGTCCCCGAAGACAACCATTGCCTGCATGTGGCCCAAACATATGTATGGAGTGTTGATGTTTGAATACACAATGGAACAACTTTGTTGTGGCACCGTGCTTTGGAACCAGAAATCCCCACACGGAGCGAGGGTTAGTTGATGACGCATTGTATATATGTATGTCACACCACACTTCGAGCCGATGACGGGGATTCATGCATGCATGCATAGTATGCACTCAAACTTAGGTCTGAATCTCACCATGACCTACTACGATAACACGAACCAAAGGAAGAATCCACCATGGTAACCTATCTCGTTGTCGGTCAAAGTGATCATGGATGTCCATGCGGGCCCACGAATATATAGGCTTATCACTGATAACCACGTGAGGGAGTGTACCGTTCGAAGACAACCACTAAATGCATATGTATGTATGGAGGTGATGCGTGCATGTTTGAATACCATGCACAACATTGATGTGGCGCGTGCGTCGAAAATCGTACAGTCCCCACATAGAGCAAGATCGGTTCATGACGTATCGTGGTACTACCCACTTCGACTCGGTGGGAGGGATTCATGTGTACACATGCATGTGTGCTCAAACTATATCATGCCATCCCAGAGCATGACCTATATATCGTAATACAAACCAAAAAATAATCCCCTCCTAAGTCAAATTAACCTCTCTCGTTGTCGAGCAAAGTAATGATGGACCAAGCGGGCCCACAGATGGAAAGCATCGATATCGCTGATAACCGCGTGAGTGGGTGCGAGAGGACAACCGCCATCGCTTTGCATGTGGGCCAAACATATGTATGGCGAGGTGTGTGTGGTTGTGATGTTTGAATACCCAAAATGCATAACTTTGATGTGGTACATGCCTCGAAAACCATAAAGTCCCCACACAGAGCGAGGTTCATGAAGCGTACTACATATGCTGGTCCCCTTCCCCCTCTTCGACGTATACTATATGCTCCTACCGTAATACAAACAAAAAAGAATCCTCCTAGATGATGAAATTAATTAACCTCTCCCGATGTAGGTCAAAGTGATGCATGCATGGACGACGACCTCACGAGCCCACAGATGGAAGCGTCACACGTGAGTGTCCTAGGATAACCACCGCCTGCATGCATGTGGCTCAAAGAGGTGTTGTGTGATGTTTGAATAGCCAATGCACAACTTTGATGTGGCACGTGCCTCGGAAACCGAAAAGTCCCGACACTGAGTGAGGTGTGTTCACGGATGCGTACGTAGTATATATGATGGTCCCCTCCCACCTCTTCGACGCGTACTATATACTCCCACGGTAATACAAACAAAAAAGAATCAACCTTTGCTGGTCAAATTAACCTCTCTCCCGGCTGTTCGTCGAAGTGATGGACGACGACCTCGTGGGCCCACAGAAAGCGTCACACGCGAGTGAGTGTATGTATGAAAGGGTTGTGTAATGTTTTAAACAACGAATTCATGACTTTGATGTGGCACCTGCCTCACAAAACGGCCAATCCACACGGTGGCTCACGACTCATAGTGTACTGCCAGCCCCCCACCCCAGACGCACACACACACAAACCACGCATCCACCGCAACTACGATGCATGTTAAATTTTCCCGTGGTGAACATATGTCACCAAAGGAGGGACGTTTTAATTTTGAAAAAAAAAACAGAAATCATTAAGACGTTTTAGTACATTGATTGATTGTCTAGGGGTATAATGTGCAAAAATCAAATTTGAGCTACATGCACACGTGATAGTGCACCTAAATGGATTGGAAAAACACTTGTCTCACTGGGTGCATGTTTACTCCCCGTGCAAGAAATTTCAAACATTGAGAATCTTGATTTTTAAAATCTAGTACATCCAAAACTTATTTGAAATTCATGAAACTTATCGTGTTGTCATATGAACACCAATACACAGTGGTATTGTACTTTTTTGTCAAATTTGAGACAAGTTTTGATGTAATATTTATCTTCTTACAAACGGGAGATTATTAATAATTGGGAACCAATATCGTAAATGAATTATTTATTTGAACCATGGGCGTTAGACCAACAATGGATATGTGTCATGCTTCGGTTAAGCAATAAAGCGGCAACATTAATCATCAAAAAAGAAAAATAATATATGTGACGCCACGCGACCCGTGTGCCGTGCGAGCAGGCGTGAGTTGACGGGACGCATGCAAGCAGTCCACCGCGCAGGCAGACCGGGAGGCATGCATGCAGGTGTGTAAATTGACGGCAGGCGTGCTCCGTGCGCAGTGTCATCGGGAGGCGTGCGAGTAGCTGTGTGAAATGACGGTAGGCATGCCAACAGTACGGTGCGTAGGTTTACCGGGAGGCGAGCCAGCGGTTTGATCGCCGCCCGCCTCTCTCCCACTACTCCATATTAATGGCGCGCCCGAGCGGCCGCACCCCCACCCTCGCCACACACACAGTCCTCTCTCTCTCCGCCTGCATCCTCGACGCCGCTCTCAGTCCTAAAAGCCGTCAGTGTATGAGGATGCGGCCGAAGCGCCCCATCGGAGGGAGTGGCGACGCCGGGGCTGCTGAAGCACCGGAGCACGGCGTGAAGATGGAGACAGAGGTTGCCGTCGCCGCCGACAAGGTATCACTGCACCTTGACATCGTCGACGGCGTCGTGCTTCCACAACCGGAGCCGGAGGTCCACACCGACTCCGGCGATGACTCCGACGACGACGTACAACCGGTTAGTCATCTATACCCATTTATGTCTCAAATACATCCTAGGGTTTCTTTGGTTACTCCTGCCTCCCCCTTTTTGGAATAGAAATCCTATGGTTATGTTCTCTCAATCCATGAAATCTGAGTAAGTTTCGTTAGATCCGTGTAGTGTATTGATTGTTTGAATGGTACAAATGATAAGTGATTAGTTATTTCATCTGTGCAAATGATTTCTGCTAATAATCCGACTAGGGTTAGTGTTCGTGCTAATAATTCCTAGCCAGGTCTTGACAATTAATTTTGAATGACCTACATATATGTTTGTGCCATTTTTTCTTTTAAGATTGGTTTGTACATAGACGATTGTGCTTAAAAATAGAACCATAATCTCTTGATATGTCTAAAAAAATAGCCATAAGTTCCTAATTCTACTTTACGGCATGTAAACATTGATTTGATGCCAAATTTTGGCAACTGCCAAATGTTCGCTAGAGATTAGTTTGTATTCCAAATTTGACGCCACATTTTTTTTACTATATGTATAGGTGCTATCTGAATGATGTCGACAGCGAGGATAAAGATGGCCAAAGGAGGTACAAGAGGCAAATCCTTAGGGAGCTTTATGCGGGAATGCATAACAAGCGTATTAGGACCTGAAACGAGGGCCATCGATGCCCATTTTGCAACCAAAAGCTTCATGACGCGTATCAAAGTGTTCTGGCACATGCAAGAGGACGAGCCGTTGGCTCCTTCAGGCAGAAGTATTCTCGCAGGGTGGCGCATCTCGCGTACGCTGAGTACCTGGAGAAGCTTCTGGATCGTGCCGACAGATGATATGAGATGTGGGATTGAACTATGTATGGCTATGTAGTGTCTTAATTATAAATGTGCTTGAGTATGCTTAATGACGGTTGAACTATATACCTATGGTTGAACTATGCTTGTGTACGCTTATTATCTATGCATGAGTATGTTTAATTTATGTTTACTTATGTCTAAATGTGGGATATGAATGCAATTAGTTCGGTTGATGGAATCTACCTTCGTCCTGATTTATTGGTCCCTTTTGTAATTTATGTTAAATTTTGACCAAAGATTTAACTGATAAAATGTTAGTGCAGGTCAGCAAAAATTATATCATTGGATTCGTATTTGAACATAGTGTTCAATGATATAATTTATGGTGACATGCATAAACATTTGTTAGTTAAATCTTTGCTCAAAATTTAGCATAAATTACAAAGGGGACCAATAAATCAGGACAGAGGTAGTACGTCAATCACACACGGTTCGCAAATTGGAACCATGTGAAATGACTTTCATTTTCCCAGTTACATCAATCACACACGATTGGCTCTAGCAAACCGTTGCCTCCGAAACTCTTTGTGGGACAGAAAACCCTCACCACCCATTTCAAAAAAGAAAAAAGAAAACCCTCACCATCCCCACGTCAGAAAAACCCTCACCCCGCCCGCCACCCCCTCCGGTCCCCATTCACAACTGCACAAGCTCCTCCGCGACTCTGCATGGCACCGCCTATCGCCGCGGCAACCACTTAGCTCGACGCCTGTCGCCGCCGCCAGGCTGCCGGCAAACCCCACCGCATTTCGCCACTTCCGCTTGCCGCCGCCTATCGTCGTCGACTTTCTCGATGCTGCTCGCGGTTGACCCAGCTCCGCCCGATTGGGGAATCCGCGGTATTGAGGGTTTTTTCTCATGGACAACAAGGTAACTAATTTACTGAAATATTCTCTCATCTCTTATCCCAGTTCATCTGCCTCCTTTACTCACCCGGCCGAAACCGCCATGAATTCATTTTTATTGGAGCTGATTTGAGGGTTTTCATTCATTCATAGAGTCTACTGTGCGCGGACACATCAGGACTTTGGTGTCTCGGCCAGACATCCGCGGAGTTCCATCTCACTGTACGAGATGACTTCAGGATGCGCATGGTATGTTCAATCTCACCCTACATCGATTGACATGGCCTACTTTCCTTAACATATACTATATATTGCTACATCTGGATAAAAGGTGCCACATGCAGCATATACGTCAAAGAATTTCCCCCCTCTTCTTTCTATATTAGGCAAATTAATTATGTATTGTTCTTTCGATTACTCTCATATTCCCATGACATCATGGTTACACTATCTGTTTAATTATAGTTTTTTGTCCTTTGATTTCAACTACTGTACCGTTCTTTCAATTTCGCCCATATTTGCATTTTACTATATTATTTAACAATTCTACCATTTTCTGTAGCACATCCCTTGCTATGCAACAACATCTGTAGTACACAATCTTGCCCTTTACGTAACTCAAGACTGCACGGATGTCATACTAAACACAAATCATGGATTTACAATCGTTGCTACTGTAAGACTTGATTCACGTGGTGACTCCTATTTTGGCACGGGCCTTTGGACAGAAATTTCTAAGTTCTATGTACTGAAAGCTGGCACTAAAATTGCACTGCACATAAAAGAGCCTGATCATGAGATATATGCTAACTTCTCCGACGATATCATCCGTCCAGACTTTGTTCGAAGTAAGTGTTCTTTTCAAGTATCTGCATGTTGACTTACCCAGAAATATCAAAGGAATTGTGTAGTATTTAAGCAACCAATTGTTATTCCATTTTCTTACTATATTCCTACCTACTAACTTCTAGTTACCAATACACTTTTCTTTTGCCCTGTCTTAACTAAATGTTCCCTGTACTCCCACTTCTATCAGAAAGCGCCGCTGACGAGGAGACTCCGGAGGTGGAGAACGAGGCTGCCAACAAGAGGAGGCGGGTCGAGAAAGAACTGCAAGCGACTCCAGCAGGCCTAGACTTCATCATCAGCCTCCACGATGATATGTTGATAGTCATCATCTCCCTCCTCCCAATCAAATATGGGGCGAGGACAACCGTCCTTTCCCTGCGGTGGCGCCCCCTATGGCACTCCACCCCTCTCGACCTCATCGACGCCCACGAGCTCTGCCATGGCTATCGCAAAAGCTTGGATGCGTTCTCCCAGATCCTCGCTAGTCACCTTGGCCCAATCAGAGGCCTTATCACGGGCAAGTTCCGTTCCAACTGCAAGGACCGAGCCAAGCTTGATGAGTGGTTCCGATCCCCCGCCCTAGATCAGCTCGAGGAGCTCAGTTTTAATGATGGGCATATGCAATGTTGAGGATATCGCTTATCGTTAGCGTCTCGGTCACCTGGGGATTAGAGATTAATCAGAAATCGGACGATTAATCGATTTTATCGGTCGACTATTAATCGCCCATTTTCTTGCAAATCCCAGGTTCCCAACACTAAAATATGTTATATTTAACACCAAAACAATATTGGACAGAAGTGTTACCTTGATTCCTAGCCTATGAATCCTCTTATAATGACAAACAAAATAGGACAATAGTATATATTGCAAAACAAGGTCCACAAAACATAAATAAACATAGTTTTTGCAAACATAATGTTAGGAATAGGCCTGATTTATCAACAGATTCCTGATAAATCGCTTGTCAGAGTGATAAATCGGCCTAAACGATAAACGGTGAAGATAAAGCATAATCTTATCGGTTATCCCATGAGTACCGATAAATCGGACGATAAATTGCTGAATCGGAAGATTTCTTGAACAGTGGGCATATGCGCTTGCTGCCAACGTCCGCGCTCCACCTCACGCCCACGCTATGCCTCGCCAAGTTCATGAACTGCCATTTCCACCCCTTAATGACGCGTCCGCTCTTTTTCTACCATGACTGAAGCACCACGAGCTCGTCGCCGTCTGCATCCCAAAGGATGACATGGAGCGCCTGCTCCGCGGCTGTACTGCACTCGAGTACCTTCGTCTTCGGCGATCATGGGTTGAGTAGTTTCCACATCACCTCCATGACTCTCCGGACTATTTATGTGTGTTGCTGGTGCTGCAACAAGAGATCACAAAAGGTGGGCCACAATATGGTCATTGAGGACACACTTTCATTTGAGAGATTACTTGTAGTTGATCAATAAGGTCCAACAAGAATCAATGTCATTTCTGCGCCGAAATTGACAGTGGTGGGCTACTCGTCTGTCAAATACTTCGAACTTGTTATTGGATCCACACCCGTTCAGGTACAATAGTCGCCTTCTACCTCTCCTTGATATCAACATTATTTCTAATTTTGAAGATGTATGTTCGTCTGTCATCCAGAAAATGATTCCGACAATCTTGACCCCGAATCTGCGCACAGTGAAGGTCTTGGCACTAGAATCTATCAGCCCCAACCTGCACCAAGTTGTCAGTTTTCTGAGATGCTTTCCGTGCCAGTAGGAGCTGTATATCGAGGTGATGTTCCTTTCCTGTTAAATGTTAATCATAAGGGAGTTCAATTTTTGGCACCTTTTCCCAAGTTTACAATGACAATGTACTATGATTTCTGAAGGAATTTTGGAGGATTCCAGTACATACATTTTTTCCCCATATTGGTTGCTTGATTCATATTGTTACAATTCATAAGAATTTCTTCTTTGGATTCATCTGTACTAGTTTTCTTAGGGAATTTGTCATCCACTCGAACCTCTTGTGAAGAAGGCTATATTTTTCTAGATTGTAATCAAATGCCCATGTTAATCATGTCGGATCGAAGATGGCACGTTAGTGCATTTTATAAATCCTGTAAACCAAATAGGCCTGTAGTAGTGTTCAAAACTGCATGTAGGCACTAACACGTTCTCTTCTTTTGCAGATAATATTAGGCCCGGTGGTGGATAATGTGATATAATATAACAATCACATCGAATGCCTAGATCTGCATCTCTCAGAAATTACTTTGAACTCATACAGAGGGACCTTACCGGAGATTATATTCGCCAGGTTATTTGTTGTCAAAGCAAGGGTGCTGAAGGTAATGAGGTTTTCCCTGCATTTATTTCGTAAAAATGAATGGTTTGTTGATCAGCGCCGGCGGCTGCGGCAGAATGGAAAAGGCTCCAAAAAAGTTGAATTTCATTTTAGAACTTCAGATGACAGAGTAATCGGAAGTCATCGTGTCAACCCCATACATGACTTGTCAGTGGCTGATCCCTTTGCAGAAATGATGAGGTTTCGAAACAAGCCTTACAAGTGGTAATATTAGTTTGAACCTCTCTTATATCCATGTTTAGCTGATCAGCATGGGCGTTTGCAGCTGAATGAGCTGAATTTTATTTCTAATATCAGTTTGAACCTTGTAATCTTCGAATTTGAGCCATATAACTCTGGAATTTGAACCTTGTAATATTTTGGGCTTTTGTGGTACAATCGTTGAAATGGCATCGTATGAGACTCGTATATTGGTAGTACTATTTTGACCTTAATATGTAATAGACTTAGATTTTATTAACCATTCTCGAATGTGTTTCCCTTCTCGATCTCATAGCAAACGATCTGTATAGCTAACTCGACTGCGATCTTCTACATTATTGCACACAGTTGGTTTCTTCAATCGTGTGCCCTGTAGAGCGCATAATTAATTATCGCACTCGAGTGTCCATCATCATCCTTCTGTGTAACTTTGACCACAAGGGTGCCTCCCACCGCGAATCCCAGAGTCGTGGGCCGTCAGATTACTTTATCCAATGGCCTGCATTTAGCCACGTGGTCCTTACCTAAAGCAATTGAATGTGAGCCGTCCGATCACAAAGATCCAACGGTCTATATAACTTGACACTCGTATACTATATAGGAGTATAAGTATATATAATATAGTGTAAAAAACGCTCTTATATTATGGGATGGATGGAGTACTTGTTTAATCACACAAAAAATGTTTCCTTTACCACTATTTTTCTCCAAAAGGAAGCAAGCCCTCGCCCTCTTCATCAAACTAATGCACCGTAACAGCCCAGGATCAACACTTCCCTTAGTAGTTGATTGTGCATCATGTGCATTTCATCAGCATTTCGTAAGCATCCTATTCCGTTCATTAAGGGTTTAATTTGGGTATTTTTTAAAATCGTAAATTATTTTTGCCAATTTTATTGAATGGTGAATATCTAAACCTTTCTCCCTTTTGGTGTTCTAGCCCAAGACTCATTTCCACACTTGCGCACTGCCTCTTTGTAACATTTGGGAGCTCACAATTTTTTTCACAATTTTGACACAAGCCTAATACCTACCTCTAGTTCAAACCTCTTCGTTCTTTTTCTCCCCTTTTATTCAAAACTATTGCCAAAGCTTATCCGAATGGCTTGGATATTTTTGTGTGGTCTTGAGATATACTAGAGAGGCCACCTACAAATATGCACGCCATTTGGAATTCATTTGGCCCACAAAATATTTCCAAAACTTACCTTTTCTATTTTCTGTAAAAGAAAAGAAAAAATAATTCCCAGCCAGCCTCCCTCTCACCCTTTGGCCCAACCCACGAGCGCTACCTAGCTAATTCCAGCCCACATAGCACCACACAGTGAAATCACTAGTAAGGGTTACCCCTTGCAAAGGTCACCCCCACCTTCTCACGTGCTAACAAGTGACACACTGAATGTACGCCACTTATCGCAACATGATAGTTGTTCCTTTTTTTCTAGATTCGTTTATTCAAAATGATTTATCTCTTGAACTATGCATCCAAATCCCAAACCGTTTTCTACATTGGAATTCTCTCGTCGAGATCTTCAAAACTAGATTGTTAATAGGTTTCGATGATTTCTTTATGAAAAACAAAAAAATAGGAAAAATAACAAAGAAAAACAATACAAAAAGGATAAAGAATGAAAACAAAAAAACGGCAACCAAAAAAATGAATGACAAAAAACGTAGCTAGAAGCAAGATAGTGGTCACTACTGCAGGATGCTGCTAACGCGACACTACAATCAGAGACTCTTCGACGAAAATATGTGCGATGCATTAATCACAATCGGTGTTGTAAAAAACCGTCAAAAAGGATGCAAAACATTTGCGATGGCGGATACATCAAACACGGTTCTGATTTTAGTTACATGTGCGATGCGGGGCCTACGGTTGATCCATACGAACTGTTTGCGATGAGAGAGAACAACAGAAACGGGCAGGCAGATCAAGGTGTGTGCGATATACGGTTTGTGATGAGGCGGAACAACAGAAACGGGCAACCAGATGAAGGTGTGTGCGATATACGGCATACAGTTCACTCGGATGAACTGTTTGTGATTAGGCAACACAAAAGAAATGGCCAGCCAGATCAAGGTGTGTGCGATATACGACATATAGTTCACTCGGATGAACTATTTGCGTTGAGCCAAGAGAACAGAAACGGTACAACTTAACAAGATGTGTGTGATACGCGGCAAACATGTCTGTAATCGAAAATATATGGGAAGACCGATAACAACACAGACGATTCCTGTTAACAAGCCGTGTGTGTTGTGAGCAAACGATTGCTGGTATACAATTGTGAGTGATTGATGAAATCATCACCGACGGGTTCCATTGTTTAGTCCGTGTGCGATGTGATTTGCTCTGTTTACAGAACATCAACATATATACTTATAAGAATATCATTGCACAACCAAATTAAGCATACAATTACATAAGTGACTGCACACATAATATTTCCACACACCAAAGTAAGCAATTACATGCATACTAAACTAGGAGAAACGATGATCTAATCATCTACTTCTTGTTGTGACGACGCTTGCCATTGCTCTGCTTCCGGCTGGATCCCTGGCCGCTTTGGGGAAGGAGGCACTTCCTCATGTCAACGATCTGTCTGTATATCTCGTAGCTCGTGTACGCCTCCTTGGCCATGTACACGACGTGAGCTTTGTCGAGTTTCTCCATCCGGACCGAGTGCCAGGCACGCTTGTCCTTGTTGCAAGAATCCTTCATGTCTCTGTAGTAGGGGTCGATGATGGCCTTGGCGAGGTGAACCAGTGAGTCCTTCTCATGCTCCTTGCTGCCCCAGATCTTGTATTGGCCCTGGATGTCGACAAGATTCTGGCAGGCGATGCCCGAATTCTTGAGCACTTTTACATCGTTGGTGATGTCCACCGTAGCGAACATGTAGTGGGGACTGTTGACAAACCTGGCGAAACGCTCGCAAGGCCTTGTGGCCAGGCAGTAGTGGTAGACGAGGACGTGATTGCGCACGCACATCTGGGCGACGACGACCTTGGGATGAGACTCGGCATGAGCGCGGGTGTACTCGAGGTTGAACCCGACCACCTTGTACTTCTCCTCAGCAAGCAACAGCTCCATGATGTGGATGGAGTGCTCCACCCAGACAGGGTTGTTTGTGTACACCACCGAGAGCTCCGTAAACCTTATGTGTGTGTCCACCACAACATGCATGGTGAACTGATGCTCGTCGTCAGCAGCCGCTCGGAGAGCGCCATTGAAGCCGCGCAGGATACCCTCTAATTTTTTTTCATGATAGGTGTGCTTTTTGCAATAATGGGGTGCGATCGAAAGGTTAAAAAGACATAAGGGTTAAATGGCCTTGCTATCAGACTGCTACTGTCAGAGTGTTGCAGGCTCGTGATTCTTCCTCTCGCCACTGCTACTAGAAATCTCTGCCAGGGCTCCCGTGCCTGTGAGAGAGTTATGCCCAACAGTAGCAGTGTAGCACCATTCATCTGGAAAAGAAGTACTACCAGCGTACGTACCAGGCAAGTACCACTAGGCAACGTGTGAGAGAGAAAAAAACTGCATGCAACAACGCACCGTCCGACAGTTCACATTCAAGTGCTTTGGATAGAAAAAAAGAGAACTTAATATGTGTTGTAACTAAACAACATTATTACTTTCTCTTATAAACAAGTTTCACAACATTATGAACCGAGTTGGATGGTTGGGAGGATGGTTATACCCACAGCCCATTCGAGATCAAACTTCAAGTTTGCCATATGTTTGTCTCATTAAGGCGGAATATTCTTTTAGTGGGAGGTGACGTTCCCGTGTTAGCAAGTCACCTGTGATGACTTCGTCAATCACTATCTTATTCAAAAATAAAATATCATGACCCAAATTTTCCTTTGTTTCACCAATACTTTGCGTACACTTCTAATTGATCGGACTGATCAGTGTATGATGCATGTGTATGGAATTTACCTGATCTTGTTATTTGTTAAATATATTAATAATATGATTATGTACTAAGTAAAAATGCCTTCAATCACTCTGAAGGTACAACATTTTTCATCAGAATAATAATCCTTAAACCTACACGTGCATGGCACGTGTGATGTACTAGTACATCTCTATATGGCCAAATTAAAAACGGTTGAAACAGGTGGTTGCCTTCAGTGCATACAATTTGAAGGTATAAAAAGAAGAGAATATGGAAATATCTAAAATATGAAGTCTCTATCTCTCAATCTTGAGCAGTGTTTCATTTCGACCCTGAAGAAACTATGAAAATAAGCTCATCTAGGGATGCATGCTGTCTGGTCCTAAAGCCCGATCGAAGCCAATTAATTAGCCTCTTGCAGAGCAAGATGGTGGAGCGTTGCCTCTAACACACGAAGAAGAGTCAGATCTTCTTCCTCTATAATTCTTTCTTCTTCGTCTGCAAATTAAATAATCCGCAACGCCGTCAGGGCTTTTAACGCTACAAGAAAGTATGCCGCGGGGTAGCTCTTGAACATGAATGTACATACCTTGGATGCAGCTGAGTAGGCGGATTTGGGCGACGAGGCTGAGGACGCCGACTTGGGCGACGCGGCTGAATCCGCCGACTCGGGCGATGAGGCCGAATCTGCGGACTCGGGCGATGAGGCGGGGGATGTGGCGGTGGCTCCTCCACTGGAGCCTTTTTTATAGGGAGGAGAGTTCCCAGTTGGCGGTGGCAGAATCCAAGAGTCGCCGAAGATGTAGTGTGTGCCGATGAAGGGCTTGGCCTGGGCCTCGGTGAGATCCACGGCCCACCCGACCCTCTTCCTCGCGTCCGACCCCGGCCCGCTGCATTTGAACTCGCCGTAGTAGATCCCGCTACTGCACGCACGTACGCATGCATTCGATAAACATGAGTGATGGGATGAAGATGATCCCTTAATAAAGAACATGCATGAGCGAGAATGTCCAAAATCAACCTGCTTGATTAGTATGCATCAATGATCAAATCCTCCATCCATCCATAATGTAAAGGAGTCCCATACATGCATGCATGTTACCTTACCTCTCAGGCTGCTTGATGTTCCATCCGTCCCATCCAACTGGCACCACCTCCTTGCTCATCTCGGTGTAGGCATAGATGACGCGCGACGAGTCCCCCCACGCCCTGCCAAGATAGATATCCCCCCCGCCTTCGCTCATGATGGTGCAGTTCTTGAAGGAGAACCCGCTCTCGATAGCGCCCTCGATGGTCTTGGTCCGCTGCTGCGCCGTGAGCACGGCGATCTCCTTCACGATGGACACGATGCGGCAGTTCTCGTACAAGGACCTCCCAAACCCGAAGATGAAGTCCACGCTCCCTTTGATCAGGCAGTCCTTGAAGTAGTGCAACCCCTTGTGGTCGTACAGCGTGTCCTGCCCGCCGTCGATGGTGCAGTTGTAGAAGGCCTGCTTGGTGCCGAACGTACGCAGCGCCACCGCCTGCCCGCCCTTGGCCCCCGGCTTGGCCAGTGGCGCGTCGTTCTTGAACACCACGCCGTACGCCACGAAGTAGTCGGACTCGATGGCGCAGGTGGTGCTCCCCACCGTGCCCACGGGCTTCCCGTCTTTCCCTAGCGTCGCAGCGGTGTCGCTCCAGGCGATGATGGCCGGCTTCTTGGGATCGGACTTGAAAGTGACGTAGGGCTTGCTGAGGTTGAGGAAGATCTTCTCACGGTACTCGCCGGGTTTCAGGTCCAGGATTACGCGACCGGTGTTGCCCTCCGGGATGGCGTCGATCGCGGCCGTGATGGTCTTGTAGTCACCACCGCCCTTGGGGTCCACCACGTAGGTGGTCTTGTTATCCTCCGCCTTGGACAGGGACTCGTCGATGGTGCTGCCGGTGTCACCCACCGCCTTCTTCGCGTACAACGCCTGGTTGATCGCGAAGTCTTTCTGGTTCGCCGACAGCCAGTTGTCGAATGCACCAGCCGTCCCCGCCGCCGCGGGGGAAGCCGACGGCAGCGACGCCACTAGGGCCGCGAGCGCTAGGAGCAGGGGAAGCGCCATGTGGCGGCCCATGGGTAACTAACTCACTGGTAGCCCGTCGATCGTCGTCTCCCTCTCCTAGGTTCTGGCGGAATAGTGTTGGCGTATATGTAGTGCGTCTTGGGAAATGTATGGCCGCCTGGCTGGTCGCCATTTTTGGAGTGGAAGTGGAGGTGGACGTCTAACAGCGCGCGATGTCTCGTCTCCGTCCGCACAGGTAGGGTAAGATGTACCTATTCTTGGGAGAATGGATTCTCTCTGGTGCATGCATTAGTCTATTGATTATTTTGTGTGGCATCACCGCATGAAGCTTTTGATAGAGATGGCATGCTTCACCCATCCGTGCCTTTTATTTTACCTTTTATAAATTTGAATCTATTACATCCCTTGAACCAAAAGTATAATTTATGTTTCGTTTCCATATTTGTGCTCCTTGACACGAGGGCTTTCAAATAAGAGCACTCGTGAATCTGTTTTGACGAGTTTTAGAATTCTTCACTAAGTTTCATCTATTAGAACTTGATACGGCGAAGGATAAAATCATCAAGTTTTAAATACTAAAACTAAAAACCTTAACCCCCAATCTTAAGCCCTAAGCACTTAACCCTAAAATAGTAAACTCTAAACCGTAAAACAAACGAAACTTGCTAAAAACTTAATATTATGACAATTAAGTTTTAATATTTGAAACTAATTAGTAAATTAATGTATTCAAGAGTGATCTAGTTTGAATGTTCTCGTCGCAACGTACATGAATATGCAAACGAAATTTAATTTAGACTTTCGGTTCAAAAGAATTCAAATTTGAAAACTAAAATGAAAAACATGAGAGGTTGGATGGGTGGAGCATGTCATCTCTGCCAAAAGTTGCATGTGGGGCCCACCAAAAATAATCAACAGCTAAACCATGCATTTTTTTAGAAAAGGAGGAAGACCCCCGGCCTCTGCATCTGGGCGATGCATGCAGTCACTTTATTAATTATTCACAAGACCTTACAAAGAAATACAACAGTAAGTCTGAATCCACTCTCTAGGCAACATCTGTCGCTACTCCTATCCAATTGATGAAGGGATGCTGATAGTCCGGGCCTAATACCACAGACCTCGCAGCCAAGCCTAACATCTAAGACCTGAGGCCCCAACCAAGCCATTTACCGGGTATGGGGCACACACCGGTCAGGCGCGCTCTTAGAGGCCGCCGCCGCCAACTGCCACCACTCCAACTGCCACCACTCCAACTTTAGAGCTGTACTGACGCATCATCCTTGCCCGGTCTAGCTGCCGTTGACGCCACCACGGCGCCCAACGCCACCGGTACAACTCAGCACCATGCCGCCAAGTACCAGCAGCCGACACAGCTTGAAGTCTCTGGAAGATCTATTGTGCGTAGCACCTGCCGACCAGGCATGACAAAGCGTAGCACCTGTCGGCCAGGCATGACTTGACATCTCCATCGAAGCTCCGTGCAAGACGAAGCCGCTCCACCTCCTACCTCTGACTTCCAGCGCTGCTCCACAAACGATGCTCTCAAGAGAGAAACGACACCGCAGTGCTGCCATTGTCCGATCTGGAAAACCAGATCCTAGGGTTTCCCCCGGAGCAGCACGAGCGGGTCGACAGTAGTTACACGACGATGCCTTCATCAAGGTAACGACGCAGAACGCCGCCATCGCCTGCCGTCGGCTCGGTTTTCACCGGCAACTCTGTCTCCCCAACTCGCAGCTGGGACTAGATGACGGATCTCGAGATCCGACCACCCAGCCTCTGGCCGGCCACCTCCGACGGAGAAGATGACCACCACCGCCGACTGCACCGGCCAGATTAGATCTGACCGGAGGTGCCGCCAAGCAGTCCACCAGGCCCTCGACGCCGCCGCCGATCCAAAGCCGGATGACGCGCCGCCGCAGCATAGACCGCCCGCCGCGAGGCAGGAGTAGCCTCGACCGCCGTCGCCGCAGCCATCGCCGCCGCTTTGCTAGATCAGCCGCCGCCGCCGCTTCGCTAGATCGGCCGCGCCTCCACGCACATAGGGGACCCGCACCGCCCCTGAGACACGGGAGCGAGGAGAACCCCCGCCACCGCCGTCGGCCACCGGGCGCATGCCGGCGGCGTCCTCCGGCGGAGGCGGGAGGAAGGGAGGGAGGAGGGCGGCCCCGGCGGCGGCTAGGGTCGGAGAACCACCTGTGTCGCCCGAGCTGGGGGCGACGCGGGGGTCAGGCAGCTAAACCATGCATGCATGGGAATCTCCAACCAATAAAGCTGAACGTATCGTAACCTTACTACTTAAAGCTATATAGTTTCCTTTCCTCAACTAATCAGCTCCCTCATCCATCAGGACTTTATGGGGAGACCGCCGGAAACACCCCCGCCACTCCGATGGGCGGTGACCTTCTCCACCGCCTTCCTCGATGGCAGGCCGGAGTGGCGCGTCGGTTCTCTATACCTGGATCGTCCGGACTTCTGTTTCTTACGGAACAACGACGGGAAGATCGAGGAAGGGAGGCGTCTTCGGGCCGGGGAGAGGATCTCCAGCGGGAATGAGATGGTGCTCCTTGACTGTGTCGTGCGCGTCGGGGCACGAGTCTTCCCGGATCGACAGTGGCTTACCCTCGCGCCCGGAGATCTTTCGCCGGCGATGGCGGCTTCTAGATCTGGATCACGTTTCAATGTCCTTGCTGAGCCGCAGGTCGGGGAGGATGGTGAGGAGGCCTCGGCCGTAGCTGCTTCGTCTGGAGAGCATGTGGCGGTGAAGGCTGCTTCCATGATCCTGTCCGATGAGGGTCTAGCGGACGGAGGTGCTGCCTGGTCCACTGTCTCGCGCCGTAGGAAGACAAAGGAAGAGCTGGTGCAAGAGTTTTGGGAAGTCGTCGGTTTTCCGACACCGGCGTCGCGCGTTTGGGGACGACCTGGATCTTCATCTGCGACGCCCTTCTCTGGCCAGGTACGGGATAGTTCAATTTCGACTGACGAGTTGCCTTCTAAGTGCACGACCGCGCCGGTGGGAGTAGAAGTCCACAAGCCGCCGGCTGCCGCGCGCCACACCCGCTGGGGTGTGCTAATTCGGCCGTGGAAAGGGCCTCTTCCGCGTCCGTGGCCAATGCAGCCCGTCGCCCTGGCGGCATTCATGCCGCCTGCGTCGTTCGACGAGGCCGCGACAGACAACCCTCAACGGTCGTTGCACGATCCACGTTCTGCGGCAATCTCGACATGCAGTGCGTCGGTTACGCCCCCCGTTCAAATCCTGCCTAACTCCACGGGAGGATGGGTTCGAGCGATGGTGGGTCCTCTGCCAGCGCGTCGCAGATGTCAGGGTGGCCCCGCTGCGTTGACTTCTCTCTTAGGGGGGGAGTTGTACGTGCCTGGGCCCTAATCCCTACGTGCGAAACGCTCCCATCACCATCTCGTTCGCCGCCGCAGCCGCCGCTGAGGGTCTCCTATGCTGCCGCCGTTCGTGTAGGCGCCTCCGCTGACATGTCAGGGCGCCTACCTTCCTCGTCCAAAGGCGGACCGCCGGCAATGAAGGGAACCGCGCCTTCTTCAGCTGCTGTGTCCCAGGACGGCCCTGCCATACCATTCCAGTCCCGCTTCGCCGGGTTTGGCCCCACGGCCGGGCCGCCAAGGACCGGCGCCCCGAACACCCTGGCCGGTCAGGCACCGCCGGCTGCCGCTCCTCTCCAGCAACCGATGCTTTTCGGCGTTCCCACAGCAGCGGCTGCTGCTCCCACGTCCAGCCGTCCGAGCAGCAACAACAAGAAAAAGAAGCGGAAGGGTACCGGCCGGGTTCCTGCATCGACTGCCTCGGGACCGCCGCTCTTTGTTCCGGTTCCTCAGGCCACGCCTGCTGCTCCGGTGTTGCCTGGCCCTGTGTCGGCTGGGCCTTCCACTGTTTCGCCTGCGGCACAGATTGGAGGGAAGAAGAATAGTCTTTGGTGCTACAAGTGTAGGACAGATGATCATCTTTCTAAGGATTGCAACGTGACTCACTTCTGCTACATTTGCAATAATCATAAGCATCCTCTTCAATCGTTGCTCTGTGCTGAAGCAGTCGAGACCTATGGCAGCCTTTGGTGGTGTGGGTCTAAACGAGGCCATGTTCGTGCATCTGCCGGACTCAGTTTTTAAGGAGCACCTCGCACCATCGTCTTCACCAACCGGTCTGGTTACGATATCGGGAGGCATGTTGACCTGGCGCAGGTACATCGATAGCAGTGTGACGAGGAAGCCGCCTTGATCTGGAAGCCGGAGAGATTGTGCTGCGTCCTGGTAGGCGCACGATAGCCGTTCCCCATGGCCGGCTCCTCGCCGCCCCTACCGCCACCACCACCCAGATCCGGCCATCCCCTCCCACCACCACCCCCAGGACCCCCTCCTCCGTCAGCAGTTCGCTGCCCCGCCTCCTTCCGCGACGCCCTGCTCTCCACGCCGGTCGCTGCAGTGCTTTCAAGTGCGCCGGCTCCCCCTCAGATCCGCTCCATCATTATTGGCACTGCCGCCCCTGCTACTGCTACCACCAACGGGCAACGCAACGGCTATCGCATTCATGGCGAGCCGGGCTGGCAGCCTGTCCGGCGCCCATACTGGTGGCGTGAGGAGCGACCCCGGCAGCAGCGCATTGAAGAGCGGCGCTCCGCCCCAACCAAGCCCCTTACCAGGATCCAGCAGCTCTTTAAAACGCGAGCTGCGGGATGCTGTTTCCGGTGCCTCTCCCCTCATCACCGAGTAGCCTCCTGCACCAACCGCCCCAAGTGCCTCCTGTGCTCTTGCTCAGGGCACGTTGCTCGTTCGTGCACGGAGAATCCGGACGCCCGATGCCCCCAGCGCTCGGTCACCGCCCCTCGCCTCACCACCGCTCCTGCGCCACCCTCCGCCCCCTCACCATCTGCTGCAACTAAGCCGGCACCTCCCGCTCCTCCCCTCCCGCTGCGCCCCAGGCCAATGGAGCAGCCCGCCGGTGACGCGAGCCTGCGCCCCGCCTTGGTCGAGGCCACCATCGCCTGGAGCCCCGCCATCGCCAACGCTGAGCGCGACTTTGAGCGTCATGCCGTCATCGCCACTGTCCTTGGCAACAGGCCCAAGTTCACCGTGCAGGATGTCTCGGTGGCTGCCTCCATGCAGTTCGGCATCGAGCGCACCCGGATGCATGTCTCGACCTTCTCGCCGGGGGACTTCTTGATCCGGTTCACGGACCAGTGCATGCGAGGTGTGGCGCGGCGTGACCCCTCTGGACTCCGTATCGGCGGCGCGGTCCTGAGGCTCACGGCGTGGTCTCGTCGTGTTGGAGCTACGTCGGTGAAGCTGCTCTACAAGGCTCGGGTGTGTCTCGAGGGGGCGCCTCGACACACCTGGACTGTGGACGACGTGAAGCAACTCTTTCCCGCGCCATCGATCATCGACCACATCGAGAGCGGCATCTTCAACGACGAGGAGTCGGAGTGCTGCTGCGCCTGGGTCTGGGTCAAGGACGTGGCCAAGATAGCAAGGCGGGGCATCCTCACGGTGGAGGAGCCAACGAACCAGTCTACCCCAGACTACCACCGGCAGTTCCTCGACGACGTCGCCCCGGCCAGGATGCGGTCCGACCCTGTCTCAATGCTGGCATACCCGATCCTCATCCACCTCGACCGCGTCCACGACTACTCCGTTGACAACACTCTCAGCCCCGACAGCAGCTACAACAACAACAACGACATTCGCGGCCTCCCCTCCGAGGTCTCGATGGACAACGATGGCTGCACCAAGTGGTTCTATCGCTGGAACATCCATTATGAAGACGGCATCTTCCCGCCGCCGCCACCAAGAGGATCGGTGCACTCGAGACTTCGCTTCAACGACCGGGACGACAGGGACGGGCATGGCGGACATGGAGGGCAAGGCGGATATGCTGGACATGGCGGTCACCGAGACGGCCGCCGCTCGGGATGGGACCGTCAGCCATCCCTGGGCGGCGCTAGCAGCTCCTCTTCGGGCCATGGCCGCGCCCACCAGCGCAACGGCCGGCGTCACCAGCAAGTTGACGGCGTCGGCAACCAACAAGAAGATGCGCTTGGTGGTGTCCACTCTGCCGACAGAGCAGACGGACGTCCCCAGGCCTCTCCTGACGCCATTCATCCTGACGGAAAGGACGCACGCGGTGACCCGTGTCTCCCCTCTGCTTGGTCAGACGCGTGCACGGCCATGCAGGTGGGCACATCGACTGTTGTGGAACCTGAATCCCAACTTTCTAGCCACACCCAGGCGGCAGGCCCCCTCCCCATGTTTGTCCCCAGCCCATGCTCTGCTGGGACAGGCGAACTGGCGCTGACCCCAGCTCCAGCCACTTGCGGCCAAGCAACCGCTGCAGATGAGGAGGAAGACGCAGCAGTCGGGGCCACCGCAGACGAGGAGGGCAGGGCCACTCCCGAAGAAGAGGACGGCTCCTCGCAGCTGCATGCGGGAGGGGCTACAGGAGTTCCAGGGATTGGGGCCATCGCTGACCAGTCAACTGCTGGCTTGGCACTCCACCCTGGGCCGCTCATCTCGTTCGAAGACACCGCCCAAGAAGATGGGCCTTCAGTCCAATCCACAAGCCCGGCCCTCTCCTGTGCCCTTGCCGCTCTAATGAGCAATGACGACAGGAGCCCTGAGACAGCAGCCAACAGCATCGTGGAATCCACACCACGCCCCCAAATCAGCCCAGAGAGCCAGCTGAGCAGCTTCCTCGCCTCCTTCACCACGCCGGCCCCCACCCCCTTGCTTCCTCCCCCTCTGCTCCAGCCACGCTCTGCCGCCACTGTGCTGCAGTGCCCGGCATCGGCGCCCCCAACCGACTCGCAATCCCAGCGGCGCAGCGGGCGGCTCGCCTCCAAGCCCACCCATGGGATGCCCACCCTAGAGAAGGTGCAGATTGTCCTCCTCAAGAAGACTGGGCAGATCCCGGCTGATTCCACCCCCAAGGAAGATGACATCCAACGCTACAAAGATCTATACAAGAAGCCGCTATCAGGAGACTTCATCTCTGCGGTCACCGCCCTGGTCCAGGCCAACAACAAGAAGGGAAGAGAAGGGAAGGCGCCAGACCCCCCTCTGCCGGCCAACGATGTTGCGGTGCTGTAATCTGTTAGTCTGTCTACCAGTAGCTGCTGTTGCTTTTTAGTTTCCTTATGGAATGCTCCTTTCTAAGCTGGAATGTTAGAGGACTGAACAACCCGGCTAGGAGAAGAATTGTTGCTAACTTTGTGGCTGCCCATTGATGTACCTTGGTCTGCTTGCAAGAAACCAAGCTTGCCACTGTAACAAACACAATTATTGCAGAAACCTTGGGCAACCGATTTGTGGACAATTTTTGCTTTCTGCCAGCTGATGGAACTCGGGGAGGCGTGTTAATCGCAGCCTCATCTGACCACTTCGCCTTACACCCACAACCGCTGCTCAATGGTGTCTACTCGGTTTCAGCTGTTGTCACTGACCTCTCTTGCAACTTCAGCTGGATGGTTACAGGAGTTTATGGACCGCAAGATGATGTGGCAAAGCTAGCCTTCTTGAGTGAAATCCGAAACCTGAAACCCCGCTGCCCTCCGGAATGGATCGTCATGGGGGATTTCAATCTCATCAGCCGTGCCGATGAGAAGAGCAATCAAAATGTCAACCTCCGCTTGCTTCGGACTTTTAGAGCAGCCATTGATGATCTCCAACTTAAAGAGCTGCCTCTCAAAGGTCGTCGCTTCACCTGGTCAAATGAAAGAATCAACACCACCCACTCCAAGATCGACAAGGTCCTGTTTACCGAGGAATGGGAAACCAATTTCCCCAATTTTCAGCTGCTGGCGGGATCAACTGAAATCTCTGACCATTGCCCTCTACTCATGAAGAAATTCTCTTCGCACCGTTTCAAGGGGTTTCGCTTTGAATCCTGGTGGGTCTCGGCACCCTCAGTTGAGCAAACTGTGCATGACGCTTGGCTGAAACCCACTGTCTCCAGAGATTGCATGAGAATTCTGCACACCAAGCTAGCAAGAACAGCAAGGGCCCTTCGGTTATGGAGCAAAGATCTGCACATTCAAAGAAAGCTAAGCTCTGCAATCGCTTCCGAAGTAATTTTTCAGTTAGATGTTGCTCAAGAAAGCCGCAGACTCTCGCCTGACGAGTTCAAATTCCGAGCCTTCCTCAAGGCAAGATTACTTGCTCTTGCTGCAATTGACAGGATCAAGTGGCGGCAAAAATCCCGACTAGTCGGGATCAGGGCTGGAGATGCCACCACAAAGTTGTTTTTCATCCGTGCCAATGGCCGAAGACGAAAAAACCACATCCCATATCTTCACAAGGATGATGGTACTGTTGCTAGCGATCACAATGACAAAGCAGGGATCCTGTTGCGACACTTCACCGGCTTGCTGGGTTCTAGCAGCAACCCTAGTCATGCGCTGAATTGGGACTACCTCGGCCTCCCCCGCGCCAATCTGAGCCACCTCGACCGCCCCTTTGATCTAGATGAACTGCAGGCAGCAATCAACAACATGGCCATTGAAAAAGCACCGGGACCTGACGGTTTCATTGGCCTCTTCTTCAGAAAGTGCTGGCACATCATCAAGATGGATTTGCTCAATGCCCTGAACCAACTATCCGCGCTTGATGGGAAAACCTGGAGCCTGCTGAACTCGGCATTCATAGTGCTAATCCCAAAAAAAGATGCAGCTCTTCGGCCCTCGGATTTCAGACCAATCAGCCTAACCCACAGTGTCGCCAAAATTCTTGGGAAGTTGCTGGCCACGCGATTTGCCCCAGAGCTAGACAACCTCATCTCCCATAGTCAAAGTGCATTTCTCAAAGGCCGTTGCATCCAAGAGAGTTTCCTCTATGTCCAGGCTATCATCCAACAGCTGCACCGTGAGAAGAAACCTTCAATTTTCCTGAAGCTAGATATAGCGAAAGCATTTGATTCGGTAAACTGGAACTACCTCCTCTCTGTCCTTGCTCAATATGGATTCAGTCAGCGCACTCGGGACCTGGTGGCGATCTCCCTGGCATCTTCTTCCTCGCGCGTCATCCTCAATGGCTCGCCGGGCGCACCTTTCTTTCACAAACAAGGTCTACGTCAGGGCGACCCATTCTCTCCACTGCTCTTCCTGCTTGCCATTGAACCCTTGCAGAAAATTCTGGAGAAAGCAACGGAAGCAGGCATCTTGAGTCCCATCCCACTTCGACATGCTTGCCTTCGCATCAGCCTGTACGCCGATGACGCAGCGCTGTTCCTCAACCCAATCAAGACTGAAATTGAGGCGCTACAGGCCATCCTTGCTTCCTTTGGCCGCATCTCCGGACTGCAGACCAACTTCAGTAAATCCTCAGCTTACCCTATCTGTTGTGCTGAAAGCGTCATTCAAGAGGTGCTTGATGTTTTCGAGGGGGAGATCAGCTCGTTCCCCTGCAGATACCTCGGTCTGCCTCTTAGCACAAGAAAGCTCAGAAGATTTGATTTTCAGCTACTAATCGACAAGATTGCTGCCAAGCTTGCGGGATGGAAAGGAAAACTCCTAAACAAGGCGGGTAGACTGACGCTCATCAACTCCGTGCTAACCTCAATCACTACCTACTATCTCACCCTCTTTGCACCTTCCAAGTGGATTATCAAGCGCATTGACAAGATTCGTCGTAGCTTCTTATGGAGAGGTGATGAAGAAGCCAAAGGAGGGCACTGTGCTGTCAATTGGAAGCAAGTTTGCACTCCAAAACATATGGGGGGGCTTGGCATTAAAAATCTGGGAGCCTACAGCCGTGCCCTACGCCTAAGATGGCCTTGGTATGCCTGGAAAAACCCATCTCGGCCTTGGAGCAATACCCCTCTGCCCTGCTCAGCGGATGACATGAGTCTGTTCCGTGCTTCCACCTCTGTTACTTTGGGAGACGGGAAGCTTGCCACTTTTTGGACCAGCAAATGGCTCTTCGGTTCAGCTCCGATTGACCTTGCCCCAAAGCTTTTCCGGTTGGCAATAAGAAAGAACTTGACGGTTGCGGCTGCCCTCTCGGAGGACAAATGGATGAAGGGACTACAACGCATCAGCTCTCCTGAAGAGATTGAATCCTTCGTTGCTCTTTGGAACAAACTTCAGCGGGTTCAGCTCAACCAAGTGCCTGACTCCATCTCATGGAACTGGCCGGCTTCAGGCTCTTACTCCGCCAAGTCTGCCTATATCTGTCAACACATTGGGACAATCAACAAGCCCTACCTGAATGCCATATGGAAACTCAAGATGGAAGGAAAAGTACGCTTCTTTACTTGGCTGCTGATTCAGAATAGACTGCCAACTGCCGACAGACTCCGCGACCGGGGCAGCCAGCATGATGACAAATGCTCCCTCTGTGATCAGATTATAGAATCTGCGGCTCACCTCTTCTGTCAATGCCCTTTCGCTGCTGAAGTGTGGTACAAGCTTGGTACTTCGATTCCTGCTACCCGCCATGTAACCATCAACTCCTTCCACTCAATTGACAAATGGTGGCAACACCTCGCCGACGGGCCAAAGCAGACGGCTGTTACGGGAGCATACTTCGCATGGCACATTTGGAATGAGAGGAACAGGCGAATCTTCACTAATACGGCATCTTGCCCAGCCTCTGTTGTAGGTGGCCTGATCAATGACCTGCAGCTGATTAGACTGAATGTAGGAGAACCTTAGCTGATCAAGCATGTATAGGCAGCGCCTGGGGCGACTGCACCTTGTTTTCCTTTTGACCCTTTCACCTGTCCTCTCTCTCCAACTTGTTTCTCCTTGTACATCCCTAATCTATAATGCAAAGGCAGAGCACCTGCCATTTTACCCTAAAAAAAAAAAACGATATCGGGAGGCTCGGTGACGGGAGCTGTTGTGGAGGCTGAGATTGCTAAAATCGCCTCGGTTCAAACTTCGTGGAAGTGGGAGGCTGTTCCTCATGGTGATGATGCCTTCTTGGTTGCCTTTCCGTCTATGGAGGTTTTGCGTTCGAGTTCAAAGTCAAGTCTCACGATGTCATGATTGCTATCAGTGAATGGAAAATCAGAAAATGATGTCAAGCCTACATATAATCCGCTGAAGCCAGTTTGGGTACATGTCACCGGAGTTCCACCGCCACTTCGCCACTTTCTTGGTTTGTGGGCAGTGGGATCCATCATCGGCGCAACACAGGATGCTGACTTGATTTGCTTGCGACGCCGTGGCATCGTGCGTATTCAAGTGGCTGTCCTAAATTTAAATATATTCAAGAAAGAGGATAATACTGGGAGTGCCTCAGTGTCTGCTGGGGTGTACGTCAAATTAAATGGTTATGACTTCCGATTTGTTCTCGAGGAGGATGATTTCAATCCCGTTGATGATTTTATCCCTCGAATTTGGGAACACCATGATGATGGTCCCGACCATGGGGCGAACCGGGATGATGATTTGCCTGATCGGGATGCGAATAAAAAGGCCAAAAATTCTGGAGTCTCCGGTGCAGCTTCGTCTGAATCTCAGTCTGATGGGACCGTTCCAATGAACACGGATGTTGGTTTTGCGGATGCACAGAGAGTATGTTCGCACTCACCCATGAGCACCATTGAAGAGTCACGTACAAGTAGCACCCCATCCATTGATGTGATACATGCAGATAATTTGGAGGCAAGCGTTGCTGGCCATGGCAGTGCACACGCAGGTCTCGGCCAGCCCAAGCGAGTTGCTGCCTTGCAGCCGGTTGAGGGGGAGTTTGGCCCACCAGCTCGATGGCCTGGCGGAGGCCATCGGCTCAAGTGCATGCCCAGCTGCTGTGCACGGGGCAGCTGATGTGCATGGGGCTGCAGATCTCCGCCAGCGTTTGGACGTGTCGGTTCAGCAGCCGGTTGTTGCTGCAGTCAGCCCACCCACGCAGGCTGGGCAGCAGTCTCCGACGCCGTCTCACGGTGCTATTCCGATGGCACGTGTTGATCTCGCTGCACCGACTTCGTCTTCAACACCTACCATGTTCGCTGCTGCTTCATCATTGTCGACGGATCGCCCGATGACACTGATGGCTCTTATGTCTGAGGAAAGCTCTCCTCTTCGACGTAGTAACCGTCACCCTGTCTCAGTTGACGGTTCTTCTCCGATCGATAAACATGCTATGGACAAGGCAATGCGACGTCAGGCTGCACGTAATTTGGACACCGCTCCAGGTAACTTCTCCACGAAATCTTTTCTTTCCTTTTCAGATTCACGTATTTCTTCTAGTTTAAAGAATGTTGGATGCTCTATGGGAAAGAATGATAATGAAATTAATCTATCGGTTGGGGTGCTTAAACATATGGAGATTGACCGTTTAAAGGTTTCTCCGAAGTGTAATGCATCCATACCTAACCCTGAAACCGAGGAGAATGATGAAGCGGATGCCAAATATGATGGTCCGCTTATATCCCACTTGGTTGGTGAGGTTACTGAGGTTGGATTGGATGACGCGAGACCTGGGTCCATGTTTTGTGACTTCACAGCGTCCTCGCGGAAATCTAAATCACACTCATCTAAAAAGAAACAAAAACCGCCCAAGAAGGCGAAGAGTTCCACACCGATTCGAGTTTCCACATGAAAGACATGTTTTGGAATAGCAGAGGTCTCTCAGACTTGGCTAGACATAAACACATTGGTGATTGTGTACGGGAACATGGATTGGATTTTGTGGCAATTTCCGAGGCTGGTAAGCGTGACTTTCACCCGCATGTCCTCGATCACCTATCAGGTGGTTTCGACTACGCATGGCATAGTCTACCAGCCCGTGGAAGGTCCGGAGGAATACTTCTTGGGATTCTGACCACCGTCATGGACTTGTTGGCCTTTTCGATTGGTGAATTTCATATAAAATGTCACCTAAGAAATAGGGCTGACAATTTTACATGGACTCTCGTCGCTGTCTATGGGGCGGCCCAAGATGAGCATAAACCAGCTTTCCTTTGAGAGTTGGTAAACCTGGCTAAGGATAACCCATACCCAATGCTTATTGGAGGGGACTTCCATATCCTTAGGTATCAGGAAGAGAAAAATAATGACCGCTTTGACACTCACTGGCCTTTCCTATTCAACGCTGTGATAGACAGTTTGGATCTTCGGGAGGCCAGTATGACGGGGCGGCAATTCACCTGGGCTAATAACCGATCTGGGCCAACATACGAGAAGCTCGATAGGGTACTCATGGATACCGAATAGGAACTAAAATTTCCTCTGGTAACTATGCGAGCCCTAGAGCATATCGAGGCATTATCGGATCATGCACCCATCATTCTGGATTCTAACTCTACAAACCCGGCTGGCCGACGCCCTTTCAAATTTGAATTGGGATGGCTACTCCGAGAAGAATTTGTAGACATAATCAAGAATGTTTGGGAGAGGCCCGCTGTTGGTCGTACACCTATTCAGAGATGGAACTTTAAAGTAAGGGCCATGAGGCAACACCTCACTGGATGGGCGAAACATACCAACGGGATATACAAAAAGGAAAAACAACGGCTCTGTACCATCATTGATGACCTCGACAAAATTGCTGAGACGCGCACCTTATCTCAACAAGAGATTGAATTGAAAAATCAATCTAATGTGAAGGTTGCACGTCTTTTGCGAGAAGAGGAGATCAAATACTACCAAAGATCCAAAGCCGATTTCATTCTGATGGGTGATAGTAATACAAGATACTTCCAGTTGGTCGCCAATGGGCGGCATAGGAAGAAATGTATTTACAGTCTCCAACAAGAGGAGGGGCGGATCGAAGGTCAGGACGAGCTCAAAAAGTATATCACCAACTACTACAAATCTTTGTTCGGGGCGACGGTTGCTGGGAACTTCACTCTTGACGAGTCCCGAACAGACGATATTCCACAAGTCACGGCAGAAGAAAATGATATCCTTACAGCACCATTCTCCGAAGAGGAGGTGAGTGCTGCGGTGTTCCAAATGGAACATAACAAAGGTCCAGGCCCAGATGGTTTCCCCGCAGAATTCTATCAGAATTTCTGGGATATCATCAAGTCTGACCTTTTGGAGTTGTTCAATTGTCTTCATGCCGACAGACTTGACCTATTCAGACTTAATTTTGGCGAGATTGTCTTGTTGCTGAAGATTAAGGAGGCCGAACGGATCCAGCAGTTCAGACCCATATGCCTCCTTAATGTCAGCTTCAAAATTTTCACCAAAGTAACTACGAATAGGTTAAACTCAGTAGCTGACCATATTGTCCGGCCATCTCAAACGGCTTTCATGCAAGGAAGAAATATACTCGATGGCGTAGTAATCCTGCATGAGACCGTCCATGAGATGCACCGAAAAAACATGAGTGGAGTCGTATTCAAAATCGACTTTGAAAAAGCCTATGACAAGGTCAAATGGTCTTTCCTCCAACAGGCCCTAAGGATGAAAGGTTTCTCCGGTAAATGGCGTCAGTGGATCCATAATTTTGTAACTGGAGGTAGTGTGGCCATCAAAGTCAATGATGACATAGGCCATTACTTTCAGACAAAAAAAGGACTATGACAGGGTGACTCCATGTCCCCAATGTTATTTAACATTGTTGCTGACATGTTGGCTATTCTGATTGAGCGCGCCAAGCAGGACGACCAGATTGCAGGTGTAGTGCCACACCTTGCGGATGGTGGCCTCTCTATTTTGCAATACGCCGATGACACAATTCTCTTTATGGAACATGACCTAGATAAGGCTCGAAACCTGAAACTCTTGTTGTCAGCGTTTGAGCAAATGTCGGGTCTTAAAATTAATTTCCATAAAAGTGAACTTTTCTGCTTTGGAGAAGCTGTTGAGGCGGCGGTCGATTATGCTGACCTGTTCGGTTGCGCACATGGCCAATTCCCAATTAAATATCTGGGAATACCGATTCATTATCGGCATCTCACCATTGCGGAGTGGAAGCATGTAGAGGAGCGGCTAGAGAAACGTTTGAGCAGTTGGAAAGGCAAGTTGCTCTTAGTTGGAGGACGGCTGGTTTTGATTAACTGTATCCTCACAAATATGGTTCTCTATATGCTCTCTTTCTTCCAACTCCCAAAAGGGGTCTTGCAAAGACTGGACTATTTTAGATCCAGATTCTTTTGGCAAGGAGATGGTGAAAAGAAAAAAATACAGGTTAGCCAAATGGAGTGTGGTTTGTAGGCCGAAAGACCAAGGTGACCTTGGAATTCATGACCTGCAAGTCAAGAATGAGGCCCTACTTAGTAAGCAGTTGTTTAAACTTCTTACTGAGGATGGTGTTTGGCAAACCATGCTACGCAACAAGTATCTAGGCCAAAAGGCGATGTCTCAGGCATATTGGAAACCTGGTGACTCGCACTTTTGGGCTGGCCTAATGGCAGTAAAGAAACATCTCTTTCGCTTTGGGTCTTTCGCGATAAAGGACGGGCCAAAGATTCGTTTCTGGGAAGACACCTAGCTAGGCAATGCCAGTCTCCGAGAACAATATCCAGCCTTGTACAACATCGCTCGCGATAAGAATAAAACTATTGCGCAGGTGCTTAGTTCATCCCCGCCCAATATTTCGTTTAGGCGGGATTTGATTGGCCCCCGTCTTACATCATGGCATAATCTTTTATCCCGTCTGGATTTGATCAATTTGACACAAGGTCAGGATTTGTTTCGCTGGAACCTTACTACATCAGGGTCTTTCACAGTAGACTCTATGTACCGTGCGCTCACGCATTCTGAGGTACCGGTGAGTAATAACAAGAAAATCTAGAAGTCAAAGTTTCCACTAAAAGTTAAAATCTTCATGTGGTATCTTCATAGGGGAGTTGTTCTAACCAAAGACAACCTCGCACGGCGCAACTGGCCAGGGAGTAAGAAGTGTTGTTTTTGCACTCATGAAGAGACAATCAAACACCTCTTTTTCCAATGCAAGTTTGCACGTTCTACGTGGTCAGTCATCCAAATAGCGTCAAATTTGTATCCGCCCACAAGTGTGGCCAATATTTTTGGTCATTGGTTGGACGGTATTCCAAATAGGTTGAAAACGCTAATAAGGGTGGGAGCATATGCCTTACTATGGTTGCTTTGGCTATGTAGAAATGATTTGGTTTTCAATGACAAAAATGCTTCTCCTTTGCAGGTTATTTTCCGTTGTACGCACTCGCTTCATATGTGGTCTACGCTGCAACGAGTGGAGTACCAACCACTGTTCAAGGCGGTGTGTACGCGGTTGGAGCAGGTGGCTACGGAGGTTTTTACCCAACATGGGTGGCAGCATAATCTCCAGATCGGTCCACCACCCCTTTCGACATAGGCATAGTGTTGGTCTATATGACTCTACTGTCGCTGATTTGTCGGTTTTTTCTTTCTTTTATCAGACTTTAGGTGATTGGCTGTGTGCATCTTAGTTATGCAGAGGCCGGGTGTTACTCATAATGCTTTGTATCCTCTTGATGCTGCATTTTGAGATAATAAAAGCGCCCTTTATCAAAAAAAACTAATCAGCCCCCCCTCCCTAATTTAACGGGTGTGCGTGGGCCTTTTTTCCCCTTCAAATCAAATAAGGCCAAGTCAACAGGTTTGTAAAAAAGCGTAGGTATTTTACGTGGGTGTAACAAAGCTCATCTCCAACCAAATGGACAAATGAGGTACGCATGGGACCTCCTCTGCATGGGAGAATTGCCTTTTTCTATTCTTAGAGCATCTTCAACACTTTCTGTATCCATAAAATAACCAAGGTTTAGTGGAAGTTGGAAAAAAACTCTCCAACAGTTGTCATAAATGTTACATGGTCTTGTATATTCTCCAAATCACCCCTTCCATCTACGGTAAGATGACTCTTTCCGTAAAAGTGCCACTTTAGATAACCGCCACCTAAACGCCGTTGAAGTCCGCCGCGCCGCCCCCGCCAACCGTCATCGCCGCCTCTTTGTACCCACACTTGTTGGGAAACATAGTAGAAAACAAAAAAATTCGCACCTACGATCACCCAAGATCGGTATGAAGATGCATAACGGGTTGGGATAACGATCGTTTCCGTCACCGAGTTGCAGCGGAAGAAGAAAGTGTCGGTGTAGATCGTAGCTGGAGTCCCTTGCACCGCCCACGAACGATTCCTTGAACCGAAGACCGAAAGCACAACCTCTATACTTGGTTGCAAGCGTGCAACCTTCATGACCCGACAGCGCTTCACCGTCCAGAGCTAATCGTCGCCAGAGAATTAGAGGGAGGAGATTAGAACCACATTGGACTTCTAATTATGAGCACAAGAGAATTAGCCAAGCTCTAATTAGTCAACTAGGACCAACTAGAACAAGAACTACAAGAACTAGAGGAGGCTCCAAAAACTGTATATTCAATAGAACAAAACCCCTAGTATATATAGGTTGGAGGAGGAGGAGAGGGCATCCACCAAGGAGGGAAAGTCCCTCCTTGAGGCGCCGGCCAAGGGGGACTCCTCCCCTAGTCCAATTCGCCCCCCTATATGGCAAGGGGGGCACCACTTCCTTATGGGCCCTTGTGGCCCATAACTCCTTCCACCTCTTGGCCTTTTAAGTCCCGTTGATGTCTAAATTAAATATAAAATGTTCTAAATACCTCTAGAACATTATATATATATATAAACATCTCTGGAAACATTTTCCACCTATATATAATTGATCGGTAATACCCGGTACACAAATGACCGACAACGGGACCGTGGACGTCCGTATCGATCCCTGTGAGTACACGAATGATATTCGAGTGAACCTTTGGTTATAGTGTGATTTTCCCTTTGCTTTGCGATACTTTACAAAATCCGGGATGCATTGGTTGTTAGATCCTCTGGATCGGAGTAGGCTAGAGATTCCGGTAGTCCTACCTTCGCCTTGGCCTGAGGAGCTCCCGCCGTTGGCCATGGTGAGATGGTGACGGCGGAAATGACAGAGAGATGGCGAGGTGGTGGCTGCTTCCCGTGAGCACCACACTAACCCTAGATTGGTAGGGAATATCGGTGGGGTTTGTGGCGGCGGTGAACTTCGTGTCGCGTGCCCCGGCCCCCACCTCTGTTAATATAGCACGGGTCACAGGGGCCCACCAACCATATGAGGGTTGGGCGCCCCCGATCAGGGCGAAAGTCAGGGGCCCGTTCGACCCGTTGGGTTCGAACGGGAGGAGATCAACCTAACATTCTCCCCCTTGATCTCAACTTTACTTTTAACCTTATACTTTCTAGTTTATTTGTTTCATCACATATTGGTACATAGAGCATGTTTCATCGTCACAGCTTAATTGCTGATAGAATCATACAGCTACAACATACGTTTTGTTTAGAAACAAATTCTGTTCCTTTTGGGCCTCTCATGATCCAGGAATCATAAGGCTTTCCCTTAAACCCATGCCGGCTAAGTGTTCCTTGAACACATTGGGTGGTAAGCCTTTCGTAAGCGGACCCGCAAGCATATCCTTTGTCCTTATATGCTCGAGACTTATAGTGTGATCCTGGATTTTATCTTTCACAACATAGTACCTTATCTCTATTGTTTTGCCAGCATTACTCAACTTGTTGTTGTGAGCATAGAATACTGCGGGCTGGTTGTCACAATACATCTTTAGTGGTTTGTGAATACAATCTACCACTTTCAAGTCGGGTATAAATTTCTTTAGCCATATCGCCTGCCCCGTGGCCTCGAAGTATGCTATAAATTCTGCATACATCGTGGATGATGCAACTATCGACTGTTTGGAGCTTTTCCACGAAATAGCTCCCCCAGCGAGAGTGAATACGTATCCTGACGTGGATTTTCTATCATCTCTGTCCCCCGCAAAATCTGCGTCTGAATACCCTTTTATCTCTAGGGAATCACATCTCCTGTATGTTAGCATGTAGTCCTTCGTGCCTTGCGCATAACGCAATGCTTTCTTTACCATTTTCCAGTGCTCTATGCCTGGATTCTCTTGATATCTACCGAGTACCCCGGTGATAAAAGCTAAGTCAGGGCGAGTGCACACTTGTACATACTGTAAGCTTCCGACAGCCGAAGCATACGGTACTGCTTTCATTTGATCGATCTCGTACTAGTTCTTGGGACATTGTAATTTCCCAAAACTATCGCCCTTGACTATAGGAGCAGGTGTGGCTTTACTCGCATGCATATTATACTTTTGAAGAACCTTTTCTAAATATGCTTTTTGCGATAGTCCTAAGACTCCATTGTTCCTATCTTGGTGAATTTCTATGCCCAAAACATATGATGCTTCACCAAGATCTGTTATGTCAAACTTTGAGGATAAGAACTTCTTTGTTTCTTGTAGTAGACTAACATCACTGCTAGCAAGCAGAATATCATCCACATACAAGATTAGGAAAATATATTTCCCATTTTTAAACCTTGCATAAATGCAGTTATCCTCAATATTTTCTTTAAATCCAAAACTTTTAATCGTTTGATTAAACTTTAGATACCACTGTGTAGAGGCTTGCCTTAATCCATAAATAGATTTCTTCAGGCGGCATCCCATATTTTCCTTGCCTTCCATGATAAAACCCTTGGGTTGTTTCATGTAGACCTTTTCTTTTAAATCACCATTCAGAAATGCCATCTTAACATCCATTTGATGTAACTCTAACTCAAAATGTGCAACTAATGCCATTATGATTCTGAAGGAGTCCTTACATGAGACTGGGGAAAAAGTCTCATTGTAGTCTATCCCTTCTCTTTGTGTAAATCCTTTTGCCGCAAGTTGGGCTTTATACTTTTCTACATTCCCATTAGGGTCATACTTAGTTTTGTAGACCCATTTGCAGCCCACTGTTTTGGCTCTTTTAGGTATTTCCTCTAAGTCCCAAACATCTTTGGAACTCATCGATTTCATTTCATCTTCCATTGCCTCTAGCCATTTTGATGAGTTAGGGCTTCTAATGGCTTCTTCATATGTGGTGGGATCACCTTCCATATGAACCATTTCTGTGTTATAAACTTTATAATCAGTAGAAATAACTGATCTTCTTGTTCTATTGGATCTTCTAAGGGCCTCAGTTTCTGGCACATTCTGTGCCTCAACTTTTGGCACTTCTTCTAAAATTTGCTGCTGCACCTCCCTTTCATGCTCAACAACAGGTTCAGTCGGCTCCTGACGGACAGGTTCCGGGTCTACCCCCATATTTGTCATGGGTGGAGTTGCAACTGGTAGTGAGAAAAATGGCTCTTGAATCATCGGATTAGGTGCATGCACCCTCTTCTCCTCAAGATCAACTTTCCGAGCTACCATGCTCCCCCTCATCATTTCGTCCTCTAAGAAGACTGCATGTCTTGTTTCTACAAACTTTGTATATCTGTCTGGACAGTAGAAACGAAAACCCTTTGATCTGTCTGGATAGCCAATGAAGTGGCAACTCACTGTTTTGGGATCTAACTTTGCAATGTTTGGATTAAACATTTTGGCCTCAGCAGGGCACCCCCACACCCTGAAGTGGTGTAGAGAGGGCACTCGTCCTGTCCACAGCTCGTACGGTGTTTTGGGCACCGACTTGCTTGGCACTCTATTGAGAATGTGAATGGCGGTTTTAAGCGCCTCCATCCACAATCCCAATGGCAAGGTGGAATATACACACATAATGCACTTTTTCACGTAGTGATAATAAATAAAGCTCATCGTGTAGTAAAGCATCACCCACATAAGCATTATTAAACCATATGGCACACTTGCCATGTCCAAAATAACATTCATAATTATCTTTGTCCAAACATGAAACACTAATCAAGTTTCTATGACATGATGGAACATATAAAACATCTCTAAGCAGAAGCTTGAATCCATCAGCTAACTCCAGGGAGATGTCGCCGACAGCTGCAACTTCTGCTTCAACTCCGTTTGCCACTTCAATGCATCTTTCGCTTCTTTGCGTAGTCCGTGTCGAATGGAATCCCTGTAACGAATTTGCAACATGAACAGTTGCTCCTGAGTCAATCCACCAAGTAGATTTTGAAAACTGTGTATACAAGGATTCATTTACAAAGGAAACAATGTTGTTACCTCTCTTTGCCATTATGGACTTTAGCCAATCAGGGCAATCTTTCTTATAGTGCCCAGTCTTCTTACAATGGAGACATGTGTCTTTGCCGACTGGGAAAGACTTTTGCTGATGCTGATGTTGAGCTTTTCCATGTGGCTTAGAAGGAGAACCTTTGCTATTTTGATTGTAATTCTTTTTCTTGTTATCCTTCACATAGTTGAGTGAACCACCATGTGAGGCTTTGAGTCTGTCCTCTTCTTGGACACACATTGCTATTGTCTTTTCAATGTCCCATGTTCCAGGTGTCATATTGTAGTTTACAACAAAGGTTTCAAACTCCTTTGCAGTGAAGCCATGACCAGGTGGACCAGGAGCGCTGGTTTGATCTCCAGATCCGCATCCATGGGCTTGAGCTTTGCTGCCATGTTGCTCATCCTGAGGATGTGCTCTCTTATTCCATGACCACCGCCAGTGTAGTTCTCTGTCACCAGTTGCTTCATCAACTGGGTGGCATATGTCTTTGAAGAACCAGTGAACTGGCTCTTTATCTTTGTAAGCAACTCCCCTACGGAAGTGCACTCTGCAATTGAGCCCACGATGGCATTCTCAATTGTATTCTTTATAAATGCCATGCACTTTTTGTTTGCATTGACCCACTTTTGGTTTTCGAGGGAATATGACATCTCCACTGGAGCATGATCCCTCTTCTTTTTCTCCCATGCATCATCATCATCATTGGCATCTCTGACTGGCTCTGTAGGTCTGACCGGCTGTGGAGTGTCCACAACCCAGTCCACCTCAGCACAGACAAAGGCCAAATCAACTTTCTTTCTCCATTCGGTGTAGTTATCACCTCGGAGTGTGGGAACATCTTTTAGGCAACTCATCAAGTGGTAACCTCCTGAAATCACAATTGAAGTGAGATCATTGTAACAATCATATGCATTAATCTAACGTTGGTCAAATTAAACATACAACTGTCTATGCAATTAAATCTATATTACCGTTGGGCAAAAAATAGAAATACATGCACCTTTTATAGCAACAATAAAACATGATCATGTTATTAACAACGTTGGTCATAAAAATAACAGAATCATATTTATTTTAATAATCACTTTAATGTCCTCTTTAAATTTAATTCTATCTAAACTTTTATTTTCTTTGTAAAAGAGCACTATTAATTATTTACACAGCGGAAAAACATGAATAAAAATTCATGAACTTTTTAGAAACATTTCTTTGACTTTTCTTTTTCTGTACTTTTTTTTGAATAAAACTGTATAAAAAATGACAGAGAATAAATAAAAAAACCGGCGGTTGGCCCCGGCCACAGCCCAGCGCGCGCGCGGCTGCGCCCGCACGGCTGCTGGCCACGCCTCGACCTGGCCCGTTTCCTCTTTCGGCCCAGTGGCCCAACAGGAGATCTAGGGTTTTGATCCCAGCCGTTCACTGTGATCGGACGGGCATTCGCGCTGTTCGGTTAAACAAAAACGCCGCCCCAATCGATCCGACCGTAAACCTAGCCAGTCTCCCCCCGCGCACGGCGCTCGCTTCTCCGTCTCTCGCTCCGCGGCTGCGGGCTTTGTCCAGGTCGCTGTCGACGGCGACGAGCACCACCACGCCGCGCTGGCCTCTTTTCCCTTCCTTTCCTCCCTCCATTTCTCCCTTCTCCTGCAACAGAGAGCGAGAGAGAGAGAGAGAGCAGAGAGGCGCAACGGCTTTCCCGATGTGGCGGGTTGGGGCCACGCCGGCCGCCGGCGACGACGTCGAGCCGCGCCGCGCGAGCCTACGTTTCCTTTTTCGCTCTTTCCCCCCTCCGCTCCCCTTCATTTCCTTTCTTCACCACCGCGCCTCTCTTTCCGATCTTGACGACGGCGGAGCAGACGGCGGCGGCGCCGTGGCCTTCCCCCTCACCGGCTACGCGTCCACCTTGCGGTGAGCATGCCGCCATCGAGCGGTTTGGTCGCGGTGCCCTTTGCCCCGTGTGGGGTGGTTCTTCGTCCCCGCACCTCAGCTTGCCGATGCGTGTGGGGATCGAGAGGAACAGGCGCGGCCGGTGCGGCGGCGCAACTTTTCTTTGCCCTTCTTTTCCCCTCTTTTTCGTTTTGGGGTTAGGGTTCTTGGGGGGGGGGGGGGGAGGGGGGATCTTTCTTTCTCTGTATATTCTTTGTACCAAAAATCTTAGCCTAGCATGGTCTGATACCATTGTTAGATCCTCTGGATCAGAGTAGGCTAGAGATTCCGGTAGTCCTACCTTCACCTTGGCCTGAGGAGCTCCCACCGTTGGCCATGGTTTGCCGCCGTCATGGCGGCAATGACAGAGAGATGGCGAGGTGGTGGCTGCTTCCCGTGAGCACCGCACTAACCTAGATCGGTAG
Source organism: Thinopyrum elongatum (assembly GCA_011799875.1). Lineage (NCBI taxonomy): Eukaryota > Viridiplantae > Streptophyta > Magnoliopsida > Poales > Poaceae > Thinopyrum > Thinopyrum elongatum. Next base: position 152,152,065 of record CM022300.1, on the reverse strand, counting down.
AGAATATCGGTGGGGTTTGTGGCGGCGGTGAACTTCGTGTCGCGTGCCCCGGCCCCCCACCTCTGTTAATATAGCGCGGGTCACAGGGGCCCACCAACCATATGAGGGTTGGGCGCCCCCGATCAGGGCGCAAGTCAGGGGCCTGTCCGACCCGTTGGGTTCGAACGGGAGGAGATCAACCTAACATCGGTATCCTCCTGAGTCATCACCATGCTCACTATACCGAAATCCTCGTTACCGGTTTTGTTCTTATTTCTCGTTATTGTGTTCTGGCATCCCCGTGACTAAGTCACACGTATCTGGACAGACGATGATTGATGCCATCATACCAAGAGGGCCCTAAGAATATCTCTCCGTCATGGGAGGAGAAAATTCCACTCTCGAGCTATCCGGTCACTTGTCAAACTTTTCGATGAACCTGTAAGTTGTCGTTGTGATCATCGTGTTACAGGCGACATTTGAACAACCCCAAAGCCCATCGTACGGTAAGAAGTGACCACAATACTCTCATGGTCTAAGGAGAAATATCAAACATTAACACTCCGTGTTATTATAATTGAATGTAGACAATATTAACTCAATTCATAACAAATAAGATTGGGTCAATTCAATATGATCATTCTTCTAACGTCATAATCTCAATGTTGTTTTAGGATCATCGTTACACTTAATGATATCCTCAAATACGGAAAATGTGATCACCAACAATACTTGAGCTAGTCTTAGAGGTGAGACTAGCAACCTTTTCATTTACCATTTATGATCCCACAAGTGCATATGAGTTTTCCACTGAATCACATATTCCAGGATCATAACAGTTATAGCATAGGATATAAACTCCTTAATTATGAATATGGAAATATAATAATACAAATATGATTGCCTCTAGGGCATATTTCCAACAGCCTCCCACTTGCACTAGAGTCAATAATCTAGTTACATGCTTTCTTAACACATATGGCTACCCGATGTTGCTCATGTTTTGCTAGTGGTAGAGCCTTCTTCACTGGATCTGACACTCTTCAAATCCCAATGTTATTTGTGTCGGTAACATTTGATTTTATTGTGTAATTCGTTTGTTACATTAATGGTGACACTATATGTGACGCCTCTGACTCGACCGTGCACTAATCATACACGCAAATGCGCGCGATCAAGATCAGAGACTCACGGGAAGATATCACAACACAACTCTAGACACAAATTAAAATAATACAAGCTTTATATTACAAGCCAGGGGCCTCGAGGGCTCGAATACAAATGAGTCAGCGGAAGCAACAAATATAGGAGTACCGACAAAAGGTAAACAAGTCTGCCTTAAAAAGGCTAGCACAAACAACAACTACGATTGAAAAGGCAAGGCCTCCTGCCTGGGAGCCTCCTAACTACTCCTGGTCGTCGGCGGTCTCCACATAGTAATAGGCTCTGTCGGGGTAGTAGTAGTAGTTGGCGGGATCAGCTGGCTTCTGGGCTCCGTCATCTGATCTCATCAATTGGGTAGAGAGGAAAAGTGGTAGCAAAGTAACCGTGAGTACTCATCCGAAGTACTCGCAAGACTTGCATCAGATCAGAGAAAGCAATCCCGAAGCCATCATAACCATTTCACATCTCCTGTATCTAGTTCTAGTTGTATCGATCAGGATACAACTCCGAGCGTTCGTTACGGTGGACATGGCTATCCGAATAGATATACTTCCCTGCAGGGGTGCACAAACTTACCCAACACGCTCGATTAACTCCGGCCGGGCACACCATCAGATCATACCCGGCCTCGGCTGATCGACACACCGTAGTCCTACCTAGGCTCAACAGAGAGGCCAGCACGCCGGTCTACATCCTAAGCCCGCAGGGGTCTTGGGCCCATCGCCCTTTGCACTCCTGCATGGTGCGTGCACGGCCGGGATCAGTCCTGGCTACCTCCTTATACAAGGCAGGTGCTTATGCAGACCACCTAGGCGCGTGCCGCTCTATCGCTGACGTCTACGAGCTTTCAGAAGAAATGTACGACACAGAGTGCCCATACTTATTCCCGCGTGGTGGTTAGTGCGAAAAGGCCAGAGGCCTACTCGGATCACATATCCAAACCGTTGGTGTCTTAGGAGCGCGCGGTAACGATTAATGATCCATGATATGTGGTCCCGTCGCCCCGTCTCGCGGACTTACGGCAAGGGCTAAGAATGCCCGACCGTGCCGCGTGGTTATCTCGCGGGTGCCCTCCTGGTCAACCTGACTCCACATCACTCGTGGGTACCCTTGGGGTCGACCCGACTTCAGTAACTCTCGCGGGTACCCCTCAGGGCCGACCTGACTTCAACATGGTTCTGGGCGTAAGTCAAAGTAACCATGTGTCCAAAACATCAAGGGGGAAATCCAAGGAATCACCCTCGATGGTTCATAAACACCAAGGGGAAATCCGAGGAATCACCCTCGATGGATTCCACTTGATTTAACCGTCAAGGTGAACTTGGAGGAATCACCCTCGAAGGGTTCACCCTTGAGGTGTTGCACGACAGAGTCTTTATCGGGAGTGGTGAAGGAGGAATCACCCTCCATAGACCATAACCGATTAACTACACTACAGAGATCTCATCAGAAGTGCTATACGAGGTATCACCCTCGGCACTGGATAGTAACCCTGCAGTGTCGTACAACTAAGGGGGGGGGGGGGTGATGTGATGTGTCGGTCTCTGGACGTGGATCACGTTGATCGAGTCATCGGTCATCAAGCGGGGGTAACTGGGACAAGGTGAGGGGTCACTGGTAGATCACTAACCAAGCTATACTAAGCAGAGAGGATAAGCAGGTAAGGTACAAAAGCAGGCTATGCATCAGAATATGAGCAATCAAATACAGTAGCAAAATCTAATGCAAGCATGAGAGAGAAGAAACTGGGCGATATAGGAATGATCAGGGGGTTGCTTGCCTGGAAGCTTTGCAGACAGATACGGACCCTCGATGGTGAAGTAGTCGTTCACCGGATCAACAACGGTCTCGGGGTCTACCGAAAAAGAAGTAACAGAGGGGAACACAATAAATAATAGAGCAATCAAATGCATCACAAAGAATGACATGGCAAAACATTGTGCTAGGGGTGACCTAACGCAGTGCTACACGTTATAGACGGAGCGGAAAAATATCCGAGAATATTTTCCCGGCTCCAGGCAATTATCAGACAGACGAACCGGAGGGGAAGGTTCCATGTTTGCTGTGATGGGGGCATGCGAAAGGTATGTGGATGGCGTATTCGGATTCGTCATATTTTTCTGACCGATTTTCATATATAAATTATTTTCAACCGAGTTACGGTTTATTTTATATGATTTTCCGAAGTTTTATTGATTTTTCAGGAATTACAGATTTATTTGAAATAGAAAATCATTTTAATACCTAAATGCTACGGGTACCCGAAAGTGTACCCAAGCTTTTGCACGTAAGGCTGACAGGTGGGGCCAGTCAACTGCCCAGTCAGTAGTTGACAGGTCAAATGTTGACTTGGGGTCCATTTGTCAGTGACTAGACTTAGTTAAACTTTAATTAAATTAGATTATTAAGGAATTGGGGCCACTGGTCATAGGGCCACCTAACTAATGCAACAAAACAAAAGCAAAAACTAACAGGGGGCTAATCCCCCAATTAGTCAAGCCGGCCCAATCGTGTTGTGGCCCGAGGCCACGGTTGGGAGCACGCTCAACGGAGCGCCGGCGACCAGTGCCCAGCGCATGGGGCGGGGGAGCAGGGCGCCGCCCCAGCCAGCAGCGGCCCAGGTGGGCGTGCGGGTGCGCCAGTCGGAGGCGACGGGGCAGAGGTGGGGCGAAGCCAGGGGGTCGGCGAGCGGGCCGCACGGCGGAGCGCTGCGGCAGGGCGGCCAGGGAGCACCAGCAGCAGCCGCGCAACAGTCAGCAAGCAGTGGGCGCGGCCGGAGCGTAGCGCGGGCGGCGATGAGCAGCGGTAGCAGCAGAATAGCAGGAGCAGCTGCAAGGCAGTAGGCGGGACTGTCAGGCGGAAGTGGGCGGCAGCAGCGGCGGGGCTACGCGGGCGCGGGCGGAACGCGGAAGGGCGCAGCGAGGCGTGGCCAGGGGCTCGGTCAGGGCGTGCGCGGGGAGCGCGGGCAGAGAAGCCCGGGGCGCGGCCGGTGCGGGGTGAGCGCGAGCTCCGGCGCGGCGGTGCGGTGACCAAACGGCGACAAAACGAAGAGGGACATGGGGAAACAAGAGTGGTGCTCACCGAGGAGCACAGGACGGCTCACCGGTGGTTTAGTAGCTGCAGGCGAAGGCAAATCACGCGGCGATGCGCCCGGGCCGTGGCCTTAGGTCGAAGAATGTTAGGGCCCTTGCCTTACCAGCCCAGGTACAGGCCCGTCGTCGGCCCAACACATTGGCCTGGTTGCAAGCTACATATACCTGGGAGGAGGCCACGAGCTAACCATCCAGTGGATCACGAAACCGGCGGCGGCGGCACCTGTTCTTCCTTATTCCCATCTCCCCTGTCTTCAATTCTTGTATCCCTGGCTTGTAATTGATATTGCTACCGTGAATACATGAGAAGAGTACTAGATCGAGAGGTTCATCGTTAGGTTGCTAACATCTGGTATTCAGAGCCAGGCCACCACCCTTCCATCCCCAATTTTTCTCAATTTTTTTTCCACATTCGATTCCTCCGTTCCACCTGCGACAACGCCATGCCCGCCGTCTTACCACCAGAGTGGGATGCCATGTCCGCGAAGGAGCAGACGATCTGGTATCTCGCGTCATGGACAGAGAAGATTGAGGGCATGACGGCTGAGCTCGCCGCTGCTACCTCACGACTCGATTCGGCTGCTTCTTCAGTCCTCTGCCCCGAGCCTGCGGTCCGCCACCAGCTCTCCCTCGACACCACCAACCACGTCACCATCGTGTCTGCCCCGGTGGCGTCCTCCTACACGGACAAGTACGTCTTGGTGGAGGCCACCCCTGACAGCACACCGACGAGCGCCCACAGTCTACCGTCGCTTGGCTGCCCGCAGGAGAGTGCGGCCAAGGAGCCGGACGCCACCTCCGACGACGCCATCGCGGAACTCACGCCTCCATCGACACCCTCCACAGTTTCCCTCGGGCTCGCTTCTGCGGCAGTGCGCAACGCAGACCACGGCGTCGTAATCCTCAACGCCAATGTTTCTGCTCCGCCATTGATTCCTATGGCCGCACATCCCGCTGAATCATTGCCTCCGATGGTATTCTCGGCCCTCTCACTACAGTTGGATGTCGTCCTGCAATCAGACACACCGATGCATGTCCGACGTTCGGCAGAATGCCTCTTCCATGACGACTGTTGGGTGCAGCCTATGCTCGCACTGGGCAACCGTCCACTGACCTGGGCGCCCCCAGCGCCGTCTACCTCGACCCTGCAGGTCACCTACCGTGCCTGCCATCGACTCCACATGCAGCGTGTGGTGTTCACCTTGTGATCCAGAGCAAAGGCGTGTTCCTACCTCCATTCCTGAAGGGAACAGAACCACAACCGTGGCCACCCCCTACTCAAGTGCAGACCATAAATAATGCTCGTGTTTTGTCACAGGGAATAGCTCATGGCTGTGTCGCTAGTGACTCTAGCTATACTTGGTGGCCACCTGACCATCAGCCAAGGAAGAGGGAATCACAAGAATGGATGGTTCACACTCAGTGCGGGACTTTGTTTGTCATTTCTGTGGATTTACAGCCATGGCCTTCTTGGAACGAGGATGTAGTGCATGATTGGGAGTTTACAAGCTTTGCAAGCACAAGGGTTGATGTATGGTTGGATTCGAGAATCAATGTAACAAATTATGGGGCAGCTGAAGCAGTTCCAGGATGTCTGAAAGTAGTAGTTGTTTCGTGGAGTGGAACCAAAATACATGACAAGGAATATATGTCCACGCATTCCGAGCAACAATGGCCTTCCCAGTTACCTTTTCATATTAAGCAGATTGAGGGTTGTGGATGTATGACTTGGCATCCAGGAGAGCTACTGAACCACAGTCTCTTATGGCGCAACACGGACGATCAACAAAATGGGATCAACTTCTTTGAATTGGTGCAAGTCTGTTGTAAGGTGATATCAGATTCTGAAAGGACTTCACTGAATCGTCGGTCAAGACGTACAAGCATGAGAATTCCTACTAGAAGCACTGCAAGTTTGATGTAGCCCCTCACATGGGCGTCCAGTTTTAGTGTTGAGAAATTCTGGAGCACTAGTGAGCCTGTCTATATAACCCAGATTGCGAGCATGACAGTGCACTGGCAATTTTCGAGTCACGGGGGATTTAAGGAATTCGAATGCCTTGGTTTTGCAATGGGAAGGGCTGCCTTAACACACTCCCACATTGGCCATTGTGAGTACAGTACAGAAATTGTTCGCATCAACCAAGTTACATTTCCAACCATTGGTTTCAACTATTTGTTCTTTGAGGAGTGGCTCGCTTGCACTTTGGCTCTAATGGCACTTCAGCGTGATAAGCTACTGATCACTAGTGGAATGACAGTCGTTCCGAACTTGAGCACTATGACACTGCAGATGTATTCCAGCTATATGGTGCGACAACTGGGAGCCAGTTGGAATGGCAATTTCAGCACTATGAAACTACAGATGTCTAGCACTAAAGCTTTACAAACTTGTGAGTGTTAACAATTTATATCAGCCAAGGAGTATCACCAATTCTGGGATTACTTTGAAGTGGGTTCTGGTCCAACATATCTAAAAGCAGATGAAGGTAATTCAGTACAACACCGGATGATTTCCATGTATGTTGGCATATATATGGGGGGCACTCAGCACAAGTGTTTGTGTAGTAGTGCCTCATGCTTATTGGGCAAATGGTTATGGGAGACTGGGAACCAGCAAGATGGCAATGTTTACCGTCGCTTACAATGGAAACTCAAGGATGCTCCTTGGTATGGAGGAACAAACATTCGGTCCGGTACCCTTGTCGCGTGTGGAGCTATGCTATACGATTGTACACCACCTGTGCGAGTGAGGAATAGACACATCGGGCACCTGTTCAGGCCTAGACCATGGCCGTCTTTCAAGCTTCATTCGGATGCAAGCTATCAGGAGGAGCCATGTTGCAGAGTGCAATCACCCGAAGTGGCTGACTGGTGTGCTCATCTTTATGCTTTCACTGAATTTTATTTGGAGAAGTTTGATTGTTGTTGCCCCATAATGCCAAGAGATATTCCTATCCTGAGTAAGCCTATAATGCAATGTAGGGGCGGTCTGTACCTAAGTGTGGTGGTGGCTTTGCTGTGTGAGTGACCATTATCTTTAGGAAGGGAGTTTGTTGCTGGGGCCATGAGTATAAGCATTGAAATAGGAATTACAAGAGAACAGTCCAGCTGGCCACTCGGTTCATCATATTTGGATGCCCATCACATGAAGTTCCTGAACTGGTACTCCTTACATTGCATTACTCAGGTGCTCTTCCCAATTCCATTGTTGCTACTGGGGTTGAATACTCTATCGGCGAAGTGCATAAATCATGGGACCCCGGACTCTTCATCCTACATGCTTCTCATATTCGTTTGTCCAAGACTCTAATCTTGATGGTAGGCAGCAAGGGAGTGGGGGCTATGGATGGTATGGCATTCTATGCCTACTCCGATCAAGAACATTTTCAAGGAGGGAGGGATGTCATCGCGTTCACTGTCGTTGACGACTTCGCGCAAGGTTCTGTTGACCACATGTATTATCTTGGCTTCGACCAAGGACCTGCAGACAAGGACTACTTCCTCGGCCTCTCCTTCGACTGGGTCTCCGTCGGCGACTTCGACCAAGTCCAAGAGTATCGAAATATTACAAGGTTCAAACTCCAGAGTTATATGCCTCAAATTCGAAGATTACAAGGTTCAAACTGATATTAGAAATGAAATTCAGCTCATCAGCTGCAAACGCTCGCGCTGATCCGCTGAACATGGATATCAGAGAGGTTCAAACTAATATTACCACTTGTAAGTCTGGTTTCGAAACCTCATAATTTTTGCAAAGGGGTCAGCCACTGAGAAGTCATGTATGGGGTTGACACGATGACTTCTGATTACTCTGTCATCTGAAGTTCCAAAATGAAATTCAGCATTTTCGGAGCCTATTCCATTCTGTCACAGCCGCCGGCGCTGATCAACAAACCATTCATTTTTGTGAAATAAATGTAGGGCAAACCTCATTACCTTCAGCACCCTTTGTTGGGGATATAACCCCGAGGTGTGACCCGCCCAGGAGGGACCGGGTTACACCATTGGCGACTCAATGAAGAAAGCCCAGTTAAGCCCAAGGAGACGAAGCGTGAAGACGGCGGTTCATAGAGACAGGTCTGGTGGTGGCCCAAGACCCGGACGTGTGAACCGCCAATGGTGGCTTGCCTGGTAAGGCAAGGCGATTTAGGAACCAGGCCGGTCACGTTGTGTGATCCGGCTCAGACTCTTCTAAAGCCTCTGTTGGGGAACGTAGTATTTCAAAATTTTCCTACGATCACGCAAGATCTATCTATGTGATGCATAGCAACCAGCGGGAGAGTGTGTCCACGTACCCTCGTAGACCGAAAGCGGAAGCGTTTAGAAATGCGGTTGATGTAGTCGAACGTCTTCGCGATCCAACCGATCCAGGTACCGAATGTATGACACCTCCGCGATCTGCACACGTTCAGCTTGGTGACGTCCCTCGTACTCTTGATCCAGCTGAGGCCGAGGGAGAGTTTCGTTAGCACGACGGCGTGGTGACGGTGATGATGAAGTGATTCCGGCAGGGCTTCGCCTAAGCTCTCCGAAAATATGACCGAGGTGGAAATCTGTGGAGGGGGGCACCGCACACGGCTAAAAACAATCAACTTGTGTGTCTATGGGGTGCCCCCCTCCTCCGTATAATAAGAAGTGGAGGAGGGGAGGGCTGGCCCTCTCATGGCGCGCCCAAGGGGGGAGTCCTACTCCCGATGGGAGTAGGATTCCCCCTTCCCTAGTTGGAGTAGGAGAGGAAGGAAGGAGGAGAGAGGGAGAAGGAAAGGGGGGCCGGCCCCCACCCCAATTCGGATTGGGCTTGGGGGGGGGGGGGAGGCGTGCCCCCACCTTGGCCGCCTCCTCCTCTCTCCCACTAAGGCCCAATAAGGCCCATAGACTCCCCGGGGGGTTCCGGTAACCCTTCGGTACTCTGGTAAATGCCTGAACTCACCCGGAACCATTCCGATGTCCAAACATAGTCGTCCAATATATCAATCTTTATGTCTCAACCATTTCGAGACTCCTCATCATGTCCGCGATCTCTCATCCGGGATTCCGAACTACCTTCGACACATCAAAACACATAAACTCATAATACCAATTGTCATCGAACGTTAAGCGTGCGGACCCTACGGGTTCGAGAACTATGTAGACATGACCGAGACTCATCTCCGATTAATAACCAATAGCGGACCTGGATGCTCATATTGGCTCCCACATATTCTACGAAGATCTTTATCGGTCAAACCGCATAACAACATACGTTGTTCCCTTTGTCATCGGTATGTTACTTGCCCGAGATTCGATCGTCGGTATCATCATACCTAGTTCAATCTCGTTACTGGCAAGTCTCTTTACTCGTTCCGTAATGCATCATCCCGTAACTAACTCATTAGTCACATTGCTTGCAAGGCTTCATATGATGTGCATTACCGAGAGGGCCCAGAGATACCTCTCCAACAATCGGAGTGACAAATCCTAATCTCGATCTATGCCAACTCAACAAACACCATCGGAGACACCTGTAGAGCATCTTTATAATCACCTAGTTATGTTGTGACGTTTGATAGCACACAAGGTGTTCCTCCAGTATTCGGGAGTTGCATAATCTCATTGTCAGAGGAACATGTATAAGTCATGAAGAAAGCAATAGCAACAAACTAAACGATCATCGTGCTAAGCTAACGGATGGGTCTTGTCAATCACATCATTCTCTAATGATGTGATCCCGTTCATCAAATGACAACTCATGTCTGTGGCTAGGAAACTTAACCATCTTTGATTAATGAGCTAGTCAAGTAGAGGCATACTAGTGACACTTTGTTTGTTTATGTATTCACACATGTATTAAGTTTCCGGTTAATACAATTCTAGCATGAATAATAAACATTTATCATGATATAAGGAAATATAAATAACAACTTTATTATTGCCTCTAGGGCATATTTCCTTCAGTCTCCCACTTGCACTAGAGTCAATAATCTTGATTACACAGTAATGATTCTAACACCCATGGAATCTTGGTGCTGATCATGTTTTGCTCGTGAGAGAGGCTTAGTCAATGGGTCTGCAATATTCAGATCCATATGTATCTTGCAAATATCTATGTCTCCATCCTTTACTTGATCGCGGATGGAATTGAAGCGTCTCTTGATGTGTTTGGTTCTCTTGTGAAATCTGGATTCTTTTGCCAAGGCAATTGCTATAGTATTGTCACAAAAGATTTTCATTGGACCCGATGCACTAGGTATGACACCTAGATCGGATATGAACTCCTTCATCCAGACTCCTTCATTCGCTGCTTCTGAAGCAGCTATGTACTCCGCTTCACACGTAGATTCCGCCACGACGCTTTGCTTAGAACTACACCAACTGACAGCTCCACCGTTCAATATAAATACGTATCCGGTTTGTGACTTAGAGTCATCCGGATCAGCGTCAAAACTTGCATCGACGTAACCACTTACGACGAGCTCTTTGTCACCTCCATCAACGAGAAACATATCCTTAGTCCTTTTCAGGTATTTCAGGATGTTCTTGACCACTGTCCAGTGATCCACTCCTAGATTACTTTGGTACCTCCCTGCTAAACTTATAGTAAGGCACACATCAGGTCTGGTACACAGCATTGCATACATGATAGAACCTATGGCTGAGGCATAGGGAATGACTTTCATTTTCTCTCTATCTTCTGCTGTGGTCGGGCATTGAGTCTTACTCAACTTCACACCTTGCAACACAGGCAAGAACCCTTTCTTTGACTGATCCATATTGAACTTCTTCAAAACTTTATCAAGGTATGTGCTTTGTGAAAGTCCTATTAAGCGTCTTGATCTATCTCTATAGATCTTGATGCCCAATATATAAGCAGCTTCACCGAGGTCTTTCATTGAAAAACTTTTATTCAAGTATCCTTTTATGCTATCCAGAAATTCTATATCATTTCCAATCAACAATATGTCATCCACATATAATATTAGAAATGCTACAGAGCTCCCACTCACTTTCTTGTAAATACAGGCTTCTCCAAAAGTCTGTATAAAACCATATGCTTTGATCACACTATCAAAACGTTTATTCCAACTCCGAGATGCTTGCACCAGTCCATAAATGGATCGCTGGAGCTTGCACACTTTGTTAGCATCCTTTGGATCGATAAAACTTTCGGGTTGCATCATATACAACTCTTCTTCCAGAAATCCATTCAGGAATGCAGTTTTTACATCCATTTGCCAAATTTCATAATCATAAAATGCGGCAATTGCTAACATGATTCGGACGGACTTAAGCATCGCTACGGTTGAGAAGGTCTCATCGTAGTCAACTCTTTGAACTTGTCGAAAACCTTTTGCAACAAGTCGAGCTTTGTAGACAGTAATATTACCGTCAGCGTTAGTCTTCTTCTTGAAGATCCATTTATTCTCTATGGCTTGCCGATCATCGGGCAAGTCAACCAAAGTCCACACTTTGTTCTCATACATGGATCCCATCTCAGATTTCATGGCCTCAAGACATTTCACAGAATCTGGGCTCATCATCGCTTCCTCATAGTTCGTAGGTTCGTCATGGTCAAGTAACATGACCTCCAGAACAGGATTACCGTACCACTCTGGTGCGGATCTTACTCTGGTTGACCTACGAGGTTTGGTAGTAACTTGATCTGAAGTTACATGATCATCATCATTAGCTTCCTCACTAATTGGTGTAGAAGTCATAGGAACTGATTTCTGTGATGAGCTACTTTCCAATAAGGGAGCAGGTACAATTACCTCATCAAGTTCTACTTTCCTCCCACTCACTTCTTTCGAGAGAAACTCCTTCTCTAGAAAGGATCCATTCTTAGCAACGAATGTCTTGCCTTCGGATCTGTGATAGAAGGTGTACCCAATAGTCTCCTTTGGGTATCCTATGAAGACACATTTCTCCGATTTGGGTTCGAGCTTATCAGGTTGAAGCTTTTTCACATAAGCATCATAGCCCCAAACTTTAAGAAACGACAACTTGGGTTTCTTGCCAAACGACAGGTCATAAGGTGTCATCTCAACGGATTTAGATGGTGCCCTATTTAACGTGAATGCAGCCGTCTCTAAAGCATAACCCAAAAACAATAGCGGTAAATCAGTAAGAGACATCATCGATCACACCATATCTAATAAAGTGCGGTTACGACGTTCGGACACACCATTGCGCTGTGGTGTTCCGGGTTGCGTGAGTTGCGAAACTATTCCGTATTGTTTCAAATGAAGACCAAACTCGTAACTCAAATATTCTCCTCCACGATCGGATCGCAGAAACTTTATTTTCTTGTTACGATGATTTTCCACTTCACTCTGAAATTCTTTGAACTTTTCAAATGTTTCAGGCTTATGTTTCATCATGTAGATATACCCATATCTGCTCAAATCATCTGTGAAGGTCAGAAAATAACGATACCCGCCGCGAGCCTCAATATTCATCGCACCGCATACATCGGTATGTATTATTTCCTATAAATCTGTTGCTCGCTCCATTGTTCCGGAGAACAGAGTTTTAGTCATCTTGCCCATGAGGCATGGTTCGCAAGTACCAAGTGATTCATAATCAAGTGATTCCAAAAGTCCATCAGTATGGAGTTTCTTCATGCGCTTTACACGAATATGACCCAAACGGCAGTGCCACAAATAAGTTGCACTATCATTATCAACTTTGCATCTTTTGGTTTCAATATTATGAATATGTGTATCACTACTATCGAGATTTAACAAAAATAGACCACTCTTCAAGGGTGCTTGACCATAAAAGATATTACTCATATAAATAGAACAACCATTATTCTCAGATTTAAATGAATAACCGTCTCGCATCAAACAAGATCCAGATATAATGTTCATGCTTAACGCTGGCACCAAATAACAATTATTCAGGTCTAAAACTAATCCCGAAGGTAGATGTAGAGGTAGCGTGCCGGCGGCGATCACATCAACTTTGGAACCATTTACCACACGCATCGTCACCTCGTCCTTAGCTAATCTTCGCTTAATCCGTAGTCCCTGTTTCGAGTTGCAAATATTAGCAACAGAACCAGTATCAAATACCCAGGCACTACTGCGAGCATTAGTAAGGTACACATCAATAACATGTATATCATATATACCTTTGTTCACTTTGCCATCCTTCTTATCCGCCAAATACTTGGGGCAGTTCCGCTTCCAGTGACCAGTCCCTTTGAAGTAGAAGAACTCAGTATCAGGCTTAGGTCCAGACTTGGGCTTCTTCACTTGAGCAGCAACTTGCTTGCCATTCTTCTTGAAGTTCCCCTTCTTCCCTTTACCATTTTTCTTGAAACCGGTGGTCTTGTTGACCATCAACACTTGATGCTCCTTCTTGATTTCTACCTCCACAGCCTTTAGCATTGCAAAGAGCTCGGGAATTGTCTTATCCATCCCTTGCATATTATAGTTCATCACGAAGCTTTTGTAGCTTGGTGGTAGTGATTGAAGAACTCTGTCAATGACACTATCAACCGGAAGATTAACTCCCAGCTGAGTCAAGTGATTATGATACCCAGACATTTTGAGTATATGCTCACTGACAGAACTATTCTCCTCCATTTTGCAGCTATAGAACTTATTGGAGACTTCATATCTCTCAATCCGGGCATTTTCTTGAAATATTAACTTCAACTCCTGGAACATCTCATATGCTCCATGATGTTCAAAACATCGTTGAAGTCCCGGTTCTAAGCCGTAAAGCATGGCACACTGAACTATCGAGTAGTCATCAGATTTGCTCTGCCAGACGTTCTTAACGTCATCAGTAGCGTCTGCAGTAGGCCTAGCACCTAGCGGTGCTTCCAGGACGTAATTCTTCTGTGCAGCAATGAGGATAATCCTCAAGTTACGCACCCAGTCCGTGTAGTTGCTACCATCATCTTTTAACTTAGCTTTCTTTAGGAATGCATTAAAATTCAAAGGAACAGTAGCACGGGCCATTGATCTACAATAACATAGACATGCAAAATACTATCAGGTACTAAGTTCATGATAAATTAAAGTTCAATTAATCATATTATTTAAGAACTCCCACTTAGATAGACATCCCTCTAATCATCTAAGTGATCACGGGATCCAAATCAACTAAACCATGTCCGATCATCTCGTGAGATGGAGTAATTTTCAATGGTGAACATCACTATGTTGATCATATCTACTATATTATTCACGCTCGACCTTTCGGTCTCAGTGTTCCGAGGCCATATCTGCATATGCTAGGCTCGTCAAGTTTAACCGGAGTATTTTGCATGTGCAAAACTGGCTTGCACCCGTTGTATGTGAACGTAGAGCTTATCACACCCGATCATCACGTGGTGTCTCGGCACGACGAACTGTATCAACGATGCATACTCAGGGACAACACTTGTACCTTGAAATTTAGTGAGAGATCATCTTATAATGCTACCGCCGAACTAAACAAAATAAGATGCATAAAAGGATTAACATCACATGCAATTCAATATGTGACATGATATGGCCATCATCATCTTGTGCTCTTGATCTCCATCATCGAAGCACCGTCATGATCTCCATTGTCACCGGTGCCCCAGCATGATCTCCATCGTCACCGGCGCTCCAGCATGACCTCTATCGTAGCATCGTTGTCGTCTCGCCAACTTATTGCTTCTACGACTATCGCTACCGTTTAGTGATAAAGTAAAACAATTACATGGCGATTGCATTGCATACAATAAAGCGACAACCATATGGCTCCTGCCGGTTGCCGATAACTCTGTTACAAAACATGATCATCTCATACAACAAATTATATCACATCATGTCTTGACCATATCACATCACATCAAGCCCTGCAAAAACAAGTTAGATGTCCTCTACTTTGTTGTTGCAAGTTTTACGTGGCTGCTACGGGCTTCTAGCAAGAACCGTTCTTACCTATGCATCAAAACCACAACGTGGTGTAGTGATTGCTTTTTGATCTTCTAAAAGAACCCTCTTCATTGAAACCGATTCAACTAAAGTGAGAGAGACAGACTCCCGCCAGTCACCTTTAAGCAACGAGTGCTCGCAGCGGTGAAACCAGTCTCTTGTAAGCGTACACGCGGGCCGCTTCATCTCACAATACCGCTGAACCAAGTAACAACTAGTAACGGCAAGCAATATGTATACACCCACGCCCACAACTCCTTTGTGTTCTACTCGTGCATATAACATCTACGCATAGACCTGGCTCGGATGCCACTTTTGGGGAACGTAGTATTTCAAAATTTTCCTATGATCACGCAAGATCTATCTATGTGATGCACAGCAACGAGCGGGAGAGTGTGTCCACATACCCTCGTAGACCGAAAGCGGAAACGTTTAGAAACGCGGTTGATGTAGTCGAACGTCTTCGCGATCCAACCGATCCAAGTACCGAACGTACGGCACCTCCGCGATCTGCACACGTTCAGCTCGGTGACGTCCCTCATACTCTTGATCCAGCTGAGGCCGAGGGAGAGTTTCGTCAGCACGACGGCATGGTGATGGTGATGATGAAGTGATTCCGGCAGGGCTTCGCCTAAGCTCTCCGAAAATATGACCGAGGTGGAAATCTGTGGAGGGGGCACCGCACACGGCTAAAAACAATCAACTTGTGTGTCTATGGGGTGCCCCCCTCCTCCGTATATAAAGGAGTGGAGGAGGGGAGGGCCGGCCCTCTCATGGCGTGCCCAAGGGGGGAGTCCTACTCCTGATGGGAGTAGGATTCCCCCTTCCCTAGTTGGAGTAGGAGAGGAAGGAAGGAGGAGAGAGGGAGAAGGAAAGGGGGACCGGCCCCCCACCCCAATTCGGATTGGGCTTGGGGGGGAGGGGGGGGGGCGCCCCCACCTTGGCCGCCTCCTCCTCTCTCCCACTGAGTCCCAATAAGGCCCATAGACTCCCCAGGGGGTTCCGGTAACCCTCCGGTAAATGCCCGAACTCACCCGGAACCATTCCGATGTCCAAACATAGTCGTCCAATATATCAATCTTTATGTCTCGACCATTTCGAGACTCCTCATCTTGTCCGTGATCTCATCCGGGACTCCAAACTACCTTCGGTACATCAAAACACATAAACTCGTAATACCAATCGTCATCGAACGTTAAGCGTGCGGACCCTACGGGTTCGAGAACTATGTAGACATGACCGAGACTCATCTCCGGTCAATAACCAATAGCGGAACCTGGATGCTCATATTGGCTCCCACATATTCTATGAAGATCTTTATCGGTCAAACCGCATAACAACATACGTTGTTCCCTTTGTCATCGGTATGTTACTTGCCCGAGATTCGATCGTCGGTATCATCATACCTAGTTCAATGTCGTTACTGGCAAGTCTCTTTACTCGTTCTGTAATGCATCATCCCGTAACTAACTCATTAGTCACATTGCTTGCAAGGCTTCATATGATGTGCATTACCGAGAGGGCCCATAGATACCTCTCCGACAATCGGAGTGACAAATCCTAATCTCGATCTATGTCAACTCAACAAACACCATCGGAGACACCTGTAGAGCATCTTTATAATCACCTAGTTACGTTGTGACGTTTGATAGCACACAAGGTGTTCCTCCGGTATTCGGGAGTTGCATAATCTCATAGTCAGAGGAACATGCATAAGTCATGAAGAAAGCAATAGCAACAAACTAAACGATCATCGTGCTAAGCTAACGGATGGGTCTTGTCAATCACATCATTCTCTAATGATGTGATCCCGTTCATCAAATGACAACTCATGTCTGTGGCTAGGAAACTTAACCATCTTTGATTAACGTGCTAGTCAAGTAGAGGCATACTAGTGACACTTTGTTTGTCTATGTATTCACACATGTATTAAGTTTCCGGTTAATACAATTCTAGCATGAATAATAAACATTTATCATGATATAAGGAAATATAAATAACAACTTTATTATTGCCTCTAGGGCATATTTCCATCAGTCTCCCACTTGCACTAGAGTCAATAATCTAGATTACACAGTAATGATTCTAACACCCATGGAGTCTTGGTGCTGATCATGTTTTGCTCGTGAGAGAGGCTTAGTCAATGGGTCTGCAATATTCAGATCCGTATGTATCTTGCAAATCTCTATGTCTCCCTCCTTGACTTGATCGTGGATGGAATTGAAGCGTCTCTTGATGTGTTTGGTTCTCTTGTGAAATCTGGATTCTTTTGCCAGGGCAATTGCTCCAGTATTGTCACAAAAGATTTTCATTGGACCCGATGCACTAGGTATGACACCTAGATCGGATATGAACTCCTTCATCCAGACTCCTTCATTCGCTGCTTCTGAAGCAGCTATGTACTCCGCTTCACACGTAGATCCCGCCATGACGCTTTGCTTAGAACTGCACCAACTGACAGCTCCACTGTTCAATATAAATACGTATCCGGTTTGTGACTTAGAGTCATCCGGATCAGCGTCAAAACTTGCATCGACGTAACCACTTACGACGAGCTCTTTGTCACCTCCATAAACGAGAAACATATCCTTAGTCCTTTTCAGGTATTTCTGGATGTTCTTGACCGCTGTCCAGTGATCCACTCCTAGATTACTTTGGTACCTCCCTGCTAAACTTATAGCAAGGCACACATCAGGTCTGGTACACAGCATTGCATACATGATAGAACCTATGGCTGAGGCATAGGGAATGACTTTCATTTTCTCTCTATCTTCTGCAGTGGTCGGACATTGAGTCTTACTCAACTTCACAACTTGCAACATAGGCAAGAACCCTTTCTTTGACTGATCCATATTGAACTTCTTCAAAACTTTATCAAGGTATGTGCTTTGTGAAAGTCCTATTAAGCGTCTTGATCTATCTCTATAGATCTTGATGCCCTATATATAAGCAGCTTCACTGAGGTCTTTCATTGAAAAACTTTTATTCAAGTATCCTTTTATGCTATCCAGAAATTCTATATCATTTCCAATCAACAATATGTCATCCACATATAATATTAGAAATGCTACAGAGCTCCCACTCACTTTCTTGTAAATACAGGCTTCTCCAAAAGTCTGTATAAAACCATATGCTTTGATCACACTATCAAAACGTTTATTCCAACTCCGAGATGCTTGCACCAGTCCATAAATGGATCGCTGGAGCTTGCACACTTTGTTAGCATCCTTTGGATCGCTAAAACCTTCGGGTTGCATCATATACAACTCTTCTTCCAGAAATCCATTCAGGAATGCAGTTTTTACATCCATTTGCCAAATTTCATAATCATAAAATGCGGTAATTGCTAACATGATTCGGACGGACTTAAGCATCGCTACGGGTGAGAAGGTCTCATCGTAGTCAACTCTTTGAACTTGTCGAAAACCTTTTGCAACAAGTCGAGCTTTGTAGACAGTAATATTACCGTCAGCGTCAGTCTTCTTCTTGAAGATCCATTTATTCTCTATGGCTTGCCGATCATCGGGCAAGTCAACCAAAGTCCACACTTTGTTCTCATACATGGATCCCATCTCAGATTTCATGGCCTCAAGACATTTCGCAGAATCTGGGCTCATCATCGCTTCCTCATAGTTCGTAGGTTCGTCATGGTCAAGTAACATGACCTCCAGAACAGGATTACCATACCACTCTGGTGCGGATCTTACTCTGGTTGACCTAGAGGTTCGGTAGTAACTTGATCTGAAGTTACATGATCATCATCATTAGCTTCCTCACTAATTGGTGTAGAAGTCACAGGAACTGATTTCTGTGATGAGCTACTTTCCAATAAGGGAGCAGGTACAGTTACCTCATCAAGTTCTACTTTCCTCCCACTCACTTCTTTCGAGAGAAACTCCTTCTCTAGAAAGGATCCATTCTTAGCAACGAATGTCTTGCCTTCGGATCTATGATAGAAGGTGTACCCAATAGTCTCCTTTGGGTATCCTATGAAGACACATTTCTCCGATTTGGGTTCGAGCTTATCAGGTTGAAGCTTTTTCACATAAGCATCCCAGCCCCAAACTTTAAGAAATGACAACTTGGGTTTCTTGCCAAACCACAGTTCATAAGGTGTCATCTCAACGGATTTAGATGGTGCCCTATTTAACGTGAATGCAGCCGTCTCTAAAGCATAACCCCAAAACGATAGCGGTAAATCAGTAAGAGACATCATCGATCGCAACATATCTAATAAAGTGCGGTTACGACGTTCGGACACACCATTGCGCTGTGGTGTTCTGGGTGGCGTGAGTTGCGAAAATATTCCGCATTGTTTCAAATGAAGACCAAACTCGTAACTCAAATATTCTCCTCCACGATCGGATCGTAGAAACTTTATTTTCTTGTTACGATGATTTTCCACTTCACTCTGAAATTCTTTGAACTTTTCAAATGTTTCAGGCTTATGTTTCATCAAGTAGATATACCCATATCTGCTCAAATCATCTGTGAAGGTCAAAAAATAACGATACCCGCCGCGAGCCTCAATATTCATCGGACCGCATACATCGGTATGTATTATTTCCAATAAATCTGTTGATCGCTCCATTGTTCCAGAGAACGGAGTTTTAGTCATCTTGCCCATGAGGCATGGTTCGCAAGTACCAAGTGATTCATAATCAAGTGATTCCAAAAGTCCATCAGTATGGAGTTTCTTCATGCGCTTTACACCAATATGACCCAAACGGCAGTGCCACAAATAAGTTGCACTATCATTATCAAATCTGCATCTTTTGGTTTCAATATTATGAATATGTGTATCACTACTATCGAGATTTAACAAAAATAGACCACTTTTCAAGGGTGCATGACCATAAAAGATATTACTCATATAAATAGAACAACCATTATTCTTAGATTTAAATGAATAACCGTCTCGCATCAAACAAGATCCAGATATAATGTTCATGCTTAACGCTGGCACCAAATAACAATTATTTAGGTCTAAAACAAATCCCGAAGGTAGATGTAGAGGTAGCGTGCCGACGGCGATCACATCGACTTTGGAACCATTTCCCACACGCATCGTCACCTCGTCCTTAGCTAATCTTCGCTTAATCCGTAGTCCCTATTTCGAGTTGCAAATATTAGCAACAGAACCAGTATAAAATACCCAGGCACTACTGCGAGCATTAGTAAGGTACACATCAATAACATGTATATCATATATACCTTTGGTCACTTTGCCATCCTTCTTATCCGCCAAATACTTGGGGCAGTTCCGCTTCCAGTGACCAGTCCCTTTGCAGTAGAAGCACTCAGTATCAGGCTTAGGTCCAGACTTGGGCTTCTTCACTTGAGCAGCAACTTGCTTGACGTTCTTATTGAAGTTCCCCTTCTTCCCTTTACCCTTTTTCTTGAAACCGGTGTTCTTGTTGACCATCAACACTTGATGCTCCTTCTTGATTTCTACCTCCGCAGCCTTTAGCATTGCGAAGAGCTCGGGAATTGTCTTATCCATCCCTTGCATATTATAGTTCATCACGAAGCTTTTGTAGCTTGGTGGCAGTGATTGAAGAACTCTATCAATGACACTATCAATCGGAAGATTAACTCCCAGCTGAGTCAAGTGATTATGATACCCAGACATTTTGAGTATATGCTCACTGACAGAACTATTCTCCTCCATTTTGCAGCTATAGAACTTATTGGAGACTTCATATCCCTCAATCCGGGCATTTGCTTGAAATATTAACTTCAACTCCTGGAACATCTCATATGCTCCATGACGTTCAAAACATCGTTGAAGTCCCGGTTCTAAGCCGTAAAGCATGGCACACTGAACTATCAAGTAGTCATCAGCTTTGCTCTGCCAGACGTTCTTAATGTCATCAGTAGCGTCTGCAGCAGGCCTAGCACCTAGCGGTGCTTCTAGGACGTAATTCTTCTGTGCAGCAATGAGGATAATCCTCAAGTTATGGACCCAGTCCGTGTAGTTGCTACCATCATCTTTCAACTTAGCTTTCTCTAGGAATGCATTAAAATTCAAAGGAACAGTAGCACGGGCCATTGATCTACAATAACATAGACATGCAAAATACTATCAGGTACTAAGTTCATGATAAATTAAAGTTCAATTAATCATATTACTTAAGAACTCCCACTTAGATAGACATCCCTCTAATCATCTAAGTGATCACGTGATCCAAATCAACTAAACCATGTCCGATCATCACGTGAGATGGAGTAGTTTTCAATGGTGAACATCACTATGTTGATCATATCTACTATATGATTCACGCTCGACCTTTCGGTCTTAGTGTTCTGAGGCCATATCTGCATATGCTAGGCTCGTCAAGTTTAACCCGAGTATTCTGCGTGTGCAAAACTGGCTTGCACCCGTTGTATGTGAACGTAGAGCTTATCACACCCGATCATCACGTGGTGTCTCGGCACGACGAACTGTCTCAACGGTGCATACTCAGGGACAACACTTGTACCTTGAAATTTAGTGAGAGATCATCTTATAATGCTACCGCCGAACTAAACAAAATAAGATGCATAAAAGGATTAACATCACATGCAATTCAATATGTGACATGATATGGCCATCATCATCTTGTGCTCTTGATCTCCATCATCGAAGCACCGTCATGATCTCCATTGTCACCGGCGCCCCAGCATGATCTCCATCGTCACCGGCGCTCCAGCATGACCTCTATCGTAGCATCGTTGTCGTCTCGCCAACTTATTGCTTCTACGACTATCGCTACCGTTTAGTGATAAAGTAAAACAATTACATGGCGATTGCATTGCATACAATAAAGCGACAACCATATGGCTCCTGCCGGTTGCCGATAACTCTGTTACAAAACATGATCATCTCATACAACAAATTATATCACATCATGTCTTGACCATATCACATCACATCAAGCCCTGCAAAAACAAGTTAGACATCCTCTACTTTGTTGTTGCAAGTTTTACGTGGCTGCTACGGGCTTCTAGCAAGAACCGTTCTTACCTATGCATCAAAACCACAATGTGGTGTAGTGATTGCTTTTTGATCTTCTAAAAGAACCCTCTTCATTGAAACCGATTCAACTAATAAAGTGAGAGAGACAGACACCCGCCAGTCACCTTTAAGCAACGAGTGCTCGCAGCGGTGAAACCAATCTCGCATAAGCGTACGCGTAATGTCGGTCCGGGCCGCTTCATCTCACAATACCGCTAAACCAAGTAACAACTAGTAACGACAAGCAATATGTATACACCCACACCCACAACTCCTTTGTGTTCTACTCATGCATATAACATCTACGCATAGACCTGGCTCGGATGCCACTTTTGGAGAACGTAGTATTTCAAAATTTTCCTACGATCACGCAAGATCTATCTATGTGACGCACAGCAACGAGCGGGAGAGTGTGTCCACGTACCCTCGTAGACCGAAAGCGGAAGCGTTTAGAAACGCGGTTGATGTAGTCAAACGTCTTCGCGATCCAACCGATCCAAGTACCGAACGTACGGCACCTCCGCGATCTGCACATGTTCAGCTCGGTGACGTCCCTCGTACTCTTGATCCAGCTGAGGCCGAGGGAGAGTTTCGTCAGCATGACGGCGTGGTGACGGTGATGATGAAGTGATTCCGGCAGGGCTTCGCCTAAGCTCTCCGAAAATATGACCGAACTCACCCGGAACCATTCCAATGTCCAAACATAGTCGTCCAATATATCAATCTTTATGTCTCGACCATTTCGAGACTCCTCATCATGTCCGTGATCTCATCCGGGACTCTGAACTACCTTCGGTACATCAAAACACATAAACTCATAATACCAATCGTCATCGAACGTTAAGCGTGCGGACCCTACGGGTTCGAGAACTATGTAGACATGACCGAGACTCGTCTCCGGTCAATAACCAATAGTGGAACCTAGATGCTCATATTGGCTCCCACATATTCTACGAAGATCTTTATCGGTCAAATCGCATAACAACATACGTTGTTCCCTTTGTCATCGGTATGTTACTTGCCTGAGATTCGATCGTCGGTATCATCATACCTAGTTCAATCTCGTTACTGGCAAGTCTCTTTACTCGTTACGTAATGCATCATCCCGTAACTAACTCATTAGTCACATTGCTTGCAAGGCTTGATATGATGTGCATTATCGAGAGGGCCCAGAGATACCTCTCCGACAATCGGAGTGACAAATCCTAATCTCGATCTATGCCAACTCAACAAACACCATCGGAGACACCTGTAGAGCATCTTTATAATCACCCAGTTACGTTGTGACGTTTGATAGCACACAAGGTGTTCCTCTGGTATTCGGGAGTTGCATAATCTCATAGTCAGAGGAACATGTATAAGTCATGAAGAAAGCAATAGCAACAAACTAAACGATCATCGTGCTAAGCTAACGGATGGGTCTTGTCAATCACATCATTCTCTAATGATGTGATCCCGTTCATCAAATGACAACTCATGTCTATGGCTAGGAAACTTAACCATCTTTGATTAACGAGCTAGTCAAGTAGAGGCATACTAGTGAAACTTTGTTTGTCTATGTATTCACACATGTATTAAGTTTCCGGTTAATACAATTCTAGCATGAATAATAAACATTTATCATGATATAAGGAAATATAAATAACAACTTTATTATTTCCTCTAGGGCATATTTCCTTCAGCCTCGGGCCTCAACCTGTGTATACAAAGGCGAGACCCAGCAGCGGGTTAACTCAAGAAACAACTAATCTATAGCTAGGTCAAGCGTGATCGCTCCCTTGTAATCGAAACTCAAGCAATACAACTAGAAGCAGGATGTAGGCTTTTACCTCATTGTGAGGGGCCGAACCTGGGTAAACCTTTGTGTCCTTTGTCCTATTCAACCCCTTCGAGCTAACCTACATTGTGATGTCTCCACACCTAAGTCCTTTCACAAGGGCATCTGCCGTGTTAAATCCACGACAGTTGGCGCCCACGGTGGTTTCAAGTTCTTGAAGGGCAACTTCTTAGGGATCGAAGGATACGCCGTGGGTCGGATGACTAAGAGTCGGCACGGAAAGATCTACATCGACGACGCTGGCTGGGGTCCCGAGGCCGACTCAATCGAGTACGGGTACCGGGTCCCCTTTTGTGGAATTCACGTCTTCATTGGCAAAATCGGCGAGTCAGAGCATGAGCCAGACACCTGCACCGACATCATTGAGACGGCTCAGCGCGCGCGACCCGCCAGGGTTCAACCCGGCCGGAAGCAAGTCTTTGTTGGCTTTGTTCATGGGGTGAATCTTGAGGAAGGTTTGGCATCGGTTGGTGAGACGGCCATCTATTCAGGTGATGAGTCCTCGGCCGGAGAAACCGAGTCAATCTATCAGCTTCAGGATGGCGGGCTTGGGGGCTATTCCGATGGTGACAGTATTCCGGACCCTTATGAGCCGCCAAGCAGGGCTGCTATTTTTATGGCAGGCACGCAGCAGGTTCTGAACTCATCAACAGCTACTGCTATGATATCCAGTTCAACTGCTGCTGCGACGGCCGGAGCGAGTGGTTCGGTTCGGCCGCCGGCTCAAATCTTGTCTGAGCTCTTAGGCACTTTGACGACACTGTTGCCCATGGAAGTGACTCCGGCGAATCAAGCACAGCATAATGCGGAAGTTGCAAAGGTGCGAGATGAGGTGGCTAAGGCCCAGGAGGATCTGAATGCGGAGAATGCCAGGATGGCGACAGAGCGAGCTGCGATGGATGCCGAGTCACAGCGGATAAGAACGGTAGCCTTTCGTCTGAGTTTGGATTAGAATGCGTCCAATGCTGTTCTTCGAAGGAGGCACCAGAGCCGCCTACCTTCACAGTTTGAGGGGAGGAATCTTTTTAACATGCCAGGGGCAGGAACGAGTAACCCGCCCGTTCTGACCCGGGCTGCGGAGGCGCTAGGGACCAGAGTGGCGGCCCAGCATTGTGTGCCAGACCCGCCTCGAAGGGATTTGACCCCACCTCAATGAGTTCCAACACCCTCTGGCCATTATTCTAATCCAGTGGATAATATGATAGCAGCACCTACACGGCTGGCGGCTATCCCGATCGAGGGCGAGTCTCCAGTGGCGATAGAGACCCAGAACACGGTGGAGCTTCTTCAGATGGCTGTAGCATAGCAGGCGGCTTATTCATACAGTCGTGAGCGTGTTCATTCAACTCCCCGCCCAAGTCGAAGTTATAGCCGGCGCATTGAGTCGCCGGCGGTTTCTAGCAGTGAGCGGCGTCGTAACCCGCCTCATAATGATGACCTGCCTCATGGACATAACCCACCCCGTAATGATAATAATGCTCAAGACCTTGTGGATCAGGTTAGAGTCCGTCATGAGGCAGAATTGGCGGCTCAACTGGGGGCTCATCAGCAATCTCCTGTACACACTTCAGTGACCGTTGTAGCTGGGACGACTTCTACGACTGTTGGTGTGCCTTGTCTAGGGCCGGCTCTACGCAATGAAGGTTTGCCTAGGATTTTAAGGGCCCTCGTAAGGCGCCTAATTATACAGCTGATCTTCCTCCTGAAGCTTGGATTGAGAGCTACGAGCTAGCTATGGAGATGCTAGATGTTAATGATGTTGTATGTGCCAAGTATTTCATCATGATGTTGGATGGATCAGCTCGAACTTGGTTGAAAGGCTTACCCGCCAATTCCATCAATTCATGGGCTTAGTTGAAGGCGCGCTTCATTCAGAACTTTAAGGGAACATGTAAGCAACCTTTGACGATTATTGATCTGGATAATTGTGTGCAGCGCGAGGATGAGTCAGCCCACCAATGGGTCCGCCGGGTCTCAACTATTATTCATTCATCAGATAGCATTGCAGCAGGTTCAGCTGTTCTGGTCTTAGAGAAGAATTGTCACTTTACACCTCTTAAGCAGAAGCTTGGACGGCTTAAACGTCATTGTAAGGACATGGGATAGCTCATGGCAGCTCTCATTAAATATGCCGACTCTGATACTACCAAAGATTCTGGATCTGATGATGACAAGTCTAACAAGGGAAAGAAGAGTGGTAATGGTAAGGGTTAGCAGCAGAAAGTGACAGGGCATAATGTTCACAACCAGGGTAACGGTGGTAAGCGCAGGCACCCCGACGGTGGGTCAGATCTTGTAGCTAACACTAACGCTAGATATAAAAACCAGCGCCGTGGTAAGCAGGCCTTTGGAGGGCCAAAGCTTAATATTGAGGCGATGATGAATGAACCTTGCCCGAAACACAGTCTGCCCAATAAACCGGCGGCTCATGCTTGGAAAGACTGTTTCATCATGAAAGAGTACAGGAATTTTAACTTCAATCAGAATCATGGCAACAACAATGGCTCGCCTAGCGGGTCAGGATCCGGCTCACAGGGGCCCGGCTTTGGTGGCGGCGGCTCAAATTCTGGGTACCAAGGACAGGGCAACCAGGGTGGTTATAGCCAACAGTCTGGTCAGGGTAACCAGTAGCATTAGTCAGGGTACCAGAGTAATCCAAAGTAGCTTAACAGTGGCCAATATCATGTTTTTACCACAAGTCTCTGCAAATGAGATCATAAGGTTCATAAACGCGCAGTCAGTGCGATTGAGCCGGCGCTACCTCAGTATTTGCAATGGTCAGAGCAGCCAATCACATGGAGTTGAGAGGATCACCCGCACCGAGTTGATAATCCGGGTCAATTGGCATTGGTAGTAGCCCCTCAGGTTGGGGGTTATAAATTCACTAAAGTACTCATGGATGGTGGCAGCAGCATCAATATCCTTTATTATGATACCTTTCGTCTGATGAATTTAACTGATAAGGAGCTTAAGCCATCTTCTACAGTTTTTCATGGTGTAGTACCTGGTAAGTCGGCGTATCCAGTTGATAAGATTGCTTTGGAAGTGGCTTTTGGCGATGACTATGACTACAGAACAGAGACGTTATGGTTTGAAGTGGTTAAGATCAAGAGTCCATATCATGCCTTATTCGGGCGGCCAACTTATGCCAAGTTTATGGCACGACCTTGTTATGTCTATTTGCAGCTTAATATGCCAGGACGTAAGGGAACTATTACGGTCCATGGTAATCGAAAGATCGCTTTGGAATGTGAAGAAGGAGATGCTGCCTATGCTGAATCAGCCTGTGCTACTGAGGAGCTTAAATTTTATAAGGATAATGTTGACTCGGCTGACATGACCCCTTTGAAGAAGCCCACCACAGAGCAAGACCCTTTGTTGTACTTTAAGTCGGCTGATGATACTAAGCAGGTTGACTTTGTCCCTGGCGAATCATCTCAGCAGTTAACAATAGGGGCTAACATGGATCCAAAATAGGAAAGCGCACTCATCGAGTTCATCCATGAGAATCGGAACATCTTTGCATGGAAACCTTCTGACATGCCGGGTGTACTGAGAGAATTTGCTAAGCACAATCTTAATGTTGGTCCTAAATTTAAGCCGGTCAAATAGTTCCTTTGTCGTTTCAATAAGGCTATCGGAGAAGAGGTGGCCCGGCTCTTGGCAGCAGGGTTTATTGTGGAGGTCTTTCATCCGGAGTGGTTAGCTAACCCGGTGCTAGTGCTGAAGAAGAATGGCACTTGGCGTATGTGTGTTGACTACACAGATCTTAATAAAGCTTGTCTAGCTGATCCTTTTGCTCTTCCCCGTATTGACCAGATTATTGATGCCACGACAGGTTGTGAGAGTCTATGTTTCCTGGATGCTTATTCTGGTTATCATCAGATCAAGATGGCAGTTAAAGACCAAGAGAAGACGTCTTTTATCACCCCTTTTGGAGCTTTTTGCTATGTCTCTATGTCTTTTGGGCTTAAGAGTTCCCAGGCAACTTATCAAGCTGTGTTCAGAATTGCATTCACAGTCAAAATTGGGCGCAATGTGCATGCTTATGTGGATGATATTGTGGTCAAATATAGGAAAAATGAGACGCTTTTGGATGATTTAAGGGAGACCTTTGATAACTTCTGGGTCTATAAGATGATGCTTAGCCCGGCCAAGTGTGTTTTTGGTGTGCCTGCAGGCAAGCTCTTGGGTTTTTTGGTCTCAGAGAGAGGTATTGAAGCTAACCCGGAGAAGATTAAGGCCATTACTTCATTGGCTAAGCCGGCATGTGCCAATGACGTCCAGCGCCTGGCGAGTCGTATTGCAGCTTTGAGCCGGTTCATAAGCCGTATGGGCGAGAAGGTGATTCCTTTGTACCAGATGATGAAGAAAACAAATCGTTTTGTCTGGAGTGATGCTGCTGATGAGGCGTTTGAGACGCTCAAAAAGAAGTTGGTTGAGCCGCCCGTCCTTGCCGCTCCTGTGGAGAAGGAGCCTTTACTTCTATATGTGGCGGCTAACAGTAAAGTTGTCAGTGTGGCAATTGTTGTGGAGCGCAAAGAGGCAGGTAAGGAATACCCAGTCCAACGGCCGGCTTATTATGTCAGTGAGGTGTTGACTGAATCCAAGCAACGATACCCGCATTGGCAGAAATTGGTATATGGGGTGTTCATGGCGAGTCACAAGTTGAAGCATTATTTTCTTGGTCATCCTATTACTGTGGTCAGTTCTGCCCCCTTAGGAGACATAATTCAAAACAGGGAGGCCATAGGCCGGGTTGCTAAGTGGGCAACAGAACTCGGACCTCATGGTCTGAAATATGTGCCAAGAACAGCTATCAAATCTCAGGCTCTGGTGGATTTCATCAATGACTGGACGGAGTTGCAGACACCTGAAGAGAGGCCTGATAACACATATTGGACAATTCACTTTGATGGGTCCAGGCAGCTAGAAGGCGTGTAGCGCCCAAGATGCGATTCTATCCGAATCACGTGATGAATTCTAGATTGGGGTATAATCGCATTTCGAGCGCATAGCAAGGTGGATATCATTGCAACATACTATGTACTGAATAGATGAGAATACAAGATAAAGGCTTACACTCGCCACAAGCTACAACATGAATACAACAGTTCAACAATACATAACAATCATCATACAGAAGAGCAGGATCCGCCTACGGATGAAATCAAACGAAAAAGAAGAACGACATCCACCCTGCTAATCCCAGGCTCCTGACCCAGAACCTATCCCTTGATCAAAGAATAAGCAGAAGAAGAACTTCAAAACAAGCAAGCATTGCTCTTTCGTCAGATCATCGCATTACCTATACCTGCAACTGTTGTTGTAGTAAACTGTGAGCCATGAGGACTCAGCAATCCCATTACCATGGGTATCAAGACTATCAAATCTTAATGGGTATGGAATGGATATGTGGTGAGGTTGCCGCAAGCGACTAAGCATTAGTATGGTGGCTAACTTATGAGTACAAGAATAAGAGAAACTACGCATAATGGTCGCAATCTAGTAATGATCAATAAGTGATCCTGAACTATTTACGTTCAAACATAACCCCACTATATTCTCTTCTTGAACTCACTCGAAAAGAGACAGTCACGGTTACGCACGTGGTTGGTGTATTTTATTTCGGATCTGGTGTCAAGTTCTCTACAACCGGATTAAAAATTCCCATCTGCCACATAACCGCGGGCACGACTTCTGAAAGTTTAAACCCTGCAGGGGTGTCCAAACTTAGTCCATGACAAACTCTCATGATCAGCGGAGGCAAATTTCCATCTTGGGGACAACCTGATCAACCTCGGAATCCCTGTGCATAAGACATTTTGACAATGGTAAAACAAGTCCAGCAAGATCTCCCAACATGCCGACACCCTGATAGTAGCCGCGCGTATCTTGTCTCAGGCCACGACGGATGAGCGAAGCTTATGGTCACTAAGACCCAAGTTGCCAAGGGGGCGCCGCAAGGTGCTCTATTTTGGACCAACACTCATGAGGAGCACTGGCCCGGGGTTTTTGATTAATTATCCTCGGGGTCCGGAAAGTCCCTATGCAAGTTTTAGTTGTTATTAGGCAAATGGTAAAACCAATGTTGGGCCTTGCTGGAAGAGTTTTATTCAAAGCAATTTGTCAAGGGGGGCCCATAAACCGCAACCGTGTTAGGAACGCAAAAATCAAGGAACATAACACCGGTATGACGGAAACTCTGGCGGCAAGAGTGGAACAAAACACCAGGCAAAAGGCCGAGCCTTCCACCCTTTACCAAGTATATAGATGCATTAATTAAATAAGAGATATTGTGATATCCCATGATATCCATGTCCCAACATGGAACAATCTGCAACTGCACCTGCAACTAGCAACGCTATAAGAGGGGCTGAGCAAAGCGGTAACATAGCCAAACAACAGTTTGCTGGGAGGGTGAAAAGGTTAGAGGCTGTTTCATGGCAATTGGGAGGCTTGATAAACAAGTGGTAGGTAGCGCGACATAGCGATAGCATCGAGACAACTAGCAAAGCAAAGATAGTAGTGGTATCCAGGGTAATGATCATCTTGCTTGAAATCCCGCTAGGAAGAAGACCGAATCCATGAAAAAGACGAACGGGCGTAGTCGAACGGATCCTCACAATCGCAACATAACCGGAACTATCGAGAAGAAGAACAACCATAAAGAAGCAAACAACATGGTAAACAACCATCACATAAACATGACATGATGCGCAACCAAGTATGATGCATGTCCGGTTTAATGATTCATGGCATAGCAAAGTGCAACAAACAATACTACAAATTAAGTGGAGCTCAATATGCAACGGGTTGCATATTGACGAAACCCCAAATTCGAGTTATTTAGTTTGCTCCCGTTTATGTACCCAACAATATTAAATGTTGTTAACATGGCAAGAGGTGAGGCATAATAAAACTACCTATCTAGGCAAGTTTAAATGAGGCCGGAAACAACAAACAACAATTCCGAAAAATCCTCATATGTAAATTTCGAATTTGCTACTGTTCTGCCCTAAACCATATTTTTTAGTTGTTAAACAGGAAAATAAAGTGTACCATGTTAATCTATGCATTTTTCTACCCCATTTACATATAAAGTTTATTTAATTCGGAGCTAAGGTTATTTAGTTATGAAATAAACCATTTTAACATGTCATTTATGCAAATTAAATACAAACAACATTTTAAACATTGTTAACATGGATGAAAGTAGCATATTATGAAACTAGATGAAATTCTAAGCATTTTACATATATAAATTATTTACATATGATGCACGGTTATGGAGTTTTTATATGCATGAAGTGCAAGGGTTTTTCTGCAATCTGTAAATCCTGGGATAATTGCTAAAGTCGCAGACAGAAAGAAAAAAAAACTACATTGGGCCGAAATCTGGAATGAACTAGGCTGCTTACCATGGGCTGAGGCCTACTCGGTGAAGAGGCTCGGGCAGGCCTCGTGAGGCTGGGCTGGCGGGCCGGCTGGAGGGGAGATGGGCCTTGGCGAAGAGGCGGTCGACACAGTCGTCCCCTCGCTCGCTCGTTGCAGGCACGCAGGGCAGCGGAAGGTCAACGTGATGGCACCGGCGAGGAACTTGGCGGCGCAGGGAACGGAGGGGCGGGATCCAGGCGCGGGACGGCGACCTCTGGCGACGGGCGTCTGGATCCGGGGCGAAGCAGGCGGCGGCACAATGAGGCGGCGCTGGAGCTTCTGCGTGTGCTCGGGACGCAGTTGGAGGCCTCCGGCAAGCTCGAGGACGGGAGGAAGGAGGACGAAGGGAGAGAGAGGGTCGGGGCCGGTCCTGGTCGACGGGGAAGACGGGGCGCGGTCCAGGTGGCTGGGTGCGCCGGCGGCGACGGAGATAGGCTCCCTAGGTTTTAGGGTTGGTCTAGATTTGATAGGTGGTGATCTTATATAGGGAGGTAGGACTAGGTTTGGACCCTTCGATCGTAATCGGGCGGTCGAGAATAAATAGCTTAGGAAAGTCCAACAAAGAACAGAAGATATTTTAGGGATGTTTCGGGATGATCTGGACCCATCGGTAACGACAGCCCGGTACGGGTTCGGGAAGTTTCGGACGCGCAAACGAGGGGGTTTGAGAGAGTTCGACAAAGGCAAAGGGGCCTGGCGAAAGGTCAACAGAGACAAAGAGAGAAGCGACAACTAGGAACGGCTATGAGTTTTAAGAAAACATGCGGATGCAATGCACATGATGACATGATCAAATGCAACAAGCAAAATAAATCACATGGCGACACGAAATACATGGAAGGCTTCTGGAGCGTCGGTCTTGGGTTGTTACAACTCTCCCCCACTTACAAGAGATCTCGCCCCGAGATCTAGGGATGACAAAAGGAAGAGGAAGAGAAGAGGTAAAACTAAGTTGCTTCTTGACAATTGAGTGAAACCAAAGAACCTCAAAAGGTTGCAAAGAGATGAAGAATGGCACAAGGAAGAAGCGAGAATTCGAAACAACTCCGATTGAATAGAAGCAAGGAAAGAAGAATTCGGCAGCACCCCGGTAGAAAAGAGAGGCAAGACTTAATAAGATGAAAAGGACTTGAGTAGAGGACACAACACTCCTGTTAAATGGATAAGCAAGGAAAGAGCATGATCTTGACAAAACGAGATGATGGGTCGAAGAGATCAACATCACCATGCTTCCGGAATGAAAGAATAGAAAGTAGATCGTTGGAACAAAAGAACGGAGAAGAAAATGACAACTTCTACCACAAATGAACTTGGAAAGCATCCTTACGAAGAAGGGTTGAACGGAGTTGTTAATAAAAAATCAACAACAAAAAGATATGATTCCCGTGGGCTTATGGAAAACATCTCAAAATTATGAGGTGACGACCGGCCACTAAAGGAAACAATTGATTGGTTGAGATCAAGACAAGATGAAAAACTTCTTTCGTCGAGAGGATAGGAGAAAACTTGGATCATTGATAAGCAACACAATTAGCACAATCCTTAGGGAAGGCATTAGGTGAAATCTGTACCAAGATAACATCAACGAAGAAATTGTTGGGTTGAAAGAACTAATGAAAGAAGAGAAAAAAAAGATGGTTTTAAAATATCTCATTCCTGACAAATTGTGAATCATGAAACACGAACTCAAATTGTCAAGAATGACATAACACCACCTCAAAAGATAAGGTAGAAAGAATTGCACTTTTGGAATGCAAGAAGAAGAATACTTGAGCTTCAAAAATAATCTTGAAGAACACTCCGAGAATGAATGGGATCCTTGATGAACCATCATGAAGAAACTCTCTAAAGACTCTGGATAATAAAAGGATGATAGAAAGAAAGAGAAGATGAAAGAACAAGGTGAAGCCATGCAATGATTTAGATGGAGCTTCGTGATGAGATAACCGAGAGAACTTGGAACTTCAGAAAGAAAAGATGAGCAACTTAGAACTGAGAAATTGATATGATGAGCAAACTCCGGAAAGAAGAAATTAAATCACCTCGAGGAAAACAAGAAAAAGATTTATTGTATGTTTATCCTTCGTCAACTTAAATTGATGACAAGCAATGGATTTGGCATACTACTTATTCCCGTTGAAAAGGATTGAGGAGAGATATAGCGCAGACTTAATGGACCACCGGTAGGATTTTGGAAACAATGAATGAAATCATATTATAAATAAAGGGAGATGAATGTTGAATGAACCACCGTAAGAATTAAAATGAACAAAGAAAAGAGAACGAAACACCGAGAAGAATTAAAAAACGAATGAAGATACTTGAGTCAATTTAGATACAAGAGAATGAAGAGATGACAAGCTGACTAGAGAATACTTGAACGATGCACTGGTAAGATTTGGAGAACGAGAGCTGAAAGCTGAGAATGAGTAATATTCAGAAATGATGGCCTTCAGAGAATCAAGACCCGAAAGAACTCATGAAATGCTTCAGATGGGTGTGAAAAGAATTCTCACAATCGAAAACAATTATGAGGATGGCATGAAGCTAGAACCATGAATCTTCAAGAGAAAGGACCAAGATTTAGAGGAAACGCTACTTCGGTCTTCAAAAGCTGAGGATGATGATGGGAAACACCACCATGAATTGTTTAGAAACTCTGGAAGAATGAATAAAGAAAGGTTGAGCAAAGGATGAAAAGAATTTGAAAGCGATCTTGGAGAGGACAATTGACTGATGAAAATTCATTCTTACATCAATTTTTTTAGAAGAATTTGAGAATACTCCAGAAAAATTAGAAGAGTCAGGTAAGATCCTGGGAAAAGACCTGTGGGTTAGGGCCTACTCAAAAGAAACACCATTGAAAATGATTGCTTGAAATAGAGATAACAACCTCGAATTAGCTTGAACGAATTAAGAATGGAAACACGAATCTTCTGAGATATCTTCGGCACTCCGGAGAAGAATAGAGAGAGGTGAATAAATAAGAGAGCCTTGGATAAGACATTCCAACATTAGAAAGCATTTGAAAGGAGGAAAGGGATATGATCAACACCAAAAGCTTGCATTGAATCCACCATAGGAAAAAAACGAGAATGAAAGAATGATGAACTTGTAGAGCATCTTCATGAGAATCACCGGATAAAGAACACTGAATGAAAAGAATGAAGAGACTTCACCTCAATAAAATGGATACTTGATTAAGGGTCCTTGAAGAAAAAGGGTGGGACGGTGGGAAAACAAAGGCAACTTGGGATGGATGAAACAGACAAATCCTCAGGCTTCTCAACGGCGCCCGTATGGAATAACTTGAAGAGAAGTGCACCGATTGAATAGGATTGACATGACAATCTCGATGATCAAGAAGGATTAGTATTCACATAGAAATATGAGAACACCGCTTAGAAAAGGTATGAAATCAACACTTGACATTGAAGCAACTCGAATACCACAACTCAAAACAAAACAAAGGATTTGGCCTGCAGAATAAGCCGGAAACAAACATATGATAGAGATTTCGCCCAAAGTGTTCGCGATGAGGCCCCACGGGCACGACGTACAGCGGACATCATGAATGACAAACGAGACGTCCCCGAATCAGCATAGCCAAGGATTCTATAAGACATCTCACGACCATTGTAAATCGACTGTGAAAAATGAACCACTAGACGTTGGACCCTAATCTCAAATCATATATCTGTCGGAAGGAAATCCTGGGTAACTACTTGAATTCCCACCTAAGAACTCCTGAAACTTTCTGGTTATGCAATCTGGTGTTGGGGATACAGGGAGGCACAAATATCTCACACAACTAACAAATCCTACACTCCAACTGTATCCATCCGTCAACACATAACCAAGAAAACCTCGGAAATCATGTACCTCAGACCTTCGAAAAACATCCGATATACTAGCTATGGCAATACATCTGATCGCTCACCCTAGTACCGGGTGTCGTCAAACTACTCTCACCACAAAGAGTATAGAAGCGTTTTCGATGTTGGCGTCCTCTGGTATTCTGGAACTGAAACGATCACGAATGTGACAAGAACTCTTTGGAGCTCAACTCCCCGGAAGAAGTCAAGTCAGATAGGAGGCACCAAGACAGAATTCCCGTCACACCGATATCGCAGCGATTCCAACAATACCCGCGTGATCCTAAAAAAAATTTGAGTGAAAAAGGATAGAAGAATGGGGAAACACCTACGTCACGATTCCTCACCAGAGCGACGAAGGGGATGAGGAGTAAAAGAATTCCTACTCTCCGATATGTAAATAGACTCAAAATAGGTTTTTTTCTAGACTCAACAACAGCAGCGGTTTGATCAAACAAGGGGGCTCCTGCGGTCGGTAAGACTCTGATACCAACTTGTAGCGCCCAAGATGCGATTCTATCCCAATCATGTGATGAATTCATGATTGGGGCACAATCGCATTTCGAGCACATAGCAAGGTGGATATCATCGCAACATACTATGTACTGAATAGATGAGAATACAAGATAAAGGCTTACACTCACCACAAACTACAACATGAATACAACAGTTCATCAATACATAACAATCATCATACAGAAGAGCAGGATCCGACTACGGATGAAATCAAATGAAAAAGAAGAACAACATCCACCCTGCTAATCCCAGGCTCCCGACCGGAAACCTATCCCTTGATCGAAGAAGAAGCAGAAGAAGAACTCCAAAACAAGCAAGCATCGCTCTCTCGTCAGATCATCGCATTACCTGTACCTGCAACTGTTGTTGTAGTAAACTATGAGCCACGAGGACTCAGCAATCCCATTACAATGGGTATCAAGACTAGCAAAGCTTAATGGGTATGCAATGGATAAGTGGTGAGGTTGCAGCAAGCGACTAAGCATTAGTATGGTGGCTAACTTACGAGAACAAGAATAAGAAGAGAAACTACGCATAACGGTCGCAATCTGGTAATGACCAATAAGTGATCCTGAACTACTTATGTTCAAACATAACCCCACTGTGTTCTCTTCTCGAACTCACTCGAAAAGAGACAGTCACGGTTACGCACGCGGTTGGTGTATTTTATTTCGGATCTGGTGTCAATCCCGTTTTACTGCAGCTTTCTAAGGTCTCCCCGAGAAATGTCTTGGTCATTTCATTGATTTGCCGATCTTCAAGTTGTACTTGGTTATACCGCTGCGGGTCCTTTACATCACATGTATATTGGTACATTAAGTCGGTGCGGCGGCTCAAAGGCAAAATCCTCCAGGCGACCCAGCAGCGGACCAGGTCAACTCCGGTTAAGCCGTTGGCTAGCAAGGCCCTTATCTTTGAAAAGGTAGGCGCATATTTGGCCCGTTCTGCTGCAGTGATCCGGTCAGGGAGTTCATGCCTAGGGCTAAGCTGGAAAGAGCGGAAACCTGGCAGAGGGTTTTCATCAGCAGGAGAGGTATCTTGGCAGTAGAACCAAGTCTGGTTCCAGTCCTTGGGGTGACTGGGTAGTGAAGCTGCAGGGAAAATGGCGTCTCTCCGCCTCTGGATAGAAATCCCACCGAGTTCAAGGCTAGGCCCGTCTGTCATCTCGATCTGGCGGTTCAGGTAATAGTACTCTCTGAATAAATCAACGCTGGGCTCTTCTTGAAGATACACCTCACAGAAAACTTGAAAGTTGCATATATTGGAAACAGAGTTGGGGCCAATATCTTGGGGGTGTAGCTTGTAGAAATTCAGAACTTCCCGAAAGAATTTCGACCCAGGTGGTGAGAAACCATAGAGGAGGTGATCTGCAAAGACTATAACTTCACCCTCTCTAGGTTGAGGTTTAGTTTTAGCCTCTGGAACTCGCCAGTGAATGCCATTTTTTTGCTGATAAAACGCCCATCTCAACATATTCATTGAGAGATTGCTCAGTGACAGTGGAAACAACCCAATCGCAAGAGGTGGTGGATTTAGTTATTTTTTGACAGTGGATGCCTGAGAATAAAGAATTAGCGGGTTAATATTATGATGTTAAATCGCTCCATGATCAATTACCGGTGATAAGGTACAAAGTCTGTCACAATGAGGGGCAAAAATAAATCGCCTAAATGAGCTAGCTATATACTGGCGGGTTACAAGTCCTGATTATAAAGGACAACAATCTTGGCGGGTCATGGAAAAGGTTCTAAACTACATAGATAAGCCGGAAAGATGCCGATGGGTTATCGGTTCATGATTAAAATTAGGTAAGTATTGGCGGAATGCAAGGTTGCCGCTATAAGTCGCCTGGGCAAGGGATGGTGGATAATTTGTCTAAGGATTGTAAGGCTATTCAAATTTTTGCTAACTGTGGATAAAACAGATTTCACAAATTGCGGCTACAATTATGGATCGAACGTAGTTCAGGAAAAAGAAGAAATTTAGAGCTAAAACATATGGCCGCGGAAGAACTGAGGAACTATATATTGACTGAAAAGGGAAAGAGATCTATTTGAGATCAAAATAGCTAAAGTGGATACCGCTACTGATTCTCCAAGAGTACGGATCGAACTATGTTTTCTAAGTAATGTTGGATGAACTTGGAAGAGCTTGAGGGAACAGTGATGAACTCGATGAACTAGGGCACTATAATATGGATCTAAGAAGAAAATGGAACAATACCTGTTGGAATTGATGGAGTGCGGGAGTGCTCCGCGGTTCTTCTGGTTCGTTCAGGTTGATGCAGCGGCCCTTGTTGGAGTCGCCGGTGAAGGTCGGCCGGAGTGGCAGAGCTCTGGCGGCGAAGGTCGCAAGGAGGAAGAAGAAGTGGAAGCAAAAGAGGGTAAAAGTGAAAAAGAAACCCCCTCGAGCCTATTTATAAGGAAAAAGGTGGAACAGTGAAATGGCAGGTGCGGGAATCAAGGAGAGGTCATGATTATCTAAAGTGCTGGAGGCACCTCGATTCTCGGATAACCATTTAATGCGGAAAGATCAGTTGTGATGTCATGGATTTTCTCTATATTTATTTTGCATGACGTCATGGCGGGTTATATGATTTGTTCAATATTAAACTTCGAAAGGAAGAATTGCCAACTTGAAGCAATGAAGATTGACACGAACAAAGTTCAAATCAATCTGGGGCCTAATGTTGGGGATATAACCCTGAGGTGTGACCCGCCCAGGAGGGGCCGGGTTATACCGTTGGCAACTCAATGAAGAAAGCCTAGTTAAGCCTAAGGAGACGATGCGTGAAGATGGCGGCTCATAGAGATGGGTCTGGTGGTGGCCCAAGACCCGGACGTGTGAACCGCCATATGGTGGCTTGCCTGGTAAGGCAAGGCGATTTAGGAACCAGGCCGGTCACGTTGTGTGATCCAGCTCGGACTCTTGTAAAGCCTCGGGCCTCGACCTTTGTATATAAATGCGAGACCCGGCGGCGGGTTAACTCAAGAAACAACTAATCGATAGCTAGGTCAAGCGTGATCGCTCCATTGTAATCGAAACTCAAGCAATACAACTAGAAGTAGGACGTAGGCTTTTACCTCATTGTGAGGGGTCGAACCTGGGTAAACCTTTGTGTCCTTTGTCCCGTTCAACCCCTTCGAGCTAACCTATCTTGTGATGGCTCCACACCTAAGTCCTTTCACAAGGGCATCTGCCATGTTAAATCCACGACACCCTTGCTGTGACAACAAAGAACCTGGCGAATAGAATCTCCGGTAAGGTCCCTCGGTAGGAGTTCAAAGTAATTTTTGAGAGATGCAGATCTAGGCATTCGATGTGATTGTTATATTATATCACATTATCCACCACCGGGCCTAATCTTATCTGCAAAAGAAGAAAACGTGTTAGTGCCTACATACAGTTTTGAACACTACTACAGGCCTATTTGGTTTGCAGGATTTGTAAAATGCACTAACATGCCATCTTCGATCCAACATGATTAACATGGGCATTTCATTACAATCTAGAAAAATGTAGCCTTCTTCACAAGAGGTTGGAGTGGATGAAAAGTTCCCTAAGAAAACTAGTACAGATGAATCCAAAGGAGAAATGCTTATGGATTGTAACCATATGGATCAAGCAACCAATATGGAGGGGGGGGGGGAACATGTATGTACTGAAATCCTCCAAAAAATCCTTCAGAAATCGTAGTACATTGTCATTGTAAACTTGGAAAAAGGTGTCACAAATTGAACTCCCTTATGGTTAACATTTAACAGGAAAGGAACATCACCTCGATATATAACTTCTCCAGGCAAGGAAAGCATCTCAAGAAACTGACAACTTGCTCCAGGTTGGGGCCGATAGATTCTAGTGCCAAGACCTTCACTATGCGCAGTTTCAGGGTCAAGCTTGTCAGAATCATTTTCTGGATGACAGATGAACATACATCTTCAAAATTAGAAATAATGTTAATTTCTAGAAGGAGAGGTAGAAGGCGGCTGTTGTACCTGAACGGGTGTGGATCCAATAACAAGTTCGTAGTATTTGTCAGACGAGTAGCCCACCACTGTTAATTTCGGCACAGAAATGACATTGATTATTGTTGGACCTTCTTGATCAACTACAAGTAATCTCTCAAGTGAAGGTGTGTCCTCAATGACCATTCCATGGTACACATCTTGTGATGTCTTCTTGCCGCACCGGCAACACACATAAATAGTCCAGAGAGTCATGGAGGTGATGTGGAAGCTACTCAACCCATTAATCGCCTAAAGAAGAAGGTACTCGAGTGCAGTACAGCCACGGAGCAGGTGCTCCATGTCACCGTTTGGGAGGTAGACGGCGACGAGCTCGAGGTGCTTCAGTCATGGTAGAATAAGAGTGGGTGCGTCATTAGGGGGGGGGGGATGGCAGTTCTTGAACTTGGCGATGCGCAGCATGGGCGCGAGGCGGAGCGCGGACGTTGGCAGTGAGCGCATATGCCCATCATCAAAAGTGAGCTCCTCGAGCTGATCTAGGGTGGGGGATCGGAACCAGTCGTCAAGTTTGGCTCAGTCCTTGCCGTTGGAACGGAACTTGCCCATGCTAAGGCCTCTGGTTGGGCTAGGGTGACTGCCGAGGATCTTGGAGAATGCATCCAAGATTTTGCGATAGCATGGCAGAGCACGTGGGTGTCGATGAAGTCGAGAGGGGTGGAGTTCCATAGGGGGCGCCATAGCCGGGAAAGGACAGTTGTCCGCGCCCCATATTTGATTGGGAGGAGGGAGATGATGAGTGTCAACATATCATCGGGGAGGCTGCTGATGAAGTCTAGGCCTACTGGAGTCGCTTGCGGTTCTTGCTCGACCCGCCTCCGCTTGTTGGCAGCCCCGTTTTCCACCTCCGGAGTCTCCGTGTCAGCGGCGCTTTCTGATAGAAGTGGGAGTACAGGGAATATTTAGTTAAAACAGGGCAATAGAAAAGTGCATTGGTAACTAAAAGTTAGTAGGTAGGAATAGAGTAAGAAAATGGAATAACAATTTGTTGCTTAAATACTACACGATTCATTTGATATTGCTGGGTAAGTCAACATGCAGAAACTTGAAATGAACAGTTACTTCGAACAAAGTCTGGACGGATGATATCGTCGGGGAAGTTAGCATATATCTCATGACCAAGCTCTTTTATGTGCAGTGCAATTTTAGTGTCAGCTTTCAGTACATAAAACTTAGAAATTTCTTTCCAAAGGCCAGTGCCAAAATAGGAGTCACCACATTCATCAAGTCTTATAGTAGCAACGATTGTAAATCCATGGTTTGTGTTCGGTATGACGTCCCTGCAGTATTGATTTATGTAAAGGGAAAGATTGTGTACTACAGATTCTGTTGCATAGCAAGGGACGCGCTGGAGAAAATGGTAGGATTGTTAAATAAAATATGGTAACATGCAAATATGGGCCCAAATTGAAAGAACTGTACAACAGTTGAAATCGAAGGACAAAAATCTATAATTAAACAGATAGGGTAAACATGATGTCATGGAAATATGAGAGTAATCGAAAGAACAATACATCATTAATTTGCCTAATATAGATAGAAGAGGAAAAAAAAAATCCCCTTTGACGTATATGGTGCATGTGGCACCTTTTATCCAAATGTGGCAATATTTAGTATATGTTCAGGAAAGTAGGCCATGCCAACCGATTTAGGGTGAGATTGAACATACCGCGTGCATCCTCAAGTCATTTGGTACGGTGTGATGGAACTCCATGGATGTGTGGTGGAGGCCGCAAAGTCCTGATGTGTCCGCGCATTGTACACTTTATGAATGAAAGAAAACCCTCAAATCAGCTCGAATTGAAATGAATTCACGGCGATTTCGGCTGGGTGGTTAAAGGAGGCAGATGAAATGGGATAAGAGATGAGATAATATCTCATTAAATTAGTTACCTTGTTGTCCATGAGAAAAAACCCTCAATACGGCGGATTCCCCAACCTGGCGGAGCTGGGTCGACCGCGAGCAGCGTCGAGAAAGTTGATGGCGATAGGCGGCGGCAAGCGGAAGTGGCGAAATGCGATGGGGTTTGCCGGCAGCCTGGCGGCGACAGGCGGCGAGCTAAGTCGTTGCTGCCACGATAGGCGGTGCCATGCATAGACGCGGAGGAGCTTGTGCATGTGTGAATGGGGACCGGAGGGGGTGGCGGGCGGGGTGAGTGTTTTTGTGACGTGGGGAGGGTGAGGTTTTTTTTTGAATTAGGTGGTGAGGGTTTTCTGTCCCACAAAGAGTTTCAGAGGCAAGGGTTTGCTAGAGCCAACCGTGTGTGATTGACCTAACAGTGAAAATGAAAGTCATTGCACATGGTTCCAATTTTGGGAACCGTGTGTGATTGACGTACTACCTCCATCCTGGTTTATTGGTCCCCTTTGTAATTTGTATCAAATTTTGACCAAATATTTAACTAAAAAATGTTTATGCATGTCACAAAAAATTATATCATTGAACACTATGTTCAAATATGCATCCAACGATATAATTTTTGCTGACCTGCACTAACATTTTGTCAGTTAAATATTTGGTCAAAATTTAACACAAATTACAAAGGGGACCAATAAACCAGGACGGAGGTAGATTCCTTCAACCGAACTGATTGCATCCATATCCCACATTTAGACATAAGTAAACATAGATTAAACATACTCAGACATAGATAATAAGCGTACACAAGCATAGTTCAACCATAAGTACATAGTTCAACAGTCATTAAGCATACTCAAGCGTACATAGTTCGATCCCACATCTCATCTCATCTGCCGGCACGATCCCGAAGCTTCTTCAGGTACTCGGCGTATGCAGCATGCGCCACCCTGCGAGAATACTTTGGCTTGAAGGAGCCAACGGCTCGTCCTCTTGCATCCGCTAGAACACTTCCATACGCGTCATGAAGCTTTTCGTTGCAAAATGGGCATCGATAGCCGCCGTCCAAGGTCCTAATACGCCTGTTATGCATTCCCGCATAAAGCTCCTTCAGGATTTGCCTCTTGTACCTCCTCTGGTCATCTTCATCCTCGCTGTCCACGTCGTCAGATAGCACCTATACAAATAGTAAAAAAATGTGGCGTCAAATTAATGTTTACAAACTAATCTCTAGCGAACATTTGGCAGTTGCCAAAATTTGGCATCAAATCAATGTTTACATGCCGTGAAGTAGGATTAGGAATTTATGGCTATTTTTTATACATATCCAGAGATTATGGTTCAATTTTTAAGCACAATCATCTATGTACAGACCAATCTTGAAGAAAATAATGGCACAAACATATATGTAGGTTATTCAAAATCAATTGTCATGTCCTGGCTAGGAATTATTAGCACGAACACTAACCCTAGTCGGATTACTAGCAGAAATCATTTGCACAGATGAAACAACTAATCACTTATCACTTGTACCATTCAAACAATCAATAGACTACACGGATCTAACGAAACTTACTCAGATTTCATGGTTTGGGAGAACATAACCATAGGATTTCTATTCCAAAAAGGGGGAGGCAGGATTAACCAGAGAAACCCTAGGATCTATTTGACACATAAATGGGTATAGATGACTAACCGGTTGTCCATCGTCATCGGAGTCGTCCCCAGAGTGGTCATCGGTGTCGTCGCCCGAGTCATCACCGGAGTCGGTGTGGACCTCTGCCTCCGGCTGTGGAAGCATGACGCCGTCGATGACGTCAGGGTGCAGCGATACCTCGCCGGCGGTGACGGCAACCTCTTTCTCCATCTCCATGCCGTGCTCTGGTGCTTCAGCAGCCCCGGCGTCGCCACTCCCTCTGATGGGGCGCTTCGGCGGCTTGCTCATACACTGACGGCTTTGAGGACTGAGAGCGGCGTCGAGGATGCAAGCGGAGAGAGAGGATTGTGTGTGTGGCAAGGATGAGGGGTGCGGCCGCTCAGGCGTGCCATTAACATGGAGTAGTGGGAGAGAGGCGGGCGACGGTCAAACCGCTGGCTCGCCTCCAGGTGAGCCTGCGCACCGGACTGCTGGCATGCCTACCGTCGTTTCACACAACTACTCGCATGCCTCCCGATGACACGGCGCAGCGAGCACGCATCCCGTCAATTCACACACCTGCACGCACGCCTCCCGGTCTGCCTGCACGCCGGACTACTCGCATGCATGCCGTTAACTCACGCCTGCTCGCACGGCACACGGGTCGCGTGGCGGCACGTATATTGTTTTTCTATTTGGATGATTAATGCTGCCGCTTTATTGCTTAACCGAAGCATGGCACGTATCCATTGTTGGTCTAATGCTCACAGTTCGTATCCATTGTTGCTTAACTGAAGCATGGCACGTATCCATTGTTGGTCTAACGCTCACGGTTCGAATAAATAATCCGTTTACGATATTGGTTCCCAATTATTAATAATCTGCCGTTTTTAAGAAGATAAAGATTACATCAAAACTGGTCTCAAATTTGACAAAAAAGGTACAATGCCACTTTGTATTGGTGTCCATATGACAACACGATAAGTTTCATGAATTTCAAATAAGTTTTGGATGTACTAGAATTTAAGAATGAAGATTCTCAATATTTGAAATTTCTTGCACGGGGAGTAAACATGCACCCAGTGAGACACATGTGTTTTTGCAATCCATTTAGGTGCACTGTCACGTGTGCATGTAGCTCAAATTTGATTTTTGCACATTATACCCCTAGAAAATCAATGAATGTACTAAAATGTCTTA
Organism: Thinopyrum elongatum; assembly: GCA_011799875.1. Lineage (NCBI taxonomy): Eukaryota > Viridiplantae > Streptophyta > Magnoliopsida > Poales > Poaceae > Thinopyrum > Thinopyrum elongatum. The sequence goes on along the minus strand of CM022300.1, from coordinate 152,107,551 downwards.
ATGATCTCTGTTTTTTTTCAAAATTAAAACGTCCCTCCTTTGGTAACATATGTTCACCGCGGGATAAATTTAACATGCATCATAGTTGCGGTGGATTCGCGATGTGTGTGTGTGTGTGTGTGCGTGCGTCTGGGGGGAGGGGGTGGCTGGCAGTACACTATGAGTTGTGAGCCACCGTGTGGGGTTGGCCATTTTGTGAGGCAGGTGCCACATCAGAGTCATGAATTCGTTATTTAAAACATTACACAACCCTTTCATACATACATGTTTTGGCCACATGCAGTCGATGGTTGTCCTACACGACACTTGATACTCACGTGTGACGCTTTCTGTGGGCCCGCGAGGTCATCGTCCATCACTTTGACCAACAGCCGGCAGAGAGGTTAATTTGACCAGCAAGGTAGAATCTTTTTTGTTTGTGTTATGGTGGGAGTATATAGTACGCGTCGAAGAGGTGGGAGGGTACTAGCATATATACTATACATACACGTCCGTGAACAAGTACACCTCACTCAGTGTCGGGACTTGTCGGTTTCCAAGGCACGTGCCACATCAAAGTTGTGAAATTGGCTATTCAAACATCACACAACACCTCTTTGGGCCACATGCATGAAGGCGGTGGTTATCCTAGGACACTCACGTGTGACGCTTCCATCTGTGGGCCCGCGAGGCCATCATCGATGCATGCATCACTTTGACCTACATCGGGAGAGGTTAATTAATTTCACCATCAAGGAGGATTCTTTTTGGGTTGTATTACGGTAGGAGCATATAGTATGCGTCGAAGAGGGGGAAGGGGACCATCATATGTAGTATGCTTCATGAACCTCGCTCTGTGTGGGGACTTTACGGTTTTCCAGGCATGTGTCACATCAAAGTTGTGCATTTTGGGTATTCAACATATGTTTGGCCCACATGCAAAGCGACGGTGGTTGTCCTCTCGCCCCCAGTTAAGCGGATATCAGCGATATCGATGCTTTCCATCTGTGGGCCCGCTTGGTCCATCACTACTTTGCCTGACAATGAGAGAGGTTAATTTGACTTAGGAGGGGATTATTTTTTTGTTTGTAATACTGTATATATATATAGGTCATGCTCTGGGATGACATAATACAATTTGAGCACACACATGCATGTGTACGCATGAATCCCTCCCATCGAGTCGAAGTGGCTAGTACCACGACACATCATGAACCAATCTCACTTTGTGTGGGGACTGTACGATTTTTGACGCACGCGCCACATCAATGTTGTGAAATGGTATTCAAACATGCATGCATGCATCACCTCCATACATATGCATGTAGTGGTTGTCTTCGAACGGTACACTCCCTCGTGTAGTTATTGGCGACAAGCCTATATATTCATGGGCCCACGTGGACATCCATGATCACCTTGACAGACAACAAGATAGGTTACCATGGCGGATTCTTCCTTTGGTTCATGTTATCGTAGTATAGGTCATGGTGAGATTCAGACCTAATTAAGTTTGAGCACATACTATGCACGCATGCATGCATGAATCCCCGTCATCAACTTGAAGTGTTGTGTGACATACATATGCATCGTCAACTAATCCTCGCTCAGTGTGGGGATTTCTGGTTCGAAAGCACGGTGCCACATCAAAGTTGTTCCATTGTTTATTCAAACACACCTCTCCATACATATGTTTGGGCCACACGCAGGCAGTGGTTGTCTTCGGGGACTAGCTACTTGCGTGATTATTGGCAAGCTAGCCCATCTTCGGGGTCGCATGGATGGCCATCACTTTGACCAACAACAAGAGAGAGGTTGTACGACCAAGGTGGATTATTCTTGTCCGTTTTACGATCCATCTTGGTGAGATGCCCTCTTTGGCCCGCCGACTGAAAGTGTGTGGGGGGGGGGGGGACTGCTACTTCGCACTTTGCTAGGTGAACTCCGTGGGGGGGGCATGCATTCATAGCTTAGAATTCCCTTCCTGCCAACACGAGGGGGGGGGGGCAGCAATACCGTGCGCTTTGCCAGATAGATGCCATATCGAAGTTGCATTTGGTATTTGAACATCAAACCACCCTTTTCATATATATATTTGGTCCACATGCAAGTGTGCTCGTGTTCTGACCCTCTCCCGCATCATTTTTTACCAAATTTATGAACATTAGACAAGTCGGATGATGCAACAGACACGGTTCACTCACACTAACCGTGTGCCACGCCGGTGCCCCTGTCACGCACATCCGCACAGTACATTGGGCTCCACGAGGCTTGCCCTCTCAAAAATATCTACCCGCCTGCAGGTTATTTCTGTTTGATAACACACAGTTATTATCTTTTGACCGTGTGTGATGCTTCTTGTTCCCGCTCCCGCCTGCATCCCTCGAAAATATCTGCCCGCCTCGAGGGTTTTTCTGTTTCATAACACACGGTTGTTATTTCCGGACCGTGTGCGATGCACCATCATCCAAATTTTCAATAGCCCCGGCATTTCACTCCCGCGTTTGACTCCCGCATAGTAAAATTTTCAGTAGCCGCGTCATTTCCTCAAACACCCCCCCGCCCCTCCCCCGTCCAGACACACACACACACACACAACAAAACCTCCTCGGGCGCGCACACACACACACACCCCTCCCTCGCTCGAAACCCTAGCAAGGTCACCGCCGCCGCCGCAAGGCCTCCATTGTCAACATCTGCCGGTTTGCCCGTGCAGCTTACCCATCGATCTCCATACCCAGGCCTCCCTGAGTTTCTTAGATGAAGCCTGCCAAACGCCCCCTTTCCCATAGATCCCCATCCCCATCCCCATCCCCCACTCCAGAGCGTCGCAGCCTAAGCCTGGCTACGCTTCCCGTGGAGCTCGAGGAGTGACTGGCCCAAAAGAGGTGTATCGCGGTCTCTTCGCCCGACGTTGCCGAGGAAGTTGACGACCATTACTGGCCGCAGTCACTCAATCAGCGGGCTAGAGTATGCGGGTATGTCACGAACACCGGCTACGACATCGAGGTCGTCGACAGCGATGGCTTAACGCGGGCTATGTCACAGGTTAAGTGGCCCACCCCCAACCCCTCGGGTTCAACCGCCGTCGATATCATCCATGGCCCCGCCACTGATCTCCTCTGGCTCGCTGTCAAGAATTTGCCATCCTACATCGCCATCGAGCCCCTTTTGTCATTTCTGAAAGACACGTTCTGCGACGCTGGCTTGGGATCCATAGCTTCCAAGTCAGACCTCATCGACGGCGACCACGAGGAGGGCACCCTCTCCGGCTCTTCCAAGGGGAAAGAGCCCATCTGCTCTTCCAAGGGGAAAGAGCCCGTCTGCGACATCAGGGAGGGCACCCTACAGCCATGCTCTTCCAAGGGGAAGGAGCCCATCTGCGATAACATGGAGCGCATCCAGGGTCCGTGCTCTTCCCACGGGAACGAGCCCATCTGTGACAAGTGAGGAAACCCATGATTTGTTTTGCCGTGCCTCTTCACAGGGGGGAACCCATGATTTGTTTTCTCGAGTCCCTTTTGTAGTGTAGTGAGAATATGTCCGGTTTTAATTGCTATATTTGGTTGTTTGCAGTATGCCTTGTTTATTTTAGTTGTTCACAATGTGATGCTCTATATGTGCAACTATTTACTATGCAGTACATTTCATCAATCCAGTTTTAATCATACTGATAGGAATGCATATATTTGCTTGCTGTCAAGCCTGTTATAGCTAGCATATGCCTCTTTTAAAGTTTTTTGATTGTTCGGTTGTTTGTAGTTAGCATATGTCCAGTTTCAAATGCTATCTTTGGTTGTTCGTTGTATGCCTTGTTTATTCCAGTTATTCACAATGTGATGTTCTATATGTGCAAGTATGAACTGTGCCGTTCAATTTCATCAATACCAGTTTCAACAATACCACTATGAATGACTACATTTGGTTGCTGCATCTTGTAGTTAACACGCCTTTCCATTTTTATTTAACAATAACCAGTGTACTTAGACCGACACAATACCAGTTTGAATGACTATATTTGCTTGTTGTTAAATGTTAGGCCTGTTGCAGTTAACACACCTTTCCACTTGTTTTGCTTTACTAGCGTGCTTAAACCTGCACACTGAAGCTATCTTTTGGAGATTATTTTGTCTGCCATGGATATATTTGGTTGATGTTTAGCCTGTTGTGCTTAACATGCCTCTTGAGGTACCTACACAGGACAATTTTGGGAATGACTGCTTTTTTCCATCGAGATTAGTTTCATCCCATGGCTTATATATACTCACTGTTCAGGATATCGGTAGCTGGTACCATATAGGCCGGGGGCTGATAAGGGACTAATCGGTGAATCGGACTTTTAACTCAATATATCTGTAACCCATTTATCGTTAGGTTAACTAGGGCCATATGTAATATATCTGAGGCTACATAGCAACATGCACTGTACTTAATGTCTAAATATGCAATCCTAGGCTACATAGCAACAAGGAAGAGTGTTACCTTAATGTTCTGATGATGTCTAGATATACGTAGAAGAGCAGCAGCAACATCAACAACACAACCCTGTTTGGATACTCAACTTAGCTAGAGGTTAGAGTTAGTTTCTAGCTCATGACTAGCCCTGAACTAACTCCATCCAAATAGGTGTTTGGATGACAGGGTTAGATTGACAATAAATGCACTAGGAGAACTAGCCCCAATTAGCACCTCTTGGGTGGGATAGTTTTTTTGGGTGGGTTAGATGCAACTAGCTCAAACTAGCCCTCATGTTTGGATATACTTTAGGGCTATTTGAGCCCGAACTAGCTCAAACTAACTCTAACCCATGGATACAGCAACAGTTAATCAGCCAATAATTTGTAAAAATGCAATAAACTCCTTCCAGCCCATAATATAAGATGTTAATTCATCTAATATGTGAGTATATTGGATGTTATAAGAAATTATAAAAGAGTGTTGTACTACATCATTGTGCAATTGCTGTTTAGCTTCTAATATTAACTTGGTGCTTTTAGGTACATATGTCATTGGTAAAGATCCGCGCTTCGACCCTTTCTGTGTATGGGGCAATGAGATATCGATAAATCAGCATCAAGTGAGGAAGCTGATAAAGATTGTTAGTAAAATGGGTCAAAAGATGGCAATTAAACTATTTGTTTACACTTAATCCAAGACAACAGCGAACTGCAGGATGGTAAGTAAGAACTCTGCAGCCTTCTTTTTACTACCCATAATGAGTTGTGTTAGATGACAATGTCTGAATCTTTTTCCTTTGCAGTGGTTCCCAAAGCAGTTTACTCAAGATTACCTCTCAAACTACATGATTGGTGGGCATGCAAAGGTTAAAGTATTTCTACCAGAACACGATGATTATCTATATGTTTTCATGAAGACTGTGAAGGATGGGCGGTCGACCATCACAAGGGGTTGGACTAGAGTCGTGCGTGCCTTCTGCATGGAGGAGGGCACAATATGGTCATTCCGCTTCACCTTGTTCAGCAACCAGAATGTATTTTGCCTCTTTCTTTACCGTCTTTAATAGTACAAGTATACAACTGTGGTTCATCATTCTTTATTTGGTTCTTATGTAATTCTTGAACATATGTACCTATGAATCGAATAATGCATTGGTTGTTTGAACCTGATGGATATGAATAAAGCTATAGCATACATTCAAATTCAAATCCGGTACAATTTGAAATAGCAGCAAGTAATTACGGTGAAATTATGCTCTCCAGGTCGTTACGGCGCACACGGTTGGTAAAACACAAACGTTTGCGATATACACCATAATCCGACATGGTTCACAGAGAGGAAACATGTGCAAGCATGCACACAGTTGCCGTTTGCAAAGCTTGTGCGATGTCAGACAATATCACAAACGGTGCGGGAAAACTAAACATTTGTGATAGTTGCCTTATCATACACGATTCGCAACCATGAACTGTTTCTGATGTGGTATGCATCGTAAACATTGCACCACTGAATAGCGTGTGCGATAGCTGTCATGTACGACAATGTTACGACGGTCCGATGTTTCGTAATCATATCCGACACTCGTACGATGATTAGCTAATCTTCTTAATTAGTTATAGCATACGGTTTGGGAAATGCGAATGTGTGTGATTGTCTGCTTATCATACACGTTCTATAATCGTGAACCGTTTGTGATGGGCTACGCATCGTAAACGTAGCACCACAGAATATCGACTATGATGGCAATGCGAGCACAAACGAGTTGCAAGGATGCAGCATCTGGGTGGCTCCCTATCCCCGATGGTTTCTGGGTCGTGTGGGAAGGACCCCCCTGTCGCAGTCACTCACTTGGGGACGGTTCCAAATGCCGTCGCGGAAAAGGGTTAAAAAACGTTTGTATAGCACCTTGCTGTACCAGTGAGAATTACTCCAAAAAGCATTATTATGCATAAAACATTATAAATAACAGTAAGAAAACATGATGCAAAATGGACGTATCAACTCCCCCAAGCTTAGACCTCGCTTGTCCTCAAGCGAAAAACCGAAATCGAAAAACATGCCCACATGCTTAGAGAGAGAGGTGTCGATAAAAACAAAATACGGACATAAAAGCATCATGCATATTATTATAACAGCAAGGAACTTTAACATAAAACTTTATCAAACAACTTTTACCATATAACTTCTCATGAACAAGTTACAATTCATCACAACATTGAAGTATAAAGCGCAAACCTTATTGAAAACCAACAAACTATGTTCTCAGTCAACTTTGCAACTACAATTCATCATATTTTCAGGAAGGGTCACGTATCGGAGCCTTTAGGCAAGTCCACATACTCAACCATCATTTAATCTTCTATGATTGCTAACACTCATAGCATACCCGTGAACAAAAAGTTTCAACCGGACACATAGAAAGATAGGGGCTTATAGTTTCGCCTCCCTACGTATTCACCTCAAGGGTGATGTCAACAATAATAACTCATGCCCACTCATATCCAACTAGATATATGTGCCTAGATCTTTCCTCACCACATGATGCTTGAAAAAGGAGAAAATAAAAAGGAATAGGGGAGAATACTTTGAATCTTACATAAAAGTAAATGCATAAAAGTAAAAGATAGGCGCTTCGTAGAGGGAAGCAGAGGTTGTCATGCGCTTATTTGTTTGTATGCCAAATCCCTTAATGCAAAAGAACGTCATGTTATATTGACCCTTATGATAGCAACCTTTATTATGCAGTCCATTGCTTTTATTACTTTGCCATCATAAGTTGGTACAACACTCAATTTTCTCTTACACTAAACGATCCAACACTTTCAGAAGCAATTTTTATTGCCTTATTGCACCGATGACAACTTACTTGATGGATCTTACTCAATCTATAGGTAGGTATGGTGGACTCTCAAAAAGATTTTGGGTTAAGGGTTTTTGGATGCACAAGTAGTATCTCTACTTAGTGCGGATTTTTTGGCTAGCAAAGATATTGAGCAAGCACGACATGTTGAAGGATCTATGACAATATAACTTCTATGTGAATATGAACAAACATAAATCATTACGTTGTCTTCCTTGTCCAACGTCAACAATTTTGACACAAAATATTTAATGGGGGCTCACAATCATAAAAGATGTCCAAGATAGTGTATTTGCATGTGAATCTTCTCTTCCCTTATTAATTCTTTCATGAATTGCATCATTGACCAATGCTATGTTTGTCAATCTCCAATAAATTTTACCACTTATACTTTTCTTTATGTGGTGTCATTACTTACCATAAGATTAGCATATGATCTTTTTCATTTATTTTCCTTTCTTTTTATTAGAACAAAAAAAAGGTAAAGAAACAAAACTCAAACTACTTTTTATTATATATCTCGCACACGATTACATAGATGGATCACTAAGCAAGCACTTGAAAAGAAAGGATCGAACTAAACTTTTATTCAACTAAATCATAGGATAACTAAAGATCGAACTTAAATAGATAAAAGCAAAGATAGTGGTGGTGATACGATACCGGGGCACCGCCCCCAAGCTTGGCACAAGCCAACGGGAGTGCCCATACCATGAACTCAAGTTTCTTTTGTTGGGGAAGATGATGAAGGTGGTGGTGATGAGGTTCCCAATATATCCATGAGTGCCTCCTTCAAACTTCGAATCTCTCGAAGGGCTCGATGGAGCAACTCAGTGTTCTTCTCCACTTCATCCATAATATGTTTATTCTCCGGCCCCCAAGAACTTGTTCTTGCACCACTTTCTCTTGGACGAGCTATGTCCCAATTGGACGGTATGTGCACACGAGGAGTATTTTTGAACCCATAATTGTGAATCAAATTGTGAAAATTGTTTCAATGTAACCTGTGTAAAGGCCTCCTGGGAGGGTGTCCTTCTTGAACTTCAGAGTTCTCTTGATTGTCTGATGATCTGACGGCTTGATGGGGATTAGGACGAGTGGAGATGCCGGCCACTGTACATCTCTCGTAAACCGGAGGGTGAACTCCAAGAGAATTCCCTTCATCTTCCTCCATGGCAACCTCCTCAACTCCCTCTCCCCTTAACTCCACTTGTAGCAACCAAGCATCACCTTCTTCATGGTTGGAGGAGGGATAAGACATGATGCCTGGCCTGAGAGATCTGACAGAAAAGAGCAAGAAAGAAGAACAGAAGATTTCTCCGTGATGCAGTGGTCAATACGTTCGAGGGGTATATAAAGATTTTTTATCTTGGGAAACAAGCAAATGGGAGGAAAATGGAGTCAGGAAGGTTCCCGAGGTGGGCACAACCCACCTGGGTGCGCCAGGGGGCCCAAACGCGCCCTAGTGTCTTGTGCCCTCCTCGGTTGCCTTCCTGGTTGTTTCTTATTTTCCTAATTTTTGTAATATTCCAAAACTGATAGAAAATATTTGTTCGGATTTTTTGGAGTCTGTTTACTTACCGTATCACATACCTCCTATTTTTTATTATTCTGGAGTGTTCCGGAAGGTCTCTTTTATGTGTTCCTCCGTGTCATGGTTTGAATAACATTGCTTTCAACATTAATAGGCCTACCAGCGATATAGTGTTTAATTCTTTGCCCATTGACCACCTTCGGGTTAGTACCTTCGGCATTATTAATTTTTATAGCTCCAGAGCGATAAACCTCCTCGATAATATATGGTCCTTCCCACTTAGAGAGAAGTTTTCCTGCAAAGAATCTAAAACAAGAGTTGTACAAAAGAACATATTCTCCAACTTTGAATTCCCACTTTTGGATTCTTTTTTCATGCCATCTTTTAACTTTTTCTTTAAATAATTTGGCATTTTCATAAGCTTGGGTTCTCCATTCATCTAATGAGCTAATATCAAATAACCTCTTTTCACCGGCAAGTTTGAAATCATAGTTGAGTTCTTTAATTGCCCAATATGCTTTATGTTCTAACTCTAGAGGCAAATGACAAGCTTTTCCATAAACCATTTTATAGGGAGACATACCCATAGGATTTTTATATGTTGTTCTGTAGGCCCAAAGTGCATCATCCAATTTCTTAGACCAATTCTTTCGGGACCTATTAACAGTTTTTTGTAATATTAGTTTTATTTATCTATTGCTAAGTTCAACTTGACCACTAGATTGAGGATGATAAGGTGATGAAATTCTATGGTTAACATCATATTTAGCGAACATTTAACGGAAAGCACCATGAATAAAGTGTGAACCACCATCAGTGATTAAATATCTAGGGACTCCAAACCTCGGGAAAATAACTTCTTTAAGCATTTTAATGGAAGTGTTATGATTATCACTACTAGTTGGAATAGCTTCTACCCACTTAGTAACATAATCAATAACAACCAAAATATGTGTATACCCATTAGAGGAAGGAAAAGGTCCCATATAATCAAAACCCCAAACATCAAATGGTTCAACAAGAAGTGAATAATTCATAGGCATTTCTTGACGCTTACCGATATTACCAACTCTTTGACATTCATCACAAGATAAAATAAACTTACGGGCATCCTTGAAGAGAGTAGGCCAATAAAAACCAGATTGCAATACCTTATGAGCAGTTCTATCTCCCGCATGATGCCCTCCATAAGATTCAGAGTGACATTTTCGTAGGATTTGTTCCTGTTCATTCTCAGGTACACAACATCTAATAATACCATCTACTCCTTCTTTATAAAGATGTGGGCCATCCCAAAAGTAATGCCTTAAACCATAGAAGAATTTTTTCTTTTGTTGGCATGTGAAACTAGGTGGTATGTATTTAGCAACAATATAATTAGCATAGTCAGCATACCAAGGAGTATTATGAGAAACATTTATTGCAGCTAGTTGTTCAACAGGAAAGCTATCATCAATAGGTAGTGGGTCATCACGGATATTTTATAACCTAGATAAGTTATCAGCTACGGGGTTCTCAGCTCCTTTTCTATCAATAATATGTAAATCAAATTCTTGTAGTAAGAGAACCCACCTAATGAGTCCAGGTTTAGCATCTTTCTTTTCCATAAGATATTTAATAGCAGCATGATCGGTGTGAACAATTACTTTGGAATCAACAATGTAAGATCTGAATTTATCACAAGCAAACGCAACTGCTAAAAATTATTTTTCAGTAGTAGCATAATTTCTTTGGGCACTGTCTAGAGTTTTGCTAGCATATGAATAACATTTAATTTCTTATCAACTCTTTGTCCTAGAACAGCACCAACAGCATAATCAATAGCATCACACATAATTTCAAAAGGCAAGTTCCAATCAGGTGGTTGAACAATAGGTGCAGAAGTTAAGGCTTTCTTAAGTGTTTCAAAGGCTTCTACACAATCATCATAAAAAACAAATGGAACATCCTGTTGTAAAAGATTTGTAAGAGGCCTAGAAATTTTAGAAAAGTCTTTAATAAACCTCCTATAGAAACCAGCATGACCAAGGAAACTACGAATACCTTTAATATCTTTAGGATATGACATTTTCTCAATTGCATCAACTTTAGCTTGGTCCACCTCAATACCTCATTCAGAAATTTTATGCCCCAAGACAATACCTTCATTAACCATAAAGTGGCACTTCTCCCAATTCAAGACAAGATTAGTTTGCTCACATATCTGCAAAACTTGATCAAGGTTGCTTAAGCAATCATCAAAAGAAGTTCCATAAACAAAAAATCATCCATGAAAACCTCAACAATCTTTTCACAAAAATCAAAGAATATAGTAGTCATACATCTTTGAAAAGTAGCAGGTGCATTGCATAAACCAAAAGGCATACGTCTATAAGCATAAGTTCCAAATGGGTAAGTAAAGGTGGTTTTCTCTTGACCAGGTTGTGAAACAGGTATTTGAGAAAAACCAGAATATCCATCAAGAAAACAAAAGTGTGTGTGCTTAGATAGTCTTTCTAACATTTGATCAATAAAAGGCAAAGGGTAATGATCTTTTCTAGTTGCTTTATTTAATTTTCTAAAATCAATTACCATTCTATAGCCAGTAATAATTCTTTGTGGAATAAGTTCATTTTTATCATTAGCAACAACAGTAATACCTCCCTTCTTAGGGAGACAATGAATGAGACTTACCCATCTACTATCAGCTATGGGATAGATCATACCTGCTTCCAGAAACTTTAATATTTCAGTTCTTACCACTTCTTTCATCTTAGGATTCAAACATCGTTGATGATCAACAACGGGTTTAACATCAGGTTCCATATTAATCTTGTGCTGACAGAGAGTGGGACTAATGCCTTTAAGATCATCAAGAGTATATCCAATAGCAGCATGGTGCTTCTTCAGAATCTTTAATAATCTTTCTTCTTCATGTTCTGAAAGGTTAGCACTAATAATAACTTGATATATCTTTTTCTCATCGAGATAAGCATATTTCGAAGTGTCAGGTGTCACGCCCTGATGTCTACTACGCAACCTTCTTCTTGTAGACGTTGTTGGGCCTCCAAGTGCAGAGGTTTGTAGGACAGTAGCAAATTTCTCTCAAGTGGATGACCTAAGGTTTATCAATCCGTGGGAGGTGTAGGATGAAGATGGTCTCTCTCAAACAACCCTGCAACCAAATAACAAAGAGTCTCTTGTGTCCCCAACACACCCAATACAATGGTAAATTGTGTAGGTGCACTAGTTTGGTGAAGAGATGGTGATACAAGTGCAATATGGATAGTAGATATAGGTTTTTGTAATCTGAAAATATAAAAACAGCAAGGTAGCAAGCGATAAAAGTGAGCGAAAACGGTATTGCAATGCTTTGAAACAAGACCTAGGGTTCATACTTTCACTAGTGCAAGTTCTCTCAACAATGATAACATAATTAGATCATATAAAAATCCCTCAACATGCAACAAAGAGTCACTCCAAAGTCACTAATAGCGGAGAACAAACGAAGAGATTATTGTAGGGTACGAAACCACCTCAAAGTTATTCTTTCTGATCGATCTATTGGGCTATTCCTATAAGTGCCACAAATAGCCCTAGAGTTCGTACTAAAATAACACCTTAAGATACACATCAACCAAAACCCTAATGTCACCTAGATACTCCAATGTCACCACAAGTATCCGCGGGTTTGATTATATGATATGCATCACACAATATCAGATTCAACTATTCAAACCAACACAAAGAACTTCAAAGAGTGCCCCAAAGTTTCTACCGGAGAGTCAAGACGAAAACGTGTGCCAACCCCTATGCATAAGTTTACAAGGTCACAGAACCCGCAAGTTGATCACCAAAACATACATCAAGTAGATCACGTGAATATCCCATTGTCACCACAGATAAGCACATGCAAGACATACATCAAGTGTTCTCAAATCCTTAAAGACTCAATCCGATAAGATAACTTTTAAGGGAAAACTCAATCCATTACAAGAGAGTAGAGGGGGAGAAACATCATAAGATCCAACTATAATAGCAAAGCTCGCGGTACATCAAGATCGTGCCAAATCAAGAACACGAGAGAGAGAGAGAGAGATATCAAACACATAGCTACTGGTACATACCCTCAGCCCCGAGGGTGAACTACTCCCTCCTCGTCATGGAGACCGCCGGGATGATGAAGATGGCCACCGGTGATGATTTCGCCCTCCGGCAGGGTGCCGGAACGGGGTCTAGATTGGTTTTTGGTGGCTACAGAGGCTTGCGGCGGTGGAACTCCCGATCTAGGTTATGTTCTGGAGGTTTTGGAATTTATAGGAGGTGTTGGCGTTGGGGACAAGTCAAGGGGGTCCACGAGGTAGCCACGAGGTAGGGGGGCGCGCCCAGGGGGGTAGGGCGCGCCCTCCACCCTCGTGGTGGCCTCGGGACTCTTCTTCGAAATCTTTTCGTTCCAGTATTTTTTATATTTTCCAAAAATATTCTCCGTAAATTTTCAGGTCAATTGGACTCCGTTTGATATTCCTTTTCTGCAAAGCTCAAAAACAAGGAAAAAACAGAAACTGGCACTGGGCTCTAGGTTAATAGGTTAGTCCCAAAAATCATATAAAACAACATATAAATGCATATAAAACATCCAAAATAGATAATATAATAGCATGGAACAATTAAAAATTATAGATACGTTGGAGACGTATCAAGCATCCCCAAGCTTAATTCCTGCTCGTCCTCGAGTAGGTAAATGATAAAAACAGAATTTTTGATGTGGAATGCTACCTAACATAATTATCAATGTAATTTTCTTTATTGTGGTATGAATGTTCAGATCCGAAAGATTCAAGACAAAAGTTTAATATTGACAAAAAAATAATAATACTTCAAGCATACTTTCAAAGCAATCATGTCTTCTCAAAATAACATGGCCAAAGCAAGCTATCCCTACAAAATCATATAGTCTGGCTATGCTCTATCTTCATCACACAAAATATTTAAATCATGCACAACCCCGATGACAAGCCAAGCAATTATTTCATACTTTTGATGTTCTCAAACTTTTTCAATCTTCACGCAATACATGAGCGTGAGCCATGGACATAGCACTATAGGTGGAATAGAATGGTGGTTGTGGAGAAGACAAAAAGGAGAAGATAGTCTCACATCAACTAGGCGTATCAATGGCCTATGGAGATGCCCATCAATAGATATCAATGTGAGTGAGTAGGGATTGCCATGCAACGGATGCACTAGAGCTATAAGTGTATGAAAGCTCAACAAAAGAAACTAAGTGGGTGTGCATCCAACTTGCTTGCTCAAGAAGACCTAGGGCATTTTGAGGAAGCCCATCATTGGAATATACAAGCCAAGTTCTATAATGAAAAATTCCCACTAGTATATGAAAGTGACAACATAGGAGACTCTCTATCATGAAGATCATGGTGCTACTTTGAAGCACAAGTGTGGAAAAAGGATAGTAGCATTGTCCCTTCTCTCTTTTTCTCTCATTTTTTTATTTGGGCCTTTCTCTTTTTTATGGCCTCTTTTTTTCTTTTTCTTTTTCTTTTTTTCGTCCGGAATCTCATCCCGACTTGTGGGGGAATCATAGTCTCCATCATCCTTTCCTCACATGGGACAATGCTCTAATAATGAAGATCATCACACTTTTATTTACTTACAACTCAAGAATTACAACTCAATACTTAGAACAAAAATATGACTCTATGTGAATGCCTCCGGAGGTGTACCGGGATGTGCAATGAATCAAGAGTGACATGTATGAAAGAATTATGAAAGGTGGCTTTGCCACAAATACTATGTCAACTACAAGATCATGCAAAGCAATATGACAATGATGAAGCGTGTCATAACAAACGGAACGGTGGAAAGTTGCATGGCAATATATCTCGGAATGGCTATGGAAATGCCATAATAGGTAGGTATGGTGGATGTTTGGAGGAAGGTATATGGTGGGTGTATGGTACCGGCGAGAGTTGCGCGGCACAAGAGAGGCTAGCAATGGTGGAGGGGTGAGAGTGCGTATAATCCATGGACTCAACATTAGTCATAAAGAACTCACGTACTTATTGCAAAAATCTATTAGTTATCAAAACAAAGTACTACATGTATGCTCCTAGGGGGATAGATTGGTAGGAAAAGACCATCGCTCGTCCCCGAGCGCCACTCATAAGGAAGACAATCAATAAATAAATCATGCTCCGACTTCATCACATAACGGTTCACCATACGTGCATGCTATGGGAATCACAAACTTTAACACAAGTATCTCTAAAATTCACAATTACTCTACTAGCATGACTCTAATATCACCATCTTCATATCTCAAAACAATCATAAGGAATCAAACTTCTCATAGTATTTAATGCACTTTATATGAAAGTTTTTATTATATCCCTCTTGGATGCCTATCATATTAGGACTAGATTCATAACCTAAGCAAATTACCATGCTGTTTAAGACTCTCAAAATAATATAAGTGAAGCATGAGAGTTCATCAATTATTTCTATAAAATAAAACCACCACCGTGCTCTAAAAAGATATAAGTGAAGCACTAGAGCCAATGACAAACTACTCCAAAAGATATAAGTGAAGATCAATGAGTAGTTGAATAATTATGTAACTATGTGAAGACTCTCTAACATTTAAGAATTTCAGATCTTGGTATTTTATTCAAACAGCAAGCAAAACAAAAGAAAATAAAATGACGCTCCAAGCAAAACACATATCATGTGGTGAATAAAAATATAGCTCCAAGTAAAGTTACCGATGAACGAAGACGAAAGAGGGGATGCCATCCGGGGCATGCCCAAGCTTAGGCTCTTGGTTGTCCTTGAATATTACCTTGGGGTGCCTTGGGCATCCCCAAGCTTAAGCTCTTGCCACTCCTTATTCCATAGTCCATCGAATCTTTACCCAAAACTTGAAAACTTCACAACACAAAACTCAACAGAAAACTCGTAAGCTCCGTTAGTATAAGAAAATAAATCACCACTTTTAATACTGTTATGAACTCAATATAAATTCATATTGGTGTAATATCTACTGTATTCCATCTTCTCTATGGTTCATACCCTCCGATACTACTCATAGATTCATCAAAATATGCAAACAACACATAGAAAACAGAATCTGTCAAAAACAGAACAGTCTGTAGTAATCTGTAACTCACGAATACTTATGTAACTCCAAAAATTCTGAAATAATTTGGTGGACGTGAGTAATTTGTCTATTAATCATCCTAAAAAATAATCAACCTAAAAGCACTCTCCAGTAAAAAATGACAGCTAATCTCGTGAGCGCAAAAGTTTCTGTTTTTTTACAGCAAGATCGCAAAGACTTCACCCAAGTCTTCCCAAAGGTTCTACTTGGCACTTTATTGAAACAAAAGCTATAAAACATGATTACTACAGTAGATTAATCATGTGGACACACAAAAACAGTTGGGTTAAATATTGGGTTGTCCCCCAACAAGCGCTTTTCTTTAATGCCTTTCTAGCTAGGCATGATGATTTCAATGATGCTCACATAAAAGATAAGACTTGAAACATAATGGGAGCATCATGAAGAATATGACTAGCACATTTAAGTCTAACCCACTTCCTATGCATAGGGATTTTGTGAGCAAACAACTTATGGGAACAATAATCAACTAGCATAGGAAGGCAAAACAAGCATAACTTCAAGATTTTCAACACATAGAGAGGAAACTTGATATTATTGCAATTCCTACAAGCATATATTCCTCCCTCATAATAATTTTCAGTAGCATCATGAATGAATTCAACAATATAACTATCACATAAACCATTCTTTTCATGATACATAAGCATAGAATTTTTACTACTCTCCACATAAGCATTCATAGTAGTGGGAGCAAACTCAACAAAATAACTATCATGTGATATTTTATTCACATAATCAATTTGAGCATTAAAATCATGATGACAAGTTTCATGGATATCATTACTCTTTATAGCATAAATGTCATCACAATAATCATCATAAATAGGAGGCATGCTATCATCATAATATATTTTCTCTTCAAAACTTGGGGGACTAAAAATATCATCTTCATCAAACATAGCTTCCCCAAGCTTGTGGCTTTGCATATCATTAGCATCATGGATATTCAAGGAATTCATACTAACAACATTGCAATCATGCTCATCATTCAAATATTTAGTGCCAAACATTCTAATGCATTCATCTTCTAACACTTTGGCACAATTATCGGAATCCTTATTTTCACGAAAGACATTAAAAAGATGCAGCATATGAGGAACCCTCAATTCCATTTTCTTTTTGTAGTTTTCTTTTATAAACTAAATAGTGATAAAACAAGAAACTAAAAGATTCGATTGCAAGATCTAAAGATATACCTTCAAGCACTAACCTCCTCGGCAACGGTGCCAGAAAAGAGCTTAGTTGACGGGGTGTTAGTGCCGATTACCTAGCCTCCCCGGCAAAGGCGCCAGAAATTGGCTTGATGTCTACTACGCAACCTTCTTCTTGTAGACGTTGTTGGGCCTCCAAGTGCAGAGGTTTGTAGGACAGTAGAAAATTTCCCTCAAGTGGATGACCTAAGGTTTATCAATCCGTGGGAGGTGTAGGATGAAGATGGTCTCTCTCAAACAACCCTGCAACCAAATAACAAAGAGTCTCTGTGTCCCCAACACACCCAATACAATGGTAAATTGTATAGGTGCACTAGTTCGGTGAAGAGATGGTGATACAAGTGCAATATGGATAGTAGATATAGGTTTTTGTAATCTGAAAATATAAAAACAGCAAGGTAGCAAGCGATAAAAGTAAGCGAAAACGGTATTGCAATGCTTCAAAACAAGGCCTAGGGTTCATACTTTCACTAGTGCAAGTTGTCTCAACAATGATAACATAATTAGATCATATAAAAATCCCTCAACATGCAACAAAGAGTCACTCCAAAGTCACTAATAGCGGAGAATAAACGAAGAGATTATTGTAGGGTACGAAACGACCTCAAAGTTATTCTTTCGGATCAATCTATTGGGCTATTCCTATAAGTTCCACAAACAGCCCTAGAGTTCATACTAAAATAACACCTTAAGATACACATCAACCAAAACCCTAATGTCACCTAGATACTCCAATGTCACCACAAGTATCCGCGGGTTTGATTATACGATATGCATCACACAATTTCAGATTCATCTATTCAAACCAACACAAAGAACTTCAAAGGGTGCCCCAAAGTTTCTACCGGAGAGTCAAGATGAAAACGTGTGCCAACCCCTATGCATAAGTTCACAAGGTCACAGAACCCGCAAGTTGATCACCAAAACATACATGAAGTAGATCACGTGAATATCCCATTGTCACCACAGATAAGCACATGCAAGACATACATCAAGTGTTCTCAAATCCTTAAAGACTCAATCCGATAAGATAACTTCAAAAGGAAAACTCAATCCATTACAAGAGAGTAGAGGGGGAGAAACAACATAAGATCCAACTATAATAGCAAAGCTCGTGGTACATCAAAATCATGCCAAACCAAGAACACGAGAGAGAGAGAGAGATCAAACACATAGCTACTAGTACATACCCTCAGCCCCGAGGGTGAACTACTCCCTCCTCGTCATGGAGACCGCCTGGATGATGTAGATGGCCACCGGTGATGATTTCCCCCTCCGGCATGGTGCCGGAACGGGGTCTAGATTGGTTTTTGGTGACTACAAAGGCTTGCGGCGGTGGAACTCCCGATCTAGGTTATGTTCTGGAGGTTTTGGGATTTATAGGAGGTGTTGGCGTCGGGGACAAGTCAAGGGGGTCCACGAGGTAGCCACGAGGTAGGGGGGCGCGCCCAGGGGGTAGGGCGCGCCCTCCACCCTCATGGTGGCCTCGGGGCTCTTCTCCGAAATCTTTTCGTTCCAATATTTTTTTTATTTTCCAAAAATATTCTCCGTAAATTTTCAGGTCAATTGGACTCCGTTTGATATTCCTTTTCTGCAAAGCTCAAAAACAAGGAAAAAACAGAAACTGGCACTGGCTCTAGGTTAATAGGTTAGTCCCAAAAATCATATAAAACAGCATATAAAACATCCAAAACAGATAATATAATAGCATGGAACAATAAAAAATTATAGATACGTTGGAGACGTATCACGCCCCCGGCTCAATCGTGCACTAATCATACACGCAAATGCACACGATCAAGCCTAAGGACTCACGGGAAGATATCACAACACAACTCTAAAACATAAATAAAGTTATACAAGCTTTATATTACAAGCCAAGGGCCTCGAGGGCTCGAATACAAGCGTCAGCAGAAGCATCAGATATCTGAGTACTGATATAAAAGAAAACACAGATAGGCCCTTAAAAGGCGGGGCAAAATAAAACACTATGATCGAAAGGCGCAGGCCTCCTGCCTGGGACCCTCCGATCCTACTCCTGGTCTTCGGCCAACTCATAGTAATATCCACCCTCGGGGTAGTTGTAGCGGTCGTCGGCGTGGGCAGCTGTCTCAGGGGCTCCGTCATCTGGTTGCATCAAAAGGGATATGGGGGAAAAAGAATCAAAGCAACCGTGAGTACTCATCCGAAGTACTTAGCAAGCAAGGATCTACACTACATATGCAACATTATCAAAGGAAGGCTGTATATGTGGACTGGGCTGCAGAAATGCCAGAATAGAGAGAAGGCCTAGTCCTATCAAAGACTAGCATCTTCAGCGGTCTTGCAGCATTAGAAGAGTGTAGATTAGTACCGTATAAAGTAGTAGCATCATTAAGTATCAACCTCGGCCAGAGATCCTTTCTTGACTCCCTGTGAGAAAGCAATCCCAGAGTCATACAGTCATCAACCTCGTCTGGAGATCCCTTCTCGACTCCCGACGAGAAGCAATCCCAGAGCCATAGTGTCCAATTCTAATTGTATCAATCGGGATACAACTCCGAGTGTCCGTTACCGAGGATCCGGCTATGCATAGATTAGTTCTTCCCTGTAGGGGTGCACCAACTTACCCACCACGCTCGCTTAACTCCGGTCGGACACACTTTTTTGGGTCATGCCCGGCCTCGGCAAAACGACACACCGCAGCCCTACCTAAAGCTCAGCAGAGAGGTCCCCGCCGGTCTACATCCTAAGCACTCAGAGGTCTTGGGCCATCACCCTGTGCACTCAGGGTCGTTGCGCACACGGTGAAGCCAGGCATCAACACTACAGGATGGCGCCGGTCCGTCCGTGCTGCCATGCTAAACTGGACATCTGACAAAGCTTTCGGCTGATGCATACGATGCAGAGTACCCAAAACTTTTCCCGTGTGATGGTTAGTGCTATCAGGCCAAAGGCCCACTCAGATCAAATATCCAAATCGTTAGTACCTTGGGGGTGCGGTAACGAGCAGAGACTCACGATCGATGTGACCCCGTTGCCCCGTCTCGAGGACTTGCGGCAAGGGCCAAGAATGCCTGGCCACGCCTCGTATTCATCACTCGGGCACCATACAGGCAACCCGTCTTCACATCACACGCGGGTACCCCTCAGGGTCGACCCGCCTTTCCAAGTAACAATAGTACAATCAAAGTATCCGTGTGTCCATAACATCACGGGAATCCGAGGTATCACCCTCGTTGGATTCCTACTCGATATATCCGTCAAGGTGAACTCGGAGGAATCACCCTCGCTGGGTTCACACTTGAGGTGTTGTACGATGGCGTCGTTATCGGAAATGGTGAAGGAGGAATCACCCTTGATAACCACGACCGAATAGCTACTCTACAGAGTTAACATCAGAAGTGCTACAAGAGGTTTCACCCTCGGCACTCGATAGTAACGCTGCAGTGTCGTTACAACTAAGGGGGGTGATGTGCGGTGCTGGGGTCTGGTCTTCAATCCCGTTGATCGGGTCTTCGGATAATCTAGCGGGGCAGTCGGGACAAGTGGGGTCACTGATTGGTCTCTACCCAGCCTATACTAAGCAGTTTAGGATAAGCAGGTAAGGTATCAATAGCAGGTTACAATAAACAGGCTATGCATCAGAATTGGTAAAGCAGTAGTAGCAATTTCTAATGCAAGCATGAGAGAGAAAGAGTAGGCGATATCGGTATGCTCAAGGGGGGGGGGGTGCTTGCCTGGTTGCTCTGGCCAGAAGGAGGGGTCGTCAACAGTGTCGTCAGGCTCCTGAGTTGCGTCGGTCTCAGGGACGACATCGGTGTCGGGGTCTACCGAGAGAGAAGAGGGGGAAGAAACAGTAAATACAAGTAAACAGATGCATGCCATGTCTAAATGATAAGCAGAGGTGTTCTACTGCCTAACTAAATGATTTAGTTAAATTAGGAATTTAGTCGGATTTATTTTATTAAAGTTGGGCACTATTCATGTATCAAAATTAGTCTAAAAGTTCCATGTTTAGGTAGCTAAGGGCATCTGACAGATGAACGGACCACACATTCGAATTCGTCTCGAAATTCTGAGCAACTTTCATATATAAATTATTTTCATCGGAGTTACGGATTAAAAGATATGATTTTCTAAAGTTTTTGTTAATTTCTGGAATTTACAGATTTAATATTAACTCGAAAATAAAGGGGGGTAAAACGCTAAGTGCACCCACTGAAACGTACACATCAGTGTGTTGTGTGACTGACAGTGGGACCGGTCAAAGCTGACTCAGCAGTTAGCTTTGTCCACGTTGACTGGTCAAGGGGGCCCACTAGACCCACCTGCCAGTGACTGGGCCTGCCAAGTCAGCTGGGTTGACTGGTCAGCGGGTCCGGTGGGGCCCGCATGTCAGCGACTCAGACTAAAACTAACAGTTTTATAATTTTACCTGACTGGATTAATTAAGCTATGGGTCCCACTTGCCATAGGGCTAGGGTTAGACTAATTATGGTCATTAGTGGCCAACGACGGGGCTAACCGGCGGCTAATCACCAGCGACTACAACGCGCGGCGGCGGTAGTGGAACTCGCCGTTTCGGCGACCAAATGGGTGGAGGAGCACACCGTTCGAACGGGGCGAAGGATTCGCATCCACCTAGCCTAGCGACGCGGCCCGGGGTGGCCCTAAACGACGGCGGCATCGAACACGAACGGCGGCCGGAGTTGGGCGCGCACGGGATCTAGCCTACGGGTCACGGGAGAGAGGGGAGAGAGATCGAGGAGGAAGGGGAGCTCACGGGGGGAGCCGTAGGGGTGGTCAGCGAGCTCGGGGTGGCACGGACGACGGCGTACGGTCGCCGGCGATCTCGGCGGCTGAATCTTGAAGACCAGGTCGAAGACGCCGCCGTGGGGCTTGTCCGATCGCGTGGCTCGGTGAGGGGGTCGTAGGCGATGCGGTGGATCTTGATGACCCGGTGGTTGTCCGAGGGGAGCTTGGTTGCCACGGTGGATGGCGACGGTGGCGACGGGCGCGCTCGGGCGATGATCGGGGAGGAAGGGGGCAAGGCGATGGAGAGCAAGGAGGGGTGGCTGGGGTGTCCAGAGGTTCGAGAGGGCCTTAACCGACCAGGGACGGGCGCAACGACGCGCTGTCGTTGTAACACCCCAAGTATTAAGCTACAGTAATCCCACTTTTGATAATGCCATGTCATCATGATCAACAGTGCCAAATCATCTTTTGCATCATATTGCATTCAGCTCCTAACTCAAAATTCAAATTAAAACTAAAGTGGAAAATAAAAGTTGTCCAAACCTGAAAACTAAAATGTGCATCATGTTGCAAATATTCCCATAGCATTTATAAAAATGATTGCAACATTTATTGGAATCGTAAAAGGACTCTAACAGCAAGAAACAGTACCAAAACAGAATTACTTAATACCTTTTCATTTAAATAAAATCCAATTGAAAACGTATGGACTCCAAACCATTTTCTATCAGTGTTAAATATTGCACTATACTTATTGGACAAAGCTACTTATTTTACAAAACTATAATTGAGGCCACATATTTTGCAAAAGAGAGAAAAGAAAAAGAGAAAACAAAAATAAGAAAAGAAAAACAAAACAGAAAACAAAACTCCCCCCCCCCCACCGGCCCAACTGGGCCACGGCCTGCCAGGCCGGCCCACTCCCTCCCCTGGCCTATACCCCCTGGGTGCACCGAACCCTAGCCCGATCCCCATTCCCCCCCTCGCACTCCTCCCTCCTCCTCCTCTCCTCGACTGGATCGGGGTGCGCCCCCGTCGACGCCACGCGCCCGACGCCGTCGCTGCCTCGTTATTGTCGTTGCCTGGCCGCCCCCGAGCGCCTCCCCAACCTCCTCCCCAAAGGCTCCATCGAGCCTCGCCGCCCCTCTCCCCGTCAACGTACGGTGAGGCCACGGCCTCCGTCGCCCCGCCCCTCCTCTTCCCCCCTGTGCACGCCGCGCACACCGCGCACGACCGAGCCCGCTTGCCGAGCCCGCACTCGCGCCCACAGCCACGCGCTGCTCGCGGTTCGCATGCCGCTCGCCGCACCGGCCACGCTCGCCCGCGCTCTGCGCCGCCCGCGCGCAAGCGCTCTTGCTCGTCCTGTCCGCGCCGTGGCCTCGGGCCCGCGGCCTTGCACCCTCGCCCCCGCACGAGTCCATGGCCGTGCCTGGCCGCCGCCGCCCGCCCCCTGCTGCGGCTCTGCCCAGCCATAGCTGCGCTCGCCGCCCGGCCCGTGCGCGCAGGCCCCACTACTACCTTTTTCCGCGCTCGACGCCACCCCCTGCCCGGTGCCACTCCGCCCTCCCCTGCACTGGCGCCGTCGCCCCGTGCCCCTCCTCCGCCTCCAGCCCCGCGGGCCATCGTCACGCCCGCGGCCAACTCCGGCGCCCCGCCGCGCCTCGGCTGCCGTCGCCCGCACGCCCGGGGTCACCCCATCGGGCACCTGGCGTCAGCGCCCGTAGCCCGCGTGCCCGCACGCCCGATAAGGCAACTTGTCCAATGACAAGTGGGGCCCGTATAAAAAAATGTTTTAAAAAATAATATACTAAATATATAAATTAATAAATAAAGTAATTAATTAATTAGTTAGTTAACTAAATTAATTCTGTTTAGTTAACCCTAATTACCTGATTAGTTAATTAAAGTCTGATTAATTAATAAGTGATAATGACAGTGGGCCCCAGTCATCAGTTTGACCAGTCAACGCACTATTGACCGCTGACGTCATGATGACGTCAGGCTGACGTCATGATCCTGTTTCTGAGTTAAATTGAATCTGGTAATTCGAGAAATGATTAAAACTTTAGAAAATCATATAAATTAATCCGTAGCTCAGATCGAAAAACTTTGTACATGAAAGTTGCTCAGAACGACGAGACGAATCCGAGCACGCGGTCCGTTCGTCCGTCAAGCATCCCTAACTATCCGAACATGCAACCATTCCCCTTCGGTCATCTGTCTGACAAATGTCCGGAACCGGGAAAACATTCCCGGATGGATTCCTCCTTCCTGGGTAACGTGCAACCACACGTTAGAACACACCCGACACTGCTTATTGTCAGGTCATACATTGTGTTGCTCATGTTTGCTTAGTATTTACTGTTTCCTCCCCCTCTTCTCTCTCGGTAGCCCCCGACACCGACGTCGTCCCTGAGGCCGACGCAGCTCCGGAGCCCGCAGACACCATTGACAACCTTGCCCTTTCCGCCGAGCAACCAGGCAAGCCCCCCCTTTGATCATCCCGATATCGCCCATTCTATTTTCTCATGCTTGCATTAGAATTGTTGCTGCTGCTGCTTTACCTATTCTGATGCATAGCCTGTTTATTGTAACCTGCTGTTGATAATTACCTGCATATCCTAAACTGCTTAGTATAGGCTGGGTAGAGACCTATCAGTGACCCCACTTATCCTGATTGCCCCGCTGGATTATCCGAAGACCCGATCAACGGGATTGAAGACCAGGCCCTGGCACCGCACATCACCCCCCTTAGTTGTAACGACACTGCAGCGTTACTATCGAGTGCCGAGGGTGAAACCTCTTGTAGCACTTCTGATGTTAACCCTGTAGAGTAGCTATTTGGTCGTGGTCATCGAGGGTGATTCCTCCTTCACCACTTCCGATAACGACGTGGTCGTGCAACACATCAAGTATGAAACCATCGAGGGTGAATCCTCCTACGTTCACCTTGACAGTTACATCGAGTGGGTATCCGTCGAGGGTGATACCTCGGATTCCCTTGATGTTATGGACACACGGCTACTGTGACTTTACCCCTGCACCCTGTTAGAAACGGGTCGGCCCCGAGGGCGACCCGAGGGAGTTACTTTAACTGCAGGACTGGAGGGACAGTCGGTACCGCCCAGTAGAGGTGGACCTGAGTTCCCGACAGTCTTTTGTGAGACGGGTTGACCTGGATGGTGCCCGAGTGAGAATACGAGGCGTGGCCGGGCATTCTTGGCCCTTGCCGCAAGTCCTCGAGACGGGGCGAGGGGGTCACATCGATCGTGAGTCTCTGCTCGTTACCGCACCCCCAAGGTACTAACGGTTTGGATATTTGATCTGAGTGGGCCTCTGGCCCGATAGCACTAACCACCACTTGGGCATAGTATGGGCGTTCTGCATCGTATGCATCAGCCGAAAGCTCTGACAGACGTCCAGTTCAGCAGTGCGGCATGGAGTGATTGGCGCCATTCACGACAGAGGTGGTGCTTGGATCTGAGCCATGTGCGCAATGACCCGGAGGGCGAGGGGCGATGGCCCAAGACCCCCTTGCGCTTAGGATGTAGACCGGCGGGGACCTCTCTGCTGAGCTCTAGGTAGGGCTGCGGTGTGTCGTTTGGCCGAGGTCGGGCATGACCCGGAAAAGTGTGTCCGGCCGGAGTTAAGCGAGCGTGGTGGGTAAGTTGGTGCACCCCTGCATGGAAGAAAACATCTATCGATAGCCTGTCCTACGGTAACGGACACTCGGAGTTGTATCCTGATTGATACAATTAGAACTGGATACTTGGATACTATGGCTCCGGGATTGCTTCTCACAGGGAGTCGAGAAGGGATCTCAGGATGAGGTTGATGACTGTATGGCTCTGGGATTGCTTTCTCGCAGGGAGTCGAGAAAGGATCTCTGGGTGAGGTTGATATCATTACTGCTACATTATATGGTACTCTGGTACTCTCTTCTATTGCTGCAAGACCGCTGAAGATGCTAGTCTTCGATAGGACTAGGCCTTCTCTCTATTCTGGCATTTCTGCAGCCCAGTCCACATATATAGCCTCTTTTTGAAAATGTTGCATATGTAGTGTAGATCCTTGCCTGCTGAGTACTTATGAGTACTCACGGTTGCTTTCTTATCTTTTCCCCCATATCAGTTTGTCGTGACCAGAGGACGGAGCCCCCTGAGACAGATGCCCCGTCGATCGACTACTACTACTACCCCGAGGGTGGATACTACTATGAGTTGACTGACGACCAGGAGTAGGTTCGGAGGGTCCCAGGCAGGAGGCCTGCGCCTTTCGATCGTAGTGTTTTATTTTGCCCCGCCTTTCTAAAGGCCTTTCTGTTTCTGTTTCATATCTGTACTCAGATTTCTGATGCTTCCGCTGACGCTTGTATGCAAGCTTATGTATTCGAGCCCTCGAGGCCCTTGGCTTGTAATATAAAGCTTGTATGACTTTATTTATGTTTTAGAGTTGTGTTGTGATATCTTCCCGTGAGTCCTTAGGCTTGATCGTGTGCATTTGCGTGTATGATTAGTGCACGATTGAGCCGGGGGCATCACAGTCGTGCGGGAGAAGGGGGGTGGCGCGGCGAGCTCTGCAAAGGCGACAGCGACGTGCGCGGGTGAACAGGGGAAGGGGATGGGAGGTGTTGGGCTGGGCCGACACTGTGTTGGGCAGGCCGGTAAGTGCATAGTGTCACTTTAATCGCTTCCTCTTTTCTTTACTCTGTTCCTTTTAATCCTTCCGTTTTCTATTTTGTTTTAGCTCCAATGCAATTTGTAAAAATATGTGAACTAGCCACAAAATTTCTGTGCAATATTACCCACTATTATAAAAAAGGATTGAAGTACAGATAATTTCATTTGGATTTTATTTAAATATAAATGGATTAAATACTTCTGTTTTGCTATTGTTTCTTACTTATAGAGTCATTTAAATATTTTAATTAATGTTGCTGTTATTTTTATAAATGCTTTGGGAATATTTGCAACATGTTGAACATTTTAGTTCCTCGATTAGAATAACTTTTATTTTCACTTTAAGTTTGAATTTCCATTTGAATTTGAAATGAGATATGGCACTAATGATGATTAAGCACTGTTAATCATGATGACATGACATTATCAAAAGGGGGGATTACTGTAGTTAACCACTGGGGGTGTTACAAATCTCCTCCACTACAAGAAATCTCGTCCCGAGATTAAAGAGGGGGAGTAAGGGGGAGGAAGTTTTGGTTATGAAATTCTAACGGATCTCCTTGGTCTTGGTTGCTATTCTCTAAGAGGTTGATCCATTACATTGATGTCTTCATTCCTCTGCACCAATGCACCATGATGAAGTTGTCATCCTTCCTTCAGTATCTTCACCGTACTCACGAAGAGACAAGGGTAACTCGACAACGATAGAATTTTTAAAGGGGTAATCATATGGAGGTTATCCCATGAATGAACACATGGGTATCTCTCGAGATGAAACTTTAATAAAACATCGAGAGCCAGGTAATAAGTAACAATAAGGAGTTTCAAGCGGATAGACAATCGCTCGTTTCCTGAAACAAAGTGTGAAAGGGGTCTAGAGCAACCAGAATAAGTATAGCGTCTGATACCAGAATTGATAATTTCTCGAAAGGTGGTTCGTGAATTACATACGATGCCACGTGCAAGGGATAAGTTTTAGAAACAGGGGTGTACAGGAGATTCAGGTTTCGATCCTGTGGAACTGTGGGTTATGGGCCCACCACGTGGGTTAAAAGTAGGAAAAACGTTGACATCTTGCACGGTTATGATAGCAAGGCATGGCAGAGAATAGCCTGTCAGTTATGTTGGCAACAACGTCGGTACCAAGGGTGAGGGACAAAGAGAACCATCTTCCTGCTTGTTTAATGAGGCGGACCAATAGGCAAAGTTCTCGTCCATCGGTGGTTACTGGAATGTCATCAACAGTAGAAACAGGGTCTCACTGACAGAGTTGTACACCGGGGTGTTTACATAAGCAGTGAATTATTACTGCTTAGATCATATAGATCACAAGAAAGGTTAAACAAAACAATGGAAAGGAAAATGCGATCATCAGATTAAACAGAACGATGGAAAGGAAAATGTGTCTAAACACATATTCCAGGGGTATAGCCTTCGCAAGGACAAGCAGAGCATGATATCCATGGCAGGATAGAAAGTAGAAAACGCTTTAGGTAAGGGGAGAGAAATTCCATGACATTACCCATACAATGGTGTTTGGATAATTGAAAAAGAAATTTTTGCATTGTGCTTCAAATGTTCTTATTGAAGATCGGAGTACCACAGTCATGCTTCGAGATAATATTGACATGGTCTTCCAGTAAAGATCAGACGTTGGATACACAAAGGATCCATCAGGAGGCAATAGGGTTGCTAGAAGTTTCGAATTCACACACCATAGTTCATTTGTCGGCATTCTGGTTATAAACAACACGGGGACCAAGAAGGAATGGTGATGGTGATAAGTAACACTTGTATGAAGAATTCTCATGAGGTGGTGAAATTCCCACGACATTCTTGACATAAAAGGTGGTAATTTTTCCAAGATAAAGAAGAACAAGTGCTGGATAGCAAGGAACTCAAGGTATAACACAAAACACGAACAAGTTTGTGTTTTGGGGGGGGGGGGAAGGCAGTAAAGTGGCCGATGATTATCACAAATCATCGAGGGTAAGGACGGTATTTCTCATCATGAGCTCAATTGATATCCTGGAAGAGCTCAGAATGCTGATGATGATCACGACCCATTTGTCGAGAGATTCCATGAAGATGTATTCGATCGGCGATGACATCAAGTCAAAGAAATGATGAAGCGAAAGGTTATTGGAACCATGGGTATGACACAAACTCGAAATCAAGTTTGTTGTTCAAGGAGAAATGATATGACGAGGAAATTCGACATAAGATTAGCTCACCATCGAAATTTGTGCTCTGGGAAGAAGGACCAGGTAGCACTGTTAATAATAGCACGATAATGATGTAGCCGTTCAGGCTAGGGTTAACATTATGGAGTATTAAACTTGTAAGCAATGAAGATTTCGAATACTTGTCGAATCGCAATGCGGGCTCGATTCCGTTATCGCTGTCCTTGAGTGTCTAACAACTCAGAACCCGGGGAAAAATTGGAATCGGTGAGAATTAATAGTAGATGAAGAACTCATAAGGAGTTATGTAGCTCCGTGATAATCTCGAGATACCAGGGGGTAACATTCGATGACAGATCAAAGCAGAGGTTGGACTGGGGTATTGCTCTACAAAAGTCAAGGGTTTAACTTGCACGAGAAATGGTAATTAAAAGGAGGACATGGTCGGAACCACGATTGCAAAAGGCCAGATCCCAGATATAAGATGAACTTATACCAAGGGAATAATTAATTTAAGAGAAGCTTTAATGACTATATATACATCATTTCCATGGGCATGAACACAAAGTTCAAGGTCGACTCCCACTTCTGCAATGCATAACCTTTCATACGCTGCTCTATATAAAAAAATGATTTGAGTGCGAAGGCCTACATGGTGATTTACCAGAGGAGTATGAACCCTGGAAAACTTTCGGGTTCACACAGATTAAGGAAGGCATAGGTTCAACCCATTGGGAGCATCTTAGGAACATGTACCATAACTTCCAGAGTATATATCACAAGCTCGCCAGCTTAGCCAGGTTGACAAAGCAGGGAATACAATTTACCAAAGGTAATATGTATCAGGTGGAGAGCGCACAAAATTTTGAATATGAAGGACACTGCCGGATAATAATCGAACAAAGGATTCAGTGGCCCTCCGTGGATCTGATGCGAGTATCAGTACTCAATCAAAAGAAGGAAAGAATGCAAATGCATCGGTTTATGGAAACATCTGAATAATTCGATGCTTAATTGCGAAGGTTTACGATTCCAAAATTGGGGAATCAGAGGCAGAGGCTCTGATAAAAAGATGAGTATGATGAATAGAATTAGATTGCCAACCAATCAAGGATTGATTTACCGAGATCCAGCTCATATACATAAATGACGTCTGAGCCGGAAGGATGAATTAGTAAGACACAACTGATGATTGTGAGTATTCGCAACATAATGAATCAATAGGCTCAGGATGACAATGACAAAGGATGTTAATGAATATTGCCGGACATTTGGATTTAATCATAATGCAAGCAGATCAGAAGAATATCAAGAGCAATAGGGTGCAGAGGATTTTCCGAAGATCGAATAGTATTTCGAAGAATTTTGTGTAACATAAGAACAACTAGGAATGAACAAATCCTCGATAAGTGTGAGGAATTAATCGTAGGTGTAATCGTGCAGAAAAGAGCTGCAAGGCAGTAATCACAAAGGATTCTCGGAGTAGCGGGAAGTAGTTCAGGGTATCTTGTACTAACAAGAGTTATCGAGAATGAAGGCATGAATGGCAAGTATAAGTAGCTATCCATAGGGATGTCTCGGTGGTAGGGAATTGCAAATCCGATGAGCACAAGTTCTCGAAAGAACATCGGAGAGTATCTTCGGAATCTTCTGGTGGACCAAGTAATCATCTGGGGTAAGGGCTCTCCGGGAGGAAGTAGTTACGAGAACCTAGAGTCGGCGTTAGTAAAATCATTTATCCCGAATAGAAGAGAGATCAGAGTCCCAGAGTAAAGGTCGAGGAGTAAAAGATCCTAATACCACCCAATTGGCGACGTGGGCCCGTAAGCCACACAGCCATGTTAGTAAAACAATTTTCAGGTGCTAGACTCAATTTCGGCCAAGGAGTTGGAAAGGGGGTTCCTCCAGGCAGTCGGCTCTGATACCAACTTGTGACGCCCCTGGCTCAATCGTGCAATAATCATACACGCAAATGCACATGATCAAGCCTAAGGACTCACGGGAAGATATCACAACACAACTCTAAAACATAAATAAAGTTATACAAGCTTTATATTACAAGCCAAGGGCCTCGAGGGCTCAAATACATAAGCTCGCATACAAGCGTCAGCGGAAGCATCAGATATCTGAGTAGAGATATAAAAGAAAACACAGATAGGCCCTTAAAAGGCGGGGCAAAAGAAAACACTATGATCGAAAGGCGCAGGCCTCCTGCCTGGGACCCTCCGATCCTACTCCTGGTCTTCAGCCAACTTATAGTAATATCCACCCTCGGGGTAGTAGTAGCGGTCGTCGGCGTGGGCAGCTGTCTCAGGGGCTCCGTCATCTGGTTGCATCAAAAGGGATATGGGGGAAAAAGAAAGCAAAGCAACTGCGAGTACTCATCCGAAGTACTCAGCAAGCAAGCGTCTACACTACATATGCAACATTATCAAAGGAAGGCTGTATTTGTGGACTGGGCTGCAGAAATGCCAGAATAGAGAGAAGGCCTAGTCCTATCGAAGACTAGCATCTTCAGCGATCTTGCAGCATTAGAAGAGTGTAGATTAGTACCGTATAAAGTAGTAGCATCATTAAGTATCAACCTCGGCCAGAGATCCTTTCTCGACTCCCTGCGAGAAAGCAATCCCAGAGCCATACACTCATCAACCTCGTCCAGAGATCCCTTCTCGACTCCCTGCGAGAAGCAATCCCAGAGCCATAGTATCCAATTCTAATTGTATCAATCGGGATACAACTCCGAGTGTCCGTTACCGAGGATCCGGCTATGCATAGATTAGTTCTTCCCTGCAGGGGTGCACCAACTTACCCACCATGCTCGCTTAACTCCGGCTGGACACACTTTTTCGGGTCATGCCCGGCCTCGGCTAAATGACACACCGTAGCCCTACCTAAAGCTCAGTAGAGAGGTCCCCGCCGGTCTACATCCTAAGCACTTAGAGGTCTTGGGCCATCGCCCTGTGCACTCCGGGTCATTGCCCACACGGTGAAGCCAGGCACCAACACTACAGGATGGCGCCGGTCCGTCCGTGCCGCCATGCTGAACTGGATGTCTAACAAAGCTTTCGGCTGATGCATACGATGCAGAGTACCCATAACTTTTCCCGCGTGATGGTTAGTGCTATCGGGCCAAAGGCCCACTCAGATCAAATATCCAAATCGTTAGTACCTTGGGGGTGCGGTAACGAGCAGAGACTCACGATCGATGTGACCCCGTTGCCCCATCTCGAGGACATGCGGCAAGGGCCGAGAATGCCTGGCCACGCCTCGTATTTGTCACTCGGGCACCATACAGGCAACCCGTCTTCACATCACACGCGGGTACGCCTCAGGGTCGACCCGCCTTTCCAAGTAACAATAGTACAGTCCAAGTATCCGTGTGTCCATAACATCAGGGGAATCCGAGGTATCACCCTTGTTGGATTCCTACTCGATATATCCGTCAAGGTGAACTCGGAGAATCACCCTCGCTGGGTTCACACTTGAGGTGTTGTACGACGGCGTCGTTATCGGAAACGGTGAAGGAGGAATCACCCTCGATGACCACGACCGAATAGCTACTCTACAGAGTTAACATCAGAAGTGCTACAAGAGGTTTCACCCTCGGCACTCGATAGTAACGATGCAGTGTCGTTACAACTAAGGGGGGTGATGTGCGGTGCAGGGGTCTGGTCTTCAATCCCATTGATCGGGTCTTCGGATAATCCAGCAGGGCAGTCGGGACAAGTGGGGTCACTGATTGGTCTCTACCCAGCCTATACTAAGCAGTTTAGGATAAGCAGGTAAGGTATCAATAGTAGGTTATAATAAACAGGCTATGCATCAGAATAGGTAAAGCAGTAGCAGCGATTTCTAATGCAAGCATGAGAGAGAAAGAGTAGGCGATATCGGTATGCTCAAGGGGGGGGGGGTGCTTTCCTGGTTGCTCTAGCAAGAAGGAGGGGTCATCAACAGTGTCGTCGGGCTCGTGAGCTGCGTCGGTCTCAGGGACGACGTCGGTGTCGGGGTCTACCGAGAGAGAAGAGGGGGAAGAAACAGTAAATACAAGCAAACAGATGCATGACACATCTAAATGATAAGCAGAGGTGTTCTACTGCCTAACTAAATGATTTAGTTAAATTAGGAATTTATTTGGATTTATTTTATTAAAGTTGGGCACTATTCATTTATCGAAATTAGTCAAAAATTCCATGTTTAGGTAGCTAAGGGCATCTGACAGATGAACGGACCAAGGATTCGGATTCGCCTTGAAATTCTGAGCAACTTTCATATGTAAATTATTTTCATCGGAGTTACGGATTAAAAGATATGATTTTCTAAAGTTTTTGTTAATTTCTGGAATTTACAGATTTAATATTAACTCGAAAATAAAGGGGGGGTAAAACGCTAAGTGCACTCACTGAAACGTACACAGCTGTGTGCTGTGTGACTAACAACGGGGCCGGTCAAATCTGACTCAGCAGTCAGCTTTGTCCATGTTGACTGGTCAAGGGGGCCCACTGGACCCACCCGCCAGTGACTGGGCCTGCCCAGTCAGCTGGGTTGACTGGTCAGCGGGTCCGGTGGGGCCCGCATGTCAGTGACTCATACTAAAACTAACAGTTTTATAATTTTAACTGACTGGATTAATTAAGCTATGGGTCCCACTTGCCATAGGGCTAGGGTTAGACTAATTATGGTCATTAGTGGCTAACGATGGGGCTAACCGGCGGCTAATCACCAGCGACTACAGCGCGCGGCGACAGTAGTGGGACTCGCCGTTCCGGCGACCAAACGGGTGGCGGAGCACACCGTTCGAATGGGGCAAAGGAACCGCATCCACCTAGCCTTGCGACGCGGCCCGGGGTGGCCCTAAATGACGGCGGCATCGAACACGGACGGCGGCCGGAGTTGGGCGCGCACGGGATCTAGCCTACGGGTCGCGGGAGAGAGGGAAGAAAGATCGAGGAGAAAGGGGAGCTCACGGGGGGAGCCGTAGGGGTGGTCAGCGAGCTCGGGGTGGCACGGACGACGGCGTACGGTCGCCGGCGATCTCGGCGGCCAAATCTTGAAGATGAGGTCAAAGACGCTGCCGTGGGGCTTGTCCGATCGCGTGGCTCGGTGAGGGGGTCGTAGGCGATGCGGTGGATCTCGGTGACCCGGTGGTTGTCCGAGGGGAGCTCGGTTGCCACGGTGGATGGTGACGGTGGCGACGGGCGTGCTCGGGCGACGACTGGGGAGGAAGAGGGCAAGGCGATGGAGAGCAAGGAGGGGTGGCTGGGGTGTCCAGAGGGTCGAGGAGGGCCTTAACAGACCAGGGACGGGCGCAGCGACGCGCTGTCGTGCGGGAGAAGGGGGGCGGCGCGGCGAGCTCTGCAGAGGCGACAGCGGCACGCGCGGGTGAACAGGGGAAGGGGACGGGAGGTGTTGGGCTGGGCCGGCACTGTGTTGGGCAGGCCGGTAAGTGCACAGTGTCACTTTAATCTCTTCCTCTTTTCTTTACTCTGTTCCTTTTAATCGTTCCGTTTTCTATTTTGTTTTAGCTCCAATGCAATTTGTAAAAATATGTGAACTAGCCACAAAATTTCAATGCAATATTACCCACTATTATAAAAAGGATTGAAGTCCATATAATTTCATTTGGATTTTATTTAAATATAAATGGATTAAATACTTCTGTTTTGCTACTGTTTCTTGCTGTTAGAGTCATTTAAATATTTTAATTAATGTTGCTGTTATTCTTATAAATGCTTTGGGAATATTTGCAACATGTTGAACATTTTAGTTCCTCGATTAGAATAACTTTTATTTTCACTTTAAGTTTGAATTTCCATTTGAATTTGAATTTGAAATGAGATATGGCACTAATGATGATTAAGCACTGTTAATCATGATGACATGACATTATCAAAAGGGGGGATTACTGTAGTTAACCACTGGGGGTGTTACATCAGGCAATTATTTTAATTCAAACACGGGATCACCTTTAGGTGGAGGAGGACCTCCTAGAGTTTCAATCGGCAAATTGTGTTTGAGCAGAGGTCGTTGTTCAAAGGAATTTTGATCTATCTAATTCCTTTCATGCATATGCAAATCTTTTTCATGGTCTAGCAAATATTGTTCTAGTGGATCAGTTAGAGGCACATCAATAGAAGCAAGACCAATTATTTCATCCTTACTAGGTAATTCTTTCTTATGAGGTTGTCTTTTAAACCTGAAAAATTAAATTCATGAGACTCATCACCAAAGCGAACTCTAACAATTTGTTTATGACAATCTATAGTAGCATTGACAGTGTTCAAGAAAGGTCTACCAAAGATAATGGGACAAAATTCATCTTTCGGGGAACCAAGAACTAGAAAATTAGTAGGGTATTTTATTTTCCCACACAAGACTTCAACATCTCTAATAATCCCAAGTGGTGTGATGGTGTCTCTATTATCAAGTTTAATAGTGACATCTATGTCTTCTATTTCAGCGGGTGCTATGTCATTCATAATTTCTTGGTATAAGGTAAAAGGAATAGCACTCACGCTAGCACCTAAGTCACATAAACCATGATAACAATGATCTCCTATTTTAACTGAGACAACAGGCATGCCAACAACAGGTCTATGTTTATCTTTTTCATCGGGTTTGGCAATTCTAGCAGCTTCATCACAGAAGTAAATAACATGCCCATCAACATTTTCTACCAGGAGATCTTTAACCATAGCAACACTAGGTTCTACTTTAATTTGTTCAGCAGGTTTAGGTGCTCTAATATTAGTTTTGCGAACCACAGTTGAAACCTTAGTATGTTCCTTTATCCTGACAGGGAAAGGTGGTTTTTCAATATAAGCAGTAGGCACAACTGGATCAACATTGTAAATAATAGTTTCATCTTTAACTATGTTGGGTTCCTTTATTTCTTCTTTGATAGGGGATGATATTTAAACCACTTCTCTTTTGGGAGATCAACATGAGTAGCAAATGATTCACAAAAAGAGGCTATTATCTCAGAGTCATGTCTATATTTAGTGCTAAACTTGTGAAAAGCATCGGTATTCATAAAAGATTTAACACAATCAAATTCAAGCTTAATACCTGACTCTTTACCTTCATCGAGTTCCCAATATTCAGAGTTGCGTTTAATTCTTTCTAAAAGATCCCACCTGAATTCAATAGTCTTCTTCATAAAAGAACCAGTACAAGAAGTATCGAGCATGGATTGATCATCACGAGAAAGCCAAGCATAAAAATTCTGAATGATAATTTCTTTAGAGAGCTCATGATTGGGGCATGAATATAACATTGACTTAAGCCTCCCCCAAGCTAGAGCGATACTTTCTCCTTCACGAGGCCAAAAATTATATATATAATTCTGATCACGATGAACTAGATGCATATGATATTTTTTTGGTGAAATTCCAATTTCAATCGATTCCAGTTCCAAGATCCAATATCATCGCATAGCCTATACCATGTCAATGCTTTTCCCTTCAAAGATAAACGGAAAACCTTCTTCTTAGCTTCATCTCCGGATAAACCTACAAGCTTAAATAATCCACAAATTTCATCCACATATATCAAGTGCATATCAGGATGTTCAGTTCCATATCCTGCATAATAATTAGCTAGCAGTTCTTCTATCATACCCGAAGGATTTCATAACCAATATTTTCATTAGGTGCAGTAGGTTGAGGGGCAACTAATTGTGGTTCCGGTCAAGGTGAAGATACCCCGAACAAACCCCTCAAAGGATGATTCTCCATAGTAACAAGTGACAATAAATTTCAGCACGTAGTAATAATTTTTCCTTACCAATTTCCACTTACCAAGAGCGCTTCACTCCCCGGCAACAGCGCTAGAAAAGAGCCTTAATGATCCACAAGTATAGGGGATCAATCGTAGTCCTTTCGGTAAGTAAGAGTGTCGAACCCAACAAGGAGCAAAAGGAAATGACAAGTGGTTTTCAGCAAGGTATTTTCTGCAAGCATTGAAATAGTCGGTAACAGGTAGTTTGATAGCAAGATAATTTGTAATGAGAAAGTAACGGTAAAGGTTAATAATATGCAGCAAGGTAGCCCAATCCTTTTATGACAAAGGACATGCCAAAACGGTCTCTTATGATAAGCAAAGCATTCTTGAGGGTACACGGGAATTTCATCTAGTCACTTTCATCAAGTTGGTTTGATTCGTGTTCGCTACTTTGATAATTTGATATGTGGGTGGACCGGTGCTTAGGTGCTGTTCTTACTTGAAAAAACCTCCTACTTATGATTAACCCCCTCGCAAGCATCCGCAACTACGAGAAAAGTATTAAGATAAAATCTAACCATAGCATTAAACTTTTGGATCCAAATTGGTCCCTTACGAAGTAGCGCATAAACTAGGGTTTAAGCTTCTGTCACTCTAGCAACCCATCATCTAATAACTACTCCACAATGCATTCTCTTAGGGCCAAATATGGTGAATTGCCATGTAGTCGACATTCACATGACACCACTAAGGGAATCACAACAGACATATCATCAAAACATCGAACACATATCAAGTTCACATGATTACTTGCAACATGACTTCTCCCGTGACCTCAAGAACAAAAGTAACTACTCACAAATGATAATCATGCTCAAGATCAGAGGGGTCTTAAATAGCATAATGGATCTGATCATATAATCTTCCAACAAATAAACCATATAGCAATCAACTACAAGATGTAATCAACACTACTAGTCACCCACAAGTACCAATCTAAGGTTCCGGTACAAACATTGAACACAAGAGATGAACTAGGGTTTGAGAGGAGATGGTGCTGTTGAAAATGTTGATGGAGATGGCCCTCCCAAAGATGAGAGAGTTGTTGGTGATGACAATGGCGATGATTTCCCCCTCCAGCAGGGAAGTTCCCCCGGCGGAATCGCTCCGCCGGAGGGCAAAAGTGGTCCTGCCCAAGTTCCGCCTCGAGACGGCGGCGCTTCGTCCCGAAAGTCCCCTCCTGATTTTTTCTAGGTCAAAATGACCTATATACCAGAAGATGGGCACCGAAGGTGGGCCAAGCAGGGCACAACCCACCAGGGCGTGCCTGGGGGCCCTGGCGCGCCCAGGTGTGTTGTGCCTGATGTCTACTATGCAACCTTCTTCTTGTAGACTCGTTCTGGGCCTCCAAGCGCAGAGTTTTGTAGGACAGTAGCAAATTTCCCTCAAGTGGATGACCTAAGGTTTATCAATCCGTGGGAGGCGTAGGATGAAGATGGCCTCTCTCAAACAACCCTGCAACCAAATAACAAAGAGTCTCTTGTGTCCCCAACACACCCAATACAATGGTAAATTGTATAGGTGCACTAGTTCTGCGAAGAGATGGTGATACAAGTGCAATATGGATGGTAGATATAGGTTTTTGTAATCTGAAAATATAAAAACAGCAAGGTAACTAGTAACAAAAGTGAGCGAAAACGGTATTGCAATGCTTCGAAACAAGGCCTAGGGTTCATACTTTCACAAGTGCAAGGTCTCTCAACAATGATAACATAATTAGATCATATAAAAATCCCTCAACATGCAACAAAGAGTCACTCCAAGGTCACTAATAGCGGAGAATAAACAAAAAGATTATTGTAGGGTACGAAACCACCTCAAAGTTATTCTTTCTGATCGATCTATTGGGCTACTCCTATAAGTGTCACAAACAGCCCTAGAGTTCGTACAAAAATAACACCTTAAGACACACATCAACCAAAACCCTAATGTCACCTAGATACTCCAATGTCACCACAAGTATCCGCGGGTTTGATTATATGATATGCATCACACAATCTCAGATTCATCTATTCAAACCAACACAAAGAACTTCAAAGAGTGCCACAAAGTTTCTACCGGAGAGTCAAGACGAAAACATGTGCCAACCCCTATGCATAAGTTCACAAGGTCACAGAACCTGCAAGTTGATCACCAAAACATACATCAAGTGGATCACGTGAATATCCCATTGTCACCACAGATAAACACATCCAAGACATACATCAAGTGTTCTCAAATCCTTAAAGACTCAATCCAATAAGATAACTTCAAAGGGAAAACTCAATTCATTACAAGAAGGTAGAGGGGGAGAAACATCATAAGATCCAACTATAATACAAAGCTCATGGTACATCAAGATCGTGCCAAATCAAGAACACGAGAGTGAGAGAGATCAAACACATAGCTACTGGTACATACCCTTAGCCTCGAGGGTGAACTACTCCCTCCTCATCATGGAGAGCGCCGGGATGATGAAGATTGCCACCGGTGATGGTTCCCCCTCCTGCAGGGTGCTAGAACGGGCTC
Organism: Thinopyrum elongatum; assembly: GCA_011799875.1. Classification (NCBI taxonomy): domain Eukaryota; kingdom Viridiplantae; phylum Streptophyta; class Magnoliopsida; order Poales; family Poaceae; genus Thinopyrum; species Thinopyrum elongatum. The sequence continues at coordinate 152,068,449 of CM022300.1, read as the reverse complement.
CCGATTGGTTTTTTGTGGCTACAGAGGCTTGCGGCGGCGGAACTCCCGATCTAGGTTTATTTCTGCGGGTTTCTGTATTTATAGGAATTTTTGGCGTCGAGAACAAGTCAGGGGGGTCCACGAGGGGCCCACAAGACCGGAGGGCGTGCCCTAGGGGGGCCCCTCCACCCTTGTGGAGGCCTCGTGGCTCTTCTGGCCCAACTCTTTTGCTTCGGGGGCTTCACCTGGTCCATAAAAAATCACCGTAAATTTTCAGCTCATTTGGACTCCGTTTGGTATTCCTTTTCTGCGAAACTCAAAAACAAGGAAAAAACAGAAACTGGCACTGGGCTCTAGGTTAATAGGTTAGTCCCAAAAATAATGTAAAATGGCATATAAAGCATCCAAGATGGATAATATAATAGCATGGAACAATAAAAAAATTATAGATACGTTGGAGACGTATCAAGCATCCCCAAGCTTAATTCCTGCTCGTCCTCGAGTAGGTAAATGATAAAAACAGAATTTTTGATGTGGAATGCTACCTAACATATTTATCCATGTAATTTTCTTCATTGCGGCATGAATGTTCAGATCCATAAGATTCAAAAAAAAAGTTTAATATTGACATAAAAACGATAATACTTCAAGCATACTAATAAAGCAATCATGTCTTCTCAAAATAACATGGCCAAAGAAAGCTATCCCTACAAAATCAAATAGTCTAGCTATGCTCCATCTTCATCACACAAAATATTGTAATCATGCACAACCCCGATGACAAGCCAAGAAATTGTTTCATACTTTTGATGTTCTCAAACCTTTTCAACTTTCATGCAATACATGAGCGTGAGCCATGGACATAGCACTATAGGTGGAATAGAATATGGTGGTTGTGGGGAAGACAAAAAGAAGGAGATAGTCTCACACTAACTAGGCGTATCAACGGGCTATGGAGATGCCCATCAATAGATATCAATGTGAGTGAGTAGGGATTGCCATGCAACGGATGCACTAGAGCTATAAGTGTATGAATGCTCAAAAAGAAACTAAGTGGGTGTGCATCCAACTCGCTTGCTCACGAAGACCTAGGGCAATTGGAGGAAGCCCATCATTGGAATATACAAGCCAAGTTCTATAATGAAAAATTCCCACTAGTATATGAAAATGACAACATAGGAGACTCTCTATCATGAAGATCATGGTGCTACTTTGAAGCACAAGTGTGGTAAAAGGATAGTAGCATTGCCCCTTCTCTCTTTTTCTCTCATTTTTTTTTAAATTTGGGAACTCTCTTTTTTTTTTGCAAATTTATTTTTTCATCCGGCTCTCATCCCAACATGTGGGGGAATCATAGTCTCCATCATCCTTTCCTCACTGGGACAATGCTCTAATAATGATGATCATCACACTTTTATTTACTTACAACTCAAGAATTACAACTCGATACTTAGAACAAAAAAATATTACTCTATGTGAATGCCTCCGGCGGTATACCGGGATGTGCAATGACTCAAGAGTGACATGTATAAAAATTACGAATGGTGGCTTTGCCACAAATACGATGTCAACTACATGATCATGCAAAGCAATATGATAATGATGAAGCGTGTCATGGTAAAACGGAATGGTGGAAGTTGCATGGCAATATATCTTGGAATGGCTATGGAAATGCCATAATAGGTAGGTATGGTGGCTGTTTTGAGGAAGATATATGGTGGGTGTATGGTACCGGCGAAAGTTGCGCGGTACTAGAGAGGCTAGCAATGGTGGAAGGGTGAGAGTGCATGTAATCCATGGACTCAACATTAGTCATAAAGAACTCACATACTTATTGCAAAAATCTATTAGTCATCAAAACAAAGTACTACGCGCATGCTCCTAGGGGGATAGATTGGTAGGAAAAGACCATCGCTCGTCCCCGACCGCCACTCATAAGGAAGACAATCAATAAATAAATTGTGCTCCAACTTCGTTACATAACGGTTCACCATACGTGCATGCTACGGGAATCACAAACCTCAACACAAGTATTTCTACAATCCACAATTACTCACTAGCATGACTCTAATATCACCATCCTCATATCTCAAAACAATCATAAGGAATCGAACTTCTCATAGTATTCAATGCACTTTATATGAAAGTTTTTATTATATACCTCTTGGATGCCCATCATATTAGGACTAAATTCATAAACTAAGAAAATTACCATGCTTTTTAAGACTCTCAAAATAATATAAGTGAAGCATGAGAGTTCATCAATTTCTTCAAAATAAAACCACTGCCGTGCTCTAAAAGGATATAAGTGAAGCACTAGAGCAAATGACAAACTACTCTAGAAGATATAAGTGAAGATCAATGCGTAGTCGAATAATTGTGTAACTATGTGAAGACTCTATAACATTTAAGAATTTCAGATCTTGGAATATTATTAAAACAGAAAGCAACTATAAACAAAGGAAAATGACGCTCCAAGCAAAACAGATATCATGTGGTGAATAAAAATATAGCTCCAAGTAAGGTTACCGATGAACGAAGACGAAAGAGGGGATGCCATCCGGGGCATCCCCAAGCTTAGTTGCTTGGGTATTCCTTAAATATTACCTTGGGGTGCCTTGGGCATCCCCAAGCTTAGGCTCTTGCCACTCCTTATTCCATAGTCCATCGAAACTTCACCCAAAACTTGAAAACTTCACAACACAAAACTCAACAGAAAATCTTATGAGCTCCGTTAGTATAAGAAAATAAATCACCACTTAGGTACTGTTGTGTACTCATTATAAATTCATATTGGTGTTATATCTACTGTATTCCAACTTATCCATGGTTCATGCCCTCCGATACTACTCATAGATTCATCAAAATAAGCAAACAACACAATGAAAACAGAATCTGTCAAAAACAGAACAGTCTGTAGTAATCTGGAAACTTTCCATACCTCTGTAACTCCAAAAATTCTGAAAAATTAGGAAAACGTAGAAAATTTGTGTATAAATCTTTTGTAAAACAATTCAGATCAGAATCACGTTCCAGTGAATTTTAGAAATTCCTGGACTGGGCGCAAAAGTTTCTGTTTTTGCACAGAATCAAGTCAACTATCATCCACACTATCCCAAAGGCTTTACTTGGCACTTTATTGAAACAAAAGCTATAAAACATGATTAATACAGTAGCATAATAATGTGAACACACAAAAAACAGTAGGGGTAAATATTGTGTTGTCTCCCAACAAGCGCTTTTCTTTAATGCGTTTTAGCTAGGCATAATGATTTCAATGATGCTCACATAAAAGTAAAGAATTGAAACACAAAGAGAGCATCATGAAGCATATGACCAATACATTTAAGCCTAACCCACTTCCTATGCATAGGGATTTTGTGAGAAAACAACTTATGGGAACAAGAATCAACTTGCATAGGAAGGCAAACCAAGCAAAACTTCAAGATTTTCAATACATAGAGAGGAAACTTGATATTATTGCAATACCTACAAGCATATGTTCCTCCCTCATAATAATTTTCAGTAGCATCATGAATGAATTCAACAATATAACTATCACATAAAGCATTATTTTCATGATTCATAAGCATAGAAATTTTACTACTCTCCACATAAGCAAAATTCTTCTCATTCATCGTAGTGGGAGGAGCAAATTCAACAAAATAACTATCATGGGATTGAAAATTAAAATCAAGATGACAAGTTTCATGGTTATCATTATTCTTTATAGAATACATGTCATCACAATAATCATAATAGATAGGAGGCATGCTTTCATCATAAAAAATATGCTCATCAAAACATGGAGGACTAAAAATATCATCTTCATCAAACATAGCATCCCCAAGCTTGTAGCTTTGCATATCATTAGCATCATGGATATTCAAAGAATTCATACTAACAACATTGCAACCATTCTCATTATTCAAAAATTTAGTGCCAAACATTTTATTGACTTCTTCTTCTAACACTTGAGCACAATTTTCCTTTCCATCATTTTCACGAAAGACATTAAAAAGATGAAGCATATGAGGCAACCTCAATTCCATTTTTTTTGTAGTTTTCTTTTATAAAATAAACTAGTGATAAAACAAGAAACTAAAAGATACAATTACAAGATCTAAAGATATACCTTCAAGCACTAACCTCCCCGGCAACGGCGCTAGAAAAGAGCTTGATGTCTACTACGCAACCTTCTTCTTGTAGACTCGTGTTGGGCCTCCAAGCGCAGAGTTTTGTAGGACAGTAGCAAATTTCCCTCAAGTGGATGATCTAAGGTTTATCAATCCGTGGAAGGCATAGGATGAAGATGGTCTCTCTCAAACAACCCTGCAACCAAATAACAAAGAGTCTCTTGTGTCCCCAACACACCCAATACAATGGTAAATTGTATAGGTGCACTAGTTCTTCGAAGAGATGGTGATACAAGTGCAATATGGATGGTAGATATAGGTTTTTGTAATCTGAAAATATAAAAACAGCAAGGTAACTAGTAACAAAAGTGAGCGAAAACGGTATTGCAATGCTTCGAAACAAGGCCTAGGGTTCATACTTTCACTAGTGCAAGTTCTCTCAACAATGATAACATAATTAGATCATATAACAATCCCTCAACATGCCACAAAGAGTCACTCCAAGGTCACTAACAACAGAGAAAAAACAAAGAGATTATTGTAGGGTATGAAACCAGCTCAAAGTTATTCTTTCTGATCGATCTATTGGGCTATTCCTATAAGTGTCACAAACAGCCCTAGAGTTTGTACTAAAATAACACCTTAAGACACACATCAACCAAAACCCTAATGTCACCTAGATACTCCAATGTCACCCCAAGTATCTGCGGGTTTGATTATACGATATGCATCACACAATCTCAGATTCATTTATTCAAACCAACACAAAGAACTTCAAAGAGTGCCCCAAAGTTTCTACCGGAGATTCAAGACGAAAACGTGTGCCATCCCCAATGCGTAAGTTCACAAGGTCACAGACCCCGCAAGTTGATCACCAAAACATACATCAAGTGGATCACGTGAATATTCCATTATCACCACAGATAAACACATGCAAGACATACATCAAGTGTTCTCAAATCCTTAAAGATTCAATCCGTTAAGATAACTTCAAAGGGAAAACTCAATTCATTACAAGAAGGTAGAGGGGGGAGAAACATCATAAGATCCAACTATAATAGCAAAGCTCATGGTACATCAAGATCGTGCCAAATCAAGAACACGAGAGAGAGAGAGAGAGATCAAACACATAGCTACTGGTACATACCCTCAGCCTCGAGGGTGAACTACTCCCTCCTCGTCATGGAGAACGCCGGGATGATGAAGATGACCACCGGTGATGGTTCCCCTTCCGGCAGGGTGCCAAAATGGGCTCCCGATTGGTTTTTCATGGCTACAGAGGCTTGCGGCGGCGGAACTCCCGATCTAGGTTTATTTCTGTATTTATAGGAATTTTTGGCATCGAGAACAAGTCAGGGGGGTCCACGAGGAGCCCACAAGACCGGAGGGCGCGCCCTAGGGGGGGCGCCCTCCACCCTTGTGGAGGCCTCGTGGCTCTTCTGGCCCAACTCTTTTGCTTCGGGGGCTTTTTCTGGTCCATAAAAAATCACCGTAAATTTTCAGCTCATTTGGACTCCGTTTGGTATTCCTTTTCTGCGAAACTCAAAAACAAGGAAAAAATAGAAACTGGCACTGGGCTCTAGGTTAATAGGTTAGTCCCAAAAATAATATAAAATAGCATATAAATGCATATAAAACATCCAAGATGGATAATATAATAGCATGGAACAATAAAAAATTATAGATACGTTGGAGACGTATCAGTGCCCACCTGGTGGGCCTCCTCCGGTACTTATTTGCTCCAGTATTTTTTATGTATTGCAAAATAATTCTCCATAAATTTTAAGCTCATTTGGAGATGTGCAGAATAGGTAACTCTGACGTAGCTTTTTTAGGTCCAGAATTCCAACTACCGGTAGACTCCCTCTTTGTGTAAACCTTGCATATTATGAGATAAAAGACATTAGAATTACTCCAAAAAGCATTATTGTGCATAAAAACATTATAAATAACAGTAGGAAAACATGATGCAAAATGGACGTATCACGTTTCCGGGGAGGTGAGTGCTTGAAGGTATATCTTTAGATCTTGCAATTGTATCTTTTAGTTTCTTGTTTTATCTCTAGTTTGGTTTATAAAAGAAAACTACAAAAAAAATGGAATTGAGGTTACCTCATATTATTCATCTTTATCATGTCTTTCTTGAAAATGATGGATCGGAAAATTGTGCTCAATTGATAGAAGAAGAATTCAATAAAATGTTTTGCATAAAATCTTTGAATGATGAGCATGATAGCAATGTTGCTAGTATGAATTCTTTGAATATCCATGATGCTAAGATATGCAAAGTTACAAGCTTGGGGATGCTATGTTTCATGAATATGATATTTTTAGTCCCCCAAGTTTTGATGAGCAAACTTAGTATGATGATATCATGCCTCCTATTTATGATGATTATATTGATGAAAGTGGATTTGGAGAGGTCATGACTTTATTTAATGATGATTCCACTCTCTTGGAAGAGGTTTCAATTGATTTTGATAACAAAGTTGCTATCTATGATGATTATGGTAATGACATGTATGCTATAAGGAATAATGATAACCATGAAACTTGTCATCATGATTTTTATTTTCAATTGGATTATGCCAATCAAGTATCCCATGATAGTTATTTTTTTGAATTTGCTCCCACTATTATGAATGAGAATAAATTTGCATACATGGAGAGTAATAAAATTTCTATGCCTGTGGATCATGTAAAGAATGATGTATGTGATAGTTATATTGTTGAATTCATTCATGATGCTACTTAAAATTACTATGAGAGGGGAACATACGCTTGTAGGTATTGCAATAATATCAAGTTTCCTCTCTATGTGTTGAAAGTTTTGAAGTCATGCTTGTTTTGCCTTCCTATGCTAGTTGATTCTTGTTCCCATAAATTGTTTGCTCACAAAATCCCTATGCATAGGAAGTGAGTTAGACTTAAATGTGTTACTCATATGCTTCATGATGCTTCCATTATGTTTCAGTTCTTATCTTCTATGTGAGCTTCATTGAAATCATCATGCCTAGCTAAAAAGGCTTTAAAGAAAAGCTCTTGTTGGGAGACAACCCAATATTTATACCTACTGTTCTTGTGTGTTCACATGATTAAGATACTGTAGTAATCATGTTTTATAGCTTTTGTTTCAATAAAGTACCAAGTAAAGCCTTTGGGATAGTGTGGATGATAGTTGACTTGATTCTGTGCAAAAACAGAAACTTTTGTACCCAGTAACAGAATTGTTTAAAATCACTGGTGCATCGAAAAATTCTAAATTTCTTTACACATGATTTATATACAAATGTCCCACGTTTTCCTATTTTTTCAGAATTTTTGGAGTGACAGAAGTGTGGTCATTATTCAGATCTTGACAAACTGTTCTGTTTTTGACAGATTCTGTTTACAATGCATAGTTTGCTTGTTTTATGTTTTCTATAGATTATATTGCTTAATATAAATTGTGGAAATTATATAGTACAGTAGGAGTTATGTGGAAAAAAATTTATGAATCTTGTCTTTGACAGTACCCAAGTGAATGATTTGTTTTACTATACTAACCCATCTCATGAAGTTCCGTTAAATTTTGTGTGATTGAAGTTTTCAAGTTTTGGGTGAGATATCGATATGAGAAGAATGAAGAGTTGAAAGAACCTAAGCTTGGGGAAGCCCAAGGAAACCCAAGGTAATGTTCAAGGAATACCCAAGCAACTAAGCTTGGGGATGCCCCGGAAGGCATCCCCTCTTTCGTCTCCAACATTATCGGTAACCTCACTTGGAGCTATATTTTTATTCGTCACATGATATGAGTTTTTCTTGGAGCATCATTTTATTTTAATAGGATTTGCTTGCTGTTATTTTGAATAATGTTTTGCATATTTTATTTCAATAGTTTTTCTTGGAGTTTTGAAGTCATGCTTATTTTGCAAGTCTATATGTTGTAGTTTGAAAACAGAAAGTTTGTTGTTATGTTTTTAATATTCCTGAATAGTCAGAGCATGATAAAATCTTGAAAATTTTCACGGTGAGCTATATCAAATTTTCTACAATGTGATAATTTTTAGAATTTTTGGAGTTCGTGAAGTACGAATATTATTGCACTCTTTACAGACTGTCCTGTTTAGACATATTGCTGTTATGTTTGCATATGTTTGCTTGTTTAATGATTCTATTTGAGGATAGGAGTATTAAATATGCAGAGGCATTTAGTATGAAATGTCAAATTATAATTTTAGTGATTTTTTACAGTAGAGAATTATAAGATTTTGCATTGATTTATACTAATTTATCTCACGAGTTCTTGTTGAGTTTTGTGTGGATGAAGTTTTTAAGAATTAGGGAAACCGTGAAATGACAGGAATTAAGGAGACACAAGAGCTTAAGCTTGGGGATGCCCAAGGCATCCCAAATTAATATTTCAAGAAGTCTCAAGCATCTTAGCTTGTGGATGCCCCAGTTGGCATCCCACCTTTCTTCTGCAACAAAGATTGGTCAGTTTTGGTTGAGCCTAAGTTTTTGCTTCTTCACATGATATGTGCTATCCTTGCAATGTCATTTTATTTTGTTTTTCTTGTTGTTTGAATAAAATACTTAAGATCTATTTTTTATGAGAGAGAGAGTCTTCACATAGCTACTTAATTATTTGACTACTCATTGATCTTCACTTAAATCTTTTTGGAGTAGTTTGTCATTTACTCTCGTGCTTCACTTATATCCTATGAGTAAATGGTTGAATGAATTGAATATCATAAATCATAAATTATATATGTTTCATATGCTTATCCCATGGGGAGTAATGACTTCACATATAATAAGTATAGGTGGTAAAATTTATTGAAAGTTAGCAAACACAACATTAGTCACTTGAACAATTCATGAAAGAATATTGAATGACGAGAGATTTCACATATAAATATACTATCTTGGACATCTTCTATGATTGTGAGCCCCATTAATTATTTTCAAACTTGAGAAAATTAGTTGAAGTTGGACAAGGAAGACAACGTAATGAGTTATGTTTGGGTATATTTGTATAGAAGTTATATTGTTATGGATCCTCCAACATGTGGTGCTTGCTTAGGATCTTTTGCTAGCCTTCACCTGTACTAAGCAGGAATACTGCTTGTGCATCCACTTCCTTAAACCCAAAGTTATTCCATATGAGTCCACCATACCTACCTATATGCGGTATTTACCTACCGTTCCAAGTAAATTTGCGTGTGCCAAACTCAAAATCTTCAAATAATAATCTGTTTTGTATGCCCAAATCGCTCATGAAGCGACAGGGGGTGGTCAGTACCTTCCATGCTAGGTGGGTTATTCTCATGATGAGTGTTTATTCGCTTGTCATTCCCGAGAAAGTGGCTGGTAATTGGAATGGCCAACCCTATGGTCAAAATCAAAATATAATAATGAAACAAAACTCCCCAAATCATTGTTGGTATGGAGGGCACCCGAGGATTCAGCTCACCATGGCTTGTGTTTGTTGGTGGAGGGGGGGGGGGGTAAAAACTATACCTTTCTGTTTAGGAACCGCCTATAATGTGTCTAGCATGGAAGATATTGGGAACTCTCAGTCATTACGTTAACAATGAAAGCATAGCTCTCAAAATTATATTCATCTCTGTTTTAAAAGCTTCAAGCTCTGGCACCTCTACAACTCCCTGCTTCCCTCCATGAAGGGCCTATCTTTTACTTTTATGCAAGAGTCAGTAGTATTCCTTCTCATTTCAACCTCAATTATTCTCCAATTGGCAAGTATCATGTGGCGGGGAAAGACCCAAGCATATATGGCCATTCAAATATATTTGATCAGGAATTATTATTGTTGACAATTATCTATATGATAAATAAGTTGGGAGGCGAGACATTAAGCCCCTATCTTTCTCTGTTTTCGATGTATGCTATTTGTTCTAAAAATATGCTTTGAGTGTCAGCAATCATGGAAGATTATATGATAGTTGAGTATGGGGAATTTGCTAAATCAAAGCTCTTACATAGACCCTTTCTGAAAATAAGATGAATTGCAATTGTTTGATGACTGAGAACATAGTTTGTTAGTTTTCAAGAAAGTTTATGGTCTATGCTTTAACATGTGAATAGCTTGTTACTTGATCATGAGAAGTTTTATGAGATGGGCTACTATTTATGATATATAATTATGCTAGAAAAAGTGTTTGGAACTATCATTGATCAAATTTATGCACTATGCTAGCATTCACACTTCATAAATTATTTATTTTTATCATTTACCTACTCGAGGACGAGCAGGAATTAAGCTTGGGGATGCTGATACATCTCCAACATATCTATAATTTATGATGTATTCATGCCATGTTTACAACAATTTTATATGGTTTTGGTATGATTTGATTAGAACTAACTGTTGGGGAACGTTGCATGGAAAACAAAAAAATTCTACGCACACGCAAGATCTATCCATGGAGATGCATAGCTATGAGAGGGGGAGAGCATCTACATACCCTTGTAGATCGCTAAGCGAAAGCATTTATCAACGTGGTTGATGTAGTCGTACACCTTCACGATCCGTCCCGATCAAGTACTGAACGTACGGCACCTCCGCGTTCAGCACACGTTCAGCTCGATGACGTCCTCGCCTTCTTGATCTAGCAAGAGAGGCAAAGTAGTAGATGAGTTTTAGCAGCACGATGGCGTGATAACAGTGGTGGTGTAACTTCTCCGCAGGGCTTCGCTAAGCACAACGGACGTGGGCGGAGGAGGAACTAGAACTAGATGGAGAGGGGGCGCCGCACACGGCTTGGGGATCATGGTGTGTGTTGCCCTCTCCCCTCCTCTCATATATATAGGTGGAGGGGGAGGAAGGGCTGCCCTAGGGCGCGCCCTAAGGGGGCTGACAGACGCCCTAGGCGCCTACCCTAGCCACGCCCCTTCCTTCTTTGGCGTGTGGGGGGAACGAAAGGGGGGCTGGCTGCCCTAGGGCACCTCCCCTTCCCTTTCTCCCTTGTGTGGAAAAAGGCAGGAGGGGGCTAGACCCTTCCCTTTCCTTTACAAGGCTGGCGGCCAGGTGGGGGTGCGCCAGCCCCCTGTGGGCTGGTGTGCTCCCCTCCCCTTGGACCATTAGGCCCAATAACTTCCTGTGGCCTTCCGGAACCCCTTTCGGTGATCCGATAATACTCCAGTGCATTCCGAAACCCTTCCGGAGACCAAATAATATTATCCTATTTATCAATCTTTACCTCTGGACCATTCCAGAGCTCCTCGTCATGTCTGTGATCTCATCCAGGACTCTGAACAACATTTGGTCACCAACTCACATAACACATATAATACTATATCGTCAACGAATGTTAAGCGTGCGGACCCTACGGGTTCGAGAATGATGTAGACATGATCAATACGCTTCTCCGGTCAGTAACCAATAGCGGGACCTGGATGCCCATATTGGTTCCTACATATTCTACGAAGATCTTTATCGGTCGAACCTTTATGACAACATACATAGTTCCCTTTGTCTGTCGGTATGTTACTTGCCCGAGATTCGATCGTCGGTATCTCCATACATAGTTCAATCTCGCCACTGGAAGTCTCTTTACTCGTTCTGTAATACATCATCTTGCAACCAACTCCTTAGTCACTTTGCTTGCAAGCTTCTTGTGATGTTGTATTACCGAGAGGGCCCAAAGATACCTCTTTGTCATACGGAGTGACAAATCCCAATCTCGATTCACACCAACTCAACAGACACGTTCGAAGATACCTGTAGAGCATCTTTATGATCACCCAGTTACGTTGTGACGTTTGATAGCACACAAGGTATTCCTCTGGTATCCGGGAGTTGCATGATCTCACAGTCCAAGGAATATGTATTTGACATTAATAAAGCAGTAGCAATAAACTGAACGATCATATGCTAAGCTAACAAATGGGTCTTGTCCATCACATCATTCTCCTAATGATGTGATCCCATTATCAAATGACAACTCATGTCTATGGTCAGGTGATGGCTCGTGTCCGCGTCAGTATTTCCCCGAAGAGGAAGGGATGATGCAGCACAACTACAGTAGGTATTTCCCTTAGTATGAAACCAAGGTTATCGAACCAGTAGGAGAACCAAGCAACACTATGTAAATGGTACCTACACACAAAGAGCAAATACTTGCAACCCGACGCGTAAGAGGGGTTGTCAATCCCTCTCGGGTAAAAGATAGATTGGTTTGTATGATTTTGGATCAATAGATCTTGCGATAAAACAAAATAAAATAAATAAATAAAAAGTGCAGCAAGGCATTTTTGGGTTTTTAGAATAATAGATCTGAAAACAAAAGCAAATAAAAATATATCTCAAAGCAAATATGATAAATAATAGACCCGGGGGCCATAGATTTCACTAGTGGCTTCTCTCAAGAAACATAGCATATGGCGGGTAAACAAATTACTGTTGGGCAATTGATAGAACTTCCAATAATTATGACGATATCCAGGCAATGATCATTATATAGGCATCACGTCCAAGATTAGTAGACCGACTCCTGCCTGCATCTATTACTATTACTCCACACAACGGCCGCTATCCAGCATGCATCTATTGTATTAAGTTCATGGAGAAACGGAGTAACGCAATAAGAACGATGACATGATGTAGACAAGATCTATTCATGTAGGAATACACCCCATCTTGTTATCCTTAATAGCAATGATACATATGTGTCTTGCTGCCCCTTTTGTCACTGGGAAAGAACACCGCACGATCGAACCCATCACAAAGCACCTCTTCCCATGGCAAGAAAAATCGATCTAGTTGGCCTAACTAAACCAAAGATCCGAAGAAGAAATATGAGGCTATAAGTAGTCATGCATATAAGAGATCAAAGAAACTCAAATAACTTTCATGGATAAATAGATCTGATCATAAACTCAAAGTTCATCGGATCCCAACAAACACACTTCAAAAAAAGAGTTATATCAAATAGATCTCCAAGAGACCATTGTATTGAGAATCTGAAGAGAGAGAGGAAGCCATCTATCTACTAACTATGGACCCGTAGGTCTACAATGAACTACACACGCATCATCGGAGAGGCACCCATGAGGATGATGAACCCCTCCATGATGGTGTCTAGATTGGAACTGGTGGTTCCGGAACTTGCGGCGGCTGTAATTGTGTTTTGTCGACTCCCCTAGGGTTTTTGGATTTTCGGGCTATTTATAGAGCAAAGAGGCGGTGCGGGAGGCGGCTGAGGTGGGACAACCCACCTGGGCGCGCCTAGGCCCCCAGGAGCGCCCTGGTGGGTTGTGCTCCCCTCGGAGCCCCCTCTGGTACTTCTTTGGCCCAACAGGTGTCTTCTGGTCCAGAAAAATTCTCCAAAAAGTTTCGCTGCGTTTGGACTTTGTTTGGTATTGATTTTCTGTGAAGTAAAAAACAAGCAAAAAACAGCAACTGGCACTGGGCACTGTGTCAATAGTTAGTCCCAGAAAATGCTATAAAATTGCTATAAAATGATTGTAAAATATCCAAGAATGATAATATAACAACATGGAACAAGCAAAAATTATAGATACGTTGGAGATGTATCAGCATCCCCAAGCTTAATTCCTACTTGTCCTCGAGTAGGTAAATGATTAAAACAGAATTTTTGATGTGGAATGCTGCCTAACATGTTCATCACATATTCTTTTCTTTTGTAGCATGGACATTTGGACTTTTATATGATTCAAAGCAATAGTCTAATTTTGACATGAAGATTTCAATACTCAAGCATATCAACAAGCAACCATGTCTTTCAAAATATCAACACTAAAGCAAGTTATCCCTAGCCCATCATGCTCAATCATTGATCCATTCATGAAACACACTCGCATATTAGCTATACCCAATGCTCAAGTACGATCATAGTGCCCCTTAGTTGGTGCTTTATAAGAGAAGATGGAGACTCAAATAAAAATAAAAAATGCATAAAGTAAATAGATAGGCCCTTCGTAGAGGGAAGTAGGGATTTGTAGAGGTGCCAGAGCCCAAATCTTTTAGGTAAAGCAAACGTCAAGCGTGCGTAGAGTTGTATCGGTGGTCGATAGAATTTGAGGTAATATTTGTTCTACCTTTAGCTCCTCGTTGGGTTCGACACTCTTATTTATCGAAGAAGGCTACAAACGATCCCCTATACTTGTGGGTTATCAAGACATTTTTCTGGCGCCGTTGCCGGGGAGCAATAGAGTGGGGTGAATATTCTCGTGTGTGCTTGTTTGCTTTATCACTAAGTAGTTTTTATTTTGTGCTCTTGTTTTCTATCTTTAGTTATGGGTAGGAAATGCAAAATACCAAAAAAAATAGTTGTACCTGCTAAACCAATGGGTGAAGAACCACCCAAAATCTATCATACTACTGAAGCTTTCTATTTGGATCATCTTCGATCCATTTGTGCTCGTGCTGAAAACCCAACTTGCTTAGTTGAGGGAAAATCATTAAATGAGCATGCTTATTTTGTGTGACACCGCATATCTAAAAAAGGGAAACTATTGTGGCATCATATTAATAGTTTGTATTGCTATGCTTTGAATTTATGCGAAATACATGATTTTACTTGTTGTTTCGAGGACCCCAAGAAACACCTTTTCTTCCAATGTGAGTTTAAGGATAATGGAATCTTATCTTCTTATGCCAAGGGTGTTTATAATTACTTTGATATTGAACAAATTGAAGAATTTGTTGCTTTTAAGGGTGCCTATGAAATTGCTTCTTTGATTGAAAAGTATGATGCTACTCTTTACAAATCTGAAAAATTTTCCATACTTAAACATTGCTATGAAAATTATTCTTCTAATGCTTATATTAAACCATATATTGAGGACTTCTCCGCTGTCCAAGAAGAGACTAATATTTTGCAGGAGTCTATGGAAGAAGAAATTGATGAAACTGTGAGCTCATTGGATGAAAAAGATGATGAGGAGAGCGAAGAACAAGCGGAGGAAGAGCGGATTGATCACCCGGGCCCACCTTCTAATGAGAGTAACTCTTCAACTCATACATTGTTTAATGCCCCTTCGTTCTTACCGAAGGATGAATGCTATGATAATTACTATGATCCCGTTGATTCGTTTGAAATATCCCTTTTTGATGAACTTGATGCTTGCTATGCTTGTGGCCTAGATGCCAATATGAATTATGCTTATGGAGATGAACTTGCTATAGTTACTTATGTTGAGAATGAAATTGTTGCTATTGCACCCATGCATGATAGTCCTATTATCTTTTTGAATTCTCCAAACTACACTATATCGGAGAAGTTTGCTCTTATTAAGGATTATATTGATGGGTTGCCTTTTACCGTTGCACATGATGATTTTGATGAATGTAATATGCATGTGCTTGCTGCTCCTACTTGCAATTATTATGAGAGAGGAACTACATCTCCACCTCTTTATGTTTCCGATATGATAAAATTGCAAGAAACTACTTATGCTATGTATTGGCCTTTACTTGATGTGCATGAATTGTTCTTTTATCACATGCCGATGCAAAGGAAGAGAGTTAGACTTCATTATTGCATGATATATGTTGCTTTGTACTCACTACTAAATGCCAAATCATTGTTAATTAAAATTGGCTTTGACATACCTTGGGATCTAGGTGGATTCATTACTTGAGCACTTTATGCCTAGCTTAATGGCTTTAAAGAAAGCGCTGCCAGGGAGACAACTCGGAAGTTTTAGAGAGTCATTTATTTCTGTTGAGTGCTTTTATAAAGTTCAAAAACCAAAAAATATAGAGGGAACTTAAAACTTCACTAAAAGAGAAGCGATTGAAAGGTGATGCAGTGGAGAAGTGTGGGTCGACCTTGAACACTTGTGTTCATGCTCATGGAAACAATGTAGAATTTTTCATGAAGATTCTCATAAAAATAATTATCCCCTTGTACAAATCCATTGTATTATAAAAATAATGTGCCAAGATTTGCCTTTAGGATGATTAGATTGCTTGTTGGTATGTGCGGTGCAGAAACAGAAACTTTGGCTTTAGTGCGTGATTTTACATTTTTTACTGGAACATCAAAAGGTTATGAAACTTTTTGCACAGTATTTCTATACAATTTTTTTATTTTTTCCTAATTTTTCAGAATTTTTGGAGTACCAGAAGTATGGTAGGTGTTCAGATTGCTACAGACTGTCCTGTTTAAGACAGTTTCTGTTTTTGATGCATTGTTTTGGTTGTTTTGATGAAACTACCGATTCTATCGGTGGTATAAGCCATGGAAAAGTTATATTACAGTAGCTATAATGCAAAAAAAATGAATTGGTTTGCAACAGTACTTAGA
Organism: Thinopyrum elongatum; assembly: GCA_011799875.1. Classification (NCBI taxonomy): domain Eukaryota; kingdom Viridiplantae; phylum Streptophyta; class Magnoliopsida; order Poales; family Poaceae; genus Thinopyrum; species Thinopyrum elongatum. The sequence goes on along the minus strand of CM022300.1, from coordinate 152,052,059 downwards.
GTAGTGATTTGCTTTATTATACTAACGGATCTTACCGAGCTTTCTGTTGAGTTTTGTGTGGATGAAGTGATCAAAGATCGAGGAGGTCTCGATATGAGGAAGAGGAGGAGAGGCAAGAGATCAAGCTTGGGGATGCCCAAGGAACCCCAAGTAAATATTCAAGGAGACTCAAGCATCTAAGCTTGGGGATGCCCCGGAAGGCATCCCATCTTTCTTCAACAAGTATCGGTATGTTTTCGTCTTCGTTTCGTTCATGTGATATGTGTGAATCTTGGGGCATCTTTTGTGTTTATTTTTTATTTTTCTTTTATGCACCATGCTGGTACGAGATAGTCCGTGGTCGATTTATAGAATGCTCATTGCACTTCACTTATATCTTTTGAGTGTGGCTTTATAGAATGCTTCATGTGCTTCACTTATATCATTTGAAGTTTGGATTGCATGTTTCTCTTCACATAGAAAACAGTTATTTGTAGAATGCTCTTTTGCTTCACTTATACTTATTAGAGCATGGTCTTTTGTAGGAAGAATTAAACTCTCTTGCTTCACTTATACCTATTTAGAGAGTCAACAGGAATTGGTCATTTGCATGGTTAGTCATAAAATCCTACGTAAAACTTATGGATCACTGAATATGATATGTTTGATTCCCTGCAAAAGTTTTGCGATATAGAGATGGAATATGTGGGAGGTTCTAGTAAACGGTTGTGGTTAGTAAGAATATTGGTGTTAAGGTTTGTGATTCCCGAAGCATGCACGTATAGTCTCTCGTTATGCTATGAAGTTGGAGCATGATTTTATTATTGATTGTCTTCCTTATGAGTGGCAGTCGGGGACGAGCGATGGTCTTTTCCTACCAATCTATCCCCCTAGGGGCATGCGTAGTAGTACTTTGCTTCGAGGGCTAATAAACTTTTGCAATAAGTATACGAGTTCTTTATGACTAATGTGAGTCCATGGATTATACGCACTCTTACCTTTCCGCAATTTGCTAGCCTCTACGGTACCATGCATTGCCCTTTCTCACCTCGAGACGTGGTGCAAACTTCGCCGGTGCATCCAAACCCCGTGATATGATACGCTCTATCACACATAAGCCTTATTATATCTTCCTCAAAACAGCCACCATACCTACCTATTATGGCCTTTCCATAGCCATTCCGAGATATATTGCCATGCAACTTCCACCTCTTCCGTTTTGATGACTTGAGCATTCATTGTCATATTGCTTTGCATGATCATATAGCTGACATAGTAGTTGTGGCTCAGCCACCGTGCATCATTTTTTATACATGTTACGCTAGATCATTGCACATCCTGGTACACTGCCAGAGGCATTCATATAGAGTCATATTTTGTTATAGGTATCGAGTTGTAATTTTGAGTTATAAGTAAATAGAAGTGTGATGATCATCAATTTTCATTATTAGAGCATTGCCCCAGTGAGAAAGGATGATGGAGACTATGATTCCCCCACAAGTCGGGATGAGACTCCGGACAATGAGAGAAAAAAAAAAGAAAAAGGAAAAAAGGAAAAAAAGGAAAAAGAAAAAAAGAAGAAAAAAAAGGGGAAAGAAAAAAAATAAAAATACAAAGAGAGAAGGGGCATGCTAGTTCCACACTTGTGCTTCAAAGTAGCACCATGTTTTTCATATGGAGAGTCTCCTATGTTGTCACTTTCATATACTAGTGGGAATTTTTCATTATAGGATTAGATGCACACCCACTTAGTTTTCATATTGAGCTTTCATACACTTATAGCTCTTAGTGCATTCGTTGCATGGCAATCCCTACTCCTCGCATTGATATCGATTGATGGGCATCTCCATAGCCCGTTGGTTAGCCGCATCGATGTGAGACTTTCTTACTTTTTGTCTTCTCTATATTTATCCCTATCATTATACTCTATTCCACCCATAGTGCTATATCCATGGCTTGCGCTCATGTATTGTGTGAGGGTTGAAAAAGTTGAGGCACGTTAAAAAGTATGAACCAATTGCTCGGCTTGTCATCAGGGTTGTGCATGATAAATACTTTGTGTTAAGAAGACAGAGCATGGCAAGATTATATGATTTTGTAGGGATAGCTTTCTTTAGCGTTGATATTTTGAAAGACATGATTGTTTGTTGGGATGCCTGAGTATTGATGTCTTTATGTCAAATTATAGGCTATTGCTTTGAATCACTCGTGTCTTAATATTCATGCCGTGATTAGATATATGATCAAGTTTATGCTAGGTAGCATTCCACATCAAAAATTATCTTTTTTATCATTTACCTACTCGAGGACGAGCAGGAATTAAGCTTGGGGATGCTGATACGTCTCCGTCGGATCTATAATTTTTTATTGTTTCATGCCAATATTATACAACTTTCACATATTTTTGGCAACTTTTTATATGATTTATTGGACTAACCTATTGATCCAGTGCCCAGTGCCAGTTCCTATTTTTTGCATTTTTTTTGTATCGCAGAAAATCCATATCAAACGAAGTCCAAACGCGATAAAAATTTATGGAGAATTGTTTTGGAATTTATGTGATTTTTGGGAGGTGGAATCAACGCAAACGGGGGCCCACAGTGCCCACAACCCACCAGGGCGCACCCTAGGCTCCAGGCGCGCCCTAGTGTCTTGTGCCCTCCTCCAATGTCAGTTGGAGCCCTTCTTCTGGTGCAAGAAAGATAATTTATCGAAAAAATCATGTTAAAATCTTAGCGCAATCGGAGTTACGGATCTTCGGGAATATAAGAAACGGTGAAGGGCCAGATCTGGGGAACGTGAAACAGAAGAGAACAGAGAGGGAGATCCAATCTCGGAGGGGCTCCTGCCCCTCCACCGCCATGGAGGCCATGGGCCAGAGGGGGAACCCTCCTCCCATGTAGGGGGGAGGCCAAGGAAGAAGAAGAAGGAGTGGGGCTCTCTCCCCCTCCCTCCCGGTGGTGCCGGAGTGCCGCCGGGGCAAGGAATGTGACGGCGATCTACATCAACAATCTTGCTACCGTCAACTCCAACTTTATCCCCCTCTATGCAGAGGTGTAACACCCCTTCTCCCCACTGTAATCTCTACTTAAACATGGTGCTCAACTCCATATATTATTTCCCAATGATCTATGGTTATCCTATGATGTTTGAGTAGATCCGTTTTGTCCTGTGGGTTAATCGTGATCTTGGTTGGTATGATTGTATATTTTATTTATGGTGCTATCCTATGGTGCCCTCCATCTCGCGCAAATGTGAGGGCCCCCCGCTGTAGGGTGTTGCAATATGTTCATGGTTTGCTTATTGTCGGTGTTGCGGGGGTGACAGCAGCCTAAACGCGGATAAGTGGGTTATGGCATATGGGAGCAAAGAGGACTTGGTACTTAATGCTATGGTTGGGTTTCACGACCTTAATGATCTTTAGTAGTTGCGGATGCTTGCTAGGGTCCAATCATAAGTGCATATGATCCAAGTAGAGAAAGTATGTTAGCTCATGCCTCTCCCTCATGTAAAATTGCAAGAATGATTACCGGTACTTGTTATCGATTACCTAGGGACAAATGACTTTCTTATTGACAAAAACTATCCACTTTTATTACCTTGCAATTTATTCATAGTTTTATTCTCGCAAAGTACTCGTAGTTTTATTCTTGCAAAATAGTTTCATACTTGTTTTAGGTAAAGCAAACGTCAAGCGTGTGTAGAGTTGTATCGGTGGTCGATAGAACTTGAGGGAATATTTGTTCTACCATTAGCTCCTCGTTGGGTTCGACACTCTTATTTATCGAAGAAGGCTACAAACGATCCCCTATACTTGTGAGTTATGATCGAACTAGTAGGAGAACCAAACAACACTATATAAACGGTACCTGCACACAAAGAACAAATACTTGCAACCCGACGCGTAAGAGGGGTTGTCAATCCCTCTCGGGTAAAAGATAGATTGGTTTGTATGATTTTTGATAAATAGATCTCGCGGTAAAACAAAATAATAAAAAATAATAAAAAAGTGCAGCAAGGTATTTTTGGGTTTTTAGAATAATAGATCTGAAAACAAAAGCAAATAAAAATAGATCTCAAAGCAAATATGATAAAGAATAGACCCGGGGGCCGTAGATTACACTAGTGGCTTCTCTCGAGAAAAATAGCATACGGCGGGTAAACAAATTACCGTTGGGAAATTGATAGAACTTCAAATAATTATGACGATATCCAGGCAATGATCATTATATAGGCATCACGTCCAAGATTAGTAGACCGACTCCTGCCTGCATCTACTACTATTACTCCACACATCGACCGCTATCCAGCATACATCTAGTGTATTAAGAACATGGAGAAACGGAGTAATGCAATAAGAACGATGACTTGATGTATTCAATATCTATTCATGTAGGAATAGACTCCATCTTGTTATCCTTAATAACAATGATACGTACGTGTCTTGCTGCCCCTTCTGTAACTGGGAAGGAACACCGCACGATCGAACCCATCACAAAGCACCTCTTCCCATGGCAAGAAAAATCGATCTAGTTGGCCTAACTAAACCAAAGATTCGAAGAAGAAATACGAGGCTATAAGTAATCATGCATATAAGAGATCAAAGAAACTCAAATAACTTTCATGGATAAATAGATCTGATCATAAACTCAAAGTTCATCGGATCCCAACAAACACACCGCAAAAAAAGAGTTACATCAAATAGATCTCCAAGAGACCATTGTATTGAGAATCAAAAGAGAGAGAGGAAGCCATCTAGATACTAACTACGGACCCGTAGGTCTACAATGAACTACTCACGCATCATCGGAGAGGCACCCATGAGGATGATGAACCCCTCCATGATGGTGTCTAGATTGGATCTGGTGGTTCCGGAACTTGCGGCGGCTGTAATTGTGTTTTGTCGACTCCCCTAGGGTTTTTGGATTTTTGGGGTATTTATAGAGCAAAGAGGCGGTACGGGAGGCGGCCGAGGTGGGCACAACCCACTTGGGCGCGCCTAGGCCCCCAGGCGTGCCCTGGTGGGTTGTGCTCCCCTCGGAGCCCCTCTCTGGTACTTTTTTGGCCCAACAGGTGTCTTCTGGTCCGGAAAAATTCTCCAAAAAGTTTCGCTGCATTTGGACTCCATTTGGTATTGGTTTTCTGCGAAGTAAAACACAAGCAAAAAATAGCAACTGGCACTGGGTACTATGTCAATAGGTTAGTCCCAAAAAATGATATAAAGTTGCTATAAAATGATTGTAAAACATCCAAGAATGATAATATAACAGCATGGAACAAGCAAAAATTATAGATACGTTGGAGACGTATCATTAGGAAACCTTAACCATCTTTTGATCAACGAGCTAGTCTAGTAGAGGCTTACTAGGGACTTGGTATTTGCTTATGTATTCACACATGTATTTATGTTTCCAATCAATACAATTATAGCATGAATAATAAACCTTTATCATGATTAAGGAAATATAATAATAACCACTTTATTATTGCCTCTAGGGCATATTTCAAACAGTCTCCCACTTGCACTAGTGTCAATAATCTAGATTACATAGTAATGAATCTAACACCCATGGAGTCTTGGTGCTGATCATGTTTTGCCCGCGGAAGAGGTTTAGTCAACGAAAAAAAGGGTGTGCTACATTCAGCTCCGTATGTACTTTGCAAATTTCTATGTCTCCATCCTTGACCTTTTCACGGATGGAGTTTGAAGCATCTCTTGATGTGTTTGGTTCTCTTGTGAAACCTGGATTCCTTTGTTATGGCAATTGCTCTAGTGTTGTCACAAAATATTGTCATTGGACCCGCTGCACTGGATATTACACCCAGATCGGATATGAACTCCTTCATCCAGACTCCTTCATGCACTGCTTCTGAAGCAGCTATGTACTCCGCTTCACACGTAGATCCAGCCACGACACTCTGCTTGGAACTGCACCAACTGATAGCTCCACCATTCCATATAAATACGTATCCGGTTTGTGACTTAGAGTCATTCGGATCTGTGTCGAAGCTAGCATCGACGTAACCCTTTACGATGAACTCTTCGTCACCTCCATAAACGAGAAACATATCCTTGGTCCTTTTCAGGTACTTCAGGATATTCTTGACCGCTGTCTAGTGATCCACTCCTGGATTACTTTAGTACCTCCTTGCCAAACTTATGGCAAGGCACACATCAGGTCTGGTACACAGCATGGCATACATAATAGAACCTATGGCTGAGGCATAGGGAATGACTTTCATCCTCTCTCTATCTTCTGCCGTGGTCGGGCTTTGAGTCTTACTCAATTTCACACCTTGCAATACAGGCAAAAACCCTTTCTTTGACTGATCCATTTTGAACTTCTTCAAAACTTTGTCAAGGTATGTGCTTTGTGAAAGTCCTATTAAGCATCTCGATCTATCCCTATAGATCTTGATGCCCAATATATAAGCAGCTTCACCGAGGTCTTTCATTGAAAAATTCTTATTCACGTATCCTTTTATGCTATCCAAAAATTCTATATCATTTCCAATCAGCAATATGTCATCCACATATAATATCATAAATGCTACAGAGCTCCCACTCACTTTCTTGTAAATACAGGCTTCACCGTAAGTCTGTATAAAACCATATGCTTTGATCGCCTCATCAAAGCGTATATTCCAACTCCGAGATGCTTGCACCAGATCGCTGGAGCTTGCACACTTTGTTAGAACCTTTAGGATCAACAAAACCTTCTGGTTGCATAATATACAACTCTTCTTTAAGAAATCCGTTAAGCAATGCAGTTTTGACGTCCATTTGCCAGATTTCATAATCATAAAATGCGGCAATTGCTAACATGATTCGTACAGACTTAAGCATCGCTACGGGTGAGAAAGTCTCATCGTAGTCAACCCCTTGAACTTGTCGAAACCCTTTTGCGACAAGTCGAGCTTTGTAGACAGTGATATTACCATCAGCGTCCGTCTTCTTCTTGAAGATGCATTTATTCTCAATGGCTTGCCGATCATCGGGCAAGTCCACCAAAGTCCACACTTTGTTCTCATGCATGGATCCTATCTCAGATTTCTTGGCCTCAAGCCATTTGTCAGAATTTGGGCTCATCATAGCTTCTTCATAGTTCGTAGGTTCGCCATTGTCTAACAACATGACTTCCAGGACAAGATTACCGTACCACTCTGGTACGGTACGTGTTCTGGTCAACCTACGAGGTTCAGTAGTAACTTGATCTGAAGTTTCATGATCATCATCATTAGCTTCCTCTCTAGTTAGTGTAGGCATCACGAGAACGGTTTTGTCTGATGTGCTACTTTCCAATTTGAGACAAGGTATAATTACCTCATCAAGTTCTACTTTCCTCCCACTCACTTCTTTCGAGAGAAACTCCTTCTCTAGAAATGACCCATTCTTAGCAACAAAGATTTTGCCTTCAGATCTATGATAGAAGGTATACCCAATAGTTTCTTTAGGGTATCCTATGAAGACACACTTCTTCGCTTTGGGTTCGAGCTTATCAGGCTGAAGCCTTTTGACATAAGCATCACATCCCCAAACTTTAAGAAATAACAGCTTAGGTTTCTTGCCAAACCATAGTTCGTACGGTGCCGTCTCAATGGATTTAGATGGTTCCCTATTTAACGTGAATGCGGCTATCTCTAATGCATAACCCCAAAACGATAAAGGCAAATTGGTAAGAGACATCATAGAATGCACCATATCTAATAAAGTATGGTTACGATGTTCGGACACACCATTACGCTGTGGTGTTCCAGGTGGCGTGAGTTGTGAAACAATTCCACATTGTTTTAAATGAAGGCCAAACTCATAACTTAAATATTCGACTCCGCGATTAGATCGTAGAAAGTTTATTTCTTGTTATGATGAGTCTCCACTTCACTCTGAAATTCTTTGAACTTTTCAAAGGTTTCAGACTTGTGTTTCATCAAGTAGATATACCCATACATACTCAAATCATCCGTGAAGGTTAGAAACTAACGATACCCGCCGCGTGCCTCAACACTCATTGGACCGCATACATCGGTACATATTATTTCCTCTAAGTCATTAGCTCACTCCATTGTTCAGGAGAACAGAGTTTTAGTCATCTTACCCATGAGGCATGGTTCGCAAGTATCAAATGATTCATAATCAAGTGATTCCAAAAGTCCATCCGCATGGAGTTTCTTCATGCTCTTTACATCAATATGACCTAAACGATAGTGCCACAAGTATGCTACACTATCATTATCAACTTTGCATCTTTTGGCATCAATATTATGAATATGTGTATCACTACGATCGAGATTCAACAAGAATAGACCATTCATCAAAGGTGCATGACCATAAAATATATTACTCATATAAATAGAGCATCCATTATTCTCTGACTTAAATGAATAACCATCTCGCAATAAACAAGATCCAAATATAATGTTCACGCTCAACGCTGGCACCAAATAACAATTATTGAGGTCTAAAAATAATCCTGAAGGTAGATGTAGAGGTAGCGTGCCGACGGCGATCACATCGACCTTGAAACCATTCCCAACGCGCATCGTCACCTTGTCCTTAGCCAATCTTCATTTATTCCGCACCTCCTATTTCGAGTTACAAATATCAGCAACCGAGCCAATATCAAATACCCAGGCACTACTATGAGCATTAGTAAGGAACACATCAGTAACATGTATATCAAATATACCTTTGTTCACTTTGCCATCCTTCTTATCCGCCAAGTATTTGGGGAAGTTTCACTTCCAGTGACCATTTCCTTTGCAGTAGAAGCACTCAGTTTCAGGCTTGGGTCCAGCTTTGGGCTTCTTCATGGGAGCGGCAACTTGCTTGCCATTCTTCTTGAAGTTCCCTTTTTTTCCTTGCCCTTTTTCTTGAAACTAGTGGTCTTGTTAACCATCAACACTTGATGCTCCTTCTTGATTTCTACCTCCGCTGATTTCAGCATCGCGAAGAGCTCGGGAATCATTTTTGTCATCCCTTGCATATTATAGTTCATCATGAAGCCATTGTAGTTTGGTGGCAGTGACCAAAGAACTCTATCAATAACCCTCTCAACTAGAAGATCAATTCCCAGCTGAGTCAAGTGGTTATGATACCCAGACATTTTGAGTATGTGTTCACTGACAGAACTGTTCTCCTCCATCTTACAGCTATAGAACTTGTTGGAGACTCCATATCTCTCAACTCGGGCATTAGCCTGAAATATCAACTTCAGCTCTTGGAACATCTCATATGCTCTGTGGCGTTCAAAACGTCTTTGGAGTCCCGGTTCTAAGCCGTAAAGCATGGAACACTAAACTATCGAGTAGTCATCAGATCAAGCCTGCCAGACATTCATAACATCTGCATCAGCTCCTACAGCAGGTCTGTCACCTAGCGGTGCATCAAGGACATAATTCTTCTGTGCAACAATGAGGATAATGCTCAAGTTACGGACCCAGTCCGTGTAGTTGTTACCATCATCTTTCAACTGAGCTTTCTCTAGGAACGCATTAAAGTTCAAGGGAACGATAGCACAGGCCATTGATCTACAACATAGATATGCAAAAGTTATTAAGACTAAGTTCATGAGAAATTTTAGTTCAAATAATCAAATTTAATGAACTCCCACTTAAATCGATATCACTCAAGTTGTCTAAGTGATACATGATCCAAATCAACTAACCCATGTACGATCATCACGTGAGATGGGGTAGTCTTCAATGGTGAACATCTCTATGTTGATCATATCTACTATATGACTCACGTTCGACCTTTCGGTCTCCAGTGTTCTGAGAACATGTCTGTACATGCTAGGCTCGTCAAGTTTAACCCAAGTATTCTGCATGTGCAAAACTGGCTTACACCCGTTGTATGTGAACGTAGAGTCTATCACACCCGATCATGACGAGGTGCTTCTAAATGATGAACTTTAGCAATGGTGCATACTTGGGGAGAACACTTTTATCTTGAAATTAAGTGAAGGGATAATCTTATAATGCTACCGTCGTTCTAAGAAAAACAAGATGCATAAAGGATAAACATCACATGCAATCAAAATATGTGACATGATATGGCCATCATCATCTTGTGCTTTTGATCTCCATCTCAAAAGCATCGGCATGATCTCCATCGTCACTGGCATGACACCTTGATCTCCATCATTGCGTCGGAGTCGTCTCACCAACTATTGCTTCTACAACTATTGCTAACGCATAGCGATAAAGTAAAACGATTAAATGGCGCTTAGTGATTGACACACAGGTCATACAATAATTAAAGACAACCCTAAGGCTCCTGCCGGTTGTCGTACTCATGACATGCAAGTCGTGAACTTATTACAAAACATGATCATCTCATACATCAACATATATCACATCATATCTTGACAATATCACATCACAACATGCCCTACAAAAACAAGTTAGATGTCCTCTACTTTGTTGTTGCAAGTTCTACGTGGCTGCTACGGGCAACTAGCAAGAACCGTTCTTACCTACGCAAAACCACAACGGTGATTATCAAGTTGCTATTTAACCTTCTGCAAGCACCGCCGTAGTCAAATTCGATTCAACCAAAGTAGGAGAAATAGACACCCGCCAGCCACCTTTATGCAAAACAAGTTGCATGTCGGTCGGTGGAACCGATCTCATGTGCGTGGACATGTAAGGTTGGACCAGGCCGCTTCATCCCACAATGCCGCCGAATCAAAATAAGACATTGGTGGGAAGCAATATGAACCTCACCGCCCACAAGTCCTTTGTGTTCTACTCGTGCATATCATCTACGCATAGACCTAGTCATGATGCCACTGTTGGGGAATGTTGCATGGAAAACAAAAAAAATTGTACGCACACGCAAGATCTATCCATGGAGATGCATAGCTACGAGAGGGGGAGAGCATCTACATACGCTTGTAGATCACTAAGAGGAAGCATTTATCAACGCGGTTGATGTAGTCGTACACCTTCATGATTCGTCCCGATCAAGTACCGAACGTACGGCACCTCCGGGTTCAGCACATGTTCAGCTCGATGACATCCTCCCCTTCTCGATCTAGCAAGAGAGGCGAAGTAGTAGATGAGTTCCGGCAGCACGATAGCGTGATGACGGTGGTGGTGTAACTTCTCCGTAGGGCTTCGCTAAGCACAACAGACATGGACGGAGGAAGAACTAGAACTAGAGGGAGAGGGGGCACCGCACATGGCTTGGGGATCGTGGTGTGTGTTGCCCTCTCCCCTCCTCTCATATATATAGGGGGAGGGGGAGGAGGGGCTGCCCTAGGGTGTGGCCTCAGGGGGCCGGCGCCGCCCTAGGCGCCTGCCCTAGCCGCGCCCCCTACCTTCTTGGGCGTGTGGGGGGAACGAAAGGGGGGATGGCTGCCCTAGAGCACCTCCCCTCCCCTTTCTCCCTTTTTAGAAAGGCAGGAGGGGCTAACCCCTTCCCTTTCCTTTACAGGGCTGGCGCCCAGGATGGGGGAGCGCCAGTCCCCTATGGGTTGGTGTGCTCCCCTCCCCTTGGCCCGTTAGGCCCAATAACTTCCTATGGCCTTTCGGAACCCCTTCCGGTGATCCGATAATACTCTGGTGCATTCCGAAACCCTTCCGGAGACCAAATACTATCATCCTATATATCAATCTTTCCTACGGAGCTCCTCGTCATGTCCGTGATCACATCCGGGACTCCGAACAACATTCGGTCACCAACTCACATAACTCATATAATACTATATCGTCAACGAACGTTAAGCGTGCCGACCCTACGGGTTCGAGAATGATGTAGACATGGCCGAGACGCTTCTCCAGTCACTTCTCGTGATGTTGTATTACCGAGAGGGCCCAGAGATACCTCTCCATCATACGGAGTGACAAATCCCATTCTCGATTCATGCCAACTCAGTAGACACCTTCGGAGATACCTGTAGAGCATCTTTATGATCACCTAGTTATGTTGTGACGTTTGATAGAACACAAGGTATTCCTCCGGTATCCGGGAGTTGCATGATCTCACGGTCCAAGGAATATGTATTTGACATTAAGAAAGCAGTAGCAATAAATTGAACGATCATATGCTAAGCTAGTGGATGGGTCTTGTCCATCACATCATTCTCCTAATGATGTAATCCCATTATCAAATGACAACACATGCCTATGGTCAGGAAACCTTAACCATCTTTTGATCAACAAGCTAGTCTAGTAGAGGCTTACTAGGGACTTGGTATTTGCTTATGTATTCACACATGTATTTAAGTTTCCAATCAATACAATATAGCTTGAATAATAAAACTTTATCATGATTAAGGAAATATAATAATAACCACTTTATTATTGCCTCTAGGGCATATTTCCAACACTAATCTGGACTGACGCTGTTTTCAGTAGAACTACCGTGGTGTCGTTTCTTTGTGCAGAAATAAAAGTTCTCGGAATGGGCTGAAAATTTACGGTGATTTTTTATGGACCAAAAGAGACTCCCGAAGCACCGGAGCTGGGCCAGGAATGGGCGAGGAGGCCACAATCTCGCTAGGCGTGCCCTACCACCCAGGGCGCTAGCTCCGAGCTTGTGGGCCCATCGGGCACCCCCTTGACGTGAGACCAATGCCAAAAATTCCTATAAATACCAAAACCACCGAAAAGAACCCGAGATGAGTAGTTTCGCCGCCGCAAGCCTTTGTAGCCACAAAAAAACCAATCAGGACCTCATTCCGGCACCCTGCCAGAGGGGGAAATCATCATCGGAGGCCATCTTCATCATCCCATCGGCCACCATGATAAGGAGGGAGTAGTTCACCCTCGGAGCTGTGGGTATGTACTAGTAGCTATGTGTTTGATCTTCCTCTCTCGTGTTCTTGATTTGGCACGATCTTGAGGTACCGCGAGCTTTGTTAATATATTTGGATCTTATGGTGTTCTTCCCTCTCAACCTTCTTGTGATGAATTGAGTCTTGCTCTTTGAGGTTTCGTTATGTTGGATTGAATATTGGATTTGGGAACACTTGATGGATGTCTTGCATATGGATACCCATGGTGACAATGGGGTACTATATTGATTCACTTGATGTATGTTTCGGCACTCAACTCACAGATTCCCGAGGTGGCATTGGGGTAATCTATGCATAGGGGTTGATGCATGTTTTCGTCCTATGTTCTCTGATAGAAACTTTAGAGTGATTCTTTGTTGCATGTTGAGGGATTGTTATATGGTCCAATTATGTTTTCATTGTTGAAAGATTTTGCACTAGTGAAAGTATGAACCCTAGGCCTTGTTTTCAAGCATTGCAATACCGGTTTTGCTCACTTTTGTTACTAGTTACCTTACTGTTTTTATATTTTCATATTACAAAAACCTATATCTACTATCCATATTACACTTTTATCACCATCTCTTTGCCGAACTAGTGCACCTATACAATTTGACATTGTATTGGGTATGTTGGGGACATAAGAGACTCTTAGTTATTTGGTTGCAGGGTTGTTTGAGAGAGACCATCTTCATCCTACGCCTCCAATGGATTGATAAAACTTAGGTCATCCACTTGAGGGAAATTTGCTACCGTCCTACAAAACTCTGCGCTTGGAGGCCCAACACGAGTATACAAGAACAATTTGTGTAGTAGACATCTGAGAGGATCGAGAAGAGGGGTCTAGAGGGGGTGATTAGACCGTTAACAAGAAAAAGTGGCAGTTTTTAATTTCTTCAAGTTAAGGTTGAGATTGACAGATGTTAAAGCGCGCACAATACATTTCAAGCAAGCATGACTAGAGTATAGGCAGCAGAAAAGGTAAAGCATGCAAATTGCAAGAAAGTAAACGGATGGGATTGGAGTGTGCAAACGCAATGGAGACGTGGAGAATTTTTGGCGTGGTTCTAATAAGTGGTGCTATCATATGTCCACGTTGATGGAGACTTCAACCCATGAAGGGTAACAACTGTGTGAGTCCATGGAGGGCTCCACCCATGAAGGGTCCACGAAGAAGCAACCTTGTCTATCCCACCATGGCCATCGCCCACGAAGGACTTGCCTCACTCGGGTAGATCTTCACGAAGTAGGCGATCTCCTTGCCCTTACAAACTTCTTGGTTCAACTCCACATCATGTCGGAGGCTCCCAAGCGACACCTAACCAATCTTGGAGACACCACTCTCCAAAAGGTAATAGATGGTGTGTTGATGATGAACTCCTTGCTCTTGTGCTTCAAATGATAGTCTCCCCAACACTCAACTCTCTCTCTCAGATTTGGCTATGGTGGAAGAGGGATTTGAGTGGAAAGCAACTTGGGGAAGGCTAGAAATCAGGGTTTAAATGGTTGGAATGGAATCTCTTGATCTCAACACATGAGTAGGTGGTTCTCTCGCAGATAATGTATAGTGGAAGTGTAGGCACGTTCTGATGGCTCTCCCTCAAATGGAGAAGGGGGTGGAGGGGTATATATAGCCTCCACACAAAATCCAACCATTACACACACTTGACTCATCTCGGTTGCACCGATTTCTTAAACTTGGTGGCACCGATCAGTTCAAAGATGTGAACGTTAGGAATCTAGGTGGGATCGACTGGAACAACTCGGTGGGACCGATGTGCTAGGGCTTAGGGCAAACCTCGTCTCTATGGCACCGATTGCATCAACTCGGTGAGACTGAAGTGAAGCAATAAGGCAACAAAGAGTTGGTCCATCCATCTCAGTGAGACCGATTGCAATTTCGGTGAGACCAAAATAATTGCAATTGATAACAGAGAGTTGGCAAGGCCATCTCGGTGAGACTGAGATTCGTATCCGTGAGACCGAACTGTTAGGGTTTCTGGCAGTGGCTATGTCAAATGAACTCGGTGGCTCCGGATAGAAAGAATCGGTGGGGCTGAGTTGGAGTTTAGGGTTTGGACATATTTGGATGGAGAAAGTGGCTGAGGGTTTTGGAGCAATATCACTAAGCACTTGAGCAAGTAGACCATTAAGCAACACCTCATCCCCTTTTAATATTATTGGCTTTCCTATGGACTCAATGTGATCTTGGATCACTAAAATATAAATGAAGAGTATTGAGCTTTTGCCAATCTTTTGTCCTTAGCATTTTGAAGGGGTTCCACATCCTCTTGTCCATGCCACGCCATTGTTGAACTTGTCTAAAATATACTAAATAAAACTATTAGTCCAACAAGAGATATGTTGACATTAATTACCAAAATCACCCAGGGAGCACTTGTGCTTTCAACCTCCCCCTTTTTGGTAATTGATGGTAACATACATCAAAGCTTCAAGTAAATGATATGAAGAGTAGTAAGTAAATAAAGCTTTGGAAGAACATGTAACATGCATAAGCTCCCCCTACATGTATGCAACCGTGTGAAGATAGCATTAAAGAATCATGTGAATGCATAGCATGACAGAGTAGGCAATGAGTTACATGTATCTTGGCTATATGCATCAGAGCCAACAAAATAGTTGAAAGATGTACCTTCATGTTTATGAATCCCTCTTGCAAACAGTATGTGGAAAAGCAAGAGATCATCATGCACATGAGTGTGATGCATATACTTACCTTGTGGTTCTTGAGCTGACTTTTAAAGGAGTAAACTTAAGAAAACAAGGTTAGATAACACAAGAACACTCCGAACAAAAAGGATTCCAAGATCCACAAGAGTACCAAGACTGGGATGACATGTAATAGGTGAGTACCACAAAGTGAGTACTTCATTCAGATATAGACAAGGCCCCAAAGATTTAAAGATTTGCAATAAGTTCCAAGGATTTTTCTCCCCTTAAGCATAGACTATTTCCCCCCTGAATATAGGGTGAGATAAAATCAGAGCAGAGCATAAAATCAGAGCAGATCAGAGCAGAACTAGATAAAGAGTAGTCATAACTCAAATCAAATACTAACATGTCTTTCCCCTCTTAAAGACATGGGGCTTCTCTCCTCTTATTAGCATGAATCTCTAGATTATCAAGTTGAACGGGGTTTTCTTAGGATTACCAAAGTATTGCATAATATTTTTCACATAATGAGCATTGAGGGTTTTAGGAGGTTCCCCATCTCCATGAGTAGCAAGTACAACTAATTTTTTTGGTGTTTCGTGTTCCATATCCATAACTAAATATAGAGAACAACTTAGAACAGAAAATAAAAACTACTTAGTGATAAAGCAAACAAGCACACACGAGAATATTCACCCCACGCTATTGCTCCCTGCCAACAGCGCCAAAAAAAGGTCTTGATAACCCACAAGTATAGGGGATCGGTTGTAGCCTTCTTCGATAAATAAGAGTGTCGAACCCAATGAGGAGCTAAAGGTAGAACAAATATTCCCTCAAGTTCTATCGACCACTGATACAACTCTACGCACACTTAATGTTATCTTTACCTAAAACAAGTATGAAACTATTTTGCAAGAATAAAACTACGAGTACTTTGC
Organism: Thinopyrum elongatum; assembly: GCA_011799875.1. Taxonomy (NCBI): domain Eukaryota; kingdom Viridiplantae; phylum Streptophyta; class Magnoliopsida; order Poales; family Poaceae; genus Thinopyrum; species Thinopyrum elongatum. Next base: position 152,035,690 of record CM022300.1, on the reverse strand, counting down.
GAGAATAAAATTACAAATAAATTGCAAGGTAATAAAAGTGGATAGCTTTTGTCAACAAGAAAGTCATTTGTCCCTAGGCAATCGATAACAAGTACCGGTAATCATTCTTGTAATTTTATATGAGGGAGAGGCATGAGCTAACATACTTTCTCTACTTGGATCATATGCACTTATGATTGGACCCCTAGCAAGCATCCGCAACTACTAAAGATCACTAAGGTCATGAAACCCAACCATAGCATTAAGTATCAAGTCCTCTTTACTCCCATACGCCATAACCCACTTATCCGCGTTTAGGCTGCTGTCACCCCCGCAACACCGACAATAAGCAAACCATGAACATATTGCAACACCCTACAGCGAGGATCCCTCATGTTTGCGTGAGACGGAGGGCACCATAGGACAACACCATAAATAAAATATACAATCATACCAACCAAGATCACGATTAACCCATAGGACAAAACGGATCTACTCAAACATCATAGGATAACCAAATATCATTGGGAAATAATATATGCAGTTGAGCACCATGTTTAAGTAGAGATTACTGCAGGGAGAAGAGGTGTTACACCACTGCATAGAGGGGGAGAAAGTTGGTGTTGACAGTAGCAAGATTGTTGATGTAGATCGCTGTTATGATCCTTGCCCCGGCGGCGTTCCGGCGCCACCGGGAGATGGGGGAGAGAGCCCCCCTCCTTCTTCTTCTTCTTCCTTGGCCTCCCCCTAGATGGGAGGAGAGTTCCCCCTCTGGTCCATGGTCTCCATGGTGGCGGAGGGGCGGGAGCCCCTCCGAGATTGGATCTCCCCCTCTGTTCTCTTCTGTTTCGCGTTCCCCAGATCTGGCCCTTCACCGTTTCTTGAATTCTCGGAGATCCGTAACTCCGATTACGCTGAAATTTTTACATGATTTTTTCCCATAAATTATCTTTCTTGAGCCAGAAGAAGGGCCCCAACCGATGTTTGAGGAGGGCACAACATACATGGGCGCGCCAAGGGGTGCCTGGCACGCCCTGGTGGGTTGTGGTCACTGTGGGCCCCCGTTTGCATTGATTCCACCTCCCAAAAATCATAAATATTCCAAAATAATTCTCCATAAATTTTTATCGCATTTGGACTTTGTTTGATATGGATTTTCTATGAAACAAAAAACATGCAACAAACAGGAACTGGCACTGGGCACTGGATCAATAGGTTAGTCCAATAAATCATATAAAAAGTTGCCAAAAAGTATGTGAAAGTTGTATAATATTGCCATGAAACAATCAAAAATTATAGATACGACGGAGACGTATCAGCATCCCCAAGCTTAATTCCTGCTCGTCCTCGAGTAGGTAAATGATAAAAAAGATAGTTTTTGATGTGGAATGCGACCTAGCATAAACTTGATCATATGTCTAATCATGGCATGAATATTAAGACATAAGTGATTCAAAGCAATAGTCTATAATTTGACATAAAGACATCAATACTCAGGCATCCCAACAAACAATCATGTCTTTCAAAATATCAACGCTAAAGAAAGCTATACCTACAAAATCATATAGTCTTGTCATGCTCTGTCTTCTTGACACAAAGTATTTATCATGCACAACCCCGATGACAAGCCAAGCAATTGGTTCATAATATTTAACACACTTCTGCCTTTTCAACCCTCACCCAATACATGAGCGCAAGCCCTGGATATAGCACTATGGGTGGAATAGAGTGTAATGATAGGGGTAAATATAGAGAAGACAAAAAAGTCTCACATCGAAGCGGCTAACCAACGGGCTATGGAGATGCCCTTCAATTGATATCAACGTGAGGAGTAGTGATTGACATGCAACGAATGCACTAAGAGCTATAAGTGTATGAATGCTCAATATGAAAACTAAGTGGGTGTGCATCCAACTTGCTTGCTCATGAAGACCTCGAGCATTTTAGTAAGCCCATCATCGGAATATACAAGCCAGTTCTATAATGAAAAATTCCCACTAGTATATGAAAGTGACTACATAGGAGACTCTCTATATGAAAAACATGGTGCTACTTTGAAGCACAAGTGTGGAACTAGCATGCTCCTTCTCTCTTTGTTTTTTTCTTTTCTTTTCTTTTCTTATTTTTTTCCTTTCTCTCATTGTCCGGAGTCTCATCCCGACTTGTGGGGGAATCATAGTCTCCATCATCCTTTTGTCACTGGGGCAATGCTCTAAAAAAATAATGATGATCATCACACTTCTATTTACTTATAACTCAAAAGAAATAAAAATTACAACTCGATACCTATACAAAGTATGACTCTATATGAATGCCTCTGGCAGTGTACCAGGATGTGCAATGATCTAGTGTAACATGTATATAAAAAAATGATGAACGGTGGCTGAGCCACAAACACTATGTCAGCTATATGATCATGCAAAGCAATATGACTATGAATGCTCAAGTCATCAAAACGGAAGCGGTGGAAGTTGCAAAGCAATATATCTCGGAATGGCTATGGAAAGGACATAATAGGTAGGTATGTGTGATGCCCCCGGCTTAATCGTGCACTAACCATACACGCAAATGCACACGATCAAGCCTAAGGACTCACTTGAAGATATCACAACACAACTCTAAAAGATAAACAAAGGCATACAAGCATTATATTACAAGCCAGGGCCTCGAGGGCTCGAATACATAAGCTTGATGTCAACAAGCATCAACGGAAGCATCAGATATCTAAGTACAGATATAAAAGATAAAACAGAAAGGCCTTAAGAAGGCGAGGCAAAACAAAGACTACGATCTAAAAGGCGCAGGCCTCCTGCCTGGGACCCTCCGATCCTACTCCTGGTCGTCGGCAAGCTCGTAGTAGTAACCACCCTTCGGGTAGTAGTAGCAGTCGTCGACGGGGGCAGCTGGCTTCGGGGCTCCGTCATCTGGTTGCATCAAACGGATATGGGGAAAAAGAGGAAGCAAAGCAACTGTGAGTACTCATCCGAAGTACTCAGCAAGCAAGGATCTACACTACATATGCAACATTATCAAAGAAAGGATGTATATGTGGACTGGGCTACAGAAATGCCAGAATAGAAAGAAGGCCTAGTCTTATCAAAGACTAGCATCTTCAGCGGTCTTGCAGCATTAGAAGAGTGTAGAATAGCACAGTATAAAGTAGTAGCAGTAATCAGTATCAACCTCGGCCAGAGATCCTTTCTAAACTCCCCGCGAGAAAGCAATCCCAGAGCCATACTATCCATTTCTCATCATAAGTATCCAGTTCTAGTTGTATCAATCGGGATACAACTCCAAGCGTCCGTTATCGAGGATCCGGCTATGCATAGATTAGTTATTCCCTGCAGGGGTGCACCAACTTACCCACCACGCTCGCTTAACTCCAGCCGGACACACTTTTCTGGGTCATGTCCAGCCTCGGCCAAACGACACACCGTAGCCCTACCTAGAGCTCAGCAGAGAGGTCCCCGCCGGTCTACAACCTAAGCACTCAGGGGTCTTGGGCCATCGCCCTGTGCACTCCGGGTCGTTGCGAGCAGGGCGAATCTCGGTACCACCACTACAGGATGGCGCCAGCCCAGCCATGCCGCAATGCTGAACTGGACGTCTGACAGACCTTTCGGCTGATACCACGATGCAGAGTGCCCATAACTTTCCCGTGTGATGGTTAGTGCTATCGGGCCAGAGGCGCACTCAGAGCACATATCCAAATCGTTAGTGTATTGGTAGTGCGGTAACGAGCAGAGACTCACAATCGATGTGACCCCGTCGCCCTGTCTTGAGGACTTGCGGCAAGGGCTAAGAACCGGCCATGCCTCGTATTTATCTCTCGGGCACCCTCCAGGTCAACCCGTCTCCACATCACTCGCGGGTACCCCTCAGGGTCAACCCGCCTTTCCAAGTAACAGTTGTAAAGTCCAATTATCCGTGTGTCCATAACATCTGGGGAATCCGAGGTATCACCCTCGTTGGATTCCTACTCGATGTATCCGTCAAGGTGAACTCGGAGGCTTCACTCTCGATGGGTTCACACTTGAGGTGTTGCACGACAGCGTCGTTATCGGAAGTGGTGAAGGAGGAATCACCCTCGATGACCATGACCGAGTAACTACTCCAAGGAGTTAACATCGGAAGTGCTTACGAGGTATCACCCTAGGCACTCGATAGTAACGCTGCAGTGTCGTACAGATAAAGGGGGTGTGATGTGCGGTGCCGAGGCCTGGTTGTCGAGTCTTCCGATAATCCAGCAGGGCAACTGGGACAAGTGGGGTCACTGGGGTACACTAACTAGCCTATTCTAATCAGTTTAGGATAAGCAGATAATTATCAAAAGCAGATTACAAAAACAGGCTATGCATCAGATATAGGAATGCAGTAACAACAGCAATTCTAATGCAAGCATAAGCGAGAAGAGAATAGGCGATATAGGCATGCTCATGGGGGGGTGCTTGCCTGGAAGCTCTGCTGCAAAGGTCTGGTCGTCAGGGGTGTAGTTGATGTCAGGAGCAGCGTCAGTCTCGGGGGCTACGTCAGTACCGGGATCTACCGAGAGAGAAGAGGGGAAGGAAAACAAATAAATACACAGCAATCATATGCAACACAGAGCATGACGTGGCGATATGTAGTGTTGATGGTGACCTAATGCAATGTTACACGTTGCAGACGGAGCGGGGATTTAACGGGAAAGTTTTCCCGATTCTGGACGTCTGTCAGACAGATGAACCAGAGGGGACGGTTCCATATTCAGGTAGTTAGGGGCACCTGACAGGCATGTGGTTAGCGTATCCGGATTTGTGTCGTTTTTCTGATCATTTTTCACATATAAAACATTTTCATCTGACTTACGGATTATTTTATATGATTTTTCAAAGCCTTCAAGTATTTTCTGGAATTACTGGATTTATTTTAATTCGAAATTAAAATACTAAAACCTTTTATTACACAGCCAGAGCCAGCCACAGTCAATGACATGTGGGGCCCCTGGGCTTGGTTGACCCAGTCAACGTTTGACTGGTCAACCAGCGAACAACGCATGTGGGCCCCGCTTGTCATACACACAGAACCATTTTCATTTGAAATAACATTTAATAAAAGGGGGGCCCATGTGTCAGTTGCACAGCTAGCTAACTAATTAAATAAATCCTAATCTATACACTAATCTAATCCTAACCTACACACTAATACACAACACACACGCGCGCGCGTACACACACAGCACGCATGGCCGCTCGGCCATGGCTAGCAGCAGCAGCCGGGGAGGGGGGGAAGCCACGCACGGGCCACGGCCCGGTGGGAGGCGGCGGCGAACACAGCCAGGCGACGGCGGGCGGCCGGGAGCGACAGGCGCGGCCGACGCAGTACAGGGAGCAGCAGCGGCGGGCGTGGCCAGTGCGGGGCGACGACGGACTAGCAACGGGGCGAACGTGGGTGTGGGCAGTGGCAGCCGAGGCCAGGGTAGGCAGGGCGCGCGACCAGGGGGTCGCGGGCACGGGCGATACGCGGCGGGATCGCGGGCAGTGGCGCGGTGAGCGCGTGCTCGGGCGCGACGGGCGCAGCTCCGGGCAGGGGATGTGGGGCGGCGACCTACGACATCGGGAGCAAGGGAAAAAGTGGGGGCGGAGGAGGAGGCTCACTGCGGAGGCCGCAGGCAAGCTCGGGAGGGGTCGGGGACGAGTCAGAGCGACGTATCGACGCGGTGGATGACGACGGCCGAAGGTAGAAGAAGGGCTCGATCCCGACGATGGAGTGGATGCCGATTTGAGCTCGTGGATGCAGATGATGAAGCGAACGATGACGAAGAGCGGGGACATGGTATCATGGCATGGGGGCGACGGAGAGCGCACGGACAACGATGGCTATGGCGACGAGGCTTCGATTGCGGGCTATGGGGATGAGAGTGATCGAAGGAGAGAGGTAATGGGTGCTAGGGTTTGTCCAGGGGGTGCGGGGTGTTCTTATGCAACACGGGGGGTCGTCGGATGCTCGACACGGCGTCAATCGTCGGCGTGGATGGCGTGCGTGCGTGCACAACGCCATGGCCTCCCTGACTCTATACAGAGGTGGGGGAAAAGGCTAGGTGGGCTTGGGCTGGCACTGTAGCACTGGGCTACAAGTGCACAGTAGTGCAGGCCTTTCTCTTTCTATTTCATTTAATTTACTGTTATATTTTATTATTAGTAGATTTTAGATTTATAAAAATATGAGACAACACCTAAATTAGTGTTTTCAATTAGCCCTCTGCCACAAAAAATTTCACTCGCAAATAAAATAGTTTGGTAGTTTATAAATTTTAAAAGGCATTTAATTAATTGTTTAAGTTGCTACTTTATATAATTTAGTGCATTTAAATATTTTATAAAAAAAGAAGATTCCTCCACCATAATTACTTATGATTTATTTGTCACCTCCAGAACATTTTAGTTTTAATATTTGAAAACTTTTGTTGTTTTCCTTGATTTTAAATTTGAATTTGAACGGGGTTTGAATCAACGCGAGTTTAACAACAGTAATCGTGGTGATGTGGCATCATTAGTAGGGAATTACTGTAGCTTAATTATCCGGGCGTTACAAATCTCCTCCACTACAAGAAATCTCGTCCCGAGATTTAAGAGGTGGAGTAAGGGATATGGGGACGGAGGTCTGGAAGGATTAGCCTCCGGTACTTGTCTCAGGGAAGGAGTTTTAGAAGCATCTGGGAATGTATCAAGAGCGATATAAGAAAGTCCAACAAATTTCAATCAGACAGGCATCCAACTGATGCCTAAAACAGATGATGAAGGGTTTCAGAGCAATGAAGAATAATGTTGCATCTGACACCGGAATAAAACATGGTAAGGTAATTAGCTCATGATTTACATATGAAGACAAGTGCAAAGAATACTTCAGAATCAAGGATGTATAGAAGAGTCAGGCTCCGATCCTTTGGAGCTATGGTGAGGGTGAATCAAAAGTAGAGAGAACAGTGACATCTTACCGGTCACGACAACAAGGTATGTCAGAGCATAGTCTGTCAGTTATGTCGGCAACAACATCGGTACCAAGGGCGAGGGACGAAGAGAACCATTTTCCTGCTTGTTGGAACGAGGCGGACCAATAGGCAAAGTTCTCGTCCATCGATGGTTACCGGAATGTCATCAACAATAGTAACGGGGTCTCACTGACAAGGTTGTACATCGGGGTGTTTTGTAAGCAGGGAATTATTTCTGCTTATATCATATAGATCACAAGAAAAGTTAAACAAATCAATGGAAAGGAAAATGTGTTTATACACAAGAATTAGGAGTGTATTTTTTTCCAAGGAAAAGCAGAACATGATATAACTGACAGTACAATAGGTACAAAATCATATAGATAAATGGGCGAGGGAAAAATCATATAGATCAAGAAGCATTTGGCAATGTGCCTCTAGTGTTCTTATTGACATTCGGAGTACCACAGTTATGCTTCGAGGTAGCATTGGTATGGTGTTTCAAGTAAAAGGTTGGATCTGAAGAGCGCAAGAGTTGCAAAGGAACAATTCACAGATACAAGATGAACTTATATCAAGGGAACAATTGATTTAAGAGAAGCTTCCATGATAAGTTCTGCATCGTGTCCATGGGCATGAACGCAAAGGTTAAAGGTCGACCCCCACTTCTTCAATGCATAACCTTTCATTCACTTCTCATTTTCGAAGAAATTGTAGTGCTGAAAATTTAACTAGTGAAGCACCAGAAAAGTATGACTCGCATATCTTCGAGTTCACACGGAGTAGGAAAAGCATAGGTTCAACCCATCGGGACATTTTTACAAAGCTATACAACACAACAACAGGAGCGACGGGTACACGCTCGAAAGCAAAGGGCTGGCGATTCGGAGTAGATGATACAATTCGCCAGAGACATTTTGTATCAGGGGAAATTCGTCAATGAGTTAAAATACGAAGGAGCTGCCGGATAGTAATCCACCAAAAGATCAGGTGGTCCGCAAGGATCTGGTGCGAGAATCGGTACTCAACCAGAAGAAAAAGGGATGCCAAAGAATCGGTTTATGGAAACATCTGAATAAACCGAAGCTTGAATACGAAGGATTTACTATTCCAAAATCGGAGGATTAGAGGCAGAGGCTCTGATAAAAAGATGGGTATGTTGAATAGAATTAGATGGTCAATCAATCAAGGATTGATTTACCGAGAACCAGTTTATGTTCAGAACGACGTCAGAGCCGGAAGGATGAATTAGTAGGAAACAATTGATGATTGCGAGTATTCGTAGCAGATTGAATCAAGGGGCTCAAAATAGTGATGACAAGAGATGTCAACGGAGATTAATAGACATAGGGAATTAACCATAAGGCAAGCAGGCAAGAATTTCAAGAGGAATAGTCGGCAGAATTTTTTTGGGAGATCGGATAGCAAAACGAAGTATTTCGTGAAACACAAGATCAACTGGGGATGAACGAATCCCCGATACGTATGAAGATTTAGTCGTAGGTGTGTTCAGACGGAAAGGAACTGCAAGGCAGTAGGTTCAGAGAATTCTCGAAATGTCGAATAGTATTTCGATATGTCGGATGGAACCCGAGAGTAACTGGAATGAATATATGAACGACGAGTGTAAGTAGTTATCCATCGGAGTTTATCGGTGGTCGGGGAATATCTTTAGAGTCTTCAGATGAAGCAGATGATCATCTGGACTGGGGGGGGGGCTCTCCGGGGAGAATCAGTTACGTGAACCTAATGTCAGAGTTAGTAAAATGTTTAACCCGAGTAGACGAGAGATCAGAATCCCAGAGTATCGACGAGGAAAAAAATCCTAATACCACCCAGTTGGCGACGTGGGGCCATAAGCCACACAGCCAAGTTAGTAAAACAGTTTTCGGACGACTAGACTCAACTTCAGCCAAGGAGTTAGAAAGGGGGTTCCTACAGGCATTCGGCTCTGATACCAACCTATTACACCCCCGGCTTAATCGTGCACTAACCATACACACAAATGCACACGATCAAGCCTAAGGACTCACTTGAAGATATCACAACACAACTCTAAAACATAAACAAAGGCATACAAGCATTATATTACAAGCCAGGGCCTCGAGGGCTCGAATATATAAGCTTGATGTCAACAAGCATCAGCGGAAGCATCAGATATCTGAGTACAGATATAAAAGATAAAACGGAAAGGCCTTAAGAAGGCGGGGCAAAACAAAAACTACGATCGAAAAGGCGCAGGCCTCCTACCTGGGACCCTCCGATCCTAGTCCTGGTCATCGGCAAGCTCATAGTAGTAGCAGTCATCGACGGGGCCAGCTGGCTCCGAGGCTCCATCATCTGGTTGCATCAAATGGATATGGGTAAAAAGAGGAAGCAAAGCAACCGTGAGTACTCATCCAAAGTACTCAGCAAGCAAGGATCTACACTACATATGCAACATTATCATAGAAAGGCTCCATATGTGGACTGGGCTGCAGAAATGCCAGAATAGAGAGAAGGCCTAGTCCAATCGAAGACTAGCATCTTCAGCGGTCTTGCAGCATTAGAAGAGTGTAGAATAGCACAGTATAAAGTAGTAGCAGTAATCAGTATCAACCTCGGCCAGAGATCCTTTCTCGACTCCCTGTGAGAAAGCAATCCCAGAGCCATACTATCCATTTCTCATCACAAGTATCCAGATCTAGTTGTATCGATCGGGATACAACTCCAAGCGTCCGTTACCGAGGATCCGGCTATGCATAGATTAGTTCTTCCCTGCAGGGGTGCACCAACTTACCCACCACGCTCGCTTAACTCCGGCCGGACACACTTTTCTGGGTCATGCCCAGCCTCGGCCAAACGACACACCGCAGCCCTACCTAGAGCTCAGCAGAGAGGTCCCCGCCGGTCTACAACCTAAGCACTCAGGGGTCTTGGGCCATCGCCCTGTCCACTCTGGGTCGTTGCGAACATGGCGAATCTCGGTACCACCACTACAGGATGGCGCCTGCCCAGCCGTGCCGCAATGACGAACTGGACGTCTGACAGAGCTTTCGGCTGATACCATGATGCAGAGTGCCCATAACTTGCCCACTCAGATCACATATCCAAATCATTAGTGTATTGGTAGTGCGGTAACGAGCAGAGACTCACGATCGATGTGACGCCTTCGCCCCATCTCGAGGACTTGTGGCAAGGGCTAAGAATGCCCGGCCATGCCTCGTATTTATCTCTCGGGCACCCTCCAGGTCAACCCGTCTCCACATCACTCGCGGGTACCCCTCAGGGTCGACCCGCCTTTTCAAGTAATTGTTGTAAAGTCCAAGTATCCATGTGTCCATAACATCTGGGGAATCTGAGGTATCACCCTCGTTGGATTCCTACTCGATGTATCCATCAAGGTGAACTCGGAGGCATCACCCTCGATGGGTTCACACTTGAGGTGTTGCACGACAGCGTCGTTATCGGAAGTGCTTACGAGGTATCACCCTCGGCACTTGATAGTAACGCTGCAGTGTCATACAGATAAAGGGGGTGTGATGTGCGGTGCCGGGGCCTGGTTGTCGAGTCCTCCGATAATCCAGTGGTGCAACTGGGACAAGTGGGGTCACTGGGGTACACTAACCATCCTATTCTAATCAGTTTAGGATAAGCAGGTAATTATCAAAAGCAGGTTACAAAAACAGGCTATGCATCAGATATAGGAAAGCAGTAACAACAACAATTCTAATGCAAGCATAAGAGAGACGAGAATATGCGATATAGGCATGCTAACGGGGGGGTGCTTGCCTGGAAGCTCTGCTGCAAAGGTCTGGTCGTCAGGGGTGTAGTCGATGTCAGGAGCAGCGTCAGTCTCGGGGGCTACGTCAGTACCGGGATCTATCGAGAGAGAAGAGGGGAAGGAAAACAAATAAATACGCAGCAATCATATGCTACACAGAGCATGACGTGATGATATGCAGTGTTGGTGGTGACCTAATGCAATGTTACACATTGCAGACGGAGCGGGGATTTAATGGGAAAGTTTTCCCGGTTCCGGACTGCTGTCAGACAGATGAACCGGAGGGGACGGTTCCATGTTCAGGTAGTTAGGGGCACCTGACAGGCATGTGGTTAGCGTATCCAAACTTGTCTCATTTTTCTGATCATTTTTCATATATAAAACATTTTCATCCGACTTACGGATTATTTTATATGATTTTTCAAAGCCTTCAAGTATTTTCTGGAATTACTGGATTTATTTTAATTCGAAATTAAAATACTAAAACCTTTTATTACACAGCCAGAGCCAGCCACAGTCAATGACATGTGTGGCCCCTGGGCTGGGTTGACCCAGTCAACGTTTGACTGGTCAACCAGCGAACAGTGCATGTGGGCCCCGCTTGTCATACACACAGAACCATTTTCATTTGAATTAACATTTAATAAAAAAGGGGGCCCACGTGTCAGTCGCACAGCTAGCTAACTAGTTAAATAAATCCTAATCTATACACTAATCTAATCCTAAACTACACAATAATACACAACACACACGCGCGCGCGTACACACACAGCACGCATGGCCGCTCGGCCATGGCCAGCAGCAGCCGGCGGGAGGGGGGGGAAGCCACGCATGGGCCGCGGCCCGGTGGGAGGCGGTGGCGAACGGAGCCAGGTGACGGCGGGCGGCCAGGAGCGACAGGCGCGGCCGACGCAGTAGAGGGAGCAGCAGCAAAGCGGCAGCAGTGGCGGGCGTGGCCAGTGCGAGGCGATGGCGGACTAGCAGCGGGGCGAACATGGGTATGGGCAACGACGGCCGAGGCCAGGGTAGGCAGGGCACGATCGCCGTCACGATGCTTGCCCCGGCGGTGTTCCGGCACCACCTTGAGAGAGGGGGAGAGAGCCCCCCCTCCTTCTTCTTCTTCTTCTTCTTCCTTGGCCTCCCCCTAGATGGGAGGAGAGCTCCCCCTCTGGTCCATGGTCTCCATGGCGGCAGAGGGGTGGGAGCCCCTCCGAGATTGGATCTCCCTCTCTGTTCTCTTCTGTTTTGTGTTCCCCAGATCTGACCCTTCACCATTTCTTAAATTCCCGGAGATCTGTAACTCCGATTGCACTGAAATTTTTACACGATTTTTTTCCATAAATTATCTTTCTTGCGCCAGAAGAAGGGCCCAAACCGAAGTTCGAGGAGGGCAAAAGATACCTATCATGTGAGGCATAATCCAATTGAAAATTAAAATCATGATGACAAGTTTCATGGTTATCATGTTTCTTTATAGCATACATTTCATCACAATAATCATCATAGATAGCAACTTTGTAGTCATAATCAATTGGAACCTCTTCCGAAATAGAGGATTCATCACTAAATAAAGTCATGACCTCTCCAAATCCAATTTCATCAATATTGTAATAAGATTCAACACCCTCCAAAATAGTGGGATCATTAGTACCTAGAGTTGACACTCTTCCAAACCCACTTTCATCAATATAATCATCGTAAATAGGAGGCATGCTATCATTATGATAAATTTGCGCATCAAAACTTGGGGGACTAAAAATATCATCTTCATCAAACATAGCATCCCCAAGCTTGTAGCTTTGCATATCATTAGCATCATGGATATTCAAGGAATTCATACTAACAACATTGCAATCATGCTCATCATTCAAAAATTTAGTGCCAAACATTTTATAGACTTCTTCTTCTAACACTTCAGCATAATTTTCCTTTCCATCATATTCACGAAAGACATTAGAAAGATGAAGCATATGAGGCAACCTCAATTCCATTTTTTGTAGTTTTCTTTTATAAACTAAACTAGTGATAAAATAAGAAACTAAAAGATTCGATTGCAAGATCCAAAGATATACCTTCAAGCACTAACCTTCCCGTGTCGGGGTACGACACCTATGGGATCCCGAGAGACCCCTTTACGATTCGGCGGGGGGAGAGGTATACGCAAAGAGCAGAACCAATGATCGACGCGGGAAGTTTTTACCCAGGTTCGGGCCGCTGATCAGCGTAAAACCCTACTCCTGCCTTGTGTTCTTATTGATGTTCTTGAGCCCAGCCTTCAGGAGCGCTCGCAATGAACAGTACGTTCAAAGAGCAGCTACGCATGCAGAATGGGCCAGAAGTTCTCTTCCTCTGTAGCAGTTGCCTTGGGCCTCCTTTTATATGCTCAAAGGGGTCTCCACAGTGGCAAAATGTACATACATTGAGGTGTAAAGTAGCTACAGGGTGTCATACCTAACCCCTGATGGATTAGGATAAGTGCATTTAATGCACCGTGAGGTGTCCGTTTAGGTGTCCTCACTTTCTTGGGGATGGAAAAAGGGGCCATCCCATCAGCACCGCTTAAGCTCTCCTCCACTGGCGCGTTGCCACGCATCCAGAGAAGGACCCAGAATGTCAGACACGTTACTGTGGCGAAGCGGTGGCACAGTGGCAAAATCTCGCCAAGCGCTGAGCCTTGCCGGACGCCAAGCCTTGCCGGGTGCCAGGGCTTGCCGGGCGCCAAGCTTTGCTGGGAACCAAGCCTTGCCGGGCGCCGAGGCTCGCCGGGCTCCACGGGCCATCCCGGCAGAGGATCTTGCCGGGGAAGCTGGCCTTCGAATTTCAGTCCTTATTAACTCCTGATCCTCAGGTCTCTGACTTGATGATTTCCTTGATGGCTTGAATCGACCTCGAGCTAATCCCGGCAAGCCTTGCCGCAAGGATGGCTACAACTGCCCGTGCACAAGTACGGGGTACTAGTGGCCCAATACTTAGTACACCGACAGGAGCCCCCGGGCCTAGGCCATACATGAGTGCGAGGCGTTGTTGGGCTAGGCCCAAACAGTGCACGGGCATGCGTGGCAGGGAATTAACTGCTCGTAAATATCTCATTTTACTGTGCCCCCCACTACTCGCACGGAGCGCGCGACGTGGGAAGCGTGCCAAAAAGGCTGCAAACTGTCTCGCGCCTATAGAGGCGCATTCATATTGGGGGATAAACAAGGAGGCCCCGCTCCTTCCCCATAAAAAGGAGAAGTCGCGGAGACGCAAACCTATTTACCCCCCTCTTCTTCCCAATCTGGCCATCGCCATCACCTTCCTCTTCTCGAGCTCAGAGCGAAACCTTTTTCCTCTTCCGCCCGCTGCTCCCGCGCTCGCTCCGCCCCTTGCTTCCGTCCTCACAGTCGCCATGCCGCCCAAGGCCAGCAAAGGCAAGGGCACGGACAAGGAGGCGAAAGCCGAAGTTTCGGAGAGCGAACTGGTGAAGATGCGGAAGAGGCTCGTCGTCTTCCCTCCGACGCTCAACGCCGAAACTTTGAAGGGGCGATACCAATGCATGTGGCCGAAGGGAACGCAAGCTCACCCCGCCACACGCGTAATCCCAGGTGCTTGTTCCAAAGGTGGATCGGACAGATACCCCTTCTTCACTGCATATTTCTATTGCGGGCTCTGTCCCCCCTTTTCCGATTTCTTCAATGACATCATGTACACATACAGCTTCCGCCTTCTTGATTTCACGCCGAATGCCGTATTTTGCATGTCTATCTTTGCCCATCTCTGTGAGAATTTCGCTGGCGTGATCCCCAATTCTGCTCTTTTCCACCATTATTTCTACCCTCGTATCCAAAAAGGAGAGGCTCTCTCTGGATCTATTACCTGGATTCCAAGGGCTTGGAACAAAGAGATATACCCAGAGGGAGTTTACCGTGAAAAGTGGGACGAGTGGCGGGCCGAATGGTGCTGGATCCAGGAAGCAGATCCTCATCCTTTTTGTCATCCTCGGCGACAGAAGGTGGTCCGCGGCAATGATTGGGGCGATCTCGCCGCAGAAGACGAGAAGCTCACAATCGCCACTACCAGGATACTTCGCTTGAAGGCTGCCGGGCTGACAATGGAGATGATCGGCTTCGAATTTCTCCGCCGCCGCATCGCCCCTCTGCAGAACAGGGGAAGGCTAGCCTGGGAGTAAAAGAACGCGGCAGATGTCATGAGGCTGCGCCCCGGGCTGAACAACAATCTGACCGCTATGCAGCTTGGCGCTCTCCGCCAAAAGTTATTCCAGCGTGAGGACAAGCACCGGCTGCCGGCAAGGATCGTCCCCTTGTGCAACAACTCTGCCTTGCGGTCAATCATTGCCTTCTTGCCGATGTTCAACGCCCACGGCCTTGACCCGACCTGGGTCGAGCCAAGCGAGGAAGAAGCACCGAAATTCTTTGACAATTTGACGGAGAAGCCTGTCCGGCAAGAGTCAGATCTTATCCGCGCCACCACTGATCAGGAGGTAGCCTACATCGCTACCAGAGTGGAGGAGGCGAATCTTGCCGCGGAGGCCGGCAACGTTGGCTTCACAGAGTGGGAAGCCAGCGACGCAGAGGTGGTAGTGGAGGCAAAGCCTGCCGAGGAGAACAAGGTTGCCGGGGAAGAAGGCGGCGCAGTCGCTGAGAGCTCATCCGGCGAAGACACGGCCGAAGAGGAGACGCGAGAAGAGCCCTCGCCCCTGAAGAAGACAAAGCGTGTCCTTCGGAAAGCTGCATCAGGCATCCCGGCAAGCCAGCCTACTTCGAGCGGTGAATCCCCCGGCAAGAAAGTGGCCGGCAAGGCTGGACCGCGGCAGGGGGCTCGTCAACAGCCCGCGCGGCCGCGAGACCCACACCAGCGACCACTGCTGGGGCGGCAGGAGGGTCTCGTACTACCGCGCCGGAGACTGCCCCAGCGCCTGCCATAGCCAACCGGCCCAGGACCCCTCCTCCGCCTCCCCACTCAGACACCGCAACGGAGGTCGAATTCAACATCTCCGGCTTTAGTCCAGAGCGAGAGGAAGAAGAGTGAGTGTTTGCCACAGCTTCTACCTTCCAATATGCATCAATCTTACTGACTTGCTTGTATTGTTTCCGCAGTGATACAGAAACCTTGCTGGAGAGGATGGCGAAGAGGTCAAGGACTTCTACGGGCGACGAGCCCCCGGCGGGCTCCACGAGCGTGCCAGAAACTGTCGTTGTCAGCCCGGAGCCCAGTCCTCAACGCAGCCCCCAGCACAGCCCCCAGCGTAAGTTCATCGTCCCTTTTTCTGCTGACTGGTGCCGAGGCTTTCATTCTTGCCGCTGATATCTTTGGGTTTGCAGGAGAAGGATGGCAACAAGGAGAAGATATCCCCATTGTGCCTCCTTCATCGACCGCTCCGCCCACAAGCACATCCCCGGCAAGAGATCCTGCCGACGAGCCCGTCCTGATTGGGGAGGAGCCGACAAGCACGGACTCCGGCAACCCACCCCCGGCAACTGGAGTTGCCGGGAGAAGCGAAGCCACCTCTCGACAGCCCGACGCAGGTACTCGGTCACCTCAGAGTGCTTGTTATTCTTTTCCTCTTATCTCTTTATCTTTAGTCACTTCAAAATCCAAAACTCGATCTTATTCTGTCTTCCTCCTTCGCCCTTCAGAGTTCCCTGTGATGGAACATATGGACGTCGACGTCGTCATCGAGGAGACCGCCAGGGATGCCGCTGCCGAAGCGGACAGGATCGCTGCTAGCGAGGCCACGAAGGATGAAGTTGCCGGGGCTGGTGATGCTCTTGACGGGGAGGCCACCAAGACAGCACAAGAGGAAATCGCCGAAGAACCTGCTGAAGAGGGCGACAGGGAGGTGGAGGACCACACTGACAGCATTCCTGCCGCAGGAGCGCCAGGCGCTGCACCGGCCATAGAGCCCCCTGTCACTGGTGAGGCGGCCACTGAAGACCAGCAATCGACATCTGAAGGCCCCTCATCCAGCAAGTATCTCAAGGTTGGCGAGAATCTATTCATCAACTTGCCAGGGACGGCAAGCACTGAGGCACCAGCCGAAGGAGAAATTTTTGAGGAAATTATTGCCGCTGCCGGGCTCGAAGTCATTGATGATCCCAGCGCTAGCAGCGGCAAGTCTGAAGAGGATCAGCTCCTTCAGGCCATGGGCGAGAATTTCCGCAAACTCCAGGCTCTCCATCGTGCCCGAAAAGAGAAGGCGGACTCCAGAATGGCAGTTGTCGAGGCAGCCGAAGTGGATTTTCAAAGGCGCGTCGCACAAATGCAAATCTGGCACGCCGAGGCCCTCCAAGAGCTGGTTGCCGGCCGAGAACAAGTGAGCCAGCAATGGAATGAAATCCTCCTGAAGCAATCAGATATGGAGAAGGCACATGATGAAGCTGTTGAAAGGATTGCTGCCGAAGATGCTCTCCTGACGGGGCGCCGCATTGCTCTTGATGCTTACGAAGAAGATCTCACCGCACGTGAGCAGGCGCTCGCCGCCAAGCTTCGTAGCAAGGATGAAGACATCGAAAACCTTGTCGCGCAGCAGACCCAGGAGCTGGAGCAGAAACACAAGGAGGCGCTCAAAGCTCTGACTGCAAGTCATGCCGGCAAGCTCAAGAAGGTCGTCGATGCTGCCGAAGCTGCAGAGGCCGCCAAGAACGAGCTGAGCGACAAAGTGAAGAGGCTGGAAACAGATCTCGAAGATCACGGCAAGGAGCTCTCGACGCTCAAGGGGGACAGGGAAAAAACCCTCCACTCCTTGGCGGAGATGCAAGTTGCCCTGTCCGACAAGACCAAGCAGCTTTCCTCTGCAGCTGATAGTATTGCGGTTCTGGAGCTGAAGCTGACCACGCTGCAGAAGTCTCTCGAGGCCGGCAAGGCCCGTGAGAGGGCTCTACTCAAGGATCTCCAAGGAGAGAGGAACCTGCTCAAGAGCGCCGCCGCTGCCCAAAACGAGTACGAGAAGAGAGTGGAGATCTGGGCTGGCCGTCTCATCGCCACCGCGGAGAAGCTTACCGCAGAACTGTCAACCATGGGCTTGTCGAACTTCAGATATTCTTCCGAGGAAAGAATATCTCCAAGCGCCAGGTTGACGATGTTCTTTGAAAGCATCATCAACGCGTTGAGGGCGCTCCAATCCAGCCGGGCGACCCAACTGGTGAACGAGACTCGCCAGCTTTGCCGGGCCGTCCTTCGCAAGGTGCTCATCAAGGTGGTGCACAGCAATCCTGGCATCGACCTTTCCAACGCACTCGGCCATCTGCCGAAGGATGCAAATGTTGAGGCGCTTGAAAAGTGCATCGCGCCAATCCTTGAGAAGGTGGACTCCATCAAAAGGATCGAAGGCCAGCGCAGGGATTGAGTGCTTCCCTTTTATTCTTGCCGCCATCATCTCATGTAAAAGACAATTAAGTCTCAAGTTAGAACCGCGGCAACTCATGGATGCAATATAATTTGACTATGTTTAGGCTCATGCTTGCTACTTTCCTTGTCTGATTCCTTTATGTATGGAGTTCATCCTACGCTTACTGAAAAACTTGCTGGCGCGCAACCTGCCGCGAGCGCTAGGTGCGGGACTTCAGCAGCCTGCCGGAGGCGCAGCGGCCGGCAAGACTCCTTGGTGTTCTCAGTGCAGCCACTTAAATCGTTGAGCGGACTCAAAACAAAATAAGGGCGCAACCGATTACAGCAAGGGTTCCTTCGCGTGCAGATTTTCCATACAAGAATCGGAATCGTCCAAGGAAAGAACTTGGTAATTAAAGAAAAACTTGCTCTGAGTTTTTTGGACTTAGCTTTCTGGCTTTGTTCTTCCTCCGGCAAGTATCGATTCCGAACGTCACCAACTGGTATTCACATCTCCCTTCCCCCCCGGCAAATGTGCACGTGAGGAATCCTTCTGTCTTTGAGAAAAAGAAAGAAGAGAAAATAAAGGGATGAAACCTTGGCGGTTCGTTAGAACTTACCGGTATCAGGTGTCATACAACATCTTAGACAAACATGCATATATGAATATGAAAATGGGAATCAATAAGGGAATGTGCAACACTTAAATTTATTCATCTGTGCTCAGGGTCTGCGCCTGGCTTTGTACAAAGGATTATATGCCTTGTCGGCAAGACTTGTACAAAAGGGTGGTTGCCAGGGGCCCCCGGCAACCGCGCCTTATGGGTAGAACTTGCGAAGATGTTCGATATTCCAGGAATTGCTCACTGGAACGCCATCTTCGGTCTCCAGGCGGACAGCGCCGGGCCTGGTGACTCGTACTACCCGATAAGGGCCTTCCCACTTTGGCGTCAACTTGTTTGAATTCTTGGCGGACTGAATCCGTCGAAGAACAAGGTCGCCTTCTCAAGGCTTCGGGCATGAACTTTGCGGCTATGGTAGCGGCGCAAAGCTTGCTGGTAGCGTGCAGCTCGCACAGCAGCCTGAAGATGATTCTCCTCAAGGAGCATAGCGTCATCTTGCCGCAGTTGCTCTTGCTCGAGCTCATCATAAGCGAGCACTCGAGGAGATCCGTATATGAGTTCCGTGGGGAGAACTGCTTCCGCTCCGTAGACCAGAGCGAAGGGCGTCTGGCCGGTGGCTCGATTTGGTGTCGTTCTGATTGACCAAAGAACCGTCGGCAACTCATCAATCCAGCGTCTTCCGCACTTTTTCAGCCTGTCAAAAGTTCTGGTCCTGAGACCGCGCAACACTTCAGCATTGGCCCTCTCTGCTTGGCCGTTGCTTCTCGGGTGAGCAACAGAGGCAAAACAAATCTTGCCGCCAAGGTCTTGGATATACTGCATGAAGGTGCGACTTGTGAACTGCGTGCCGTTGTCGGTGATGATCCTGTTAGGCACACCGAAACGGCAAAAAATTCCTTTGAAGAACTTGACAGCCGACTGCGCTGTCACCTTCCTCACTGCTTCCACCTCCGGCCACTTTGTGAACTTGTCGATAGCAACGTACAAGTACTCAAAGCCCCCGGTAGCACGGGGGAAGGGGCCCAGTATGTCGAGCCCCCAGACCGAGAATGGCCAGGAGAGAGGGATTGTTTGAAGAGCTTGAGCTGGCTGATGTAATTTCTTCGAATGAAACTGGCACGCTTCACACTTGGTTACTAGTGCAGTCGCATCCTGTAGTGCGGTAGGCCAAAGGAAACCTTGCGGAATGCTTTTCTGGCAAGCGCTCTTGACCCTATGTGGGAACCACATATGCCCCCATGAATCTCTGCCAACAGCTGTAGTCCATCCTCCCGAGAAATGCACTTCAATTTCACACCGTTTGGTCTCTTTCTGTACAGGACGTCATCGACGAACTTGTACATAACAGACCGACGGGCTACTCTCTTCGCTTCTTCTTGTTCCTCAGGGAGTTCACCTGTCTGAAGGAAATGGACAATGTGCTGTGCCCATGCTGGAGCCTGAGGCTCGACAACTAGGACTAAAGGCATCTCCTCTGCTGGGGGAACATTTGTCTCAACAGCAAGGGCCTGAGGCCCTGCCGGAGCCTGTTGTTCCCCGGCAGGCGTGTCGATCCCGGCAACTTCCTTGCCGGCGGCTCCGGGGAGCTCTGCCGGGAAGTACTGGCCAGAGTTCAACTTCCTTCTTTTTTCTTGCCGCATCGACGGCGCCACGGATGGTTGAGTCAATTGGAGCACAAAAGTTCCTGGTTCCACAGGCAACTTGAGGGCAGCACGCTTTGATAGGTCGTCAGCGATATTGTTCTCGGCACAAGGAACGTGCTCCATTTGGAGACCGTCAAAGCGCTCTTCCAATTTTCTTACTTCATCCACGTAGGCTTGCATCAATGGACTTTGATAGCTCTTGTTAACCTGCCTGACGACAAGCTGTGAATCGCCTTTGATGACGAGCTTTTTGATACCAAGGTCTGCCGCGATCCTGAGACCGGCAAGCAAACCCTCGTATTCTGCAGTGTTGTTGGTTGAACTCTCCCGGGGAAAGTGCATTTGGGCTACGTACTTGAGGTGCTCCCCGGTGGGTGCGACAAGCAGCACGCCAGCACCGGCGCCTTGCAGCGAAAAAGCCCCATCAAAGTACATAACCCATTGCTGATCGATTTCCTTGCCGGGGAGAATTGTTTCTTGAACTTCTTTGTCTGGCGTTGGGGTCCATTCTGCAAAGAACTCCGCCAAGGCCCTGCTCTGAATTCTCGAAGTGCTTTCAAATTTGAGGCCAAAGCTGGACAATTCCAACGCCCACCCCACAATCCTGCCGGTTGCCTCCGGATTTTGCAAAATCCGTTGCAACGGAAAGCGAGTGACGACGGTGATCTCATGTGCTTGAAAATAATGGCGCAGCTTTCTTGAGGCCATAAGGAGGCCGAAAAGCAGCTTCTGCACCCCAGAATATCTTGATCTAGCCCCTTGTAAAAGAGAACTAACAAAATAAACTGGGCGCTGCACCACCTTCTTCTTCTGCACAAGTTCTTCTATTTGCACAGATCCTGTCTTGCCGGGATCAACCCTTGCCGGGGAAGATCTTGCTGCATCATCCGGCAGTCCTGCCGCTGGTGTTGCTTCCTCATCAGCTTCTCTCTGCGCCACTAGCGCAGCACTAACCACTTGATTTGTTGCCGCCAGATACAACAGCAACGGCTCTTGTGGTTTAGGCGCGACTAGCGTCGGCGGAGAGGAAAGGTATTTCTTCAAATCTTGCAACGCAGCCTCCGCTTCCGGAGTCCATTTCATTGGACCTGCCTTCTTCAAAATTTTGAAGAAGGGCAGGGCGCGCTCAGCAGATTTGGAAATAAACCTGCTTAGAGCAGCAACACAGCCGGCAAGACGACGCACATCCTTGACGCGTCTCGGCGCTTCAATTTGCTCAATGGCTTTGATCTTGTCGGGGTTCGCTTCGATTCCCCGGCAAGATACAAAGAATCCGAGGAGCTTGCCGGAAGGAACTCCGAACACGCACTTCTCAGGATTGAGCTTCAAGTTGATCTTGCGCAAGTTTGCAAATGTTTCTTCTATGTCTTGAATAAGCGTTGCTTTATCCTTAGTTTTGACCACTATATCATCCATATATGCCTCCATATTTCTATGGAGTTGTGGCTCAAAACCAATCTGGATTGCTCTGGCGAATGTTGAACCAGCACTTTTCAACTCGAAAGGCATTCGTATAAAACAATACGTACCACATGGGGTGATAAAGGCGGTCTTCTCTTCATCTTCCTTTGCCATAAAAATATGATGATACCCTGAATAAGCGTCAAGGAAGGACAGGAGATCACAACCAGCGGTGGCATCCACAATCTGGTCGATGCGCGGCAAGGGAAAGGGATATTTTGGACAAGCTTTATTGATATCTGTATAATCGATACAAAGCCTCCATTTCCCATTCGCTTTTCGCACTACAACCGGGTTGGCCAACCAAGTTGGATGGAGCACTCCTTTGACCAGTCCCGCCGCCTCCAGCTTCTTAATCTCTTCGGCAATGAATTCTTGCCGCTCCAAGGCCTGTTTCCTGACTCTTTGCTTGACGGGCCGCGCATGAGGACAGACAGCAAGGTGGTGCTCAATCACTTTCCTGGGAACACTGGGGATGTCAGACGGTTGCCATGCGAACACGTCGACATTCGCCCGCAGGAAAGCAACGAGCGCGCTTTCCTATTTGTCATCTAGGGCAGAACTTATGGTGAAAGTTCCCCCCGTTCCGTCCTCCCTAGCAGGCACCTTCTTGGTTTCCGGTGGAGCAGCCTTGGATTTCTTGTTCTTGCCGGTGGAACTCTCTGGTACGTCCTTGACGGAAGCGCAGATCTCCGAGGAGGCGCGCTTGCCAGAGTTCGCGCCAAGGTTCCTGCCGGTCTTCTTCTTCCCCCCGGGAGTTCCAGTGGCAGGAGCAGATGCCTTGACGGCAGGTGCTGCAACTGCTTCCCGGTAAAGTTGATCGGCACAGATGAGCGCGTCCTTCTTATCGGAATGGATAGTAATGACGCTCAACGGCCCGGGCATCTTCAACACATTGTACGCGTAGTGTGATGCCGCCATAAACTTAGCCAACGCTGGCCGACCAAGGATCCTATTGTATGACATGGGGATCTTGGCGACATCAAACACCACCTTTTTGGTCCTGAAGTTAAACTCGCTGCCGAATGTTACCGGCAGCGTGATCTTGCCCTTAGGCTGGGTTCTTCCCGAATTGACCCCTTGAAACGTACTTGTTTCCTCGAGGTCTTCGTCGGGAATCTGAAGCTTTGTGAGCATGTCTGGTGAGATTAAGTTTAGGCCGGCCCCGCCGTCAACTAACATCTTCGTCACCTTGAGGTTGCGAATTGTTGGGGAAACCAACAATGGCAAACACCCGACCGCAGTTGTGCGATCAGGGTGATCCTCGGCGTCAAAGATGATAGGCGTGCTGGACCACTTCAGAGGCCTACACGCATCGGGGGATGGCTCTGCCGCATTAACCTCCCGCATCCACTGTTTAAGTTGGCGGTGGGAAGAATGCAGCGAGGCACCCCCATCAATGCACATAGCCTCCGTAGCCTTCTGGAATTCCTGCTCACTGGATTCATCATCTTCCTCATCATCATCGCCTTCTTTATCTCGGCCCCGAGCGGGCCGATCCTTCTGCTGCTTGGCCTTGCCGCGGCGACCCCCTCGGCCACCGCGTTTCTTGCCGGACCCCTCAGCACCATCTTGGGCCTTCTCTTTGTCTCGCCTCTCGTATTCAGCCCTCTGCTTCTCGGCAAGCTGCTCAACTTGCCGGCAGTTCTGGAGATCGTGGCCCTTAGTGTGATGGATCTTGCAATACTACTTGCCGGAGTTCTCCGACTTGTCGGCAGCCGCCAAGGCCTGACAGGAAGGGCACCCGGCAAGATCCTTGCCGGGGTCACCAACCTTGGCCTTCTTGGCGGCGCCGGGGTTGTCAGATTCCTCGACAGCAAGCACGGCCTTGCCTCCGCGCTTCCTGTTCCGCCGCCGGCCTTTCCTTGACGGGGCCGCGGCGTCTTCATCCTCGGAGTCGCCTGCCGCGCCAACAGCCTCACCGGGGAGTTTCCTCCCCTCTTCAGCTCGAGCGCACTTGTCGGCCAGAGCATAAAGCTCGGCAATACTCCTGACTTTGTTCATCGCCAGCTCTTCCCGCATCCTGCGGTTACGCACGTTCTGGTGGAACGCGCTAATGACAGCGGCAGGATGAACGTCGGGAATGTTGTACTGCACTCGGCTGAACCTCTGCATAAACTTGCGCAGGGACTCGCCCTCCTTCTGAGGGATGATGTGCAAATCGCTCTCTTGGCCAGGAGCTTGGTGGCCTCCAACGAAGGCGCCAACAAACTAATGGCACAGATCTGACCAGGAAGAAATGGAATTCTCCAGCAGATGCATCAACCACGACCTGACGTTGGGCTTGAGCACCAACGGGAAGTAGTTGGCAAGTATCTTGTCATCTCGGCCCTCAGCAGCCTGCACCGCAATGGTGTAGATGCTCAGGAACTCCGAGGGATGGGTCTTACCGTCATATTTCTCTGGGACCTCCGGCTTGAAGGTTCGGGAATTGGGCCACCGGACTTGCCGCAGCTCACGGGTAAACGCCGGAGTCCCTACCTCATAAGGCAAGTCTCCTACGTTCCCTGGCGTAGGCTCGTCGGCAGCCGGCCCTGCGCGCTTATCAGAGTGATAGCGCGCTTCCCGTCGCCGCTCGATGGTTGTTCGAGCGTCCTCTTTGCCTCGTTCCTGGAGAACCAGACGCTGATCACGGCGCATCCATGGATCGGACGACGCCGTGGAAACTTCTTCATGGCGGTCGACTTGCAGAGTTGTCGGCCGCCGCTGATGCCGCGGAGGGGAGTGCACTGTAGTTGCACCACCTCCGCTTCTCTCTGCACCGGCTCGCACCGGATCAATGGGCCTCCGTTGTGAGGGCCCTGCCTCTTGCGGTCCATCCTTGTTGGCGAAGCCGATAAGGCTCCGGATAGTAGCTCGCCACTCCTCCATCTTCTCCGGGGCGGGAGGAAAATCGAGGAGCAGCTGTGCACGTGCCAAGGCTTCCGCTGGCGTAGGTGGTGGCGACAAGTGCGAGGTACGTGAGGTGCTCTGACTCCTAACCAAGTTAGAAGGAGCACCGCCACGGTCACGCGACCGCGCACCACCTCCGCCGGCAGCTCGGTGTGCATGCTGGTCCCGCGCATCTTGGGATCTATGCGCAGAAACCTTTTCGTGGGGACGCCCCGAACCATCAGAGCCATGATGTCGCTCATCTTGCACGACCTGAGTAGGTCGCGAGGGCTGCGCCGGCGCGGGAGCTCCAGCAGGCGCCCTTCGATCCCTAGAGTTAGTTGTGCCACCCGTAGGCAACACAGCACCATCTCTAGATCCAGCGGCGTGCAAGTTACCACTGCCACTGCGAACGATACCGCTCGCTTGGCTTGGGACACCAGAACACCGCGGGGGTTCTAGTCCTCTTCCTTCTGCACCCACACCGTCGCCTGTTTGCGAAGGCGCAGGCAAAACGGACCCGGACGGTTGCGCTGTCGCAGCGCTCTTCTTCTTGGGCGGCATGATGATGAAGATGATGAAGAAACTAGGGCGCCGATCACCAGATCGGGTTCACGCAACCTTCAATCCCCCTACCAGGCGCGCCAAAGATGTCGGGGTACAACACCTATGGGATCCCGAGAGACCCCTTTACGATTCGGCGGGGGGAGAGGTATACGCAAAGAGCAGAACCAATAATCGACGCGGGAAGTTTTTACCCAGGTTCGGGCCCCTGATCAGCGTAAAACCCTACTCCTGCCTTGTGTTCTTATTGATGTTCTTGAGCCCAGCCTTCAGGAGCGCTTGCAATGAACAGTACGTTCAAAGAGCAGCTACGCATGCAGAATGGGCCAGAAGTTCTCTTCCTCTGTAGCAGTTGCCTTGGGCCTCCTTTTATATGCTCAAAGGGGTCTCCACAGTGGCAAAATGTACATACATTGAGGTGTAAAGTAGCTACAGGGTATTGTGATGCCCCCGGCCCGATCGTGCACTAATCATACACGCAAATGCACACGATCAAGCCTAAGGACTCACGGGAAGATATCACAACACAACTCTAAAACATAAATAAAGTCATACAAGCTTTATATTACAAGCCAGGGGCCTCGAGGGCTCGAATACATAAGCTTGCGAACAAGCGTCAGCGGAAGCATCAGATATCTGAGTACAGATATGAAATAGAAACAGAAAGGCCTTTAGAACGGCGGGGCAAAATAAAACACTACGATCGAAAGGCGAAGGCCTCCTGCCTGGGACCCTCCGATCCTACTCCTGGTCGTCAGTCAACTCGTAGTAGTATCCATCCTCTGGGTAGTAGTAGTAACGATCGTCGGGGCATCTGTCTCAGGGGGCTCCGTCCTCTGGTCACGTCAAACTGATATGGGGAGAAAAAGGAAAACAAAGCAACCGTGAGTACTCAGAAGTACTCAGCAAGCAAGGATCTACACTACATATGCAACATTATCAAGGGGAGGCTGTATATGTGGACTGGGCTGCAGAAATGCCAGAATAGAGAGAAGGCCTAGTCCTATCGAAGACTAGCATCTTCAGCGGTCTTGCAGCAGTAGAAGAGAGTAGAACAATACCATATAATGTAGCAGTAATAATATCAACCTCACCCAGAGAACCTTTCTCGACTCCCTGCGAGAAAGCAATCCCAGAGCCATACATTCATCAACCTCGTCCTGAGATCTCTTCTCGACTCCCTGCGAGAAGCAATCCCAGAGCCATATATACAGGTCTCATCACAGGTATCCAGTTCTAAATTGTATCAATCAGGATACAACTCCGAGTGTCCTTTACCGTAGGACCGGCTATCGATAGAAGTGTTCTTCCCTACAGGGGTGCACCAACTTACCCAACACGCTCGATTAACTCCGGCCGGACACACTTTCCTGGGTCATGCCCGGCCTCGGCCAAACGACACATCGCAACCCTACCTACAGCTGAGCAGAGAGGTCCCCGTCGGTCTACATCCTAAGCGCTCAGAGGTCTTGGGCCATCGCCCTGTGCACTCCGAGTCGTTGCGTGCAGGGGGAAGCCAGGCACCAGGGGGGCGCCGGTCCGTCCCGGCCGCAAGGCTGAACTAGACGTCTGACAGAGCTTTCGGCTGATGCTACGATGCAGAACGCCCATACTATGCCCACGTGATGGTTAGTGCTATCAGGCCAGAGGCCTGCTCGGATCAAATATCCAAATCGTTAGGACTAGGTCTTGCGGTAACGAGCAGAGACTCACGAAAGATGTGACCCCGTCGCCCCGTCTCGAGGACTTGCGGCAAGGGTTAAGAATGCCCGGCCGCGCCTCGTATTCACCACTCGGGCACCACACTGGCAACCCGCCTTCACATCACACGCGGGTACCCCTCAGGGTCGACCCGCCTTTCCAAGTAACATTGAAAAGTCCAAGTATCCGTGTGTCCATAACATCAGGGAATCCGAGGTATCACCCTCATTGAATTCCCACTCGATGTATCCGTCAAGATGAACTAGGAGGAATCACCCTCACTGGGTCCACACTTGAGGTGTTGTACGACAGCGTCGTTATCGGAAGCGGTGAAGGAGGAATCACCCTCGATGACCACGACCGAATAACTACTCTACAGAGTTAACATCAGAAGTGCTACATGAGGTTTCACCCTCGACACTCGATAGTAACGCTGCAGTGTCGTTACAACTAAGGGGGCGGGTGATGTGCGGTGTCGGGGCCTGGTCTTCAATCCCGTTGATCGGGTCTTCTGACGATCCAGCGCGGCAGTCGGGATAAGTGGGGTCACTGATAGGTCTCTACCCAGCCTAGACTAAACAGTTTAGGATATGTAGGTAATTATCAACAGCAGGTTACAATGAACAGGCTATGCATCAGAATAGGTAAAGCAGCAGCAGCAGTAATTCTAATGCAAGCATGAGAAATTAGAATGGGCGATATCGGTATGCTCAAGGGAGGGGCTTGCCTGGTTGCTCGGCGGCAAGGGCAAGGTCGTCTATGGTGTCTTCGGGATCCGGAGCTGCGTCGGTCTCGGGGACGACGTCGGGGTCGGGGGCTATTGAGAAAGAAGAGGGGGAGGAAACAGTATAAATATATAGCAAACATGAGCATGACAAGGTACGACATGATAATACGCAGTGCCGGGTGTATCCT
This sequence comes from Thinopyrum elongatum, assembly GCA_011799875.1. Classification (NCBI taxonomy): domain Eukaryota; kingdom Viridiplantae; phylum Streptophyta; class Magnoliopsida; order Poales; family Poaceae; genus Thinopyrum; species Thinopyrum elongatum. The sequence continues at coordinate 152,007,877 of CM022300.1, read as the reverse complement.
AACGTATGGTTGCACGTTACCGAGGAAGGAGGGATCCATCCGGGAATGTTTTCCCGGTTCCGGGCATTTGTCAGACAGATGACCGGAGAGGAACGGTTGCAAGTTCGGATAGATAGGGACGCGTGACGGACGAACGGACCGCGTATTCAGATTCGTCTCGTTGTTCTGAGCAACTTTCATGTACAAAGTATTTTCATCGGAGTTACGGTTTAAAAGATATGATTTTCTAAAGTTTTAATTAATTTTCTGAATTTATTTAATTATTTAAATTAACATTATCCAGAACAGTGTTTATACTTTTTATACCCAGACTCAGCTAGCCCATTAGAATGACAGGTGGGTCCCGTAGACTGCTGAGTCAGTAGTCAACGGCTGACTGGTCAGCTGGTGAACAGTGTCGGTGGGCCCGGGTTGTCAGTGTCACTGTGTATTAAGCAGTGTTTAATTTAAACACTAACTAAACTAGTTAGTGTCCTGTGACCCACGCGTCAGTGGGGTTAGGGGGGTCATTAGTGCTAACTAATGGGCCACGTCGGCGGCTAGCGCCGGCGCTACTCCGGCGGCTCCGGCGATCGCCGGCAGGCCGACTCCGGTCACGAGAGCAAGCGGGGGTAGGTCCTACGGGTTCAGGGAGAGGAGGCGCGTCGGATAGTGGCCTCGGGGTGGCCGGAGATGGCGTGCAACAGTGGCGGCGGCGAGCAGAGTGGCAGCGGCAGCACGGGCTCGCGCGGTCGTGGTGCTGTGGCTTGCAGTCAAGCGAACTGGGCGGCTAGGCGGCACTTACAGCGCTCCAGGGGCACGCGCGCACCCTCAGACGGAGCTTGAGGGCACGGCAACGATGAGCTCCCTGGCAATGGCGGACGGCGACGCGGGAGCTTGCAGGTCATCGGCTAGAGGACGAATGGGGCGATAGGGATAGGAGGAAGGGGAAGTGGAGCTCACGGCGAGCTCGATGCTGCACTCGGGGAAGCCGGACGAGGTCGAGGTTGGGCGGATCGACGGCGGTGATCCGCGGGCAGAGTCGAGGGGAAATGGACGATGGCGATGGCTTGGGGAGGCCTCTGCTCGCGTGCGTTGGCGAGGAGGTCGAGGACGTCGAGGCGCAGCTCCTGGGCGCCTTCGCGGGGCTCGGGGAGGGCAGTGGGCGCGGATCGATGGCGGCGCGTCGGCGAGCTCGCACGGGCGAGAAGGAACAGAGAGGGGAGAGTGATGGCGGGGTCATAGGCCCGGGTGGTTGGGCTCTAGGGTTCCAAAGAGAGGGGGGGAATAGCGGGGGTGGGGGGCTGGGCCGGCCTGGCGGGCTGAGCCCGCTGGGCTAGGCCCCAGTCGGGGGGGGGGGTTCTTTCCTTTTATTTTTTTATTTCGTTTTTCTTTTTCCCTCTCTGTTTTCTCTTTTATTTTTATTCCAAAAGACTTTTGTAAAATATGAGACTTGCTCCATTATTTACAGTGCATTATCTGTCACTGCTAGAAATTGGTTTGTGGTCCATATCTTTTGTTTGGATTTTATTTAAATTGAAAAAGGATTAAATAGTGTTATGTTGCTGTTGTTCCTTGTTGCTCGAGTCCTATTACAATTCCAACTAATGATGCAATCATTTTTATAAATGCTATGGGAATATTTGCAACATGAGGCACATTTTAGTTTTTATGTTGGATAACTTCTATTTTCCACTTTCATTTAAATTTGAATTTGACTTAGGAGTTGAAATGCAATATGATGCTAATGATGATCATGCACTGTTAATCATGCTGACATGGCATAATCAAAAGGGTGATTACTGTAGTTAACCACTGGGGGTGTTACAAATCTCCTCTACTAACAAGAATTCTCGTCCCGAGAATTAAGAAGTAGAAGGAAAAAGTTCGGGGTATTCCTTGCGAAGATGATCCTGGCGTTCCCAAGTGGCTTCATCTTCAGTATGGTTTGACCACTGCACTTTGAGGAATTTGGTAACCTTCTGACGGGTTCGACGTTCAGCTTCATCGAGGATGCGGATCGGATGCTCCTTATAAGATAGATCATCATGCAATTCGAGCATCTCGTGATCCACTGCTCGGTGCGGAGATTCCTTGAAGCATTTACGAGGTTGCGACACATGGAAGACGTCGTGGATATGAGAGAATTGCGGTGGCAATTCCAATTTATATGCCACTTGACCACGTCTTGCAACAATGCGGAAAGGACCAATGTAGCGCGGAGCTAGCTTGCCCTTGATTCCAAAACGGTGAGTGCCCTTCATAGGGGTGACACGTAGATAAGCTTGATCACCAGGTTGATAAGTCAGACCCCATCGTTTGCGATCATAGTTGCTCTTCTGGCGGTCCTGAGCCGCCTTGAGATTTTCCCGGACAATATGAACTTGTTCTTCGGCGTGTTGAATAATGTCCGGTCCAACAAGAGGTCGTTCCCCAGTTTCTGACCAATTCAGAGGGGTTCGACACTTACGTCCATAGAGAACTTCAAAGGGGGCCATTTTCAAGCTGGCTTGATAGCTGTTGTTATAGGAGAACTCGGCATATGGAAGAGATTCTTCCCACTTCTTGCCAAACGATATAACACAAGCTCGCAACATGTCTTCAAGCACTTGATTAACTCGTTCAACTTGGCCTTGGGATTGAGGATGATAAGCTGAACTCCAGGTAATATGAGTTCCCATAGCCTTTTGGAAACTTTCCCAGAAATGACCAGTGAATATGCTGCCACGGTCTGAACTGATCTCTTTCGGAATACCGTGGAGTGAAACAATTCTGGAGACATATAACTCTGCTAACTGACTAGCAGTGATCGTCTCCTTGACAGGCAGAAAGTGTGCAACTTTGGAGAGTTGGTCGACGACGACAAGAATAGCATCGTGACCCTTCTGTGACCTGGGAAGTCCTGTAACGAAATCCATCTGAACCTTATCCCATTTCCATAAAGGAATAGGAAGTGGTTGCAGAATTCCAGCAGGCTTCTGATGTTCTGCTTTAACGCGTCGACACACATCACATTCAGCAACATATCGAGCAATGTCTTGCTTCATTCTAGACCACCAGTACCTTTGACGGAGATCACGATACATCTTGGTGCTACCCGGATGAATAGACAGCGGGGTATCATGTGCCTCCTTCATGACTTTGTCAGTCATAAGCTCGAAGCGAGGTACGACAATGCGGTCTCTGAAATACAAGGTTCCATCTTCAGACAGCGAGAAATCCCTGTACTTTACAAGGTGAAGGTCTTTCTTCATCAGATCAATTTCAGCATCTTTAGCTTGCACATTCTTAACAGCTTTCTCAAGGTCTGGTTCAACAACCAAGGTTTTTAGGTATCCTTGGGGAACTATCTCGAGATTTAGCTTTCGAAGCTCTTCATACAGAAGGGGTTGCTGTAGCTGAACCTCAAGTTCGCAGCAATAGGATTTGCGGCTCAACGCATCAGCCATTACATTAGCCTTGCCAGGGGTATAAGAAATACCCAAATCATAGTCCGCAATGGTCTCCATCCATCTTTGCTGACGGAGATTCAGAGATGGCTGAGTGAACAAGTACTTCAAACTTTTATGATCCGTGTAGATCTCGCAACGATTACCGAGGAGGTAATGTCGCCACAACTGCAGTGCATAGATGACAGCAGCTAGTTCTAGATCATGTACCGGATAATTCTCTTCATGTGGGCGCAACTGACGAGAGCCATAAGCAATCACTTTACGCTCTTGCATTAGGACACAGCCTAATCCTTCACGGGATGCATCACAATAAATCACAAAGTCTTTGCGGGTATCTGGAGGAGAAAGTACTGGGGCATTGTAACGGATTGACATCTGCCCCAGTGGATAAAGAATGTACTCTGGATGTATCCCTGCTCGAACAGCTGGTAGCTGCATCGCAGGGTGTGGTGGAAACAAACGATCCATCTGAAACAGAGGAAACTCATGATTGTCAAAAGACAAGGAGAAGTATAACCGATCTCGGAGAGAAAGGTTAAACAAAACAATGGAAAGGAAAATGATTATCAGACTAATCAGATCAATGTCAGGGAAATCGCACATATATCCAGCTCTCCGGGTGGACGAGAATTACGAGATCCTAAGTGTCGGCGTTAGTAAACTTTAGTTAACCCGAAAGGAAGAGAGATCAGAGTCCAGAGTAAAGGTCGAGGAGTAAAAGATCCTAATACCACCCAATTGGCGACGTGGGCCCGTAAGCCACACAGCCAAGTTAGTAAAATAGTTTTCCGGTTTCTAGACTCAACTTCGGCCAAGGAGTTGGAAAGGGGGTTCCTACAGGCAGTCGGCTCTGATACCAACTTGTGACGCCCCCGGCCCGATCGTGCACTAATCATACACGCAAATGCACACGATCAAGCCTAAGGACTCACGGGAAGATATCACAACACAACTCTAAAACATAAATAAAGTCATACAAGCTTTATATTACAAGCCAGGGGCCTCGAGGGCTCGAATACATAAGCTTGCGAACAAGCATCAGCGGAAGCATCAGATATCTGAGTACAGATATGAAATAGAAACAGAAAGGCCTTTAGAACGGCGGGGCAAAATAAAACACTACGATCGAAAGGCGAAGGCCTCCTGCCTGGGACCCTCCGATCCTACTCCTGGTCGTCAGTCAACTCGTAGTAGTATCCATCCTCTGGGTAGTAGTAGTAACGATCGTCGGGGCATCTGTCTCAGGGGGCTCCGTCCTCTGGTCACGTCAAACTGATATGGGGAGAAAAAGGAAAACAAAGCAACCGTGAGTACTCAGAAGTACTCAGCAAGCAAGGATCTACACTACATATGCAACATTATCAAGGGGAGGCTGTATATGTGGACTGGGCTGCAGAAATGCCAGAATAGAGAGAAGGCCCAGTCCTATCGAAGACTAGCATCTTCAGTGGTCTTGCAGCAGTAGAAGAGAGTAGAACAATACCATATAATGTAGCAGTAATAATATCAACCTCACCCAGAGATCCTTTCTCGACTCCCTGCGAGAAAGCAATCCCAGAGCCATACATTCATCAACCTCGTCCTGAGATCCCTTCTCGACTCCCTGCGAGAAGCAATCCCAGAGCCATATATACAGGTCTCATCACAGGTATCCAGTTCTAAATTGTATCAATCAGGATACAACTCCGAGTGTCCTTTACCGTAGGACCGGCTATCGATAGAAGTGTTCTTCCCTGCAGGGGTGCACCAACTTACCCAACACGCTCGATTAACTCCGGCCGGACACACTTTCCTGGGTCATGCCCGGCCTCGGCCAAACGACACATCGCAACCCTACCTACAGCTCAGCAGAGAGGTCCCCGTCGGTCTACATCCTAAGCGCTCAGAGGTCTTGGGCCATCGCCCTGTGCACTCCGAGTCGTTGCGTGCAGGGGGAAGCCAGGCACCAGGGGGGCGCCGGTCCGTCCCGGCCGCAAGGCTGAACTAGACGTCTGACAGAGCTTTCGGCTGATGCTACGATGCAGAACGCCCATACTATGCCCACGTGATGGTTAGTGCTATCAGGCCAGAGGCCTGCTCGGATCAAATATCCAAATCGTTAGGACTAGGGCTTGCGGTAACAAGCAGAGACTCACGAAAGATATGACCCCGTCGCCCCGTCTCGAGGACTTGCGGCAAGGGTTAAGAATGCCCGGCCGTGCCTCGTATTCACCACTTGGGCACCACACTGGCAACCCGCCTTCACATCACACGCGGGTACCCCTCAGGGTCGACCCGCCTTTCCAAGTAACATTGAAAAGTCCAAGTATCCGTGTGTCCATAACATCAGGGAATCCGAGGTATCACCCTCATTGAATTCCCACTCGATGTATCCGTCAAGATGAACTAGGAGGAATCACCCTCACTGGGTCCACACTTGAGGTGTTGTACGACAGCGTCGTTATCGGAAGCGGTGAAGGAGGAATCACCCTCGATGACCACGACCGAATAACTACTCTACAGAGTTAACATCAGAAGTGCTACATGAGGTTTCACCCTCGACACTCGATAGTAACGCTGCAGTGTCGTTACAACTAAGGGGGGGGGGGTGATTTGCGGTGTCGGGGCCTGGTCTTCAATCCCGTTGATCGGGTCTTCTGACGATCCAGCGCGGCAGTCGGGATAAGTGGGGTCACTGATAGGTCTCTACCCAGCCTAGACTAAATAGTTTAGGATATGTAGGTAATTATCAACAGCAGGTTACAATGAACAGGCTATGCATCAGAATAGGTAAAGCAGCAGCAGCAGTAATTCTAATGCAAGCATGAGAAATTAGAATGGGCGATATCGGTATGCTCAAGGGAGGGGCTTGCCTGGTTGCTCGGCGGCAAGGGCAAGGTCGTCTATGGTGTCTTCGGGATCCGGAGCTGCGTCGGTCTCGGGGACGACGTCGGGGTCGGGGGCTATCGAGAAAGAAGAGGGGGAGGAAACAGTATAAATATATAGCAAACATGAGCATGACAAGGTACGACATGACAATACGCAGTGCCGGGTGTATCCTAACGTATGGTTGCACGTTACCGAGGAAGGAGGGATCCATCCGGGAATATTTTCCCGCTTCCGGGCATTTGTCAGACAGATGACCGGAGAGGAACGGTTGCAAGTTCGGATAGATAGGGACGCGTGACGGACGAACGGACCGCGTATTCAGATTCGTCTCGTCGTTCTGAGCAACTTTCATGTACAAAGTATTTTCATCGGAGTTACGGTTTAAAAGATATGATTTTCTAAAGTTTTAATTAATTTTCTGAATTTATTTAATTATTTAAATTAACATTATCCAGAACAGTGTTTATACTTTTTATACCCAGACTCAGCTAGCCCATTAGAATGACAGGTGGGTCCCGTAGACTGCTGAGTCAGCAGTCAATGGCTGACTGGTCAGCTGGTGAACAGTGTCGGTGGGCCCGGGTTGTCAGTGTCACTGTGTATTAAGCAGTGTTTAATTTAAACACTAACTAAACTAGTTAGTGTCCTGTGGCCCACGCGTCAGTGGGGTTAGGGGGGTCATTAGTGCTAACTAATGGGCCACGTCGGCGGCTAGCGCCGGCGCTACTCCGGCGGCTCCGGCGATCGCCGGCAGGCCGACTCCGGTCACGAGAGCAAGCGGGGGTAGGTCCTACGGGTTCAGGGAGAGGAGGCGCGTCGGATAGTGGCCTCGGGGTGGCCGGAGATGGCGTGCAACGGTGGCGGCAGCGAGCAGAGTGGCAGCGGCAGCACGGGCTCGCGCGGTCGTGGTGCTGTGGCTTGCAGTCGAGCGAACTGGGCGGCTAGGCGGCACTTACAGCGCTCCAGGGGCACGCGCGCACCCTCAGACGGAGCTTGAGGGCACGGCAACGATGAGCTCCCTGGCAATGGCGGACGGCAACGCGGGAGCTTGCAGGTCATCGGCTAGAGGACGAATGGGGCGATAGGGATAGGAGGAAGGGGAAGTGGAGCTCACGGCGAGCTCGATGCTGCACTCGGGGAAGCCGGACGAGGTCGAGGTTGGGCGGATCGACGGCGGTGATCCGCGGGCAGAGTCGAGGGGAAATGGACGATGGCGATGGCTTGGGGAGGCCTCTGCTCGCGTGCGTTGGCGAGGAGGTCGAGGACGTCGAGGCGCAGCTCCTGGGCGCCTTCGCGGGGCTCGGGGAGGGCAGTGGGCGCGGATCGATGGCGGCGCGTCGGCGATCGCAACCAGGGCGAGAAGGAACAGAGAGGGGAGAGGTGAGGGGGGTCATAGCCCGGGGTGGTTGGGCTCTAGGGTTCCAAGAGAGAGGGGGAATATAGCGGGGGTGGGGGGCTGGGCCGGCCTGGCGGGCTGAGGCCACTGGGCTAGGCCCCAGTCGGGGGGGGGGGGGGTTCTTTCCTTTATTTTTTTTATTTCGTTTTTCTTTTCCCTTTCTGTTTTCTCTTTTATTTTTATTCCAAAGACTTTTGTAAAATATGAGACTTGCTCCATTATTTACAGTGCATTATCTGTCACTGCTAGAAATTGGTTTGGGGTCCATATCTTTTTGTTTGGATTTTATTTAAATTGAAAAAGGATTAAATAGTGTTATGTTGCTGTTGTTCCTTGTTGCTCGAGTCCTATTACAATTCCAACTAATGATGCAATCATTTTTATAAATGCTATGGGAATATTTGCAACATGAGGCACATTTTAGTTTTTATGTTGGATAACTTCTATTTTCCACTTTCATTTAAATTCGAATTTGACTTAGGAGTTGAAATGCAATATGATGCTAATGATGATCATGCACTGTTAATCATGCTGACATGGCATAATCAAAAGGGTGATTACTGTAGTTAACCACTGGGGGTGTTACAGGTATCATAGCTAACCCCTGACGGATTAGGACAAGCGCATTTAATGCACCGTGAGGTGTCCGTTTAGGTGTCCTCACTTTCTTGGGGATGGAAAAAAGGGCCATCCCATCAGCACCGCTTAAGCTCTCCTCCACTGGCGCGTTGCCACGCATCCAGAGAAGGACCCAGAATGTCAGACACGTTACTGTGCTGAAGCGGTGGCACAGTGGCAGAATCTCGCCAGGCGCCGAGCCTTGCTGGACACCAAGCCTTGCCGGGCGCCAGGGCTTGCCGGGCGCCAAGCTTTGCTGGGAACCAAGCCTTGCCGGGCGCCGAGGCTTGCCGGGCTCCACGGGCCATCCCGGCAAGGATCTTGCCGGGGAAGCTGGCCTTCGAATTTCAGTCCTTATTAACTCCTGATCCTCAGGTCTCTGACTTGATGATTTCCTTGATGGCTTGAATCGACCTCGAGCTGATCCCGGCAAGCCTTGCCGCAAGGATGGCTACAACTGCCCGTGCACAAGTACGGGGTACTAGTGGCCCAATACTTAGTACACCGACACCCCGGCAACGGCGCCAGAAAAGAGCTTGATGTCTACTACGCAACTTTATCCTTGTAGACGTTGTTGGGCCTCCAAGTGCAGAGTTTTGTAGGACAGTAGCAAATTTCCCTCAAGTGGATGACCTAAGGTTTATCAATCCGTGGGAGGCGTAGGATGAAGATGGTCTCTCTCAAACAACCCTGCAACCAAATAACAAAGAGTCTCTTGTGTCCCCAACACACCTAATACAATGGTAAATTATATAGGTGCACTAGTTCGGCGAAGAGATGGCGATACAAGTGCAATATGGATAGTAGATATAGGTTTTTGTAATCTGAAAATATAAAAACAGCAAGGTAACTAGTAAGAAAAGTGAGCAAAAACGGTATTGCCATGCTTCGAAACAAGGCCTAGGGTTCATACTTTCACTAGTGCAAGTTCTCTCAATAATGATAACATAATTAGATCATATAACAATCCCTCAACGTGCAACAAAGAGTCACTCCAAAGTCACTAATAGCGGAGAACAAACAAAGAGATTATTGTAGGGTACGAAACCACCTCAAAGTTATTCTTTCTGATCGATCTGTTGGGCTATTCCTATAAGTGTCACAAACAACCCTAGAGTTTGTACTAAAATAACACCTTAAGACACACATCAACCAAAACCCGAATGTCACCTAGATACTCCAATGTCACCACAAGTATCCGCGGGTTTGATTATTAGATATGCATCACACAATCTCAGATTCATCTATTCAAATCAACACAAAGAACTTCAAAGAGTGCCCCAAAGTTTCTACCGGAGAATCAAGACGAAAATGTGTGCCAACCCCTATGCATAAGTTCACAAGGTCACAGAACCCGCAAGTTGATCACCAAAACATACATCAAGTGGATCACATGAATATCCCATTGTCACCACAGATAAACGCATGCAAGACATACATCAAGTGTTCTCAAATCCTTAAAGACTCAATCCGATAACATAACTTCAATGGGAAAACTCAATTCATTACAAGAAGGTAGAGGGGGAGAAACATCATAAGATCCAACTATAATAGCAAAGCTCACGGTACATCAAGATCGTGCCAAATCAAGAACACGAGAGAGAGAGATCAAACACATAGCTACTGGTACATACCCTCAGCCCCGAGGGTGAACTACTCCCTCCTCATCATGGAGAGCGCCGGGATGATGAAGATGGCCACCGGTGATGGTTTCCCCCTCAGGCAGGGTGCCGGAACAGGGTCCCGATTGGTTTTTGGTGGCTACAGAGGCTTGCGGCGGCAGAACTCCCGATCTAGGTTATGTTCTGGAGGTTTTGGGATTTATAGGAGGTGTTGGCGCCGGGAACAAGTCAGGGGGACCCACGAGGCAGCCACAAGGTAGGGGGCGCGCCGTAGGGGGGTGCGCCCTCCACCCTTGTGGTGGCCTCGGGACTCTTCTCCGGTATCTTTTTGTTCCAGTATGTTTTATATTTTCCAAAAATAATCTTCGTAAATTTTCAGATCAATTGGACTCCGTTTGATATTCCTTTTCTGCGAAGCTCAAAAACAAGGAAAAAACAGAAACTGGCACTGGGCTCTAGGTTAATAGGTTAGTCCCAAAAATCATATAAAATAGCATATAAATGCATATAAAACATCCAAGATAGATAATATAATAGCATGGAACAATCAAAAATTATAGATACGTTGGAGACGTATCAAGAGTGCGCAGCTCTCAAGAGTAATAGGTACAAGAACTCTGACTCAGAACTGTGATACGTCTCTGTCGTATCTACTTTTCCTAACGCTTTTACTCTTGTTTTGGACTCTAATTTGTATGATTTGGATGAAACTAACCCAGACTGACGCTGTTTTCAGCAGAACTACCATGGTGTTGTTTTTGTGCAGAAATAAAAGTTCTCGGAATGGAACAAAACTTTTTGGAGAATTTTTATACAATAAAAGAAAAATACTAGATCCAATAACCACCGGAGAGGGGTCCCTGGGGGAGCACAACCCACCAGGGCGCCCCCCCTCCTGGCACGCCCAGGTGGGTTGTGCCCACCTGGTGGCCCCGCTGACCCTATCTCCGATGCTATAAAACCCTATTTTTGGAGAAAAAATCAAGGAGAAAGAATTATCGTGTTTCACGAGACGGAGTCGCTGCCACCTCCTGTTCTTCATCGGGAGGCCAGATCTGGAGTCTGTTTAGGGCTCCAGAGAGGGGAGTCTTTGATCTTCGTCATCACCAACCCTTCTCCATCCCAATTCCATGATGCTCCCCACCGGGAGTGAGTAATTCCTTCGTAGGCTCCCTGGTCGGTGAGGGAGTTGGATCAGATTCATCATGTAATCGAGTTAGTTTTGTTAGAGCTTGATCCCTAGTATCCATTATATTCTGAGATTGATGTTTCTATGACTTTGCTATGCTTAATGCTTGTCACTTTGGGCCCGTGTGCCATGATTTCAGATCTGAACCGTTTATGTTATCACCATTATATCTATGTTCTAGATCCGATCTTGCAATTTATAGTCACCTATTACGCGTTATGATCCGTAAACCCCGGAGTGACAATAGTCGGGATACTTTCCGGTGATGACCGTATTTTGAGGAGTTCATGTATTCACTATGTGCTAATGCTTTGTTCCGGTTCTCTATTAAAAGGAGGCCTTAATATCCCTTGTTTTCCTTATGGACGCCGCTGCCACGGGAGGGTAGGACAAAAGATGTCATGCAAGTTCTTTCCATAAGCACGTATGACTATTTACGGAATACATGCCTACATTATATTTATGAACTGGAGCTAGTGCCGTATCGCCCTAGGTTATGACTGTTATATGATGAATATCATCCAACGAATTCACCGACCCAATGCCTACGAATTTTCCATATATTGCTCTTGCTAAGTTACTACTGCTGCTGTTACTGTTACAACTGCTACAAAACCATTGATATCACTATTACCGTTACTGTTACAATTATCGCTGCTATCAAAACTATCATATTACTTTGCTACTAATCATATTGCTGCAGATAATTAATTTCCAGGTGTGGTTGAATTGACAACTCAGCTGCTAATACTTGCAAATATTCTTTGGCTCCCCTTGTGTCGAATCTATAAATTTGGGTTGAATACTCTACCCCCGAAAACTGTTGCGATCCCCTATACTTGTGGGTTATCAAGACCTTTTTCTGGCGCCGTTGTCGGGGAGTATAGCTATATTTGTTGAGTCACTTGGGATTATTATCAATTTATCACTATGAAGAATCTGAAGGATACCAAGATTAAGATTTTTCCCTCTAAGATGAGGGGAGGTAAGGAACTGCCATCGCACTCTGCACTTGATTCGCCTTCTATTTTGAGTAGACTTGCAACACAAACACATGCTATTAATCCTGATATGTCGCAAGTTAATGATGATGCTACTTCTATGAATGCTACTCATGCTGATGCTAGTACCTTGCTTGATGATGGTGTCCCACTAGGTGATTTTCTTGATGAACAAATTGCTAGAGCTAAAGAGATTGAAATTGCTGAAATTGTTGAAACTGATGTAATGCCTGAAACTGAAAATCTTGAAACACCTATTAGACATAGCTCTCCTAGATATGAATTGCCTAAGGTACCTGAAGGTTATGTTATGGATGAGGAGCCAGCTAGAGATTTTCTTGCTTGCAATGATAGAGATGGTCTTAAGAAATTATTATGCAAACTACAAGAGAAATCTTTGAATGCTAGAATGAAATGTGATCCTAAGTTTTCTACTTCACCTTTCTTTGTTGATGATAAGGATTATGAATTCTCTGTCGAACCATAGTTGATTACTTTGGTTGAATCTGATCTTTTCCATGGTAATGAAACTGGAACTGTTGTGGCACACCTTACTAAATTGAATGATATAGCCACCTTTTTTGCTCATGAGGATAAAATTCGCTATTACTATATTCTCAAATTATTTCCGTTCTCATTAAATGGTGATGCTAAGATATGGTACAATACTCTTGCTCCTGGTTGTGTGCGTAGTCCCTAGGATATGATTTATTACTTCTCTGAAAAATATTTTCCTGCTCATAAGAAACAAGCTACCTTACAGGAAATATTTAACTTTGTGCAAATTGAAGAAGAGAGTCTCCCACAAGCTTGGGGGAGGCTTCTTCAATTGCTTAATGCTTTGCCTGATCATCCTCTTAAGAAAAATGAAATACTCGATATCTTCTATAATGGACTAACCGATGCTTCTAGGGACTTCCTAGATAGTTGTGCTGGTTGTGTTTTCAAGGAACGAACTATTGAAACAGCTGAGGAATTATTGAATAATACATTAAAAAATTATGATGATTGGACTCTTCCTGAACCACCGCATAAACCCACTCCAAAGAAGAGGGGTATCTTATATCTCAGTCTAGAAGATATGCAAGAGGCAAAGAAATCTATGAAGGAAAAAGGTATTAAGGCAGAGGATGTTAAAAAGTTACCTCCTATTGAAGAAATACATGGACTTGACACACCACCACCCAAGGTGGTAGAGGTAAACTCTTTAATGAAATTTGATGAAAGGGACAATCCTTATTATATGCATCCCAGCCAATGCCTTTATGAGTTTGATAATTACATTAGAAAGCAAGATTACTTCAATGAAACAATTGAAATATAATTCTGATATGATTGCTCGCTTGAGTGACTTGTTATTTAGAATCTCCAATGAAGTTAGAGGTGTAGGAAAACATGCCTCTATGGTTCAAACTCAACTAGAACAAGTTGCCAAATCTCAAAGAGAGTTGCTAGATGAAATGAATAATAATATAAATGACTTTGCTATTAGAGTAGCAACTAGAGGAGGTAAAATGACTCAGGAACCACTTTATCCTGAAGGTCACCCTAAAATAATTGAACAAGACTCTCAAAGAATCAACACTAATGCATCTAGTCCTTCTAAAAAGAAGAAGAAAAATAAAAAGATAGGACTTTGCATGCCTCTAGTGAACCTAAAATAGAAAAACCTCCTGATAATGATAATGATGTTCCTATCTCTGATGCTGAAACTCAATCTGGTAATGAACATTCACCTAGTGATAATGAAAAACATAATGATGATGTTCATGAAGACACTCAACCAGACAATGACAGACAACCAGATAATGATGTCGAGATAGAACCAGCTGTTGATCTTGATAACCCACAACCTAAAAATAAAAGATATGATAAAAGAGACTTTGTTGCTAGAAAACATGGAAAAGAAAGAGAACCATGGGTTTAAAAAGCCATGCCCTTTCCACCTAAATCAACTAAGAAAAAAGATGATGAAGAATTTGAACGCTTTGCTGAAATGCTTAGGCCAGTCTTTTTGCGCACTTGTTTGACTGATATATTAAAGATGGCCCCTTATGCAAAATATATGAAAGACATCGTCTCTAATAAAAGAAAAATACCTGAAGCTGAAATCTCCACGATGCTTTCTAATTATTCTTTTAAGGACGGGGTACCTAAAAAACTTGGAGATCCGGGAATACCAACTATACCTTGCTCCATAAAAAGAAATTATGTCAAAACTTCTTTGTGTGATTTAGGAGCTGGTGTTAGTCTTATGCCTTTCTCTTTATATAAAAGACTTGATTTGAATAAACTCACACCTACTAAAATATCTTTGCAAATGGCTGACAAATCAACTGCCATACCTATCGCTATTTGTTAGGATGTGCCTGTTGTTGTTGCAAATGTTACTATCTTAACTGACTTTGTTATACTTGAGATGCTCGAGGATGACAACATGTCGATTATCCTTGGTAGACCCTTCTTGAATACTACAGGGGCTGTTATTGAATGCAATAAAAGCAAGGTCACTTTTCATATCAATGGTAATGAGCATACGGTGCATTTTCTGAAGAAACAATTCCAAGTGAATGGTATTAATGTTATTGAAAAATCTCCGACACTCACTATTGGAAGTTTTCAACTACCTCTACCTACTGCCAAAGAGAAATATGAAATGCTTATTGTTCGGGACATGCATATCCCCGTTGAGGTAACTTAGTGTTTTACGAAAGTTCTTCGGTTTCATGCTAATCGAAAGTGGTTGTTAATAAGACTTGATAAACCTTATTAATGGATCATTTTTGAGAGGTATGAAGCTGATGAATTTAGTAAGCACAACTTTCTGTTTCCAATGTTTGTTTTCTGTTTTTCTTAGTTAAATAAAATAAAATGCCATGTTTTGTGTGTTTCTCTGAATTTCCCGTGCAATAAAAAAATGACCCAAAAATTAAAAGTACTCAGAATGCCGTGAAAATTTAATCTGATTTTTTTCTGAATATTTAAGAATATTTTATGCAAATAACATTAGAGGGGGTGCACCAGGTGGGCACAACCCACCTGGGCGTGCCAGCAGCCCCAGGCGCGCCCTGGTGGGTTGTGGCCCCCACGTGGGCCCCCTCACTTATCTCTTTAGCCCATGTCATCACCTACCTCCAGAAAAAAATCACCATTGCTCTCTCTCTCTCGTGTTCTTGCTCTCAAACCCGCAGATTTCGATCTCTTTGCTCGAAGCTCGGTTTCTGAAACTGTTTTGGGGGATTGCTACTTGGTATGTGACTCCTCCATTGGTCCAATTAGTTTTTGCTTTAGTGGATTATATTTTGAATAATTAGCTACTCTTGGTGTGTGGCGCCCCCGCTGCTCGATCGTACACTAATCATGCACGCAAACGTGTACGATCAAGATCAGGGACTCACGGGAAGATATCACAACACAACTCTAAAACATAAATAAGTCATACAAGCATCATAATACAAGCCAGGGGCCACGAGGGCTCGAATACAAATGCTCGATCATAGACGAGTCAGCGGAAGCAACAATATCTGAGTACAGACATAGGTTAAACAAGGTGCCATAAGATGGCTAGCACAAACAGGGATACAACAGATCGAACAGGCGCAGGGCCTCCTGCCTGGGATCCTCCTAACTACTCCTGGTCGTCGGCGTCCTGGACGTAGTAGTAGGCTCCGTCCTGGTGGTAGTAGTCGTCATAGGTGGCGTCTGGCTCCTGGGCTCCAACATCTGGTTGCGACAACCAGCAAGAAGGGAAAGGGGGGAAAAGGAGGGGGAAAGCAACCGTGAGTACTCATCCAAAGTACTCGCAAGCAAGGATCTATACTACATATGCATGGTATATGTGTAAAGAGGCAATATCGGTGGACTGAACTGCAGAATGCCAGAATAAGAGGGGGATAGCTAGTCCTGTCGAAGACTACGCTTCTGGCAGCCTCCATCTTGAAGCAATAGAAGAGAGTAGTTGGAAGTTAACCAAGCAACAACGTATAGCATAATCCTACCCGTCGATCCTCTCGTCGCCACCATGCGAGAGAGCGACCACCGGGTTATATCTGTCACTTGTAAGGGTGTGTTTTATTAAGTATCCATTTCTAGTTGTCATGAGGTCGGAATACAACTCCGGGTCGTCCTTTTACCGAGGGACACGGCTATTCGAATAGATAAACGTCCTGCAGGGGTGCACCACATATTCCCCAACACGCTCGATCCCCTTTGGCCGGACACACTTTCCTGGTTCATGCCCGGCCTCGAAGATCCACACGTCGCAGCCCCACCTAGGCTCAACAGAGGTCAGCACGCCGGACTAATCCTAGGCACTCGGGGGTCTGGCCCATCGCCCAGTGCGCTCCTGCACGTTGCGTACGCGGCGGCCGCGAGCAGACCTCACACCCACACGATCACGGCGGTTACGTTAGCGCGGTCCAACACGGCCGCGCCGTTCATCGCTGACGTCAGAAGGCTTCAGCTGATACCACGACGCCGGGATACCCATAACTACTCCCGCGTAGTTGGTATGGGCGTATAGCCAGTGGCCAGACTCAGATCAAATATCCAATCTCGTTAAACGTGTTATTATGAAGTAAACGCGAACGCCGACCAGGGCTTGGCCCACCTGTCTCCTAGGTGGTCTCAAACCTGCCCTGTCGCTCCGCCACAAAGATCCACTCAAAGGCCGTTGGGACAAAGGTCCTTTCAGCCCCAATCCGTGAATCACTCGCGGGTACTCTTCGAGCCGACCCGACTTTAGTCACCATTTGTATAGTATGTATATATGTATAGTATACACCCGTGATCACCTCCCGAGTGATCACGGCCCGATAGTAATGCAAGGCAGACTGACAAGAATGCAGGGCCATGATGATAAACTAGCATCCTCACTAGGCATTTGGATTGCAGTAAGGTATCAACAACAGTAGCAACAATGACAGGCTATGCAGCAGAATAGGATTAAACCGAAAGCAGTAACATGCTACACTACTCTAATGCAAGCAGTATAGGAGAATAGGCGATATCTGGTGATCAGGGGGGGGCTTGCCTGGTTGCTCTGGCAGGGGTCGTCAACAACGTAGTCGGTCGGGGGCACCAGCAGCGCTGCGTCGGTCTCTGTAGTCTACCGAAGAGAAGGGGGAGAAAACAGAAACAAACACGGCAATAATGCAACAGGGATGCATGACATGTCTAAACGCAGGGCCGGGTGATATACAGCCTAACTAAGCGATTTAGTTAATTTAGGAATTTATTCGGATTTATTTAATTAAGGTTGGACACTATTCATTTATCGAAATCGGTCTAATTGTTCAACGTTCTCATAGCTGCGGGCGTTGACGGAGATACCGAGGCGTATCCGGGTTCGTATCGTCGTTCTGAGCAAGTTTCATGTATAAAATATTTCATCGGAGTTACGGTTTAAAAAATATGATTTTCTAAAGTTTTTATTAATTTCTGAAATTTTAATTAATTATTTAATTCAACATTATCCGAACAGTAATTGATGACATCAGCATGACATCATGCTGACGTCAGCAGTTAATTAAGTTAATTACTAATTACTGTTTAATTAACACTAATCAGTTAATTAGATTAACCTAATCAGGATTAATTAACTAATTAATTAATTAATTAATTATTTTAATTATTTTAATTATTTATTTTTATTTCTATTTTCTCAATAACTGTTTCTGGGCCGTGGGCCCCATTCGTCAGCGTCACAGGGGTTCGGGCCCCACTGGGCAGTGGCCCAGGGGCGGACACGTCGGGCTGTGCCCCTTTCGGGACCGGACATGTCCGGTGCCAAAAGGGACGCACGCGTCGCGGGCGCGGGCGCCGGCGAGGCCACGGCAGGGCCGAGGCGGGGCGGCGGGCGGTGGCTGGAGCGGCCGCGGGCGGCAGTCGCGGTGGGCTGGAGCGGCAGCGGGCGTCGGTCGCCGGAGGCGAAGCGGGGGGGGGGCGGAGCGGGCGGTTGGCGGCGAGACGACGCGGGCGCGCGAGCGAGGGCATGGGGCGCCCCCGCGTCGCACCGCTCGAGGCTGCGTTTGCCGCGCTTCGCTGCGCGAGCAGAGAGGGGGAGAGGCCCGAGGCCTCACCGGGATCCGTAGGGACGGGGCAGCGGGGGCGGGTGGGTCGACGGGGACACGGCGATGGGAGGCAGGCCGGCGGGGACAAGGCGGCGACGTAGACGAGGCAGACCGGCGAGGGAGAGCTCCGCGGTGGCGTCGTGCGGCGAGCGAGGCGGCGCGGTCGGGCCGTCGGGGCGAACCGTCGAGGGAGCAGGCCGCGAGGAGAGCGGGATCCGCGGCGGCGTCCAACGCGACGGCGAGGCGGCGCGGACGGATCGGATCGCCCCGATCCAATCCAGCCGAGGGAGGGGGCGACCGAGCGCCAGGGCTGTCGGGGAAGAGGAGAGAACGGGCGACGTCGGTGTGGCGGCGGCGTCGGCGAGCGGCGTCGGCGACGAGGCGGACGGGATCGGCCTGCGCCCGATCCAGATGGGGGGGGGGAGAAAAAACGAGGGGGAGGGGGGGATCGGGGGTAGGGTTAGGTTTGGCCGGGGGGTGCCGGCTAAGTAGGCGCCGGCTGGGGCCGCCTGGCGGCCCGGTGGCTTGCTGGGCCGAGGCCCAGCGGGGGGGGGGGTTCCTTTATCCTTTTCTGTTTCTTTTTTTCCTTTTCTTTATCCTCTTTTCTCTACTGTTAAATGTTTAGGCCTCAAATGGTTTTTGTAAAAAGTGTGACCTATTTCATAAATACCAGTGCATTATTCCTTAACACCTAAAATTAGTTTGGACAAAACATAATTCCATATTTATTTCAGATTTAATAAATGGTTATTAAATATTATCTTTATCCACTGTTTGAGGTTGTTCGAGTCACCTATCCAATTCCAATGATGTTGGTTTCAATTTTAGAATAGCCTCTGGAATATTTGTTATTTATCTGACATTTTAGTTTCTATGTTGGATAACTTTTACATTCCACTTTCATTTAAATTTGAATTTGACTTAGGAGTTGAAATGCAATATGATGCTAATGATGATTGTGCACTATTAATCATGATGACATGGCCTCATCAAAAGGGTGATCTCTGTAGCTTAATACAGGGGGTGTTACAAATCTCCTCCACTACAAGAAATCTCGTCCTGAGATTTAGGAGGTAGAAAGAAACAAAGCGGGGTATTCATCGTGAAGACGATCCTCGCGTTCCCAAGTGGCTTCATCCTCAGAATGGTTCGACCACTGAACCTTGAGGAACTTGATAACCTTCTGGCGTGTGCGACGCTCGGCTTGATCGAGAATGCGGACCGGATGCTCTTTATAAGAGAGGTCTTGTTGCAGTTCAAGCAATTCGTGATCTACTCCGCGGATAGGGTCTTTGAAGCAGCGGCGGAGTTGTGATACGTGGAACACATCGTGAACCTGAGAAAGGTTCGGTGGAAGTTCTAACTGATATGCCACTCTACCACGCCTTTCAAGAACAGTGAAAGGACCAATATAGCGAGGAGCTAGCTTGCCCTTGATCCCGAATCGGTGTGTACCTTTCATCGGTGTGACTCGAAGATAAGCCTTTTCGCCAGGTTGATAGACCATATCTTTGTGTTTGCGGTCATACTGACTCTTTTGACGTGACTGAGCAGTCTTCAAATGCTCGCGGACAACGCGAACTTGATCTTCGGCAAGTTGGATAATATCCGGACCGAAGAGTGGACGTTCCCCAGTTTCTGACCAATTTAGAGGGGTTCGGCACTTTCGTCCGTACAATACTTCAAAGGGGGCCATCTTCAGACTGGCTTGATAGCTGTTATTGTAAGAGAATTCGGCATATGGGAGAGATTCTTCCCATTTCCTTCCGAAGGATATGACACAAGCTCGAAGCATGTCTTCGAGAACTTGGTTGACTCGTTCAACTTTTCCTTGAGACTGAGGGTGAAAAGCGGTGCTGAAGGACAGATGAGTTCCCATAGCTTCTTGGAAACTAGCCCAGAATCTTGAAGTGAATAAGCTGCCACGGTCTGAACTGATAACCAGTGGAATACCGTGAAGTGAAACAATTCTGGACATGTAGAGAGTTGCGAGCTGACTAGCAGTGATCGTCTCTTTGACGGCTAGAAAATGTGCAACTTTGGAAAGTCGGTCAATGACGACAAGAATAGCATCATTACCTTTCTGTGATTTGGGAAACCCAGTGATAAAGTCCATTTCAACATGGTCCCATTTCCATTCAGGAACAGCAATTGGTTGCAGAGTTCCGGCGGGCCTTTGATGTTCTGCTTTGACGCGACGGCAAACATCACATTCAGCAACATAGCGAGCAATGTCTTGCTTCATGTTTGACCACCAGAATCTTTGACGGATGTCTTGGTACATCTTGGTACTGCCGGGATGAATAGACAACGGAGTGTCGTGAGCTTCTTGCATGACCTCCTGAGTCATACCCAGGTTACCTTTAGAGGGGACCACTAGACGACCTTTAAAGAACAATGTGCCAGTATCATCAATAGTGAAGAACGAAGGCCTTCCTTCAGCGAGATAGCGCTTAATCATGTGGGCTTGAGAGTCATAACCCTGCAGCGTCTTGATGCTGTCCACGAGATCTGGTTTAGCAACCAGGGTATTAAGTGAACCCTGGGAAACAACGTGGAGGTTCATTTTGTAGAAACCTACAGGAGGGGGAGCGAGTGCTCCAGGAGGAACAATGTGGAGATTCAGCTTTCTGAATTCTTCAATAAGCGAAGGTTGAACTTCGTGAAACTGGAGGTGACTGCAATAAGACTTGCGGCTCAAGGCATCGGCCATTACATTAGCCTTGCCAGGGGTATAAGAAATACCCAAGTTAAAATCCGCTACGGTCTCCATCCATCTCTGTTGACGGAGGTTCAGGTCTGGCTGAGTGAACAGATACTTCAGACTTTGATGATCGGTGTAGATCTCGCAACGATTACCGAGAAGGTAATGTCGCCACTGTTTTAGTGCATGGATGACGGCAGCAAGCTCGAGGTCATGTACTGGGTAATTCTCTTCGTGCGGATGCAATTGACGCGAAGCATAAGCAATTACTCTGCGGTCTTGCATTAGGACACCGCCTAATCCTTGACGGGATGCATCACAATAGATGACAAAATCCTTCTGGGAATCAGGAGGGGCAAGCACTGGGGCAGAAGTCAGCTTGTCTTTGAGCGTCTGGAAACTTTCCTGACACTTTTCCGTCCAATCGAACTTGACGCCTTTATGAAGCAGGTTAGTCAGGGGCTTGGCGATCTTGGAGAAGTTCTCGACAAATCGACGGCAATAGCTGGCGAGTCCGAGAAAACTTCAAACTTGCCTGACGTTCTTTGGAGGAGCCCAATCAAGAATAGCCTGAACTCGCTCGGGGTTGACGGCAATACCATCCTTGGAGATGACATGCCCAAGGTATGTTACTTCGGGAAGCCAGAATTCACACTTGGAAAACTTAGCATATAGTTGATGCTCTCGAAGTTTCTCCAGAACAAGTCGAAGATGTTCAGCATGTTCCTCTTTGTTCTTGGAGTATACTAGGATATCATCCAAGTAAACCACGACGAACTTGTCAAGGTATTCCATGAATATATAATTCATCAGGCGGGAGAATGTGGCGGGAGCATTGGTTAAGCCGAATGACATGACAGTGTACTCGTATGAGCCATATCGAGTAACGAAGGCGGTCTTTGGGATATCCTCTTCACGAACACGGATCTGGTGGTAACCCAACCTTAAGTCGAGTTTAGAGAACACTGATGAACCCACCAGTTGATCATACAGATCGTTTATCCGAGGAAGGGGATATTTGTTCTGGATGGTTGCTTGGTTAATAGGACGGTAATCTTGGACCAATCGGTTTGATCCATCCTTCTTCCTGACAAAGAGAGAAGGTGCTCCCCAAGCAGAGGAACTTGGGCGAATGAAACCCTTACGAAGTGAAGCGTCGATTTCCTCCTTAAGTTCAAGGAGTTCATGCGGCGGCATCTTGTAGGGTCGCTTGGCGATAGGAGTGGTGCCTGGTTTCAAGTCGATGACAAATTCGACAGCTCGAGCAGGGGGTATCCCTGGGAGTTCTTCTGGGAAAACACCTTGGAATTCGCGAACAACTGGAATGTTCTCGATGCCTTCAAGTGGTGATGCGTTTAACGCATTCAAGGCATAAAGTCTCGCCTCGGCATTTTGGATGATTTGAGCCTGGTAGCTTATTATTTCATCAGAAGGGTGTAGAAGATGGACGATCTTCGTGGCGCAAACTATAGAAGCAGTATGCGCTTTCAACCAATCCATTCCGAGAATGAGGTCGATACTACAAGACTTTAGTATGAAAGGGGAGGCATGAAACTCTAGCCCTTCAATTTCAACGGTGATGTCGTTGCTACCCATGGAGGTTTGACATTGACCCGCGGGGGTGTGTATTACTATTGCAGTGTTCATGACCTCACATTTAATGTCGTGTTTGTATGCAAATTCTTCGGACATGAATGAATGCGATGCTCCCGAATCAAATAAAACAGAAGCTGGTACTGAATTAACAAGGAGAGTACCCATCACGGTGGCAGGCTGATCCTGAGCTTCATTGAAATCGGTGTGGTTGGCCTGAATACGCCCATAAGTCTTGGCATTGTTGTTGCGAGGCTGATTGTTCCTACGGCCAGTTGCAGGAAGTGCCAGTTGGTTCTGGTTCTGAATGCAGTTCCTGGAAAAATGACCTGGCTGCCCACACTTGTAGCACAGACTATCATTGGGATTAGGAGCAGGAGCTCGGGGTGGTGGAGCTGGAAGGCCTGGCTGCCTAGGTGGTGGAGGCAGGCGTGGTGCAGTATAGGACCGTCTTGGAGCAGGTGCAGCTGGACGGTACACGCTGTTTGGAATCCAGATCCGACGCTTCTGTGCAGGCTGGCTCGAAGACGAACCAGTGTCACGGTTGCGCCTAAGAGATCCCTGGTGTGCCTGCAGACCAGTCTCGACCTGGATAGCCTTGTTCACCAAGATGGAGAAATTATCAAATTCATGCACAAGGAGCGCTAGCTTGATGTCAGCTTGAAGTCCTTCGCGAAACCTTTCCTGACGGCGAGCATCAGTGGGAATGTCTTCTTCAGCATAGCGGGATAATTCCAGAAACTCCCGCTGATAAGCTTCCACTATCTTGTTGCCCTGGGTGAGGTTGCGGAACTCTTGCTTCTTCCGGTCCATGATTCCCTGGGGAATGAAACGGGCACGGAAGGCAGCTTGGAAATCCGGCCAAGTGATGACTGTGCCAGCTGGTTGAGTGCGCCTGTGGCTGTCCCACCATTGAGCAGCGGGGCCCTTGAGAAAGAAGGAGGCGAAGGTGACATAGTTTGCAGGGGCAACGCCACCAGATTCCAACTCATAGGTGATGTCGCGAAGCCAGTCATCCGCATCCAGGGGCTGAGTTGAGCCGCGGTAGACGGTTGGGTTGAGGCGCATAAAGTCCTGCAAGGTCCCTGGGCCTGGATACTGGTTCATATTGGGACGAGGAAACTGATCCATGATCCCTTGCATGAACTGACGTTGCAGTTCAAATTGCTGCATCATTCCAGCCATATAGTTCGGCGGTGGTGGATCGTTGGCACCACGGCCACGACCACGACCAGCGGGTCTAACCATCCTGCTAATTTTCAACAGGGGGGGTAGTTTAGTAAAAGCAAGCACGAGTGCTTAGCGACAAGCATGATGTAACTCGACATTAGTTTAATCAGTGCATCAAATACATAAAAGTAGTCGATTAAGACATACAGATCCATACACAACGTCGGGTACAAGCGGACAGCATAACGGCGCAAATCAAAAGCTAGACATACTAGGCGGCGCGCAGGCACACGGTAAGGAAGTACACAACGAGAGATAGCAAAGGCTACATCAACGTCGGAGAGAACCACTATATCGGGGTAGCTGCGAGTGCGGACGACGAATGTTCGTCGCGGAAAGATCCTGTGCTCCATGTGCACTCTGATGCAGAACCCGGTCTCGAGCTGTAAGAAGAGGTCCACGTGTCGGTGTGTGACCCCCAACAATAGGCCAGTCAATACCAGCATACATCTGAGTCCTGCGCGGATAAAGGATGTGCTCCGGATGTATCCCTGCACGAACAGCGGGCAGCAACTGCGTCATAGCATCGTAGAGACGTGCTCGAGTGGCAACCAACTCGACGGCAACAGCCCGAACAGTGCGATCCAGAGCCTGAGTGCACTGAATCAGAACGCGCGGGTCGTAGCGACGAGGCTCGTACGGGGCACAGATAGCTGTGTAGTATCCGGTAGCATCTCCAGCAGGGGCATACGGAATGTATCGAAACTCGGAGTCATCCAAGATAGCATTCTGCTCCCCTCGTAGACGTACGACAGCGGAGTAGGCGGCATCATGGACTGCCATCTCAATCGTCACGCCTAATCCGTGAAAAAGGTGTATCTCGGTGTCTGAGTTGTTCTGCTGATCATAAATCCGAACTTCAGCATAGTACTGTTCCTGGTTGAACTCGCGGTAAACCTCATAAACCAAGTACTCAGGGTACCAACGGTAGCCAAGTCTGGTCATGAGAGCGATCAGGACAGTTGGAAACCCAGGGGTATTACGAGCCCAAGTGCGAAGCACAAGCTGTGTCGTAGGATGCGGTGGAAACAAACGGTCCATCTGAAAATAGAGGAAATTCAGGTTTGTCAAACGACAATAAGAGGTTTAACACAACTCGGAGAGAAAGGTTAAACAAAACAATGGAAAGGAAAAAGATTATCAGACTAATCAGATCAACGACAGGGAAATCGCGCAGATATCCAGCTCTCCGGGTAGACAGAATTTACGAGATCCTAAGTGTCGGCGTTAGTAAACTTCATTTAACCCGAGTAGAAGAGAGATCAGAGTCCCAGAGTATAGACGAGGAATAAAAGATCCTAATACCACCCAGTTGGCAATGTGGGCCCGTAAGCCACACAGCCAAGTTAGTAAAACGGTTTTCTTTGTCTAGACTCAACTTCGGCCAAGGAATTGGAAAGGGGGATTCCTACAGGCAGTCGGCTCTGATACCAACTTGTGGCGCCCCCGCTGCTCGATCGTACACTAATCATGCACGCAAACGTGTACGATCAAGATCAGGGACTCACGGGAAGATATCACAACACAACTCTAAAACATAAATAAGTCATACAAGCATCATAATACAAGCCAGGGGCCACGAGGGCTCGAATACAAATGCTCGATCATAGACGAGTCAGCGGAAGCAACAATATCTGAGTACAGACATAGGTTAAACAAGGTGCCATAAGATGGCTAGCACAAACAGGGATACAACAGATCGAACAGGCGCAGGGCCTCCTGCCTGGGATCCTCCTAACTACTCCTGGTCGTCGGCGTCCTGGACGTAGTAGTAGGCTCCGTCCTGGTGGTAGTAGTCGTCGTAGGTGGCGTCTGGCTCCTGGGCTCCAACATCTGGTTGCGACAACCAGCAAGAAGGGAAAGGGGGGAAAGCAACCGTGAGTACTCATCCAAAGTACTCGCAAGCAAGGATCTATACTACATATGCATGGTATATGTGTAAAGAGGCAATATCGGTGGACTGAACTGCAGAATGCCAGAATAAGAGGGGGATAGCTAGTCCTGTCAAAGACTACGCTTCTGGCAGCCTCCATCTTGAAGCAATAGAAGAGAGTAGTTGGAAGTTAACCAAGCAACAACGTATAGCATAATCCTACCCGTCGATCCTCTCGTCGCCACCATGCGAGAGAGCGACCACCGGGTTATATCTGTCACTTGTAAGGGTGTGTTTTATTAAGTATCCATTTCTAGTTGTCATGAGGTCGGAATACAACTCCGGGTCGTCCTTTTACCGAGGGACACGGCTATTCGAATAGATAAACTTCCCTGCAGGGGTGCACCACATATTCCCCAACACGCTCGATCCCCTTTGGCCGGACACACTTTCCTGGGTCATGCCCGGCCTCGGAAGATCCACACGTCGCAGCCCCACCTAGGCTCAACAGAGAGGTCAGCACGCCGGACTAATCCTAGGCACTCTGGGGTCTGGGCCCATCGCCCAGTGCGCTCCTGCACGTTGCTTACGCTGCCGCGAGCAGACCTAGCAACCCACACGATCACGCGGTTACGTTAGCGCGGTCCAACACGGCGCGCGCCGCTCAGTCGCTGATGTCAAGAAGGCTTCAGCTGATACCACGACGCCGGGATACCCATACTACTCCCGCGTAGTTTGGTTAGTGCGTATAGGCCAGTGGCCAGACTCAGATCAATATCCAATCTCGTTAAACGTGTTATTATGAAGTAAACGCGAACGCCGACCAGGGCTTGGCCCACCTGTCTCCTAGGTGGTCTCAACCTGCCCTGTCGCTCCGCCACAAAGATCCACTCAAAGGGCGGTTGGGACAAAGGTCCTTTCAGCCCCCAATCCGTGAATCATCCGCGGTACTCTCTCGAGCCGACCCGACTTTAGTCACCATTTGTATAGTATGTATATATGTATAGTATACACCCGTGATCACCTCCCGAGTGATCACGGCCCGATAGTATAGCAAGGCAGCTGACAAGAATGCAGGGCCAATGATTGATAACTAGCATCCTACACTAGGCATTTAGGATTGCAGGTAAGGTATCAACAACAGTACCAACAATGACAGGCTATGCAGCAGAATAGGATTAACCGAAAGCAAGTAACATGCACACTACTCTAATGCAACAGTATAGAGGAAGAAGGCGATATCTGGTGATCAAGGGGGGGCTTGCCTGGTTGCTCTGGCAAGTAGGTCGTCAACAACGTAGTCGGTCGGGGCACCAGCAGCTGCGTCGGTCTCGTAGTCTACCGAAGAGAGAGGGGGAAAACAGTAAACACACGGCAATAATTCAACAGGGATGCATGACATGTCTAAACGCAGGGCCAGGGTGATATACAGCCTAACTAAGCGATTTAGTTAATTTAGGAATTTATTCGGATTTTTTAATTAAGGTTGGACACTATTCATTTATCGAAACGTCTAATTGTTCAACGTTCTCATAGCTGCGGGCGTCTGACGGAGATACCGAGGGCGTATCCGGGTTCGTATCGTCGTTCTGAGCAAGTTTCATGTATAAAATATTTTCATCGGAGTTACGGTTTAAAGATATATTTTCTAAAGTTTTTATTAATTTCTGAAATTTAATTAATTATTTAATTCAACATTATCCGAAACATTAATTGATGACGTCAGCATGACATCATGCTGACGTCAGCAGTTATTAAGTTAATTACTAATTACTGTTTAATTAACACTAATCAGTTAATTAGATTAACCTAATCAGGATTAATTACTAATTAATTAATTAATTATTTTAATTATTTATTTTTATTTCTATTTTCTCAATAACTGTTTCTGGGCCGTGGGCCCCATTCGTCAGCGTCACAGGGGTTCGGGCCCCACTGGGCAGTGGCCCAGGGCGGACACGTCCGGGGCGTGCCCTTTCGGGACCGACATGTCCGGTGCCCAAAAGGGACGCACGGCGGTCGGCGGGCGCGGCGCCGCGAGCCACGTGGCAGGGCCGCGGCGGGGCGGCGGCGCGGGCTGGACCCGCGGGCGGCAGCGCGTGGCTGGAGCGGCAGCGGCGGCGTCGCGCGAGGCGAAGCGTTTGTGGTCTGGACGCTTTGTCTCCTGAGCGCTGTCGAGCCTCCTGCATTGCCTCGGTGACGCGCTGCGAGGCTGCGGGCGCTGCTGAAGCAGAGAGGGGGGGAGAGCCCGAGGCCTCACCGGGATCCGTAGGACGGGGCAGCGGGGGTCGGGGGGGCGGGGAGACGGGAGGGGGGAGGGGGCGGGGCGGTGGACAGGACGCGCGATGGGAGCAGGCGGCTGGAAGGCGACGAGACGAGGCAGACCGGCGAGGGAGAGCTTCCGGGCGTTGGCGTCTGCGGCGAGGGCGAGGCGGCGCGGTCGGGCGCGTCGGGGCGAACGGCGTCGAGGGAGCAGGCCGGCGAGGGAGAGCGGGATCCGGGCGCGTGTCCAACGGCGACGGCGAGGCGGCACGGACGGGATCGGGGGATCGCCCCGATCCAGATCCAGCCGAGGGAGGGGGCGACCGAGCGCCAGGTGGCTGGTCGGGGAAGAGGAGAGGACGGGCGACGTCGGTGTGGCGGCGGCGTCGGCGAGCGGCGCGGCGACGAGGCGGACGGGATCGGGCCTCGCCCGATCCAGATGGGGGGGGGGAGAGAAAACGAGGGAGGGGGGGATCGGGGGTAGGGTTAGGGTTTGGCCGGGGGGTGGCCGGCTAAGTAGGCGCCGGCTGGGCCGGCCTGGCGGCCCGGTGGCTTGCTGGGGCCGAGGCCCAGTCGGGGGGGGGGGTGGGGGGGGGGGGTTCCTTTATCCTTTTCTGTTTCTTTTTTTCCTTTTCTTTATCCTCTTTTCTCTACTGTTAAATGTTTAGGCCTCAAATGGTTTTTGTAAAAAGTGTGACCTATTTCATAAATACCAGTGCATTATTCCTTAACACCTAAAATTAGTTTGGACAAAACATAATTCCATATTTATTTCAGATTTAATAAATGGTTATTAAATATTATCTTTATCCACTGTTTGAGGTTGTTCGAGTCACCTATCCAATTCCAATGATGTTGGTTTCAATTTTAGAATAGCCTCTGGAATATTTGTTATTTATCTGACATTTTAGTTTCTATGTTGGACAACTTTTACATTCCACTTTCATTTAAATTTGAATTTGACTTAGGAGTTGAAATGCAATATGATGCTAATGATGATTGTGCACTATTAATCATGATGACATGGCCTCATCAAAAGGGTGATCTCTGTAGCTTAATACAGGGGGTGTTACAGTGCTGCTGTAGATGAGCTTGCATGTTGAATTCTTAGAGTTCTAAGTAGTTTGAATGCTCAATATGGCCTCTATGCATCCCTATGAGTAGTTGATATCAATCTTGTGAAGTTTTGTTGACAAAAATTTTGTGGACTAAAATTTTCAGAATTTTATTCATAGGAATAAGATGAGTTTCTTTAGGAAGTTTGCTTCCAAGAAGAGATCCAAGGTAGTCATTGGGGAGTCATCGGACAATGATCTCCACACCCGAAGAATGGCGGAGGTGCGGTCGTGCGAATGGCCGGACAACCCCTTCATGGATGGAGCCGGGATCCGTCAAGAGTTCACACAATTTGCTGCTAATGCTGGTCTCACCGACTTTATCGCAGTTGAGTGTGAATAATACCATCTCCTTACAAATTCCTTTGTGCAAAGCTTTCATTTTCTGAGTAGGAATAACCCTCCTGAGGTGCAGTTTAATTTATATGCTGAAACCCATCAGATACCACTTACTGAATTTTGTGATATATGCTTGATCCCTTCTGATGGGGAAATAAGAGAGCCTAGGCTTGCAGAGTTTGAGGACTTTTATCGTACTCTGTCAGTGGGAGATGAGAGAGGGGTATCAAGTTTCACCACCTCTAGCCTGCAGTTTCCTTCTGTGCATTATTTTGCTCTATTCATTGCGAAGTGTTTACTTGCTAGAGAGAAGGTTGGTGCACTTAGTGCCCTTGATTTCGCTGTCTTACGCCGTGCACTTTATGGTGATAATAGCTATAGCCTTGGGCTATCATTGCACGTCGCCTGTACCTTAATGATACGTCTCCAACGTATCTATAACTTATGAAGTATTCATGCCGTTATATTATCATTCTTGGATGTTTTACCATCATTTTATAGCAACTTTATATCATTTTTTGGGACTAACCTATTGACATAGTGCCCAATGCCAGTTGCTGTTTTTTGCTTGTTTTTTACATCGCAGAAAATCAATACCAAACGGAGTCCAAACGCAGCGAAACTTTTTGGAGATTTTTTCTGGACCAGAAGACACCCGGTGGGCCAAAGAAGTACCAGAGGGGAGCTCCGAGGGGAGCACAACCCACCAAGGCGTGCCTGGGGGCCCAGACGCGCCCAGGTGGGTTGTGCCCACCTCGGTGGCCTCCTGCAACGCCTCTTCACCCTATAAATTGCCAAATATTCCAAAAACACTCGGGGTAACCATAGATCAGAAGTTCCGCCGCCGCAAGCCTCTGTAGCCATGAAAAACCAATCTAGACCCCGTTCCGGCACCCTGTCAGAGGGGGAAATCATCACCGGTGGCCATCTTCATCATCCCGGAGGCCACCATGATGAGGAGGGAGTAGTCCACCCTCGGGGCTGAGGATTTGTACTAGTAGCTATGTGTTTAATCTCTCTCTCTCTCTCTCGTGTTCTTGAGATGTCACGATCTTGATGTATCGCGGGCTTTGTTAATATAGTCGGATCATATGGTGTTTTCCCCTCTCTATCTTGTTGTGAATTGAGTTTTCCCGTTGAGATTTCGTTCTTATCGGATTGAATACTTTTATGGATTTGAGAACACTTTGTGTATGTCTTGCTATTTATACCTGTGGTGACAATGGGGTATCATATTGATTCACTTGATATATGTTTTGGCACTCAACTCGCGGATTCCCGAGGTGACATTGGGGTAATCTATGCATAGGGGTTGATGCATGTTCTTGTCTTTGTTTCTCCGGTAGAAATCTTGTGGCACTCTTTGAGGTTCTTTGTGTTGGATTCAGTATTATGAATCTGAAATTGTTTGATGCATACCATATAATCAACTCACGGATACTCGCGATGACACTGGAGTATCTAGGTGACATTAGAGTTAGTTGATGTGTATCATATGGTGTTATTTTAGTATGAACTCTTTGTTAGATCGATCGGAAAGAATAGCTTGGTGTTATTTTAGTACGAACTATAGGATAGATTGATCGAAATGAATAGCTTTGAGGTGGTTTCGTACCTACAAACAATTTCGTCTTATGTTCTCCGCTAGATAGGAACTTTGGAGTGATTCTTCATCGCACATTGAGGGATGGTTATATGATCCAATTATATTAGCATTGTTGAGAGATTGCACTAGCGAAAGTACGGACCCTAGGCCTCATTTTTAACCATTGCAATACCGTTTGTGCTCCATTTTATCAATTGCTACCTTATTGTTTTTTATTGTTCCTATTACAAAAATCAATATCTACTACCATTACTACGCTTTTATTACCATCTCTTCGCCGAACTAGCTAGTGCACCTATACAATTTACCATTGTATTTGGTGTGTTGGGGACACAAGAGACTTTTTATTATTTGGTTGCAGGGTTGCTTGAGAGAGACCACTTCATCCTACGCCTCCCACGGATTGATAAACCTTAGGTCATCCACTTGAGGGAAATTTGCTACTGTCCTACAAAACTCTGCGCTTGGAGGCCCAACACGAGTCTACAAGAACAAGTTGTGTAGTAGACATCAAGCTCTTTTCTGGCACCGTTGCCGGGGAGATGAGTGCTTGAAGGTATATCTTTAGATCTTGCAATTGAATCTTTTATTTTCTTGTTTTATCACTAGTTTGGTTTATAAAAAGAAAACTACAAAAAAATGGAATTGAGGTTGCATCATATTGTTCATCTTTATAATGTCTTTCGTGAAAATGATGGAAAGGAAAATTGTGCTCAATTAATAGAGGAAGAATTCTATAAAATGTTTGACAATAAATCTTTCAATGATGAGCATGATTGTAATGTTGTTGGTATGAACTCTTTGAATATCCATGATGCAAATGATATGCAAAGCCATAAGCTTGGGGATGCTATGTTTGATGAAGATGATATTTTTAGTCCCTCAAGTTTTGATGAGAAAATTTATTATGATGAAAGCATGCCTCCTACCTATGATGATTATGGTGATGACATGTATGCTATAAAGAATAATGATAACCATGAAACTTGTCATCATGATTTTAATTTCCAATCACATGATAGTTATTTTGTTGAGTTTGCTCCCACCACTATTCATGAGAATAAATTTGCTTATGTGGAGAGTAAGAAAATTTCTATGCTTGTGGATCATGAAAATAATTATTATTGTGATAGTTATATTGTTGAATTCATTCATGATGCTACTGAAAATTATTATGAGAGGGGAACATATGCTTTTACATATTGCAATAATATCAAGTTTCCTCTCTTTATGTTGAAAGTTTTGAAGTTGCACTTGTTTTGCCTTCCTATGCTAGTTGATTCTTGTTCCCATAAGTTGTTTGCTCACAAAATCCCTATGCATAGGAAGTGGGTTAGACTTAAATGTGCTAGTCATATGCTTCATGATGCTCTCTTTGTGTTTCAATTCTTATCTTTTATGTGAGCATCATTAAAATCAGCATGCCTAGTTAAAAAGGCCTTAAAGAAAAGCGCTTGTTGGGAGACAACCCAACATTTACCCTTACTTTTTTTGTGTGTTCACATGATTAGGCTACTGTAGTGGTCTTGTTTTATAGCTTTTGTTTCAATAAAGTGCCAAGTAAAGCCTTTGGGATAGTGTGGATGATAGTTGACTTGATTCTGTGCAAAAAACAGAAACTTTTGCGTCCAGTGCAGACATTCCTGTCTTTTACTGGAACGTGGAAAAATTCTGAATATTTTTACACTTGATGGGTATACAAATTTTCTACGTTGTCCTAATTTTTCAGAATTTCTGGAGTTACGGAAGTATGACTTTAATTCAGATCTTTTTGTACCGAAAAAACCAGGATCATGCCAGATGACATTATTGCCTACCGGAACAACCAGGCAGCGGCTGAGGAGGAGCCTCAGGAGTGGGACGCTCAGGTGCCCGCTCCGCAGCACTTCAATGTGGGACCTGAGGGTTACTACGAGTGGTGATTACCAAGCTAGGCCAAAAGCCTAAGCTTGGGGTAATACGTATGCCCACCGACATTTCCTTCATGTTCACACATTTCATTCCAGTTGTCGGTGTTCACACTTTTTCATTGTATTATCCATGCTTGATTTATTTTCTCGCTTTCTTATTGTGTGTTTGAAAAACTTTGAGAAAATCACAAAAAAATGTTGTTTGCTTCTTTTCAGTTTTTCTTTCTAGTGTAGTTAGTTGTAGTATTTAAAAGAAAACCCAAAAAGATTTCCTTGTTCTTCTTTTGCTTGTTGGGAGCTCTCCCGTGTAAATAGTTTCTCTCATTTTTTTCTCTTTAATTTACTTTGTTCAAGAAAAACTAAAAACTCCAAAAATATTTCAGTGTGTCTCTCTAAAATTCTTTTCCTTTTATTGAGTCATACCGAGGAGAAGACCACGATGAAAATGTTGAGTGGCTCTCATATGAATTATTGTTGATCTAACAAAGAGCTCAAATTGCCTTGTCTTCTCCTCTTGAATAAATGTTTGCAGATCCCAGCTTAGTTCACGGCACTCTTGCACTACTATTATTTTCATATCATTTGGTCATGCAATGAAAGGCAATAATGACGATATTTGCTGAACTGGTTGTGGCAGAGAGAAACGGGTATGAACTCAACTTGTTCTGTTTTTGTAAATATGCTTAACCTAGTATCCATGATTCAGCCTATTATGATCAAACATGTTTGCAATGATAATTAGAGATTATAGTTTCTCATGCCATGCTTAAGTATCTAGGAGTGGATAATGATATATCTGGGAAGTCAACATGCATTAAAATGATTGTGATGTGGTATGATGATATGGTATCCTCCTCTGAATGTTCGAGTGGCTTGACTTGGCACATGTTCATGCATGTAGTTGAATCAAAACCAACATAGCCTCTATGATATTTATGTTCATGGTGTTCATATCTTACCCATGCTAGTATCTAATGTTACTTATGCATAATGCATGTTCATGACCGTTTTTGCTCTCTACCTGGCCGTTTCTCAACCTATTTGCTAGCATTCGCCTGTACTAAGAGGGAATACTGCTTGTGCATCAAAATCCTAAAACCCAAGTTATTCCAGATGAGTCCACCATATATCTACCTATATGCGGTATTACCTAGCCGTTCTAAGTAAATTTGCATGTGCCACCTCTAAAAACTTCAAATAACCATCCGTTTTTGTGTGCATGGATTGTTCATAGAGTGACTAGAGGTAGTCAATATCTTCCATGCTAAGCGGGTTATTCTCATGATGAGTGTTTATTCACTCGTCCTCGCACGAGAGGGGTAGTAATAGGGATTCCCAGTCTCGAATTCAAAAATTGCAAATAATTAAACAAAACTCCCCCAGGACTGATGTTGGTATGGACGGTACCCGTGGATTCGGCTAGCCGTGGAGTGTGTTTGTTGGTGGAGGGGGAGTAAACCTTTGCTTTTATCGCTTGGGAACCACCACTAATGTGTTTAGCATGGAATATGTCGATAACCAATGTTCACGGAGTAAACGGGAAGGGTGCATTTCTCAAAATTTCATTTATCTCTGTTTTAAAAATCTGAGCTCTGGCACCACTGCAAATCACTGCTTCCCTCTGCGAAGGGACTATATATTTAATTTTATGTTGTGTCATCACCTTCTCAAATAAGCGCCAGATCTGGGAGCACTATTGTCATCCTCATGCATTGTGTATAGCTAATGTTGGGTGCATCATGACTGGATCTTTTCTACCATGAAATACAATGTTTAGTCGCTGCTTGAACTTTGGAGGTGCTCTGCATTTATGTTTTGCGGTCTCAGAAAGGGCTAGCGAGATACCACTGTTGTCATATTAAATCATGATTGTTTTGACAAAGTGTTGTCATTTGAGATATCTTATTATTGCTCGCTAGTTGCTTATGCCATTGATATGAGTTAATATAATTTTTAAGACTTATTGTCGATATGGTTAGTCATAATCTTTGCTGAAAACCTGGGTGCTACTTAAGCTTATTTATGTAAACAAGAGCAAAAGAGTTCGTAAAAGTTTTTCTTTTTCATTTTCAGTTTGCCAACTGAATTGCTTGAGGACAAGCAAAGGTTTAAGCTTGCGGGAGTTGACACGTCTCTGTCGTATCTACTTTTCCTAACGCTTTTATTCTTGTTTTGGACTCTAATTTGCATGATTTGAATGAAACTAACCCAGACTGACGTTGTTTTCAGCAGAACTACCATGGTGTTGTTTTTGTGCAGAAATAAAAGTTCTCGGAATGGAAAGAAACTTTTTGGAGAATTTTTATACAATAAAAGAAAAATACCGGAGGGGGGGTCCCTGGGGGATCCACAACCCACCAGGGTGCCCCCCCTCCTGGAATGCCCAGGTGGGTTGTGCCCACCTGGTGGCCCCGCTGACCCTATCTCTGACGCTATAAAATCCTATTTTTGGAGAAAAAATCAAGGAGAAAGAATTATCATGTTTCACGAGACGGAGCCGCCGCAACCTCCTGTTCTTCATCGGGAGGCCAGATCTGGAGTCCGTTTAGGGCTCCGGAGAGGGGAATCTTCGTCATCACCAACCCTTCTCCGTCGCCAATTCCATGATGCTCCCCACCGAGAGTGAGTAATTCCTTCGTAGGCTTGCTGGTCGGTGAGGGAGTTGGATGAGATTCATCATGTAATCAAGTTAGTTTTGTTAGGGCTTGATCCCTAGTATCCATTATGTTCTGAGATTGATGTTGCTATGACTTTGCTATGCTTAATGCTTGTCTCTTTGGGCCCGGGTGCCATGATTTGAGATCTGAACCGTTTATGTTATCACCATTATATCTATGTTCTAGATCCGATCTTGCAAGTTATAGTCACCTATTACGTGTTATGATCCGTAAACCCCGGAGTGACAATAGTCGGGATACTTTCCGGTGATTACCGTAGTTTGAGGAGTTCATGTATTCACTATGTGCTAATGCTTTGTTCCGGTTCTCTATCAAAAGGAGGCCTTAATACACCTTAGTTTCCTTATGGACCCCGCTGCCACGGGAGGGTAGGACAAAAGATGTCATGCAAGTTCTTTCCATAAGCACGTATGACTATTTACGGAATACATGCCTACATTATATTTATGAACTGGAGCTAGTGCCGTATCACCCTAGGTTATGACTGTTATATGATGAATATCATCCAACAAATTCACCGATCCAATGCCTATGAATTTTCCATATATTGCTCTTGCTAAGTTACTACTGCTGATGTTACTGTTACAACTGCTACAAAACCATTCCTATCACTGTTACCGTTACTGTTACAATTATCGCTACTATCAAAACTCTCATATTACTTTGCTACTGATCATATTGCTGCATATAATTAATCTTCAGGTGTGGTTGAATTGACAACTCAGCTGCTAATACTTGCAAATATTCTTTGGCTCCCCTTGTGTCGAATCTATAAATTTGGGTTGAATACTCTACCCTCAAAAACGGTTGTGATCCCCTATACTTGTGGGTTATCAAACTGCTGTGATGCTAAACCACTTTCTAAGTTTGGGCTCTTGATTTTCTCTCAGTGGATCTTAAACTCAAATAACTCGGAGAGGGGTTGCTCAAATCAATCTTCTCAGAAATCTCAAGCTTAGCAGCCAACGAACAACGTTGGAGCGGGGTAGCTATTTATAGCCGCAGCCTTCCCTGAAGGGAAATGGACGAACGACACGAGTCCAATGGTAGAAAATTTGAGCACAACACTAACATTACTTGCGGGGCAAGTAATGCTAACTCCTCAGTCCGAAAGATATTTCCTGCGGCACGAAGAACAATGTCTACTGCTGCCAGGTAATCATTCAGAGCATAAAGAGATTTCTCTCGCATCTTTCATAGGTTTTGGGCTAAGCATCACAGCGGATCTAAGCTTTGGGAACATATACCCATCTTCATAGTACGGAGGTCCTATGACTCAACTGTTTCCTGCGAAAATCTCGGAAACTGAACAGAAGCCCGAAGGGTTAGAAGAAGGGCAAACACCAAAACAGATAAATTTTCGAAGTTGATTTCAGTCGCGACCAAGGACACCGGATTGAAATCTTCTTCTGATCAAGTTGCATGTTTATGATGGACAGCAATGAAGGAAAAACAGGGTCCGAATCAAAACACTCGACCAAACGAGAGAAAAACACAAAACCAATGAGCTCAGAGTGAGTTGCCATTCGGATAAAACACAAACACAGTGAAAAACAAAGAGACGAGAGAAAACATACTGAACTTGCACCAACAATATATATCTCAAGATAAAGGATAGGTGAGAGAAATTCCTGAGATATTATCTGCAAAAAGGGGTTAGTTCTTTTTCACAACCCACACTTGCGTGGGCAACGAGGATCTCATCTTCTTTGTTTGAGCAGGAACATTCTTTCATCGAGATCTGTAAGACACCCGTGCACATTGAGAGTAATGATATGAATATGCATTAAGTTATTTCCTGAGGCGTGAGTATAATGATTTGAAGAGATACGCACGTACTCCTTCTGTCGAAGATTTGATCGATTCTCATTCGAGAGTTTTCCAGCACCATTCTATGAATGATAATCAACGTTTCGAGGATAATTACTCTGCATATTCAAGTTAGCAGTGACAGACCGATTTTCAATGGTGCACTTCTTTACCCAGATTTGCTTCTTGGGTGAGCCAGACTTGTAGTTAGTACCAACATATCGAGCAAATACCTTACCATTCTGTTGTTTGAAGAATTTGTAGTTCGAGTCATCAGACTCATCAGGAACAACAGTGATGGGAGTATCATATCCAGACAAAATTGCAGGTTCGAGTGTTTTGCTCTTAGCAAGAACCTAACTCGTTCGAGGATACTGTTCGGGAGTCCAATAGGTTCCATCAACGTTGAGTTTTCTTTCAAAACCCAATCCTTCTTTTTGAGGATTTTTGTGCAGTATTGACTTCTTGAGCACATCACAGAGGGTTTGATGCCCTTTTAGGCTCCTTAGCATTCATGTCTCAAGCAAGTCCTTTAGCCTGCAATTTTCTTCATTAACATCAGCAAGTTCCTCAGAAGAGGGGTTAGTGAAATCATCTGTAGTAGTTGCAAAATTCTCAATGATAGCATTAGAAGTTTCAGCATGAGAATCATCATTACTATGTTCCAAGCATTTTAAGCAAGGAGGCTCAAAATCATCAGGAAGTTGAAACAGATTGCTTAGTGAAGAGAGAAGTTTTTCTTTTGCAAGCGCATTATGAGATTCTTTCAGAGACTCGATTTCTTGATTCCTGTTAAGGAGTTCAGCAGATAAACTCTCAAAGTCAACTGAAAGAGAATCATATTTTTTTGAAAGATCATCAATAGTTGAAGAAAAAGCGTCATGCTCTTCCATCAACTTTTGATTCTTCTCCATCTCTTCGACCAGTAATCCTTCGGTTTTCCTAAGATTGTTTCCAAGTATTTCAAGTTCATCATGTTGAGATTTAGTAATTTTGACCAATTTGGCATAGGCAATATACTCAGGAGAATATCCATTCATGGATTTTTGGTGTTTTGCTAATACCTGATCCTTAGATGATTTTGCCAGGAGACAAAAGGCCATTGGTTCATCATCCCTTGAGGCATCATCATCGGAGTCTGAATCGAGTGAATTTTTTGAAGGTTCATAGGCAATGAAGGCATTGCTCCTTCCTATCCTTCTTTGAAATTCTTCACCATCTGATTCAGAGTTTGTTGCCTCTTCTTCAGAATCCAGGGTTATATCAGCACATGCTCTATTCAGCCGTGGTATTCTCTTCATATTTGATTTGATGGTTGCTCTTGTTTTTACGTCAGTGACTGGTCTCATCGAAGAAGACGAGGATGGTTCATTTTTCTTCGAGAGGTTATTATGACGGTCCATTCGTGTGAATCCACTGCAGTGAAGATATTACCATCTGTTGCTAGGCTTTCCTTCCCAGCAGGGATAGTCTGCAATGAGATGACCAAATTGTTTGCACTTGAATCACTTCATTTCTTTCGGAGATAACCTTCGTGGTGATTCAGGTATGTCAAATTCGTCATCATTCGTGAGGCATATATTTTGTCTTCTGAGATCACTAAGCCTTTCTGTTAGCATCTCTAGTTCTCTGGTGATGGTGTGTTGATTCTCAACATCTTCTTCTTCTTCTGAACTGCCATAGTGTGAGAGGATTTCTCCTTCACCTTTTGAGGAAGAATCTTGATCTGCATTTTCAAGCTCCATCTTTTCTTCATGAACTGACAACAGTGTCATGACCTCTGCATAGTGAAGTTCTTCATAGTCTGGTCTTTGCTTGATTTCTTCTATGATGGAATTGAAAGTTGGATCAAGAGCGCTCAGCAGCTTGTTGACAACATCTCTATCAGTGATATCAGTTACTCCTTGTTGATGAAGTCTTTCGACTATGTTTATCAATCGATCAGTGAGTTCCATATCACTTTCCTTTCGCAGACTTCTGAAACCAGCAAACATGGCACGAAGCATTTGATTGTGCAGATCTGATCTGGCAATGAATTCTTCATGAGCATGCTTGATGGCATCCCAAAGTTGCTTTGTAGTGTCGAGCATTTGGAAACGAAAGAAAATGTCTTTCGAGAGACTGCTACATGTGATATCTTTTGCTTGAGCATCCAACTGCAGATTTGCTTTATCATCGGAATTTGGATCATCCAGTTGCTGAATCGTGTAGCCATTTTCCACCATCTGCCACAGATCAAAGTTGATAGCTTGAATTCTGATTCTCATTCTTTCTTTCCAGTAGGGATAGTCATTTCCATCGAAGATAGGAAATCTTTGAGAGTGCAAGGATCTACCTGCAAACGACATACTCAAAACTCCAAGGATGTTAGACCTTTATTAAACAAAGGCAGGGAGAACCGGCTCTGATACCAATTGTTAGGACCGAGAGTATATGGACCAGAGGGGGGTGAATGGGAGATTCAAAAATTCTTTCGAATGTTTTGAAACCGATCCCAATCACAGAAGCAGAATAATAGAAAGGTGGAAATGAACTAAATCAATCTTCATCTTCAGAAGAATATTCCTCGATGAAAGATGTGATAACAGTACGAGCATGGGAAATCACAGGTTTAACTACGATGAGAATAATGCAACATGCAAACAAATGCAGTAGAATGAGATACAACATGATACGGGTGGTGAACGATATGCAAGAGGGTACACAGAGGTGAAATGAGAATGTCTAAACAGGATGATGAAAATGCAATGAAATGAGATACGATGATAAAATCAAGTGAATAACACAGAGACATATAAGAAAGTAAAACTACAATGAATTGATAATGATCAGGTAAACTGTCGACACAGAGCACGAAAGAAAACAGCTGAAGGAATTGCAGTAAAGTAGAATGAACCAGTGGTGCTCAATGGCGACAGAGAGATTTGGTAGACCAGTTCGCCCTTCTGCCAAAGGGCTACATCTGGTTGGAGGGGTTGTGACTTAACACGGAAGATAAACTCTCTTCACCCTATTCTCCTTCAAATCGAAGCTGATCAGACTTCAGTTGATTGCACTCATGGTAGATCCTTGTCGGCGATCTCCAAACCCTCGGCCGACCTTCACGAACCACAATTACTCTTGGTTGCTGAAGATCTAGCTCGGTGAAGACAAAAACTCCTCAACACTCAAGCAGAAACCTATCCATCTAGAGAGTGCGCGGCTCTCAAGAGTAATAGGTACAAGAAATCAGACTCAGAATTGCTGTGATGCTAAACCACTGTCTAAGTTTGGGCTCTTGATTTTCTCTCGGTGGATCTTAAACTCAAATCACTCGGAGAGGGGTTGCTCAAATCAATCTTCTCAGAAATCTCAAGCGGAGCAAACAACGAACAACATTGGAGGGGGGTGGCTATTTATAGCCGTAGCCTTCCCTGAAGGGAAATTACCAAATTGGACATCGAGGGCAGTCAATGGCCGAATGACACAAGTCCAACGGTCGGAAATTTGAGCACAACGGTAAAATTACTTGCGGGGCAAGTAATGCTAACTCCTCAGTCCGAAAGATATCTCCTGCAGCACGAAGAACAATGTCTACCACTGCCAGGTAATCATTCGGAGCATAAAGAGATTTCTCTCGCATCTTTCATAGGTTTTGGGCTAAGCATCACAGCGGATCTAAGCTTCGAGAACATATACCCCTCTTCATAGTACGGAGGTCCTATGACTCAATTGAACGAAAGAAGAAGAATGAAAAGAATAATACATCTTCAATTTGTCTTTGACTTCCACTCGCTGCAGTCAATTTCTTCGGACGACACCGAACCAAATGCTTCGCTTGAGCAGTAAACTTTTGAGGGGTTAATTTCTTCACATCAATCTCCTTGCCTACATGTCTTCAAGATATGTAGCTCTTTCTTCTCTGCAACGCCGATATGCTTCAGTGAAGTTCCTCGAACTTAGCACCGGAGACAGCATTCTCTTCGGTTTTGTATGGACTATTTCTCTCTGTATGCACTAGCAAAAAATCAGTCCATACCTGTTTCTGTCAATAATCTCCAAAACATAGGAAGGCAGATATTACACCAACACAAGTATAGTATCTGTATCGAGTGTTGGTGGAATTCCGAATTCCAGTGAAGCTAGTCTATCAACATAGCCAGCAAGCTTTACTATATGCTCACTCATTGAGGAACCCTCTTTCATCTTGCATTCAATCAAGGCCTTGGTTAATTCAAAACGTTTGGTCCTTGCCGGTTTCTTGTACAGAACTTCCAGTGACCCAACTATGAATTGAGTAGTGGATCGTTTAAAATGCTTCTGTAGTTCAGGATCCATGCAAGTTAACATGAGGCACTGGACTCAATCGTAGTCATCACTACGAATAGCGTAAGCACCACCTTCTTCCGATGTTGCATCCTTTTTGGGAGCATCACCTAGGGAATGATCCAGCACGTACTCCTTCTTAGCACTCCTGATTAAAAAACTCAGGTTCCAGATCCAATCCGCATAGTTTCCACCATTAGCAGCGAACTTTTCTTTCTCTAACATAGGGTCTAAGTTGAACATATTGCGAGCATTGATCTACAACGATAGACACAAAATACATTGAGTCATTTTCATAATTAAACCTTGCACTAAGTTGTTTAAATTAACAATATAAAAGTGCTCTCCCACTCAAATTAATATCTCTCATGATTAATAGTGAGTGATTCAAGATCCAAATCTAGTCCTTAGTCATTGATGTGGACATCACTAATAACGAGATTTTTGACCGGTAGACAAACTATTGCCAATCATATCACCATATGACTCTTGTTCATCTTTCGATGCTTTGTGCTCTGATCTTAGAATGATTCTACTAGAACTTCAAGGTAACCGAGTGCTATCTATACATATGGTCTCACATCTCCGCCTTACATATCTCATCTTGTTTGAACTCATGTGGACATGACAAACTTCGAGATGCTAGAATGTCGTAGACGGTTGCAGCACTGGGAAGAGCACCTTTTACTTGATATTTACCGTGAGAGATTGCCCTAATAATTGACTACTGTGCAATCAAAGGGTGCAAACTATAAAGGGATAAACATCTCAGGCAGCTCATAAAAGCATGATATGGTATAGCCCTGGGTGCCGGGAATCTCCGTGATCATCTTCAATCTCCAGCTGACGCTTCATGGTGGCCAATATTTCGTTATCATGGCAACCGTTTCAAAAATGTTGCCGTGGCGGCAATTTCAGAAAATGTTGTCGTGGTGACCGTTTCAGAAAAAGTTGTCATGGAACCAAATTCACAAACTCCGCCGTGGAACGAAATTATAGCTCCTCGTCCCATGCCTAGTGCACCTTCTCGTCATCGGGGTCCTTCGTGTATGGTTTGCCATCGTCACTTGTAACTTGTAGGCTATCTCTATGATATTTACATTAACGTGGCAATCTCGTGGCTCCAACCATCATGTCGTGACGCGCAGGCCACTTAACATTACAACATATAACCATCTCATACATAAACTCATTATCATGACGAAGGCTATACCACATCATATGCATACCCTGCGAAACCAAGTTAGACGTCCTCTAATCGGTTTTAGCAAAATTTTAGTTACGTGGTTAACCAGTTTTAACAAGTAACACTAACTACCTACGTCCATAATTAAGGTGATGATTCTTGATGCTAGATTAAGTTTTGGGGTGTGTGAAACAAGAGACTTAATTAAAAATCTCTAGCCCCACACTAAACTTCGTTAAATACACGTGACCCCTAGAAGATCATCCATTTTTGGCAACCTCTTGTGTATGCGATGGTTCACTATTCTCAACTATGGTGATGCCCAATGAACTATT
The DNA here is from genome assembly GCA_011799875.1 of Thinopyrum elongatum. Lineage (NCBI taxonomy): Eukaryota > Viridiplantae > Streptophyta > Magnoliopsida > Poales > Poaceae > Thinopyrum > Thinopyrum elongatum. The sequence continues at coordinate 151,964,736 of CM022300.1, read as the reverse complement.
AGTAGATCATCGACACCCAAAGCCGATCGATTGTCAGAACCTTGTAACAAGCGACACCATGCTGTCGATGAATTGAACCGAAGCAACACTCGAGGGAAGCATAGCAAGAACATCAACCCTCATAATTACATGTGTTCTAGATCGCAACCTGTATCTACTCATAAAAGCACTCTGATACCACTGAAGGGAAATGTAGTGGAAAATAAAAAAAATCGCACCTATGATTACCCAAGATCAATATGAAGATGCTTAACGGGTTGGGATCACGATCGTTACCGTCACCGAGTTGCAACGGAAGAATAACATGTCGATATAGACCGTACTTGGAGTCCCTCATACCGCCCGTGAACGATCCCTCAAACCGAAGACCGAAAGCACGACCTCTCTACTTGGTTGCAAGCGTGCAACCTTCATGATCCGGCAGCGCTTCGCCGTCCAGAGCTAATCGTCACCGGAGAATTAGATGGAGGAGATTAGAACCAAAATGGGCTTCTAATTATGAGGACAAGAGGATTAGCCAAGCTCTAATTAGTCAACTAGGACCAACTAGAATAAGAACTAGAAGAACTAGAAGAGGCTCCAAAAACTGTATATTCAATAGAGCAAAAACCCCTAGTATATATAGGTTGGAGGAGGAGAGGGCAACCACCAAGGAGGGGAAGTCTCTCCTTGGGGCGCCAGCCAAGGGGGAGGAGCCCAACTCCTCCCCTAGTCCAATTCGGCCTGCCCTATATGGCAAGGGGGGCGCAACTTCCTTATGGGCCCTTGTGGCCCATAACTCCTTCCACCTCTTGGCCTTTTAAGGCCCGTTTATATTTAAATTAAATATAAATGTTCAAAATACATCTAGAGAATTTATATATATATATATATTAACATCTCTAGAAACATTTTTCACCTATATATAATTTATTGGTAATACCCGGTATTACCCGATACTCACCCAAACCCTTCTGGTGACCGCGAAACATTTCCGGATCCTCTTGAAACTATTACAAATATTTATGAAATAATTCCATAGATATATTCGCATGACTCCCATCCTACTAACACTCAGAAAATTGTGATTGACTTAGGCTTGTGACCCCGTAGGTTCAGTAACTCATAGACATGGACGAAATCGTTCGTCCAATGACCGACAGCGGGATCGTGGACGTCTGTATTGATCCCTGTGAGTACACGAGTGATATTTGAGTGAACCTTTAGTTATAATGTGATGTTCCCTTTGTTTTGTGATACTTTAGAAAACCCGAAATGCATTAGTGTCCTCATGGGTCATCACCATGCTCACTATACCTAAATCCTTGTTAACGGTTTTGTTCTTCTTTCTCGTTATTGTGTTCCGGCATCCTCATGACTAAGTCACTTGTGTCTGGCCAGACGATGATTAATGCCATCACACTGAGAGGGCCCTAAGAATATCTTTCCATCATCGACGGAGCAAATCCCACTCTTGAGCTATCAGGTCACTTGTCAAACTTTCCGATGAACCTCTAAGTTGTCGTTATGATCATCGTGTTACAGGTGACGTTTGAACAACCCCAAAGCACATCGTACGGTAAGAAGTGACCATGATACTCTCATTGTCTAAGGAGCAATATCACACATTGTGACACCCCCGATTCAATCGTACACTAATCATACACGCAAACGTGTACGATCAAGATCAGGGACTCACGGGAAGATATCACAACACAACTCTAGACAAAATTTAAAGTCATACAAGCTTCGTATTACAAGCCAGGGGCCTCGAGGGCTTGAATACAAATGCTTGGTCATAAACGAGTCAGCGGAAGCAACAATATCTGAGTACAGACATAAGTTAAACAAGATGCCATAAGATGGCTAGCACAAACAGGGATACAGATCGAAGAGGCACATGCCTCCTGCCTGGGATCCTCCTAAACTACTCCTGGTCGTCAGCGGCCTGCACATAGTAGGAGGCACCATCAGAGTAGTGGTAGTCATCGATGGTGGCGTCTGGCTCCTGGGCTCCGACATCTGATCGCAGCAACCGGGTATAGGGGAAAAGGGGGGAGCAAAGCAACTGTGAGTACTCATCCAAAGTACTCCCAACACGGACATTAGATCTACACTACATATGCATAGGTTTCAATAAAGGGGTAGTATCTATGGACTGAACTGCAGAATGCGGGAATAAGAGGGGTAGAAGCTAGTCCTATCGAAGACTATGCTTCTGGAAGCCTCCTTCTTGAAGCATATAGAAGAGAGTAGCAAAGATAGTATCAAGTGACAATGTATAGCATAATCCGACCCGACGATCCTCTCCTCGACACCCTGCGAGAAAGATATCACTGGGTTGTATCTGGCACTTGAAAGGGTGTGTTTTATTAAGTATCCGGTTTTAGTTGTAAGAGGTCGGAATACAACTCCAAGTCGTCCTGTTATCATGGACACAACAATTCGAATAGATAAACTTCCCTGCAGGGGTGCACCACATTACCCGACACGCTCGATCACTCTGGCTGGACACACTTTCTTTGGTCATGCCCGGCCTCGGAAGATCAACTTTAAATTAAAACTTTGAAAAACAGGTTTACTACATCAGCATGACAACATGATGCCAGCAATCAAAAGTTCTGTTGACTGGTCAAACAGGGCAGTGGGGCCCACTGTCATTGACACATTAACTAAATTAACAGACTATTTAGTTTAATTAGGTCATAGGGGTAATTATGTTTAATTAGTTTAATTAAATCAAATTAATTAATTTAATTAATTCACTAATTAATTTATAAAAAATTCATTCTTTTTTGTTCTCTTTTTCTTTTTTGGAAAAACAGGGGCGGGCCCCAACTGCCAGTGGCACAGGAGGCCACTGGAGCGGGCTGGCGGGCTAACGAGTGTGGGCGTGGGCGCCCGACGGGGCGAACCCAGGGGCGGTCCGGGCGGTGGCTGCGGGTACGATGACGGCGATCCGGGGAGCGAAGGGGCGGTGCGGGCGCGTGCGTGATACGTCTCCAACGTATCTATAATTTTTTATTGTTCCATGCTATTATATTATCTGTTTTGGATGTTTTATATGCATTAATATGCTATTTCATACTATTTTTGGGACTAACTTATTAACCTAGAGCCTAGTGCCAGTTTCTATTTTTTCCTTGTTTTTGAGTTTTACAAAAAAGGAATATCAAACGGAGTCCAAACGGAATAAAACTTTATGATGAATTTTCTTGAACCAGAAGACATACACGGAGCTTGGAGAGGGGGCCAGAAGAGTCCCGAGGGCACCACAAGCCCTCAGGCCACGCCCTAGGGGGTGCCTCCCTGGCTTGTGGGCCCCACGGGAGTCCTCCAACCCTAATTCTTGCTCTATAAATTCCCAAATATTCCCAAACCAACAGAACCGTCCACCAAAATAGTTTTCCGCCGCCGCAAGCCTCTGTTCCCGTGAGATCCCATCTTGGGGCCTTGCACCCTGCCGGAGGGGGATTCGATCACGGAGGGCCTCTACATCAACCTTGCTGCCCTTCCGACGATGCGTGAGTAGTTTACCACAGACCTACGGGTCCATAGCTAGTAGCTAGATGGCTTCTTCTCTCTCTTTGATCTTCAATACAATGTTCTCCTCGATGTTCTTGGAGATCTATCCGATGTAATATTCTTTTGTGGAGTGTTTGTCGAGATCCGGTGAATTGTGGATTTATGATCAGATTATCTATGAATATTATTTGAGTCTTCTCTGAACTCCTTTATGCATGATTTAATATCTTTGTATTTCTCTTCGAATTATCGGTTTGGTTTGGCCAACTAGATTAGTTTTTCTTGCAATGGGGGAGGTGCTTAGTTTTGGGTTCAATCTTGCGGTGTCCTCACCCAGTGACATAGTAGGGGTAGCGAGGCACGTATTGTATTGTTGCCATCAAGGGTAAAAAGATGGGGTTTTCATCATATTGCTTGAGTTTATCCCTCTACATCATGTCATCTTACTTAAAGCGTTGCTCTGTTCTTATGAACTTAATACTCTAGATGCAGGTAGAAGTCGGTCGATGTGTGGAGTAATAGTAGTAGATGTAGAATCTTTTCAGTCTACTTGACACGGACGTGATGCCTATATTCATAATCATTGCCTTGGATTTCGTCATAACTTTGCGCTTTTCTATCAATTGCTCGACAGTAATTTGTTCACCCATCGTATTATTTTCTTTCAAGAGAGAAGCCTCTAGTGAAACCTATGGCCCCGGGGTCTATTTTCCATCATATATTTTCAGATCTATAAACCAAAAAAACCCAAAAATACCTTGCTGCAATTTATTTGTTTTTAATTTGTTTTATGTTTTAGTAATATTTTATACCTATCTCAATTAGATCTCACTCTTGTTGAGACCGTGAAGGGATTGACAACCCTTTTTTTTGTGTTGAGTGCAAGTGTTTGTTAGTTTGTGCAGGTGCATAGATTGGAGACTTGCTTGTGCCTCCTACTGGATTGATACCTTGGTTCTTAACCGAGGGAAATACTTATCTCTACTTTGCTGCATCACCCTTTCCTCTTCAAGTGAAAAATCAACACAAGCTCAAGAAGTAGCAGGAATAATTTCTGGTGCCGTTGCCGGGGAGGTTCTACATCAAGCCTACCAAGTACCCACCATAAACTCTCATCTCTTGTATTACATTATTTGCCATTTGCCTCTCGTTTTCCTCTCCCCCACTTCTAAAACGTTTTCATAAAAACACAAAAAGATTTGCCGTTTTATTCGCCCTTCCTCCGTTCGTCTTTTTCATTTGCTTTTGCTTGCTCATTTGCTAGATTGGTTTCTTGCCATCATGTCTGAATCTGGGGAGTTTATCATTGAAAGATAGCAATAATCTTGATGGAAGTTTTAATGATTTTTCCAATAATGATCCTCATGAAGAAGAACCCACTATTATCCATACAAAAAAACTCCGTGTAGGTAGCGGTAATATTATTGGAAAATGGGTTATTCAAGATTTCTTTACTTGTGTACCTATTCTTGGAGGGTCAATTCTGAATAAAACAATTAGCATTGCGGATGCAATATCTTTGCTTATAGTTGAATTTGAAAGACAATTTGTTCACATGCATCCATGCATACAAAGGCTTTTACTAGAATTTTCCAATATTCATGATCCTTCCGTTAAACGTGTCACCACTATATCTTTAGCTCAAGAGTTTAGGTTTATCATGAAAGAGGCCGGTGAAATATTTGCATATTATAATATTAATGGTGGTTTTCCTCCTATAGAAGATATCCTTTTTAATCAAGAAGAAACTAGGAGATTACAATCTCCGGATTATGCTGCTTACAATGAAAACCTAAGAAAGAAAGTCCCTACCGATGTTTTGATTGATAAAATTTCTAAGCTCAATGACAATTTTTCTATACAAAATAATGGATTAGGGTTTGTGCTTAGGGATAGACTTAGGGCTTTTTATCAAAGGAATGTTTATAATGAAGAAATAATTATCAAATACAAAGGGCCGAAGGAGGAACCTATTCCTCCCAAACTTGATCTTATAGATCCATACCCTATCAAATTTAGTCCCTTTGATTATTTTTGTTTGCCACAAAGAAATCTTGCTGCCGAGAGGAGGGAATATGAGATGAGCATGGATGATCTCCCTCACTTCTATGACAATACCTAGATCTATGTTTTTATGCCTAGCTAGGGGCATTAAACAATCGCGCTTGTTGGGAGGCAACCCAATTTTATTTTTATGCTTTTTTATTTTGGTTCTGTTTTTCAATAAATACACATTATTACCTCTGTAGTAATTGTGTTTTGGTGTTTTAATTAGTGTTTGAGCCAAGCAAGACCTTTGGGATGGTCTACGGTGATAGTTGATTTGATCTTGCTGAAAAACAGAAACTTTTGCGCTCATTGCCGAAAATTCAATAAATCACAGAAATGTGCTTTTGATCTGAATTTTTTGCAAAAGATTGATATACAAATTTCCCAAGTTTTCCTAATTTTTCAGTATTTTTGGAGTTACTTAAGTATACGTAATTTCCAGATTACTATAGACTGTTCTGTTTTTGACAGATTCTGTTTTCTACGTGTTGTTTTCTTATTTTGATGAATCTATGGTAGTATCTGGGGGTATGAACCATGGAGAAGTTGGAATACAGTATATATTACACCAATATAAATAAATAATGAGTTCACAACAGTACCAAAAGTGGTGATTTATTTTATTATACTAACGGATCTTATGAGTTTTTTCTGTTGAGTTTTGTGTTGTGAAGTTTTCAAGTTTTGGGTAAAGATTTGATGGACAATGGAATAAGGAGTGGAAAGAGCCTAATCTTGGGGATTCCCAAGGCACCCCAAGGTAATATTCAAGGACAACCAAGCATCTAAGCTTGGGGATGCCCCGGATGGCATCCCCTCTTTTGTCTTCGTCCATCGGTAAATTTACTTGAGGCTATATTTTTATTCACCACATGATATGTGTTTTGCTTGGAGCGTCTTTTATGATATGAGTCTTTGCTTTTTAGTTTTCCACAATCATCCTTTCTTTACACATCTTTTGAGAGGGACACGCATGAATCGTGAATTTATTAGAATACTCTATGTGCTTCACTTATATCTTTTGAGCTAGGCAGTTTGCTCTAGTCCTTCACTTATATCTTTTTAGAGCACGGCGGTGGCTTCATTTTATAGAAATTGTTGAACTCTCATCCTTCACTTATATTATTTTGAGAGTCTCTAAACAGCATGGTAATTTGCTTAGGTTATGAATTTAGTCCTAATATGATGGGCATCCAAGAGGGATATAATAAAAACTTTCATATAAAGAGCATTGAATAAGATAAGAAGTTTGATTCCTTGCATTTGTTTTGAGATATAAAGATGGTGATGTTAGAGTCATGCTAGTGAGTAATTGTGGATTTGTAGAAATACTTGTGTTAAAGTTTGTTTTTCCCGTAGCATGCACGTATGGTGAACCATTATGTGATGAAGTCGGAGCATGATTTATTTTTTTATTGTCTTCCTTATGAGTGGCGGTCGGGGATGAGCGATGGTCTTTTCCTACCAATCTATTACCCTAGAAGCATGCGTGTAGTACTTTGCTTTGATAGCTAATAAATTTTTGCAATAAGTATGTGAGTTCACTGGTACAGCGAGGTGCTATACAAATGGTTTTTAACCCCTTTCCGCGACGGTGTTCTGAACCGTCGCCTAGTGAGTGACTGCAATAGGGGGGTCCTTCCCACACGACCCAGAAACCGTCGGGGATATGCCCTCCTGGCACACACGCTCGGCAAAATGAGGTCGTGTACAACCGGCGAGCGATCAAATACGGTTATACGTACAGTTGTGCTAAAAAAATACAATTATACAGGCCAAATTGTTTCCGATCGTAAGTACATCCGACACAGTCAGTCCCCGCTAAACGTTTCCGTTCGTATGTACATTCGACACAGTCAATCCAAGGAATACGTTTCCGTTAGTATGTACATCCCACACTGTTAATCCAAGAAGTACGTTTCCGTTCGTATATACATTCCACACAGTCACTCCAAGGAAAACGTTTCCGTTCGCAGGTACATCACACATAATTTTCCCAATTAAATCGTTTGTGATAGCGTTGCCATTGCACACGATATTAACAATTTTATCGTTTGTGTTATTGAATGCATCACACACGGTGCGTAGAACAAACTGTGTGGCAAAGGCTATCCATCACACACACTTTTTATGTGGTAAACGTTTGCGCAAGGTGGCCTAACTCAAGCAGTTTTCAAGAGGATGTCGTGTGTGATTGTTCATTGATCCAACACGGTTTATTCTGAGAAACTGTGTGAGTTGCCTGAGGTCATCGCCCACGGTGCTTTCTCAATAACCGTTTGCAATAGAAAAACCCAATTAGCAAGCTAATTGGCCTATTATTAATAATCTATTTATTAATCTAATTGACATTTCATATTAAGCACACAATATATTTCATTTCCATATTAAGGAAGCAGGATTTCATAATTGAAATACATCAGAGTACAACATCATATAGCTTCAGCACTCAGCTACCCAATTACACCACTGCACCAGCACCAAGTTTCACATGCAACATCTACAACCTTTCGAAATTAGCATCATAGACGGAACATAGACAGATGAATCTCATCTGGAAAACTGCTGAAGCGGAAGGCGAATATTGAGCCTTCATTGATGTTGAAGGTCTTTGCAACTTTAGGCCAGTGCCTGTGGATGATTGATCGTCCATCCTTCGTCCTCTTCAGGAACACTTCAATATTGAACCGTGGGTGTTGTACGAAAACCTTCCTCGCCTCCTGACCATACAGGTGGTTTGAGAGGTAATCATCAGTGAACTGCTTTGGAAAGGCCTGAAAACAAGGATATGCATAAATATCTTCTCCAGATTTGAAATGGCGCAAAGGAATAAAAAAGACAAGGTATAACTATTAGTACCATCCTGTAGTGAACGGATGTCTTCTTCATTGTGCGGACAAAGATCTTGTTGTTTTTTGTTGCTAATTTCCTTATCGTAACAATCTTTCTGAGTTTCTTGACTTGACTGATATTAATGGACAACTCATTTCCACATATGCAAAAAGGGTCAAATAGTGGGTCAAAACCTCTGATAGCGGGACCTACATGTGCAAGACCAAATTGTTAAAAACCTAATATTTAAAAACAAGAAGTGGAAAGGTGTGTTATTAACTGCAACATGCCTAATATTTAAAAACAAGCAAACATAGTCATTCAAACTTGTATTGTGCAGGTCTAAGTACACTAGTTATTGGCCCTGTTTGGATCCCTGAGTTAGAGTTAGTTTGAGCTAGTTTGGGCTTCAATAGACCTAAAGTATCCAAACATGAGGGCTAGTTTGAGCTAGTTGCGTCAAACCCACCCAAAACCACTATCCCACCCAGGAGGTACTGATTGGGGCTAGTTCTCCTAGTGCATTTATTGTCAATCTAACACTGTCATCCAAACACCTCTTTGGCTAGAGTTAGTTCAGGGTTAGTCATTGTTTAGTATCATTGTTATTTAGGAAACATAGGATAGTGTAGGATTTATTCTACCTTGACTTGTACTCCAAGATGACCATGTACTCCTATATATATGCCCACGAGGCTCAAGCAATACAATCAACTATTCCACCAATCTCTCTCTCCCTTTTAACTGTCATGAGCTAGAAACTAACTCTAACCTCTAGCTAAGTTAGAGTATCCAAACAGTGCCATTGTTAAATCAAATGGAAAGGCGTGTTCAATACTCCCTCCGGTCCTTTTTACTCTGCATATAAGAATTGTCTAAAGTCAAACTTCATAAAGTTTGACCTTATTTATATGAAAAAATATCAACATCTAGCATGCTAAAGTTATACAATATGAAAATTTAAGTCATGACACATGTACTGATATTTATTTCATATTGTGAATGTTGGTATTTTGTTCTATAAACTTGGTCAAACTTTACGAGGCTTGACTTTAGACAAATCTTATATGCGAACTAAAAAGATTCATAGGGAGTACAACATGCTTAACAGCAACCAAATATAGTCATTCATAGAACTATTGTTAAATTTGGTATTGATGAAATTGAATTGCACAGTTCATACTAGCAAATATAGAACATCACACTGTTAATAGCTCAAATAAACAAGGCATACTACGAACAACCAAAGATGGCAATTGAAACTGGACATATGCTAACTACAAACAACCGAACAACCACAACCCGTAGAAATAAACAAGGCGTAATGCAAACAACCTAATATAGCAATAAATACTGGACAGGTTCTCACTACAAAAGGGGTTCGAGAAAACAAATCATGGGTTTCCTCACTTGTCACAGATTGGCTCCTCCTCGTGGTTGCCGTCGATGAGGTCTGACTTGCCAGTTGAGGATCCCAGGTCAGCGTCGCAGAACGTGTCCTTCAGAAATGACAAAAGGGGCTCCATGGCGATGAAGGATGGAAAATTGTTCATAACGAGCCGCAGGAGATCAGCGGCAGGGCCATCGATGAGATCGACGGCTGTCGAACCCAAAGGGTTGGGGTGGGCAACTTAACCTGTGACATAACCCGCGTCAAGCTGTCGGTGTCGATGACCTTGATGTCGTAGATGGCGTCCATGACATGCCAGAATACTCTAGCCCACTGATTGAAAGGCTCAATCCAGGTCCAGTCATCATCGTCAGCTTCCTCGGCGGCCACCTCGCCGACGTCGGATGAAGAGGCCACGGTAAAGCTCTTTTGGGCCATTCACTCCTCGAGCTCCCCGGGAAGCGTAGCCGGGCTTAGGCTGCGATGCTCTGGAGTGGGGGAGGGGTGTGGGTGGGGATCTCTGGGAAAGGGGCCGTTTCGCAGGCGTCATCTAAGAAACTCAGGGCGGCGAGGATATGTATATCGGTGTGTAAACTGCACGGGCAGACCGACAGAGGTTGACGATGGAGGCGGCGCGGCGGGGGCGACCTAGCTAGGTTTGGAGACAGGGAGGGGTGGTGTGTATGTGTGTGAGCGGGGGATTTGGGGTGAGCGAAGGATTTGGAGTGTGTGTGTGTAGGGGGTCCAAGGTGATGTTTGAGGAAATGCCGCGGGTACCGAAAATTTTACTAGGCGGGAGTAAAATGGCGAGGCTACCGAAAATTTGGATCAAGGGATTGAAGCAGAGCAGGTCAGGAGTAACGAACATCACACACGGTTAAAACATAATAATCGTGTGCTATCAAACAGAAAAACACTCCAGCTGAGCAGATATTTTTTAGATTGCAAGCGATGGAGGCGGGAGTAAAATGCCGGGGCTACTGAAAATTTGGATCTACTGATTGAAGCAGAGCGGGAGTAACAGAAATCACACACGGTCAGACATACTAATCGTGTGCTATCAAACAGAAAAACCATCTACGCGAGTAGATATTTTTGAGATTGCGAGGGAGTAGATATTTTCGAGAGGGGGAGGGAAGCCTCGTGGAGCCCAATCTACTGTGATCATGTGGGTGACAAGGGCAGGGGCGCGGCACACAGGTAGTCCTAGGGAACCGTGTCTGTTTCATACCCGATCGCAGACGGTTGCTGCATCCGACTCGTCTGCTGTTTATAAATTTGGCCAAAAAAAACACGGGAAAGGGTCAGAACACGAACACACTTGCATGTGGACCAAATATATGTATGAAAAGGGTGGTTTGATGTTCAAATACCCAATGCACAACTTTGATGTGGCACCTGTCGCACAAAGCGCACGTTATTATTGCTAGCCCCCCCCCCCCTCAAACACACACACACACACACTTCATGTTGCCGGGAGGGGAATCCTAGCTATGAACGCATGCCCCCAAATAGCTAGGTCTGACATCTCACCGTACCGTAACACAAAACTGAAAGGAGTACATCAACCCCCCTCCCCCCTTTGCTTCCGATCAAATGTGGATTGTGTGTGGGCCCATAGATGTGCTCTTCTGGCGTTAGATGGGTGAGATCACTTACCAACCACACCTGCGGGTGGCCCGATGTGTGTGTGTGCGCACGCGCACGCGCGCGCGCGCGCGCGCGCGTGTGTGTGTGTGTGTGAAAACGATGTGCTATGATATTTAAATAACCAAATCACAAATTTGATGTGGCACAGTGCATCGCAAATTAACCGGGCATCCCCGACCCCACGAGGTTCATCTAGTACGAAGTAGTACTGTGCCCCCCCCCCCCACACACACACTTTGAGTCAGTGGGAGGGGGCATCTCACCAAGGCGTATTGTAAGACTGACCAAGAAGAATCACCACCTTGGTCGATAACCTCTCTTGTTTGTTGGGTCAAAGTCATGCATTGACGTTCCACACACGGCCCCACAAAATAGGCTAGCTTGTCGCCGATAACCACACGAGGGAGTGCCTGAAGACAACCACTACGTGCATGTGGCCCAAACATATATATGTATGAAGTGTCATGTGGTGTTTGAATATACCCAATGCACAACTTTGATGTGGCCGCGTGCTTTTGGAACCAGAAAGTCCCCACACGGAGTGAGGGTTCACGACGCATAGCATACTATATATATACAGGGATTCATGTGTATGCGAGCCCTCGAACTTAGGTCTCGAATCTCACCATGATCGACGTACAACTATATGGTAACGCAAACCAAGAGAAGAAGAATCCACCCTGGTAACCTCTCTCGCGTTGTTGGTCGAAGTGATGGACGTCCACACGGGCCCACGAATATATAGGTCATCGATGATAACAAAGCGAGGGAGAGTGTCCAAAGACAACCACTGCATGTATATATGTGCCCCAAACATATGTATGGACATGCGTGATGCATGCATATATGTTTGAATACCAAAAGCACAACATTTTGATGTGGCGCATGCATGCGTCGAAAAACGCACAGTCCCCACACAGATCTGGTTCATGATGCGTCACGTGCTCGCCCCCCCCCCCCCTCCCCCACTTCGACCCGGTGGGAGGGATTCGTGCGTACACATGCGCGCGAAGTATAGTTGCATGTACCGAACCGTATAAGACGAACCAAAATTTAATCCCCTCCTAATTACAAGTCAAATTAACCTCTATCGCCATCGGTCAAAGTGATTGACCAAGCGGGCACACAGAGATGGACGAAGCATCTCGCTGATAACCCCGTGTGTGAGTGCTAGAGGACAACCGCCATCGCTTGCTTGTGGGCCAAACACATGTATGGAGATGTGTGGTTGTGATGTTTGAATACCTAATATATATGCAGAACTTTGATGTGGCACCTGCCTCGGAAACCTTTAAGTCCCCCCAGACGAACCGAGGTTCATGACACGTAGTATATATATGTTGCCCCCTCCCCTCTTCGACGCGTAATATTTACCCCTATGTACCGTAACACACCCCGAAAATAATCCTCCTTGTTCGTGAAATTACCTTTCTCGTTGTGTCATATATTAGATGGACGTAGACCTCACGGGCCCATGGAGGGAAGAGTCACAGACGAATGAGTGACAACCATCGTCTGCACGTGGCCCAATGTGTTGGTGATGTTTTTAATACCCAATATGCACAACTTCTTTGCGGCATCTGCCTCGGAAACCAAAAATTCCCCACATGGAGCGAGATAAATTCATGACGTGTGTGTAGTATATATGTGCTGCCCCGGCCCCCTCCTCCCCTCTTCGACGCGTACTATATACTCCTACCGCAACACAACCCAAAAAGAAACCTCCTTGCTGGGTCAAAGTGATGGAGGACAACCTCGCGGGCCCACGGATGGAAGCATCGCACGCGAGTGAGTGTCCTATATGACGCGTAGTATTGCCCTCGGCCACCCTCTGCGTACTATATATATACTCCTACCGTACGTATAACAAAAACCAAAAAATGACCATCCTTGTTGGTCAAATTAACCTCTCTCATCGCATGTCATAGTGCTGGACGGCGACCTCGCAGGCCCACGTGAGTGAGTATCCTAGGACCACCGCGTGCATGTGGCCCAAAGATGCATGTCAAACTTTTTCTGCAGCGAACATGTGACCAAAGGAGTTTAGTGTTGAAAATTGAAAAAAATAGATAACATCTATCCGTTTTTATACATTGATTGATTTCCCAGGGATTTAAATGTGCAAACATCAAATTTGATCTACATGAGAGCCGTGATTGTGCACGAAAATGGATTGCAAAATCATATGTGTATGTGTCCCTGGGTGCATGTTTAGTCCCCATGCAAGAAATTTCTAACATCTAGAATCTTGAGTTTAAAATCCAATAAATCCAAAACTAAGTTGAAATTCATGAAACTTATCGTGGTGTCATATGGACACCAATAGACTGTGATATTTTTTTTTCAAATTTGAGACAAGTTTTGATATAATCTTCTTACATACAGGAAATTATAAATAATTATCAACCAATATCGCAAACGAACTCTTTATTCGAACCGTGTGCTTTAGACCAACAATGTAAGTGCAGTGCTTCGGTTAAGCAATAAAGCGGCAGAATTAATCATCAAAAAGGAAAAATCAATATAATATGTGCCGCACACGCGTCTCGTGTGCTGTACGAGCATGCGTGAGTTGACGAGACGCATGCTAGCAGGCAGACCGGGAGGCCGAGGCATGCGCGTGTTTGCTACGCACTCACCGAGGGCGTGCTAGTAGCTGTGTGAAATGACGGTAGGCGTGCCAGCAATCCGCCGCGCAGGATCACCGGGAGGCGAGCCAGCCCTTTGACCACCGCCCACCTCGCTCCCACTGCTCCATATTAATGGCGCGCCCGATCCGCTGGTCATAATAGGCAGCCGCACACCCCATCCACAGTTGTCACCGCCGCATGGAGTGTATTAGGATTTTCCCGAAGCGCACCATCGGTGGGAGTGGCGACGCCGGGGCTGGTGAAGCACCTGCGCAATGCATGAAGCTGGGCGCAGAGGTTGCTGTCGCCGCCGATGAGGTCTCGCGTGGGTTAGCATGCATGCTAATAATTCGTAGCCAGATCTTGAAAATTGATTTTGACCGCCGCCCGCCTCGCTCCGTGAAATGATGGTATAGGAATGCCAGAAGTCCGCTGCGCCGGCTCACCGGGAAGCGAGACAGCCTTTGACCGCCGCCCGCCTCGCTCCCACTGGTCCGTATTAATGGCGCGCCCGAGCGGCCGCACCCCCCATCCGCGCCACACACACAATCCTCTCTCTCCGCCCGCATCCTCGACGCCACTCTCAGTCCTCAAAGCCGGCACCCCCCATCCTCGCCACACACACAATCCTCTCTCTCCACCCACATCCTCGATGCCGCTCTCAGTCCTCAAAGCCGTCAGTGTATGAGGATGCCGCCGAAGCGCCCCATCAGAGGGAGTGGCGACGTCGGGGCTGCTGAAGCACCGGAGCACGGCGTGAATATGGAGACAGAGGTTTCCGTCGCCGCCGATGAGGTGGAGAACGAGGCTGCCAACAAGCGGAGGCGGGTCGAGAAAGAACCGCAAACGACTCCAGCAGGCCTAGACTTCATCAGCAGCCTCCCCGATGATATGTTGACAGTCATCATATCCCTCCTCCCAATCAAATATGGGGCAAGGACAACCGTCCTTTCTCGGCGGTGGTGCCCCCTATGTCTCTCCACCCCTCTCGACCTCCTCGACGCCCACGAGCTCTGCCATGGCTATCGCAAAAGCTTGGATGTGTTCTCCCAGATCCTCGGCAGTCACCATGGCCCAATCAGAGGCCTTATCACTGGCAAGTTCCATTCTGATGGCAAGGACCGAGCCAAGCTTGACGAGTGGTTCCGATCCCCCGCCCTAGATCAGCTCGAGGAGCTCAGTTTTAATGATGGGCATATGCGCTCGCTGCCAACGGCCGCGCTCCGCTTCGCACCCACACTGCGCCTCGCCAAGTTCATGAACTGCCATTCCCCCCCCCCTTAATGACGCGCCCACTCTTTTTCTACCAAGACCGAAGCACCTCGAGCTCGTCGTCGTCTGCATCCCAAAGGATGACATGGAGCGCCTGCTCCGCAGCTGTACTGCACTCGAGTTCCTTCATCTTCAGGTGATGAATTGGTCGAGTAGCTTCCACATCACCTCCAGGACTCTCCAGACTATTTATGTGTGTTGCTGGTGCTGCAACGAGAGATCACAAAAGGTGGACCACAATATGGTCATTGAGGACACACCTTCACTTGAGAGATTACTTGTAGTTGATCAACAAGGTCCAACAAGAATCAATGTCATTTCTGCGCCAAAATTGACAGTGGTGGGCTACTCGTCTGTCAAATACTACTACTTTCAGGTACAACAGTCGCCTTCTACCTCTCCTTCTTGATATTAACATTATTTCTAGTTTTGAAGACCTATGTTCGTCTGTCATCCAGAAAAGCTTCACCCAGATTCTGCGCACAGTGAAGGTCTTGGCACTAGAATCTGTCGGCCCCAACCTGGACCAAGTTGTCAGTTTCCTGAGATGCTTTCTGTGCCTGTAGAAGCTGTATATCGAGGTGATGTTCCTTTTCTGTTAAATGTTAACCATAAGGGAGTTCAATTTTTTTGCACCTTTTCCCAAGTTTACAATGACAATGTACTACGATTTCTGAAGGAATTTTGGAAGATTTCAGGATATACACCCCCCCCCCCCACCCCATATTGGTTGCTTGATTCATATGGTTACAATCCATAAGCATTTCTCCTTTGGATTCATCTGTACTAGTTTCTTAGGGAATTTTTCATCCACTCCAACCTCTTGTGAAGAAGGCTACATTTTTCTAGGTTGTAATCAAATGCCCATGTTAATCATGTCAGATCGAAGATGGCACGTTGGTGCATTTTACAAATCCTGCAAACCAAATAGGCGTGTAGTAGTGTTCAAAACTGCATGTATGCACTAACACATTCTCTTCTTTTGCAGATAATAATAGGCCCAGAGGTGGATAATGTTTATAGCGACAATCACATCGAATGCCTTGATCTGCATCTCTCAAAAATTACTTTGAACTCCTACCGAGGGACCTTATCGGAGATTACATCCGCCAGGTTCTTTGTTGCCAGAAAAAGGTTCTTTGTTGCCAGAGCAAGGGTGCTGAAGGTAATGAGGTTGAACATGCATTTAAATAGGAAATATGAATGGTTTGTTGATCAGAGCCGGCAGCTACTGCAGAATGGAAGAGGCTCCAAAAAAGCTAAACTTCGTATTGGAAGTGCATATGATAGAGTAATTGGAAGTCATTGTGTCAAGCCCATACATGACTTGTCAGCGGCTGATCCCTTTGTAG
The DNA here is from genome assembly GCA_011799875.1 of Thinopyrum elongatum. Taxonomy (NCBI): domain Eukaryota; kingdom Viridiplantae; phylum Streptophyta; class Magnoliopsida; order Poales; family Poaceae; genus Thinopyrum; species Thinopyrum elongatum. The sequence goes on along the minus strand of CM022300.1, from coordinate 151,948,057 downwards.
AAATGACGAGGTTTTGAAAGTGGCCTTACTATTTTTATTTTTAGTTTGAACCTCTCTTATATCCATGATCAGCTGATCAGCATGGGCGTTTGCAGCTGAATGAGCTGAATTTCATTTCTAATATCAGTTTGAACCTTGTAATCTTCGAATTGGAGCCATGTAACTCTGGAATTTGAACCTTGTAATATTTTGGGCTTTTGTGGTACAATCGTTGAAATGGCATCGTATGAGACTCGTAGATTGGTAGTACTATTTTGACCTTAATATGCAATAGACTTAGATTTTTATTAACCATTCACGACCAGGGATCCAGCCGGAAGCAGAGCAATGGCAAACGTCATCGCAACAAGATGTAGATGATTAGATGCTCGTTTCTCCTAGTTTAGTATGCATGTAATTGCTTACTTTGGTGTGTGGAAATGTTATGTGTGTAGTCACTTATGTAATTGTATGATTAATTTGGTCAAGCAATGTTGTTCTTATAAGTATATATGTTGATGTTCTATAGACAGAGCATATCACATCGCACACGAACCACACTAGGGAACCCGTCGGTCATGAATTGATCAATCGCAGACGGTTGTATACCAGCAAGCATTTGCCCACAACACACCCGGCTTATTCCATCACAAACAGCTCGGATGGATCAACGGTATGCCACGTATCGCACACGCAACTCTAATCTTATTCGTGCTTGATGTCTCCGCCATCGCTCGCACAGTTCGTCTTATTTGCCACGTATCACTGTGCCGCCCTCTGCTCGCGTCCAACGACGCGCTGTGCTCGCCGTTAGGCACCGCGGCACACTCTGCTGTCCATCGGCGTGCTCTGCTTGTGTACCTCCACACGCTCGGCTTGTGGACAGCTTTTCCTTGTGTCTTCAACTGCTATATGCATATATATGGTTGCTCGCCATTGAGGCGACCGCAGAGAGCTCTGCTCGCGTCGCGTCCCTCCACGCGCGCTCTACCAGCAGTTGGGCCTGCGCATGATCACGTCGGGGGCCTGATATGCTTGCGGTTGCGCCGCGCCCGTCGCCACGATGTAGTTACGTGCGGCACGATGGAGTTATGCGCTGCAAATTAGAACTGCCATCTGGGCATGCCGATATTCCAGGCCGTCCGGCTTCCCCTTTAATTCCCACGGCCATTATAACCTTAGTCTCTTCAACCTTTCGATCGCGCCCGACAACACAACAAGCACACCCATGACGACACATAGAGAGGGGATGTCTAGCGGCACTCCAATGGAGTTCGGCGAGCATAAAGTGGAGACCCACGCGAGGGAGACGGATCTCTCGGTGGTGTACACCATCGACCCGGCCGTGGTGGACGACTACATCAACACCGTTGATCAGTTGCTTGCTCGATACAAGTACAAGGTGGTCGGCATCGACCTCCAGTACACCGGCGGTCATCCCAACATAGATCAGAAGGTTGCCGTCGCCCAGTTGTGCATGCACCATCATGTCCTCATCTACCACTTCTGCATGGCCATAGAGCCTTGCGACCGTTTTGCCAGGTTTGTCAACAGCACCGACTACAAGTTCGCTATGGTGGAAAACACCGACGATGTAAAAGCGCTCAAGGTTACGGGCTTGGCCTGCAAGAACCTTGTCAAAATCCATGAGCACTATAGGGTCTGGGGCAGGACGAAGGAGGACTCCCTGGTTGAACTCGCCTTGGCCATCATCGACCCATACTACGAAAAGATGAAGCAGGATACCAACAGAACACGTCCCGTATCCTGGCACAGGGCCTGGATGCGGCAACTGGATGAACCTCACCTCAGGTTCGCGGCCAAGAGCATGTACACAAGCTACGAGATGCACAGGCGGATCATTGACATGAGGAAGTGCCTCGTTACCAAAATCGTATTGAGGCCGGATCAAGCCACAAGCAGAGCAGTAGCGGCAAGCGTCACAAGAAGTAGATGATGATCAGACGATCGTTTATCCTAGTTAATTATGCATGTAATATATAGTTTACTTTGGTGTGTGGAAATGTCATGTGTGTAGTAGCCACCTATGTAATTATGCATGTAATAGTTTACTTTGGTGTGTGCAAATGTCATGTGTGTAGTAGCCACCTATGTAATTGGATGTTTAATTTATGCAACCATGTCCTTATAAGTGTGTGTATATATATATATATATTTGTTCTGTATGCAATCCCAACGCACAACACACACGTCTTATTAGCAGCAATCGTCTGTGTTATTATCGGTCTTCGCACACATTTCTGATTACAGACCTATTTGCTGCATATCACACACATCTTGTTAAATTGAATTGTTTCTGTTATCTTGGCTCAACACAAACAGTTCATCCGAGTGAACTGTTTGCCCACTATCGCACACACCTTGATCTGGCCGACCGTTTCTTTTGTTCCGCCTAATCACAAACAGTTCATCCGAGTGAACCGTATGCCATATATCGCACACGCCTTCATGTGGCTGCCTGTTTCTGTTCTTCTGCCTCATCGCAAATAGTTCATTGAACTGAACCGTATGCCCCTTATCGCACACGCAACTAAATTCTGAACTGTGTTTGATGCATCCGTCATCGCAAACATTTTGCATCTTTTTTGATGGTTTTTTTACATCATCCTTTGTGATTATTGCATCGCACACAGTTTCGTCAAAGGGTCTCTGATTGTAGTGTCACGCTAGCAGCATCCTGCAGTAGTGGTTCTTTATGACTAATGTTGAGTCCATGGATTATACGCACTCTCACCCTTCCACCATTGCTAGCCTCTCTAGTACCGCGCAACTTTCGCCGGTGCATTAAACCCACCATATACCTTCCTCAAAACAGCCACCATACCTACCTATTATGGCATTTCCATAGCCATTCCGAGATATATTGCCATGCAACTTCCACTATTCCGTTTTATTATGACACGCACCATCATTGTCATATTGCTTTGCATGATCATGTAGTTGGCATAGTATTTGTGGCAAGGCCACCATTCATAATTTTTATACGTGACACTCTTGATCATTGCACATTCCGGTGCACTGCCGGAGGCATTCATATAGAGTCATATCTTGTTCTAGTATCGAGTTGTAATTCTCAAGTTGTAAGTAAATAAAAGTGTGATGGTCATCATTATTAGAGCATTATCCCATGTGAGGAAAGGATGATGGACGCTATGGTTCCCTCACAAGTTGGGATGAGTCTCCGGACTTTACAAAAAATAAAAGAGGCCAAAAGAAGCCCAAACAAAAAAAGAAAAAATGAGAGAAAAGAGAGAAGGGACAATGTTACTATCCTTTTTCCACACTTGTGCTTCAAAGTAGCACCATGATCTTCAAGATAGAGAGTCTCCTATTTTGTCACTTTCATATACTAGTGGGAATTTTTCATTATAGAACTTGGCTTGTATATTCCAATGATGGGCTTCCTCAAATTGCCCTAGGTCTTCGTGAGCAAGCAAGTTGGATGCACACCCACTTAGTTTCTTTTTGAGCTTTCATACACTTATAGCTCTAGTGCATCTATTGCATGGCAATCCCTACTCACTCACATTGATATCTATTGATGGGCATCTCCATAGCTCGTTAATACGCCTAGTTGATGTGAGACTTTCTCCTTCTTTTTGTCTTCTCCACAAACACCATATTCTATTCCACCTATAGTGCTATATCCATGGCTCACGCTTATGTATTGCGTGAAAGTTAAAAAAGTTTGAGAACATCAAAAGTATGAAACAATTGCTTGGCTTGTCATTGGGGTTGTGCATGATGAAATACTTTGTGTGATGAAGATGGAGCATAGCCAGACTATATGATTTTGTAGGGATAACTTTCTTTGGCCATGTTATTTTGAGAAGACATGATTGCTTTATTAGTATGCTTGAAGTATTATTGTTTTTATGCCAATATTAAACTTTTGTTTTGAATCTTATGGATCTGAATATTCATGGCACAATAAAGAAAATTACATGGATAAATATGTTAGGTAGCATTCCACATCAAAAATTTTGTTTTTATCATTTACCTACTCAAGGACGAGTAGGAATTAAGCTTGGGATGCTTGATACGTCTCCAACGTATCTATAATTTTTTATTGTTCCATGCTATTATATTATCTGTTTTGGATGTTTTATATGCATTAATATGCTATTTAATATTATTTTTGGGACTAACTTATTAACCTAGAGCCCAGTGCCAGTTTCTGTTTTTTCCTTGTTTTTGAGTTTTATAGAAAAGGAATATCAAACGAAGTCCAAACGGAATAAAACTTTACGATGATTTTTCTTGGACCAGAAGACATCCATGGAGCTTGGAGAAGGGGCCAGAAGAGTCCCGAGGGCACCACAAGCCCTCAAGCCGCGCCCTAGGGGGGCGCCTCCCTGGCTTGTGGGCCCCTCGGGAGTCCTTCAACCCTAATTCTTGCGCTATAAATTCCCAAATATTCCCAAACCAACAGAAGCGTCCACCAAAATAATTTTCTGCCGTCGCAAGCCTCTGTTCCCGTGGGATCCCATCTTGGGGCCTTTTCCGGCACCCTGTCGGAGGGGGATTCGATCATGGAGGGCCTCTACATCAACCTTGCTGCCCTTTCGATGATGCATGAGTAGTTTACCACAGACCTACGGGTCCATAGCTAGTAGCCAGATGGCTTCTTCTCTCACTTTGATCTTCAATACAATGTTCTCCTCAATGTTCTTGGAGATCTTTCCAATGTAATATTCTTTTGCGGTGTGTTTTTCGAGATCCGATGAATTGTGGATTTATGATCAGATTATCTATGAATATTATTTGAGTCTTCTCTGAACTCTTTTATGCATGATTTAATATCTTTGTATTTCTCTTCGAATTATCGATTTGGTTTGGCCAACTAGATTGGTTTTTCTTGCAATGGGAGAGGTGCTTAGTTTTGGGTTCAATCTTGCAGTGTCCTCACCCAGTGACATAGTAGGGGTAGCGAGGCACGTATTGTATTGTTGCCATCAAGGGTAAAAAGATGGGGTTTTCATCATATTGCTTGAGTTTATCCCTCTACATCATGTCAGCTTACTTAAAGCGTTGCTCTGTTCTTATGAACTTAATACTCTAGATGTAGGCAGAAGTCGGTCGATGTGTGCAGTAACAGTAGTAGATGCAGAATCATTTTGGTCTACTTCACACGTACGTGATGCCTATATTCATAATCATTGCCTTGGATATCATCATAACTTTGCGCTTTTCTATCAATTGCTCGACAGTAATTTTTTCACCCACCGTATTATTTTCTTTCAAGAGAGAAGCCTCTAGTAAAACCAATGGCCCCCGGGTCTATTTTCCATCATATATTTTCAGATCTATAAACCAAAAAACCCCAAAAATACCTTGCTGCAATTTATTTGTTTTTACTTTGCTTGACGTTTTAGTAATCTTTTATACCTATCTCTATTAGATCTCACTCTTGTTCAAGACCGTGAAGGGCTTGACAACCCCTTTTTCGCGTTGAGTGCAAGTGTTTGTTAGTTTGTGTAGGTGCATAGATTGGAGACTTGCTTGTGCCTCCTACTGGATTGATACCTTGGTTCTTAATTGAGGGAAATAATCATCTCTACTTTGCTGCATCACCCTTTCCTCTTCAAGGGAAAAATCAACGCAAGATCAAGAAGTAGCAGTGCGCGGGCGGCCGGGGCCATGGGCGTGGACGGGCGCGGGCCAGCGCGTGGAGCAGGGGCGGAGCGGCTGCGAAGCGCTAGCCGACGCGAACAACTACAGAGGGTCGAGGCGATGCAGTCCAAGTACGAGTGGGCGCACGTGCAGGGAGGCTCGGGCGGGGTAGGGGCGCGGCGATGGGCACGGGCAGAACGGTCAGAGGGCGCGCGGGAGTGGCTGTGTCACCGAGCTCGACGGCCACGGCGAGCATAGGGGGAGCAGCGGGCAGCGACTGCAGCAGCGAAGGGCGCGGCGGGGCAACGAGCTGGGGCGCGGGCCGGAGTGCACGCGGGCCGCGGCGATCGCCGTGGCAGGCAGAGGGGGACGGGGGCTTCGTGTGCGGGCCTCACCGCCGTTATAGATGCACGAGCGGCAAGGCATGGTGACGTGGCTCGGGGAGGGGAACGGGGATGACGTCGGCGACGAGGTGGTGGCGGGGACGACGAGCGGCGTCGGGAGCGCCGGGGCGCGGGCGTCCAGATCGATGGGGAGAAAAGGGGATCGAGGGGAGGAGTAGTTAGGGTTAGGTTACGGGTGGGGGGTTAGGGGCCTAAGTAGGCCAGGGGGAAGGAGCTGGGCCGCGTAGCTGGCCGAGGCCCAGTTGAGCCGAGGCCCAGTTGGGCCGGGGGTTCTTTGGTTTTTTTATTTTTTTGTTTAAGTTTTTGTTTTTATTTATTTTTCCTTTACTGTTTTATTTTATTTTCTCTTTTATTTTAGTTTTATAAATTATAATATAATTTCCTAAATGAGTGTTATAACATAACCCACGGTCACAAAAAGTTTTATCCCAAAATAAAATAGTTTTGTATTTTATAAAATACAAGAGGCATTTAATTAATGGTCTTAGTTACTGTTTTAATTAGTTTAGTGCATTTAAACATTTTTTTAATGTGGTTTCTCCACCATTGTTACTCATGAATTATTTGTCACATTTAGAACATTTTAGTTTTAATGTTAGAAAACTTTTATTGTTTGACTCAATTTGAATTTTGCATGGGTTTTGAATCAACGCGAGGTTAACAACAGTAACAATGGTGACACGGCATCATTAGTAGAGGGTTTACTGTAACTTAATTATCCGGGCGTTACACACATTAACACTCCATATTATTACAATTGAATGCAGACGATATTAACTCAATTCATAACAAACAAGATTGGGTCAATTCAATATGATCGTTCTTCTAACGTCATAATCTCAATGTTGTTTGAGGATCATCGTTACACTAAGATCCGGAAAAAAAGATCACCAACAACACTTGAGCTAGTCTTAGAGGCGAGACTAGGAACCTTTTCATTTACCACTTATCATCCCACACGTGCACATGAGTTTTCCACTGCATCGCCTATTCCAGGATCATAGCAGTTATAGCATAGGATATAAACTCCTTAATTATGAATATGGAAATATAATAATAAAAATATTATTGCCTCTAGGGCATGTTTCCAACAACACTGGCGTCAACGACCATCGACGCCGCCTCGCCGCCCGCGTCCACCGACCACCGTCGTCCGCTGTCAGTTGTCGCTATAGTTTGCTTTCGTCGTTGCCCCATCATCAAAAACTATTTTTATGGTAAGTTTTTACGGGAAACTAAGAAAACACATCACCTGAAACTTCCTATAAATTATGTGGACACCCCGTAAATTCATTTTTACGGCGAATTTTTTCAAGAGATGTTGGAGATGCTCTTAGGTACTACTTTTACAAAAGAGGAAAATTAGTGCTGTTGGAACTTGCCATCCATGTTCATTTTGCTGTTTTTCTATTAATATTTTTAAGAAAATGTCCATTTCGGTGTTCCCAGTTGTGAAATACCAAAAATAGGTGCAAATAGTTGCCTAGTGCGTGCAATACAGTGCAATTTTTTGTTCATATACACTCCATATGCAAAGTGGCATCATATTTTCATGTGGAGCCGTGTATTCTGCCTAATTGGCACGCGTTGGGTCCCACTTGTCAGCCCATGCAATTTTTTCCTGGCACCGGTGGGTCCTACTTGTCAACCATGACAATTTTTTTCAATAGTTAGTCTATGACATGTGGGTCCCACGTATTAGCGCAATGATGAAATAAACTCCACGGTAAAGTCAATGCTCTCGCGGGTCGAACCTAGGACCTCGTCGAGCTCACGCACGCTGGCCACTCCAACCACTCGACATTCCTGTCTACTATGGGCATACAAATTCTTATATCACCTCCTCCTTCTTCCTTTAGAAATGGTTGTTGCCTTCAGAACTGGCTGCTGAGTAGCCCACTTACGATGACCAACTGCTTCATTTGAATCCAACGTCTCTAGACCGTGCCGACACTAACGATGATGCTGGGGAGGCACCAGTCCACGAGGATCAGCACGATGCACGACGCGTGCGCTGGTTGGGATCCCGTTGGTAGTTGTCGTGTACTCTGACAGTCACCTGGTTCATCTCCCACAAGTATCCCAATATGTCATCGTCGTCCTTGATCTTGTACAGTGAGCCGACCAATCCTCCTCCTTCCCCAAAGACCATGCCTCCTTCGCCAATCGGCTTCTCTCCTCCTCCTTCTTCTCCTGCTCCATCGTTTCCCCCATTGCAAAGCCGCAATCTATGGTGAGCTAGCCGTGGCCCTGTTCCCAAATTGATCAGCCAGGGAGCTCCCCCTCGAAGAGCCGCACCTTTCCCCATCACCAACGGCAAGTCCTGGAGCCCCTCGCGAGCTCTCCACATCGGCCAAAATCACCCGTCGATCCGACTCCAATGTAAACCCATTCTTGTGGTCATAGGCATCTCCTAGAACTCACGTGGCTTGAAGAGAATCACCTCAAGTTTATCCATGTGATCCAAGTCATCACGAAACCAACACCGGAGAGCTCATCCCAACACTGGCGCGTCGTTCCTCTATTTCCCTTGGGCCACTTTGTGTCCTAATGTGAACTAGGTGACCCATTGCACCCTTGGTGGAAAGACCAACTGAAGTCAGGAAGTTAAGCAAGCTACAAGTAGTTGTAGGATCGAAAATATGTCTGGAGGGGGGTGAATAGACTACTAGGACTTTTCCCCCAATTTTAGGTCTTGGTAGATTTTAACTTCGCTAGCAATACAAGAGAAGCCTACACATGCAAGTCTAGAGTATAGACAGTGAAAATTAAAGACATGCAAGTGCAAGTGAAGTAGGAGGTTGAGTTTAGAGATACGCAAATGGAATTTGACACGGGGAAGATTTTTGACCCGTGGTTCCGATAGGTGGTGCTATCGTACGTCCACGTTGATGGAGGCTTTGCTCCACAAAGGGTCTAAGATCACAAAGATCTTGGTTGCGAGGTTCCACGGAGGAATCGATTCCATGAAGGGCTCACACCCATGAAGGGTCCACAAAGAGGCAACCTCACATATCTCACCATGGCTTATTCCCACAAAGGACTACCCTCACTATGGTATATCTTTATAAGTAGGCGATCTCCAAGCCCTCACAATCTTCTTGGATTCTCCAAAACAGTTGGAGACTTCCAAGCACACCTAGCCGATCTAGGAGGCACCACCCTCCAGAAGGTAATAGATATTGATGTTCATGATGGACTCCTTGCTCTTGTGCTTCAAAATATAATCTCCTCAACACTAAAAAACTCTCACATATTTTGGCTTTTGGTAGGAGAGGATTGGGTGGAAAGCAATGAGGTGACTAGATCTCAAAGGATTTATGGTTGGAGTGGAATCCCTTTGAAATCAGCACAAGGAAGTGGAGTTCTCTCTTAGAAATATGAATAGGAGTTGTTTTTGCTTCGAGAGACACTGGTGGAGTGGGTGGGGGTATATATTGGGATGAGCAGAAATCTTACTATTACGCACACTTTTCCACACATCAGTGAGACCGACTGAAATGACTCGGTCAGATTGATTTGTACAAAAGGTAGCAACTTTAGATCGCTCGGTCACACGGGTGAAATTGATCGGTGGCTATGAGATGGATGACCTCAACACTGCTGAACACATCGATGACACTGATAGAAACTGATCGGAAATTTCAAGTGAATTTCAATAGGCAACAGAACATTGACACATTGCCTTCGATGAGTCCGAATGCAGATCTCGGTGAGACCGAATCGACGTAGTGTTTAGGACAGCAGCTATATCTTTTTGATTGGTGGCTCCAACTAAATTTTACTCGGTGGTTCCGAGTGGAGTACTTTGGTTGATATAGTGGGCATTTATGAAAGTATATGAGGTTTTTGGAGTTTGTTCTCTGAGCTCTTAAGCAATGAACTCATCTTCTCAATCTCATCCCCCTTTGATAGTATCAGCATACCTATGGACTCAATGTGATCTTTGATCACTTAAATATAAAATGACGAGTCTTGAGACTTGATCCAATACTTGTCCTTAGCTTCTTGAGGGGCTCACTTTCATCTTCCCATGTTGTACCTAAAATATACTTTGAGCATGCATTAGTTCAATGATATATATGTTGACATGAATTACCAAAACCACACTGGGATTAGATGCACTTTCAAACTCTCCTTTTTTGGTAATTGATGAAAATATATAGATCAAAGCTTCTACAAATGATATAATGAAGGATAACATCGTCACTTTGAGAAGTATGTGATATATAAGAACTCACCCTAATTTTGTGCATTATTTTGAATTGTGTTTGAATGCAAATGCATTGTGTTTGTCTGTTTGGTGGAGCAGAGCCTATCGGTTTGTGTGGCTGGTGCATGCCGTCGGTTCAATTTGGCTACCGGAGGTCGGTTGCCTACTTTGTCATGTGGTACAGAGGTTTGTGGGTTCTTATATGACCCAGGCAGGTTAGGAGCCGAATCCTGGTCGGGAAATCCTGTCTCCTAATGAATTTATCTTCTCTTGGGCTCTGATTTACACAATCGGGAAAGCCCTTGCAATGTGGGTCACCCTTTTCCTCTATACATCTGTTCAACAAAGGGGGCTTGTTATTCTCTGTAATTGAAGGTTGGGCCTACATATCTATTATTTGTGTGGATCAACCATCCAACCTTTCTTATTTCTTTCCATAAAAGCGTAGGTAGAATGCGTATAGTAATGGTAGAGCTGATGTATGCCTAAGCAGGGTTGATGGAGCTCTTGGAAAGAAGTTAGTATCCAGCTATGCCTAGTCTAACACTCTGCAGTGAAATGAAAAACCCATTAACAAGCAAGGTTGTAGTGAACCTCTTCCTTAAGGGATTGGGGAATGCACACATTCTGTAATATAGTTGGGTGAGCCATTAAGCTAAGCAAGAGCTATGAACAACCTAGTGACGCGGTGACAAGCATTGATATGAGGAAGTTGATAGATCAGATACCATTTCCTTCACAGGATACTCTTTTTACTTCGGATTGTGGAATGATAGGAAGGTCCTAATAGTAGTGATTTCTTTAAAGGAACAACAAGTATTTCATTAACTAAAACTTGCCGGCATTGTCGCCAGCTACAAGTTTTGTTACAAATTCAGGAAAATGGCCTACCCAGATGTTGAAATTGCCATTTCCTAACCCAGTTCCCAGTGCAGCCAAGGTGTGCACAACTACATTACATGTCCTTAAACAAACACATTCAGTTTTACATTATCAAGGGCCACTCTTAACTGGTGCTTTCTTTCCTAGAAAAGAGCTCCCAATTCTGCCAAGTTATAAGCTTCGGTTGAAACTGCTTGCTTCAGCACCATAGGATCAGTCTCTAGGATGATCTGGTCGCATCCAATTCTAGATGCAACATTAACAACATACACCATAGCTAGTGCTTCAGCATGGAGAGCATTTGATAAATGCTCCAAGCTTCCCGAACCTGCAACAATCAAATCACCCAATTCATTTCTGATTATGAAACCCCATCTGCCTGTGCTTGTTTCTTCATGAAAAGAACCATCAGTGTTAATTTTTAGAAACTCACTTGGGGGAGGAGACCACCTATGATTAGTCGTTTGTTTCATGGTCGTTCTTCTTTTCTTGATGTTCCTGAAAACAAGCACATGATAGTCAATGGAAGCTAAAATAATTTGAGGAGCTCCCATCTCACCACCTGCATCCACTCTGTTCATCTCCTGCCACCATCTCCAAAATAGAATACACACCTTAATTTTTCTTCTTCTTCTAGCTTGAACATATCTTCAAACTAACAAAGAGGATCAGGACACCGGATAAGCTTCAATCTGGTGTGCTCCATCTGGGCCATTCTCCATATATTCTTAACTTGTTTGCATTTCAAGAAGTAGTGTCCTCCATCATCATCAAACCGATAGCATACCGGGCATCGGGTGTCTACCTCCATCCCCTGTGTTTCAACCTTGTTTTGTGGGGTAAACTATATGTCGCCATCCTCCATAGAAAATGCAGCATCTTGTTTGACAACGGTAACGCCCAAAGATTTTTTCTAGTTAAAATTGAAAGTTTCACCTGGACCCTCTGAACAAGATGCCAAACCATGCCTTGAATCCCCTCTTGCGGAATCTACTGCCACCCTATATGCAAATTTCACTCAGAAGACACCTTTCTTATCGAAATGCCATGCAATGAAGTCATTCATGTTCTCCTTAATACGAATTTTTAGGATCTTCTCGGCATCTTCTAAATTAAAGGTTTGGTATACCAAATCGGTGTCCCATGAGTTCGTGATATGCCTCATTCACTTTGGTTACTAGGTGTCTGCCTTTGCTTGAAGATACTCTCCTGGTGAAGCCTCGAGGAATCCAAGGATCTAATAGTAGTGATTTAGTGCAATGTGAGGTGCCCCGCGCGTGAGGAAGCGGGGAATACAATGCGATGAACGTGCTTTTCGCATATGCATGTGGCCCCGTAGAGGCCCATAATCATTTGTGTTGTGCAAAAGTATCAATAAATCGATCTTTTTGTCTTCATGTGCCTGTTAGAAATACATACGTGTAGTTAGAGATAAGGAGAGATAAAGATAGAATTAGTTTAAACATATTATGTCTTGTCTTGTACTTCAAGTCTCTCCCCTCACGATCTACTCTATATATACCCTTAGGAGGGTCAGATCAATACAACATACAACAACAACAATATTAGCTATCTCATAATTTCTACATGGTATCAGAGCTATTATTTGGCACATCAGCCATTGGGCAGTCAGTGCACCCTTCATCTCTAGCTCAATGTCCTCATCAATCAGACAAAGTAGCCGATGTAGTGTTTGGTTCACCTCCATCCGCTGGGCATCCGGTACGCCCTCCATCTTTGGCCCACCTCCACATAGTGTGAGCACCCGTATGTAGTTGAAGTCATCCAATACCAGCATGCGTATCAACTCGCGTCTCCCTGGTTTGGTCTTGGATAGCGCCAACAGAAAATTGAATAAAGGACTCACGAGCTCCTTCACGCCGCTCAAGTACGCAAGTACCGACACGGTATAAAGGAAGAAAACAGGAACCCTGATGTAATCAAGAGGGACAATGCTTTTGTGGATAAAGGCCATTGTGAGGCCGATGACGAGCTGGACCCGGGTGATGAGGTCGTTGCAAAACCCCCGTTTCCGTACGTCCGCCGCGAGGACGCTAAACTTGTAGAAGGCGTAGGCGAGCACCAAGTCCAGGCACATCGAGGGATCCAGCTTCCACACCTGCCACAACCCCACGCACGCCAGGAGGGCTCCAAAAGGCATGCCGATGTGGTAGTCCTCCACGTCGAAGACGGTCCGGATGAAGAGCACGTGCTTCAGGTTGTCCAGGAGGGGCCGGAATGCGCCCGCCAGCGCTGCCGCCGCCTCCTTGTCGGCGTCGTGATCCCGGGTGAAGCGCTCGTCGTAGCTCGACGGCGCCCAGCGAAGCACAGACATGCTGCCGTGGCCACGGGCGCAACTCAGCGTCAGGGAGCGAGCAGTCCGAAGAGCCGGGAGGTGGACTGGCGCGTACAACAGGCGCGGAGAGGAGGATGGCGCGGGCACCGTGGCGACGAGAGCCGCACCAGGGGACAAGCCGCAGCACGCCGATCCTATGACGCGGGCTGGACAGGATACTCCAACAGTGCCAGCTTCATCACGCAACGAGTGGAAAAAGAATAATAATGAGTTGCTTGCTCGGTTTGAGCGTGCGATGGAAGCCGACCATTATTTTTACGGTATACCAGCGACACGAAAAGTTTGCTACGTGCCCATGATAGCATATCAATATGGTAGACTCAAGCCAGCGTGTATAACACGCGCCGTTAATTAGCTTAATTCTCATGCCTAGGGGCGAAAACTCTAAACATGCGTCCTTAGTTAGCTCAACTAGCACAACCGACCAGCAACCGATCCGAAGGCTTGCGGGTGCCGAATCCAGATTGCCCGGGCAATGAAAAGAACAGCCTCCGGCAACAGCAGATATCATCATTATATTATAGCAGGAAGCAGCACAATTTTTGCAAGCCTGAGTAGCAACACGCAGTTAGTGCATCCACGACCATGAGTGAATGCCTTCATACATTGCGAACTGGGCATAACGCTCAGATCCTAATCAGCAAGCCATGCGCTGATGATCTTCACCTTCTCTAAATATCAACGGAGCAAAGCTTAAGAGTGATCACCGATTGCCACCATCAAGCTACCTTGTAAAACATCAACGACCAGTAGGAACGGACGAGGCCAAGGTAGGGCGTGAAACCCCGAATGTACCTTTCTCAGCTTGAGCTCACATGCTCCTGGTGTGAAGAGTAAAATAGAAAAAAAATCAAAAATTTCTGAATTTTGTGTGTGGCAAACTTTAAGGAATGTTTGAAGTGCATGCAAAGTTTCATCACGAAATCACATTGGTGGAAGTCATGGCAAAAAAAGAATCAAAACTCCAAAATGCGTTTGAAAGTACCCTTTTCAGACAGTCGATTTCGTTTTCCTTTTTGCCACGCCTTCCACCAATATGATTTCATGATGAAATTTTGCGTGCATTCTAAGCATTCCTTAAAGTTTGCCACAAAAGAAGTCAGAATTTTTTGAATCTTTTCCTTATATTTTTTTGAATTTACTGTTCATCTAAGAGCATATGAGCTCACGAGTCGATACTCCGCGTCTGTGAAACCCTCATATCCTATCCATGATCTAAGACAGACAATGCTCAAAAATATGAACAGATATCACTAAGCATAATTAGTTAATGGTATTCATAAAACAATCTTGTCATAGAACCCAAATTATTAGACACAAACATATTTGCTGACAAAGTTTGCATATGAACAAGTATGCAAGTGCATAATTTAAAACCCTGCCTACTCTGCATGACATGGCTGAATCCAGTCCTCCTGGTGGTGGGAAAGATTTGTGAGGGCTGAGAAAACTCAAGTACCATCCGAATAACAAATCAATCATGGAGACCTCCATAGCAGATAATCTATGCCTGGTGAAAGACAAGTACAATGCCAGATAAGTCAAAAGGGCAATTGTAAAAATCAAACCAACATATTCAAAAATAAATGCAGAACAGTACATCCATGGATAAAATATCAACATAAGAAAAAGAAAAACAATGAGCGAGATACATAGGGGATTTATACTATGTTCACCTATTTTGTAACGAGAACGTTTTCGTGTGTTCAATTCTACACCTTATTGTCCTTTCAGATCGTTGAAGAACTTTATTATGTGTTGTCATTGCAATAAAGATTACCCGTTTCAATGAAAATGACAATTGTAATGCCTAAGCTGCATCTTCTCGTTGAAATGCAGTATGTGTTTTTAGTTTCACTTGCTTTCATAACACAGTAGTTCTATAAATATTTTTAGTAGCTCATAAGCAAAGTGTGGAAAGTAACTACATCAAGTGCAATGCTGATTATGTTAGCTTTGAATGAAAAAGGACTGTTGGATAATGAAATGGCTGATACTTGAAACATGGGTTAGCATGCCCAATTCTCCAATCTTTTTGTTGTCATGCCCCTTTCTCTTGCTGAATCTTTTGATGGTAGTCAGTTACCATGATATAAAACAATGAATTCTCCTTTATTTTCTCTATCATAATTTTCAGAATTCTTTGAATGCATATAAATATTTAATTAGTCTTGCCAATATTAGCTCTTCTTTGATGAAGAACTTTCTGTTTTCTCTTCCATACTGCCAGTATGGAAAAGAGCTAATGGGGATAGTGCCACACAAACATGATATAGAGTACATCACATGGAGATCTCTTCCTCCTAACTTCTTAGGCTCAAAACTGTTTGTTCCCTTTCCTTCCATCCAATTACCAATATAGCTCTGTGTCATGAATGCATGCTTCTTATTTGTAGGTTCATAGTGCAGAACTATTTTCTCCACAAGGGGGAAATAAATGATTATTTCTCCCATTGAATACACAAACTGATTCTTGCATAGAAATTAGAATGTTTTTCAAATAGTTCGCTTCTTCATATTGATCTTGGTAGTTATGACATAAACAATATTTTCTACATAACTAGGAACTAGAAATCTATAGATCTTAGTAACCATGTTTGTTATCCCTGAAATCTACATTTAGCTACATTTCACACTATGGCCTACTGCTTTTTTTGAGGTTCATATTTGCTGCTTCTCTGTTACATACAACAACTGCACCCGGAATAAGAAATAACCATAGCAAAACGATACTAATGAAACTGGAGTTTCCCAGTAGTCCGTAGTACTACGACTACTGGGAAATCATAAATACAGTTGTAACCATTGAGGACAGCAAATACAGAGATTTTAACAAAAATAATAGAAAATTACATGCATTTTAGATTAACTATTTACGTTGCCAACAGTTGTTCTCCATAAGAATCATTCAAAGATGTAGATAGGACTCGTTATTTACCAACTCTGAAGATATTCGCACACTATAAATTAACTTAATTTCTTATGACCATGTGTTCCTCAAAATAGCTAGCCCTACAGGTGCACAGCTTGATGACTAGTGAATAATAAGTAGATTAGGAGCAAAAGTGTTGGACAGCAGCACATCAAAAGAGGGGCAAAAACGAACTTTAAATTTAAGAAAGACGGCATACCCCAAGGCGCCACTTCCCCTTCACTTGCCACTTGCACCCTTTCTTCCGATTGTACAGCTGTCCTTTGTTCCTGAAAATAGAGAAGAAAATCAACCCGCTCGCCTAGCTTGTAACAAAAATCATGAAAAACAATGCAGAGATGAAAAAAAAAGAGGTGCTGATCCCACTCACCAGTATTCACGTTTGCAACAAGTGTAGATATGGTAGATAAGGCAACAGGGACCAAATACCGGCCCACTTAGGATGCAACCATCCATAGGCCGTGACCAAGTGTCAGTGCTCAGGTGGTACTGAGTAAGTGACCCATTCTTTGGACTGGTCTGAACAATTGTGGTGCTGACAACAGTAGGCAATGCCCCATTGGAGGACACAGACAGACTCCTCTCGTTATTAAGGAACAAAGCCTTGTCTCCAATGTTTCCTATCAGAATCAGCTTTTCCAATGTAAGATCTGCAAGTCTATAAACCAGCATACGCGAACGGGAGCTATCAGTATAGCCAGTCACAAGGATCTGTGAGTCGCATTCTACCAGGCAGATAGGACGGGTGAGCTTGTCAGTTGAAATTGTGGCAATCAACTTGGGTGGTGGCAATGAAGAACCAACATGGTCCTCCTGTGGTGGATCAACTTGTAAGATATCCGAGTTTTCTGCAGCTGCAAAGCTCTTTCGCGCTATGTATAGTTTGCCTTAAAGGACAAGGGTGTATTATACGGTAGCCTCCAGGTTGGAATATGCCATCGCTGATCACGGGGGGTAGCGAAGGCTACACAGCCCATCCGATGAAGCGCGAGCATGATGGTGATGACTCCGGTAGGCGGTAGCGCCGACGCTGAAGGCAGCGTATACTCCCCTGAGGTAGTGGAACTTCTGCATCGAGTGAAAAGCCCCAGGTAGGTCTGGGTTAATGTGCGGCACAAGGGTCACGAGTGGTGGGAGGTCGACGACATCGCCGGTGAAAGGGTGGAACAGTCGGATGGCTGTGTCTTCATCCCGGTGCATGACTAGGAGACCTTCGGCCGAGTCGAGGACACAGTGGTCGTTGAAGACCGGGAGCTTGACGCGGACGAATTTCCCTGTGTCGAGATTGAAGAAGCGGATGTAGCCCCGGAGGCTGGCGTGGGACGGGTACAGGCCGTGGCCCTCCGGTAGCATCATCCAGCGGCGCGGGTGGAAGCGTGGATCGATGACGCCGCGGCCGCGTGGACAGACCGTGCTAGACCGCCAGTGGGGGCAGACCGCGCGGAAGCGGACATAGTCCAGCAAGTCGCCGGCCAGCACGCGCCAAGCGATCAGCCGAATCAAGTCTTCGTTCATCGAAGCCCAGGGGGAGGAAGACGCCCAAGGTGGTTTCCGATGGTCCGGCGGCGACATTCCGGATCCCACAGATCCTGCTCACAACACCAGATGAAATCACTACAAAAGAAATCCAAACTTTACCTGTCTCGGCAATTCGGGGGGAGATTCGACAAGTCAAAAATCAGGATCCGGAATTTCTTGCTGAACTAAGGAACCGGAGTTAGAAATTTTGTATCGAACTGTTTAGGGGATGATGGCGCGCGCACCTCGTGACTGGATTTTGCGCTGGAGCCTGGAGGCGCAGCTTAATGTAGGCCCGGTACTGGATATTTGTGTACCGCTGAATCCACTAAGAAGAAACGAAGCACCTCACAAGGTTCTCAGAGCTCAGGCACTTTCGGTTTTCGGATGTGTTTTCGGCCGTCAGATCTCGCTCCGGATGGATCTCAGCCGCCGGATAAAAACAGATGCTTAGCAATGAATAGTGCCCTCCCGTTTCGTGCCACCGCGTGTAGTTTCCATGCCCCGCCGAGGGCATTTTCGTCATTTCACTTATAGGTATATATTGCAGCGGCTCAGTGGAGACCTAGCCGCCGCTTCCTTCTCCCGCACCCGCGCCTCCCTCTCCTCCTTCCCCGCCGCCGCCCTCTCCTCCTTCCTCCCGCCTCACCTCTCTCTCTCCTTCCAAACCCTAGGCCCGAGCCTGCCTCCCTGCCGTGCCGCCACCTCCGCTCGCCCTCGCGCCGTCACGTCATCTCCTCCTCCCCGCCCTTTCGGTGCTCAGCGGGAGGAGTGCGCTCGCCGCCGGCCCTGACGAGAGAGGTCACTGCCCTGGTCAGGTTATCTACTCCCTCCCGCCTTTCGGTGGCTCAGCGGGAGGAGTGCGCTCGCCGCCGCCCTGAAGAGAGAGGTCACTCGCCCTGGTCAGATATAGCCGCCTCCACCACCACCCACTTACAGGAGCCCCCCGCCACTCCTCCTCCATCGCATGGTCATCACTGGGAGGAGAGCGGCTCTGCCTGGAGGCGCCATCGCAGTAGTCCGTAGTACTACGACTACTGGGAAATCATAAATACAGTTGTAACCATTGAGGACAGCAAATACAGAGATTTTAACAAAAATAATAGAAAATTACATGCATTTTAGATTAACTATTTACGTTGCCAACAGTTGTTCTCCATAAGAATCATTCAAAGATGTAGATAGGACTCGTTATTTACCAACTCTGAAGATATTCGCACACTATAAATTAACTTAATTTCTTATGACCATGTGTTCCTCAAAATAGCTAGCCCTACAGGTGCACAGCTTGATGACTAGTGAATAATAAGTAGATTAGGAGCAAAAGTGTTGGACAGCAGCACATCAAAAGAGGGGCAAAAACGAACTTTAAATTTAAGAAAGACGGCATACCCCAAGGCGCCACTTCCCCTTCACTTGCCACTTGCACCCTTTCTTCCGATTGTACAGCTGTCCTTTGTTCCTGAAAATAGAGAAGAAAATCAACCCGCTCGCCTAGCTTGTAACAAAAATCATGAAAAACAATGCAGAGATGAAAAAAAAAGAGGTGCTGATCCCACTCACCAGTATTCACGTTTGCAACAAGTGTAGATATGGTAGATAAGGCAACAGGGACCAAATACCGGCCCACTTAGGATGCAACCATCCATAGGCCGTGACCAAGTGTCAGTGCTCAGGTGGTACTGAGTAAGTGACCCATTCTTTGGACTGGTCTGAACAATTGTGGTGCTGACAACAGTAGGCAATGCCCCATTGGAGGACACAGACAGACTCCTCTCGTTATTAAGGAACAAAGCCTTGTCTCCAATGTTTCCTATCAGAATCAGCTTTTCCAATGTAAGATCTGCAAGTCTATAAACCAGCATACGCGAACGGGAGCTATCAGTATAGCCAGTCACAAGGATCTGTGAGTCGCATTCTACCAGGCAGATAGGACGGGTGAGCTTGTCAGTTGAAATTGTGGCAATCAACTTGGGTGGTGGCAATGAAGAACCAACATGGTCCTCCTGTGGTGGATCAACTTGTAAGATATCCGAGTTTTCTGCAGCTGCAAAGCTCTTTCGCGCTATGTATAGTTTGCCTTAAAGGACAAGGGTGTATTATACGGTAGCCTCCAGGTTGGAATATGCCATCGCTGATCACGGGGGGTAGCGAAGGCTACACAGCCCATCCGATGAAGCGCGAGCATGATGGTGATGACTCCGGTAGGCGGTAGCGCCGACGCTGAAGGCAGCGTATACTCCCCTGAGGTAGTGGAACTTCTGCATCGAGTGAAAAGCCCCAGGTAGGTCTGGGTTAATGTGCGGCACAAGGGTCACGAGTGGTGGGAGGTCGACGACATCGCCGGTGAAAGGGTGGAACAGTCGGATGGCTGTGTCTTCATCCCGGTGCATGACTAGGAGACCTTCGGCCGAGTCGAGGACACAGTGGTCGTTGAAGACCGGGAGCTTGACGCGGACGAATTTCCCTGTGTCGAGATTGAAGAAGCGGATGTAGCCCCGGAGGCTGGCGTGGGACGGGTACAGGCCGTGGCCCTCCGGTAGCATCATCCAGCGGCGCGGGTGGAAGCGTGGATCGATGACGCCGCGGCCGCGTGGACAGACCGTGCTAGACCGCCAGTGGGGGCAGACCGCGCGGAAGCGGACATAGTCCAGCAAGTCGCCGGCCAGCACGCGCCAAGCGATCAGCCGAATCAAGTCTTCGTTCATCGAAGCCCAGGGGGAGGAAGACGCCCAAGGTGGTTTCCGATGGTCCGGCGGCGACATTCCGGATCCCACAGATCCTGCTCACAACACCAGATGAAATCACTACAAAAGAAATCCAAACTTTACCTGTCTCGGCAATTCGGGGGGAGATTCGACAAGTCAAAAATCAGATCCGAATTTCTTGCTGAACTAAGGAACCGGAGTTGAATTTGTATCGAACTGTTTAGGGGATGATGGCGCGCGCACCTCGTGACTGGATTTTGCGCTGGAGCCTGGAGGCGCAGCTTATGTAGGCCCGGTACTGGATATTTGTGTACCGCTGAATCCACTAAAAGAACGAGCACCTCACAAGGTTCTCAGAGCTCAGGCACTTTCGGTTTTCGATGTGTTTTCGGCCGTCAGATCTCGCTCCGGATGGATCTCAGCCGCCGGATAAAACAGATGCTTAGCAATGAATAGTGCCCTCCCGTTTCGGGCCACCGCGTGTAGTTTCCATGCCCCGCCGAGGGCATTTTCGTCATTTCACTTATAGGTATATATTGCACGGCTCAGTGGAACCTAGCCGCCGCTTCCTTTCCCGCACCCGCGCCTCCCTCTCCTCCTTCCCCGCCGCCGCCCTCTCCTCCTTCCTCCCCCTCACCTCTCTCCTCCTTCCAACCACTAGGCCCGAGCCTGCCTCCCTGCCGTGCCGCCACCTCCGCTCGCCCTCGCGCCGTCACTCATCTCCTCCTCCCCGCCCTTTCGGTGCTCAGCGGGAGGAGTGCGCTCGCCGCCGGCCCTGACGAGAGAGGTCACTGCCCTGGTCAGATATAGCCGCCTCCACCACCACCCACTTACAGGAGCCCCCCGCCACTCCTCCTCCATCGCATGGTCATCACTGGGAGGAGCAGCGGCTCTGCCTGGAGGCCCTCGCACCGTCACGTCATCTCCTCCTTCCCACCCTTTCGGTGCTCAGTGGGAGGAGTGCGCTCGTCGCCGGCCCTGACGAGAGAGGTCACCGCCCTGGTCAGATCTGGCCGCCTCCACCACCACCCACTTACAGGAGCCCCCCACCACTCCTCCTCCATCGCATGGTCATCACTGGGAGGAGCAGCGGCTCTGCCTGGAGGCGTCGCCATCGGCTAGAGGGCGTCGGACTCTCGTCCTCGCGTTCATGCACCTCCGGGAAGAAGAAGACCCGAGGTAAGCAGCCTCCAATTTGCTGTGCGAAGTGAGCGATGAGCGCCCTCTCCACTTCCCCCATCCCCCTGTCTCTCTCTCACACGTGGATTTACCAGTTCATTCGCTCAAGATCTGATATTTCAATTTGTTCATTTGCAAGGGTTGGATCCCAAGAGGTAGAGATGCACTCCTCCAGAGCTGCTGGGAAGAAGAAGAAGAAGAGTAAGCTCATATTCCTCTTCTATGTTGATTTAGTAGACAGAAAAAATTAGGAAGAGGATTAGGAAGAGTATATGCAGATCTATCTTGCTGCTCCCATTCTCATGATTTATCATGTAGCTAGGTCTCTTTCATGTGCATATCCTATGTTAGCGAATCACCTGCTAGCTGCTGATTTAATTTTTGTTGTTATTTGGTTAGAAAAAATACTGCATGATTATGTTCTGATTGTGTTGGGGAGGAAGTTGCCAACCAGGCCATTGGTGATCTTCAGGTACGTGTTAATAGTAACAGAGCGTAGTAGTTATCTAATACTTCAACCGATGAAACTTAATCTAAGTACGCCAAGATTTTTCACAAGGTAATGTATCCGACCTTAGATGATGATTTACCTCTAGCATCTTACTCTAATACTGAGTGGTTAACCTGCTTCCTTTCTCCAAATCTACAATTGCACTATTAGTGGTAGCACTGGCTGATATATGTCATTTTCTGTATAACCCCTAAAGACTGAATCGGTGCATACAAATCTTGCTCTGAGCAATAGAAAATCATGATTATGGTCTGTACAGCATATGTATATAGAGCATGCTACTGATATTTATCACAATAGTTGTACCTATTTCTTTCACTTAATTTTCTTGTCTTACTAAATTTACGAATTCTGACAAAACTCTCATTGAATGAAAGCTCCTTTCGAATGTTTTGCTGTTATTTTCCTGATCCAGCAACATCTCGTTATGTTATGCATATAAACTACAGGGTTTCTACAGAAATGCCAAGAAAGAATTTGACACGAATTCTGATTTTAAAGGCAGGGCTCAACAATCAGTAGTTCAACTGCAGTTTTTTTTTCAATCCTTGATGTTTGCTCAATTTATGACTTATGACATGACTTGTTCTGACCACCAAACAATAACTGAATTGTAGAGAGGGGAAGATAGATACCTGGCTGCCTGGAAAAGTATTTTTCAAATTAACCAGAATGAGTTTGACTTGGTGTACAAATGCCTTAATGTGGAACTTCAAGAAAAGGTATTACTACTGTTCCCTGTTTGCCTACCAACAAATATTCGTGGAGAACTCCTGAATTTTTCACATATCACTAGAAGCTAAATTATTCTGGTGGTATGAACTAAGTTGTGGTTTCCCTAAAAAAATAAGCATTGTGTTTTTGTTGCAGTGTGCATTGTGTTTACTTGTGCTGGAACGTTATGTTCAATTACTACTGATAAATATACTGTTAGAACATGTTTTGAAGTGGAATTTCAAATTTTGGCAGTAATGCAATGGGGCTCTGGCTGTGTCTTTCGAGAGTGTTGTCGATGACGAGAGGCTTTTACGACAATGGAGGCAGCGACAAGCACTGATAGATATACTGTTAGAACAAGATACATGATTTTGAGTGGCTAATTTGGCAGTAATGCAATGGGGGTCTGGCTGTGTCTTTCGAGTGCGGTGTCGATAATGAGAGGCTTCTATGACAATGGAGGCAGCGACAAGCATATATATGCTCTAGCTTTGAGGCACTGAATTGTGTATATTCTGAACCTACATTAGAGCTTCACATGTGTATGTTCTGAACATCTACATTAGAGCTTCACATATCATTATATCGTGAGTCACCAAAAAAATTGCATTGCAAACTGTACGCTTTTCTTTTGACCGTATGACATCTTAATCCTTTTATGTTGGCATCAAACTTTATGAGTGGCTTTTTGTAATTTTGTTGAGCCATGCTTTAATTTCTATTAATTGGCCAATATTTGATGTCATATTTTCTTTAGATGCATCACTTGCAGTCATCCTTTGATTTCTATCAATTGGTCAATATTGTTTCTGGAGCCGTAATTCGGTTATAGTATTTCCCTCCCTTTTTTACTTTAAAAACACCATTAATTATCAGCAGGGTCGGATATTTAAGCATACCTGGATATTTATATTTCAGTTGGCAAATAGTTGTGCCAATTTTGTGATTTATCTATTATCTATTCCTTTTACCTTTGAATACTTTGAATATACTAGCCCATATTGTTCATTGGTATGTAATGTTAACTTTTGTAGGAACACTGGTTTGCAAGGTTAACTTTATGAGTGCTTTTGTCATTTTTCAGGTTTGCTCTCAGTTCTGTTGGCAAGGGGTCTTTGGTCATGAATCCATTGTAGAATGGCAATAGTTGAGCACCAAGGGACAATCTAAATTACTATCATGATATTTCAGGTAGTAATTTTTACTCGAACATAATCTTTTTCTGTTCTGGTAGCTTTGTTTGTGTTGTATTGATGCATGTGAAAGAGTCAGGCCATCAAGTAGTTGTATTGTCTATGAAGATGCGGAGTTGCTCGTGCTTGTAGCTTTACTAGCTGAACAAATTTAGTTTCATGTTTACTTTTTATTATCAGTCTCTTTGAAGCTTCCCTCCATTAAGAGCTTTGGGAGTTGAAGTGATTACAATTTTGGTAATGAAGTAACCAAAAATTGATTGGTTTTGTGCGTTATGTTGCCATGATCCAACATTCTTACAAAAAATAGTTGAGTGCCATGTTGTGCTAGATGGTTGATGTTTCTCTTGAATCTTAAACCTTTTGTCTTCTAAATATATCTCTCTCTCTCTCGGCTCAGGAAGAAATGGTCCTGCGTGCCTTGCTTGGATAGGCTCTCCCATTCCTGATGGTGTAGACTTGGGTGATCGCTCGAGGGATGAAATGAAGGGAAACTATAATAGCATGTCTTACAAAAACATTTGTCATGTTGTGTAAATGACTGCTATGTTTTTAATTCTACAGGAAGAATTTTACAGTTCCAGACTGGCATCAAGCTGAGATGAGCCCCCTCCTCCTTTCTGTGCATCTTTTTTCTTTGGGAGATGTTGCCTTTTCTTGACTCGGCCTGCTGTCATGCATGCGTCCATGGCCAGGTTGGAGCGGCGATGGCGGCTGCAGTGGGACGGACGACGCCGTCAACAAGCAGTTCCTCATCTATGCCTTCGACAAAACGGATCATCTGGTAACTAACACCTCCTCCTTCTCTTCTCTATATGTGCTACTCCCATCTATTGATTCAGTTTCCTCTGACCACGACAAGGGTCTACGTTGAGCTATATATAGCACAATTTACTTTCTTTGTTCTCCTGTTGCCACTAACTAAATCTTTGTGTTTCTTCTTCCTTTTGATCAGGGCCCTATGCTACCATCACTTGAGTGAGAGTAGTACCAGCTATTCACAAGGTAATTTCACCTTCTCTGAAAAGTAGGTGTCTACTATTGATGTCAAGAACTTGCTCCAAATTCCCACGATCTAATTAGTGTCCTATACAGAATAACACTTTTGGGTTTTGGCTAATCTCCAAATGGTTTCTAAATGGCAATCTTGCCTGACCATTTATTTTTTTAGTTCTGTCTTAAAAGAGTATATATCCCCATGCAAATATATAACATGACGGTCTTGGATTTCATTACTTTTTTAGTTCTACCTTAAAAGAGTATATATCCCCATGCAAATATATAACATGACGGTCTTGGATTTCTTATGGGAGTGATAATTTGTATATGATCATATGTGGTCATGTGTATCTTATAGTCGTTGTTGCTATATGCTATATTCAGGGCAGGTTTTTATCTGTGATCTGCAAGCTTTTGACCATTCATAGCCTAGGTTGTTTTTTATGTGGTTCCAGATTTCATGAGATTGTTTTCGGTTCATGTTTCTTGTGTATTGTGGATAACTAAGGGGCAATCAGCACAACTGCAAAACTTAGGTGCTTACATATTGCTATTCTTTTTTGCTCTTTTCGCATCTATTCCTTCATGCCTATTTTAACAATACACATATGTGTTATATGTGTCTGATCGGTAGAGATGGCACTGGAGAAGCTGAGTTTGTACAATCTGGAAGACCTCAATGAATTCAAACGATGCTTATTCAAATGTTTCAACTCGGCATAGAATCTACTGCATCCATTTATACTTTTGTGTTCCCGTCAAACTTTATATTTTCGCTTATGATGTAAGATGGTTTGTTGTGTGCTAGATTACTTGTGGGTATGTAGTTTTAACTTACTGTACTTAAGGATGGAGAATCATATCTGGTTGATGGAGAATCATATCTGGTTCATGGGCAACGCGCGGGCGCCACAGTAGATATTGATAAAGTTCTTTTAACAATAGTGTACCAAGGAATATTGTGTGGCCATTAGATTGATGGAGCTTAGTAAGTTAATTGCTTTTTGGGTTTTGCCAACTTTTACAAGATTGGGTTACTATCATTTTGTATAGTTTTTGTATTGCCAACATGTACAAGATTGGGTTGCTATCATTTTGTACAGTTCTCGTATTCAGACATTTTGAATCATGCTAAAATACCATAGACATGCGCTTCTACAATGCGATGAACTTGGATGTATCCCACTTGATAATGTAGAAAATATAGTAGAATCTTGATAATGGCCATGATTGCCACCTTTGATATTAGTACCTTTGGTACTACTCCCTCTGTAAAGAAATATAAGATAGTGATCTAAACGATCTTATATTAATTTACAGAGGGAGTATATCTTTACAGAGGGAGTATTTATTTATCTATCTATCTTATGCACTGCTTTAGTCGCATGCTATTTATTTATCTATCTTATTATGGACTGCTTTAGTGTTTAGTCACATGCTATATATCTATTTATTTATCTTTTGCACTGCTTTAAAGGTATATCATTTGAATTTAGTGTCTCTTGCATGACATGAATTCATGTTTATTTATCCTTTGTTATTTAACAAGTCTTACAACGTATTTCCTTCACTCTTTTTTGCTTTCATTTACAGTACCAATACCAAATACAAAATACTCAAGGAGCTCAGTCTGACAATGATTGTAACAATACCACCATGCGTTCTTAGTTCTGCTTTTCTGTATTATACCAACTAATTTTCAGTGTGTTGAACATATTTGTTTCTTTGGTCTCAGATATTTGTTGGAGGCCTTGAATCCAATGTCACTGCATATTCAGGCCTTCTGCTGAGCAAGCTCTGCAACTACGGCAAGGGGCCTTGCTTGGTGGTCAGAATGTGAGGCTTTCATGGGGAAGAAGCCCTTCGAACAAACAAACTCAAGTTAATTCTTGCGTACCGAACTTCTATCATGTCTTGAGTTGTATATATACTAGAGGTAAAGTGGGTAATATATAACATGTGAACATTTTTAGCCTCAGGAAGCCATCCAGTTGTATGTCCAGTTCTCCACTATAAAATTGTTTGTGCTCTGCCTGTTTTTGCCTCTTTCTTTGATATATAACAGTGCCTAGAACATAAACGATTGTGTTTCTATATTTACTTTCCCTTTAGGACGATGGAAATTCATATTCTATTCAAAAGCACTTCATGTATATAGTCAAATGCTTCAGAAACAGTAGTATGCTACTTCACTTTTTATCTTCCTAGGGGTTCATATTCATCTATATTTACTAAAGAAGCTTGTGATATTATTTTTGTTAGCACAGTGCAAATTAAACCCAAAAAATACACATGCTTGCCCTTTGTAAAGAACCGCTATTACTATATATGTTTTACTTTGTACTGAATCATACGTATATTATGCTTGCCCCTAAATTATTGCTTTATGTTGTTATGCTTTGATCTGAGTTTTGGTGTTAAATCAAGTATTTATGGAGACTATACCCTTATGCGAGTCTTTAGGCCTTGCTGGGTTGTTTTATTGTTGTGAAGGCATCATCATGGGTGATTGTAGTTACATTGCCTCCTTCACACTTACATCTACCATCAATCAGGTACCTTTTTCACATAAAATCAAGTGAATGCTGTACTCCCAAACCAATTAGCACGTTTCGGTTTGATAAATATTGTGCATTGATCCTGCGCTTTGATAAATTTATATTCATGACATCTTCGGTTTACTCCCGTTCTTAATTTTTTTGCTTCTCAGATCTGACAGCTCCATGGAGACATGGAACCTGTCATCCTTTTGTCGTACCAAGTGTGGAGTTACTTGTGCAAGTTACACCATCAGCAAACACATGAAGACATGCATGCTATCATCGCAAGTTGAGCATTTACATGCTCTAAGTCAAACTGTTAGGGAGAAAACAAAGGCTTGTGTGCCTATTAGTAATATGTGGGCACCTTATCTATCTGTAACATGTGACCTGTGCAACTGCAAAAGTGTTGGGCAATAAAAATTCGGTGTAACACATGTTCTTTTAAACTCTAACTATGCTTAGTGTAGAAACTATGCATAGCTGTTACTATCTTTTTTGTGGTCTTGTGTAATATATATTGTAAATAAATTATCATGAACTATTGAGCCTTTCAATTTTTCTATAACATACTGAACCTTTGCACTATTGCTTTCATCGTATAAACATATGAAATACTAAATGTTTCATACCAGGTTGGATATGGCTGGGGCGGGTGGGGTGTGGCAAGCCGCACTTCCTATCTAGTAGAAGTTGAATCGGGGATGAAATCGCATCTCTAGCAGATGTCGCAAAGCGCCGTCTTGCAAATTTCGTTTACTGGAAATTTACGATAATGGCGAATGATTCGTAAGCATCACTAGAGTTCTACTCGATTTTCAAACTAGTAGTTCACGACGTTTAAACATCATCGGAGTTCCAAACATAGTTCATAAAAACAGAAATTAAATAATTCATACTTAAAACAGGTGTATAGTAGCATCTAGCATATTAGATCTACTCATCGCCGTCATCACTGTCATCGCCAGAGTCGCTGGAGTCGCGGGGCGGGTTGCTGTGGAGGTGGTACTCCATGAGGGTGCTGGAGAGGACTTGAGCGAGCTGGTACTCCTCGAACAGCGCCGGGACCCACACTACTGCAACTTCATCTCCTGTGGTGGCGGCCTAGTTGGCCTCGAACCACGCCTTCTCCGCCACCCGACGACGCTGGAGCACGGGCGAGAAGATGCAGTCAAGGCGGTTGAAGTTCCGCCACTCCCATGCTCCGGCGCTGCGGGAGCGAGCGCCGCGGATGCGCGCCTGCTCCTTGCGCCATTCCCCCACCAAAGGGCAGAGGGAGGAGCTCCCAACCTCCTCCTCGTGGTTGCGTTCGTGAGGCGGCCCGCCGCCGTGGCTGCCAAACCCCCCTCAGCCACCCGACCGTCGCCCGCGCACGATATCTCCAGCCGGTTTTGGTGCCTAAGATTGCCGCAAATCTACGCCGGACTGGAGGCGATTTGTCGCCGGAGTAGTGAAAATGCGGCGGCGGAGGATGAGGGAAAAGGCGGACGCGTCCCGCAGAGAACCCTAGCACCGGTATATATGGTGGATACGAGGGGTGGTTTACTGGCCTCTCGGAAATTTTTATGGCCGACCCATTTTTACGGGAGTTATTTGGGTATTTTTTTTGGCCCAATCTGTAAAACCGCCGGAAAAGTAAGTCCCGACGAGCTTATACGGGGTCTGCTAGAGATGCTCTAATACTAGAAGATAACAGATTCCTTCATGGATACCGGCCGGGGCAGGAAAAAATGGAGGAAGAGAAGGTCTGACTATATCTCATCTAGATGTGAGATACTGTGTTTTTTAAGGGGTAGATGTGAGATAATATGTGGACTCTTTTGTTTGTTTGTTTGTTTGTTTTTCCACTAGTACAGAGACGTGCTATACAAACGGTTTTTACCCCCTTTCCACGACGGAGTTTTAAACCGTCGCCTAGTGAGTGTGTGCGATAGGGGGGGTCCTTCCCACACGACCCAGAAACTGTCGGGGATAGGCCCTCCGGCCACACAGGCGGGGGCAAAATGAGCTCGTGTGCGATCGGGCGAGGCATCGAAGCCCAATCATTTCCATTCGTATGTACATCCCACACAGTGAATCCTAGAAAAACATTTCTGTTCGTATGTATATCACACACAGTTTTTTGTGTGGAAACATTTGTGCAAGGTGGCCTAACGCAAACAGTTCTCTGCTGGAAGCCGTGTGTGATTGTTAATTGATCCAGCACACCTACTTCCTAGAAACCGTGTGGGTTGTTTGAGTTCATCGCCCACGGTGTTGTCTGAGTAACCGTCTGCAATAGAAAACCCCAATAAGCAGGGTAATTAGCCTATTATTGATAATCCATGTAGTAATTAAATTGATATTTCTTATAAAACACACCAGATATTTCATATCCGTATAATGACAACCAGGATTTCATAGTCGAATTACATCAGATAGCTTCAGTACTCAGTTACACGAAAGAGGGATATAGCTAGCTACGCCATTACACAACAGCACCAAGTTTCACATGCAACATCGAGAACCTTTGGAAAAGTAGCATCATACACAGTAAATAGACAAATGAATCTCATCTGGGAAACTGCAGAAGCGGAAGACGAATATTCAGCCTTCAGTGATGTTGAATGTCCTTGCAACTTTAGGCCAGTGGCTATGGATAATTGCCTGCCCAACCTTCTTCCTCTTCAGGAAGACTTCAATATTGTACCGTGGGTGTTGAATGAATACCTTCCTCGCCTCTTAACCATGCAGGTGGTTTGAGAGGTAATCATCGGTGAACTACTTTGAAAAGTACCGAAAACAAAGATATGCATAAATCGCTGTTATAAATTTTGAAATGGCGCAAGGGATAAAAACAAGGTAAAAGAGTTAGTACCATCCTATAGTTGACTGATCTCTTCTTCATTGTGCAAACAAAGATCTTGTTGTTATTCGTCGCAAGTTTCTTTATCCTAACAATCTTTCTGATTTTCTTGACTTGACTGATATTCATGGACATCTCATTTTCCCATATGCAAAATGGGTCGAACAGTGGGTCTAAGCCTCTGACAGCAGGACCTACATGTGCAAGACCAAATTGTAAGAAACCTAAATATTAGAATGATTCCTGCAACTGCACAATAATGTGCTATTAGCGAAAGGACCATGCATGAGCAAACCTCGATGGTAAACCGCAGTGTCTCCCATTGTTTCCCTGCAACACATATAAGGAAGATCTTGATCAGGTTAACTGAGAGTTGCCATACTATCAGTAGAATGTGTATTGAGTACAGCCAAATTTGATTTATTTCTCACATGCATAACAATACAAAATTGTACCCACAACAAATGAAAATCAAATTGCAGAATTGAACCAAACAGTTAACTGGACAGCAGACCAAATGAATCAAAACAGTTAACTGAGCATGACATTGCAGAATAGAACATATACTAGAAGATAAGACAGTTAACGAAACCAAGAATGCTTGAGAACAGTACTACGAAATGTAGCAATTGTTGGACCAAACTGTTAACTGAACATTACATTTCAGAATATCAGATTGCATATGAACATTACAGAGGACAAATCACTAGAAGGCACTGGCGGTGGCCTCGAGAAAACAACACGAAATGTATTTTAATGTAGACAACCGCGTGGCGGTGTCGACAGTGGCCTCGAAGACGAGGTGCTCCTCCAATATATGGCGGTCGGCACGCATGGCAGCCATAGCGACCTCGTCCACGCGTGCAGCCGCGATTTGCTTCTCCGCTACCAGATGCTGCTGAGCTCCACGTTATAATGCGTGCAAAATGGCTGTGGGCGGCGCTTAATTGGAGGACGGGGCCAGTGATTTCGGCGGAAGGTGTCACACCGTCGGTATGGGCATGTGGGACGGGGAAGGAGGAGGATGGTGTGGGTGGGGTCTGGATTACCTGACCATATCGACGAGGCCGCGCGGCAAGAAGGGTCGCCGACGAGGAGGCGGCGCTGCAAGAAGAAGGGTCGCTGGCGAGGAGGCGGCGCTAAAAGAAGAAGGGTCGCTGGCGAGGAGGCGACGCTGCCAGTAAGCAGCAGTGAAGGTTTGAACTTGGAAAGCAAGGAGGAACAGTGGAAATGTGGCTTTTGGTGGGGGGTGGGCGGGGAGATAGATATTTCCGCGGTGGCAGAAACATTTCGCTCGGTGCCATGAGAAACGGGCGCGCAAGTGTGGTTCAAGCGCACGCGGTGGACTATAGACGACGAAGCTTCCTGCGTAAGCCAGACAAGACGGTGCGCCAAGATATTTTATATCGCATCCCACACGATTCTTGCTAGTAAACTGTTTGTGGTATACCTGATTTTTTCATTCTGTTTTGAAAGACAAAATGGTGTTACGGAGGGGAATGATGGTGTTTGAATTGCTAGAACATTTATCTACAGTGAACATGCAACTATATGAGTGTCATGTTAAAATTTGGAATTATTCCGGGTTCGTTTGGCATTTTTATGCATTAATTGAGTTTCTAGGCATTTAATGTGCATAATTCAAATTTGAACTACAAGCACATGCTCAAGTGCACCAAAGTTTGTTGAAAAATCACATGGTGTCTTTGGGTCAATTTATAGGTCCCATGCAAGAATGGGAATGAAATTCAAACATCTGGGCGTCGTGGCTCGGCCGGAAACATTGAGAAACTTGGTTTTTAAATTCTTGTAAATCCTAAACTCGCTTGAAAATCATGAAACTTGGAATGGTGTCATTTCATGGCACCAATATGCTGTGGTAAAAAAATGGCTGAATTGGGACAAGTTTTGGTATAAGCTTCTTGCAAATTGGAGCTTCTCTCAAGAAGGCGTGTGGTTTCGAGAGGGAACATGTCACCTTTGTGTGCAAAACGACATACGCTGCCCCCCTCGTGATTTTTTATAGAGCAAACATAGAACTATATGAGTGTCGTGTTAAAATTTGGAATTATTCCGAGTTCGTTTGGCCCTTTTTATGCACTAGTTGAGTTTCTGGGAATTTAATGTGAATAATTCAAATTTGAACTACAAGCACATGCTCCAGTGCACCAAGGTTGGTTAAAAAATCACATGTGTGTCCTTGGGTGAATTTCTAGGTCCCATGCAAGAAATGAGAATGAAATTCAAACATCTGGGCATCGTGGCTCGGCCGGTAACATTGAGAAACTTGGTTTTTTAAATTCCTGTAAATTCAAAACTCGCCTGAAAATCATGAAACTTGGCATGTTGTCATTTCATGGCACCAACATGTTTTGGTAAAAAAATTGGCCGAATTGGGACAAGTTTTGGTATAAGCTTATTGCAAACCGGAGCTTCTCTCAAGAAGACTCGTGGTTCCGAGAGGGAGCGTGTCACCTTTGTGTGCGAAATGATATACGTTGCCTCCCCCCCTTGATTTTTTACAGAGGCAACATAGAACTATATGAGTGCCGTGTTAAAATTTGGAATTATTTCGGGTTCGTTTGGCCCTTTTTATACATTAATTGAGTTTCTGGGCATTTAATGTGCATAATTCAAATTTGAACTATAAGCACATGCTCTAGTGCATCAAAGTTGGTTGAAAAATCACATGTGTGTCCTTGGATGAATTTCTAGGTCCCATGCAAGAAATGGGAATGAACTTTAAACTTCTGAGCGTCGTGGCTCGGCCGGAAATATTGAGAAACTTGGTTTTTTTTAATTCCTGTAAATCCAAAACACGCATGAAAATCATGAAACTTGGCATGGTGTCATGACATGGCACCAACATGGCGTGGTAATTTTTTTGGCTGAATTGGGACAAGCTTTGGTATAGGCTTCTTGCAAACCATAGATTCTCTCAAGAAGGCTCGTGGTTCCGAGAAGGAATGTGTCACCTCCGTGTGCGAAACGACATACACTGCCTTCTCCCGCCTTGATTTTTTTACACAGGCAGTTTAGACCAATAGGAATTTCGTGCTAAAATTTGGAATTATTCCAAGTTCATTTGGCCTTTTTATACATTAATTGAATTTCCAGGCATTTAATGAACATAATTCAAATTTGAACTACAAGCACATGCTCCAGTGCGCCAAAGTTAGTTGAAAAATCATTTATGTGTACTTGGGCGAATTTTTAGGTCCCATGCAAGAAATAGGAATGGAATTCAAACATCTGGGCATCTTGGCTCGGCCGGAAACATCAAGAAACTAGGTTTTAAAATTCCCGTAAATCCAAAAGTCGCCTGAAAATCATGAAACTTGGCATGGTGTCATGACATGGCACCAACATGCTGTGGTAAATTTTTTGTCCGATTTGTGAAGGCGCACACATTAACAATCAACAAAGTCATTTTGGACAAGTGCTGTCACGTTACAATTGGAAACACAAGTATAATTAAAACCATGGGCGTTCTACTTACCATTTACGTGCCACCATGCGTCCCCTTTTTTTATTGGCTAGGAGGTGCCGTGTGGGGTAGCTATTTGAGTACGGGAGGCGTTCGATCAGACCCTTGCACGTGCTCATCGGGAGGACAGCCCTTTGACCTCTATCCGCCGCCCACCTCTCTCCCAACATCTCCATTAATGGCGCCCGAGCCCCTGTTTAATGGCATGGCTATGTCTCACTCAACTGTGATTTAAGAGAGAAAAAAGAAAATCTGAAAAGAAAGTTTTGCACCGATCTTGATGTAAGATCCGACAGACCTATATAGCATCGACTGTGACTTATAGCAAGACTGATGAATATAAGGACGATGACAATGGATAATAACTGTCTTACATATTTAGGAAGATAATTAAAAAAGCCAGATGCGGCAACGCCCAAAATACACAAGGGCAAAAGAAGAAGGAAGACGTAGACAATGATCTGGCTCGCTGATCTCTACTTTCTTGATGCGTTGCTGCAGGCCGTGGAGACTAGTTCTCGTGGTGAGCGGCGATGAGCTCTTTTGTGTCCTCAAGACGCTGCTTGAGAGCATCCACGGATTTCTCCACTAGCCTTTGGCGCTGGATGCGGAGCATGGCATTCTCGTCCATAAGTTTCTTGATGATGAAGCCGGTCCTCTTCAACAAGGCAGTGGTCTCCTCGTGCTCCTTCGCCCTCAGCAGGTCGCGCTCGGTGCGGACCTTTGCCTTGTCCTCCCCTAGTCCCCGGATGACACTGGTAGCATTTTCAAATGAGGCATTCATCTCGTCCTGCAGCTTCATCCAGTCCGAGATCTGACCCCATCAGGTCATCGAGCATAGCGCACATGCGCCTGTGAGAGTCCTCGCCTGCCCGCGAGACATTTTCCCAGGCCGCCGCGACATAGGAGGACATCTCTGCTGCATTCATGGCGCGGCGGTACATCTCTGCTGCTTCCGCAGCACGACCGAACCAGTCTGCTGCATCAACGGTGCGGCGGGACCTCTGTGCTGCTTCGGCGGCACGGCGGGACCTCTGTGCTGCTATGGCCGTGCGGCGGGACATGTCGGCTGCTTTCGCGGCGAGGCGGGACATCTCTCCTGCTTCCGCTTCATGCTCGCCTCTTCCTGGCAGTAATCTCTCGACCCAGAACTCATGCGAGCCATGGCAGACGCAAGGGAACGATGATGAATGACTTGTTTGTTTTTGTGGATGAGGAGTTGATGAGGAATGTGCAGTCATCTTGGAGTAGGTAGTATTCATAACCGAGTACTAATACGCTCTTAAGTGGGAAACCATTTAGGTTTTGATCGGTGTGAACATGTTTGCAATTAAATATAGCATGGTAGTAATTTGGAATGTGACGGGACACAGGCTCAAAATTTATTGATGGTTCTATAATTTCTAAGTGCGGCACTATTCCCGGACGGCATAACGTGGGCACGTGTTCTCGGCCACGTACGTGGCATTTGCACCATAGGGTGCACCGCAATAGGCGATGTCAGCACACGTTTGTTCCATCAATCGTGCGTGCTCGTTATTACCATCGCGCACGCTTCTTTTAATTAGAATGTGTGCCTGTCTAGCACACACATGTTGATCTGTCTAACTATTTCTGTTTGTTGTGGCTAATCACAAATAGTTCATCCGTGTGAAGTGTATGCCGTCAATCGCAGACACCTTGATCTGGCTGGCCGTTTCTGTTGTGTTGCCTAATCGCAAACAGTTCATCCGTCTGAAAGTGTATGCCCTCAATCACAGACACCTTGATCTGGCTGACCATTTCTGTTGTGTTGCCTAATCACAAACAGTTAATCCGAATGAACTGTATGTCGTATATCACACACACCTTCATCTGGCTGCCCATTTCTATTCTTCTGCCTCATCGCAAACAGTTCATTGAACTGAACCGTATGACCCGCATCGCACACGCAACTAAAATCTGAACTATGTTTGATGTATCCACCATCGCAAACGTTTTGCTTCTTTTTTTAATGGTTTTTTACATCACCGTTTGCGATTAATACATCGCACACAGTTTTGTCGAATGGTCTCTGATTGTAGTGTCACATTAGCAGCACCCTGCAGTAGTGGTCTCTCTTTTGTTTGTTTTGGACCCGTTTGTTTGTCTCAGCTTACTCACTTTAGTCAGATGGGAACTAACCCAGACTTACAAAACCCTCTGCCGCCGGTCGATTAAATTGTCCGTAGATAGACAAAATAAGTAAAAGGAAAGATAAGTAACACGAAACCGGTGGCCAACTCTTTGTTGGACTGAGTAACTATACACCGGACCCAGACCTGATGTCATGGATATAATCCTGATAATACTAGCGGGGGTATGAATGTAGAGGCAAACATATCTAGTGAATGATGCAGTTGGGAGTATGCTCAAGGATTTATGCAGGTTCGGGCCCTCAGCGGTGGAGGTAATACCCTACTCATCTCGTGCTCTTTCTTCTTCGCGTAAGGTACAGTATGAGTGTCTTCAACCCTCAGCATGGCGCTTCCCTAGTGTCTTATATAGAGTGCACCAGGTAGGGGTACATAATGGACTGGTATTAGTGCTATTCATGGCCTCGGGTGTGGACGACTGTTTCATGGCATTTACTACCGGTAATTGTCGTATGTAACTAGATTATTCCACCATTGGTAACTACCACTATTAAGACATCATGGCCGAGATGTATCCTAGGTAGTCGCCGACTGATGACATAGCAGACTGCTCCCTTCATCTACGGCTGAGTGCCTAGTAGTCCACAGTCGGGTGGCTTGGTATCCGATAGTTGGGACTTAGCGCAGTCTCATGCCACCCTCCTTTTCCTTGATGGGCCAGCGGTTGAGCCCCTTGACCTACTACTGGTAGCCCAAGTATAGGGGATCACGACAGTCTTTGTGGGTAGTATTTCACCCAAATTTATTGATTTGACACAAGAGGAGCCAAAGAATATTTATGAGCCTTAGAAGTTGAGTTTTCAATTCAACCACACCTGGAAAATTATATTTATGCAGCAAAGTGTTTAGTAGCAAAGTAGCAATAGTAACAGGAACAGGAACAGTAGCAGTTTGTAGTGATTGTAACAGCAGTAGCAACGAGAGTAACTTAGCAAAGACCAATATAAGAAAAGTGTAGGCATTGGATCAGCGATGGATATTTGTGTTGGTTGACATTCATCATATAACAGTCACAACCTAGAGCGAAACACAATAGCTCCATTTCATCAATGTAATGTAGGCATGTATTCCAGATATAGTCATACGTGCTTATAATAGGAACTTGCATGACATCTTTTGTCCTACCCTCCCATGGCAGCGGGGTCCATAAGGAAATCTAAGGGATATTAAGGCTTCCTTTTAATAGAGAACTGACCAAAGCATTAACATATGGTGAATACATGAACTCCTCATACTACGATAATCACCAGAAAGAATCCCAATTATTGTCACCTTGGGGTATGCAGATCATAACACATAATATGTGCATACAACTTGCAAGATAGGATCAATAACTCAAATATATTCATGAAAACATAGAGGGTTCAGATCTGAAATCATGTCACTCGGTCCCTAGTGACAAGCATTAAGCATAGGAACATCAATCTCACAACATAGTGGATACTAGGGATCGAGCCCTAACAAATTGACTCGATTACATGAAAAATCTCATCTAACTCCATCACTGTCCAGCAAGCCTATGAAAGAATTACTCACTCTTGGTGGTGAGCATCATGAAATGGTTGATGGAGAAGGGTTGATGATGACGACGGCGACAAATTCTACCCTCCGGAGCCCCGAACGGACTCCAGATCAGCCCTCCCGATGAAGAACAGGAGGTGGCGGTGGCTCCGTATCGTAAAACGCAATGATTCCTTCTCCCTAATTTTTTTCTCCGTGAGATGGTACTTATAGAGTTGGACTTAAGGCAACCGGAGGCTGGTGGGACCCACAAGCTCACAGGACGCGTCCTAGGGGTTGGGCGTGCCCCTGAGGTTGTGGCTCCTGGGTGGCCCCCCTCCAGTAGTTCTCTTCGCCAATATTTTATATATATTCTGGAAATATTCTCCGTAAATTTTCAGCCCAATCCGAGAATTTTTAGTTCTGCACAAAAATAACACCATGGCAATTCTGTTGAAAACAATGTCAGTCCGGGTAGTTCCATTCAAATCATGTAAATTAGAGTCCAAAACAAGAGAGAAAAAATGTTTGGAAAAGTAGATACGTTTGGGACGTATCAACTCCTCCAAGCTTAACTCATTGCTTGTCCTCAAGCAATTCAAATGACAAACTGAAAGTGATAAAGAAAAAAACTTTTACAAACTCTTTTGTTCTTGTTGCTGTATGTATACTTAACTAGTGTTCAAGTTTTCAGCAAAGATTATGAACTAACCATGTGAATGATAACACTTAGATCTCACATTTACTCATAAAGATAACATAACCAACTAGCGAGCAATAATAAGATATCTTGGATGCCAACAATTTGTCAAAACAATCATGATATAGTATGATAACATGGTATCTCGCTAGCCCTTTCTGAGACCGCAAAACGTAAATGCAAAGCACCTCTGAAGTTCAAGCAATGACTAAACATTTTACTTCATGGTAGAAGATATCCAGTCATGTCACACCCAACATTGATGCTATACTTGATGCATAAGAATGACAATAGTGCTCTCCAAATTGTGCTTAAATAAGAAGGTGATGACTCAACAATAAAATGAAATAGCATAAAATTAAATAGATAGGCCCTTCACAGAGGGAAGAAGGGATTTGCAGAGGTGCCAGAGCTCAAAGCTTAAAACAAAGATGAATACATTTTGGGAGGTGTGCTTTTCCTGTCAATGTTACAACCAAGGATTTTCAATATCTTCCATGCTAAACATATAATCGACGGCTCCCAAGAGGAAAGGTAAAGTTTACTCCCCCTCAACCATCCAAAAACAAGCCATGGCTAGCCGAATCCTCGGGTGCCCTCCATACAATCAACTTTTCGGGGGAGTTTGTTTCATTATATTTTTCTTTATTTTGATTATGGGACTGGGCATCCCAATTACCGACCTCTCTCGTGTAATGACAAATGAATAAACACCCATCATGAGAATAACCCGCTTAGCATGGAAGATACTGACCACCCCATGTCGCTCCATGAGAGGCACAGGCACACAAAACAGATGCTTATTTGAAGGATTAGAGGTGGCACATGCAAATTTACTTCGAACGGTAGAGTAATACCGCATATAGGTAGATGATACGTCTCCAACGTATCTATAATTTTTTATTGTTCCATGCTATTATAGTATCAATCTTGGATGTTTTATATGCTATTATATATCATTTTTTGGGACTAACCTATTAACCTAGTGCCCAGTGACAGTTGTTGTTTTTTTTTGCTTGTTTTTGGCTTTTCAGGAAATCGATATCAAATGAAGTCCAAACGGAGAAAATCTTTGGATTAATTTTTTCTGGACCAGAAGGGACCCACAAAGATTTGGGAGAAGACTAGCAGAGTCACGAGGGAGCGACAAGCTGATAGGGCGCACCCCAGGGGGGCGCCCCCAGAGCTTGTGGGCCTCTCGTGGCACCTCTTGACCTAATTCCGCCTCTATAAATTCCCAAGTATTCCCAATATACGAGAGAGCCACCCGAAACACTTTTTCCGCCGCCGCAAGCTTCTGTTCTTTCGCGATCCCATCTGGAGGCCTTTTCTGGTACTCTGCCGGAGGGGGAATTGATCATGGAGGGCTTCTACATCATCCTTGCTACCTTCCTATGATGCATGAGTAGTTCACCACAGACCTACGGGTCCATAGCTAGTAGCTAGATGGCTTCTTATCTCTCTTTGATCTTCAATACAATGTTCTCCTCAATGTTCTTGGAGTTCTATCCGATGTAATCTTCTTTTCCGGTGTGTTTGTTGGGAGCCGATGAATGTGGTTTTATGATCTGAATATTCATGAGAAGTAATTGAGTCTTTTCTGAACTTTATTATGCATTATTGTTATAGCTTTGTATTTCTCTTCGATCTGTCCGTTTGGTTTGGCCCACTAGATTGATTTATCTTTAGTGGGAGAGGTGTTTTGTGATGGGTTCAATCTTGCGGTGCTCTATCCCAGTGACAGAAAGGGACAAGACATGTATTTGTATTGGTGCCATTAAGGGTAAAGCGATGGAGTTTATTCATATTAGTTGAGTTTATTGTCTACATCATGTCATCTTGCTTAAGGCGTTACTCTGTTTTTATTAACTTAATATCCTAGATGCATGCTGGATAGCGGTCAATGGGTAGAGTAATAGTAGTAGATGCAGGCAGGAGTCGGTCTACTTGTCTCAGACGTGATGCCTATATACATGATCATTGCCTTGAATATCGTCATAACTGTGCGCTTTTCTATCAATTGCCCAACAATAATTTATTCACCCACCGTATGCTATGTGTTCAAGAGAGAAACCTCTAGTGGAAACTATGGCCCATGGGTCTACTTTTATCATATATAAAATCCAAAATATCCTTGCTGCAATTTTATTTCTTTTATTTCGTTTCACAATTTACTTTATCTATCTATCACTATCAGAATTAATCCTTGCAAGTAACGAGCTCAAGGGGATTGATAATCCTCTTGCCCGCGTTGGGTGCAAGTATTTGCTTTTGTGTGTGTAGGTGCTGTTCACAAGGCTTTGCGTGATTATCCTACTGGATTGATACCTTCGTTCTCATTGAGGTAAATACTTATCTCTGTTGTGCTGCATCTCCTCTCTTCTTCGGGGAAAATCCCAACGCAGCTCACAAGTAGCAGGAGGAATTTCTGGCACCGTTGCCGGGGAGGATTCACGTC
The DNA here is from genome assembly GCA_011799875.1 of Thinopyrum elongatum. Lineage (NCBI taxonomy): Eukaryota > Viridiplantae > Streptophyta > Magnoliopsida > Poales > Poaceae > Thinopyrum > Thinopyrum elongatum. The sequence continues at coordinate 151,907,128 of CM022300.1, read as the reverse complement.
AAAGTAGTCTCCCATCAACTTGCAAATTTCTGGCGCCGTTGCTGGGGAGACATCATCAAAACCTGTCAAGTACCTATACACAAACTATCATCTACTTGCTCTACTTTTTATTTGCCTTTGCCTCTTGTTTTCATCTCCCCCATTTCTCATAAAAAATTACGAAAACACAAAAAAGTTGTTTGCTCGTTTGCTTTCTTTTATTGCCTTCATGTCAACCCACCAAAAACAGAAAATGAAAGCAAAAAATTCAAGATGACTATGGATCCACTTAAAGTTTTCTACTTTGATCATCTTGATCCATTTGTGCTCGTGCTGAAACCTCAACTAGTTTATGTAACACCCCCAGTGGTTAACTACAGTAATCCCCTTTTGATTATGCCATGTCATCATGATTATCAGTGCCTAATCATCATTTGCATCATATTGCATTTCAACTCCTAACTCAAATTCAATTTTAAATGAAAGTGGAAAATAAAAGTTGTCTGGCATAGAAACTAAAATGTTCAGTAAATAACAAATATTACAGAGACTATTCTAAAATTGTAACCAACAATTAATAAATTATTTAAGTGGCTCTAACATTATCAAAACAGCAAGGTTTAATACATTTTATTTAATATAAAATTTGTGTGTACTCCATTTGTCTCCAAACAAATTTTTGGCAGTAGCATATAATGCATAACATTTAATGGTACAAATCACCTATTTTGCTAAAGTCAATTGGTGGCCTAACTAATTGCAAAATAGAAAAATAAGAATAAATAAAAGAAAAAGAAAAAGAAAGGAAAAACAGAACCCCCCTCCCCCTCCTGGGCCGTGGCCCAGCTGGCCACCAGGCCACCACCCAGGCCGGCCCACCCTGGCCTATAACCCCCCCCCCAGCCAGAAAACCCTAGCCCACCCGATTCCCCACTCCCCCCTCGATCTCTCTTCCCTCCCCTCGATCTCCCTCGCCCCTCCTCTGCCCGATCCCGATCTGGATCGGGAGGGGGCCGCCCCAACGTCGCCGCCACCCGACGCCGGCGCCCTCGACACCGCCACCCGTCGCTCGCTACCTCGTCTCCCCCTCAACGGCACACCACGAGCCTCGCCGCCTGATCCCCTGCCGCCACCGGTGAGGACCTAGTCCTCCTCCTTTTCCCCTCTCGTGGCCACCGGCGCACGCGCCGTCCCGCTCACCTACTCGAACCTCGTCGCGCCACTCTGCCACAGCACCACACCCTCTTCGCGCCCATCACCGCCGCCCCGTGCCGTCCCGCACTCCGCCCGCGGTTGCCGCACGCACCGCGCGACACGACTGCGCCCGATGCGTGCCCGCCCGCACGCCCATGGCCGCTTTCGCCCCGGCTGCTTCTTTGCTTTCCCCCTCGCATGCGCCCGCATCGGCCTCCGCCCGACCGCGCTCGCTCTGCCCAGCGCACGCTCGCCTAGCCCCGCTTGCTCCCTCGCTGATGCTCTGCTGCTGCTTCCGCTAGCCTCCCGCACCGCCCGCTGCTCGCCTGCTGGGCGCCGTGGCCGCCGGCGCACTCCGGCGCCCGTGCTGCTCGTCGCCAGCTCCAAACGGCCGCGCCCGCCCGGCGGGGCCTCACCGATCCCTCGCCCGTGGCCTCTGCCGTGCCCAGGTTGGGCGCCACGCCTGCACCCAGCGCCCGTGCCCGTTAGGCCCCGTGGGCCACAAACAGCTGGGCCCCACCCCCTGTGCCTATGACAGGTGGGCCCAGCCACAGAACGATTAAAAAAAATTAGAAAATGAAAATGAAATAATAAAATTAATAATTAATTAATTAATTAGTGAAATAATTAATTTAATTAATCCTGCTTAATTAGTCCAATTAACTAGTTAGTTTAATTAAACAGTAATTAATTAGCTAAACCCTAATTAACCTATGAGAGTATGACAGATGGGACCCACGTGTCAGGTTGACTGCTGACATCATGCTGACATCAGCATACACTGTTTCGGATAATGTTGAATTTAAATAAATAATTAAATTCCAGAAAATCAATAAAACTTTGAAAAATCATATAAAATAATCCGTAGCTCAGATCGAAAAACTTTGTACATGAAAGTTGCTCAGAATTTTGAGATGAATCCGAATACGCGGTCCGTTCGTCCGTCACACGTCCCTAACTATCCGAACATGGAACCGTTCCCCTCCGGTCATCTGTCTGACAAATGTCCGAAACCGGGAAAACATTCCCGGATGGATTCCCCCTTCCTCGGTAACGTGCAACCATACGTTAGGACACACCCGGCACTGCTTATTGTCAGGTCGTACATTGTGTTGCTCATGTTTGCTGTGTATATATACTATTTCCTCCCTCTCTTCTCTCTCGTTAGACCCCGATGCAATTCCCGGTATCGACGCAGCTCCGGAGCCCGACGCCACCGTTGACGACCTTGCCCTTGCCGCCGAGCAACCAGGCAAGCACCCCCCCTTTGAGCATACTGATATCGCCTATTCTTTCTCTCTCATGCTTGCATTAGAATTGCTGCTGCTGCTTTACCTATTCTGATGCATAGCCTGTTTATTGTAACCTGCTATTGAAACCTTACCTGCTTAACCTAAACTGTTTAGTCTAGGCTGGGTAGAGACCTATCAGTGACCCCCCACTTGTCCCGACTGCCGTGCTGGATTATCAGAAGACCCGATCAACGGGATTGAAGATTGGACCCCTGCACCGCACTTCACCCCCTTAGTTGTAACGACACTGCAGCGTTACTGTCGAGTGCCGAGGGTGAAACCTCTTGTAGCACTTTTGATGTTAACTCTGTAGAGTAGCTATTCGGTCGTGGTCATCGAGGGTGATTCCTCTGAGTTCACCTTGATGGATACATCGAGTAGGAATCCAACGAGGGTGATACCTCGGATTCCCCTGATGTTATGGACACACGGATACTTGGACTGTACTTTTGTTACTTGGAAAGGCGGGTCGACCCTAAGGGGTACCCGCGTGTGATGTGAAGACGGGTTGCCTGTATGGTGCCCGAGTGATGAATACGAGGCGTGGCCTGGCATTCTTGGACCTTGCCGCAAGTCCTCGAGACGGGGCGATGGGGTCACATCGATCGTGAGTCTCTGCTCGTTACCGCACCCCAAGGTACTAACGGTTTGGATATGTGATCTGAGTGGGCCTCTGGCCCGATAGCACTAACCATCACGTGGGCATAGTATGGGCGTTCTGCATCGTAGCATCAGCTGAAAGCTCTGACAGACGTCCAGTTCAGCATTGCGGCATGGTCGGATCGTGTCAGCCACCCGAGGCGACGCTGGTATCCACCCTGTGCGCAACGACCCGGAGGGTGAGGGGCGATGGCCAAGACCCCCTTGCGCTTAGGATGTAGACCGGCGGGGACCTCTCTGCTAAGCTGTAGGTAGGGTTGCGGTGTGTCGTTTGGCCGAGGCCGGGCATGACCCAAAAAAGTGTGTCCGGCCGGAGTTAAGCGAGCGTGGTGGGTAAGTTGGTGCACCCCTACAGGGAAGAACTAATCTATGCATAGCCGGATTCTCGGTAACGGACACTCGGAGTTGTATCCCGATCAATACAGCTAGAAATGGATACTATGGCTCTGGGATTGCTTCTTGCAGGGAGTCGAGAAGGGATCTCTGGACGAGGTTGATGAATGTATGGCTCTGGGATTACTTTCTCGCAGGGAGTCGAGAAAGGATCTCTGGGTGAGGTTGAGACTTACCGATACTATTGCTTTATACGGTACAAATCTACACTCTTCTAATGCTGCAAGACCACTGAAGATGCTAGTCTTCGATAGGACTAGGCCTTCTCTCTATTCTGGCATTTCTGCAGCCCAGTCCACATATACAGCCCTTCTCCTTTGATAATGGTGCATATGTAGTATAGATCCTTGCTTGCTAAGTACTTCGGATGAGTACTCATGGTTGCTTTACTTTCTCTTTTCCCCATACCCCACCTTGATGATACATCAGACGATGGAGTCCAGGAGTCAGATGTCCCAGCCGGAGCTTACTACTAGGAGGGTCCAGATGGCACGTACTACTGGATCGAGCCAGCTGACAAGGAGTCGGATCGGAGGTTCCCAGGCAGGAGCCCTACGCCTTTCGATCGTAGTGTTTTTCTTTTGCCCCGCCTTCTAAGGGCCTTTCTGTGCTTTCTTTTATATCTGTCCTCAGATATCTGATGCTTCCGCTGACGCTTGTATGCAAGCTTATGTATTTGAGCCCTCGAGGCCCCTGGCTTGTAATATAAAGCTTGTATGACTTTATTTATGTTTTAGAGTTGTGTTGTGATATCTTCCCATGAGTCCTTAGGCTTGATCGTGTGCATTTGCGTGTATGATTAGTGCACGATTGAGCCAGGGGTGTCACAAGTTGGTATCAGAGCCGACTGCCTCTAGGAACCCCTTTTTTCCAACTCCTTGGCCAAAGTTGAGTCTAGTGGTCCAAAAACTGTTATACTAACTTGGCTGTGTGGCTTACGGGCCCACGTCGCCAAATGGGTGGTATTAGAATCTTTTATTCCTCATCTTTAATCTGGGACTCTGATCTCTCTTCTATTTGGGTTAAATGATTTTGCTAACTCTGGCATTAGGGTCTCGTAACCACTTCCTCCCGGAGAGCCCCTTCACTACAGATGATCGTCTGCTTCATCAGAAGATTCTGAAGATACTCCTCGACGTTAACCGAGACCCTGTGCCACTACTTGCAGTTCCTGACCACCGATAAACTCCGATGGAAAACTACTTCCGCCTGTCGTTCATATAATCGTCCAAATTACTCTCGGGTTCTATACGACATATCAAAATACTATTCGACATTTCGAGAATTCTCTAAACCTACTGCCTTGCAGTTCCTTTCCGCCTGAATGCACTTACGAATAATTCCTCACATTACCGGGGATCCGTTCATCCCCAGTTATTCAAGTGCTTTCCAGAACACATTGAATTGCTATTTGACCTCCCGGATATCCTCTGCAGCCTAGTGCTCCCGAAAGTCTTATCTGCCTGCATTATGGTTAAATCCATATGTCTCGCAATATTCATTAACATTCTTTGCCATTATCATTCCGAGTCTACTGATTCAATATGAATGAGGATAATCCCTACCATTCGTCGATTCTTAGAACTCGTCCTTCTGGCTCAGACGTCAATTCGGACATGAGTTAGTTCTCGGCTAATCAACTTGCAATCGATTGTCCATCGTAATCAATAACCTTGTGAGTTCTTTCCTGATGCTAATACCTTCGGTAAATTGTATCATCTACTTTGACTTCGACACTTTGCTTTCAAACTCGCATCCCTTGCTTTGGTTGATGGTTGTTTGGATTCGTAAAATGTCCCGATGGGTTGTATCTATGATTCTGCCATCAGCAAGAACCCAAAAAATTCTATGAGTCATACTCTTCTGGTGCTTCACTAGATAAATTTTAGCACTAAAATTTCTTCGAAAACGAGGAGTGAATGAAAGGTTATGCATTGAAGAAGTGGGAGTCGACCTTGAACCTTTGTGTTCATGCTCATGGAAACGATGTAGATCCTATCATGGAAGCTCCTTGTAATAATAGTTATCCCCTTGATATAATACCCTCTCGTACCTGTGCTGTGTCCCTTGCAACCATGGAACTAACCATGATTGTTCTTCTTTGAATTCCATTTCTTGGACAACTTAAAATACTTTTTCTTCTACAGATCATTTCATCCGTCCAATCTCTACTCCGATTTACCTTTCGGTATTACCCCTAGTACTTGTTACTGGGAAGTTTAATACCCCATCACCTCATTCCTAGCCTGATCGGCCATATCGATATCGTGCAACATTTTAACTGTGCTACCTGGTCCTTATTCCCGGAGCACAACTTCCGACGATGAACTAAGCTTACGTCGATCTTACTCATCTTATCATTTCACCTCGAAACACAAGCTTGACTTCGAGTTTGCGTCGTAATCGTGGTTCCAATAACTTTTTTGCTTCATCATACCTTTGGCTTGATGTCATCGCCGATCGATTACATCCTCATGAAAACTCTCGACAAATGTGTCGTGATCATCATCAACATACTGAGCTCTTCCAAGATATCTATTGAATTCATGATGAGAAATATCATCCTTGCCCCTCGAAGATTTATGTTATCATCGACAACATTATTGCATTCCTTCGAACACAAAACTTGTCTTTGTTTTGTGTTGTACCTCGAGTTCCTTGCTATCCAACTTATGATATGATCTGCGTGGAGTATTACCATCTCTGACGTCAAGATTGTTGTGAGAATTGCTCCAGCTCTTAAGAATTCTTGATACAAGAGGTACTTCTCAACATCACCATTCCTTCTTGGTCCCCGTGTTGTTTATAACCATAATGCCGACAAATGAACTATGGTGTGTGAATCCGAAACTTCTAGCAACCTTATTGCCTCCTGATGGATCCTTTGTGTATCCAATGTCTGTTCTTTACTGGAAGACCATGTCAATGTTATCTCGAAGCATGACTGTGGTACTCCGATCTTCAATAAGAACATTTGAAGCAAAATGCTAAAATTTCTTTTCAATTATCCAAACACCATTGTATGAGTAATGTCAGGGAATTTCTCTCCCCTTACCTAAAGCGTTTTCTACTTTCTATCCTACCATGGATATCATGCTCTGCTTGTCCTTGCGAAGGATATACCCCTGGAATATGTGTTTAGACACATTTTCCTTCCCATTGTTCTGTTTAATCTGATGATCACATTTTCCTTTCCATTGTTTTGTTTAACCTTTCTTGTAATCTATATGATCTAAGCAGTAATAATTCACTGCTTATGAAAACACCTCGATGTATAACCTTGTCAGTGGAACCCCGTTACTATTGTTAATGACATTTCGGTAACCACCGATGGACGAGAACTTTGCCTATTGGTCCGCCTCGTTTAACGAGCAGGAAGATGGTTCTCTTTGTCCCTCGCCCTTGCTACCAATGTTGTTGCCGACATAACCGACAGACTATCCTCTGACATGCCTTGCTTACATGATCGTGCGAGACGTCACCGCCCTTCCTACTTTTAACCCGCATGGTGGGCCCATAACCCACAGTTCCACAGGATCGAAACCTGACTCTCCTGTACATCCCTGTTTTCCAAAATGGTTTCTCGCGCTTGGCTTCGTAAGTACATCACGAGCCACCCACCTACTGATCTATTCTGGTATCATACGCAATGCTTATTCCCATTGCTCTGAACCCCTTTCACCCTCTGTTTCAGGCAACGAACGATTGCCTATCCGGTTGAAGCTTCTTAATTGCACCTCCGTACCTTGCTCTCGATGACTTCTTGAATTTCCACTTGAGAGATGCCCATATGCGACGTCACTGAGATAGCCCCCAGGTACATATCTTGTGTTGAGCTCTGTCCTTCCCGAGTCTTTCCCCCTTACAACACCCCTTAATTCTCGGGACGAGAATTCTTGTTAGTGGAGGAGACTTGTAACACCCCCAGTGGTTAACTACAGTAATCCCCTTTTGATTATGCCATGTCATCATGATTATCAGTGCCTAATCATCATTTGCATCATATTGCATTTCAACTCCTAACTCAAATTCAATTTTAAATGAAAGTGGAAAATAAAAGTTGTCTGGCATAGAAACTAAAATGTTCAGTAAATAACAAATATTACAGAGACTATTCTAAAATTGTAACCAACAATTAATAAATTATTTAAGTGGCTCTAACATTATCAAAACAGCAAGGTTTAACACATTTTATTTAATATAAAATTTGTGTGGACTCCATTTGTCTCCAAACAAATTTTTGGCAGTAGCATATAATGCATAACATTTAATGGTACAAATCACCTATTTTGCTAAAGTCAATTGGTGGCCTAACTAATTTAAAAACAGAAAAATAAGAATAAATAAAAGAAAAAGAAAGGAAAAACAGAACCCCCCTCCCCCCTCCTGGGCCGTGGCCCCGCTGGCCACCAGGCCACCACCCAGGCCGGCCCACCCCTGGCCTATAACCCCCCAGCCAGAAAACCCTAGCCCACCCGATTCCCCACTCACCACTCCCCCCTCGATCTCTCTCCCCTCCCCTCGGTCTCCCTCGCCCCTCCTCTGCCCGATCCCGATCTGGATCGGGAGGGGGCCGCCCCGACGTCGCCGCCACCCGACGCCGGCGCCCTCGACACCACCACCTGTCGCTCGCTACCTCGTCTCCCCCTCAATGGCCCACCACGAGCCTCGCCGCCCGATCCCCTGCCGCCGCCGGTGAGGACCTACTCCTCCTCCTTTTCCCCTCTCGTGGCCACCGACGCACGCGCCGTCCCGCTCACCTGCTCGGCGCCCGTGGTCGCCGCGGCCTCGTCGCGCCGCTCCGCCATCGCACCACAACCTTTTCACGCCCATCACCGCCGCCCCGTGCCGTCCCGCACTCCGCCCGCGGTCGCCGCACGCACCGCGCGACACGACCGTCCCGATGCGTGCCCGCCCGCACGCCCATGGCCGCTTTCGCCCCAGCTGCTTCTCTGCTTTCCCCCTCGCCTGCGCCCGCATCGGCCTCCGCCCGACCGCGCTCGCTCCGCCCAGCGCACGCTCGCCTAGCCCCGCTCGCTCCCTCGCTGATGCTCTGCTGCTGCTTCCGCATCGCCCGCTGCTCGCCTGCTGGGCGCCGTGGCCGCCGGCGCACTCCGGCGCCCGTGCTCCTCGTCGCCAGCTCCAACCGGCCGCGCCCGCCCGGCGTGGCCTCACCGATCCCTCGCCCGCGGCCTCTGCCGTGCCCAGGTCAGGCGCCACGCCCGCACCTAGCGCCCGTGCCCGTTAGGCCCCGTGGGCCACAGACAGGTGGGCCCCACCCCCTGTGCCTATGACAGGTGGGCCCAGCCACAGAATGATTAAGAAAAATAAAATAGAAAATGAAAATGAAATAATAAAATTAATAATTAGTTAATTAGTGAATTAATTAATTTAATTAATCCTGCTTAATTAGTCTAATTAACTAGTTAGTTTAATTAAACAGTAATTAATTAGCTAAACCCTAATTAACCTATCAGAGTATGACAGGCGGGACCCATGTGTCAGGTTGACTGCTGATGTCATGCTGATGTCAGCATACACTGTTTCGGATAATGTTGAATTTAAATAAATAATTAAATTCCAGAAAATCAATAAAACTTTGAAAAATCATATAAAATAATCCGTAGCTCAGATCGAAAAACTTTGTACATGAAAGTTGTTCAGAATTTCGAGATGAATCCGAATACGCGGTCCGTTCGTCTGTCACACATCCCTAACTATCCGAACATGGAACCGTTCCCCTCCGGTCATCTATCTGACAAATGTCCGGAACCGGGAAAACATTCCCGGATGGATTCCCCCTTCCTCGGTAACGTGCAACCATACGTTAGGACACACCCGGCACTGCTTATTGTCAGGTCGTACATTGTGTTGCTCATGTTTGCTGTGTATATATATACTGTTTTCTCCCCCTCTTCTCTCTCGTTAGACCCCGACGCAATTCCCGGTACCGACGCAGCTCCGGAGCCCGACGCCACCGTTGACGACCTTGCCCTTGCCGCCGAGCAATCAGGCAAGCACCCCCCCTTTGAGCATACCGATATCGCCTATTCTTTCTCTCTCATGCTTGCATTAGAATTGCTGCTGCTACTGCTTTACCTATTCTGATGCATAGCCTGTTTATTGTAACCTGCTATTGAAACCTTAACTGCTTAACCTAAACTGTTTAGTCTAGGCTGGGTAGAGACCTATCAGTGACCCCCCACTTGTCTTGACTGCCGCGCTGGATTATCAGAAGACCCGATCAACAGGATTGGAGATCGGACCCCGGCACCGCACTTCACCCCCTTAGTTGTAACGACACTGCAGCGTTACTGTCGAGTGCCGAGGGTGAAACCTCTTGTAGCACTTTTGATGTTAACTCTGTAGAGTAGCTATTCGGTCGTGGTCATCGAGGGTGATTCCTCCGAGTTCACCTTGACGGATACATCGAGTAGGAATCCAACGAGGGTGATACCTCGGATTCCCCTGATGTTATGGACACACGGATACTTGGACTGTACTTTTGTTACTTGGAAAGGCGGGTCGACCCTGAGGGGTACCCGCGTGTGATGTGAAGACGGGTTGCCTGTATGGTGCCCGAGTGATGAATACGAGGCATGGCCGGGCATTCTTGGCCCTTGCCGCAAGTCCTCGAGACGGGGCGATGGGGTCACATCGATCGCGAGTCTCTGCTCGTTACCGCACCCACAAGGTACTAACGGTTTGGATATGTGATCTGAGTGGGCCTCTGGCCCGATAGCACTAACCATCACGTGGGCATAGTATGGGCGTTCTGCATCGTAGCATCAGCCGAAAGCTCTGACAGACGTCCAGTTCAGCATTGCTGCACGGTCGGACCGTGTCGGCCACTCGAGGCGACGCTGGTATCCACCCTGTGCGCAACGACCCGGAGGGTGAGGGGCGATGGCCAAGACCCCCTTGCGCTTAGGATGTAGACCGGGGGGGACCTCTCTGCTGAGCTGTAGGTAGGGTTGCGGTGTGTCGTTTGGCCGAGGCCGGGCATGACCCGGAAAAGTGTGTCCGGCCGGAGTTAAGCGAGCGTGGTGGGTAAGTTGGTGCACCCCTGCAGGGAAGAACTAATCTATGCATAGCCGGATCCTCGGTAACGGACACTCGGAGTTGTATCCCGATCGATACAGCTAGAAGTGGATACTATGGCTCTGCGATTGCTTCTCCCAGGGAGTCGAGAAGGGATCTCCGGATGAGGTTGATGAATGTATGGCTCTGGGATTACTTTCTCGCAGGGAGTCGAGAAAGGATCTCTGGGTGAGGTTGAGACTTACCGATACTATTGCTGTATACGGTACTAATCTACACTCTTCTAATGCTGCAAGACCGCTGAAGATGCTAGTCTTCGATAGGACTAGGCCCTCTCTCTATTCTGGCATTTCTGCAGCCCAGTCCACATATACAGCCTTTCTCCTTTGATAATGTTGCATATGTAGTATAGATCCTTGCTTGCTGAGTACTTCAGATGAGTACTCACGGTTGCTTTACTTTCTCTTTTCCCCATACCCCACCTTGATGATACATCAGACGATGGAGTCCAGGAGTCAGATGTCCCAGCCGAAGCTTACTACCAGGAGGGTCCAAATGGCACGTACTACTGGATCGAGCCAGCCGACCAGGAGTAGGATCGAAGGTTCCCAGGCAGGAGGCCTACGCCTTTCAATCGTAGTGTTTTTCTTTTACCCCACCTTCTAAGGGCCTTTCTGTGCTTTCTTTTATATCTGTACTCAGATATGTGATGCTTCCGCTGACGCTTGTACTTAAGCTTATGTATTCGAGACGTCAAGGCCCCTGGCTTGTAATATAAAGCTTGTATGACTTTATTTATGTTTTAGAGTTTTGTTGTGATATCTTCCCGTGAGTCCTTAGGCTTGATCATGTGCATTTGCGTGTATGATTAGTGCACGATTGAGCTGGGGGCGTCACAATTTAGTTGAGGGAAAATCATTAGATGAGCATGTTTATTTTGTGCTTCATCATTTGTATCAAAAAGGGAGACTCTTATGGAATCAAATAAATTGTTTCCTATGCTATGCTTGGAATCTATGTGAAATTTATGATTTTACTTGTTGCTCTAACAACCCTAAAAAACACCTTCCCTACCTATGTGAGTTTAATGGTAATGAAATCTTATCTTCTTATGCAAAGGGTGTTTATAGTTACTATGATATCAAACAAATTGAAGAACTTGTTGCTTTTAAGAGTGCTTATGAAGTTACTTCTTTGATTGAAAAGTATGATGCTACAAATCTAATTTTTTTGCCATACTTAAATATTGCTATGAAAACTATGCTCCTAATGTCTATGTTAATGAATTTACTAAGAGAATGTCTGCCGCTTTGAAGAAATAATGATATGCAGGAATCTATAGATAATTATGATTCCGTTGATTCGATTGAAATTTCCCTTCTTGATGACAGTGATGCTTGTTATTCTTATGGCCATGATACCAATATTAATAATGCTTATGGAGATGAAACTGCTATGGTTCCTTATGTTAGAATGAAATTATTGCTATTACACCCATACTTGATAGCTCCTTGGATGAAAAGCATGATTGCAATGATGTGATTATAAATTCTATTAATGTCAATTGTGCTAATGATTTGCAAGGCTACAAGCTTGGGACAATAATTTTGTTATGTCCACTACTTATTGCAATGATCATGATTGGGATGATAATGCTTCTTATGATCTTCAAAATTTATTTAAGCCTCATGATGAATATGTTATTTATAATAATGTTTGCAATAATATTGAAAGTGGGTTTGGAAGAGTGTCAACTTTAGGTAAAAAGAATCCCACATATTCTAAGAGTGTTCAATCTTATGAAATTCTGGTTAAAAGTGGGATTGGAGAGGTCATCACTTTAGTTGATGTTAAGCCACTATCTTGTAAGATTATAAAACTTTTATGCCTGTGGATCATGAATAGAAAATTTTATATGATAGCTATATTGTTGAATTTGATTACGATCTTACATGTAATTATCATGAGAGAGGAAAATATGGTTGTAGAAATTTTCATGTTACTAACTTACCTCTCGTTATGTTGAGATTGTGTACCCGCAAAAAAAATGTTGAGATTGTCAATGTTTCATTCTTCTTTCTTACATATGCTAGATATTTCTTGTCTTGGTAATTAGTTTGCTTATAAAATGCCCGTGCATATGAAGTATGTTAGGATTAAATGTGTTTGTCACATGTTTTATGATACTCTCTTTGTGCTTCAATTTTGTTTTTCATGTGAGCATCAATAAAATCTCAAGCCTATCTTAATGGCTGTAAAGAAAGAGCTTGTTAGGAGACAACCCAATAGTTATCATTTTTATTTTTGTGTGTTGACACAATTATGCTACTGTTATGATTGTGTGTTTTTATGTTTTAATTAGTGTTTGTGCCAAGTAAAGCCTTTGGGATGATTTGGTTAAAAAACAGAAACTTTTGCGCCCAGTACTAGAATCTTTAAAAGTCACTAGACTGTGATAAATTCTGAAGTTTTTACAAATTATTGATATACAAATTGCCCATGTTGTCCTAATTTTTCACAATTTTTAGAGTTACAGAAGTATTGCATTTGTTCAGATCATTACACACCATTCTGTTTTAGACAGATTCTATTTTCGTTGCATAGTTTACTTGTTTTAATGATGCTATGGATTATATCGGGGGGTATAAGTCATGGAGAAGTTAGAATACAGTAGGTATTATGCAATAATAAAATATGAATGCGTTCATAACAATACATAAACTTTATGATTTGCTTGTTATACTAATGGATCTCACGAGGTTTCTGTTGAGTTTTGTGTGCTGAAGTTTTCAAGTTTTGGGTGAGATCATGATGGATGAAGGAATAAGGAGCGGCAAGACCCTAAGCTTGGGGATGCCCAAGGCACCCCAATGTAATAGTCAAGGAATATCCAAGCATTTCAGCTTGGGGATGCCTCGGATTGCATCCCCTCTTTCGTCTACAAACCATTGGTATATTACTTACACTACAAAAAAACACTTTCGTGATGATACCTGTTTGTCACAGTAGGCCATGTTTTCTGTCATGCATGTACATCTATGAAAATTTTACGACAGAATCAAGATAGTCATACCTGTGATGTCGTAGAAGTGTTCCATGACAATACTAAAATTATCATCACGGAAGTGTCCACTTCCATGACGATAAATGCCGCGTCATGGAACTATTTTTGTCAAGGGTAACTGACACGTGGCATCCACTGTAACGGGTCATTGTTAAGCTATCAAGTCCGGTTTTGTATCCGATAACCCGCTAACATCCTGGACCAATGGCAATTTCCATGTGTAAATTTCACATTCGCCGGAGGGTCCACGTGTCAGCTCAGCGTTGGGACACATGTCATCCATACAATGGATGGAACACGCCTATGATACGTCGACGCATGGCACAGCCCAACAGTAGCCCATTTAAGGTAAAAAGGCCGGCCTAGCCAAAGGCCCACAAGATTTTGTCATGCACTACTCGGCTGGCCCGTTAACAGCCTGCCATGATTCGGGCCAAACTACGACTCACATCAGATCCAGCCCGTTCGATGCCTGCCATGTTTTGGGCCAAATGACGGCCCATAACAGATCTGGCCCATTAACATTCCGCCATGTTTGGGGCCAAATGACGGCCCATATCAGATCCGGCCGGTTAACTTCCTGACATATTTTGGGCCAAATTACGGCCCATATAAGATCTGGCCCGTTAATAGGCACTGTGTTTTCGGCCCCATTGGGGGCCATTTGAAATACGGCCTCTTAAAGGCCCATGTAGTAGTTCGGCCCGATATTACTTTTGGCATGTTAGTGGCCCTAGGTACACATGGGCCGTTGTTGGCTCGGTTTCACTTTTGGCCATTTAACGGCCCGTGCTGCATGTGGGCCTATTTCTTGTCCTAAGTGACTTTTGGCCTCTTAATGGCCCGTAGTCTTCATAGATACATTTTAGCCCAACCTGACTGTTGGCCCGTTAAAGGCCCATGATATAACTGGCCTAATTATGGCCCACTTTGCATCTGGCCTGCTTACAACCCATCACGTTATTGGGCCAACTATGGTCCGACACATATTTTGGCCTATTAATGGCCAATCTTGTGGTTGGGCCAATCATGGGCCGATGTCACAATTCAGGCCCAATCAACTTTTCAAACTGTTAAAAGCCCATTTTATTTTCTGGCCCAACTTAGGCAACTAGTTTACTCATCTCTATTGATTGTTGGCCTACGTTTTGGCCCATTTATAGCGATTGGCGGGCCGACCAGTTTTGGTACCGTAATTTTTTTATATAAATCGAACGTTCAGGCCCATTGCGCTCCGTCAAAGCTTACGGCCTTTTCAGAGAGCGATGACAACATATACAGAAAATAAATTACAGCATCATGACGAAGAATAAACCTAGACTATAGAACAAAGAAATTACTGCATATTACATGCACTAGGCATACAAGTTCGCCGCCAGTGATAATAGAGTGCAACCAGACAACAGATTACATACAGTGGGCATCAAAGGCACCACCAGAGCAAATAAACACGCCACCAAAAATAATATAAAGAACCGACAGCACTTCAACACAGTTCAAGAAAGGCTAACCCTGCCTGGCAGCTGCAACGCAAGCAGCTGAGAAAGCTGATAAGACTGCGCTTGTTTGTCGCTTATATCCAACTCTAGCTGCATAGCATTAATAGATGTCCTATACTTCTAGTTAATTCTTCCATAGAGATGGGAGTTCTAGTAGGAGTTGAGCTGAAGCATATTGTTCTGCTTGAATCTGAGACTGAAGAAGTCGAACAGATTCAGGCGGCGACTTCATCGAACTTGTGTCACTGCTATTAGCGAGTACCTTCGACACTACATCAAGACATGACTTTGGCGTTGTATAGCTATCCCCAATATGTGTTGCCTTCTTCCCTGCAATATATGTTAGAGGGACAAGCAATGCATTCGTCTCACTATCATTGTGGCAATTCTTCTTGGCGTTAGTGATCTCACCCTGAAAGAGAAAAAAGTAGACATATAATAGGCTTTGTGTGTATAAGCATCAGTGCTGTCGATTCATCCCATTTCTTAGTGGAAAATAAAGAGACCTGGTTTAAAATAGCATTAACATTGTTCATAGTTAAGACATGGCAGGAGGTGGCATTGTGCAGGAGTGGCCAGCTTCACCACACCACTGGATTACAGATCAAGAACATAAGCATATATGCAGTGCTAAAGAACGTATAAGCATCGATGGTGAGTGTACTGTCAATTTATCCCATTTCATATTGGTAAATAAATAGACACGATTTAAATAACATGAACATAATATGCATTGTTCATAGTTAAGACATAGCAGTATATGACACTGTCCTGGAGTTGGTAGTTTCACCAGACCACTGGATTACAGATCAACAACACAAGCATACATGCAGTGCTAAAGAAGATCACTTGCTATGTTTAGTTTAATTTATATGGTATGAATAAGGAACTAGGTTGTACAACTAAAAACTAAAATTGAGAAGGAGAAACTTATGTTTATGAACTTCACAATAAACTTTAAACATGAAATTTGATGCAAACGACAAAAATAAACAACAGTTGCAGTTATTGCTATCCAAATATACACAACAAAGTTTGAAGGCTCGAGAAGGACAAACTTACGTTAGTAATGAAGACCGGCTCTATAAAGCCCTTTTCCATGTTGATAGGGGGGCAATTCAAGAAGTTTACCACAGAGTTGTCTTCATAAGCATTGCCTTTATTCTTCATTTTGTTAAGAGTAAATATAGATGTAATAATATAGGAACAAATGGAGATTATTTAAGCTAAGATGCAGTGTGATGCTACATAATCAACTAGCTATAAATGTAGGTACAGCATACAGGCAAAAGGTACTGACAAGAGTAATGCAGAGCTAAACATCTTCAGTAGCATTAGTTTTATTCAACATTTTGGTAAGAGTAAACATAGATCTGATGTGTAGAAAATGGAGGCCAAGGGAAAATAAGCCGCAAAGTGATGGTACATGAACAACTAGCTGACCATATAAGTACAGTGATAAAGGACAATAGATACTTACAAGAACAATGTAGAGCTAAACTTCTTCATAAGCATTGGGTTTATTCTACATTAATGTAAGCATTAATATAGATCTGATAATTAGGAGCGAACAGTGGATATGCAGGTTATCATGCACACTGATGTCACATAATCAACCAGGTATGAATGTAAGTACATCGATACAAGACAACGGGTACTAACAAGAGCAAAGCAGCGAGTAGCATAGTTGCGATATCCTAGGTTTTGTGGCGCTGGTTCTATCGCCAATATAAGTGAGGTACTATTTGAATTCTCCGGTACCACCACCTTTTTCAAGGACTTTGCTTGTACTCCTTCAAGTTCTGCAATCATCCTCTTCCTTTTGGATGTCTGATACACAAGAACAACATTTGAATGGAAAAACATGATATGATGACAAACAAAATACGTATTGATATTGGGTGGGCATGGCATCTTCACATATATGATGAGTAAACTAAGCACATGACGGTGCAAAGAAGCAGAAGAAATGCAAGACAGCTTACGCAAGTTATGTGCAACCAATAAAACCTTGCCAAATTAGAACATGCACCTTGTTGGGTGAACTGGATAGGTCATCTGCCTTTGACTCCTTGAGGTTAGAATAGTCGTTAGGACCATATTCTGAACACGAATCTGTACATGTGGAGCGTGTGGGTTTCATTGCATCCACAATGGAACTCAATGCCTTGATGCCATGTTTGTTAGTCATTGCACTGTTCTACAATATTCTTCTGATGTGTGCATTCTCATATTCATTGTGATTTTGTTCAATATCTAAGAAGCATGAGAACATAAATAGTAGCGAGATTATCTTTGTAATGTAGAGGATATTCAAATTTAATAGGGGCTCCCTATAAACCCTTGTGTGCTATCACTGGATCTTGATGAGAGAGCCCTTATGTGCTGTAATTTGGTGCGTACAATAATATAATCTGGCGCAACTACACAAAAAATAGGCTCCTTGTTGGGAGCTCCAGAAGTAAGGATAGTTGGCAGATGATAGGTTCATAATATACTGTACAGAAAGTTTATTGCCAAACCATGATAACGAGAGTGCACAGAGAAATAGCATTCCAACATCTCTATGTGGCGCACATGCATTTCAAAACTAATGTAGTAACATTAGCTGACCAATTAAATGTAAGCTTTGGAAATATGAGTGGCATGTAGTTTAGCTCGAAGGATGGAGTGCTGCTAGTATGACATAAAGCCACCAGGCAGATCATAGTGTCGATAAAAGGGGGACACCATAAGCATCATAAATAAATTGGGGAAGTGGAACTGGCTGGAAAATATGGGGTTGTATTGCCGCTACTAATCGAAAGCCTGTCGATCACCTACAGGCCAGCTCTATTCACCTAAAGGCGCACTACTGTTACTATCAGTCTAGTCTCTCAAAGGCCACACAGCTCCCAACATTTCTTGGATATTATAGCAGACCAACTCAAATTGCTGAAAGCAACTAGCAGAAGTGGCCAAATAGACCTGTCGATTGTAGATGTCTCTGCTTGCCTTCCTAACAAGGAACATACTGTACTTATTAAAGAAGAACAGAAGAGGAACATGTTAAAGAATAAAAGAGGAAGCATATTATGGAGATTTCATTTCTTTCTATACAATGTTGGTTGCCCACCCATGATGAATCAGAGCACCCAAAGAAATGCAATTCCATGCTGTCTCTCTCTATGTGGCCATGGGCATTTGGAAACTCAAGTGGGAGCATTAGCCGACAAATTAAATGTGTGTCTGTTAACTAATATCAGTATCATGTCACATTCGTATTGGAACAACTAAGCTTTGGAATTATGATTGGTGTGTTGTTTAGCTTAAAGGGTGGACTGCTGCTAGTACGACACAAAGCACCTATGCAAACCATAGTATAGATATAATGGGAAAACCCTAAGCATCACGAGTAAAATCAGGAAAGTGGAACTTGCTGGAAAATATGGGCTAGTATTGCCGTACGGCTAGAAAGGCTTCGGATACCAGCTCTCTTCAACTGAAGGCGTAGTACTGTTACTATCAGTCTAACTCTCAAAGGCGACACAGCTACCAACATTTCCTGGATATTATGGCAGACCAACATGAAGAGTTGAAAGCGTCCATGACAAGCGACCGAATAAACCTGTACACTACAAATGTCCCTGCTCCTCTTCACTACAAGGAACATACTGCACTACTATTATACTCCCTCCATTCCTAAATATAAGTCTTTGTAGAGATTCCACTATGGATCACATACAGATGTGCATAGATGCATTTTAGAGTGTGGATTCAGTCATTTTGCTCCATATGTAGTCCGTGGAGGAATCTCTACAAAGACTTATATTTAGGAACGGAGAGAGTACTTATTAAAGAAGAACAAAAGAGGAACATGCTAAAGAAGAGCAATCATATGATGGATAATAAAATGTTCCTTGCCCACACATGATGAACCAGAGAGCATAAATAATGCAACTCCCTATTGTCTCTCTATATGTGGCGCACGTGCTTTTCGAAATTAAAGTAGGAACATTAGCTGACCAATTGAACATTCTCTGTTCTAGTAATATCAGATTCGTATTTGAGCAACCAAGTTTGGAATTATGAGTGCCATGTTGTTTAGCTTGATGGGTTGAGGAGCAGTGCTAGCACATCTCGAAGCACCTAGGATGATGGTACTGAATATAAAGGGAATGTCTACATGCAAGTCACCTGACTTTTGTCATTTTGGTCAGTCGACCATTTCAAGCGGTTAGATGAAGATCCTACGTCTCCTAACCCTTCTTCTTCCTTGCCTCTTATTCTTCCCCTACAGACCACCGCACGGTCCGCCGGCCGAACCACCGGCCCCCGCCCCCTGCCCTCCCCTGAACCGCCCACCACCGCCGGTCTTTCGACGCCCCCGGCCATCCGTCTAGCCCCCCTCCTCCCCACCCGCGTCGAGTTTTTCCTTCAGCGAGGCCCCACCACAGCCCGACGATCGCCCCCATAACCATCGTCCCCACCCGAAACCCTAAGATAGATAATGGGGCAACCCTCCGGCGAGCCCCTTCCTTCCCTCTGGGGAACTCTCAAAAATCGACTAACCCCAAATTGAAATTCAGTCGACTGTCATTTAGCTAATGTGGAATATAAAAGGGGAAAACCATAAGCATTGTGAGTATAGTGTTGAGCGTGCCATGGGGGATCTGAAGGTGCAAACCGGACAAAGGCAACTTCGCAACCAATGTTTACTTTCAACTAACAAGTAAGATTCTAAGTGATGGATAGGAAATCACAGTAAAGCAGTGGCGATCTATTTTCTTGTTGAGATAAATAACTTGAGCAGATACGAAAGAGTACCGCCTCTGGCGTGGTGTCGTGTAAGCATCTGCTGAGATGTTGAGGGTGCTGTGGTAGCGATGGCTGTCGGCAGCGTGGAAGCAGATCTAGGGGGCAGACGATGGTGGCGGGGGAAATATCCTGGCATGATGGATGGGACAGTTGTAGGAGCGGCCCCAGCAAGGTGGACGACGGCGCGGATGAAGCGAGAGGATGCGATGCAAGGATCCTGGTCCGAAGCCGTGGATAAGAGAGGTCGATCTCTTGTAATGAACGACGGCGTCGGGGTATCAGCTCCGGCATGGTGGAGGAGGACGGCGGTGGATGGGGTGGCGGACGGAGGAGGATGCCCGGGTGGAGAGGTGTTTTGGCGCTCACGGAGTATGAAAGGGGAAATGGAGGGAGAGAGGTAGGGGAACCATCTCTTTGGGACGCGCTTGTCTCAAATGCGGGGAAAGTTACAAACTTAGCCCCCGTTTAAAATTTCAGACATCACAGCAATATTAGTCGGTTGGGGATAGGACGGTAATCTCGCATACACCGAATATTTGTCGAGGGAGATTTCGGCCAGAAGAGTTTGTTTTGGCGCCCATCGTGTATGAATCGGGGTGAGAGGTGATTTCGGCCGAGGAGACACTGTGTTTTGGCGCCCATCGTGTATGAATCCGGGTGAGAGGCGGTTACGTCACGTTTGAGTGAAATTACAAACCTGCCCCTATCAAGACCTATTGAAATCGTGCTGACAGGTTTTGCATGTTAGGGATAGGCACTAATTTCCAGCTCCCAGATTTTGGTTTTGGGCGGTTACGACCGAGTAGGGACTGCATTTTTGCCGCTTCGTTCAAATTTTTAGAGAAAAAGCTTGCACATTTACCATGCCAACTCAATTCGAATCGATTTTGTATTCTTTTTTCTTCGGGCAGGATCCATTTTCTATTCGAATAAAATTCTATATACATCATTCATATGTATATATATACTTTCAAAAGCACAACAAAGAATTCTACTCCTTTATATATAAAATATGATTTACAAAGGCAATGTTCTCAAATGCAATGTTCTCATTCATATGTATATATATATATACTTGCGAAAAGGGTTGAATTCAAATTTCTCAGACCAAATTATGTTCAACTCAAATGTATGGATTAGTAATATCAACAAATTAAATAGCATACATGCGCGCAAATTCAAATGGGTACGCATGTTTGATAGATCAATTTTAGTTCAAGTATGAATTACTTGTATCATCATCTCTAATTCAAATATTTGAATCCCTTTTATGTTGACATCTTTTATACACCCAACTAAATATTTGAATCTCCTTTCA
Source organism: Thinopyrum elongatum (assembly GCA_011799875.1). Taxonomy (NCBI): domain Eukaryota; kingdom Viridiplantae; phylum Streptophyta; class Magnoliopsida; order Poales; family Poaceae; genus Thinopyrum; species Thinopyrum elongatum. The sequence goes on along the minus strand of CM022300.1, from coordinate 151,885,891 downwards.
CGCCCATCTCTCTCTAGCTCTCTCTCGTGTGCTCCTTCATGTAGCCATCACTCTCTTTTCTCCATCTCACCCGCACGCTCACTACATGTTTCTCCCTTTTCGCAAACACGGTCTCTCGCCGTATCCCTCGAGAAGTGTCGCACTCTCTCTACCTTTATACATTAGACGGCTTTCATTATCTCTCACGCCTCTATCATTCTCTGGTATCACTATAGTAACCTAGCTTTCTTTTTCACCACCACACACACACTCTCACTTGGCTTTCACTTTGTCTTTCTCTCTAGGGATCTCTCACGCACCCTATATCTTTTTAGATATGACTCCTACCACTAAAATTACTATCTCCTACACACACACCGTTTGTTGGGGTCTCCTTTCCGTCTTCATCTCCGTTCCAAAACTGGCATTATTCATTTTGTTTACTGATCAGACAAACTCTCTCTCTCTCTCTCTCTCTCTCTCTCTCTCTCTCTCTCACACACACACACACACACACACAACTCCAGCTTTCGCTCCCCCTCCCGACTATCATCTCTCTCTCACACAAACAAAACTCTCGCTTTCGCAACCCCGACTCGTGTCTCTCTCACAAACATTGATCGACCAGCCTCTAGATAGGTTTATCCATCTACCGCACACTCTCACTTCCACTCTCTCGTATATGTCTCTCTCGCGTGCCTTGTATCTATGTAGACATTTTGTCCCTTCTTGAGACACGCCCTCTCGATCGTGCACACACACACTATCGCCTCATTTTATGTCGATACCTCTCGCACACACACACTCTTCGTGTCTTTGTCACACATGCACTCCCTCCTCCTCCTCTCTCCCTCTCTCACACACACCACAAACACACACATGGGCTTTTTGCAACAATATCCCACTTCTCGAATCTTGAAACAGACCACATTCCTCCCTTATCTCATCAGAACAGATGAAGGAATATATTTTGAGTGAAACATAAGATATTTTTAGTGTTATATGTATATCAAAACTAGACTGTTTTCTATCAAATTGGTGAACATTTATATTACTCTACTTTGGATGCGTTGCAACGCACTGGCACATTGCGAGTTATTATTATTTTTTGTTCACCAGGCAAACTCTGGAGTACATATATAAAGAGAAGAGGCACACACACATAGTCGGTCTCTCGCTGTCTCGCACACATGAGAGTTACATAAGGCACTATAAACAAATAAACCCATAGGTGCACGATTGCTGCATGCGCGGGTACCGGGTACGTGGTGGAGCGCACCTTTGTAGGAAGAGTCAGCTCGCTTGATAATTTGATCTGCAGGAGTTGATGGTTGGGGACCACACATGAACGACCTGGAGGCGGTGGCTCGCCAATCGCCACTGATTGAGTCGCCATGTTTAAAATATCATTTTTTAGCAGGGTAAGAGTTCTGATTTTCAATGGTGTGTTATACAATTTTTTGAAACAATTGGTATGGAGCAAAAAATGGAATTCATCACTACTACCTCCATCCTGGTTTACTAGTCCCCATCGTATTTTGGGTCAAAGTTTGACCAGGGATTTTACGTGCAGGATGAGATTTTCTTATACCCAAACAAAAAAGGACCAGAGGGAGTAATTGCTCTCACACGGTGCCAGAGCAGACGCGGCCTCTCACTTGCGCAGGCATTGAACCGGCGCACCGGCCAAGACAGCCCTACTCGCTGCACGCCTCCTTATCGGTGTCAAAACCGGCGGATCTCGGGTAGGGGGTCCCGAACTCTGCGTCTAAGGTCGATGGTAACAGGAGATGGGGGACACGATGTTTACCCAGGTTCGGGCCCTCTCTATGGAGGTAATACCCTACGTCCTGCTTGATTGATCTTGATGAATATGAGTATTACAAGAGTTGATCTACCATGAGATCGTAATGGCTAAAACCCTAGAAGTCTAGCCTATCTGATTATGATTGTGTTTTATGGTTGCCTCTACGGACTAAACCCTCCGGTTTATATAGACACCGGAGGGGACTAGGGTTATACAAAGTCGGTTACAGAGAAAGGAATCTTCATATCCGAACACCAAGCTTGCCATCCAAGCTAGGGAGAGTCCCATCTGGACACGGGAGAGAGTCTTCTGTCTTGTATCTTCATGGCCCATCAGTCCGGCCCACATTATGTAGCCCGGACGCCCGAGGACCCTTAATCCAGGACTCCCTCAGTAGCCCCTGAACCAGGCTTCAATGACGATGTGTCCGGCGCACAGATTGTCTTCGGCATTGCAAGGCGGGTTCCTCCTCCGAATACCCCAAAACACGCTTTGAGTACTAAAAACGTGTCCGGCTCTGCAAAACAAGTACCACACACAACCGCAGAGAGTATAATATTTCACGAGTCCAATCCGCTGACAACTTTTTGTAACGCGACACCACATTCCTACACGGTCATTATTTCGAACCGTTTTTTAGCCTCCCACTCCACGCTTTAAGATGCGGTTTCCAGTGGCACGCCTTGTCACAGCAGAGATCATGTCCCTTTATTATGGGATTCTCATCAATACGGGCATGGGTTATCCAACCGTGCCGTCTGCACGGCCCTTGGGAATAGGCGAGTTTTAAGGCGAGTGGGGAGGCGCTTGATATTCACTGCCTTTATAAGGAGATGAGGATTCACCCCTTTCACCCACGCCTTCTCTTTCTCTGCCTCTCCATTCTCGAGCTCCAGCACCCAAGTCTTCATCTTTTCCGCCTCAAAGAAGCACTCCGACCATGTCCGGATCCGGAGCGCAAGGCAAGTGGATGGCCTCCTCCGTCAAGGAGAAGGACATCACGAAGCTCCGGGAGGCGGGGTATTTAGCCAAGGAAATCGCCCACTGGCTTCCGGCCAAGGGACAGATCATCCCCACCCCCAAGCCTCATGAGAGGGTGGTGTTCATCCCCCACTTCGTCCGCGGGTTAGGGTTTCCACTCCACCCTTTCGTCCGCGGACTCATGTTCTACTACGGGCTAGATTTCCATGATCTAGCCCCAAATTCTTTCCTCAACATCTCGGCATTTATTGTCGTGTGCGAGGCTTTCCTCCGCATCCCACCCCACTTCGGACTGTGGCTCAAGATCTTCAATGTGAAGCCGAAGGTGGTGGATGGCCAACACGCAGAGTGTGGAGGCGCCATGGTGAGCAAGATGCCCAACGTCACATGGCCCAAAGGTACCTTTGTGGAGACCGTCAAAGGGTGGCAGCAACTGTGGTTCTATATCACAGAGCCCCGTGACGCCACCTGGGCCGCGGCTCCTGAATTCAAGTCCGGAGCCCCAATGCGGCTCACCTCCTGGCTAGAGAAGGGCCTCAATTGGTCGTCGTCGAACGAGCTGACAGCGCTGCAGGCGCGTATCCAGAGCATGGTGGACAAGAACATCAAGCTTGTCAATGTGATCCAGGTGATGCTAGTTCGCCGGATCCTTCCATGCCAAAGCCGGACTTGCCATCTGTGGGAGTTCGATCCGGCCGAGCACCAGACCTTGCAACAGTTCTTCGGAACTACGCACGAAGACATCTGGAAGGTGCTTTTTAAGGCCAGCGAGAAATGGCCGGAGACGACCGAGGACCGCGGGCACGACCTGGCCCATCCCGCCAGTCCGGTATGTTTTTTGTGCTTTCAAGGTGCATCCTTTACTTGCTTACTCAGGGAAAACGCCTAAGCCTCCCTATTTATTTTTTCAGGGCTGGACGAAGAAGGCAGAGCGGATTAAGTGTCCGGCTCCGCTGCTCGAGGAACCAGCCATCCCGCTTCTGATGAAGATGCTGGTCCCGGCGCCCTACCAGGCACCGGAGAAGAAGGCCAGGGAGACCAGAAGTGGCCTCCGTCGCAAGGGAACTTCGGACGTGACGTCCGAAGACGCCGAGACTCACTCCTCCGCCGCAGAGGACGACAAGGAGGAGGAGGAAAGCAACTCTCCTCCTGAGGGGGGAAGGAAGAAAAGGGCGGCCTCCAAAAATCTAGAGGCAGAGGCATCCAAGAAGGGGAAGGTCTCCCTCGCGGATAACTCCGCGTGGGACGTCGACAGCAGCCCAGAGTGGCGCCCCCGAGATAAGCCCCTGGCCGGATCGTGAGTACTCAAAGACCCTGACGCATTCATATATCCAGCCTCTTTTCTCCATAGTTTTAACATGTTGAATCATGTACTTGCGGTCCAGTTCGTTCCGACCTCGAGCGATCCTCATCCTCGGGGAATTCGCTGGACCCGAAGGTGATGGACAGCGGGTCCCTTCCGGTGGCCTCCTCTCCCAAGGCCATGGATGACACCGAGGTGTTGTCCCGAAGGATCCCAGGCCAGGGAGAGATGCAGGAGGCCGTCAGCGCGGCGCCAGAGGGTGAAACCTCGGCCGCCAGACACATGGGGGAGCAAATCCCCATGGAGCCTGGCAATAGGGGCCAGGTCCAATTCGGCCCCCAGCCGAATACTGTCCCGGAGACCTATACGGCTCTCGAATCCGGCAAGCAGCCTCCTTCGAAAGAAGGGGGTGTGCCCATTTCGCCAGTGACCTCTGTCCAACCAGAGGCACCGAACACCCTACTGGAAGCACTGCGAAGTGCTTCCATTGTAGAGGAACACCGTGCCCTCATGGGTACGGTGATTGAGAAGATTCAGTCCGCGAAGAGTGGACTGACCGAAGCCTGCACAAGCCTTCTAATAGGTTTTGAGGTATGAAACGCAATTATGTAAAAAGAATGTCACAGTATAGACAGTAGCCCCTGAGACACTGTCCGGTGGTCGAAAAGAAAAGCCGGACAGAGGATCAAACAATTTTCGCAGGAGACTAACCATACATGTCTATGTGAAAAAGCAGGCGTCGCAGCTGGCTGCGACCTCCCATGCTGCCGAAGTCTCCGGACTGAAGCAGAGTCTGGAGCGGGCCGAGGAAGAACTCGGCCGTGTGAAAAAGCAGCTGGAGGATAAGCAAGGTATGCCATGACCTTCTGTATATCAGAAAGGATAGATGATTTGCATTGACCATAGTGGCATGATATTTGTAGGAGCGACGACTGAGGTGGAGGCCCTTAAAAAGGCGCTGGCCGAGGCCCAAAAGAGAGCGGCGGAGGAACAATCCGTCCGCGAAAAGCACGAGGCCAAGGTCAGTGAGGTCCAACAAGAGCTCCAGGACGCTGTAAAGAAACGTGAGTCCTTGGAGCGCAAGATTACGGATCAAGAGTCCGAGCTTGCTAAGGCCCACCAAAGCACACAAGAGGCCCGGGTTGAAGCCCAGGGCGCCCTCCAGGAAATCCAAGAGGCCAGGAAAATTGCGGTGGGTAAGGCCTTTATAATGCAAAGCAAATTTGTGAAGAAAAGGTACCTCTTACTGACCCGGATTTGGAGTTCTCCAGGAGCATTTGCGGATCTGCCGCGCAGCATTGCAGATGCTGCGGATTTCTTCCGAGCCGAAGAGGGGAGCTCAACGAAGAAGCTGTTCTAGCTGGAATACCTTGCGCCAGAGCATCCGGTGCCCTTAAGCGATCAGCTGAAACAGCTGACCGAACTGCATAGGGCGGCTGAATTGGCCATGAAGGATTTGATAATCCGTCTCTGGCTTGCCGAAGCCATACCCCAAAGCTACTTCGGGCTCGTGAAGCGACTGGTTGCTGCCTGCCCTCGGCTTGATGCCATCAAGCGGTCGGTCTGCATCGAAGGTGCGCGGATGGTCTTCGCCCGTGTCAAGATATAGTGGGCGAAGATGAACGCCGTCAAGCTCGTGACCGAGGGACCGCCCGCGGGCAAGGAGCACCGCACGCCCGAGCGATATTTTGACGATGTCCTAGAGGGATCCCGCATTGTAGCGGAGCAGTGTGCAAAAGACATTATCTTCGGATGAATATGTTATCCTGTCCTGCACAATGAAACAAAACTAATATGTAATATAATGTTAGTTGTTCATATCAAGATTTTTCCTCCTGTGCGGCCGTTTTATTAAATCTGAGAGTTGGCCAGTCGTCGGCTTCAGCCCCCACGTAGGTAGTACGGGGATGTTCAGGATAAAATCTAAACACTCTTGATCCAAAGTTTGGTCCTTGAAGGAGGTGTTTAGCGCAACGAACCAGGCAACCGGACTATGTGGATTTATCACCCTCACTTAGCCATAGGAGTTTTATAATAGAAATTTAGGTGCAGCCCCTAGTATTCGTGAATCCGAACTAGGGTGCTGTAAACACCGGATCGGGTAGAGACCGATTCGTCGCATAATGCGAAAAAAATCGCAAAAGATTTGTAACCTCCGAAGAGCTGACCAGCTCACGCCGCATCATGACAGTCAGTTTTCGGCTTTCTCTACTGAGGTGCTCATCCGGACGAACCAGGGCACAATCGCAGTAGTTCTTCCTTTACTACCCTAGCCGATATAGCGGAACGTAAGGTAGTAAGCACAGGAGCAGGGCAACCCAACTATTGACGAAAGACATGATTCGGAGCCAATGCATATAATGCTAAATTCGGGGTGCCGAACTATACTGTAAAAAGTGTTCGGACTTTGTTGCCGTAATATGGGGCACAATAAAGCCCCTGGCAAATTTAGGCCGTACCAAAGTGTACGGGTGCAATGGATAAGATTATCAAGAAAAAATGAAGTAGTAAGCTAGTGCCGTAGAAGTTGGGCCGCGAAGTGTTTCCATTATAATTTATTGATACGTCAAAGCGTATAAGTAGTGCGATAAGCAACAGGGCTATTTTACATGCCATGACCAAGGGAGAGCTGCGTGAGGGTCCTGAGAACAGGAGAGTGATCGTCAAAAAGACTTCCTAGAGATTCCCGTATACCGCAATGCTTCTTGCTATCTTGGTGTATCTATCCTTCGAAAGGACCGATGATCAGGCCGTCTTGAGGGGCCTGTGGAAAAGAAACCTGAAAAGGATGAAAAAGAAAAAGTGAGAGTACGTGTGTCCAGGGGAGGTCGAGCCGTATTATGGACCACAATATAGTTTTGCCTCCATCTATGCCCATGGTATTTTAAGTGCGTAGTTATGTACACGTGGTACGTATGCCGCCATTTGGCCGGGACGAAGACGAAGGCCGGATTGCTAGTCTAACTCCTGATGAGCCGGACTGTTATGCTGCGGAGTAGTCCGGATCCGCTTGACAGTGTCCGGGAGCTTGGCCGCTGAATTAAGATTCTGTTTGGCAAGGCCGCTCTGTACTTCCGCTGCCAAGGCCGCGGTGTGCTCCTCAGTACGGAGGGAGCGCTCTATGTTTCCATTAACTATGATGACACCACATGGTCCCGGCATCTTGAGCTTGAGATAAGCATAGTGTGGCACAGCATTGAATCGAGCAAATGCGGTTCGTCCGAGCAGTGCATGATAGCCGCTGCGGAAGGGGACGATATCGAAGATCAACTCTTCGCTTCTGAAGTTGTCCGGGGATCCGAAGACAACCTCCAGTGTGATTGAGCTCGTACAGCGGGCCTCTACACCTGGTATGACTCCTTTAAAGGTAGTTTTTGTGGGTTTGATCCTTGAGGGATCGATGACCATTTTGCGCACTGTATCCTGATAGAGCAGGTTCAGGCTGCTACCGCCGTCCATGAGGACGCGCGTGAGATGGAATCCATCAACAATTGGATCGAGGACCAGTGCGGCTGAACCGCCATGACAAATACTGGTCGGATGGTCCCTGTGATCAAAGGTGATCGGACAGGAAGACCATGGGTTGAACTTTGGGGCGACCGGCTCCATCGCGTAGACGTCCCTGAGCGCTCGTTTGCGCTCCCTTTTGGGGATATGAGTGGCGTATATCATGTTCACCGTTCTAACCTGGGGAGGGAACTTCTTCTGTCCTCCTGTGTTCGGCGGACGGGACTCGTTGTCGTCATCCTCGCTTTGCGACCCCTTCTCCTTGTGTTCGGCATTTAACTTGCCGGCCTGTTTAAAAACCCAACAGTCTCTGTTGGTATGATTCGCTGGTTTATCAGGGGTGCCGTGGATCTGACATGGACGATCGAGTATGCGGTCCAAGCTGGATGAGCTCAAATTATTTCTTTTGTATGGCTTCTTCTGCTGGCCGGACTTGGAGCCACTGAAACCGGCGTTGACCGCCATGTCATCGGCAGTGCCACCATTGCTTCGGCGCTTGTGCCTGTTGCGTCGGGGCTTTCCATTGCTATTCTTGGCTTCAGAGGTACCGGCATCGCTTGTAGTGTTATTGCTACGGGCTAGCCAACTATCCTCGCCCGCACAAAAGCGGGTCATGAGTGCCGTGAGGGCTGCCATGGACTTCGGCTTTTCTTGGCCGAGGTGACAAGCGAGCCATTCGTCGCGGATGCTATGCTTAAAGGCCGCTAGGGCTTCGGCATTCGGGTAGTCGACAATCTGGTTCTTTTTAGTTAGGAACCTAGTCCAGAATTTCCTGGCCGACTCTCCAGGCTGTTGAACTATGTGACTTAAGTCATCGGCATCCGGAGGTCGTACATATGTGCCTTGGAAGTTGTCGCGGAAGGCGTCTTCCAAGTCCTCCTAGCTGCCAATAGAGTTTTCAGGCAGACTGTTTAACCAGTGCCGAGCTGGCCCCTTGAGTTTTAGTGGGAGGTATTTGATGGCGTGAAGGTCATCGCCGCGGGCCATATGAATATGGAGAAGAAAATCCTCAATCCATACCGCGGGATCTGTTGTTCCGTCATATGATTCGATATTTACGGGTTTAAACCCTTCTGGGAATTCGTGCTCCATTACTTCATCAGTGAAGCAGAGGGGATGTGCGGTGCCTCTATATCGGGCCAAGTCGCGACGTAGCTCGGATGGAGTTCGCCGGCAGTTTTCGGCCCGGGCGTGGTTATGTTTGTCACGTCTGGCTTGATAGCCGTCATCGCGCGCCAGGGCATGCCCCCATGATCCGTAGATCGAGCTGGACTGACTTGCTCTATTGTCCAGGTCCTGCCGCAGGTCATATGTATGACCCCAGGCTGTTATGTCTCTGCTTTTGTGGCGAGGTAGTATGGGCTGGTGTTCGGCTTGAGTTGCCGCTTTGTCCTGGCCACGTGATGGTCGGTTAGCCACATTATGTGTTGATGGCATGGGCTTAAGTGCCTCGTCGTTGAATTGGGGTAACAGTTTATGCCTCGGATAACTTTTAATGGGGCGCTCGAGTCCGTATTCCGCGGGTGCCAGGACATCAGTCCATCTGTCGTTGAGTAGATCTTGATCTGCTTGAAGCTGCTGCTGTTTCTTTTTCAGACTCCTCGCAGTGGCTATTAGTCGGCGCTTAAAGCGCTCCTGCTCGACGGGTTCCTCAGGCACGATAAAGTCTTCATCGCCGAGGCTCACCTCATCTTCAGAGGGTGGAAGATAGTTGCTGTCCTCCGAGTCTTCGTTTATGGCCTGTTCATCAGGGCTGGCTTGCCCATCTTCCCTATCGTCCTGTTCGAAAGTCGGCTCGACGGGATCTTCTTTGTCTTCGGCCTCATCCGGAGTATTGTTTTCTCTCGTGCCGGTATTGCTGTCTTTTCCACGGCGTGATTTAGAGCGGTGCCGCTGACGTCGACACTTTGGCCGTGTCTCAGGAGGTTCATCCTCGACTGGATCTTTCTTGTTATCACCATTATTCTCTTTGGGGGTATCCACCATGTACACGTCATATGAGGAGGTGGCTGTCCAGCGCCCAGTAAACGGCAGGTTTTGGGCCTGCTCCTCTCCGGCATCGTCGTCCATACCGTCGATGTCTTCGGAGTCATAATCGAGCATGTCGGTTAAGTCTTCGATAGTGGCAATGAAGTGGGCGGTGGGTGGGAAGCAAAATTCTCCATCATCAGCCTCCAGTTCAAACCGGATATAGTTCGGCTATGAGTCCCCCGCTAAGGAGAGGGTTTTTAATGAGTTTAGCACATCACCCAAAGGTGAGTGCCGGAAGATGTCCGCGGAGCTGAACTCGACAATCGGCGCCCGATTGAGCTCAATGGGCGCGGACGCACGCGGTTCGGAACCTATGGCCGAAGACGAGTCCGAGGTTCCGGTGACACAGATCTCGTTGGAAGTTGGGTCTGTGTGCGGCTCCAACGCCGCTGAGTCTGCGGCTTCCGTGGCGGGGTTGAGCTTCCCGTCCTCGGATGGCGCAGTCTGCTCCGGATCTAGGGCCAGAGCAGTTACAGGAGCTATCTCCCAGGTATGGTCCGATGACATATTTAGGTCATGTTCATCGCGGTGGCAGGGAGCGGCTGCCATGGGCTCGAATCCGTCGAAGATCAAGTCTCCGTGGATATCAGCAACGTAGTTCAAGCTTCCAAATCTGACCTGATGGCCAGGGGCGTAGCTGTCGATCTGCTCTAGATGACCAAGCGAGTTGGCCCGCAGCATGATGCCGCCGAATACGAAGATCTGGCCGGGGAGAAAGACCTCCCTCAAGGCAGCATCGTTGTGGATGATTGATGGAGCCATCGAGTCTTCTAGTGACGACACAGCGGAACTCTCAATGAAAGCACCAATGTTGGTGTCAAAACTGGCGGATCTCGGGTAGGGGGTCCCGAACTGTGCGTCTAAGGTCGATGGTAACAGGAGACGGGGGACACGATGTTTACCCAGGTTCGGGCCCTCTCTATGGAGGTAATACCCTACGTCCTGCTTGATTGATCTTGATGAATATGAGTATTACAAGAGTTGATCTACCACGAGATCGTAATGGCTAAAACCCTAGAAGTCTAGCCTATCTGATTATGATTGTGTTTTATGGTTGCCTCTATGGACTAAACCCTCCGGTTTATATAGACACCGGAGGGGACTAGGGTTATACAAATTCGGTTACAGAGAAAGGAATCTTCATATCCGAACGCCAAGCTTGCCATCCACGCCAGGGAGAGTCCCATCCGGACACGGGAGAGAGTCTTCTGTCTTGTATCTTCATGGCCCATCAGTCCGGCCCACATTACGTAGCCCGGACGCCTGAGGACCCCTTAATCCAGGACTCCCTCACTCCTTGCCGCATTTAACCGGCTTAATATTGCCCTGCCTACCTCCATTGAACCCGCGCGTGTGTCGGCAACACATCCTTTCGCAAGCCGGTCAGCATTAGTACACAATGCCGGTTGGCTCCTCATGTCCACCCGCTATTTAAACGAGGCCAGACGCCTGGCAAGAACCGCACCACACCTCCGCTCCCAATATCCTCTTGCTCCATTTTTTCCACACTCTCCATAGCATCCGGCGAGCAGGAAGACGAGTTCTCCGGCATAAAAGCCAGCTAGGTGCCCCGACGAGCCTGCCGGATATGAGCCAGGCAACTCGCTGCTCCACCTCCCTCCCCGCCCCAGGCCGTCAGTACCACGGGCGAGGCTACAGGCAGGCAAGTGGAGGAGCAAGCCGCCGGTCCAAGATGGCCCTTGGTGCATCAACTCGACGCTCCAAGCCTGCTCGCAGAGGAGTGGCCAGTTGCTCCATGTCGGCACACAGCGGACCACGGCGTCCAGTGCACCATGGCTGGCCGCGCCATCCGCCACAAACATTGGCAGAACCATGGCATGCCGGCGGAGGCGACCAACACGTCCACGACCGCCGCCGACACCGATGAATAGTAGACCACGGGAGCCGGCGCCGCTTGGAACCAAGGAAGGCTACAACCACCGCGTCACCAGCATAGAGACCTAGTGTGTTGCCCGGTTTAGCGCAAAATATCATGGACCCCACCACGGCCAGATTAGATTATTTACCTGCCTCCAGAAGCTATTCATGTTTAGTTAAAAATGTCCAAAATATAATTAATTTCATACGGTCTTGTTTTGTTGTGCTCGCACTGATATGTTTCTTGTAACACCCCAAAAATTCAACCAAGATCTTATTAAGTAAAATTTGGCTAGAAATAAAAGTTTGAGCTATATGGGGTCATTTATTAATTCCAGAGCCTTTTCTATTTTCTGTTTTCCAAAATTCTTCCCTTCATATAGAATTTGTGTAGAATATTATGGGCTTTGGTAGCTTTCTTAAATCTTTCCGTTTGTATTTTAAATAACAGTGGGAAATATTTTTATAACAAAATTTGCCACAAACTAATTCTTTAAAAGCATTTTCAAATGCTTGAAATGCTTCTGTTGCACTAAGACCCTTTTAAATAATTGTTTCAAAATCCCTCAAAAATTATGAGAGGTCAGGTGATACCTATATATCACTTTTATGCAAAAAACTTAACAATATCTTTTGACTATTTTGGGTGAAACATCCTCTTTTCAATTCCGTCCCATTCTTGAGTTATAACTACAACACTATTATTCCTAGCTCTATTAATTCTGAAACTTTTCCACCTTGTTGTCCTTCCAACCAAAACCTTAAGTTCAGAAGATCAGCTCCATTTGCATCTTTTAAGTCCACCAAATATTCCTCTGTAATTTCTATCCAGAATTGAACTCTGGTAAAACTTGTACTAACAAGTCTCTCTTCTTGCCAAACTAATCCACCATCATCTCTACCATCTAAAGAGACTCCATCCTGCCAAGTTTCAAATCCAGCAAAGTCCCGTAGCTAGCCCTAGCATTCTGTCAAACACCTTGTGGGCATGACAGAAATGTTACCACTTCCTAAACTACACTGGACACTTGGTCATTTGGCCGAACCAGCATGTCCATTAGCTCTCTCTCAACCAGGTTCACAACCATGCCAATTTGCACTACCATCAAAGACCCCTGGGTGGCCATGGCATTTCATCGAGCACTCTGTGCACGTGCTCTGGGAATGGCCAGAGCGTGCGTTTTGCACGCGTCGGTACCAAGCTCCTGCCGCCGCTCTGCTGCCTCCCCCCTCTCATCCTGATCTTCCTCTGGATCAGCCGGACCACCTGGACCCTCACCGACACCTCTCCTTGGCCCCTAGCGCCGTCCACCGCAGTCCACGACGACCAGGAGTGCCGCCCGACGAGTCCCACACAACCACGTCTTTGCCCAACCCGCGTGGCGTGCCCCGAGCCACCGAGCTCCTCCCAGGAGTAACTGCGAGCGGCCACCGCCCTCACCTAACTGCGCCGACCACGCCTACCTCGCCATCGCCTCGGGTTCGCCATGAATGGCTGCCGCCAACGTGTTCCTCTCTGGAACCCGCGGCATCGCCCTCTCCTCCCTATAACCCCCCCGAGCACACATAGCTGACCACCACCTCTCTCCCTCCCTCACTGATCCTCCCATAGCAGCAGAATGACCAGAGGTGGTCGTCTTCTCCGATTCCGGCAGCTAGTGTCGCCGCCACTGTTCGGATGGTTCTGATGCCGTCCGACCCTCCCTCTCCAAAATATATCCACCACTATCCTACTTGAGCACCCACTGACGCATCCCCACGCTCAATTCTGCTCAGGAGCCACCATGGGCGAAATGCCCAAATCATCTCCATCGGAGCTCTTCGGGTGAGCTCGCCCCCGGCGACTCCGTCCACCCAGGAGACCATGGTGACCACCAGAGGGACCGCCTCGACCTCCTGAGCTCGTGGGTGGCCTTGGTTTTCCGAACTGTGCCACCGTTCGCCGGCAAGCCTCGCCGGAGCGCCGCCTCTATTCTGCCGGAGGAGAAGGCGCTTGCGGGTGACTGGTCAAACCTGACCAGTGGGCCAGGCGGGCCCACTATTAGTGACCCAGCACCACGCTAGCTCGTCTTAAGTGGAGACGTATTCCACGGAGTACGTTTCTCCCTTTTGAAAGCGTATTTTCATTCGAAACATTTTCTTTTTCTGTTTCTATTAAAAATCAGATATTGACCACAACTTTGATTGGCTCTAGTTTTTAAACCACAACTCCAAATGGCTTGATTCTTTTTTTGTTATTTCTAAAATTTCATCTAGTTTATTTTAGTATTTATTTCAAAAATTTCCAAACAACTTTTTAGCACTGTTTTGGCCATATGTGGTAATTGCAATATTTTGAAAATAGGAAAAAGGAGGGGAGATATAGTTTTCAAAGTTTTGGAGTGCACCCAATCTTTCTACATGCTCAAGGCAAGCATCTTGAACACATGATATGGTGACTGCATATTTGTTGGTTGGCAAGTATGATTGAATTATGAATGTGTTGAATTCAATTAAAACTTGCATATGATTATCCCTGCATGTATGATCCATTGATATTCTGTTACCCTCTTTTAAACATGAGGTATAAGTGAGTGTGCTTATTTTCACGTGCCATATATGCCTGTGTTGGTCCAGGCTAATTTGTAGGAAGAATCAGTCATGAGAAAGGTGACCATGAGACTGAAATCTCGTTGTTACGAGAATGACCAGTGAGGGTATGCTGGGACATGCCAGGTGGTGACCCTGTTGGGTACTACCAAGAAAACAACTGTGCTAACCACTGCAGGAATACTTAAACCACCTGAGTCGATCGTAGATCGAGTCTTGTTCCGGTAATCCCCATACCGGTTTCGTGCTACCACTTGTCCCTACCACATGTAGGGTATGGTTCAGTACATTGATAACCCCTTTCCCAGCACACACCGTACAGAGAGGCCACGATGAAGGTTTACAGGTACCGGTTGCATTGCCAGTCATCGAGTCAGGGGGAATGGGTGTATTCGGCTGGGCCGAGAGGGGGGCATCCCTTGTAATCCGTGCGTGTTAATAGTGATCCCATGCTACTCGAGACGATGTTCTCCCCGCCTTAGAGTTTCTCTTGAACGATGTTTGGGTGATTCCTGGCATCTGGAAAGTTAATCTGGTGTGTGCTGGTCAGGTGTGTTTCAACCCAAAGGCCGTAATGGGAATTAGTCAGCATTTCGGTGTTGGCTAGAGAAATCCTATACATGTGGGTAAAGAGTACACCCTCTGCAGAGTTATATCTATTCGAGTAGCCGTGTCCGCACTTAAGGACTACAGTCTGGGTTGGTCAAGTGTCGGTCTTAGTGTCAGTATCCAGAGGAAATAATTAAATCGATCAGGGTTCGTTTTGCAGGATAATTATTATCACTACTAGTGCCATTATGAATATTATTGTTGACATGAATATTGTTGTGGACTAACCTTTTCCTCTTATGTGCAACCTTGAGTATCTCTTGGGATGGCTAGACTACCCGGGATACTCAATTTTATTCTCGTTTATGAGTGTCACTTGGGATGGCTAGTCCACCTGGATACTCATGTTATTATTTTCTTATAAGCCCTTTATGAGGCGTCGCTTCAGACACCCGAATGTGGCTTTTATTTTCAAGACCTCTCGAGGCGTCGCTTTTAGACACCCGTTAGGCATTTATTTTCAAGACCTTTCGAGGCATTGCTTTTAGACACCCGTTAGGCATTTCTTTTCAAGACCTCTCGAGGCGTCGCTTTCAGACACCCGCTTGGCATTTTTCTTGGAATTCCTCGGGTGGTCCAATGCCCGATGTTCCATTTCCGTTTCTTGATTCACTACTAACATGATTTATTTATCCTTCCGCACCGTATTAATATTCATTATGCCATGCTTTAATTTTCAGTCAGCTCATGCATATAATTTGATTCATTATGAGCATATGCATTCGGTATATCTTTTGTTCATCATGTTTGCGAGTACATTCAAACGTACTCACTGGCTTGTCCCCGGCTATTGTCTTGGCCAGATCATGATTCAGAGAGGAGTACTACGGAGACACCCGCACAACCTAGGATTCGAAGATAGCAGTCACGCTAGATAGGAGTTATCCAGGTCAGCTGTTCCTGTGGGAATGGAGTCCCATCAACGTTGGAGATCCATGAGTCGCTTTCGTCATCCACCACTAGAGATCCTTGTTATATTCGTTGGACCTTTATGGTCTTGTACTCAATTTGTTGTAATTGCTTGGAATTCTGTATCAAGGAAGTGTCCACCAGCGAACAGTAATCCTGGGGCTAGTGATGACACAAGGGTCATTTGCTGGGATTTATGTCCCAAAAATCTGGCCCCGACAACCTTGGTATCAGAGCCAGGCTGACAACTGGCTAATCCTATCTTAGCCTGGTCACTATCCCTAGGTTTCCACACTGTCCACATCCCTTCCTGTCCACCGTCAAGCCAATCCTATCCGATAACCACACAGTGGCCATCCGACATCTTTTTGACAGTTGGTGCCCAACCTATCACCCTAGCTCAGAGGCCGTGTGCCTGTTGCCAACACCTGAGTTGTCCCATCCACAAGCGTGCGATGGAAGACTCCGCTGGCTTATAAAGGAAGCCTTGCCACTACTCTGCACACCATAGCCTTCACTCGCAGCCTGATTTCCAAACCACCAAGATGCCTGGTCCCATCGTCCGCAACGAGACCACCGCATCCGAGCTTGCAGATTTCGTAGCCATCCTCGCTAATCTCACTCGTCATGCTTTTGGCATAGACGAACCCCAGAATATGTTGTGTACCAGGAACACACAAGTGATGCCATCCATCACTTCTAGGCCGTGGTGCACATCTATGGGAGGGGTACCACATCAGAACGCCCCTACCGGTTCACCGGGAGGACGACCTTCGACGTGCCCCAAGCCATCCAACTCGTAGCCCGAGAGGGTATAATTAAACTCTGGCATTTGTCGCGGAGGGTTAACACTCGCCCTTTGTTCTACTACCCTAGTCGTGAAGGCTATGGTAACCCGAACCAAGTCGCTAATGGAGACCATGAGTCAGATCCCGGTCTAGTGCATCTGGTGCATAGCCTGAGAGCGCAAGAGGCACTATTCAATCAGGTCACTAATGATCTGATTGCGACCCACAGGACGCTTGCTCTCCTAACACCGGTGAGGACTAAAGCTGCAACCGACGCCGACACCCCGATAGTGCTGATTGGGAGGCCAGTTGAGCCCCTAAGGTCTGCTCCTGTCATCTAGCCAGGCAATGCCTTCGCCTCCCCAGGAGAACTCTGTCGTCTCTTGGAGACCTACTCCAACGGGATTGTGACCACGACACCCCACGAGGGGCATCATCGCTATCCCAACCGTGTAGCACCCCATCCTACCCTGATCAACTCCGACACTGAAGCTCACGGAGGAGCCTCGACATCTGCAAGACACGCCTGGCTAGATGTCAATGAGGTGGACTGAGTCCACCAGTATTGTTGTCAAATCTTAGTGGTCCTGTTGTCTTGTATTTTCGAGGTAGCGGTCGCATGCATAGTAAGCTTGTAAAATTACCCGTGGGCCATTGTTTTGATGGTACTATATGTGATCTAGCGTAAATTGTTGGCGTATGGTGACCGAGTAAATGCTAGACGTGACTGCCGAACACCCTAACTGACACACACAGTATTATGTCACACTCCTTTTGGGAAGTGATGTCCGAGAATTTGACTTGGACAACCCTATGTCAGAACCGATACACAAGTCGTACCGGCGCCACATCATGTTTTCTAACCCGGGCACCTTATAAGGGGCCGTACCAATACACCACACCAACCACCACCACACTTGAGCACCGCTCTTCTCCATTCATCCTTCCATGTCTCACCCCGGAGCCTACCTAAGAACTCCAGATGCAAGCCCTGGTAGTTTCATTAAGGTTTTATGGGATCTGACCCGCAATACCCTTGGTTCCAGCCACCCACCCCAATATGAGTTGTTCAAAATGAGGATCACCCCTGACTCCTCAAAATATTGGGCAGTTGTGCACATCCCACCAGAGGATTTAAATCAAGCCCTCCATATGTTGTCTTCGTCAGGAGATCCATGCCAACCTCAGGCATGGTTATTAAGGTTGCTGCTTATGAAGCAGTAACCCGTCTTCGATTCACAGTACCCACTGCTAGTGAAAGGAAATACTACTATTTCCCGAGCCGTGCAACTTCTGGAGTAGAAGCCACGTTCCGTTGTGAATGTATAGAAATAGATCCAGCTCTGGCATATCTCATTCAGTATGTGATGGCCCAGGAGCTCTAACCCAGCAACTAATGGATTATCTCCATTATCTTGCTATCCTGAATCCCCATATCGCCATTGGTGGACCACCCTGGCCAACTTTGGAAGGGCGTGTTCTTCGTTTACTTCCTTCACTTCCCCCGAAAGAAGAAGGATGTGCTCCAGCACCGGGAACCCTTCCACAAGACCCTATAGATCTCACCTTCAAACCGTAGACGGTCATGTGTGTGTTTGTTGCTGTGTCTAATGCTTGGTTACATGATGCAACCTTTGTATTTTATTTTAGGGTGTGTGTCTTAAGTGCATCGCTATGTTTGCATTCTGCATATGGTCATTTGTTGTGGTATGCATTCAGTTCTTCCGCCCTTAACAAATCTTGGGGACGAGATTTTCCTAAGGGGGGTAGAGTTTGTAACACCCCAAAAATTCAACTAAGATCTTATTAAGTAAAATTTGGCTAGAAATAAAATTTTGAGATATATGGGGTCATTTATTAATTCCAGAGCCTTTTCTGTTTTCCAAAATTCTTCCCTTCCTATAGAATTTGTGGAGAATATTATGGGCTTTGGTAGCTTTCTTAAATCTTTCCATTTGTATTTTAAATAACAGTGGGAAATATTTTTATAACAAAATTTGCCACAAACTAATCCTTTAAAAGCATTTTCAAATGCTTGAAATGCTTCTGTGGCACTAAGACCCATTTAAATAATTGTTTCAAAATCCCTCAAAAGTTCTGAGAGGTCAGGTGATGCCTATATATCACTTTTATGCAAAAAACTTAACTATGACCTTTGAAAATTTTGGGTGAAACATCCTCTTTTCAATTCTGTCCCATTCTTGAGTTATAACTACAACCCTATTGTTCCTAGCTCTATTAATTCTAAAACTTTTCCACCTTGTAGTCCTTCCAACCAAAACCTTAAGTTCAGAAGATCAGGTCCATTTGCATCTTTTAAGTCCACCAAATATTCCTCTGTAGTTTCTGTCCAGAATTGAACTCTGGTAAAGCTTGCACTAACAAGTTTCTCTTCTTGCCAAACTAACTCCACCATCATCTCTACCATCTAAAGAGACTCCATCCTGCCAAGTTTCAAATCTAGCAAAGTCCCCTAGCTAGCCCTAGCATTCTGTAAAACACCTTGTGGGCATGACAGAAATGTTGCCACTTCCTAAACTGCACTGTACACTTGGTCATTTGGCTGAACCAGCATGTCCATTAGCTCTCTCTCAACCAGGTTCACAACCATGCCAATTTGCACTGGCATTAGAGACCCCTGGGTGGCCATGGCATTTCGTTGAGCACTCTGTGCATGTGCTCTAGGCACTGCCAGAGCGTGCGTTTTGCACGCGTCGGCACCGAGCTCCTGCCACCGCTCTGCTGCCTCCCCCATTCATCCTGATCTTCCTCTGGATCACCCCGACCACCTGGACCCTCGCCGACACCTCCCCTTGGCCCTTAGCGCTGTCCACCACCATCCACGATGACCAGGAGCGCCACCCGATGAGTCCCTCATGGCCACGTCTCCGCCCAACCTGCGTGGCGCGCCCCGAGCCACCCAGCTCCTCCTAGGAGTAACTGAGGGTGGCCGCCGTCCTCACCAAACCGCGCCGGCCATGCCTACCTCGCCACCGCCTGGGGTTCGCCATGAATGGCCGCCGCTGACGTGTTCCTCTCTAGAACCCGCGGCACCGCCATCTCCTCCCTATAAAAAGTCCCCTGAGCACACCTAGCTGACCACCACCTCTCTCCCTCCCTCACTGATCCTCCCGTAGCAGCAGAATGACCAGAGGTGGTCATCTTCTTCGATTCCGGCAGCTACTGCCGCCGCCACTGTTCGGATGGTTCCGACACCGTCCGGCGCTCCCTCTCCAAAATCTCTCCACCACTAGCCTCCTTGAGCACCCACTGACCCATCCCCGCGCTCAATTATACTCGGGAGCCACCATGGGCGAAACGCCCAAATCGTCTCCGTCGGAGCTCTTCGGGTGAGCTCGCCGCCGGTGACTCCGTCCACCCAGGAGACCATGGTGACCACCGGAGGGACCGCCTCGACCTCTTGAGCTCGTGGGTGGACTCATTTTTCTGAACAGTGCCACCATTCGCTGGCAAGCCTTGCCGGAGCGCCGCCTCTGTTCGGCCGGAGAAGAAGGCACACGCGGGCGACTGGTCAAACCTAGCCAGTGGGCCAGGAGGGCCCACTGTCAGTGACCCAGCACCACGCTAGCTCGTCTTAAGTGGAGATGTATTGCACGGAGTACATTTTTGTCTTTGCAGAATATCAGTACCAAACAAAGTCCAAATGCCATGAAACTTTTTGGAGTTTTTTTTTCTGGCAATAAGAGACCCTGGAAGCTTCAGGAAGGAACAAGATGACGAAGGAGTGGCCCACAAGGCACCAGGGGGTGCCAGAGGCCTGTGGCGTGCCCTAGTGAGTAGTGGGGCCCACAAGCCTCCGTTTGACCTAACTCCGCCTCTCTAAATACTCTAAAATCAGAAAACATACCAGGGAGTCCATGAAATACTTTTTCTGCCACCGCAAGCCTCTCTTCTCGAGAGATCCCATCTGGGGACCCTTTATGGCACTCTGCCGGAGGGGGAATCAATCATGGAGGGGCTCTACATCAACCTTGCCTCCCTTTCGATGATGTGTGAGTAGTTTACCATAGACCTATGGGTCCATAATTAGTAGCTAGATGGCTTCTTCTCTCTCGATGTTCTTCAATACAATGTTCTCCTTGATGTTCTTGGAGTTCTATCCGATGTAATTCTTTTTTCTGGTGTGTTTGTTGGGATCTGATGAATTGTGAGTTTATGATCAGATCTATCCACGAATATTATTTGGGTTTTCTCTGAACTCTTTTATGCATGATTAATATAGCCTCATATTTTTTCTCTGATTTATTGGTTTGGTTTGGCCAACTAGATTGATTTATCTTGCCATGGGAAGAGGTGCTTTGTAATGGGTTCGATCTTGCGGTGCTCAATCCCAGTGACAGAAAGGGACATGACACGTATGTATCATTGCTATTAAGGGTACAAATATGGGGTTTATTCATACGTGAGTTTATCTTGTCTACATCATGTCATCTTGCTTAAAGCATTACTTTGTTTTTTCATGAACTTAATACACTAGATGCATGCTGGACAACGGACGATGTGTGGAGTAATTGTAGTAGATGTAGAATCGTTTCGGTCTACTAATCTCGGACGTGATGCCTATGTATGATCATTTCCTTGGATATCGTCATAATTATTTTCTTTTCTATCAATTGCCCAGCAGTAATTTGTTTTCCCACAGTATGCTATTTTCTCGAGAGAAGCCTCTAGTGGAAACTATGGCCCCCGGGTCTATCTTTGTCACATATAAAATCCTAAAAATACCTTGCTGCAATTTTTCTTTATTTATTTTATTTCATATTTTTGTTAGATCTATTTATCAAGACCTATGCAATTTCATCTTGCTCTTAACCATTGAGTAAATGATAACCCCTCTACGTGTTGGGTTGCAGGTATTTGTTGTTTGTGTGCAGGTGTTGTTTACATAGTGTTGCTTGGTTCTCCTACTGGATGATAACCTTGGTTTCCTAACTGAGGGAAATACTTATCTCTACTGTACTGCATCATCCTCTCCTCTTCGAGGAAATCCCAATGCAGCTCACAAATAGCACGAAGAATTTATGGTGCCATTGCCGGGGAGACATCATCAACATCTATCAAGTCCCTACGCATAAACTTTCATCTCCTTGCATTTACTGTATTTTCCATTTACCTCTTGTTTTCATCTCCCCCAATTCTAAAAAGTTTTACAAAAATACAAAAATATTTTTGTTTGCCTTCTCGCGTGTCTTCTTGTTTGCTTGTTTTGAAGCTGTTATCATAAGTGATTTTGGTATGGAAGAAACGGATGATGGTAGAACTCCTAAAATTGGAAGTTCTACTAATATTGATGCTAAAACTTTTGTGTTGGGGAAAGGGAATGTTATAGGAAAAAGTGTCATTTAAGAATTCTTTAATTGCATTGGAACTTTGACTTGTGATGATCTTCCTATACTTAAAAGAACTAAAACTTATGCCGAAGCTATCTCCATGCTTGTTCTTAAACTTGAGAAAAGATTTATTCACACCCATCCTACCTTGCAAAGATTTTTTATGAGTTGCCAGTTATAAAAAAACCTAGAGCTAAAAATATAGCTACTCTTGTCCTCATGAATGAATTTGATCACGTAGTACGAGAAGCTAGAGAAATCTTTGATTTTTATGGTATGAACCGTGAAAAACCAGTAATAGATGAGATCCTTTATAATAGTGATTACTTATTAATATATTTGCTTCACAATGATTCTATCTTTGATGAAAATATTAAAAAGGAAGTTCCTCCTTTGAGTATGATCCAACAAGTTTTCAATAATGTCAATCAACAATACTCTTGGATTGTAGCTGGTAATCAAGGGGGTTATGCAGATGAGCAACTTGCTAATGCTAACATTTCTATGTATGATGTGTTTCATGTCATCTTTGAAAAGCCTCCTGATGAAAACACATATTTGGAAGAGAAAAGGAATGATGACAATACTTGAAACTATGCATCATGCCTAGCTAGGGGCATAAAACAATAGCGCTTGTTGGGAGGCAACCCAATAGTTATCTTAAATTTTCTTGTTTATTTTCTATTTTCTTGTGTTCACACAATTATGCTACTATTATGATTGTGTTTTTATGTTTTTATTAGTGTTTGTGCCAAGTAAAGCCTTTAGGATTATGTTGGATGATAGTTGACTTGATTATGTAAAAATAGAAGGTTTTGCGTCCAGTAGAAGTGAAGGAAATATGCCCTAGAGGCAATAAAAAATTTGTTATTTTATATTTCCTTATTCATGATAAAGGTTTATTATTCATGCTAGATTTGTATTGATTGGAAACTTAAATACATGTGTGAATACATAAACAAATACCGTGTCCCTAGTAAGCCTCTACTAGACTAGCTCGTCAATCAAAGATGGTTAAGGTTTCCTAACCATAGACATGTGTTGTCATTTGATAACGGGATCACATCATTAGGAGAATGATGTGATGGACAAGACCCATCCGTTAGCTTAGCATATTGATCATTCAGTTTATTGCTATTGCTTTCTTGATGACAAATACATATTCCTTCGACTATGAGATTATGCAATTCCCGGATACCGGAGGAATACCTTGTGTGCTATCAAACGTCAGAATGTAACTGGGTGATCATAAAGATGCTCTATAGGTATCTCCGAAGGTGTTTGTTGAGTTGGCATAGATCGAGATTAGGATTTGTCACGCCGAGTATCGGAGAGGTATCTCTGGGCTCTCTCGGTGATACACATCATAAGAAGCCTTGCAAGCAAAGTGACTAAGGAGTTAGTTGCAAGATGGTGTAATACGGAACGAGTAAAGAGACTTGCCGGTAACGAGATTGAACTAGGTATGAAGATACCGATGACCGAATCTCGGGCAAGTAACATACCGATGGACAAAGGGAATTACATATGTTGTCATAACGGTTCGACCGATAAAGATCTTTGTAGAATATGTAGGAGCCAATATGGGCATCCAGGTTCTGCTATTGGTTACTGACCAGAGAGGTGTCTCGGTCATGTCTACATAGTTCTTGAACCCGTAGGGTCCGCATGCTTAACATTCGTTGATTGTAGATTGTTATATGAGTTATATGATTTGGTGACCGAATGTTGTTCGGAGTCTTGGATGAGATCATGGACATGACGAGGAGCTCCGGAATGGCCCGGAGGTAAAGATTGATATATAGGACAATGATATTTGGACACCGGAAGAGTTTCGGGATGTACCGGGAAGAAATCGGGTCACCGGAAGGGGTTCTGGACCCCCCGGGAGGTTAATGGGCCATGTGGGCCAAAGGTGGGGTACACACCAGCCCACAAGGGGCTGGCACACCCTCCTAGGCCGCAGCACTTGGGGAGAGAAGGAAAAGGGGGGAGTCAGCCTCCCCCTTCCTTTCCTCTCCCCCCTTTCCTTCCCTCCTCCGGCAAATATGGAAAGGGGGGGCACCACTAGGGAAGGACCCCAAGTAGGATTCGACCTACTTGGGGCGCCTCCTTGGCTGCTCCTCCCTCACCCCACCTATATATATGTGGGGGGGGGGGGGCGCCACACATAACCACGACAATTGCTTAGCCGTGTGCGGCGCCTCGCTCCACCGTTTACACCCTCAGTCATATTTTCGTAGAGCTTAGGCGAAGCCCTGCGGAGATAACTTCACCATCACCCTCATCACGCCGTCGTGCTGCCGAAACTCATCCACTACTTTGCCGTCTTGCCGGATCAACAAGGCGAGGACATCACCGAGCTGAACATGGGTTGAACACAGAGGTGCCGTACGTTTGGTACTCGATCAGTTGGAGCGCGAAGAAGTTTGACTACATCAACCGCGTTAACAAATGCTTCCGCTTACGGTCCACGAGGGTACGTAGACACACTCTCCCCTCTCGTTGCTATGCATCTCCTTGATAGATCTTGCGTGTGCGTAGAAATTTTTTGTTTTCCATTAAACGTTTCCCAACAGTGGCATCCGAGCCAGGTCTATGCGTAGATGATATGCACGAGTAGAACACAAAGAGTTGTGGGCGGTGATAGTCATATTGCTTACCACCAACGTCTTATTTTGATTCAGCGGTATTGTGGGATGAAGCAGCCCAGACCAACCTTACATGTCCACGCACATGAGACCAGTTCCACTGACTGACATGCAACTTGTTTTGCATAAAGGTGGCTGGTGGGTGTCTGTTTCTCCTACTTTAGTTGAATCAAATTTGACTACGACCAGTCCTTGAAGAAGGTTAAAACAGCAAACTTGATAAATCACCATTGTGGTTTTTACATAGTTAAGAACGGTTCTTTCTAGAAGCCCGTAGCAGCCACGTAAAGCTTGCAACAACAAAGTAGAGGATGTCTAACTTGTTTTTGCAGGGCATGTTGAGAACGTAGAGTCTATCACACCCGATCATCACGGAGCCTTAGGGTTGTCTTTTTATTGTATGAAGTGCAAGCACCATGTAATTGCTTTACTTTATCGCTATGCGTTAGCAATAGTTGTAGAAGCAATAGTTGGCGAGACGACCCCGACGCAACGATAGAGATCAAGGTATCGAGCCGGTGATGATGGAGATCATGACGATGCTTTGGAGATGGAGATCAAAAGCACAAGATGATGATGGCCATATCATGTCACATATTTTGATTGCATGTGATGTTTATCCTTTATGCATCTTATTTTTCTTAGAACGGCGGTAGCATTATAAGATGATCTTTTCACTAAATTTCAAGATAAAAGTATTCTCCCCGAGTATGCACCGTTGCCAAAGTTCATCATTTCGAAGCACCTCATGATGATCGGGTGTGATAGACTCTACGTTCACATACAACGGGTGTAAGACAGTTTTGCACATGCAGAATACTTGGGTTAAACTTGACGAGCCTAGCATGTACAGACATGGTCTCAGATCACTAGAGACCGAAAGGTCGAACATGAGTCGTATAATAGATATGATCAACATAGAGATGTTCACCATTGATGACTACCCCATCTCGCGTGATGATGACATGGGTTAGTTGATTTGGATCACGTATCACTTAGATAACTTGAGGGATGTTTATTTAAGTGGGAGTTCTTTAGTAATTTGATTAATTGAACTTAATTTATCATGAACTTACACTGTTACAGCGAGGTGCTATACAAACGGTTTTTAACCCCTTTCCGCGACGGCGTTCTGAACAATTGCCTAGTGAGTGACTGCGATAGGGGGGTCCTTCCCACACGACCCAGAAACCATCGGGGATAGGCCCTCCTGGCACATACACTCGGCAATATGAGGTCGTGTGCGACGGGCGAGCGATCGAATACGGTTATACGTACAGTTGTGCTAAAAAAATACAATTATACATGCCAAATCGTTTCCGGTCGTAAGTACATCCCACACAGTTAGTCCCGGCTAAAGGTTTCCGTTCGTATGTACATTCCACACAGTCAATCCAAGGAATACATTTCCGTTAGTATGTACATCCCACATAGTTAATCTAAGAAGTATGTTTCCGTTCGTATGTACATCCCACACAGTCACTCCAAGGAAAATGTTTCCGTTCGCAGGTACATCACACACAATTTTCCCCATTAAATCATTTGTGATAGCGTTGCCATTGCACACAATATTAACAATTTTATTGTTTGCGTTATTGAATGCATCACACACGGTGCTTAGAAGAAACTGTGTGGCAAAGGCTATCCATCACACACACTTTTTATGTGGTAAAGTTTTGCGCAAGGTGGCCTAAAGCAAACTGTTTTCAAGAGGATGTCGTGTGTGATTGTTCATTGATCCAACACGGTTTAATCCTAGAAACTGTGTGCGTTGCCTGAGGCCATCGCCCACGGTGTTTTCTCAATAACCGTTTGCAATAGAAAAACCCAATTAGCAGGCTAATTGGCCATTAGCAGGCTAATTGCCCTATTATTAATAATCCATTTATTAATCTAACTGACATTTCATATTAAGCACACAATATATTTCATTTTCATATTAAGGAAGCATGATTTCATCATTGCAATACGTCAGAGTACAACATCATATTGCTTTGGCACTCAGCTACCCCATTACACAACTGCACCAGCACCAAGTTTCACTTACAACATCTATAACCTTTTGAAATTAGCATCATAGACGGTACATAGACAGATGGATCTCATCTGGAAAACTGCTGAAGCGGAAGGCGAATATTGAGCCTTCATTGATGTTGAAGGTCTTTACAACTTTAGGCCAGTGCCTGTCCATCCTTCGTCCTCTTCAGGAACAATTCAATATTGAACTGTGGGTGTTGTATGAATACCTTCCTCGCCTCCTGACCATACAGGTGGTTTGAGAGGTAATCATTAGTGAACTGCTTTGGAAAGGCCTGAAAACAAGGATATGCATAAATATCTTCTCTAGATTTGAAATGGCGCAAAGGAATTAAAAAGACAAGGTATAACAGTTCGTTCCATCCCGTAGTGAACTGATGTCTTCTTCATTGTGCAGACAAAGATCTTGTTGTTTTTTGTCGCTAATTTCTTTATCGTAACAATCTTTCTGAGTATCTTGACTTGACTGATATTCATGGACAACTCATTTCCACATATGCAAAAAGGGTCAAACAGTGGGTCAAAACCTCTGACAGCAGGACCTACATGTGCAAGACCAAATTGTTAAAAACCTAATATTTAAAAACAAGAAGTGGAAAGGTGTGTTATTAACTACAACATGCCTAATATTTAAAAACTAGCAAACATAGTCATTCAAACTTGTATTGTGCAGGTCTAAGTACAGTTGTTATTGGCCCTATTTGGATCCATGGGTTAGAGTTAGTTTGAGCTAGTTTGGGCTCAAATAGCCCTAAAGTATCGAAACATGAGGGCTAGTTTGAGCTAGTTGCGTCAAACCTACCCAAAACAACTATCCCACCCAAGAGGTGCTGATTGGGGCTAGTTCTCCTAGTGCATTTATTGTCAATCTAACACTGTCATCCAAAGACCTCTTTGGCTAGAGTTAGTTCAGGGTTAGGCATTGTTTAGTATCATTGTTATTTAGGAAACATAGGATAGCGTAGGATTTATTCTACCTTGACTTGTACTCCAAGATGACCATGTACTCCTATATATATGCCCACGAGGCTCAAGCAATACAATCAACTATTCCACCAATCTCTCTCTCTCTCCCTTTTAACGGTCATGAGCTAGAAACTAACTCTAACCTCTAGCTAAGTTAGAGTATCCAAATAGTGCCATTGTTAAATCAAATGGAAAGGCGTGTTCAATACTCCCTCTGGTCCTTTTTACTCTGCATATAAGAATTGTCTAAAGTCAAACTTCATAAAGTTTGACCTTATTTATATAAAAAAATATCAACACCTACCATGCTAAAGTTATACTCCCTCCGTCCGAAAAAACTTGTCCCTCAAATGGATGTATCTAGCATCAAATCTAGCATCAAGTTTGATGCTAGATACATCCATTTGAGGAACAAGCTTGGGACAAGCTTTTTCGGACGGAGGTAGTACAATATGAAAATTTAAGTCATGAGACATGTACTGATATTTATTTCATATTGTGAATGTTGGTATTTTGTTCTATAAAGTTGGTCAAACTTTACAAGGCTTGACTTTAGACAAATCTTATATGCAAACTAGAAAGATTCGGAGGGAGTACAACATGCTTAACAACAACCAAATATAGTCATTCATAGAGCTATTGTTAAATTTGGTATTGATGAAATTAAACTGCACAGTTCATACTAGCACATATAGAACACACACTGTTAATAGCTAAAATAAACAATGCATACTACGAACAACCAAAGATGGCAATTGAAACTAGACATATGCTAACTACAAACAGCCGAACAACCATAAACCGTAGAAATAAACAAGGCGTAATGCAAACAACCAAATATAGCAATAAATATTGGATAGGTTCTCACTACAAAAGGGGTTCGAGAAAACAAATCATGGGTTTCCTCACTTGTCACAGGTTGGCTCCTCCTCGTGGTCGTCGTCGATGAGGTCTGACTTGCCACCTGAGGATCCCAAGCCAGCGTCGCAGAACGTGTCCTTCAGAAATGACAAAAGGGGCTCCATGGTGATGAAGGATGGCAAATTGTTCGTAACGAGCCGGAGGAGATCAGTGGTAGGTCCATCGATGAGATCGACGGCTGTCGAACCCGAAGGGTTGGGGGTGGGCAACTTAACTTGTGACATAACCTGCGTCAAGCCGTCGGTGTCGACGACCTCGATGTCATAGCCGGCGTCCACGACATGCCAGAATACTCTAGCCCACTGATTGAAAGGCTCAATCCAGGTCCAGTCATCATCATAAGCTTCCTCGGCGGCCACCTCGCCGACGTCGGGCGAAGAGGCCGCGGTAAAGCTCTTTTGGGCCATTCGCTCCTCGAGCTCCCCGGGAAGTATAGCCGGGCTTAGGCTGCGACGCTCTGGAGTGGGGGAGGGGGGTGGGGATGGGGATCTCTGGGAAAGGGGGCGTTTCACAGGCGTCATCTAAGAAACTCAGGGTGGCAAGGGTATGTATATCGGTGGGTAAACTGCACGGGTAGACCGGCAGAGGTTGATGATGGAGACGGCGCGGCGGCGGCGGCGACCTTAGCTAGGTTTGGAGCGAGGGAGGGGTGGTGTCTATGTGTGTGAGCGGGGGGATTTGGGGTGAGCGAAGGATTTGGGGTGTGTGTGTGGAGGGGGTCCAAGGAGGTGTTTGAGAAAATGCCGCAGGTACTGAAAATTTTACTAGGCGGGAGTAAAATGGCGGGGCTACCGGAAATTTGGATCAAGGGTTCGAAGCAGAGCGGGACGGGAGTAACGAACATCACACACGGTTAAAACATAATAGTCGTGTGCTATCCAACAGAAAACCACTCCGGCCGAGCAGATATTTTTGAGATTGCGAGGGATGCAGGCGGGAGTAAAATGCCGGGGCTCCAGCTCAAAAAAATCCGGGGCTACTGAAAATTTGAATCAAGGGATTGAAGCAGAGCGGGAGTAACAAACATCGCACACGGTCTGCACATACTAATCATGTGCTATCAAACATAAAAACCTTCCAGGCGGTAGATATTTTCTAGATTACGAGGCAGTAGATATTTTCGAGAGTGGGAGGCAAGCCTCGTGGAGCCCAATCTACTGTGCTCATGTGAGTGACTGCAGGGGCACGGGCATGGCACACGGGTAGTCTGACCGAACCGTGTGTGTTGCATACCCAATCGCAGACGGTTTCTGCATCCAACTCATGTGCTGTTTATAAATTTGGCAAAAGATAACGCGGGAAAGGGTCAGAACACGAACACACTTGCATGTGGACAAAATATATGTATGAAAAGGGTGGTTTGATGTTCGAATACCCAATGCACAACTTTGATGTGGCACCTGTCGCACAAAGCGCACCCTACCGTAACACAAAACCTATAGGAGTCCATCATATATATGGTCAAACTTCCCCTTTCGCTTCCGGACAAAGGTGGACCATGTCCCGACCCACAAATGTATGCTTGTGGCGGGAGATGGGTGAGACCACATACGAACCACCTGCGGGTGGCCCTATACTATATGTATGAAAAGGGTGTGGTGTCATATTTAACTATACCATTCACAACTTTGATGTGGCACGTGTGCCTTGCAAAATAATCAGACTTCCCCGAGCCCACGGAGGTTGCGGGTAGTGCGAAGTACCCCCCCACACACACACGTGTCGGGGGGAGGCCATCTCACTAAGACACACTGTAACACGGACCAAACAGAATCCAACTTGACCGTACAACCTCTCCCGCTCGTTGTTGGTCAAAGTGATGGACATCCACACGGCCCCGCGAAATGGGCTAGCTTGTCACCGATAAACTCACGAGGGAGTACTATCTGATGACAAAAACCACTCTGTGCATGTGGCCCAATTATGTATGGAAGTGGTGTGTGTGGTACTGGTGTTTGAATACGCAATGCGCAAATTTGATGTGGCACCATGCTTTGGAACCATAAAATCCCCACACTGATCGAGGGTTCACGATGCATAGCATGCATGCGCTCAAACTTAATTAGGCCTAGAATGATCAACCTACTACTATACAGTAACACGAACCAAAGAAGAAGAATCCACCCTGGTAACCTTTCTCGTCGTCGGTCAAAATGATGGACGTCCATGCGGGCCCACAAATATATATAGGCTTGCCGCCCATATATAACCAAGCGAGTGAGAGTGTGCAAAGATAACCATTGCATGCATGTGTCCCAAACATATTTATGGAGGTGCGTGATGCATGCATATGTGTTGAATTAATACCTAATGCACAACATTGATGTGGTGCATGCCTTCAAAATCGCATAGGTCCCCACACAGAGCAAGAGGTTCATGACGTATCGTGTGCTCGCCCCCCTCGATCCAGCGGGATGGATTCATGTGTACACATGTGCTATTATATATGTAATCTCACCTATATCGCGAGACAAGTAAAAAATTAATCCCCTCCTAAGTCAAAATAATTAACCTCTCTCGTTGTCGGTGAAAGTGATGGACCAAGCGGGCTGACAGATGGAAGCATCACCGATAACCATGTGAGTTAGTGCCACAGGACAACCACCATCGCTTGCATGTGTGCCAAAACATATATATGGAGAAGTGTGTGGTTGTGATGTTTTGAATACCTAATGCACAACCTTTGATGTGGCATTTGCCTCAAAAACCGCAAAGTCCCCACACAGAGTGAGGTTCATGTGTGACACCTAGTATATGTTGGTCCCATCTCCCCTTCGACACGTACTATATATATACTCCTACCCTAACACATCCCTAAAAGAATTAATCCTCCTTGTTCGTGAAATGTGCCTCTCTCTCTCGTTGGGCCAAAGTGATGGAGGACGACCTCTCGCAGGCCCACAGATGGAAGCGCCACACACGAGTGAGTTCCTATAGGGCAACCACCGCCTGCATGGTATTGCGTGATGTTTGAATACCAATGCACAACTTTGATGTGGCACCTACCTCGGGAACCGAAAAGTCCCCACATGGAGCGAGGTTATGACACACACACACACACACACACACATCCCGCACCACCACCTCCATTCTAAGGCATGTCAAACTTTTTCTGCAGTGAACATGTGACCAAAGGAGTGTCGTGTTAGAGTTAAAAAAAACAGGGATCATTCGACCCGTTTTATACATTGATTGATTTCCTAGGGATTTAATGTGCAAAAATCAAATTTGAGTTACATGTGCACCAAAATGGATTGCAAAATCATATGTGTGTCCCTCGGTGCATGTTTCCCCGTGAAAGAAATTTAAAAACATTGAGAATATTGATTTTTAAAATTCAGTAAATCCAAAACTTAGTTGAAATTCATGAAACTTATCGTGGTGTCATATATGGACACCAGTAGACTGTGATATTGTATTTTTTCGTCAAATTTGAGACAAGTTTTGATATAATCTACTTACAAATGGGAGATTGTTAATAACTGGCAACCAATATCTCATACGGAATATTTATTCAGACTGTGTGCATTAGACCGTGCCATGCTTCGGTTAAGCAGTAAAGCGGCATAATTAATCATCAAAAAACAAAAAAATTATACGTGCCACGCGCCCCGTGTGGCGTGCGAGCAGGCGTGAGTTGACGAGATGCATGCGAGCAGTCCGCTGCGCAGGCAGACCGGGAGGCGTGCGTGCAGGCATGTGAATTGACGGGAGGCGTTTTCGATGCGCAGTGTCACCGGGAGGCGTGCGAGTAGCTATGTGAAATGATGGTATAGGAATGCCCGAAGTCTGCTGCGCAGGCTCACCGGGAAGCGAGATAGCCTTTGACCGCCGCCCGCCTCGCTCCCACTGGTCCGTATTAATGGCGCGCCCGAGCGGCCGCACCCCCCATCCTCGCCACACACACACAATCCTCTCTCTCCGCCCGCATCCTCGACGCCGCTCTCAGTCCTCAAAGCGGGCACCCCCATCCTCGCCACACACACAATCCTCTCTCTCTGCCCGCAACCTCGATGCCGCTCTCGGTCCTCAAAGCTGTCAGTGTATGAGCATGCCACCGAAGTGCCCCATCGGAGGGAGTGGCGACGCCGGGGCTGCTGAAGCACTGAAGCATGACGTGAATATGGAGACAGAGGTTTCCGTCGCCGCCGACGAGGTGGAGAACGAGGCTGCCAACAAGAGGAGGCCGGTCGAGAAAGAACCGCAAGTGACTCCAGCAGGCCTAGACTTCATCAGCAGCCTCCCCGATGATATGTTGACAGTCATCATATCCCTCCTCCCAATCAAATATGGGGCGAGGATAACCGCCCTTTCCCGGCGGTGGCACCCCCTATGGCTCTCCACCCCTCTCGACCTCCTCGACGCCCACGAGCTCTGCCATGGCTATCACAAAAGCTTGGATGCGTTCTCCCAGATCCTCTGCAGTCATCATGGCCCAATTAGAGGCCTTATCACGGCCAAGTTCTGTTCCAACGGCAAGGACCGAGCCAAGCTTGACGAGTGGTTCCGATCCCCCACCCTAGATCAGCTCGAGGAGCTCAGTTTTAATGATGAGCATATAAGCTTGCTGCCAACGTCCATGCTCCGCTTCGCACCCACGCTGCGCCTCACCAAGTTCATGAACTACCATCCCCCCTTAATGACGCGCCCGTTCTTTTTCTACCATGACTGAAGCACCTCGAGCTCGTCGCCTTCTACATCCCAAAGGATGACATGGAGCGCCTGCTCCGCGGCTGTACTGCACTCGAGTTCCTTCATCTTCAGGCGATGAATTGGTCGAGTAGCTTCCACATCACCTCTAGGACTCTTCGGACTATTTATGTGTGTTGCTGGTGCTGCAAAGAGAGATCACAAAAGGTGGACCACAATATTGTCATTGAGGACACACCTTCACTTGAGAGATTACTTGTAGTTGATCAACAAGGTCCAACAAGAATCAATGTCATTTCTGCACCGAAATTGACAGTGGTGGGCTACTCGTCTGTCAAATACTCCTACTTTTAGGTACAACAGTCGCCTTCTACCTCTCCTTCTTGATATCAATATTATTTCTAATTTTGAAGATGTATGTTGTCTGTCATCCAGAAAAGCTTCACCCAGATTTTGCGCACAGTGAAGGTCTTGGCACTAGAATCTATCAGCCCCAACCTGGACCAAGTTGCCAGTTTCCTGAGATGCTTTCCGTGCCTGAAGAAGATGTATATCGAGGTGATGTTCCTTTCCTGTTAAATGTTAACCATAAGGGAGTTCAATTTTTGGCACCTATTCCCAAGTTTACAATGACAATGTACTACGATTTCTGAAGGAATTTTGGAGGATTTCAGGACATACACCCCCCCACCCCCACCCCATATTGGTTGCTTGATTCATATGGTTACAATCCATTAGCATTTCTCCTTTGGATTCATCTGTACTAGTTTTATTAGGCCAACCTCTTGTGAAGAAGGCTACATTTTTCTAGATTGTAATCAAATCTCCATGTTAATCATGTCAGATCGAAGATGGCACGTTGGTGCATTTTACAAATCCTGCAAACCAAATAGGCCTGTAGTAGTGTTCAAAACTGCATGTAGGCACTAACACATTCTCTTCTTTTGCAGATAATAATAGGCCCGGTGGTGGATAATGTGATACAATATAATGACAATCACATCAAATGCCTAGATCTACATCTCTCAAAAATTACTTTGAACTCCTACTAAGGGACCTTACCGGAGATTATATTTGCCGGGTTCTTTGTTACCAGAGCAAGGGTGCTGAAGGTAATGAGGTTGAACATGCATTTACGTAGAAATTATGAATGGTTTGTGATCAGAGCCGGCAGCACATGCAGAATGGAAGAGGCTCCAAAAAAGCTAAACTTCGTATTGGAACTGCATATGACAGAGTAATTGGAAGTCATTGTGTCAACCCCATACATGACTTGTCAGCGGCTGATCCCTTTGCAGAAATGACGAGGTTTCAAAACCGTCCTTACTATTGGTAATTTTAGTTTGAACCTCTCTTATATCCCTGTTCAGCTGATCAGCATGGGCATTTGCAGCTAAATGAGCTGAATTTCATTTCTAATATCAGTTTGAACCTTGTAATCTTCGAATTTGAGCCATGTGTTGACGCTCAAAAGTGGCACAATCATAGAGAGTAGCTTTAAGTTATATCAAGATTAATTCAAACTTATGATTGGAGGTCACCTCCAGATGGCTCTCTTTCAGAAGATCAAGATGGATATGTACATGGTATAAAACGGAGCTCTTATGCAATAGTTATGACAAGTTCAGAGATGCTCATGTTGACACCAGATTAAAGAATAACATGAAACTCAATTAATATGGCCTCCGATGGAAAATGTTTCAACACAAAAGTTGTGCGTCTCGTCGAAATGGTTGATTTTGATATAAAAAGCATCCCAATCCAAGTTCATATGCAAAAGTTAGAGCCATCGGAATGCAGCCCTGCTAGGAGGCAAAATATGGCGCGCCCCACCAGACACGTGTCTGATGGGTAGCGCCACCAATCAGCTGTTTTATGTGAGAGATTCGGCCCTCAAGATGGCTTCGAATCGAAAAATGTTCAACATGAAAGTTGTTCATCTCGTCAAAACGGTCAAATTTGCTTTTGGTCTCATCTTCATCCGAGGTCGTTTGTGGCATGTGGGACCTAAACACCGAACTGATGTTCCAGACTTACCTAAATCCGAGTTTGGTTAATTTTGGAAAGATTTGGACGTGATTTGGAGTCCTTTTCATGTACGGGAAGTCCATCTGCCTCTTATATACCTAAGGGGTGATGGTAGATTGAACAACACACAATCGATCAATTCATCTACCACTTTTTATCTTTATCTTTTTTCCCCTTTGTTCTTCTTCTTCCTCGTTCTTCGTCTGTTCTTCTTGTTGCAGGGTAGCGAACCTTGAGGACCTAGGAGCGATCAGGTCAACCTAGGGCAACCCATGGCCACCGCATGCCCTAACGGGGTCCCTCCCGGGCGTGTGGGGTTTCGGGTCTCCAAAAGCGCCCACCGGATTGCTTGCGTACCACGCTTCTGGACGGGTCTCCTTCGACGTGAGCTGCGGTGCATCACCCTACACGGTGACGTGTTCATGTGCGAACACACTTTTTGGTGACTCCGCTGGGGATGAAGCTTTGAACGGTCTCCAGCCTGTTCTTGCTACGAAGAGATCGTCATCAAGTTGCTGCAATCTGCAAAGGTAATATGAATACCCAATTTCCCTTTGTAGATGAAAATAATCCATATGTTGTTGCTAGATTGCCTAATGAGCATAATGTATCGGCTAGCCCTAGTTTTATCAATCATGCTTCTAATTATGTGCAAGGGCCGATGCAAAATAATCTTCATGCTTCAAATTCTTATGATTTTAGCAACATACAACATATGTATCATAACTCTCATGCATCGGCAACCCCAGAATCCATATGCCGATGAACAACATGATGAGTTTGGTTAATCAATTTGAAACACCCCATGTTAAAATTTTCAATAGCATACAAGAAAGTGTTTCACCCTTTTATTCATCGGCAACTAATTTGCAATATGTGAATCCAGCCTTGCCAATGGGTGGGAGAATTGGTCATGCTACTACTAGCTATTTGGCCAGTTACTCTCAACCATCATATGCTACACCTCATGTTAGTAATTTTTCAGCACCATATGATGTTCATAATTCGGCCCCGCATCTTCATGGTCATAGCCGAATAAGTGAAAATTTTACAGGAACACATGTACCATCATCTAATATTGTAGCACATAATGCATGCTCTACGCAATTTGAGAATTTAGGCAACACTCACGAATCATTGCCGAAAGAATCTAAAAGTACCGTGGAGCAATCCCTTCCAGAAGCGGTTGTGGCTGTGTTACAAAAGAGCTTGGCACAAAACAAGAGGATTAGTGCTCTTTGCCTTGAACAATATGAAAAGGGGTTGTTTCCTAATTATGTTGCAATAAAGGCTAGAGTTTTGCAAGAAGATGAAACTTCATCAATTTATAGAATTGGCGAGAGAACATATGGTTATATAGCAGTACATACACCTCCACCTAGTACCGCAATATATTATACACCCCCTACCCAATTGCAAAATTTCGGCAACACTAACAATTCATTGCCGAAAGATCCTAAAAGCATTGGGTGGGGGGGGGGGGGCAAACTGATCTAGAGCGGGCTGGAATTGAGAGGGGAGTTAAAGCTTTGCGCGATAGGGTGCAAGTACTTCGCCAGGAAAGAATTAATAGAGAATTGGCTCAAAGAAAGCAATCCTTGCCACTTGGTAGAATCAATGAAAAGAAGGATGATTCGCAACATGAAAGTGCTTCGGTTGAAAAAGCCGAATCAAGTAGTATATATTCTGAATCCATCAAATCCAAAGAGGCAAGTAGTATTGAGAAAGGGCATGGAAAGCATGGCAAAATGACCATGCTTGATTTTTCTGAAGTTAATGGAACCTACTTCCTGCCCTATGAGTTTCGTGCCATAGAAATTGATGAACTTCAAGGACAAGAACAAGTAGCCGAACAAAGTTCGAATGACAAAAATCTTCAATTTAATGATGCACGGAATCAAGAAAAAGATGATGAAGAGGCATTGGGGAGCCATTCAAAGGCGGAGAAAGATATTGTTCAAGTCACACCACCATCATGCTCTCCTAGCTTGTATGAAGAGGTATGTCTAACAAGTGATTTACCTATTGTTGATGCATCTATTAGGAAAAAATCTTATAAGTAATTTTGATAGACCAATGATGGAGGGCAATTTACTTGTTAGCAATAAAATTGTTACTAAGCATATCGGTCAATATATTGTACCATTCAAAGAGACCGATAGTGATTTATTACTGCAACAAAAGTTTTTCCCATTGCTTTATTTAAAGTTCATATCTAATTGGGTAGATTTGCTTGCTTTATACTTGGCTTACTCATGGTCTCAATTGATACATGTATGTTCTAACTACTTTGATTTCAGAAATTTAAAGCCAAGGTTAAAATCTTTTTAGCAAACCGATGCCAGTATAGTTTCTTATCCAAAGACATCGGAGATAGAGTGCAAAACACAATGCATAGCCGAATGGGGTGATGCAAAATTTGAACCATTCATTTGCTTAACTCCAAAGCCGTTCTCACAACAAGATCGGCTAGAGAATAAAAAGTTTACCTTCAATTCAAGCATGTGTGATCAAATATTTGATTTGTTGCTGAAAAATAATTACGTAAGAATTCTTGATCGCCATGTTGAGCCATCTATCCAAGGACGAATGTATTGTAAGTTCCATGATTCGTTCAAGCATAATTTTGAGGATTGCAACATGTTTCGTCAAATAGTTAAATCGGCCATTGAAAAAGGACGATTGAAATTTGTTGAAACATCAAGAGATGACCAGTCTATTCCGATTGGTCCTGACGGCAAAAAGTTTTTGCTTCGGCTGCTTCAAGCCGATCCATTTAAAGAGAAAGTAAAAGCTGCATGTAACGGGATCAAGCTTTCAAGTAAAGAAGTTGTTGAAGAGCATAATGAATATAATCTTAAGGGCAATAATTCCATCGAGGCTACAATGAAGACGCCAAGGACTGGGGGGGCAACAAGCAAATCCAATGATCGATGAAAGCAAACCAAAAGAAAACAAAGGCTGAAATAAGCGCAAGCGTAAGAGATCAAAAATCACCTTCGCTGAACTATTGGATAAATATAAAAAAAGAGTGAAGAGAAGAATGCTTATCGGCCAAATCATGCAAAGAAACCAAGATCACCCCCAAGGCGCAAATATGAGGATCGGTATTGGCAAAGTGAGAATTTTAATTCAACATATTCATATCCTTATTTTGGGCCGCCAATGCCAATGCCGTGGATGCCTCCCTATGCTCATGTAGATCCATATCAATCATGGGACAGGTATGATACAAGTTCACATTCTCCAACTTATTTTAGACCATCTCACCAATATTATGCAGCTCCGGGAAGATCAATATTTCAACAATCACATGTTAAAGACCGTTTCAATCATAAGGAATTGGTTCGAAGATCAAGGAAGAAGAAAGAGGTGGTCAATCAAGTTTACCGTGTTAAAAGAGATGGTCGTAAGAGTGCTACTTCAGATTTGATCTCAAATGAAAAAGAGTCAATTAAAATGTTGACATTGGCTACTAAAGGCAATGAGATGAAGCAAACAATTATCGAGAGTCAAAGTGCCAAATCTGAAGAAACGAAGTTGAGACTGCACAAGTCCAAAAAAGAATTGCCATTGGTCAAAACAGAATCACAGCCGAGATGCCCACTCGGCTTATCGTATTGGCAAAATAAGAAATTGCAAAAACTAAGTGCATAAGAACTTGAAAAGAGGAACATGGCATGGGTTCCCTAGAGGATCAATCAAAACAAAAATGATGTGCATGCTTCTATTGCAACAAGTACAATAAAAGTGAAGGAAGAGAAGGATGCAAGCAACAAACAATTAAGCCGAAGGTGTGCATCACAACATCAAAATCTTTGGTTAGCACATCATCCATTTTCTTCAACCATGCCATTGATGCCTTTGCCATGGAATTCATCCCTAGGTATGATCAATTACCCTCCATGGATTTATTTTGATCCGTGGATGCAACATAATTTTCTATATCATGAGAGGGTATTACCAAATCACTATACATTTGGTTAGTTACATTTTTGTTGCTAATACAAAGGGGCCAAAATATTTTATTGCTATTTCATTTGTTTATTTTGGCTATACATACTTTAGTGGGTGAATTCTACATGGACCTCATGGTAATGGCCGGTATTTATCTATCGCCCTAATAATATATCTAAGAATGGCCGGTGTGGTATTCTAACATCGTCCTTAGTTTGAGTAGACGTTGAGATAAGTGCTTGCATAGAAATCTATAAAATTGATCCCATTGAAGATATTATGCATAGACCAATTCACCAAAACTGCAAAGTGGACTTACGTTTTGATTGGGTGTGCTTTGGCTTATTAGTTTTCAGAATTTACGTAAAGCCAAATCATGGTTGATTTTATTATTGAGCATCATATTGACATAATGCATAATACTGATTTTAGCTTTATCTCTCTAGTACCATGGTGTTTATATTTTGATGGTTAAATTTGTAGCAATGGCCAAGGTGTTGGTGTTGTTTATAGATCTCCTTATGGTGCTATTCTGTGAAGCCTCATGCCGCTTAAAATATTTATGCACAAATGATCAAAGCCGAATATGCATTGTTATTCGGATTGGAGCTTTTCCTTGCTATAGGTGATGTACATAGTGAGGCTTTTGGTGATTTGTTATTAGTATAGTGCAACAAATATCCAAGGGTTATCAATGTTTTGACGAATCATTTTTAGTTTATCTTGAGATATGTCTAGACATAAAATTTACCTTGGGTTGTTTTAACATTTGTCATATATCTAGACATGACAATTGGAGAGAGTTGGCATAGCAAGCATCCGGTTACCATGTTGGTCATGGTGTATTGCACATCTATCAATAGCTGATCCTTATTCTTGCCAACATAGGTAAGGCCGAATTGGAGCTCACCACCTCGGCCACTAATGAAACTTTTATGCAGGCAAAGCAAGGATTGGAGGAAGTTCATTCTTGCTTATCTGGAAAATCCTAGCGAAAGGGTGAATAATATAGTTTAGAGGATGGCTTTGAGATACATATATATGGAACCTTATCATCGGATTGTTATAGAAGTTGAGAAGTTTCACCCGAGTTTGCATCAAGAGGTTTAAACAAGCAATGACCGATATAAACTTATCGTCATAAAAGCATATAAATGGCCTATGGAGTGTTGACATCATCCTTAGAACCAGCACGGAAGAAGTTATTTTTCAGCACACCAGCTTTGCTGAAAAATACGGGGGCATCTGTTGACGCTCAAAAGTGGCACAATCATAGAGAGTAGCTTTAAGTTATATCAAGACTAATTCAAACTTATGATTGGAGGTCACCTCCGGATGGCTCTCTTTCAGAAGATCGAGATGGATATGAACATGGTATAAAACGGAGCTCTTATGCAATAGTTATGACAAGTTCTGAGATGCTCATGTTGACACCAGATTAAAGAATGACATGAAACTCTATTAATATGGCCTCCGATGGAAAATGTTTCAACACAAAAATTGTGCGTCTCGTCGAAATGGTTGATTTCGATATAAAAGTCGTCCCAATCCGAGTTCGTATGCAAAAGTTAGAGCCATCGGAATGCAGCCCTGGCAGGAGGCAAAATATGGCGCGCCCCACCAGACACCTGTCTGATGGGTAGCGCCACCAATCAGCTATTTTACGTGAGAGATTCGGCCCTCAAGATGGCTTCGAGTCAAAAAATATTCAACATGAAAGTTGTTCATCTCGTCGAAAAGGTCAAATTTGCTTTTGGGCTGATATTCATCCGAGGTCGTTTGTGGCCTTTCGGATCTAAAAACCGAACTGATGTTCCAGACTTACGTAAATCCGAGTTCGGTTAATTTTGAAAAGTTTTGGACGTGATTTGGAGTCCTTTTCTTGTACAGGAAGTCCATCCGCCTCTTATATACCTAAGAGATGACGGCCGATTGAACAACACACAATCGATCAATTCATTTACCACTTTTTATCTTTATCTTTTTCCCCCTTTGTTCTTCTTCTTCCTCGTTCTTCGTCTATTCTTCTTATTGCAGGGCGGCGAACCTCGAGGCCCTAGGGGCGATGTGACGCCCGGATAATTAAGCTACAGTGAACCCCTGCTAATGATGCCATGTCACCGCGATTACTGTTGTTAACCTCATGATGATTCAAAACCAATTCAAAATTCAAATTTAAAATAAAGTCAAACAATAAAAGTTTTCGAATGTCAAAACTAAAAAGTACAAAGTGTGATAGTTAAATCATAAATAATATTGGTGAAGAAACCATATTTTTATAATGAGTTTAAATGCACTAAATTAATTAAAACAACAGCAAAATCAATTAATTAAATGCCTTTTTCAATTAATAAAATATTAAACTATTTTATTTAGTTGCCCAAATTATTGTGGCAGTAGTATATTTATTAATGCTAATTTAGGTGATAGTTCTAATTTTTATAGAACTAAATTTAAAAAGCAACTAAACGAAACAGAAGAGAAATAATGAAATATAATAAAAGGAGAGAGAGAAGCCCCCTGGCCAACTGGGCCAAACGGCCCAGCCGGCCAGCCCACTAACCAAGCCGGCCCACCCCACTCCCCCTTATCCCCTGGGCGACCGAACCCTAGCCCCACCGACGCCCCCACTTCCCCCTCGCTCCCCACGTTCCCCCCCTCCCCGATCCAGATCTGGATCGGGGGACGAACCGCCGCCGCCGCCGCCTGAAGGCCTCCCCGTCGCCGGACCACCCCGCCGTCGCTGCTCGTTGCCCGGAGCTCCTCCGCCTCGTCGCGCCGACCCCGACTCCTCCCTGAGCCCGCTTTGCTCAACTACAGAGCTCGGTGAGCCCTGGCCCCCTCCTTCTCCTCTTCCCCTCCGCCCCGTAGTCGTCGTTGTCGGCCGTGCCTGCTCGCCTCCCCCTTCTGCTCACCGCTGTGAGCTGCTGCTGCCACCCGCCGTCACCCGCGTGCTTCCGCAGCTTCGCCCGACCCTCGCCCTACGGCCACCCCGCCGTGCACAGCACCCGCGCGTGGCCTCGGCCTCGCTCGCCGCTGGCGCTGGCGCCGTCCGCGCCACAACTCCGACGCCCGCCTGCCTCGCCGCGCGCCGTCCCGCTCGCTCGCCTCGGCCACCCATCACCGCGCCCGTGCTGTCCCTGCCCGCGGTCACCGCACATTGCGCGCGCCCGCAACCGCGCCGAGCCGCGCCCGCCGTGCTGCTTCTCCCCGACGCCTGCTCCCCATGCTTCGTCTTCTCCGCCTCTCGCGCAAGCTCGCGCCCGCCACCGCGCGCCCCCGACTGCCGCGGCTCCTTCTCGTCCGCCACGAC
Organism: Thinopyrum elongatum; assembly: GCA_011799875.1. Taxonomy (NCBI): domain Eukaryota; kingdom Viridiplantae; phylum Streptophyta; class Magnoliopsida; order Poales; family Poaceae; genus Thinopyrum; species Thinopyrum elongatum. Next base: position 151,843,636 of record CM022300.1, on the reverse strand, counting down.
CTCGCCGCACTCGCTCGAGTTCCCCTGCGGTCCCGCCTTCGCCCTCGCGCCTACCCGCGTGCTCGCGCTCGGCCGTGACCGCTTCGGCCGTCGCTCACCCGCATCGACCGCCGAGGCCCCCTGCCCGCCGTCGCCTTGCTCGCTGCGCGCCGTCGCCGGCCACCGCAGCCACCACCCGGAGTTTGGTCTCCACCCGGGTTCGCCCGTTTGCCCGCTGCCTAGTGCCCGCTAAGGCCCTGGGGCCTCTGACGAATGGGTCCCGCCCCACTAGGCCTATGACACGAGGGGCCCACGCCCCTTAGAATGAGTAATAAAAAAATAGTAATTAAAATAATTAATTAATCTAATTAATCCTTTTAATTAATCTGTTAACTACCTAATTAGTCTAACTACAACTGTTAGTTAACTAGGCAGACAATGACAGGGGGCCCACCCCTGTTGACCAGTCAAAGTTTGACTGGTCAACTGGGTCCCCATGGTCCCACATGTCAGCCAGAGTACATTTTTGTGTACACTATGCTGGGTACATCTAGCAATTCGACATTTAATTTTCGAATTAAAACAATTTAGAAAATGAATTAAAACTTTAAAAATTAATATAAAATAATCCGTAACTCGGATGAAAATACTTTGTACATGAAAGTTGCTCAGAACGACGAGACGAATCCGAATACGCAGTCTGTTCGTCCGCCGCACGTCCCTAGCATAGCGAGCATGCAATAATCCACCTCCGTTGCGTCTGCCCAAAAACGTCAAACACCGGGAATACTTTCCCGGATGTTTCCCCCTTCGCTAGTAGCACCTAGTACTGTGTTAGCTCACCCTAGCACCGCTAAATGTCATGTCATGCATCTTAATGCATCTATTTGCATTGTATTCATTGTTTCTTCCTCCTCTTCTCTCCGGTAGACTACGAGACTGACGCCGCTGCTGCCCCGATCGACTACGGTGTTGACGACCCCTCCTTCTCGACCAAGCTTCCAGGCAAGCCAACCCCCCTTGTTCATCCCGATATCACCTACTCTTTCCCTCTACTGCTTGCATTAGAGTAGTGTTATTGTTTCATCGGTTTGATCCTATATTGCTGCATAGCCTGTCCTTGTTCCTACTGTTGTTGATACATTACCTGCAATCCCATATGCTTAGTATAGGTTGCTAGTTTATCATCAGTAGCCCTACATTCTTGTCCGTCTGCCATGCTATACTATTGGGCCGTGATCACTCGGGAGGTGGTCACGGGTATATACTATATACTATCACACTACTTATGTTACTGTTCGGATGTGGGGGCTGAAGGGGCAGGTGGCTCCATCCAGGTTGTGATGGGCCTGGGTTCCCGACAGCCCCCGCGTGATTCTTTGAGACAGAGCGACAGAGCAGGTTGTGCCACCTAGGAGACAGGTGGGCCTGGTCCCTGGTCGGCGTCCGCGGATACTTCAAATAACATGCTTAACAAGATCTGGGTATTTGATCTGAGTCTGGCTATTAGCCTATACACACTAACCAACTACGCGGGAACAGTTATGGGCTCTCGACGTCGTGGTATCAGCCGAAGCCTTCTAGACATCAGCAGTTGAGCGGCACGCGCCGGATTGGACTGGAACACCTGCTCTTGTATTAGGGAGGCTAGGCCTGCTTCCGGCCGCCCTCGCAACATGCAGGAGTGAAATGGGCGATGGGCCCAGACCCCTGCGCGCTTAGGATTTAGACCGGCGTGCTAACCTCTCTGTTGAGCCTAGGTAGTGCTGCAACGTGTTGATCTTCCGAGGCCGGACATGACCCAGGAAAGTGTGCCCGGCCAGAGGGATCGAGCGTGTTGGCTAATGTGGTGCACCCCTGTAGGGAAGTTTATCTATTCGAATAGCCATGTCCCTCGGTGAAAGGACGACCCAGAGTTGTACTTCGACCTTATGACAACTAGAACCGGATACTTAATAAAACACACCCCTTACAAGTTCCAGATACAACCCGGTGATCGCTTTCCCATAGGGCAACGAGGGGAGGATCGTCGAGTAGGATTATGCTATGCGATGTTACTTGATGCTGCACTTGCACTCTCTTCTACATGCTTCAAGATGGAGGCTGCCAGAAGTGTAGTCTTCGATAGGCCTAGGTATCCCCCTCTTATTCTGGCATTCTACAGTTCAGTCCACAGGTACTACCCATTTCATTGATACCAATGCATATGTAGTGTAGATCCTTGCTTGCGAGTACTTTGGATGAGTACTCATGGCTGCTTTGCTCCCACTTTTTCCACCTTTCCATTCTTCTCGGATGTCGCAACCAGTTGCTGGAGCCCAGGAGCCAGATGCCACCGTCGACGATGACTCCTACTACACCGAGGGTGCCTACTACTACATGCAGGCGGCCGACGACCAGGAGTAGTTAGGAGGATCCCAGGCAGGAGGCCCGCGCCTCTTTTGATCTGTATCCCCAGTTTGTGCTAGCCATCTTATGGCACCTTGTTTAACTTATGTCTGTACTCAGATATTGTTGCTTCCGCTGACTCGTCTATGATCGAGCATTTGTATTCGAGCCCTCGAGGCCCATGGCTTGTAATATGATGCTTGTATGACTTATTTGTGTTTAGAGTTGTGTTGTGATATCTTCCCATGAGTCCCTGATCTTGATCGTACACGTTTACGTGCATGATTAGTGTACGATTGAATCGGGGGCGTCACAGGCAATCAGGTCGATCTAGGGCAACCCATTTCCACCGCGCGCCCTGACAGGGTCCCTTCCAGGCGTGTGTGGTTTCGGGTCTGCAAAAGCGCCCGCCGGATTGCTTGCGTACCGCGCTTCCAGACGGGTCTCCTTCGACGTGAGCTGCGGTGCATCACCCCCAGCATCGATGGTACACGGATATGTGTTCGTGTGCGAACACCATGTAACTCTGGAATTTGAACCTTGTAATATTTCGGGTTTTTGTGGTACAATCGTTGAAATGGCATCGTATGAGACTCGTATATTGGTAGTACTATTTTGACCTTAATATGTAATAGACTTAGATTTTATTAACCATTCACGACCAGGGATCCAGCCAGAAGCAGAGCAATGGCAAACATCATCGCAACAAGATGTAGATGATTAGATGCTCGTTTCTCCTAGTTTAGTATGCATGTAATTGCTTACTTTGGTGTGTGGAAATGTTATGTGTGTAGTCACTTATGTAATTGTATGCTTAATTTGGTCATGTAAAGCTGTTCTTATAAGTATATATGTTGATATTCTGTAGACAGAGCATATCGCACACGGACCACACTAGGTAACCCGTTGGTCATGAATTCATCAATTGCAGACGGTTGTATACCAGCAAGCGTTTGCCCACAACACACACGGCTTATTCCTTCACAAATAGCTCGGGTGGATCAAATGTATGCCATGTATTGCACACGCAACTCTAATCTGATTCGTGCTTGATGTCTCCGACATCGTTCGCACAGTTCGTCTTATTTTGCCACGTATCACTGTGCCGGCCTCTGCTTGCGCCCCTCGGCACACTCTGCTCATCGTTAGGCTCCGCGGCGTGCTCTGCTCGTGTCCGTCGACGCGCTCTGCTCGCGTACCTCCATGCGCTCGGCTTGTGGACAGCTTTTCCTTGCGTGTTCAACTGCTATATGCATATATATGGTTGCTCGCTGTTGAGGCGACCGCGGAGCGCTCTGCTTGTGTCCCTGCGCACGCGCTCTGCCAGCGGTTGGGGCCTGCGCATGATCACGTTGGGGGCCCCATATGCATGCGGTTGCATCACGCGCATCGCCACGATGCAGTTACGTGCGGCACGATGGAGTTATGCGCTGCAATTTAGAACTGCTATCCGGGGGTGCGGATATTCCAGGCCGTCCGGCTTCCCCATTAATTCCCGCGGCCATTATAACCTTAGTCTCTTCAACCTCTCGATCTTGCCCCACAACACAACAAGCACACCCATGACGACACATACAGAGAGGATATCTAGAGGCGCTCCAATGGAGTTCGGCGAGCATAAAGTGGAGACCCACACGAGGGAGACGGATATCTCGGTGGTGTACACCAAAGAACCGGCCTTGGTGGACGACTACATCAACACCGTGGAGCAGTTGCTTGCTCGATTCAAGTACAAGGTGGTCGACATCGACCTCCAGTACACCGACGGTCATCCCGGCAAAGATCAGAAGGTTGCCGTCGCCTAGTTGTGCGTGCGCAATCATGTCCTCATCTTCCACTACTGCATGGCCACCGAGCCTTGCGACCGTTTCGCCAGGTTTGTCAATAGCACCGACTACAAGTTCACTACAGTGGAAACCTGCAATGATGTAAAGGAGCTCAAGGTTACGGGCTTGGCCTACAAGAGCCTTGTCGAAATCCGTGACCACTACAGGGTCTGGGGTAGCACGAAGAAGGACTCCCTGGTTGAACTCACCTCGGCCATCATCGATCCCTACTACGAAAAGATGAAGCAGGATGCCAAGAGAACAAATCCCGTATCCTGGCACGGGGCCTGGACGCGGCAACTGGATGAACCTCACCTCAGGTTCGCCACCAAGAGAGCGTGTACACATGCTACGAGATGCACAGGCGGATCGTTGACATGAGGAACTGCCTCGTTACCGAAATCGATGAGGCCGGATTGAGCCACAAGCAGAGTAGTAACGGCAAGCGTCCCAAGAAGTAGTTGTGATCAGATGATAGTTTATCCTAGTTAATTATGCATGTAATATATAGTTGACTTTGGTGTGTGGAAATGTCATGTGTGTAGTAGCCACCTATGTAATTATGCATGTAATAGTTTACTTTGGTGTGTGCAAATGTCATGTGTGTAGTAGCCACCTATGTAATTGGATGTTTAATTTGGTTATGCAACCATGTCCTTATAAGTGTGTATATATATATATATATATATATGTTGTTGTTCTGTATGCAATCCCAACGCACAACGCACACGTCTTATTAGCAGCAATCATCTATGTTATTATCGGTCTTCACACACATTTCTGATTACAGAACTGTTTGCCGCGTATCACACACATCTAGTTAAATTGAACCGTTTCTGTTATCTTGGCTCAACGCAAATAGTTCATCCGAGTGAACTATTTTCCCTCTATCGCACACACCTTGATCTGGCAGACCGTTTCTTTTGTTCCGCCTAATCACAAACAGTTCATCCGAGTGAACCGTATGCCGTATATCGCACACACCTTCATCTGGTTGCCCGTTTATGTTCTTCTGCCTCATCGCAAACAGTTCACTGAACTGAACAGTATGCCCCGCATCGCACACACAACTAAATTCTGAACCGTGTTTGATGTATCCGCCATCACAAACGTTTTGCATCTTTTTTGATGGTTTTTTTACATCACCGTTTGCGATTAATACATCGCAGACAGTTTTATCGAAGGGTCTCTGATCATAGTGTCGCGTTAGCAGCATCCTGCAGTAGTGTTAGTCTTATAGTTTTGCATATCTATGTTGTAGATCAACGGCCTGAGCTACCGTTCCCCTGAATTTTAATGCGTTCCTAGAGAAAGCTAAGTTGAAAGATGATGGTAGCAACTACAAGGACTTGGTCTGTAACTTGAGGATTATCCTCATTGCTGCATAGAATAATTATGTCCTTGATGCACCGCTAGGTGACAGACCTGCTCCAGGAGCTGATGCAGATGTTATGAACATCTGGCAAGCTCGATCTGATGACTACTCAATAGTTCAGTGAGCCATGCTTTACGGTTTAGAACCGGGACTTCAAAGACGTTTTGAACGTCATGGAGCATACGAGATGTTCCAAGAGTTGAAGTTAATATTTCGAGCAAATGCCTGGGTTGAGAGATATGAAGTCTCCAACAAGTTCTATAGCTGCAAGATGGAGGAGAACAGTTCTGTCAGTGAACACACACTGGTACAGCGAGGTGCTATACAAATGGTTTTTAACCCCTTTCCATGATGGCGTTTTGAACTGTCGCCTAGTGAGTGACTGCGATAGGGGGGGGGTCCTTCCCACACGACCCAGAAACCATCAGGGATAGGCCCTCCGGTCACACACGCTCGGCAAAATGAGGTCGTGTGCGAACGGCGAGCGATCAAATATGGTTATACAGGTCCAATCGGTTCCGGTAGTAAGTACATCCCACACAGTCAGTCCCAAACAAACGTTTCTGTTTGTTATGTACATTCCACACAATCAATCCAAGGAATACGTTTTCGTTCTTTTGTACATCCCACACAGTCAATCCAGGGAAAACATTTCCGTTCGTATGTACATCCCACACATTCAATCCAGGGAAAACGTTTCCGTTTGTATATACATCCCACACAGTTTTATGTATAGCCTCGTGTGTGATAGGTGTAACTATCACACACGCTCTGCCTCGGTTAACCGTTTGCTTTTATTCAACTACATCACACACAATTTGATGAAGAAAACTGTATGACATTGGGCTATCCATCACAAGCGCTTTTACTGCTAGAACCGTTTGCAAAGTTCCATGACCCATTTAGCAGGTTTATTAGTTTACAAGTAATAATTCCAGTATTACGCAAATTCACATTTCATATCGAACAACTGTTTGCCAATTTCATATCAGGCACATAAATATATTTTAACATCATAGTACGATAGCTACCTGAAAATAGAACAGTACATCATATAGCTAGTTCACCTTCATAAGAACAATATTAGAACAATATATTCATTTCCCTAATCGAGATCATCCAGGCTCGTCTTATCCACCTCTACTTTCAGTTCAGTAAGAACCTGTTTTGCACTGGCCAACTAGGAAAGTGCCTCCTCCTTCGCCAACACCATCTTAGCAAAGTCTAATTTAAAAAAATCTGAGCTCATTCTCCATCTTCCTCTTTTTATCCCGCATCTTCAAATATTCTTCAGCGTTGACGACACTTTCTCTAAGCCTACCTCTGTTCTATTCCTCATACATGCTCTAGAGCTTTGCTAGGCATATCTTCAAAGACTGTGGCCACTCTTGATCAACCCACTCTAGGTAAGAACACTTCCGTTCATCCTATAATATTTAAAACTATATCAGTAACAATTGTAGGGGAAATGGGTTTCTAGCAACATAGAAAATCACCAAATACATATTTTGAAAAACTAAAGAAACAGGTTAAGTATGACATATCTTCTCAAAAAGATCAATGTGCAAATGAATTGATTGCTACTGAGACAACAACCAAATTCTGAAACATCAGAAGCTATAATTAACTACAACAACGCTACAAGTTCTTAGTCATGTACTATAAATAACAAATTGAACATTTTATGAGGAAGCTAAATATAACTGCAACAGCATAGCGACAGTGTTTGGATGACGGCAAATTGATACTAACAGGTGTGTACATGCACAAATTTAGTAACATAGAACTAATAGCACTAAGGCCGTCCACTATGTATGCCAAAACCGGTGTAAAGACAACTGTTACTACATTTGGCACCGGTGCCCTACACTGGCGAGCCGATGCAGCGGGAAAAAATTAGGGACCCTGACTCCGGAGCACCTAGTTGCTCTGATGCCCAATTCCTTCGTGCCATAAAGATTTAGTATTTTACTGCTTGGCTGCTCGGATGTGTGGACCAAAGTGGGCTGCACAAACTGTTGAAGCGTTGCCAAATAATTTTCTAATGGCACCGCTGATGAGATGGAAACATTTTTAGATACTAGGTACAAACTGTGACACTGTCTTAACATCCAGAATAACATAGCACAGTGACAGTGTCTAAATCACATCTAACAAATGAATTGTAACAACGAAAGTGGGGCTAACCTTCTCTGCACATGCCAGAAACATCCTCCCACTTTCCACAGATTCAAACGCAACTAGCTTCATGCATGGAGATTGATGGTGACAACGAGCAAGCAGATCTTCAGCCACCCCGCTCCATTCATTGCAACTGATGGTCCTAGGGAGCTACAAGAGGAAGAAATGATTCAAATCGACCACCGGGTTAAAATCCTCCATTCCAAGTCATAACCCGAGAGAGAGAAGAGAGGCATACCCGGGTGCTAAAAGATTCATCGGAGGAGGAGGAACCGCTGGAGAGGTCATTGAAGAAGACCATGGCGGCCCCGACGGTAGGATGCGAGACGGCGAGAGCGAGGAAGCAAGCGAGGAAGTGGATATAGCTTTGGAAGGAAGGAAGGAGGAAACAGGGGAAATGTGACTTGTGATCGGGGAGAAAAGGGAGTGGGAGGGGGGGGGGTGGGGCTAGATATTTCGGCGGTAGGCCAAATTTTTTGAAATGTGGAGGGAAACTTTGCGCGCGGTGCCGCCGGACACCATTCACTTTGAACGATTGTGTGCATCACAAATGATTCTTCTGCTTTACACGCATGGGATGAGTTTGATAATTCAAATTTTGGTGGAAATTTCCCTGGGTACCGTCCTCATCCATGTCATTGCATAATTTAACATCGCTTACTAATTTGGGCACACAAAAGAGCGTACAACACACAGACCACACTTACTGAATCGAGCAATTTTAGTAATTAAACAGAGCCAGTTAACCTGAACATTGCTCTAACAAAAGACCAGCATTAAAAACAAAGCCTAAGTACGCATAATTTTAACAAAGCCGCCGCCGCGCCGGCCTATGCATCACCGGTGTGAGATGAGACGTCGATGACTTGTCCTGGGGACATGCCGCCGTTGGTGGACTCCGCGTCCCCCTGCTGAAGTCGACCGCATCCTCGTCCTCATCCTCGGCGCCGCCCTCAAGGTTATAGTACTCGTAGTAGTGGTTGCGCTAGAGCTCGTGTTGGTACTCCACCGCCGATTCCTCGATGGACAGACTCTTCTCTACCTCGACCTCGGCCACACGCAACTCCTCCTCCCGGTGCTCCTCGATCTCCGCCGCCTCCTGCATCTCCAGCTCCCGCTCAGTGATCTCATGAGGAAACAGGTGCTCCATGGCCACCGCCGCCTTTTCGGACGTGGGTTGCATGCTGGATTTCCGAGGTGGCCTGGAATATCTTGGTGTGTGCGTCCTCGATCTTGGTGTGGATGGCCTCAACCCGGGCCAGCGCGACATAGGTGGCACGGACGGTAGCTCGAGCGCTCTCAGCATTTGCAGCCGCCGTCGCAACAGCTGCTGCAGCCGTCTCGGCTGCTGCAGCTGCCCTATCAGCTGCCACAGAAGCCCTCTTGGTGGATGCGGCCACGCTCAATGCAGATGTGGCAGCACTCTCGGCGTAGGTGGTCGCGCTCTCGGCGCAGGCGGCGGCGCTCGGGGAGGACGCGGCCATCGTACGGGCCCTCACGAAGCGTTTCCACGGCGTCATCTTTGCAAGAAGGGGTTGCGGGAATGGGGATCGGGATTCATGGATTCGGGGGTTGCCGGCACTGGAGCAGACAAGCCGGCGAAGCTTAAGGAGGAAGACTTAAATAGACCCACAAATTTTCATCGCAAACGGTTCCTAAAAAAAACTGTGTGTGATGCTGTTGATATTTTTTGTTAGCTGTGAAAGACGAATTTGGAGTAAAGTGGCAACGGATGGTGTTTTAAATGTAAGAGAAAATTTGTATTACTAATACAACTGTCATGTCAAAAATTGTAAAATTTCAGGGGTCATTTGACCTTTTAAGACATTTTAAGTGATTTTCTCGCCATTTAATGACCGTAATTCAGATTTGAACTACATCTACATGCAATGGCTAACCATAACGGTTTGAAAAATCATATTTGTGTACTTGTGTGCGAGTTAATTCCATGTGCAGTAAATTGGAAGGAATTTTCAAACATATTGGTGTCACGGCCTGGACACATGCATGGAGTGCCATGGCATTTAAATTCCAAAAAATTAAAAAATGATCAGAAACACATGAAACCTTGCTTGATGTAATGTCATGCCACCAAGATGATGTGGTAAAAAATTTGGCATGTTTGATGAAAGTTTGGACACACACCCCTCACAAACCGGAGCAACTCATTAGAAGGCTCGTGGCTCCGAGAGGGAACAATGCATGTTTGATGACGAACGGGGGATAGCTTCCTCTCACGGCCTTCAAATTTTTCTACATTTAACGTGCACTAATACAACTGTCATGTGAAAATTTGGAAAAGTCTAGGGGTCAGTTGACCTTTTTAAGACATTTAAGTGATTTTCTAGCCATTTAATGACCATAATTCAAATTTGAACTACATCTACATGCAACGGCTAACCATAACGGTTTGAAAAATAATATTTGTGTACTTGTATGCGAGTTAATTCCATGTCCAGTAAATTGGAAGGACTTTTCAAACATATTGGTGTCACGGACTGGACACATGCATGGAGTGCCATGACATTTAAATTCCAGAAAATTAAAAAATGATTAGAAACACATGAAACCTTGCTTGATGTAATGTCATGCCACCAAGATGGTGTGGTAAAAAATTTGGCATGTTTGACGAAAGTTTGGACACACACCACTCACAAAATGGAGCAACTCACTAGAAGGCTCGTGGTTCCGAGAGGGAACAATGCATGTTTGATGACGAACAGGAGATAGCTTCCTCTTACGGCCTTCAATTTTTTTCTACATTTAACGTGCACTAATACAACTGTCATGTGAAAAATTGGAAAATTCTAGGGGTCATTTAACCTTTTTAAGACATTTAAGTGATTTTCTAGCCATTTAATGACCATAATTCAAATTTGAACTACATCTACATGCAACGGCTAACCATAACGGTTTGAAAAAAAAAATCATATTTTTGTACTTGTGTGCGAGTTAATTCCATATGCAGTAAATTGGAAGGAATTTTCAAACATATTGGTGTCACGGCCTGGACACATGCATGTAGTGCCATGCCATTTAAATTCCAAAAAATTAAAAAATTATCAGAAACACATGAAACCTTGCTTGATGTAATGTCATGCCACCAAGATGATGTGGTAAAATTTTTGGCATGCTTGATGAAAGTTTGGACACACACCCCTCACAAACCGGAGCAACTCACTAGAAGGCTCGTGCTTCCGAGAGGGAACAATGCATGTTTGATGATGAACGGGAGATAGCTTCCTCTTACGGCCTTAAAAAAATTCTACATTTAACGTGCACTAATACAACTGTCATGTGAAAAATTGGAAAATTCTAGGGGTCATTTGACCTTTTTAAGACATTTAATTGATTTTCTAGCCATTTAATGACCATAATTCAAATTTGAACTACATCTACATGCAACGGCTAACCATAACGGTTTGAAAAATCATATTTTTTTGTACTTGTGTGTGAGTTAATTCCATGTGTAGTAAATTGGAAGGAATTTTCAAACATATTGGTGTCACGGCCTGGACACATGCATGTAGTGCCATGCCATTTAAATTCCAAAAAATTAAAAAATGATCAGAAACACATGAAACCTTGCTTGACGTAATGTCATGCCACCAAGATGATGAGGTAAAAAAATGGCCTGTTTGACGAAAGTTTGGACAGACACCCCTCACAAACCGGAGCAACTCAGTTGAAGGCTCATGCTTTCAAGAGGGAACAATGCATGTTTAATGATGAATCGACGATAGCTTCCTCATATGGGCTTCAAAAAAATTGTACAGTTAACATGCACTAATACAACTATCATGTAAAAATTTGGAAAATTTCAGGGGTCATTTGATCTTTTTAAGACATTTAAGTGATTTCCTACCCATTTAATGACTGTAATCCAAATTTGAACTACATCTACATGCAGCAGCTAACCATAACGGTTTGAAAAAAAATCATATTTGTGTACTTGTGTGCGAGTTAATTCCATGTGCAGTAAATTGGAACGAATTTTCAAACATATTGGTGTCACGGCTAGGACACATGCATGGAGTGCCATGGCATTTAAATTCCAAAAAATTAAAAAATGATCAGACGATGTAAATATCTGGTGTTCAAAAAAGAAAATGAAAAGATTTGGCAAGACAACTGAGCCCCACACGATTCGCACTCTATTTCGCGCCTCGAGGTTTGGAAGGTGAGTGGCGCGGGTTATTAATCAGACAGGGTTCTGTATTGGAAACCGTCAGCTATTAAGTTCACACACGGATTTTGCTGCGGGAATCATGTGTAATTCAAACTACAGTACTCGCAAATTCCGGCGACCGCCGTGTGTACTGTTTCCGTCGATCTAGATTCCGGCCACCAATAAATACTACCTTCCTCATGTCGTCCTGCTTGCATTCTCATCTACATCCTCCCCTCGCTCGCCCTCTCTCTCTCTCTCAAATCTCTGCCATGGCACCGCCTATCTGCCCACGTGCCGACAAGGAGGCATCACCCCCCGAGGATGCTCAGTCGAAGAGGGGCGCCGAGGAGGACCCCTACACGCTGCCGGACGAGGTTGCGCCGGACCCCCCAACTTTGGAGTGGTTTTTGGGTGAGTACAATCTTTGTCTGTGGAAGTCGCTGCCGTCGGCTGAGAAAGCCAGGCAAGTGGCGTTCAAGGAGGAGATGGCAGAGGAGGAAGCCAGGTACCGGGCGGCCTGTGAAGCCCGTGATGCCGCTTGGAAAAAGGAGGCGGTGGAGCTTTGGTGGCGGGCTCATCATCGTGCGGAGGAGGTCTACGAAGACGGGTACTTCGCGAGGAAGGTCAAAGGCGCTAGGCGCCTCATCGCTGTGTGGAGGTGGGCCGATAAGCTCTAGCATGCCACCGACGAGGAGCTTCGGTGGGCACCCAACGAAATGGCAAGATCATTCGCGCTCGTCCGCCAGCAAGAGGCAGATCGGTACGTCAAGCGCTGCAAGGCGGAGGAGGCAGAGTACTGCCTCCGCGCTGGGAAGATGCCGCGCACCAGGGAGCTACTGGCGAGGGGCTGCCGGAATACTGCCCCTAGGAGGGATTATTAGTTGTAGTATTGTTCATTTTCAATTTTATGCATTGTACCTAGTAGTTAAGTATCATCACGTATATGCGATGATATTATATATATTCTGTGATGAACTAATGAACAATTAATATATATTATGAATTCCATTTTCTATCTGTTTTTGTATACTAATTTGTATCTAGCTATTATCATCCACATATACAGAATGGAAAGCATATACACACACATTGAAACAAAACATATAAGAACGGAAAATAGAGTACACACATTGAAACAGAGCAATATTATGATTGATGTGAATACATAGCAATCCACGTCAAAACGTCTCAACAAAATAAAACACGTCCATGAGACCATGACCAACAGCCCTTGCCTACGGTAGCTCTTGGCTCTGCCTGAACTCGGGCAGGCGTTCGTCCAAGCGGTCGACACGCTCGCGGTACATCTGGAGCGCGATCTCGAGCTCCAAGTTGGCTATTTCATCAAAGATCACCAGCTCGAGGATGCGACAGCCATGTTCCTCTACTGCGCCCAGGTGGACACCTGGGCCAAGGAGGCGGTCGAGCCTAGCGACCAGCGCGTTGGCATCGAGCGGGCCGCGGACAAGGCGAACGGCACGACCCATGCGAATGGCGTGGCGGGCGTCCGGTGCAAGTACGGCGCGACCGGCCTCTGGTGCAAGTACGGCGTAGACGGCCTCTGTCCACTCCTGGCGAGGAATGGGGGTACTGATGGGACGTGTATCCAGCTGCGATGCCCTGTCAACAGCAGGCAAGCGCTGATGGATCCGCTCTTGCTGTGCGGCGTGCCGTGCCTGTCGCTCTGCGGCACTCCAACGGTCTCACTGTGCGGCGAGCCGCAGCCTATTGGCGCGGATGCGCCTAGCTTGCTCTGCAGCGCGCCATCGATCATATTGTGCAGTGAGCTGTAGCCTCTCGATGCTGACATGCCTATGTTTATCCGCGGCGCTGAAGCGCCATGCGCCAAGGGTCTGCTCAACCCTGGCGATGACGCGCATCACGACATCGTCCATCGTGTTGCCGGGGAGCGCTTCGGCCTCGATGGGCTGTGGCGCCTTCTTGTTTTCCTTGTCGAGGAGGTTGATGGCAGAGGCGGTGCTTTGGTGGCTTGGCATGCTTGGAAAAGGTGGATGTGCTACAGGCAGCGCTTGTTGCCTTCGTGCGTCGCGTGCCGCGTGCAATATCACTGGGTGGCGGTGGGAAACCGGTGAGGAAATGGCGGGAAATGGTGGCGTGTTCATAAAATGCCATTAATTAATGGAAACTTAGCATAGAAGGAACATCGAGCTAGCACGACGCATGCGGGCACATTGCCCGCCCAAGGCTATGATCCATATACTTGTGTGCCCAACAGAGCACACTATTCACAGTAAAGAATATTGTTCCGTTCATCCGAGTGAACTGTATGCCATATATCGCACACACATTCATCGGGCTGACCTTTTTTTTGTGTTGCCTAATCACAAACAGTTCATCCGAGTGAACTGTATGCCGTATATCGCACACACCTTCATCTGGCTGCCCATTTCTGTTGTTCCGCCTCATCACAAACAGTTTATCCGAGTGAACTGTATGCCATATACCGCACATGCCTCCATCTGGCTGCCCATTTCTTTTGTTCTGCCTCATCACAAACAGTTCATTGAACTGAACCGTATGCCCCACAACGCACACGCGACTAAAATCTGAACCGTGTTTGATGTATCCGCCATCGCAAACGTTTTGCATCTTTTTTGACAGTTTTTTTACATCACCGTTTGCGATTAATGCATCGCACACAGTTTCATCGAAGGGTCACTAATTGTAGTGTCGCGTTAGCAGCATCCTGCAGTAGTGACATACTCAAAGTGTATGGGTATCATAACCACTTGACTCAGCTGGGAGTTGATCTTCCAGTTGATAGTGTTATTGACAGAGTTCTTCAATCACTGCCACCAAGCTACAAAGGCTTTGTGATGAACTATAATATGCAAGGGATGAATAAAACGATTCCTGAGCTCTTCGCAATGCTTAAGGCCGCGGAGGTAGAAATCAAGAAGGAGCATCAAGTGTTGATGGTTAACAAGACCACTAGTTTCAAAAAAATTGCAAGGGAAAGAAAGGGAACTTCAAGAAGAATGGCAAGCAAGTTGCTACTCCCGGAAAGAAGCCCAAAGTTGGACCCAAGCCTGAAACTGAGTGCTTCTACTGCAAAGGGAATGGTCACTAGAAGCAGAACTGCCCCAAATACTTGGCGGATAAGAAGGATGGCAAAGTGAACAAAGGTATATTTGATATACATGTTATTGATGTGTACCTTACTAATGCTCGTAGCAGCGCCTGGGTATTTGATACTGGTTCGGTTGCTCATATTTGTAACTTGAAACAGGAGCTGCGGAATAAACGAAGATTGGCTAAGGACGAGGTGACGATGCTCGTCGGGAACGGTTCCAAGGTCGATGTGATCTCCATCGGCACACTACCTCTACATCTACCTTTGGGATTAGTTTTAGACCTCAATAATTGTTATTTGGTGCCCGCATTGAGCATGAACATTATATCTGGAACTTGTTTATTGCGAGACAGTTATTCATTTAAATCATAGAATAATGGTTGTTCTATTTATATGAGTAATATCTTTTATGGTCATGCACCCTTGATGAATGGTCTATTTTTGATGAATCTCGATCGTAGTGATACACATATTCATAATATTGATGCCAAAAGATGCAAAGTTGATAATGATAGTGCAACATACTTGTGGCACTACCGTTTAGGTCATATTGGTGTAAAGCGCATGAAGAAACTCCATGCAGATGGACTTTTGGAATCACTTGATTATGAATCATTACATGCTAAGCATGCCTCATGGGCAAGATGACTAAAACTCCGTTCTCTGGAACAATGGAGCGAGCTAATGACTTATTGGAAATAATACATACCGATGTATGCGGTCCGATGAGTGCTGAGGCACGCAGCGGGAATCATTATTTTCTGACCTTCACAGATGATTTGAGTAGGTATGGGTATATCTACTTGATGAAACACAAGTCTGAAACATTTGAAAAGTTCAAAGAATTTCAGAGTGAAGTGGAGAATCATCGCAAACAAGAAAATAAAGTTTCTACGATCTGATCGCGGAGGCAAATATTTGAGTTACGAGTTTGGCCATCATTTAAAACAATGTGGAATTGTTTCACAACTCATGCCACCTAGAACACCACAGTGTAATGGTGTGTCCGAACATCGTAATCGTACTTTATTGGATATGGTGCGTTCTATGATGTCTCTTACCGATTTACCACTATCGTTTTGGGGTTATGCATTAGAGACAGCCGCATTCACGTTAAATAGGGCACTGTCTAAATCCGTTGAGACGACACCGTATGAACTATGATTTGGCAAGAAACCTAAGCTCTCATTTCTTAAAGTTTGGGGTTGCAACACTTATGTCAAAAGGCTTCAGCCTAATAAGTTCGTACCCAAATCGGAGAAGTGCATCTTCATAGGATACCCTAAGGAAACAATTGGGTACACCTTCTACCACAGATCTAAAGGCAAGATCTTTGTTGCCAAGAATGGATCCTTTCTAGAGAAGGAGTTCCTCTTGAAAGAAGTGAGTGGGAGGAAAGTAGAACTTGATGAGGTAATTGTACCTTCTCTTGAATTGGAAAGTAGCACATCACAGAAATCTGTTCTCGTAATGCCTACACCAACTAGAGAGGAAGCAAATGATAATGATCATGAAACTTTAGATCAAGTTGCTACTGAACCTCGTAGGTTAACCAGAGCACGATCTGCACCAGAGTGGTACGGTAATCCTGTCCTGGAAGTCATGTTATTAGACCATGGCGAACCTACGAACTATGAAGAAGCTATGATGAGCCTAGATTCCGACAGAGGGCTTGAGGCCATGAAATCTGAGATAGGATCCATGTATGAGAACAAAGTGTGGACTTTGGTGGACTTCCCAATGATCGGCAAGCCATAGAAAATAAATGGATCTTCAAGAAGAAGACTGACGCTGATGGTAATATCACTGTCTACAAAGATCGACTTGTCGCGAAAGATTTTCGACAAGTTCAAGGAGTTGACTACGATGAGACTTTCTCACCCATAGCGATGCTTAAGTCCGTCCGAATCATGTTAGCAATTGCCACATTTTATGATTATGAAATCTGGCAAATGGACGTCAAAACTGCATTCCTTAATGGATTTCTTAAAGAAGAGTTGTATAAGATGCAACCAGAAGGTTTTGTCAATCCTAAAGGTGCTAACAAAGTGTGCAAGCTCCATCAATTCATCTATGGACTGGTGCAAGCATCTCAGAGTTGGAATATACGCTTTGATGAGGTGATCAAAGCATATGGTTTTATACAGACTTACGGTGAAGCCTGTATTTACAAGAAAGTGAGTGGGAGCTCTATAGCATTTCTAATATTATATGTGGATGACATATTGTTGATTGGAAATGATATAGAATTTCTAGATAGCATAAAAGGATACTTGAATAAGATTTTTTCAATGAAAGACCTCGGTGAAGCTGCTTATATATTGGGCATCAAGATCTATAGGGATAGATTGAGATGCTTAATAGGACTTTCACAAAGCACATACCTTGATAAAGTTTTGAAGAAGTTCAAAATGGATCAGTCAAAGAAAGGGTTCTTGCCTGTGTTACATGGTGAGAAGTTGAGTCAGACTCAAAGCCCGACCACTGCAGAAGATAAAGAGAAAATGAAAGTCATTCCCTATGCCTCAGCCATAGGTTCTATCATGTATGCTATGCTGTGTACCAGACCTGATGTGTGCCTTGCCATAAGTTTGGAAAGGAGGTACCAAAGTTGTAACATCCCAAATTTTCAATTTGGAATGTTATACATAGATCATTCACTGCATATCATATTTTATTGCATTTCGTTTTGCGATCCTCGAAAATTCTAAGCAACTCAAGGACCCACGGAGAGAGTTGGGGATTTCACCGTTTTCATATTTGAATTTTTCTCAAATATTGAAACAAGGATCAATTTGGTTTAACTATTTTTCTCTCCGAAAATATTTCATATTAAAAATATATGAGAGGAGATAATATGACTTCTCCAAAATAAATGGAATATTGGAGGAAAAATATTAAAATCAAATAAATAGTTTATTTGGATGTGTATTTGCAATTTTATTTGAATTTAGGAAAATTATGCGTTTTTCAAAATTGCATTAGAGTCCCAAATAAATGTTTACCTTGTCCGGTAGATTTTTAGAGGACGGGGAAAATTTATTTCGGGAATTTTGGAGTCCGTTTAGTATTTCTTTTATTTGTTTTTCTGCGTGGAATTATTAAAAAAAAAAAAACTTCACGGACGAACTGGGCCGAAGCCCAGCCGGCCCACACCGCCGCCGCCTGTCCCCGTCCCCGAGCCGGACTCCTCTAGGGAGTCCGAGCCGCCGGGTCGCTGCCCGTCGCCCATTCCCCCAAGCCGCCCCGGCCCCCCCTTAAATAGCCGCCCCCCCTCTCTTTTGACCCGCCCCGCCGAAGCCGCCGCCGCCGCCTGCCCTCGCAGCAGCAGCAGCAGCCGCCGCCGCCGCGTCCGCCGCTCGCCGCCGCCGCTGCAGCGCCGCCGCCGCACTCCGCCGCGCCGCGCCGCTGCACCGCGCGCGCCCCGCCCCGTCGCCTCGCCGCCGCACGCCGCTCGCCGCTGCCGCCGTCCCGCCGACCGCCGGAGGTAGCCGCCGCCGCCGTCGGTTTTCGTGAGAAAAACCGATCGGTTTTTTTTTTAGAAACCCTTGATGCGTTTTTTTTATTTTTTTGGTTCGTTCGGTTTTCCATCGGTTTAGTTATCAAGCGAACGCCCGTTCGTACGTTCGTTTTAACGAACGGTTTTCACCGTTTAACCGCAGACAGCGAACGTTCGTTCGTTAGTTTTTCGTTTTCTCGGATTTTTTCGCGATTATTTTCAATCGCGATTTCTGATCCGATTTTCGTTTTAGTATAACTTTTCGCTCGTTTGTCGGAATCAGGCGATTCAAGTGCCTAGATCTTCGTCTCGAAGCCCTCTTTCTGTTTAACCAACTTAAACAAGTTTTTGCTACTGTAAAATTTGACTTTAGTCCAGATTAGTAATCAAAGCTTGTTTCTTTCGCAGTTTGAGTTTCGTTGCTTTGTTTGATTTGATTCTTTTTGCAAACCAGAGTTCTTCAGTTGAACTTTCTGGTTAGATCTTCTTATCTGGGTTTTACCCATGCATCTTCGCTTGATTGCTTATGTATGCTATTGGTTGTTTGCGATAGAATTCCCGGAGTGCGAAGCGTGCTACTACGAGTCTCTAGGATTTGCAGATCGTCAGCAAGGCAAGTAACACATTGATCATACTTCTTCGTTACCCAGTTTTATGCATTAGTTTCGACCCTCAAATATTGCATGATTAGGATGTGATAACTGGTGGGTACTGGGAAGTAGATGATGAGGTAGAACCTATTGCCCTTTTAATAACAAACCCTTCGGAGTTACTTCTACGCTATGCTTATGTTGCCATGCTATGCTCGTAGACGTGGATTGGGTTTGAGTGTATCCATGACAGATGTGAGATTTTTTTAATGGTTCAACTTAAGGTGGCAACTTTAATACACATCTGGGTGGATTGCTTGTTTGGGCACCTGGGGTTATACCAGTGTTGTCCTAGGAGATCCCGGGGATATACCGTGTGATCCTCCTACGGTCCGCCACCCAGGCTCAAAGGGATCATGAGATTATTCATGCTAGAAACTTCCGTGTGCGGCCACAAGCTATTATGGGCTCTAGCATAGTTGAGTATGTTACATGACCTCTTTCAGTGGTAGGCTAGCAGATGTAGGGGAAAGTAGGTGTAACTGTCTACCCAGAGTAAAGAGTAAATGTTTCTGAAAGACTGTGTCTCGGTCATCCGTTTCTCAAACACCATGTAGTGCGAGAAATCCAACGGAGGAGATCGAGTCTTGTGGGGAAAAGTGCACAAACCTCTGCAGAGTGTACAAACTAGTCATGATTAGCCGTGTCCCCGGTTATGGACATCTTGAGTATCTGGTTCTTGGATTATCATATTGAATCCCATCACTCTAAATTAATTTGTTGGGATTAATGATTACTTTTAATTGGGATTGAGAGGGGGTTTTACCTTCTCAATGTTCAACAACCACCATGATAGTTAAATAAAATATATTCCTTTGTTGTAGGGAAAAATTGGCTTTTCGCAAAACAGTATAACCCTAGAGCTTTTCCACCAGCCAAATATGCATGTAGTATTAGCATATATTCTGTTCATTGCTCTACTGTGTTATATTGCCAGCATATTCCATGTGCTGACCCGTTTCGGGCTGCAACGTATCATGTTGCAGACTTTTCAGACGAAGAGTAAGGTGTGCTAGGTCGTTGTCGTGCACTCAGCTATGCCGTTGGAGTTGATGGACTCACCTTATCTTCCAAGCCTTCCGCTGTTATCTTATTTAGATGGCCTTAAGCCATATTTATTGTAATCAGTTCTCTTTTGAGACATTCGATGTAATAAGTGTGTGATTGCTACTCTGTTACAAATCCCTCAAGTACTGTGTGTGTCAGCATTACCGATCCAGGGATGACACTTGAACACAGAGATTCGATCCATTCGGGTCGGGTCGCTACAAAGATGGTATCAGAGCACACGCTGACTGTAGGACACGACCACTAAGAAAAGCCATAGGTCACTCTTCTCTACTCATTTCTGACTTCTCTCCATCTTCTATTCTCTAGGATGGCGGACTCAAGGAACAAGTTTACACAACCGGATGAAGACACACCTTTTGGACGACACTTGAAGGAAGTCACTAGGTACCTGAACATCGGAATACCAAGCTTCACCGGGACCTACACCGCCACTGTACTAGAAGAGGAACTCAAGTCTACACGCGATGGATACGAGGAGGAAATCGCAATACTAGTGGAAAAGAATGACGACCTGACAAGGAAGCTAGGAGTATTCATGGGAGACCCCGCGCCCGGAGAAGAAGACGATGAACCTGAGGAAATTCGATCTGAAGACTACATCATCATCGACGACACCGACTCCGACCCCGACAGTAGTGATGATGATTATGAAGACGAAGCTGGAGCGGATATCATGGAGTCTTCCACCGATCAAAATTTCTAGATGACCACCATATTATCATTAGTATTTTCCCCATGTAAATAGTAATAGTCCGAGCACTTTTGTAACGGTAGTTAGATCGATTGTATGCTCTTGCTTGAATTGAGTGGTGTGTTATGAATGTGTTTGTCTCATGTGCATATGGGTAGTGCCTTCTCACTAGACCTTACTCTATTCTAATCTCTTCCCTCTAAACCCATCAGATGCCATTGATCATTGGAAGTCATGTTTTTCCCCTCAGACCTGATAGTTTTGAAGTCACAAGGATTGGATGTGATACTAGGCATGGATTGGCTATCGATGTATGGAGGAAGCATCGAATGTGCGAGTAAGTCGATTTTGCTTACCACCCCGGAGGGAAAAAGGATCAAGTATGTATCTAGGCATGTGCCTAGAAGGAGCCAAGTAAATTCTCTCACGGGAGTTGTTCAGGAGGAGGTGCCTATTGTGAAGGATTACCCAGATGTATTTCCAGAGGAGTTACCAGGCATGCCGCCGGATCGAGACATTGAATTCTTGATAGAGTTGTTGCCAGGCACCGGACCAATATCAAAGAGACCATACCGGATGCCCGCAAATGATCTGGAGGAGATTAAGAAGCAGATCAAGGAATTATTGGAGAAAGGTTACATTCGACGAAGTTCATCACCGTGGGGAGCCCCAGTGCTCTTAGTTGAGAAGAAGGATGGATCCTTGAGAATGGTTGTTGATTATCGCGCATTGAATGAAGTGACGATTAAAAACAAGTACCCACTGCCAATGATTAATGATTTGTTTGATCAGTTGCAAGGAGCTAAAGTGTTCTCCAAGATCGATCTGAGATCAGGGTATCACCAGCTGAAGATCCGAGAACAGGATATACCTAAGACAGCCTTCACCACCCGGTATGGGCTATATGAGTACACAGTTATGTCATTTGGATTGACTAATGCCCCTGCCTATTTCATGAGTATGATGAACAAGGTGTTCATGGAGTTCTTGGATAATTTGTCGTGGTGTTCATTGATGATATCTTGGTATACTCAAAGAATGAAGAAGAACATAAGGAACATTTGCGATTGGTTCTCGAGAAACTCAGGGAACATCAGCTATATGCCAAGTTTAGCAAGTGCGAGTTTTGGTTGAAGGAAGTTGGATTTCTCGGACATGTTATATCAGGAGAAGGGATAGCAGTAGACCCTTCCAAGGTTAAATCTGTCACCGAGTGGTTGGCACCCACCTCAGTTGGAGAGATACGCAGTTTCCTTGGACTCGCAGGATATTATCGGAGATTTATCGAGAATTTTTCTAAGATTGCGAAGCCTATGACGGAGTTACTGAAGAAGGACACTAAGTTCAAATGGACAGATGAATGTGAGGCAAGTTTTCAGGAACTGAAGAAACGTTTGGTTACAGCCCCAGTTCTGATTCTGCCAAATATACGCAAGGATTTCCAAGTGTATTGCGACGCTTCTCGCTTAGGACTGGGAGGAGTACTTATGCAGGAAGGAAGAGTTGTTTCATATGCCTCACGTCAGCTTCGGCCGCATGAGTTGAATTATGCCACGCATGACTTGGAGTTAGCAGCTGTAGTTCATGCACTTAAGACTTGGACACATTTTCTTATTGGGAACCGTTGTGATGTGTACACGGATCACAAGAGCTTGAAGTATATTTTCACTCAGAAGGAGATGAACCTCAGGCAGAGGAGATGGTTGGAACTTATAAAGGATTATGATATGAAGTTGCATTATCATCCAGGAAAGGCCAATGTCGTAGCAGACGCTTTGAGCCGGAAGAGTTATGTCAATACCCTCAAAAGCGGAGGTTTACCAAAGGGGTTATCCGAAGATCTCAGGGAGTTTCGTTTGGGGATAGTCCCTAGAGGTTTTGTCGCAGTTATGGAAGTTCAGTCAACATTATTGGGAAGGATTCGAGAAGCTCAGAAAGATGACAAAGAAATTGCCGAGATAAAGGATAGAATGCACAAAGGAAAAGCCAATGGTTTTCGTGAAGATGAGCACGACACCTTATGGTTTGAGGACCGTGTGTATGTACCCGATAATGCCGAGATCAGGAAGTTGATACTACAGGAGGCTCATGACTCGCCATACTCGATACACCCCGGAAACACCAAGATGTATTTGGATTTAAAAGAGCGTTTCTGGTGGACGGGTATGAAGAGGGATATTGCTGAGTATGTAGCCGTATGTGATGTATGTCAGAGAGTGAAGGCAGAGCATCAGAAGCCCGCAGGATTGTTACAGCCTATGCCAATACCCGAATGGAAGAGGGATAAACTTGGCAAGGATTTCATCACCGGATTACCCAGGACCCGATCAGGATATGATTCTATCTGGGTAGTAGTGGATCGTTTGACCAAAGTAGCTCACTTTATTCCAGTGAAAACCACATATACGAGTGCGAAGTTGGCCAAGATATATATGACCAGGATCGTATGTCTGCACGGAGTTCCGAGGACCATCGTATCAGATAGAGGAACCCAGTTTACTTCAAAGTTTTGGCGCCAGCTGCACCAGACTCTGGGTACCAGGCTAGAGTTTAGTACAGCTTTTCATCCGCAGACAGATGGACAGACCGAGAGAGTCAATCAGATCCTGGAGGACATGTTAAGAGCTTGTGCGCTAGATTATGGATCTAGTTGGGATGACAATTTGCCCTACGCGGAGTTCTCATACAACAACAGCTACCAAGCCAGTTTGAAGATGGCACCTTTCGAGGCTTTGTATGGAAGGAGGTGCAGAACACCGTTGATGTGGGATGAAGTTGGAGACCGTCAGTTGTTTGGACCGGATTTGATTAAGGAATCCGAAGAGAAGGTTAAGATGATTCGAGATAGACTGAAAGTAGCCCAGTCCAGACAGAAGAGTTATGCAGATTCAAAACGCAAGGAGGTAACCTATGAAGTCGGAGACAGAGCATATCTACGTGTGTCGCCACTTCGAGGAGTTAAACGGTTCGGAGTCAAAGGGAAGTTAGCACCACGATTTGTGGGACCATACCGAGTATTGGAACGTATGGGTGAAGTTGCCTACAAGTTGGAATTGCCCGAAGGTTTGTCAGGAGTTCATGATGTGTTCCACGTTTCCCAGTTAAAGAAGTGCCATGCAGAGATGGCTGATATTTCTCTAAGAGATACAGTGCCCCTGGAAGCAATTCAGTTGGAAAGTGACCTAACCTACGAGGAGAAACCCGTCAAGATTCTCGAGTTTGCCAGCCGCGTTACTCGCAGTAAGGTCATCAAGTTTTGCAAAGTTCAGTGGAGTCATCATACCGAGGAGGAAGCTACCTGCCTCAGCCATAGGTTCTATCATGTATGCTATGCTGTGTACCAGACCTGATGTGTGCCTTGCCATAAGTTTGGAAAGGAGGTACCAAAGTTGTAACATCCCAAATTTTCAATTTGGAATGTTATACATAGATCATCACTGCCTATCATATTTTATTGGATTTCGGTTTGCGATCCTCGAAAATTCTAAGCAACTCAAGGACCCACGGAGAGAGTTGGGGATTTCACCGTTTTCATATTTGAATTTTTCTCAAATATTGAAACAAGGATCAATTTGGTTTAACTATTTTTCTCTCCGAAAATATTTCATATTAAAAATATATGAGAGAGGTAATATGACTTCTCCAAATAAATGGAATATGGAGGAAAAATATTAAAATCAAATAAATAGTTTATTTGGATTTTTATTGCAATTTTATTTGAATTTGGAAAATATGCGTTTTTCAAAATTGCATTAGGTCCCAAATAAATGTTTACCTTGTCCGGTAGATTTTTAGAGGACGGGGAAAATATTTTCGGGAATTTTGGAGTCGTTTAGTATTCTTTTATTTGTTTTCTTGCGCGGAATTATTTTAAAAAAAAAAAACTTCGCGGACCGAACTGGGCCGAAGCCAGCCGGCACCACCGCCGCCGCCTTCGTCCCCGTCCCCGAGCCGGACTCCTCCAGGGGTCCGAGCCGCGCCGTCGCTGCCCGTCGCCCCTTCCCCAAGCCGCCCCGGCCCCCCCTTAAATAGCCGCCCCCCCTCTCTTTCGACCCGCCCCGCCGAAGCCGCCACCGCCGCCTGCCCTCGCAGCAGCAGCAGCAGCCGCCGCCGCCGCGTCCGCCGCTCGCCGCCGCCGCTGCAGCGCCGCCGCCGCACTCCGCCGCGCCGCGCCGCTGCACCGCGCGCGCCCCGCCCCGTCGCCTCGCCGCCGCCGCCGTCCCGCCGACCGCCGGAGGTAGCCGCCGCCGCCGTCGGTTTTCGTGAGAAAAACCGATCGGTTTTTTTTTAGAAACCCTAGATGCGTTTTTTTTATTTTTTCGGTTCGTTCGGTTTTCCATCGGTTTAATTATCCAGCGAACGCCCGTTCGTACGTTCGTTTTAACGAACGGTTTTCACCGTTTAACCGCAGACAGCGAACGTTCCTGTTCGTTAGTTTTTCGTTTTCTCAGATTTTTTCGCGATTATTTTCAATCGCGATTTCTGATCCGATTTTCGTTTTAGTATAACTTTTCACTCGTTTGTCGGAATCAGGCGATTCAAGCGCCTAGATCTTCGTCTCGAAGCCCTCTTTCTGTTTAACCAACTTAAACAAGTTTTTGCTACTGTAAAATTTGACTTTAGTCCAGATTAGTAATCAAAGCTTGTTTCTTTCGCAGTTTGAGTTTCGTTGCTTTGTTTGATTTGATTCTTTTTGCAAACCAGAGTTCTTCAGTTGAACTTTCTGGTTAGATCTTCTTATCTGGGTTTTACCCGTGCATCTTCGCTTGATTGCTTATGTATGCTATTGGTTGTTTGCGATAGAATTCCCGGAGTGCGAAGCGTGCTACTACGAGTCTCTAGGATTTGCAGATCGTCAGCAAGGCAAGTAACACATTGATCATACTTCTTCGTTACCCAGTTTTATGCATTAGTTTCGACCCTCAAATATTGCATGATTAGGATGTGATAACTGGTGGGTACTGGGAAGTAGATGATGAGGTAGAACCTATTGCCCTTTTAATAACAAACCCTTGGGAGTTACTTCTACGCTATGCTTATGTTGCCATGCTATGCTTGTAGACGTGGATTGGGTTTGAGTGTATCCATGACAGATGTGAGATTTTTTTAATGGTTCAACTTAAGGTGGCAACTTTAATACACATCTGGGTGGATTGCTTGTTTGGGCACCTGGGGTTATACCAGTGTTGTCCTAGGAGATCCCGGGGATATACCGTGTGATCCTCCTACGGTCCGCCACCCAGGCTCAAAGGGATCATAAGATTATTCATGCTAGAAACTTCCGTGTGCAGCCACAAGCTATTATGGGCTCTAGCATAGTTGAGTATGTTACATGACCTCTTTCAGTGGTAGGCTAGCAGATGTAGGGGAAAGTAGGTGTAACTGTCTACCCAGAGTAAAGAGTAAATGTTTCTGAAAGACTGTGTCTCGGTCATCCGTTTCTCAAACACCATTTAGTGCGAGAAATCCAACGGAGGAGATCGAGTCTTGTGGGGAAAAGTGCACAAACCTCTGCAGAGTGTACAAACTAGTCATGATTAGCCGTGTCCCCGGTTATGGACATCTTGAGTATCTGGTTCTTGGATTATCATATTGAATCCCATCACTCTAAATTAATTTGTTGGGATTAATGATTACTTTTAATTGGGATTGAGAGGGGGTTTTACCTTCTCAATGTTCAACAACCACCATGATAGTTAAATAAAATATATTCCTTTGTTGTAGGGAAAAATTGGCTTTTCGCAAAACAGTATAACCCTAGAGCTTTTCCACCAGCCAAATATGCATGTAGTATTAGCATATATTCTGTTCATTGCTCTACTGTGTTATATTGCCAGCATATTCCATGTGCTGACCCATTTCGGGCTGCAACGTATCATGTTGCAGACTTTTCAGACGAAGAGTAAGGTGTGCTAGGTCGTTGTCGTGCACTCAGCTATGCTGTTGGAGTTGATGGACTCACCTTATCTTCCAAGCCTTCCGCTGTTATCTTATTTAGATGGCCTTAAGCCATATTTATTGTAATCAGTTCTCTTTTGAGACATTCGATGTAATAAGTGTTTGATTGCTACTCTGTTATAAATCCCTCAAGTACTGTGTGTGTCAGCATTACCGATCCAGGGATGACACTTGAACACAGAGATTCGATCCATTCGGGTCGGGTCGCTACAAAAGTAATCCTGGAGTGGATCACTGGACAGCGGTTAAGAACATCCTGAAGTACCTGAAAAGGACAAAGGATATATTTCTCGTTTATGGAGGTGACGAAGAGCCCGTCGTAAATGGTTACGTCAATGCTAGTTTCTACACTGATACGGATGACTCTAAGTCATAGACCGGATACATATTTATATTGAATGGTGGAGCTGTCAGTTGGTGCAGTTCCAAGTAGAGCGTCGTGGCGGGATCTACGTGTGAAGCGAAGTACATAGCTGCTTCGGAAGCAGCACATGAAGGAGTCTGGATGAAGGAGTTCATATCTGATCTGGGTGTAATACCGAGTGCATCAGGTCCAATGAAAATCTTTTGTGACAACACTGGAGCAATTGCCTTGGCGAAGGAATCCAGGTTTCACAAGAGAACCAAACACATCAAGAAACGCTTCAACTCCATTCGTGAAAAGGTCAAGGATGGAGACATAGAGATTTGCAAAATACATACGGATCTGAATGTGGCAGACCCGTTGGCTAAGCCTCTTCCGTGAGCAAAACATGATCAGCACCAAGACTCCATGGGTGTTAGATTCATTACAATGTAATCTAGATTATTGACTCTAGTGAAAGTGGGAGATTGAAGGAAATATGCCCTAGAGGCAATAATAAAGTTGTTATTCTATATTTCCTTATTCATGATAAAGGTTTATTATTCATGCTAGAATTGTATTGATCGGAAACTTAAATACATGTGTGAATACATAAACAAATATCGTGTCCCTAGTAAGCCTGTACTAGACTAGCTCGTTGATCAAAGATGATTAAGGTTTCCTAACCATAGACATGTGTTGTCATTTGATAATGGGATCACATCATTAGGAGAATGATGTGATGGACAAGACCCATCCGTTAGCTTAGCATATTGATCGTTCAGTTTATTGCTATTGCTTTCTTGATGACAAATACATATTCCTTTGACTATGAGATTATGCAACTCCCGGATACCGGAGGAATACCTTGTGTGCTATCAAATGTCACAACATAACTGGGTGATCATAAAGATGCTCTACAGGTATCTCCGGAGGTGTTTGTTGAGTTGGCATAGATTGAGATTAGGATTGGTCACTCCGAGTATCAGAGAGGTATCTCTGGGCCCTCTCGGTAATACACATCATAAGAAGCCATGCAAGAAAAGTGACTAAGGAGTTAGTTGCAAGATAAAGTATTACATAACGAGTAAAGAGACTTGCCAGTAACGAGATTGAACTAGGTATGAAGATACGGATGACCGAATCTCGGGCAAGTAGCATACCGATGGACAAAGGGAATTACGTATGTTGTCATAACGGTTCGACCGACAAAGATCTTCGTAGAATATGTAGGAGCCAATATGGGCATCTAGATTCCGCTATTGGTTATTGACCGGAGAGGTGTCTCGGTCATGTCTACATAGTTGTCGAACCTGTAGGGTCCGCACGCTTAACGTTCGTTGACGATATAGTGTTATATGAGTTATATGATTTGGTGACCGAATGTTGTTTGGAGTCCCGGATGAGATCATGGACATGACGAGGAGCTCTGGAATGATCCAAAGGTAAAAATTGATATATAAGACGATTATATTTGGACACCGGAAGAGTTTCGGGATGTACCGGGAAGAAATCGGGTCACCGAAAGGGGTTCCGGACCCCCCGGGAGGTTAATGGGCCATATGGGCCAAAGGTGGGGAACACACCAGCCCACAAGGGGCTGGCACGCCCCACCTAGGCCGCAGCCCTTGGGGAGAGAAGGAAAAGGGGGGAGTCGGCCTCCCCCTTCCTCTCCTCTCCCCCCTTTCCTCCCCCCTCCGGCAAATATGGAAAGGGGGGGCGCCACTAGGGAAGGACCCCAAATAGGATTCGGCCTACTTGGGGCACCCCCTTGGCTGCTCCTCCCTCCCCCCACATATATATATGTAGGAGGGGGGCGCCACACATAACCACGACAATTGCTTAGCCGTGTGTGGCGCCCCCTCCACCGTTTACACCCTCGGTCATATTTTCGTAGTGCTTGGGCGAAGCCCTGCTGAGATAACTTCACCATCATCGTCACCACGACGTCATGCTGCCGGAACTCATCCACTACTTTGCCGTCTTGCTGGATCAAGAAGGCGAGGACGTCACCGAGCTGAACGTGTGCTGAACACGGAGGTGCCGTACGTTTGGTACTTGATCGGTTGGAGCACGAAGAAGTTTGACTACATCAACCGCGTTAACAAATGCTTCCACTTACGGTCTATGAGGGTACGTAGACACACTCTCCCGTCTCATTGCTATGCATCTTCTTGATAGATCTTGCGTGTGCGTAGAAATTTTTTGTTTTCCATGCAACGTTCCCCGATAAGAAGAATTATCAAAATTTTCTGGAAAGCAGAAAAATTCTGATGTTTTACACATGATTGATGTAAAAATTGCCCATGTCTTCCAAAATTTTTAGATTATTTGGAGTTAGGGAAGTATGAGCTTAATTCAGGTTTCTACAAACTATTCTATTTTTGACAGATTCTGCTTTCGTTGCATTGTGTGCTTATTTTGATGAATATATGGATTGTATCGGTGGGCATAAGCCATGGTAAAGTTAGAATATAGTAGGTATAATGTTACAACAAAATATGAATGGGTTTTCAATAGTACTTAAAGTAGTGATTTGTTTTCTTATACTAACGGATCTCATGAAGGTTTTGTTAAGTTTTGTGTGATTGAAGTTTTCAAGTTTTGGGTGAGATTACGATGGATGAAGGAATAAGGAGTGGCAAGAGCCTAAGCTTGGGGATGCCCGAGGCACCCCAAGGTAATATTCAAGGACTCCTGTTGGGGAAACGACACCTATGGGATCGGGTGGATCCCTTCTACGGTTTGGCAGGGTGGAGGGGTGCACGAAGAGCAGATCTAGAGATCAACACGAGGGATCTTTACCCAGGTTCGGGCCGCTCAGAAGTGTAAAACCCTAGTCCTGCTTGGTGTGTAAATTATGTGTTCTTGAGCATCGGCTAGCTGCATGCAAGCTGGGCCATAGAGTCCAAAAAGTCCGAATCCTTCTACAGTATGCCTTGGGCCTCCTTTTATACGTCCAAGGGGCTGCCACAGTGGCACACAGGAGGTGTAAAATGCTACAGTGCACGTGCTTATCTCTGGCGTCTTAGGACAAGCGCATTAAATGCGCTGCATACATGCCCCCCTAACTTTATCGGGGATGGAAACAGAGCTCGTCCCATCCGTCGCCGCCACACCCCGTCCTGACACGCACCCAAGATGACGAGGCATGCGAGTGCCAAGCTGGCTAGGTAGCCGCTGCGCTGGAGCGGTGGCAGGATCTTCACAAAGATCTGCATGCCGCCACGCAGGTGCTCGCCAGGTTGGCTGGCTTATTGCTGTGCCGGGACGGTGGCAAGGCGGTGGAGCCTTGTCGTGTGTGAGCCTTGCTGTGGCCTCGTGATCTTCCCCGGCAAGAGCCTTGCCGGGGCCTCTTAGTTGTCCCCGGCAAGAGCCTTGCCGGGGCCTCGCGGTCGCCCCCAGCAAGAACCTTGCTGGGAAATCTGCTCTCTGGTCTTCACGAAGATCTGCATGCCACAAGTCTTCACAAATATCTGCATTCTACTATGCATGTGCCCCTGAGTCTTGGTCTTGACATTGTTGATGGTGTCAGAGCTCTCAACCTCAAGGGTGGTGTTCTTGTCAGTGCCTCGCAAGTCGTCCCGGCAAGGATCTTACCGGGGCCTCGCGAGCCGCCCTGGCAACGATCTTGCCGGGGCTCCAACTTGTCTTCTGCCCCCAAGTTACTGGCTTGGACGCCGTCTTCGTTGTCTTGTATCTTGCCTCCAACTGCCCCCGCCAAGCCTTGCCGCAGGTGCGGCTGCGACTGCCCGTGCACAAGTAAGGGGTACCAAAGGGCCCAAACTTTAGTACACCGACAGGAGCCCCCGGGCATGGGCCATACACGAGTACGAAGCGTCGTTGGGCCAGGCCCAAACAGTGCGCGGGTACGCGTGGCAGGGATTAACTCCTGTAATTATCTCGTTTGTTGCGCTTCCCCATGATCCGCATTGGGTGCGCAACGTGGGGGTCGTGCATGGAACGATCGCAGCACGCCTACGAAAACGCCTTCATATCGAAAAGTAAAGAGGCAGCCCCGCGCCTTCCCCATAAAAAGAGGAATCCGCATGGGCGCTGCTCATTTACCCTTCTCCCTTGCCTTTCCCAATCTAGGAACCGCCGCCGTCTTCTTCCTCGAGCCCAAACCATAGTTTGTTCGTCAGCTCGCCCCTTCCGCGCTCCCGCCGTCCTCGGCTTCCCTCACTCTCCCGAGTCACCATGCCGCCCAAGGTGCCCAAAGTGAGCAAGGGCAAGGATGTGCCGGAGAGTGAGTTGGTGAAGATGCGGAAGCTGCTCGCCGTCTTCCCCCCGACGCTCGATGCTCACGCCTTGAGGGGCAAGTACGTGCTCATGTGGGGGAGGGCGAAGAATGGACACGTCGCCACCCTCGTGACCCCAGCCGCCAAGTCAAAATGTGGCCCGGACAAATTCCCCTTTTTCGCCGACTATTTCTATTGCGGGCTCTGCCCCCCTTTCTCTGATTTCTTCAACAACCTCATGTTTACCTTTGGCTTCCATCTCCTTGATTTCATGCCAAATGCCGTAACTTGCATGTCTGTTTTTGCTCACCTTTGCGAAAACTTTGCCGGGGTGGTCCCCAACACAGCCCTTTTCCGCCACTTCTTCATCCCTCGCATCCAGGGCGGAGAGGCCCTCTCTGGCGGCATCACTTGGATTCCTAGGTTAGGGACCAAGGACACATATCTGGATGGGGAATACCACGAGAAGTGGGATGAGTGGCGGAGCAGGTGGTGCTGGATCAGAGAGGAGGAGCCGCACCCGTTCTGTTCACTCCGGCAAACGAAGCCAACCCGTGGCGGTGATTGGAGCGCTCTCGACCCTCAGGATGAGAAGCTCACTATCGCCGTCAACAGGATTCATCGCCTCAAGGCTGCCGGGCTCACCATGGAAATGGTGGGCGCCAATTTCCTCCGCCGCCGCATTGCCCCTTTGCAGAACAAGGGGAGACCAGCTTGGGATTTCCGAAATGCGGCGGATATCATGAGGCTACTCCCTGGCCTCAACAACAACTGGACGGTCCTTCAGCACACAGCCCTCTGTCACAAGTTGTTTAGGCCAGACGACGCGTTCAAGCTGCCGGCAAGCATCGTCCCTCTATGCAACAACTCGGCGCAGAACTCGATCATCGCTAGGATGCCGGTGTTCAATGCTCATGGTCTTGACCAAACCTGGGTCGAGCCATCCGCGGAGCAAGCACAAGAGTTCTTCGACAACTTGTCGGAGAGAACCATTCGGGATGAACCGCGCCTCATCTGCGAGACCACTGACGAAGAGTTGGCGTACATCGCCAGCAGGGCAGAAGAGCTGGCCCTTGCCAAGGAGGCCGGCAGCGTCGGCTTCATGGGAGATGATGCGGAAGCAGAGGAGGAGCCCGCCAAGCATGAGGAGCCTGCCGGAGGGCATAGTAGCGCAGATGTCGGGGGCTCACTCACCGAAGAAACAGCTGGGGAGACTGATGAAGTGGAGCCCACAATGCCAAAAAAGAAACGCGTCCTCAGGTGAGCAGTCTCCGGCGAGCCAGTCCAGCAGGCCTCCTCGTCTGAAGAAGTTCGCGGCAAGGGGCCGGCTGGCAAGGTTGCGGAGCAGCAAGGTGTGCGATAGCAAACCGGGCGCCAGACGAGGGCGGCGGCAAAGAAGGCAGCGGGGGTGGCGAGCTCACATCAGGCTGCCGCTCCCGCCACAATCAAGCGGCCCAGGTCCCCTTCCCCATCCCCTCAAGTGGACACCACAGCGGAGGTCAACTTCGACCTCTCTTCCTTTAGCCCGAGGAGGGAAAAGGGGGCGGAAGAAGGAGATGAGTAAGTATCTTGCCGTTTTCTTTATGTCTTGAGTCTCTGATCTGCTTCATCTTATCTTAATTCTGCCCTGGCCTGTCCCCGCAGAGACACGGAAATGTTGGCGCAGAGGATGGTGAAGAAGGCCAAGACCTCAACGGGCGACGAGCCCCCGGCAAGCTCCTTAGGTGCGCCGGAGATGATTACAATCAGCCCAGATTCCAGCCCTCAACGCAGCCCCCAGCCCAGCCCCCAGCGTGAGTCTGTTACTCATTTCCAACTGGCGGGCGTCGAGGTGTGTATCTTTACTGCTAACCTTGTCGGGTGCACAGGAGAGGAACAACGACAGGAGGAGCCGCTGAGGGCCACCCCCGACATGCCGTCCCCATCAACCACACCGCCTAGGGGCGGGTCCCCGGCAAGGACTCCCACCGACGATCCCATTCGCGTGTGGAAGGAGTCGGTGAACACAGGCGCCGGCAGCTCCATTCTGGCAACGAGTGTCATCGGGGAGGGGACCGCCCCTCCCCCGCTCGTCATAGGTAAACCGCCTGCTTCCTGGCCTTTGTCACTTTTTTAGTGCGATCTTTTTCTCTTTTTCTCGCTGGCTTTGAGCTTCAATCTGGGTTTCATCTTGTTTCTCCTTCTTGGCCTCCAGATCCCTCCTTGGCGGATTAGATGGAT
Source organism: Thinopyrum elongatum (assembly GCA_011799875.1). Classification (NCBI taxonomy): domain Eukaryota; kingdom Viridiplantae; phylum Streptophyta; class Magnoliopsida; order Poales; family Poaceae; genus Thinopyrum; species Thinopyrum elongatum. The sequence continues at coordinate 151,809,949 of CM022300.1, read as the reverse complement.
GTTAATACCATCATGGAGGAGACCTCCAAGGACGCTGCCGCCGAGGCCGCCAAGATTGCTGCTGACGAGGCCGCCAAGGGGCCTGCTGAGGAGGCCAGCAAGGGGTCTGCTGGGGAGACCGGCAAGGGGACCGGCGACCATACTGACGGCATCCCTGCCACAGGAGCGCCGGCGCTACATCGGTCCCAGGGTCCTCAGCCGCTGGGGAGACGATGGTCGAAGACCAACCGTCAGCTTCCGAAGCCCCCACCCCAAGCAGATATCTGAAGATTGGCGACAACCTGTTCGTCAGCATCCCGGGGACGGCAAGCACCAGAGCGCCAACCGAGGGGGAGGCTTTCGACGAGGAAGTCATCGCTGCTGCCGGGCTCAAGGTCGTCGACAAGCCGAGCACCAGCAGGAGCGGATCCAAAGAAGACCAGCTCCTCCAGGCCATGAGTGACAACTTCCAGAAGCTATAGGCACTCCACCGCGCCCGTACAGAGAAACTGGACTCCAGGGCAGCGGTTGCCGCCGTGGCGGAGGCAGACTTCCAAAAGCGCGTCGAGCAGACGCAGGTTTGGTTCGCCGAGGCCCGGCAAGAGCTGAGGATTGGCCAGGAGGAGTTAGGCCGGCATTGGGACGAGCTCCTCCTGAAGCAGTCTGATATTGAGAAGGCATAGGAGGAGGCCGCTACACAGGCCGCCAAGGAGGACGCCAGTCTGAATCAGCGCCGTATTCTGCTTGACGCCCAAGAAGAAGACCTCACCGCTCACGAGAAGGCGCTTGCCGCCGAGCTCCGAGGCAAGGACGAAGAAATTGAAAAGCTTGTCGTGCAGCGGACCCAGGAGCTGGAGCAGAAGCATAAAGACGCACTCGACGCTCTGGTCTTGGATCATGCCGGCAAGCTGAAGGAGGCCGTCGACGCTGCCGAAGCCGCAGGGGCCGCCAAGGATGAGCTGGCCGGCAAGGTGGAGAAACTGGAGGCGAAGCTGGAGAAGCACTGCAAGGGGGTCTCGACGCTAAAGAGCGACAGAGACAAAACTGTCCACACCTTGGCGGAGCTACAGGTCGCCGTCTCTGACAAGACCAAGCTGCTCTCCGAAGCAAACGACTCCATTGCTGATCTGAAGCTGAAGTTGTCCACTATGGAGGAATCCCTTAATGGCAGCAGGGCTCATGAGAAGACCCTGGCCAAGGACCTCAAGAATGAGAAGCTGCTGCTTGAGAGCGCCGCCGCCACCCACAATGATTATGTAGAGGGCGTGAGTCTCTGGACTTCACGCCTCATCGACGCCGCGGAGGGGCTCACCACGTAGCTGTCTGTCATGGGGATGCCGAACTTCAGGTTCTCCCATGACAGGGGGATTTCTAAGAGTGCCAGGCTAACCAGGTTCTTCGAGGCCGTCAACGAGGCTCTGAAGCTGCTCCACTCCAATCGAGCCACCCAACTGGCCAGCGAGTCCTGCAAGCTTTGCCGGGGCGTCCTCCTCAAAGTGCTCACCAAGGTGGTGTACAGGAACCCCGGCCTCGACCTGAGCCAAGACAGCTTGCCGGCGGATGCGGATCGCAGGGCGCTTGAAGAACGTGTCGCGCCCATCATCAGCATGGTTGACCAAGTCAAGAGGGTAGAATGCCAGCGCTGGGACTAGTCGCTCCGCTTTGACTTGCCGCCGTGAACTTGTACCCAAGACAAATTTATCTTAAGTTAGAACTGTGGCAACCAGCGATGTAGTATAACTTGTTGTGCTTGGCATTGAATGCATGCTATCTTCCTTGTTTGATTCCTCCTCGTATGGCATACACCCTATGCTTCTTTGGAAACGCTTACCGGTGCACGCACCCTTGCCACGAGCGCTTTGTGGAACGGGTCCTTAGCAGCCTGCTGGGGGTTTCGCTGCCAGCAAGACACCTTGCCGCTCTTAGTGCAGCCACTTGAGCTGCTGAGCGGACTCGAAACAGAGCAAGGGCACAACCAAATGCGATGAGGTTCCTTCGCGTGCAGGTTTTCCATATAAGAAACGAAACCATTCGAGGGAAATAACCTTATATTTAAAAGAAAATCACTCAAGGTTTGACAACTTAGCTTCTTTGCAGTTGTACTCTTTCCCGCAAGATGCCACTTCGAATGTCGCCTGCTGGCGCCCACACTCTCTATCCCCCCCGGCAAACTTGGATGTGAGGGAACCTTCTGTCCTTTGAGAAAAAGAAAGAAGAGAAAATAGGAGCATGGAACCTTGGCGGTCCATCAGTACTTGCTGGAAACGAATGTAGTATAATATCCTGGACAGGCATGCATATAAATAAACATGGAAATCAACAAGAACTGTACATACGTAAACTTATTCAACTGCGCACAGGGTCTGCGCCTGGCTCTGTACATAGGGTTATATGCCTTGCCGGCAAGGCTAGTACAAAAAGGGGTTGCCGGGGGTCCTGGTAACTGTTCCTCATGGGTAAAACTTGCGAAGATGATCGATATTCCAGGAGTTACTCACTGGAACGCCATCTTTGGTCTCTAGGCGGACTGCGCCGGGCCTGGTGACTCGTATCACCCGATAAGGGCCTTCCCACTTTGGCGTCAACTTGTTGGAATTCTTGGCGGACTGAACGCGCCAAAGAACAAGGTCGCCTTCCTCAAGGCTTCGGGCATGAACCTTGTGGCTGTGGTAGCGGCGCAAGGCTTGCTGGTAGCGCGCGGCTCACACACCAGCCTAAAGATGATCTTCCTCAAGGAGCGTAGCATCATCTTGCTGCAACTGCTCTTGCTCAAGCTCATCATAAGCGAACACTCGAGGTGACCCGTATGTGAGTTCTGTGGGGAGAACTGCTTCTACCCCGTAAACCAGGGAGAAAGGTGTCTGGCCAGTGGCACGAATTGGTGTCGTCCTGATTGACCAAAGGACCGCCGGCAACTCATCAATCCAGCGTTTTCCGCTCTTGTGCAGCCTATCGAAAGTTTTTGTCTTGAGGCCCCGCAGCACTTCAGCATTTGCCCTCTCCGCTTGGCCATTGCTTCACGGATGTGCAACAGAAGCAAAACAGATTTTGCTGCCAAGGTCCTGGATATACTGCATGAAGGTGCGACTTGTGAACTGTGTGCCGTTATCGGTGATGACTCTGTTTGGCACACCAAAATGGCAAACTAATACTTTGAAGAACTTGATGGCTGATTGCGCTGTCACCTTTCTCACTGCTTCCACTTCTGGCCACTTTGTGAACTTGTCGGTTGCGATGTACAAGTACTCAAAGCCCCCGATAGCACGGGGAAAGGGGCCCAGTATGTCGAGCCCCCAGACCGAAAATGGCCAGGAAAGAGGGATTGTCTGAAGAGCTTGGGCTGGCTGATGGAGTTTCTTCGAATGGAACTGGCACGCTTCGCACTTGGTTACCAGTGCAGTCGCATCCTGGAGGGTAGTGGGCCAAAAGAAACCTTGCCGGAATGCCTTGCCGGCAAGAGCTCTTGACCCTATGTGAGAGCCACATATGCCTCCATGTATCTCTGCCAACAGCTCCAATCCGTCCTCCTGAGGAATGCACTTCAATTTCATGCCGTTCGGCCTTTTTCTGTACAAGACATCGTCCACAAACTGGTACATGTTAGACCGACGGGCTACTTTCTCCGCTTCTTCCTGTTCCTCAGGGAGTTCCCCTGTTTGGAGGAATCGAACGGTGTGCTGTGCCCATGCTGGAGCCTGGGGCTCGACGGCAAGGACTAAAGGCATGTCTTCTGCCATGGGAGCAGTTGTCTCTACGGCAAGGGCTTGAGGCCCCGCCGGGGCTGGTCGCCCCGGGCAAGCATGGTGTCGTCCCCGGCAACTTCCTTGCCGGTGGCCCCTGGGAGCTCGGCGGGAAAGTACTTGCTGGGGCTCAACTTCCTTCGCTTATTCTGTCCTGCCGATGGTTCAACGGATGGCTGATTCAGTTGGAGCACAAAAGTTCCTGGTTCCACAAGTAACTTGAGGGCAGCACGTTTTGACAGGTCATCAGCAATGCTGTTCTCTGCTTGAGGAACATGCTCTGCTTGCAGACCATCAAAACGCTCCTCCAACTTCCTCACTTCATCTACATAAGCTTCCATCAATGGGCTCTGATAATCTTTGTTAACCTGCTTGACGACAAGCTGCGAATCACCTCTGACGATGAGCTTCGTAATTCCAAGGTCTGCCGCGATCCTGAGACCGGCAAGCAGTCCTTCATACTCCGCAGTGTTATTTGTTGATCTCTGTGCATCTGGACCACGTACTTGAGGTGCTCTCCGGTGGGGGCAATAAGCAGCACACCAGCACCGGCGCCTTGCAGCGAAAAAGCCCCATCAAAGTACATAATCCAGTCGCGCCTCGTTTCCTTGCTGGGGAGAGTGGTTTCTTTAACTTCCTCGTCAGTCGTTGAGGTCCATTCTGCAATGAATTCCGCCAAGGCCCTGCTCTGAATCGTTGAAGTGGTTTCAAACCTGAGACCAGAGCTTGACAGTTCCAATGCCCACTCCACAATCCTTCCAGTTGCATCTGGGTTGTGCAGGATCCGTTGCAACGGGAAGCGAGTGATGACGGTGATCTCATGTGCCTGAAAGTAGTGGCAAAGCTTCCTCGGGGCCATAAGGAGGCCGAAGAGCAATTTCTGCACACCAGAGTATCTTGATCTAGCCCCTTGCAAAAGGGAGCTGACAAAATAAACTAGGTGTTGCACCATTTTCTTCTTCTGTGACACTCCATTTGCTTGCGCAGATCCTGCCTTGCCGGCGTCAGATTCTGCCAGGGGCCCTGCCTTGCCGGCACCAGGTCCTGCCGGGGAGAACTCCGGCTCATCATCCGACGGTCTTGCCACTGCCGCTGCTTCTTCATCAACTTCTCTCTGCACCACTAGCGCAGCACTAACCACTTGATTCGTTGCCGCTAGATACAGCAACAACGGCTCTTGGGGCTTAGACGCGACTAGTGTTGGCATAGAGGAGAGGTACCTCTTCAAATCTTGCAGCGCTACCTCCACTTCCGGAGTCTACGTCATTGGACCTGCCTTTTTCAAAATCTTGAAAAAGGGTAGGGCGCGCTCAGCAGATTTGGAGATGAACCTGCTCAAAGCAGCAACACAGCCAGCAAGCCGACGCACATCTTTGACTCGTCTTGGTGCTTGAATCTGCTCAATTTCCTTGATCTTGTCGCGGTTCGCCTCGATCCCTTGCTGAGACACAAAAAACCCAAGAAGCTTGCCTGATGGGACACCAAACACACACTTCTCAGGGTTGAGCTTGAGATTGATCTTGCGCAAATTTGTAAATGTTTCTTCTAGATCTTGTATGAGTGTTGCCCTGTCCTTGGTTTTGACCACTATGTCATCCATATAAGCCTCCATATTTCTATCTAGCCGAGGCTCAAAACCAATTTGGACTGCTCTCGCAAATGTTGAACCAGTGCTTTTCAACCCGAAAGGCATTCGTATAAAACAATACGTACCACATGGGGTGATAAACGCGGTTTTCTCTTCATCTTCCTTCATCATGAAGATTTGGTGGTATCCTGAGTAGGCGTCAAGGAACGACAACAAGTTGCACCCGGCAGTGGAGTCCACGATCTGGTCGATGCGCGGCAAAGGGAAAGGATCCTTTGGGCAGGCTTTATTGATATCTGTGTAATCAATGCACAGCCTCCATTTCCCATTCTCTTTGCGCACCACCACCGGATTGGCAAACCACGTTGGGTGGAGCACTCCTCTAACCAAGCCTGCTGCTTCCAGCTTCCTAATCTCTTCAATGATGAACTCTTGCCGCTCCAAAGCTTGCTTCCTGACCTTCTACTTGACGGGCCACGCATGAGGACAGATAGCAAGACGGTGCTCAATCACCTCCCTGGGAACGCCGGGGATGTCAGATGCTTGCCATGCAAACGCATCGACATTCGCACGCAGGAAGTTGACGAGCGCGCCTTCCTATTTGCTGTCGAGGGTGGAGCTTATAGTAAAAGCCCCACCCGTGCCGTCCTCCTTGACGGGCACCTTCTTAGTTTCTGGTGGTGCTGCTTTGGATTTCTTGGTCTTGCCGGTGGAGCTCTCTGGCATGTCCTCGACGGGGGCTCAGCACTCCGAAGAGGCGCTCTTGCCGGAGTGGGTGCAAGAGGTCTTGCCAGTCTTCTTCCCCCCCCCAGAGCTTCAGCGGCAGGAGCGAGTGCCTTGGCGGCAGCTGCTGCAACTGCCTCTCGGTATAGTTGGTCAGCACAGATGAGCGTGTCTTTCTTGTCGGAGTGGACGGTGATGATGCTCATTGGTCCGGGCATCTTCAACGTGTTGTAAGCGTAATGTGATGCCGCCATGAACTTGGCCAGCGCCGGGCGGCCGAGGATACCATTATAGGGCAAGGGGATCTTGGCGACATCAAAAACGATCTTCTTCGTCCTATAGTTCAGCTCTCCACCAAAGGTAACTGGTAGCGTAATCTTGCCCTTTGGCTGACTCCTTCCTGGATTGATCCCTTGAAACGTGCCCGTCTCCTCGAGATCTGCATCAGGAATTTACAGCCTCTTGATCATAGTGGGCGAGATCAAGTTCAGACCGGCCCCACCATCAACCAACACTTTTGTCACCTTGAGGTTGCGTATTGTTGGTGAAACCAACAACGGCAAACACCCGACCGCTGTTGTGCGATCAGGGTGGTCCTCAGTGTCAAAAATGATAGGTGTGTTGGACCATTTGAGCGGCTTTTGGGCATCGAACGATGGTTCTGCCGCATTGATCTCACGCGCCCACTGTTTCAGTTGGCAGTGAGAGGCATGCAACGAGGCGCCACCGTCAACGCACATGGCCTCCGTAGCTTTCTGGAACTCGTGCTCGCTGGATTCATCGTCCTCATCATGATCATCATCTCCCTCTTTCTTGTCGCGGCCCCGAGTGGGCCTCTCTGGTTGTTTATCCTTGCCGCGGCGACCCCCTCGGCCGCCACGCTTCTTGCTGGACCCCTCAGCACCGTCCTGGCCCTTCTCCTTGTCCCGCCTGTCATACTCAGCTTTCTGCTTCTCTACAAGCTACTCAACTTGGCGGCAATTCAGGAGGTCATGGCCCTTGGTGCGATGGATCTTGCAATACTGCTTGTCGGAGCCCTCTGGCTTGTCGGCAACCGCCAAGGCTTGACAGGCGTCGCACCCGGCAACCTCTTTGCTGGGGTCATCAACCTTGGCCTTCTTGGCGGTGCCGGGGTTGCCGGATTCTTTGACAGCAAGCACGGTTTTACCTTTGCGCTTCCTGTTGCGCCGTCGGCCCTTCTTTGCTGGGGCTGTGGCGTCTACATCTACGGAGTCACTCTCTGCACCGGCATCATCGCCGGAGTACTTCCTTCCTTCTTCAGCCCGAGCACATCCGTCGGCCAAAACGTAAAGCTCAGCAACATCCGTAATCTTGTTCATCGCTAGCTCTTCACGCAACTTGCGGTTGCGCACATTCTGATGAAATACACTGACAACCGCGGCAAGATGAACATCTGGGATGTTGTACTGCACACGGCTGAATCTCTGTATGTATTTGCGCAAGCATTTGCCATCTTTCTGGGGGATGATGTGTAAGTCGCTTGCCTGGCCAGGGGCTTGGTGGCCTCCGGTAAAGGCACCAACAAACTCGTGGCACAGATCCGACCAAGAAGAGATGGAATCTACTGGTAGGTGCATCAACCACGACCTGATGTTGGGCTTGAGTACCAATGGAAGTAGTTGGCGAGTACCTTGTCGTCCCGAGCCCCGGCGGCTTGCATCGCAATGGTATAGATGCTCAGGAACTCCGACGAGTGAGTCTTGACATCGTATTTCTCTCCGACCTCAGGCTTGAACGTGCGGTGGGTGGGCCACTGGAATCGCCGCAGCCCACGGGTAAAAGCTGCACAACCCACCTCGTAAGGTAAGTTACCAGAATCCCCCGGCGCGAGCCGATCTACAGTGGGGCCAGCGCGCCGATCAGACTGATGGCATGCCTCCCGTCGCCGCTCGATAGTGGTTCGGGCATCTTCTTTGACTCGCTCTCGAAGGACTTGACGTTGATCGCGGCGGGCTCGTGGGTCGGACGACACTATGGAACTGTTGTCACAGGTCTCGACCCGACGGGCCGGCGGCTGCTATTGCTGCCGTGGAGGGGGAGAGTGCACCGTGGTCACAGCACCTCCGGTCTTTCCTCCTTTGGCATGCGCCAGCTCAACAAAGCGCCGGCACGAGGGCCCCGCCTGCTGCGGTCCATCTTTATTAGCAAAGCCGACGAGGCTCCGGATGGTGGCTCTCCACTCGTCGAGCTTCTCCGCAGTAGGAGGGAAATCTAGACGTCGCTATACGCGCGCCAATGCTTTCATTGGCGTGGGTGGCGGCGACAGCTGCATGGATCGTGAGGTGCTCTGACTTCTAACCACGTTAGAAGGAGCTCTATCAGGGTCCCGCGGCTGTGCGCCATTTCCACCAACGTCTTGGCGTGCATGCTGGCCCAGCGCATCTCGAGAATGATGCAAAGGGACCCTTCCATGGGAACACTCGTGATCACCCACACCGCGGCGCTGCTCGTCGCGCATGACCTGGGAAGGCCACGGCACATGCGCCAGTGGGGGCGTCTTGGAGGTCACCCTTCCATCCCTGGGGTTCGCCGCGCCGCCCGTAGAAAGAACGGCCCCGTCCCTGGACCTGGCGACGTGCGGGTCGTCGCCGCTCACGTGGCTCCGTTCGCTAGAGCGCCGTGGAAGCCCGTGGCCTCCACCCACGTCCATCCCGTCATCCGTCCGTGCCGGTGTGGGCAGATTGACCGGAGATGAACCAATCGCCACGATGCTCTTTCTCTTTGGAGACATGACGATGAAGATGTTGAAGAAGCTGACGCGCTGACGCCTAGACCAGGTTCGTACAACCTCGGGCCCCCCTACCTGGCGCGCCAAAGATGTCGGGGAAACGACACCTATGGGATTGGGTGGATCCCTTCTACGGTTTGGTAGGGTGGAGGGGTGCACGAAGAGCAGATCTAGAGATCAACACGAGGGATCTTTACCCAAGTTCGGGCCGCTCAGAAGCGTAAAACCCTAGTCCTGCTTGGTGTGTAAATTATGTGTTCTTGAGCTTCGGCTAGCTGCATGCAAGCTGGGCCGTAGAGTCCAAAAAGTCCGAATCCTTCTACAGTATGCCTTGGGCCTCCTTTTATACATCCAAGGGGCTGCCACAGTGGCACACAGGAGGTGTAAAGTGCTATAGTGCACGTGCTTATCTCTGGCGTCTTAGGACAAGCACATTAAATGCGCTGCTTATGTGCCCCCCTAACTTTATCGGGGACGGAAACAGAGCCCATCCCATCCGTCGCCGCCTCACCCCATCCTGACACGCACCCAAGATGACGAGGTATGCGAGTGCCAAGCTGGCTGGCTAGCCGCTGCGCTGGAGCGGTGGCAAGATCTTCACGAAGATCTGCATGACGCCACGCAGATGTTCGCCAGGTTGGCTGGCTTATTGCTGTGCCGGGACGGTGGCAAGGCGGTGGAGCCTTGCCATGGCCTCGCGATCTTCCCTGGTAAGAGCCTTGCCGGGGCCTCTTAGTTGTCCCCAGCAAGAGCCATGCCGGGGCCTCGCGGTCGCCCCCAGCAAGAACCTTGCTGGGAAATCCGCTCTCTGGTCTTCACGAAGATCTGCATGCCACCAGTCTTCACAAAGATCTGCATGCTACTACGCATGTGCCCCTGAGTCTTGGTCTTGACGTTGTTGATGGTGTCAGAGCTCTCAACCTCAAGGGTGGTGTTCTTGTCAGTGCCTCGCAAGTCGTCCCGGCAAGGATCTTGCCGGGGCCTCGCGAGCCGCCCTGGCAAGGATCTTGTCGGGGCTCCAACTTGTCTTCTGCCCCCAAGTTACTGGCTTGGACGCCATCTTCGTTGTCTTGTATCTTGCCTCCAACTGCCCCCGCCAAGCCTTGCCGTAGGTGCGGCTGCGACTGCCCGTGCACAAGTAAGGGGTACCAAAGGGCCCAAACTTTAGTACACCGACAACTCCCAAGCAACTAAGCTTGGGGATGCCCCGGAAGGCATCCCCTCTTTCTTCTACCGATCATCGGTAATTTTACTTGGAGCTATATTTCTATTCGTCACATATCATGAGTTTTGCTTGGAGCATCATGTATGATATGAGTCTTTGCTTTGTTTGCTATTTAGTTTGTCACAATCATCCTTGTTGGACACACCTATTTGAGAGAACCATATGTTATCATGATTTGTTAGAATTGCTCTATGTGCTTCACGTAAATCTTTTAGAGCACGGTGGTGTCTAAAATTTTAAAGAAATGAACTCTCTTGATTCACTTATATTATTTTGAGAGTTGATATGATTATGTTTTAAAGAAATGAACTCTCATGCTTTACTTATAGTATTTTGAGAGTTAGTAAATTTTGAAGCAATGCACTCTCATGCTTCACCTATATTATTTTGAGAGTTGATACATGAATTTTTTTGAAGAAATATTTATGCTCTCATGCTTCACTTAAATCTTTTTGAGAGTTGATAATAGTAATGGTAATTTGCACGAGATATGAATTTGGTCCCAAAGTAATGAATATTCAAGAGGGATATAATAAAAACTTTCATGAAGATCATTGGATATTATAAACTTGATTCCTTGCAATAGTTTTGCGATATGAAGATAGTGATATGTGAGTCATGTTGGTGAGTAATTATGCTTTAGTAAGAATATTGGTGTTAAGTTTTGTGATTCCCTATGCAAGCACAAAAGTCAATAGTTATGCAATGAAGCTACATCCTACTTGTGGTGCATTATTCGATGTTAGTTATGTTTAATGCGTGTTTATGATGTTTTCATTTTTTGGTTGGTCGCTTCTCAATCTATGCCTCCATTTGTACTAAGCAGGAATGCTGCTTGTGCATCCAACTGCTTAAACCAAAGTTGTGCTAAATGAGTCCACCATACCTACCAATATGCAGCATTTCCATGTCGTTCCAAGTAAATTTGTATGTGCCAACTCTAATATTCAAAATGAACTTATGTTTTGTGTGCCCGTACCGCACATGAAGCGGCAGGGGGTGGCCAATATTTTCCATGCTATGTATTTTATTCTCAATATGATTGTTTATTCACTTGTCATTGCACAAGAGTGTGGCAGCTAATAGGGATGGCCAATCCTGAAATGAATTTTTTTTATATGTTGTTAATAATAAATTGCTTGGAAAGTGTTGGTATGGAAGGCACCCATGGATACGGCTAGCCATGGATTGTGTGAGAATGGTGGAAAGGAAATAAACTTTACTTTCTGTTTGGGAACCGCCTATAATTTATCTAGCATGGAAGATATTGGGAATTCTCAGTCGTTTTCGTTGACAAGGAAAGCATGCCTCTCAAAATAATATTATCTCTCAATTTAAGCTATGAGCTCTGGCACCTCTACAAATCTCCGCTTCCCTCTGTGAAGGGCCTTTCTATTTACTTTTATGCAAATTTTATTTTAAATTTGAGTCACCATCTTCTCTTATAAACACCAACTAGGGAACACTATTGTCATATTTGTGCATTGGATGTAGCTAATATTTGAGTGTGTTTCATGAATGGATCAATGACTGAGCATAATGGGCTAGGGATAACTTTCTTTAGCATTGATATTTTGAAAGACATGGTTGCTTGTTGATATGCTTTAGTATTGATGTTTTCATGTCAAATTATAGACGATTCCTTTGAATCATTCAAGTCCAAATGTCCATGCTATAAAAGAAAAGATTATATGATGAATATGATAGGTAGCATTCCACATCAAAAATTCTGTTTTTATCATTTACCTACATGAGGACAAGCAGGAATTAAGCTTCAGGATGCTTGATACGTCTCCAACATATCTATAATTTTTTATTGGTCCATGCTATTATAGTATCAATCTTGGATGTTTTATATACAATTACAAGCAACATAATATCATTTTTTGGCACTAACCTACTAACTTAGTGCCCAGTACCAGTTGCAGTTGTTTTGCTTGTTTTTGACTTTGCAGAATATCAGTACCAAACAAAGTCCAAATGCCACGAAACATTTTGGAGATTTTTTCTGGCAATAAGAAACCCTGGAAGCTTCGGGAAGGAACGAGAAGATGAAGAAGTGGCCCACTAGGCACCAGGCTGTGCCAGGGGCCTGTGGCGCGCCCTGGTGGGTAGTGGGGCCCACAAGCTTCCGTTTGACCTAACTCCACGTCTATAAATACTCTAAAATCAGAAAACCTAACAGGAAGTCCACGAAATACTTTTTTCGCCACCGCAAGCCTCTGTTCTCAAGATGTGTGGAGTAATAGTAGTAGATGCAGGCAGGAGTCGGTCTACTAATCTTGGACATGATGCCTATATACATGATCATTGCCTTGGATATTGTCATAATTATTTGCTTTTTTATCAATTGCCCAACAGTAATTTGTTTACCCACCATATGCTATTTTCTCAAGAGAAGCCTCTAGTGAAAACTATGGCCCCCAGGTCTATCTTTATCAAATATAAAATTCTAAAAATAACTTGCTGTAGTTTTTCTTTATTTATTTTATTTTGTATTTTTATTAGATCTATTTATGAAGACCTATAAAATTTAATCTTGCTCATAACTGTTCCGGGATTGACAACCCCTCTACGTGTTGGGTTGCAAGTATTTGTTGTTTGTGTGCAGGTGCTGTTTACATAGTATTGCTTGGTTCTCCTACTGGATTGATAACCTTGGTTTCATAACTGAGGGAAATACTTATCTCTACTGTACTGCATCATCCTCTCCTCTTCGAGGAAATCCCGACGTAGCTCACAAGTAGCACTCTGCCTTGCCAATTTATTGCCTCTATGGAGGTACTCTACATGGTGTTGGCGCGCCCAATATTAGCCTGCCCTTATGTTCCCATTGTTTTATTACTGTCAATCCAGTGCCACTTGTAAAATGATGCAATTTCATAGAGGGAATAATATGGTGCTGTCAATCAGGTGCCATCGATAAATCCAATGGCACTTGTAAAATGACGCAATGCCATCGATAACCCTTTTACATATTTTTGCAAACACGGATGTCAATCTCTATCTCAAGCATGTGATATGTCTCCAACATATCTATAATTTTTGCTTGTTCCATGCTATTATATTATCATTCTTGGATGTTTTCCAATCATTTTATAGCAACTTTATATCCTTTTTTGGGACTAACCTATTGACATAGTGCCCAGTGCCAGTTGCTATTTTTGCTTGTTTTTTACTTCATAGAATATCCATATCAAACGGAGTCCAAATGCAGCAAAACATTTTGGAGATTTTTCCTAGACCAGAAGACACCCAGTGGGCCAAAGAAGTACCAGAGGGGAGGCCCGAGGTGAGCACAAGACACCTGGGCGCGCCAGGAGGCCTAGGCGCGCCCAGGTGGGTTGTGCCCACCACGGTGACCTCCCGCACCGCCTCTTCGCCCTATAAATTCCCAAATATTCCAGAAACCCTTGGGGAGTCGACAAAACACAATTCCAGCCGTCGCAAGTTCCAGAACCACGAGATCCAATCTAGACAGCATCACAGAGGGGTTCATCATCCTCATTGTTGTCTCTCCGATGATGCATGAGTAGTTCATCATAGACCTACGGGTCCGTAGGCAGTAGCTATTTGGCTTCTTCTCTCTTTTTGATTCTCAATACAATGGTCTCTTGGAGATCTATTTGATGTAACTAATTTTTGCGGTGTGTTTGTTGGGATCCGATGAACTTTGAGTTTATGATCAGATATATATCCATGAATATTATTTGAGCCTTCTTTTGATCTCTTATATGCATGATTATTTATATCCTCGTATTTCTTCTTCGAATCTTTGGTTTAGTTAGGCCAACTAGATCGATTTTTCTTGCCATGGGAAGAGGTGCTTTGTGATGGGTTCGATCTTGTGGTGTTCTTTCCCAGTGACAGAAGGGGCAGCAAGACACGCATGTATGGTTGCTATTATGGATAACAACATGGGGGCTATTCCTACATGAATAGATCTCGTCTACATCATGTCATCGTTCTTATTGCATTACTCCATTTCTCCATGAACTTAATACACTAGATGCATGCTAGATAGCGGTCGATGTGTGGAGTAATAGTACTAGATGCAGGCAGGAGTCGGTCTACTAATCTTGGATGTGATGCCTATATATTGATCATTGCCTTGGATATCTTCATAATTATTCGATCTTATATCAATTGTCCAAAATTAATTTGCTTACCCACAGTGTGCTATTTTCTCGAGAAAAGCCAGTAGTGAAATCTAGGGCCCCCGGGTCTATTCCTTATCATATTTGCTTTGAGATCTATTTTTATTCGCTTTTATTTTCAGATATATTTTTCCAAAAACCCAAAAATACCTTGCTGCACTTTTTTATTACTTATTTTATTTTGCATTTTATCAAGAGCTATTTATCCACTCTATCACAAATATTTTCCCGTTAACTTGCCAATTTCTGGGGCCGTTACCTAGGAGGGATTGACAACCCCTCTTACGCGTTGGGTTGCAAGTATTTGTTCTTTGTGTGTAGGTACCGTTTAAATAGTGTTGCTTGGTTCTCCTACTGGATTGATACCTTGGTTTCATAACTGAGGGAAAGACCTACCGTAGCTGTACTGCATCATCGCTTTCTCTTTGGGGAAATACCGACGCAGTTTCAAGTGACATCAACATGTTTATGCAAACAGAAGCAGATACCTATATTTTAGTGGAACTCCACAAAATTATACACGAGTCCCTCCTCCGCCATTGGTATAAAATGCACCTTTTTCATCAATGCTCTCAGAAAGAATTTGTGTTTTCGCTCTGAACTAAATGTTGTTTTGGAGAAGCATTGATGTCAGTAGTAAGAACTAGAGGTTTTTCTTTATTTCTAATTCTCCTCACTTTTTTTTTGCTTTGAAGTGAATCATGGTTCTGGACATTATCTATGAATGTGAAGATATCTGTGAACATGAGTTTGATGTGAAAGTCAAACATGGAATGTCGGGCTTGCGTGTATACCATGTCCAGTGGTTCGTCTGTAATTGTTCGGAAAGTAATGGATATTATTACATGACCCAGAAAATATATATTTTGTGCCACATGTCGCCATCACAGACTTACATACATCTCAGTCGATGCACGGACATCATAACAGGCATGATGATTGGATAAACTTTTGAACCTAGCTATTATGAATGAAAATTTGTATTGACAATAGTTTTAGATAGCAGGACATGCCTAGCCTGCTCTGCCTCTGCTAGCTTCTTTCTGGTTTCTTCCATCTCTTCTTTGGCTTGGGTGAAGAGAGCATCTGATTACTCTTTTCGCTTCTTCAGGAGCTCACCTACATTCTCAAGGGCTGATGCATGCTTTCTTCCAGCCTTTACTAGAGCCATGAGGACACGAACAGTTGACGACTCCACCTGGCTTGTGTGTAATCAAGCATCATCTGTAAATTTGCACCTTGTGTCTAATCTGGCATCAGTAGGGAACTGGCACCTTGTGTGTAATCCAGCATCATTTTGGAAACATAATCTTGAGGTTGATCACACTTCCCTCCTCGCAGGAACTGCATCCTGACATGAAGAAATTACTTCTTTTTTAGATCAATAGTCAGAGCTCCCCCGATCCATTAAGTAGAAGCCCGATAAACAGGACTAGGAGAAGTGAATTGAAAAGGAGAAATATAAAAACAAACTCCAAGGTGAGAACACCCACTTCCTACATCAAGCTAAAAAGCAAAGCATTAGGACGATTAAGACTCTGCTTGTTACATATCAAGCAGAGCCAGCTTATAGAAACTACAACATATACATCAAAGAACACAAGGCTAAGGGAAATAGAAAAATGTAATGCCCGGATAATCAACCTACAGTAATCCCCTGCTAATGATGCCATGTCATCATGTTTTTCAAACTAAATTGTTGCTTGATGAAAACCAAATTCCATTTGAAGTACAAGTCAAATATTTACTTCTTCTGCCATGCAAATAAAATTATTCGTGGTGTTGCAAATAATCTCCATGTATATGTCATGATGAAAACAACCTAATTTGGATTCCCAAAATCTCCCTGAGATTTAATGTAGTGGTCCAACAGCATCTTAATGAACAATTTAAATTCAAACATGATTCTAAACTTTTCAAAATAACCTCAAACTTTTATGGCAGTGTCAAAAATTGCAATACCAATTATGAGCCAAGTTTCATATTTTGCAAAATCTTTGATAGCCTAAATAAATACAAACAATGCCATTTATGAGAAAACAGTAAGAAAAAAAAACCTGGCCGCCCTGGGCCTCGGCCCACACCCAGTCGGCCCACTTCCCCGCTCCCTCGCCTATTAGGCCACCCCCACCAAGACCTAGCCCCCCCACTTCCCCCATTCTCCCCCAATCTCTCCTCCCTCTCCCTCCCCCATCTGGATCAGGGGGGGCAACGGCCCCGCGCCGCCGACGCCGGTGCCCGTCCCCGGCGCCGCCCCGCCCCGTCACCGGACCTCCTCCTTGCCTCGCCCGTCGCCTCCTCGCCCCTCCTTCTCCCTCGCGCGTTGCCTGGCCGAGGCCTCTGCCTCGCCTCGCCGACGTCGTTGCTAAACGCCACCACCTCACCGCGTCATCGCCGTCGCGTCCCCGACCTCCTCCTCACCGGCCCACCTCGAGCGACGCTGCCCCCTTCCCTCCAAATGACGGTAAGGACCTCGGTCGTCCTCCCGTTCCCCCTGTCAGTCGCCGTGGTCGTCGCGCTCTGCACGCACGCCGGGCCTCCCCCGACCGCAAGCTGCGTCCACTCGCCCCCCCTCCAGCGTGTCACCGCGCTCCCGCTCACTCTGGCAGCCCTTGCTGCGCGCCCGCGCGTGGCCTCGCTCGCCCGTTGCCCCGTGACCCCTGCCGCCGCCCCCACTGTCCCGCAGCCACCTGCGCCCGTGCGCTACTACATGCCCGCGCCCCCCAGCTCACTCGTGCGCGCCTGTGTAGCCGGCTGCGCCACCCTCGCCTCCACAGCCGCCCGCTTCCACCATTGCTCGCCCTTTCGCTACCGCCCGGCCACCCTGCCGCTCTCACGGGCCGCTCACGCTGCCCGCCCGCGCCGACCCCTGCTCGCCGGAGCCTCCTGCCCCGCCATGCGCGCTCGAGCCCCACACCACACATGCCGCTGCCACCCGCCGGTGCCCAGGTGCGCCCGCACTCCCGTGGCCGTTCGGGTGAGCGCCCGCCCATTAACCACCGCCCGTTAGCCCCCCGAGCCACAGACAGGTGGGGCCAACCCCTAAAACGTTAAAATAAAAAAAGGTTTGAAAAAATTAAAATAAACGATTAATTAATTAATTAAATGAATTAATTAATTAACTCTGTTTAATTAATCTAATTACGTAATTAGCCTAATTAAACTATTAGGTTAGCTGCTGTGACAATGACAGTGGGCCCTGGTCGTTAGTTTGACCAGTCAATGCTTTGTTGACTACTGACATCATGATGATGTCAGGCTGATGTCATAATTCTGTTGCTGAATTAAATTAAATAATAAAATTCCAGAAATTGTTTTAAACTTCAAAAAATCATAGAAAAATATCCGTAAGTTAGATGAAAATACGTTGTACATGAAAGTTGCTCAGAAAAATATGACAAATCCGAATACGCTCTCCATTCATCCATCACGTGCCCCTAGCTTACTGAACATGCAATCATCCCCCTCCGATTTATCTATCCAAAAATGCCAAACTTTGGGAAAACTTTCCCGGATGTTATCCCCCTTCGCCGGTATCATGTAGCACTACGAATAGTTCACCCCTAGCACCGCGTATCGTCATGTCATGCATCTGTGTGCTTTGTATTTTCTGTTTCTTCCCCCTCTTCTCCTCCGATAGACCTCGAGATCGCTGCTGATGTCCCTGTGATTGACTACATCACCGTCGACCCTCCTTCCCTTTCAGCAGAGCTTCCAGGAAAGTAAACCCCCCTTGATCATTCCGATATCGCCCATTCCATTCTCTCTCACGCTTGCATTTGATTTTGCTACTGTACTTGATTGCTCCTATCTGATGCGTAGCCTGCTTTTGTAACCTATTGTTGTACCTTACCTGCTTATCCTAAACTGCTTAGTATAGGTTGGTTGGTGATCCATCAGTGACCCCTCACCTTGTCCATGTTGCCCCGGCTTGATAACCGATGACTCGATCAACGTGATCGACGTCCAGGGCCCGACACCGCACATCACCTCACCCCCTTTAGTTGTACGACTCTGAAGAGCTACTATCTAGTGCCTAGGGTTATACCTTGTAACGCACTCCAGATGATAACTCTGTAGTGTAGATATTCGGTCGTGGTCATCAATGGTGATTCCTCCTTCACCACTTCTGATATGACTCTGTCGTACAACACCTCAAGCGTGAACCTCGAGGGTGATTCCTCCTAGTTTGCCTTGACGATTACATCAGGTGGATTCCATCGAGGGTGATTCCTCGGATTCCCCCTTGGTGTTTTGGACACTTGGTTACTTTGACTTTCCCCCTAGAACCATGTTAAAGACGGGTCGGCCCCGAGCAGTACTCGCGAGAATTACTGTTACTGCAGGACTGGAGGGACAGGCGGTACCACCCCTGTAGAGGTGGACCTGAGTTCCCGACAGTCTGTTTCGAGTCGGGTTGACCATGAGGGTACCCACGAGTTGATGTGAAAGTCGGGCGGGCCCGGAGAGCACCTACGAGATAATTACGTGGCACGGCCAGGCATTCCGGGCCCTTGCCGTAAGTCCATGAGATGGGGCGACGAGGTCACATCGATCATGATTCTCTGCTCGTTACTGCGCGCTCCCAAGTCACTAACGGTTTGGATATGTAATCCGAGTAGGCCTCTGGCCTTTTTTGCACTGACCACGACGCAGGAATAAGTATGGGCACTTGGCGTTGTATGTATCAGCTAAAATCTCTGGCAGACATCTAGTTCAGCATTGTGGCATGGTCGGATCATGCCATCCATGACAGAGGTGGTGCTAGTATTTACCCTGCACACAACGACCCAGAGTGCAAAGGGCGATGGCCCCAAGACCACTGAGCACTTAGGATATAGACCGGCAGGGACCTCTCTACGGAGCCTAGGTAGGACGGCGGTGTGTCGACCTGCCGAGGCCGGTCATGGATCTGATGGTGTGTCCGGCCGGAGTTAATCGAGCGTGTTGGGTAAGTTGGTGCACCCGTGCAGGGAAGTTTATCTATTCGAATAGCCTTGTCCACGGTAACGGATGCTCGGAGTTGTATCCCGATCGATACAACTAGAACTAGATACTGGATGCAGAGGCATGTTATGGATATGTGGCTCCGGGATTGCTTTCTAGCAGGGTGTCAAGAAAGGATCTTTGGGCGCTAATGTTACAGCATACTTATTACTTATAATATGATACTCTTATCTCTTCTGATGCTGCAAGATGCCTGAAGATGCTAGTCTTCGATAGGCTAGGCCCTTCCCTCTATTCTGGCATTTCTGCAGTTCAGTCCACAGATACATCCCTTCCTTTGATACCAATGCATACTTAGTATAGATCTGATGCTTGCGAGTACTTTGGATGAGTACTCACGGTTGCTTTGCTACCGTTTTCCCCCCTACTTTCTTCTTTCCGGTTGTTGCGACCAGGTGGCGGATCCCAGGAGCCAGACGCCACCGTAGACGACTACTACTACCCGGAGGATGCCTACTTCTACGTGGAGACCGCCAACGACCAAGAGTAGTTAGGAGGTCCCAGGCAGGAGGTCTTGCCTCTTCGATCGTTGTTGCTTTTGTGCTGGCCTTCTTAAGGCAGTCTTGTTTAACCTTATGTCCGTACTCAGATATTGTTGCTTCTGCTGACTCTTGTGTATCGAGCTTGTATTCGAGCCCTCGAGGCCCCTGGCTTGTAATATAAAGCTTGTATTATTTTATTTGTGAGTTGTGTTGTGATATCTTCCCGTGAGTCCCTGATCTTGATCGTACACATTTGTGTGTATGATTAGTGTACGGTCGAGTCGGGGGTGTCATAAGTTGGTATCAGAGCCGACTGCCTGTAGGAACCCCCCTTTCTAACTACTTGGCCGAAGTTGAGTCTAGTCAATGAAAAACTATTTTACTAACAAGGTGGTGTGGCTTACGGGCCCACGTCGCCATTGGGTGGTATTAGGATCTTTTATTCCTCGTCCTTACTTCGGGATTTTGATCTCTCTTCTACTCGGGTTAAAGTTTTCGCTAACTCTAACATTAGGATCTCGTGATCACATCCACTCGGCAGTTTGTAATACCCCATTTCTCGAATTTCGGGCCAAGATCTGCTTCACATTTTTCACTGACCGCAGAATCCTTTTATCGAGGGCACCCTGCATCATCCCTTGCAGATTCTGTGCTCCATGCAGTTTTCTCCGACGTTGATGTAGGCTTTGCTATGTCCCGTTGATATATCCCTCCGTCGCATGCATGCGTGCCGCCTAGTATGTTTAGGATGTTTCTCTTGTCCGAACTCATACGAACAATGTGTAATTGGCTCCGTATATGTATCAGTATGTCTTCAATGACTACTGCTTTGTAGATACTGCGCCTTTGCTCATAGTTCAAGTTACACCATGAATGACTCCATACACTGGCTCCACCCCTTGCTACCGCTTGCTAAACTACCCCCTGTTGCTTTTAGGCAGGATGGTTAGACCCGCTGGTCGTGACCGCCCGAATACATGGCCGAAATGATACAACAGTTGAGCTGAATTGCCAGTTCATGGAAGGAGTCATGGCTCAGTTCCCGTGTCCCGATATGAATCAGGAACCAACCCCAGTGACTCTACAAGACTTTGCGCGTCTCAACCCTGTCATCTACCGCAGCTCAACTTAGTCCCTCGATGCTAATGACTGGCTCCGTGACATCACTTTCGAGTTGATATCTGCTAATGTAACCCCTGCCAACTATGTCACCTTCGCGGCTTATTACCTGAAAGGTCCCGCTGCTCAATGGTGGGACAGCCACAGGCATTCCTTACCTGTTGGAACCACCATCACTTGGTCGGAATTCCAAGCTACATTCCGCAAGCCAATGCCGAACCACCAGGGTTAGTTCAAATGTCCCCGTTGAAATTGAAGGATTGGAATTCCATGTTTCCCCCATTGTTTTGAAGTCTTCCAATATTGACCTCATTCTGGGCATGGAATGGTTGAAAACACGTAACGCTTCTATCATTTGCGCCACTAAACCGTCCATCTACAACATTCTTCGAGTGAGATAGTAAGCTACCATGCTCATCTTGTTCGAAATGCCGAAGCATGGATTTATTCCATGAATGTGTTAAACACTTTTCCTCAAAACGCTCCAGTCATTTGTGAATTCCAAGATGACTTTCCAGAAGAACTACCTAGTCCATGACCTTGAACTTGTTGCAGTTAAATTTGCACCGAAGTTGTGGCAACATTTCCTTTTTGGTACTCGTTGCGAGATCTTCACCGATCATCAAAGTCTGAAGTATCTGTTTACTCAGGTAGATCTGGATCTTCGTCAGCAGCGATGTATGGAAACAATCACAGACTATGACTACGGTATTTCTTATACCCCTGGCAAGGCTAAAGTCATGGTTGATACCCTGAGTCGCAAGTCTTATTACAACAACCACCTGGCTTATGATGGTTGCTTGAACTACGTCGGTATTTCCCCAAAGAGGATGGGATGATGCAGCACAGCAACGGTAGGTATTTCCCTCAGTGATGAGACCAAGGTTATCGAACTAGTAGGAGAACCAAGCAACACTACATAAATAGCACCTGCACACAAAGAACAAATACTTGCAACCCGACGTGTTAAAGGGGTTGTCAATCCCTTTCGGGTAACGGCGCCAGAAATTGGCAAACAGACGGGAGATAAATTGTAGTAGATTGGATAAATAGATCGTGAATAAAATAAAGTGAAGCAAAATATTTTTGGGTTTTTAGAAATATAGTTCTGAAAATAAAAGTGGCAAATAAATAAAAAGACAAATAGCAAAATAGATCTGAACATATATGATGAGAAAAATAGACCCGGGGGCCGTAGATTTCACTAGTGGCTTCTCTCTCGAGAAAAATAGCATACGGTGGGTAAACAAATTACTGTTGGGCAATTGATAGAACTTCAAATAATTATGATTATATCCAGGCAAGGATCATTATATAGGCATCACGTCCAAGATTAGTAGACCGACTCCTGCCTGCATCTACTACTATTACTCCACACATCGACCGCTATCCAGCATGCATCTAGTGTATTAAGTTCATGGAGAAATGGAGTAATGCAATAAGAACGATGACATGATGTAGACAAGATCTATTTATGTAGAAATAGACCCCATCTTGTTATCCTTAATAGCAACGATACATATGTGTCGGTTCCCCTTCTGTCACTGGGATCAAGCACCGTAAGATCGATCCCATCACAAAGCACCTCTTCCCATGGCAAGAAAAATCGATCTAGTTGGCCTAACTAAACCAAAGATTCAAAGAAGAAATAAAAGGCTATAAGTAATCATGCATATAAGAGATCAAAAGACTCAAATAACTTTCATGGATAAAAACATAGATCTGATCATAAACTCAAAGTTCATCAGATCCCAACAAACACACCGCAAAAAGAGTTACATCAAATAGATCTCCAAGAGACCATTGTATTGAGAATCAAAACAGAGAGAGAAAGACATCTTGCTACTAACTACGGACCCGTAGGTCTACAATGAACTACTCACGCATCATCGAAGAGGCACCAATGAGGATGATCAACCCCTCTGTGATGGTGTCTAGATTGGATCTATGGTTTCTGGAACTTGCGGCGGCTGGAATTGATTTTCGTCGACGCCCCTAGGGTTTCTGGAATATTGGGGTATTTATAGAGCAAAGAGGCGGTGCAGGAGGTGGCCGAGGTGGGCTCAACCCACCTGGGCCCGCCTGGGCCCCCAGGCGCGCCCTGGTGGGTTGTGCTCCCCTCGAATCCCCCCTCAGGTACTTTCTTGGCCCAACTTGTGTCTTCTGGTCCAGAAAAAATCACCAAAAAGTTTCGTTGCGTTTGGACTCCGTTTGGTATTGATTAAGTGAAAAACAAGCAAAAAACAGCAACTGGCACTGGGCACTATGTCAATAGGTTAGTCCCAAAAAATGATGTAAAGTTGCTATAAAATGATTGTAAAACATCCAAGAATGATAATATAATAGCATGGAACAATAAAAAATTATCGATACATTGGAGACGTATCAGCATCCCCAAGCTTAATTCCTGCTCATTCTCGAGTAGGTAAATGATAAAAACAGAATTTTTTATGTGGAATGCTGCCTAACATGTTCACCACATATTCTTTTCTTTGTAGTATGGACATTTGGACTTTTATATGATTCAAAGCAATAGTCTAGATTTGACATGAAGATTTCAATATTCAAGCATATCAACAAGCAACCATGTCTTTCAAAATATCAACACTAAAGAAAGTTATCCCTGGCCCATTTTGCTCAATCATTGATCCATTAAAGAAACACACTCGCATATTAGCTACACCCAATGTTCAAGTACGATCATAGTTCTCGTTAGTTGGTGCTTTATAAGAGAAGATGGAGACTCAAAATAAAATAAAAATTGCATAAAGTAAGAGAAAGGCCCTTCGCAGAGGGAAGTAGGGATTTGTAGAGGTGCCAGAGCTCAAAGCGAAAAAAGTAGAGATAAAACATTTTGGGTGGCATGCTTTTCCTGTCAACGAAAACGATCAAGTAGTTCCCAATACTTTCCATGCTAGATATATCATAGGCGGTTCCCAAACAGAAAATAAAGTTTATTCCTTTTTCCACCATACTTTCACTTTCCATGGCTAGCCATATCCACGGGTGCCCTCCATTCCAACACTTTCCAAGGAATTTATTATTTGACAACATAAAGTAAATTCATTTTTCATTTCGGGACTGGGCATCCCTAATACTTTTGCCGTACTCTCGTGCAATGACAAGTGAATAAACACTCATCTTGAGAATAACACATCTAGCATGGAAATATATCAGCCACCCCCTACCGTTTCATGAGCGGTACGAGCACACAAAAGAGAAATTTATTTTGAAATTAGAGATGGCACATATAAATTTGCTTAGAACGACATGGAAATACCACATATAGGTAGGTATAGTGGACTCATATGGCAAAACTGGTTTAAGGATTTTGGATGCACAAGTAGTAATCATACTTAGTGCAAATGAAGGCTAGCAAAAGATTGAGAAGCATCCAACCAAGAAACGAAAAATCTCATAAGCGAGCATTAAGCATAACTAACACCGAATAATGCACCACAAGTAGGATGTAATTTCATTGCATAACTATTGACTTTCGTGCTTGCATAGGGAATCACAAACCTTAACGCCAATATTCTTACTAAAGCATAATTACTCATCAACATGACTCACATATTATATCAACATATCACAAAATTATTACAAGGAATCAAGTTTATTTGGTCCAATGATCTTCATGAAAGTTTTTATAATATCCCTCTTGAATATCTATCACTTTGGGACTAATTTCATGTGTTGCTTTTGATAGCTCAAACAAATCTAAGTGAAGAACATGAGCATAAAAAATTTCTTCTCTCAAAATAATTTAAGTGAAGCAAGAGAGAATTTCTAATTTCTTTACTAACTCTCAAATAAATATAAGTGAAGCATGAGAGCATTTCTTCAAAAATACTAAAGCACACCATGCTCAAAAAGATATAAGTGAAGCACTAGAGCAATTCCATAGCTCATAAAGATTTAAGTGAAGCATAGAGAGCAATTCTAACAAGTCATAGCATAATTTTGGCTCCCTCAAATAGGTGTGTCCAGCAAGGATTCATGACTTAGAATAAAAAGCAAAAAAAGCAAAGAATCATATCATACAAGACGCTTCAAGCAAAACTCATGATATGTGACGAATAAAAATATAGCTCCAAGTAAAATACCGATGGTCGTTAGAAGAAAGAGGGGATGCCACTCGGGCATCCCCAAGCTTAGTTGCTTGCTTATCTTTGGATAATGGCTTGGGGTGCCATGGGGCATCCCCAAGCCTAGGCTCTTCTTACTCCTTATTCCTTCATCCATCGTAATCTCACCCAAAACTTGAAAACTTCAATCACACAAAACTCAACAAAACCTTCGTGAGATCCGTTAGTATAAGAAAACCAATATTTACTTTAAGTACTGTAGAAAACCCATTCAAATTTTGTTCTTGCATTATATCTACTGTATTCTAACTTTACCATGGCTTATAACCTCCAATACAAACCATAGATTCATCAAAATAAGCACACAATGCAAAGAAAACAGAATCTGTTAAAAACAGAACAGTCTGCAAATATACGAATTGTTCTCATACTTATGGAACTCCAAAATTTTTGACAAATTAGGATAACAGAGTAAATTTGTATATAAATCTTTTGTAAAACATTCAGAACTTTTTGTCGCTTCTGTGAATTTTCAAATTTTTTTTACTGGACGCAAAAGTTTCTGTTTTCCAACAAGATCAAATCAACTATCACCAAAGCTATCCTAAAGGCTTTACTTGGCACAAACACTAAATAAAACACAAAAAACACAATCATAATAGTAGCATAATTGTGCAAACACCCAAGAACAGAAATAAAAATACAAAACTAAATTTTATTCATTGGGTTGCCTCCCAACAAGCGCTATCGTCTTACGCCCTTAGCTAGGCATAATGCAAAGATCTAAGTGTTGTCATCTTTATTTCTAGATCCATAAGATGCCCTCATGATTGATTCATATGGTGGCTTAATTCTTATTCTAGGGAAGTGTTCCATACCCTTTCTCAAAGGAAACTGGAATTTGATGTTCCCTTCTTTCATATCAATCACGGCACCTATAGTGCGCAAAAACGGTCTACCAAGAATAATTGGACAAGACGGATTGCAATCAATATCAAGAATAATAAAATCTATGGGCACATAATTCCTATTTGCAATAATAAGAACATCATCAATTCTTGCCAAAGGATTTTTAATAGTAGAATCCGCCAAGTGCAAATTTAAAGAACATTCTTGAATATCGGTAAGACCAAGCACATCACATAAAGATTTCAGAATTGTAGAAACACTAGCACCCAAATCACACAAAGCAAAACACTCATAATTTTTAATCTTGACTTTGACAGTAGGTTCCCATTCATCATGTAATTTTCTAGGAATTTAAATCTCTAATTCCAACTTTTCTTCCAAAGCTTTCATCATAGCATCAACAATATGTTTAGTAAAAGCTTTATTTTGTTCATAGGCATGGGGTGAATTTATCATGGATTGCAACAAAGAAATACAGTCAATCAAAGAGCAATTATCATAATTAAAGTCCTTGTAATCCAAAATAGTGGGCACATCACTAGTTAAAGTTTTGACCTCTCCAAACCCACTTGTATCAATTTTCTTAGCAAGATTTTCACCCTCCAAATTATCGGGACGCCTTCTAGCTAAAGTTGACTCTTCTTAAGTCCCTTTTTCATCAATTTTAATTTTACTAAACAAGGAATCAATAGAAGAAACACCAATCACTTTAAGATCTTCATCATTTTTGTCTTCTAACGAGATTGGTTTAGCGGCTATTTGGTTTACTAGGGTAGCTTGTGCATCGGATATTTTCCCTTGCAAACTTTCAGGAAAAGCATACTTAGATTGAAGATTACAAACTTCTCTACTAATATCATCAAGTTGTTTTGTTATAGCATCCAACACAACAGAGTGTTCCTTAAGTTCTTCAGTAAAATATTTACTGTGCTCAAATTGTGTAGTCATATATTCCTTAGTGCTTTTCTCAATTTCAAGCAAAATATTGGGGTAAGGAACATCATAATATTTTCTTTGAGGAATCATGACTACGCAAACAAAATTGCACTCAAAAACAGATTTGACGAGAAAATGGCGGACGAGAAAGAGGGCGAATAAAACGGCAAATTTTTGTGAAGTGGGGGAGAGGAAAACGAGAGGCAAATGGCAAATAATGTAAATTGCAAGGAGATAAGATTTGTGATTAGGAACCTGGTAGATGTTGATGATGTCTCCCCGGCAACGGCGCCAGAAGTTCCTTTTGATGATTGCTTGAACTACGTCGGTATTTCCCCAAAGAGGAAAGGATGATGCAGCACAGTGATACGTCTCCAACGTATCTATAATTTTTGATTGTTCCATGCTATTATATTATCATCCTTGGATGTTTTACAATCATTTTATAATCATTTTCTATCATATTTTGGTACAAAACTATTGACATAGTGCCCAGTGCCAGTTGCTGTTTTCTACATGTTTTTTACATCGCAGGAAATCAATACCAAACGGAGTCCAAATGCAGCGAAACTTTTTGTGGATTTTTTTGGATCAGAAGACATCCAGTGGGCCGGAGAAGCACCTGGGGGGTGCTCCGAGGGGAGCACAACCCACCAGGGCGCGCCTGGAGGCCCAGGCGCGCCCAGGTGGGTTGTGCCCACCTCGGGGGCCACCCGCACCACCTCTTTGCTCTATAAATACCCCAATATTCCAGAAACCCTAGGGAAGTCGACGAAAATCAATTCCAGTCGCCGCAAGTTCCAGAACCACCAGATCCAATCTAGGCACCATCACGGAGGGGTTCATCATCCTCATTGGTGCCTCTCCGATGATGCGTGAGTAGTTCATTGTAGACCTTCGGGTCCGTAGTTAGTAGCTAGATGGCTTTCTCTCTCTCGTTTGATTCTCAATACAATGGTCTCTTGGAGATCCATATGATGTAACTCTTTTGCGGTGTGTTTGTTGGGATCCGATGAACTTTGAGTTTATGATCAGATCTATCTTTTTATCCATGAAAGTTATTTGAGTTTTCTTTGATCTCTTATATGCATGATTGCTTATAGCCTCGTATTTCTTCTCCGATATTTGGGTTTTGTTTGGCCAACTTGATCTATTTATCTTGCAATGGGAAGAGGTGCTTTGTGATGGGTTCGATCTTACGGTGCTTGATCCAAGTGACAGAAAGGGAAACGACACGTATGTATCGTTGCCATTAAGGATAACAAGATGGGGGTCTATTTCTACATAAATAGATCTTGTCTACATCATGTCATCGTTCTTATTGTATTACTCCGTTTCTCCATGAACTTAATACACAAGATGAATGCTGGATAGCGGTCGATGTGTGGAGTAATAGTAGTAGATGCAGGCAGTAGTCGGTCTACTAATCTTGGAAGTGATGCCTATATAATAATCATTGCCTGGATATCATCAGGAGTATTTAAAGTTCTATCAATTGCCCAACAGTAATTTGTTCCACCATTTGCTATTTTTCTCGAGAGAAGCCACTAGTGAAAACTACGGCCCCCGGGTCTCTTCTTTAATATATTTGCCTTCAAGATCTATTTTGCTATTCGCTCTTTTATTTATTTGCTACTTTTATTTTCAGATCTATTAATCCAAAAACCCAAAAATACCTCGCTGAATTTTATTTGCATCTTTCAATCTACTACAATTTTATCTATCTCGTTACCCGAAAGGGATTGACAACCCCTTTAACACGTCGGGTTGCAAGTATTTGTTATTTGTGTGCAGGAGCTGTTTACGTGGTGTTGCGTGGTTCTCCTACTGGTTCGATAACCTTGGTCTCATCACTAAGGGAAATACCTACCATCGCTGTGCTGCATCATCCCTCCCTCTCTGGAGAAAAACCGACGTAGTTCTAGCAGACATCAAGAGGAGTTTGTGGCGCCGTTGCCGAAGAGACGTCATCAACATCAACCAGGTTCCTAATCACAAATCTCATCTCCTTACAATTTACATTATTTGCCATTTGCCTCTCATTTTCCTCTCCCCCACTTCACAAAAAAATTTCCGTTTTATTTGCCCTCTTTTTCATTCGCCGTTTTCTTGACAGATCTATTCGCGTTCTTGATTTCTACTCACAATGGCTAGTTTGACAACTCCTCCTTTGTTAGCAGATTTTGAAGTTTTATACTTCAAACAAAGACAAGGAGAAAATTTGAAAGATGCTTGGTATAGGCTAATGGAATCCTATCGTGTTTGCAAATTGAAAGGAGACGCAAATAATTTGCTTTGTAATTTTTATGTAGGATTGTCTTTGCATCATAGACAACTTTTAGATTTTGCCGCAAAATGGAATTTTATCGAGCTTGATGTTAATGTTGCCTATGTAATCTTAGAAGGAATTTTGGGGGTTCCACCACAAAAGAAAGGGTTTTCTTTCACCCCAGAGGGAGTTCAATTTTTGGGCAAACTTGGTGATTTGCACAAGCATATGGTTGAATTGCAAAAATATAATGAACCCCTCAAACACCTCAATGGTAGTATCAATCGTATGAACACATTGATTACCCTTTGCGATAAACAATTGGATATTTTAGGTCTCAAGATGGTTTCTTTCCCAGAAAATTTAGGGAAGCGCAAAGAGCCTGCCGGATTTGAAAAGACCCTTACTAAAGTGGCAAAGACCACAGATGACAACACTTAGATCTTTTGCGTTATGCCTAGCTAGGGGCGTAAAACGATAGCGCTCGTTGGGAGGCAACCCAACTTGTATCTTTTTGCTTTTTGGTTTTCTTGCAGTTTTCAATAAAATACCCAATTATGCCTCTGATTAGATGTGTTTTTGTGGTTTAAATTAGTGTTTGTGCCAAGCAAAGCCTTTGGGTTGATTTGGGTGATAGTCGATTTGATCTTGCTGAAAAACAGAAAATTTTATGCTCAGGAAAACAATTCTTATTTTTAACAGAAGAGCACTTTTGAGTTGATTCTTTTTGTATAAGATTAATAAACAAATTTCTCACGTTTTCCTAATTTTTCAGAATTTTTGGAGTTACAGAAGTATTCGAAGTTTTCAGATTGCTACAGACTGTTCTGTTTTTGACAGATTCTGTTTTCTTTGCGTTGTGTGCTTGTTTTGATGATTCTATGGTTTTCTTTGAAGAGTTTTTGCCATAGAAAAGTTGGAATACAGTAGATATAATGCAAAAATAAGAATGGGTTTGCAACAGTACTTAAAGTAGTGATTTGTTTTCTTATACTAACGGATCTCACGAAGGTTTTGTTGAGTTTTGTGTGATTGAAGTTTTCATGTTTTGGGTGATATTACGATGGATGAAGGAATAAGGATTAGCAAAAGGCTAAGCTTGAGGATGCCCGAGGCACCCCAAGATAATATTCAAGAAGTATCAAGCAACTAAGCTTGGGGATGCCCCGAGTGGCATCCCCTCTTTCTTCTAACGACCATCGGTATTTTACTTGGAACTATATTTTTATTCGTCACATATTATGAGTTTTGCTTGGAGCGTCTTGTATGATTTGAGTCTTTGCTTGTATTGCTTTTTATTTTAAGTCTTGAATCCTTGCTGGACACACCTTTTTGAGAGAGCCAAAAACTATGCTATGCTTGCTCCTATGCTTGCACTTAAATTTTTAGAGCCTTGGAATTGCTCTAGTGCTTCACTTACATCTTTTTGAGCATGGTGTGCTTTGTTATTTTTGAAGAAATGCTCTCATGCTTCACTTAGATTTATTTGGGAGTTAGTTAAATTTTGATGAAATTCTCTCTTGCTTCACTTAGATTAATTTGAGAGAAAGAAATATTATGCTCATATTCTTCACTTATATTTGTTTGAGCTTATTAAAAGCAACATATGAAACTAGTCCCAAAGTGATAGATATCCAAGAAGGATATAATAAAAACTTTCATGAAGATCATTGGACAAAATAAACTTGGTTCTTTGTAATAGTTTTGAGATATGACGATATAATATGTGAGCCATGTTGATGAGTAATTGTGCTTTAGTAAGAATATTGGTGTTAAGGTATGTGATTCCCTATGCAAGTATGAAAGTCAATAGTTATGCAATGAAATTATATCTTACTTATGGTGCATTATTTGGTGTTACTTATGCTTAATGCTTGCTTATGAGATTATTCGTTTCTTGGTTGGGCGCTTGTCAATCTTTTTGCTAGCCTTCATTTGCACTAAGTATGATCACTACTTGTGCATCCAAAACTCTTTAAACCAGTTTTGCCATATGAGTCGACTATACCTACCTATATGCGGTATTTCCGTGCCGTTCTAAGCAAATTTGTATGTGCGATCTCTAATTTTCAAAATAAATTTCTCTTTTATGTGCTTGTACCGCTCGCGAGGCAGTGAGGGTAGGCCGACATCTTCCATGCAAGATGTGTTATTCTCACGATGAGTGTTTATCTACTTGTCATTGCACAAGAGTACGGCAAAGGTATTAGGGATGCCCAGTCCCGAAATGCAAAATGAATTTACCATATGTTGTCAAATAATAAATTCCTTGGAAAGTGTTGGTATGGAGGGCACTCGTGGATACGGCTAGCCATGGAAAGTCAAAGAAATGGTGGAAAAAGGAATAAACTTTATTTTCTGTTTGGGAACCGCCTATGATATATCTAGGATGGAAAGTGTGGGGAGCTATAAGTTGTTTTCGTTGGTGGGAAAAGTATGCCTCTCAAAATATTATTATCTCTCAATTTAAGCATTGAGCTCTGGCACCTCTACAAATCCCTACTTCCCTCCGTGAAGGGCCTTTGTTTTGCTTTATGCAATTTTTATTTTTAATTTGAGTCTCCATCTTCTCTTATAAAGCACCAACTAAGGGGCACTATGATCGTACTTGAGCATTGGGTGTAGCTAATATTCGAGTGTGTTTCATGAATAGATCAATGATTGAGCATGATGGGCTAGGGATAACTTGCTTTAGCGTTGATATTTTGAAAGACATGGTTGCTTGTTGATATGCTTGAGTATTTAAGTTATCATGTCAAAGCTAGACTATTGCTTTGAACCATATAAAAATCCAAATGTCCATGCTATTAATAAAAGAATATGTGATGAACATGTTAGGCAGCATTCCACATCAAAAATTCTATTTTTATCATTTACCTACTCGAGGACGAGCAGGAATTAAGCTTGGGGATGCTGATACGTCTCCAACGTATCTATAATTTTTTATTGTTCCATGCTATTATATTATCATTCTTGGATGTTTTACAACCATTTTATAATCATTTTATATCATTTTTTGGTACTAACCTATTGACATAGTGCCCAGTGCCAGTTGCTATTTTCTGCATGTTTTTTACATCGCAGGAAATCAAATACCAAACACAGTCCAAACACAGCCAAACTTTTTGTGAATTTTTTTTGACCAGAAGACATCCAGTGGGCCGGAGAAGCACCTGGGGGGGTGCTCCGAGGGGAGCACTACCCACCAGGGCGCGTCTGGAGGCCCAGGCGCGCCCAGGTGGGTTGTGCCCGCCTCGGGGGCCTCTCGTACCGCCTCTTTGTTCTATAAATACCCCAATATTCCAGAAACCTAGGGGAGTCGATGAAAATTAATTACAGCCGCCGCAAATTCAATCTACTACAATTTTATCTATCTCATTACCCGAAAGGGATTGACAACCCCTTTAACACGTCGGGTTGCAAGTATTTGTTCTTTGTGTGTAGGAGCTGTTTACGTGGTGTTGCGTGGTTCTCCTACTGGTTCGATAACCTTGGTCTCATCACTGAGGGAAATACCTACCGTCGCTGTGCTGCATCATCCCTTCCTCTCTGGGGAAAAACTGACATAGTTCTAGCAGACATCACACAGCAACAGTAGGTATTTCCCTCAGTGATGAGACCAAGGTTATCGAACCAGTAGGAGAACCAAGCAACAGTACGTAAATAGCACCTGCACACAAAGAACAAATACTTGCAACCCGACGTGTTAAAGGGGTTGTCAATCCCTTTCGGGAAACGGCGCCAGAAATTGGCAAACGGACGGGAGATAAATTGTAGTAGATTGGATAAATAGATCGCTAATAAAATAAAGTGAAGCAAAATATTTTTGGGTTTTTAGAAATATAGATCTGAAAATAAAAGTGTCAAATAAATAAAAAGGCAAATAGCAAAATAGATATGAAAATATATGATGAGAAAAATAGACCCGGGGGCCATAGATTTCACTAGTGGCTTCTCTCGAGAAAAGTAGCATACGGTGTGTAAAGATATTACTGTTGGGCAATTGTTAGAACTTCAAATAATTATAACGATATCCAGGTAATGATCATTATATAGGCATCACGTCCAAGATTAGTAGACCGGCTCCTGCCTGCATCTACTACTATTACTCCACACATCGACCGCTGTCCAGCATGCATCTAGTGTATTAATTTCATGGAGAAATGGAGTAATGCAATAAGAACGATGACATGATGTAGACAAGATCTATTTATGTAGAAATAGACCCCATCTTGTTATCCTTAATAGCAACGATACATACGTGTCGGTTCCCCTTCTGTCACTGGGATCAAGCACCGTAAGATCGAACCCATCACAAAGCACCTCTTCCCATGGCAAGAAAAATCGATCTAGTTGGCCTAACTAAACCAAAGATTCAAAGAAGAAATACGAGGCTATAAGTAATCATGCATATAAGAGATCAAAAGACTCAAATAAATTTCATGGATAAAAACATAGATCTGATCATAAACTCAAAGTTCATCGGATCCCAACAAACACACCGCAAAAAGAGTTACATCAAATAGATCTCCAAGAGACCATTGTATTGAGAATCAAAAGAGAGAGAGAAAGCCATCTAGCTACTAACTACGGACCCGTAGGTCTACAATGAACTACTCACGCATCATCGGAGAGGCACCAATGAGGATGATGAACCCTCCGTGATGGTGTCTAGATTGGATCTGTGGTTTCTGGAACTTGCGGCGGCTGGAATTGATTTTCGTCGACTCCCCTAGGGTTTCTGGAATATTGGGGTATTTAGAGAGCAAAGAGGCGGTGCGGGAGGTGGCCGAGGTGGGCACGCCTGGGCCCCCAGGCACACCCTGGTGGGTTGTGCTCCCCTCGGAGCCCCCCTCAGGTACTTTCTTGGCCCAACTTGTGTCTTCTGGTCCAGAAAAAATCACCAAAAAGTTTCGCTGCGTTTGGACTTCGTTTGGTATTGATTTCCTGCGAAATAAAAAACAAGCAAAAAACAGCAACTGGCACCGGGCATTATGTCAATAGGTTAGTCCCAAAAAAGTAATATAAAGTTGCTATAAAATGATTGTAAAACATCCAAGAATGATAATATAACAGCATGGAACAATCAAAAATTATAGATACATTGGAGACGTATCAGCTTATAAAGCTCAACCCCGGCAAGATGATCTCACATGCAGGGAGCATCTAATCCGCATTCTCGTTCAAGATGAACATTGCACCGTCAGAGGGCTATCAAATTTCTTAAAGTTCAGTGGTCAAATCATTCTGAAGATGATGCCACTTGGGAACGTGAGGATCGCCTACGTGACGAATGCCCCACTCTGTTTCCTTCTACCTCCTAAATCTCGGGACGAGATTTCTTGTAGTGGAGGAGAATTGTAACGCCCGGATAATCAAGCTATAGTAATCCCCTACTAATGATGCTATGTCATCATGTTTTTCAAACTAAATTGTCGCTTGATGAAAACCAAAACCAAATTCCATTTGAAGTACAAGTCAAATATTTACTTCTTCTGTCATGCAAACAAAATTGTTCGTGGTGTTGCAAATAATCTCCAAATATTTGTCATGATGAAAAAAACCTCATTTGGATTTCCAAAATCCCTCTGGGATTTAATGTAGTGGTCGAATAGTGTCTTAATGAACCATTTAAATTCAAACATGAATCTAAACTTTTAAAAATAACCTCGAACTTTTATGGCAGTGTAAAAAATTGCAATGCCAACTATGAGCCAAGTTTCATATTTTGCAAAATCTTTGATAGCCTAAATAAATAAAAACAGTGCCATTTATTAGAAAACAGTAAATAAAAAAATAAATAAAAGAAAACAAAACCCCCATGGCCGCCCCGGGCCTCGGCCCACACCCAGCCGACCTACTTCCCCGCTCCCTGGCCTATTAGGCCACCCCCACCGTGACCTAGCCCCCCACTTCCCCCACTCTCCCCCGATCTCTCCTCCCTCTCCCTCCCCGATCTGGATCAGGGGGGCAATGGCCCCGCTCCCCCGACGCCGGCACCCGTCCCCGGCGCTGCCCCGCCCCATCACCGGGCCTCCTCCTTGCCTCGCCCGTCACCTCCTCGCCCGTCCTTCTCCCTCGCTTGTCGCCCGCCCGAGGCCTCTGCCTCGCCGACGCCGAACACTACCACCTCACCGTGCCATCATCGTCACATCCCCGACCGCCTCCTCACCAGCCCACCTCGAGCCACGCCACGCCCCTTCCCTCCAAACGATGGTGAGCACCCCGGTCGTCCTTCCCTTCCCCCTGTCCGTCGCTGCGGTCGCCGCGCTCCGCACGCACGCCGGGCCGCCCCCGACCGCGAGCCGCGTCCACTCGCCCCGCTCCCTCCAGCGCGTCACTGCGCTCCCGCTCGCACTGGCAGCCCTTGCTGCGCGCTCACGCGCGGCCTCGCTCGCCTGCTGCCCCACGACCCCTGCCGCCACCGCCACTGTCCCGCAACCACCTACGCCCGCGCGCTGCTGCGTGCCCGCGCGTGCCTGCATAGCTGGCCGCACCGCCCTCGCCTCCACAACCGCCCACCTCCACCACTGCTCGCCCTTCCGCTGCCGCCCGGCCACCCCGCCTCTCTCTGCCGCGTGCACGGGCCGCTCGCGCCGCCCGCCCATGCCGGCCACTGCTCGCCGGAGCCTCCTGCCCCGCCATGCGCGCCCGAGCCCCACCCCACAAAAACGCCGCTGCAACCCGCCGGTGCCCAGGCGTGCCCTGATGTCGCTTGAACTACGTCGGTATTTCCCCAAAGAGGAAGCGATGATGCAGTACAACTACGGTAGGTATTTCCCTCAGTTATGAAACCAAGGTGTATCAATCTAGTAGGAGAACCAAGCAACACTATGTAAATGGTACCAGCACACAAAGAACAAATACTTGCAACCCGACGCTTATGAGGGGTTGTCAATCCCTCTATGGGTAACGGCGCCAGAAATTATGCAGTTGACAGGATAAAGATTGTGTAGATTAGATAAATAGATCTCGATAAAAAGCAAAATAAAATAAGTAATAAAAAATGCAGCAATGTATTTTTGGGTTTTTGGAATAATAGATCTGAAAACATAAGTGAATAAAAATAGATCTCAAAGCAAATATGATAAAGAATAGACTCAGGGGCCATAGATTTCACTAGTGGCTTCTCTCAAGAAAATAGCACACGGTGGGTAAACAACTTACTGTTGGGCAATTGATAGAAGATCGAATAATTATGACGATATCCAAGGCAATGATCAATATATAGGCATCACGTCCAGGATTAGTAGACCGACTCCTGCCTACATCTACTACTATTACTCCACACATCGACCGCTATCCAACATGCGTCTAGTGTATTATGTTCATGGAGAAACGGAGTAATGCAATAAGAATGATGACATGATGTAGACGAGATCTATTCATGTAGGAATAGCCCCCATCTTGTTATCCTTAATAGCAACGATACATGCGTGTCTTGCTGCCCCTTCTATCACTGAGAAAGAACACCGCAAGATCGAACCCATCACAAAGCACCTCTTCCCATGGCAAGAAAAATCGATCTAGTTGGCCTAACTAAACCAAAGATTCGAAGAAGAAATACGAGACTATAAATAATCATGCATATAAGAGATCAAAAGAAGACTCAAATAATATTCATGGATATAGATCTGATCATAAACTCAAAGTTCATCGGATCCCAACAAACCCACCGCAAAAAAGATTTACATCAAATAGATTTCCAAGAGACCATTGTATTGAGAATCAAAAGAGAGAGAGGAAGCCATCTAGCTACTGCCTACGGACCCATAGGTCTATGATGAACTACTCACGCATCATCGGAGAGGCACCAATGAGGATGATCAATCCCTCCGTGATGGTGTCTAGATTGGATCTCGTGGTTCTGGAACTTGCGACGACTGGAATTGTGTTTCTTCGACTTCCCTAGGGTTTCTGGAATATTTGGGTATTTATAGGGCGATGAGGCGGTGCGGGAGGTCACCGAGGGGGGCACAACCCCCTGGGTGCGCCTGGGCTCCTGGGCGTGCCCTGGTGGGTTGTGCCCACCTCGGGCCTCCTTTCTGGTACTTCTTTGGCCCATGTGGTGTCTTCTGGTCCAAAAAAAATCTCCAAAAAGTTTTGCTGTGTTTGGACTCCGTTTGGTACTGATATTCTGCGAAGTAAAAAACAAGCAAAAAACAACAACTGACAATGGGCACTATGTCAATAGGTTAGTCCCAAAAAATGATATAAAGTTGCTATAAAATGATTATAAAACATCCAAGAATGATAATATAACAGCATGGAACAAGCAAAAATTATAGAGATGTTGAAGACGTATCAGCATCCCCACGAGTAGGTAAATGATAAAAATAGATTTTTTTATGTGGAATGCTGCCTAACATGTTCACCACATATTCTTTTCTTTTTAGCATGGACATTTGGACTTTTATATGGTTCAAAGCAATAGTCTAGTTTTGACATGAAGATTTCAATACTCAAGCATATCAACAAGCAACCATGTCTTTCAAAATATCAACACTAAAGAAAGTTATCCCTAGCCCATCATTCTCAATCATTGATCCATTCATGAAACACACTCGCATATTAGCTACATCCAATGCTCAAGTACGATCATAGTGCCCCTTAGTTGGTGCTTTATAAGAGAAGATGGAGACTCAAATAAAAATAAAAATTGCATAAAGTAAATAGATAGGCTCTTCGCAGAGGGAAGTAGGGATTTGTAGAGGTGCCAGAGCTCAAAGCTTAAATTGAGAGATAATTTTTTTGAGAAGCATACTTTTCCCGTTAACGAAAATGACCGAGTAATTCCCAGCAGTTTCCATGCTAGCTATATCATAGGCGGTTCCCAAACAGAAAATAAAGTTTATTCCTTTTTCCACCATTCTTTCACATTCCACGGCTAGCCGTATCCACGGGTACCGTCCATACCAACACTTTCCAAGGAATTTATTATTTGACAACATAAAGTAAATTTCTTTTTCATTTCGGGACTGGGCATCCCTATAACCGCTGTACTCTCGTGCAATGACAAGTGAATAAACACTTATCTTGAGAATAACACATCTAGCATGGAAAATATTGTCCACCCCCTGCCACTTCATGAGCGGTACGAGCACACAAAAAGGAAATTTATTTTCAAAGTTAGAGATGGCACATACAAATTTGCTAAAAACGGCATGGAAATACTGCATATAGGTAGGTATGGTGGACTCATGTGGCAAAACTAGGTTTAAAGAATTTGGATGCACAAGTAGTATTTCTACTTAGTACAAGTGGAGGCTAGCAAATAGATTGAGAAGCAACCAATCAAGAAACAAAAAATCACATAAGCGAGCATTAAGCATAACTAACACCGAATAATGCACCACAAGTAGGATATAATTTCATTGCATAACTGTTGGCTTTTTTGCTTGCATAGGGAATCACAAACCTTAACACCAATATTCTTACTAAGGCATAATTACTCACCAACATGACTCACATATCACTATCATCATATCTCAAAACTATTACAAAGAATAACGGTTATTTTATCCAATGATCTTCATGAAAGTTTTTATTATATCCCTCTTGAATACCTATCACTTTGGGACTAGTTTCATATATTGCAATTGCTTTTGACAAGCTCAAACAAATCTAAGTGAAGAACATGAGCATAAAGTTTTTCGTCTCTCAAAATAATATAAGTGAAGCATGAGAGAATTTCTTCAAAAAATTACTAACTCTCAAATTAATCTAAGTGAAGCATGAGAGCATTTGTTCAAAAAATATTAAAGCACACCGTGCTCAAAAAGATATAAGTGAAGCACTAGAGCAATTCCATAGCTCAATTTTTTTAAGTGAAGCATATAGAGCAATTCTAACAAACCATAGCATAATTTTGGTCTCTCAAATAGGCGTGTCCAGCAAGGATACTTGTGAGAAACTACAAAGCAAAACAATCAAAGACTCATATAATACAAGACGCTCCAAGCACAACTCATGATATGTGACGGATAAAAATATAGCTCCAAGTAAAATACCGATGGTCGTTAGAAGAAAGAGGGGATGCCTTTCGGGGCATCCCCAAGCTTAGTTGCTTGTTTCTCCTTGAATAAACATGGGGCATCCCCAAGCTTAGGCTCTTTTCACTCCTTATTCCTTCATCCATCGCGATCTCACCCAAAACTTGAAAACTTCAATCACACAAAACTTAACAAAACCTTCGTGAGATCCGTTAGTATAAGAAAACCAATCTTTACTTTAAGTACTGTTGAACACCCATTCAAATTTTGTTATTGCATTATATCTACTGTATTCTAACTTTACCATGGCTTATACCCCCCCTATACAATCCATAGATTCATCAAAATAAGCACACAATGCAAAGAAAACAGAATCTGTCAAAAACAGAACAGTCTGTAAAGATGCGAATTGTTCTCATATTTCTATAACTCCAAAAATTCTGAAAAACTAGGACAACAGAGGAAATTTGTATGTTAATATTTTGTAAACAATTCAGAACTTTTCGTCTCTTCTGTGAATTTAAACAATTCTGTTACTGGACGCAAAAGTTTCTGGTTTTCAACAAGATCAAATCAACTATCACCAAAGCTATCCCAAAGGCTTTACTTGGCACAAATAGTAATTAAAACCAAAAAAAGACAACCATAAAAGAGGCATAATTGTGCAAACACTCAAGAACAGAAAGAAAAAGGCAAAAAAAATTATTCATTGGGTTGCCTCCCAACAAGCGCTATCGTTTTATGCCCCTAGCCAGGCATAATGCGTAGATTCAAGTGTTGTCATCTTTAGTTTCCAATTCCTCAATCGCACAACCAATATTCTTCAAAGATTTAGCATGCATATTTTCGATAATAATACTTCTAGGAATAAGATTGAAGAATTCATTCTTGCAAGTAGGGTTTCTCACAACTTCAACAAAGTCGGTGTGAACAATAATCATCTTAAGATCTTCTTTGTTATTATTAGAAGTTGCACCCTTGTTCTTAGTGACTTGAGAAATCTTGCCAATTTTTACGGGAGTTTTTTCAATAGTTTTAGCAGAAGTAAAAGCCGAGCTCAATTACTAAAAATTTCTTCCAACTTATCAATCCGGGAAGGACTCTCTCCAATTCTTTCGTTAATTATGGTTTCATTTTCCCTTAGTAATTTGAAAACATCGCCCGCTTTTGACCAAATTTATTAGCAAGATTCTGCATCTTTGTATCTAAGTTTTCAATTTGCTCTGAGGTGACCATCTTCTTTTCGATAGCATCTAATCTTTGCATAACATGCTCAAGAGTTAAGATTGTTTCATTAATAATGATAGGTGGTGCACCTACTAGATCTCCCATGGAATTAAAAGCATCCAAAGATGGACACATCAAGAAATTTCCACCGGTAATCGTATCAAGGATGAATCTATACCAAGTGCTGATGCCCACATAAAAACTGCGAAGAAGAACAATGGTAGATTGCTTACGAACAGATCTATTGTGAGCATTGCAAATCCTATACGAAGCATCGTTTAGATTTTCCCCTCCCCTTTGTTTAAAATTAAGAACCTAGTTCTTGGGGGTACACGCAATAGAGGAAGAACTAGCCATAATGACAAAGTAGGCAAACAAGATTGCAAACAAAAAGATAGATCTGACAAAA
Source organism: Thinopyrum elongatum (assembly GCA_011799875.1). Classification (NCBI taxonomy): domain Eukaryota; kingdom Viridiplantae; phylum Streptophyta; class Magnoliopsida; order Poales; family Poaceae; genus Thinopyrum; species Thinopyrum elongatum. Next base: position 151,769,350 of record CM022300.1, on the reverse strand, counting down.
AAACGGCGAACAAAAAAGAGGGCAAATAAAACAACAATTTTTTGTGAAGTGTGGGAGATGAAAACGAGACCCAAATGGCAAATAATGTAAATTACAAGGAGATGAGATTAGTGATTAGGAACTTGATAGATGTTGGTGATGTCTCCCTGGCAACGGCGCCAGAAATTCCTTATGATGTCGCTTGAACTACGTCGGTATTTCCCCAAAGAGGAAGGGATGATGCAGTACAGCTACGGTAGGCATTTCCCTAAGTTATGAAACCAAGGTATCAATCCAGTAGGAGAACCAAGCAACACTATGTAAACGGTACCTACACATAAATAACAAATACTTGCAACCCGACACTTATGAGGGATTGTCAATCCCTCTACGGGTAACGGCGCCAGAAATTGTCAAGTTTACGAGATAAAAATAGTGTAGATTGGATAAATAGATCTCGATAAAACATGAAATAAAATAAGTAATAAAAAAGTGCAGCAAGGTATTTTTGGGTTTTTGGAGTAATAGATCTGAAAACAAAAGCGAATTAAAATAGATCTCAAAGCAAATATGATAAAGAATAGACCCGGGGGCGTAGATTTCACTAGTAGCTTCTCTTAAGAAAATACCACACGGTGGGTAAACAAATTACTGTTGGGCAATTGATAGAAGATTGAATAATTATGACGATATCCAAGGCAATGATTAATATATAGGCATCACGTCCAAGATTAGTACACCGACTCCTGCCTGCATCTACTACTATTACTCCACACATCGACCACTATCCAGCATGCATCTAGTGTATTAAGTTCATGGAGAAACAGAGTAATGCAATAAGAACGATGACATGATGTAGACGAGATCTATTCATGTAGGAATAGCCCCCATCTTGTTATCCTTAATAGCAACGATACATGTGTGTCCTGCTGCCCCTTCTGTCACTGGGAAAGAACACCGCAAGATCGAACCCATCACAAAGCACCTCTTCCCATGGCAAAGAAAAATCGATCTAGTTGGCCTAACTAAACCAAAGATTCGAAGAAGAAATACGAGGCTAGAAATAATCATGCATATAAGAGATCAAAAGAAGACTCAAATAATGTTCATGGATAAAGATCTGATCATAAACTCAAAGTTCATCATATCTCAACAAACACATCGCAAAAAAGAGTTACATCAAATAGATCTCCAAGAAACCATTGTATTGATAATCAAAAGAGAGAGAGAGAGAGGAATCCATCTGGCTACTGCCTACGGACCCATAGGTCTATGATGAACTACTCACGCATCATTGGAGAGGCACCAATGAGGATGATGAATCCCTCCGTGATGGTGTCTAGATTGGATCTCGTGGTTCTAGAACTTGCGGCGGCTGGAATTGTGTTTCTTCGACTCCTCTAGGGTTTCTGGAATATTTGGGGATTTACAGGGCGAAGAGGCGGTGCGGGTGGTCACCGAGGGGGGCAGAACCCCCCTGGGCACGCCCTGGTGGGTTGTGCCCACCTCGGGCCTCCCCTCTGGTACTTCTTTGGCCCATGTGGTGTCTTCTGGTCCAAAAAAATCTCCAAAAAGTTTCACTGCGTTTGGAGTCCGTTTGGTACTGATATTCCGCGAAGTAAAAAACAAGCAAAAAACAGCAACTGGCACTCGGCACTATGTCAATAGGTTAGTCCCAAAAAACGATATAAAGTTGCTATAAAATGATTCTAAAACATGCAAGAATGATAATATAACGAGCATGGAACAAGCAAAAATTATAGATACGTTGGGGACGTATCACGCCCGCACTCCCGTGGCCGTTTGGGCAATCGTCCGTCCGTTAACCACCGCCCGTTAGCCCCCCTGGCCACAGAAGGGTGGGGCCCAGCCCGTGAAACATTAAAAAAAGTTTTTAAAAATGAATTAAAATAAACAATTAATTAATTAAATTAATTAATTAACTTAATTAACTCTGTTTAATTAACCTAATTACATAATTAGCCTAATTAAACTGTTAGTTTAGCTGCTGTGACAATGACAGTGGGCCCTGGTCATCAGTTTGACCAGTCAACGCTCTGTTGACTACTGATGTCATGATGACATCATGCTGATGTCATAATTCTGTTGTTGAATTAAATTAAATAATAACAATTCCAGAAATTGTTTTAAACTTCAAAAAATCATAGAAAAATATCCGTAAGTCAGATGAAAATACTTTGTACATGAAAGTTGCTCAGAAAAGTATGGCGAATCTGAATACGCTCTCCGTTCATCCGTTATGTGCCCCTAGAATACTGAACATGCAATCGTCCCCCTCTGATTCATCTGCCGAAAATGCCAAACTTTGGGAAAACATTCCTGGATGTTATCCCCCTTCGCCGGTATCGTGTAGCACTACGATAGGTCACCCCTAGCACCGCATATCATCATGTCATGCATCTTTGTGATTTGTATTTACTATTTCTTCCCCCTCTTCTCCTCCGATAGACCTCGAGACCACTGTTGATGCCCCTATGATCGACTATGTCACCGCCGACCCTCCTTCCCTTTCAGCAGAGCTTCCAGGCAAGCAAACCCCCCTTGATCATTCCAATATCGCCCAGTCCATTCTCTCTCATGCTTGGATTAGATTTTGCTACTGTACTTGATTGCTCCTATCTGATGCGTAGCCTGCTTTTGTAAGCTGTTATTGTACCTTACTTGCTTATCCTAAACTACTTAGTATAGGTTGGTTGGTGATCCATCAGTGACCCCTCACCTTGTCCCCGCTGCCCCGGCTTGATGACTGATGACTCGATCAACGTGATCAATGTCCAGGACCCGACACCGCACATCACCTCACCCCCTTTAGTTGTATGACTCTGCAGAGCTACTATCGAGTGCCGAGGGTGATACCTCGTAACGCACTCCAGATGATAACTCTATAGTGTAGATATTCGGTCGTGGTCATCAAGGGTGATTCCTCCTTCACCACTTCCAATATGACTCTATCGTACAACACCTCAAGCGTGAACCTCGAGGGCGATTTCTCCTAGCTTGCCTTGACGATTACATCAAGTATATTCCATCGAGGGTGATTCCTCGGATTCCCACTTGGTGTTTTGGACGCACGGTTACTTTGACTTTACCCCCAGAACCATGTTAAAGACAGGTCGGCCCTGAGGGGTACTCGCGAGAATTACTGTTACTGCAGGACTGGAGGGACAGGCGGTACGACCCTGGTAGAGGTGGACCTGAGTTCCCGACAGTCTGTTGCGAGTCTGGTTGACCATGAGGGTACCCACGAGTTGATGTGAAAGTCGGGCGAGCCCGGAGAGCACCCGCGAGAAAATTACGTGGCACGGCCAGGCATTCCGAGTCCTTGCCATAAGTCCACGAGACGGGGTGACGTGGTCACATCGATCATGAGTCTCTGCTCGTTACCGCGCGCTCTGAAATCACTAAGGTTTGAATATGTCATCTCAGTAGGCCTCTGGCCTTTTTCGCACTGACCACCATGCGGGAATAAGTATGGGCATTCAGTGTCATATGTATCAGCCGAAAGCTCTGGTAGACGTCCAGTTCAGCATTGTGTTACGGTCGGATCGTGCCATCCTTGACAGAGGTGGTGCTGGTATTCACCCTGCACAAAATGACCCGGAGCGCAAAGGGCGATTGGCCCAACACCCCTGAGCACTTAGGATGTAGACCGGCGGGGACCTCTCTGCGGAGCCTAGGTAGGATTGCGGTGTGTCGATCAGCCGAGGCCAGTCATGTACCTGATGGTGTGTCCGACCGGAGTTAATCGAGCATATTGGGTAAGTTGGTGCACCCCTCCAAGGAAGTTTATCTATTCAAATAGCCGCGTCCACGGGAATGGATGCTCGGAGTTGTATCTTGATCGATACAACTAGAAATGGATACTGGATGCTGAGGCATGTTATGGATGTGTGGCTCCGGGATTGCTTTCTCACAGGGAGTTGAGAAAGGATCTCTGGGCGCTAATGTTACAACATACTTATTACTTATAATATGTTACTCTTATCTCTTCTCATGCTGCAAGATGCCTGCAGATGCTAGTCTTCGATAGGCTAGGCCCGTCCCTCTATTCTGGCATTTCTGCAGTTCAGTCCATAGGTACATCCCTTCCTTTGATACTAATGCATACTTAGTATAGATTTGATGCTTGCGAGTACTTTTGATGAGTACTCACGGTTGCTTTGCTACCCTTTTTTCCTCTACTTTCTTCTTTCCAGTTGTTGTGACCAGGTGGTGGATCCCAGGAGCCAGACGCCACCGCAGGCGACTAGTACTACCCGGAGGATGCCTACTTCTACATGGAGACCGCCGACGACCAGGAGTAGTCAGGAGGTCCCAGGCCGGAGGCCTTGCCTCTTCGATCGATTGCTTTTGTATTGGCCTTCTTAAGGCAGTCTTGTTTGACCTTATGTCTGTACTCAGATATTGTTGCTTCCACTGACTCTTGTGTATTGAGCTTGTATTCGAGCCCTCGAGGCCCCTGGCTTGTAATATAAAGCTTGTATTATTTTATTTGTGTCTAGAGTTGTGTTGTGATATCTTCCCGTGAGTCCCTGATCTTGATCGTACACATTTGCATGTATGATTAGTGTACGGTCGAGTCGGGGGCGTCACAAAAAACCAGCAGAGGGGTGCACTATTCCAAGGGTTGCTGCAACAAAACAACCGGCAACCAGATCATCTCTAGGGCGTCTGTAGCCACGTTTGACTGACTAGCTTCAACATTAAATTACAAAAGTTAGGGCTCTTTTCATTCAAACGAATTCCATTGGATTTTCTAAGGGTTAGAATCCTTAGGTTTTTTTCCTACGTTGGTCGTTTGATTCATACGATTGAATCCTATAGGAATTTTTTCCTATGGAATCATGCATACTGGAGTTCATTGGAAATCAAGCATCCACTCCAACATGTTTTTTCACTTCCTTTGTTTTACTGTGGCATCAAACACTCTGTGCTAATCCTATAGGATTCAAGTGGGCATGCCACTCCAATGCTTTAATTTTTTTATTCCTGCGTTTTGAGAATCCTACGAGTCAAAGAGGGCCTTATAGTTTTTCATCCTATGGCATGGTGGGTCCTGTGAGTAAATTGAGATCCTACAAATGATTGAGAGCCTAATCAAGTGCACATGAATTTTTTTGTCTCGCCTACTATTGTTCAATAATCTTCCACACAGCTGGATTGCATGGCAAAAACCCTAGCCAAGCAGACAACATGGTTTGACACCGTTTTCGGCTCGGGGCTTGCCCAGGGCGTAGCATGGTCCTGTGTTCACTACTGGTGCTAGACGCATACCATGTCAAAGTAAAAAAAATCATCAAAAGAGGGGCTCCCTCCAATTTCATTAACGAAACCATCAAGGACACACAAACCATCCTCCACTGCTAGTCAGGTTCTCAATGTCAAAATAATTGAAAGGCTGTTACTTACCAAAGCTTGTTTTACAAGTTTGGTGCAGCTCGTCTTTAACTTGCGATGTTCCTTGAAGATGTCCCCGACATCCCATATTTTGGTCTTCATTGCTCCTCTGCATGTTTGCCTTCGTAGTTTTAAAATCTCAACATGGCAAGAAAAATATAGTAATACTCATGCATCTTGTGGGCAACATTAAAGCACTCATCTACCATGCTAGCACAAGTCAATTTTAATATCCTACTATGTGGCTATTCAACTTTGCTAGAACTATGTTGTGGTTTCATTCTGAGTCAATAGAATAGGGGATCACCTCTCTGCTATTCTAAAAAACTATCCATCATTTGCCACACTACTGGTTACAGATGAAGAACCTACCCAAGCACAGTGCAATACATGAGCGACGCACAATTACAAGATGATATTTTGTTGGATAATGCAAGCTATAACCAATTACTTTTACTGGAACAATAGCAGCCAGGAAATTTGAAGTGTAGGTATGAACATAATCAGAACTGCACATGTACTGCTAAGAGAATCAATATACACATTACCAATCGAGGAGGAGTACGAAGGTCATGGCGGCGTCTGTGCATCATGGTCGGCAACGGGAGTCAGTTCATTGTCAACGACGGTGGTGCTATTGCGCTTGGCGTTGGCTTCTGGGAAGCAGATCCGAGACCATGGAATACGGCGCCAGGGAAGCGGCTTCGTGTACGCCGGCGACAGTGGACCGGCTCCAGTTTGGCGTACGACATCGTCGATGAGGCAGATGCACTGCGGTGGATGAGTGCGCCGATGAAGAAGGGGAGGGGCATGAAGGTGCTGCGGTGCCGTGGAGAAGTCTATTTTGCGGTGGGGGTAGAAAATGGGGAGTAATGAGGTGTACTATGGGTGCCAAGGTGGGGTTAGCTAGGTGGGGTGAACGTGAAGTTACCAAAACAGCCCCCACCCACTAGCATTCGTCGGCCTATTCGACCAAGGGTATGATGATAACTTCGCATTGCTCGAACCTGAGTCGCGGGAGATCTTGATGGAAGCGAGAGATTTTGTCGCCGACCTGAAAATTTGTAACACTGTACTCCCTACTCCCCGTCTGGCATGTTGCGTGATTGGGCTAAGCAGCTAGGAGTACTACTGGTACTCCCTCCGTTTTTATTTACTCTGCGTATTAGGTTTGGCTGAACTCAGACTTCCAAAAGTTTGACCAATTTTATAGAAAAAATATAAACATTTACCATAACAAATCTTTATGATGTGAAAGTACATTCAATATTGAATCTAATGGTATTGATTTGTTATTGTATATGTTAATATTTTTGTTTATAAACTTTGTCAGAGTTTACAAAACTTGACTTTGACCAATGCTAATACACGAACTTAAATAAAAACGGAGGGAGTACACTTCTGTTTTATTTGTTTGTCTTGGCATTAATTATTTGTTGTAATTGTGAAATAAATATATTAAGCTATTGACTTCGAATGTATTAGTTTATACAATTCAATATTTAGAATCGTTGTTGAATTCCAAGATGAAAACCAGGTCTATAGTACTTCACAATATGCTCAAACTCACATAATCCAACTCAAATGAAAATCTAAATGCATCTCATAGTTATTAATTTGTTGGATGCAACAAAACCAACCATAACTCTACTTGATCCAGTCTAAAGCAATTTTTTGAACACATCCCAATGTGTGAATGAAACGTAGAGAGAGAGAGAGAGAGAGTTTGCGAAGATGGAGCAATAGCGGGAGAGAGATGTGTGCGCTCAACACACACGATATACACCCAATGGAAGAAAGAGACAGAGGGCGGGAAAGATTGTATATATGTGGGCAAGAGAGTAGGAGAGAAACCTCATGAGAGAGAGAGACGAAGAGAGAGAGAGAGAGAGAGAGAGAGAGAGAGGAAGTGTGCGAGAGAGGGATATATATATATATATATGTGTGTGTGTGTGTGTGTAGGGAGGAAGAAGTTAGGCAAGTGAGAAAGATGGAGACATGTAATATAAGGAGTGAGATGCGTGTGCATCGGGATTTTGTACATGTGGAAGGAGAAGAGACAAAAGGTTTGATGAGAGAGCTAAAAAAACATGGACGAGAGGGGAAGGATCTTGTGGGCTGAGGGATTTATAATTTTGGGCGGGAGAGAGGGAGAGGGGGAGAGAGAGAGAGAGAGGAAAGGAGTTACTTAGCCGTCGTCACGTCATCCTGCTTCCAAATGGCCCCCGCATTCTCTAGTGCGGTCTGGTCGCCATCTTGGTTGTTCCTGATGCCCTCCTTGAAGATCGAGGTGGTGTGCATGTCAGGGTGCAGAGAAGCACAAGCAAGAGTGGTCGCTATATAACCTTGGATGGGGATGGATAGTGTGCTCCGGGGGGGGGGGGGGGGGGGGGGGACTGTGTGTGTCAAATATTGAGATAAATCAAACCTATGGAGAGAATGTGTGTGCATAGTGAGCAGGCGAGAGAGGCTAATGGGGCGAGACGGATACGTCATGTGCGTGAATGTTTAAGCAATATAAAGAGATCATGTGCGGGATACAAAGAGAGGACTATGGGGAGCATGTTTGCGAGGGAGAGACACATAGCGAGAGATAAATGTGTGAGCGTAGTACATGGTGTGTATGTCACGGAGAGGTAAATTCCAAAAAGGGTTTTCATGAAGAGATTATGTGTAACACCCCCCGGTGGTTAACTACAGTAATCACTTTTGATAATGACATGTCAGCAAGCTTAACAGTGCATGATCATCATTAACATCATATTGCATTTCAACTCCTAACCTCAAATTCAAATTTAAATGAAAGTGGAAAATAAAAGTTGTCCAACATAGAAACTAAATTGTTCATTAAATAGCAAATAAATCAGAGACAATTCTAAAATTTAAACCAACATTATTAAAATTGGATAAGTGACTCGAACAACTTAAAACAGTGGCTGAAAATAACATTTAGTAACCTTTTAATTTATTTAAAACAAATATGAAAAGATATTTACCCCAAACTAGTTTTTGGTGTTAGGGTATAAAGCACTGGTATTTATGGACTAGGTCTCCCTTTTTACAAAATTCGGTTTGGGGCCTAACTATTTACTAAACAGAGATTTATGAATTAAGAAAAAGAAAAAGAAAGAAAAAAAAGGAAAAGAGCAGGGCCCCCCCCTTTGATCATCCCGATATCGCCCATTCTATTTTCTCATGCTTGCATTAGAATTGCTGCTGCTACTGCTTTACCTATTCTGATGCATAGCCTGTTTATTGTAACTTGCTGTTGATACCTTACCTGCTTATCCTAAACTGCTTAGTATAGGCTGGGTAGAGACCCGCTAGAGAACCCCACTTTGATCCTTGTTGCCCCGCTGGATTATCAGAAGACCCGTTCAACGGGATTGAGGACCAGACCTCGACACCGCACATCACCCCCCTTAGTTGTAACGACACTTCAGCGTTACTGTCGAGTGCCGAGGGTGAAACCTCTTATAGCACTCCTGATGTTAACTCTGTAGAGTAGCTATCCGGTCGTGGTCATCGAGGGTGATTCCTCCTTCTCCACTTCCGATACGACGCTGTCGTGCAACACATCAAGTGTGAACCCATCGAGGGTGATTCCTCCTACGTTCACCTTGGCAGTTACATCGAGTGGGAATCCAACGAGGGTGATACCTCGGATTCCCTTGATGTTATGGACACACGGATACTTGGACTTTACATTGTTACTTGGAAAGGCGGGTCGGCCCTGAGGGGTACCCGCGTGCGCCTGAGAGGCGAGTGTTGTGAAGACGGGTGCCTGTGTGGTGCCCGAGTGGTGAATACGAGGCGTGGCCGGGCATTCATGGCCCTTGCCGCAAGTCCTCGAGATGGGGCGACGGGGTCACATCTTTCGTGAGTCTCTGCTCGTTACCGCAAGCCCTAGTCCATTAATGATTTGGATATTTGATCCGAGCAGGCCTCTGGTCTGATAGCACTAACCATCACGTGGGCATAGTATGGGCGTTCTGCATCGTAGCATCAGCCGAAAGCTCTGTCAGACGTCCAGTTCAGCATGGCGGCACAGACGGACCGGCGCCCTCCTGGTGCCAGGCTTCTCCCTGCGGGCAACGACTCGGAGTGCACAGGGCGATGGCCCAAGACCTCTGAGCGCTTAGGATGTAGACCGACGGGGACCTCTCTGCTGAGCTGTAGGTCGGGTTGCGGTGTGTTGTTTGGCCGAGGCCGGGCATGACCCAGGAAAGTGTGTCCGGCCGGAGTTAAGCGAGCGTGATGGGTAAGTTGGTGCACCCCTGCAGGGAAGAACATTTCTATCGATAGCCAGTCCTACGGTAAAGGACACTCGGAGTTGTATCCCGATCGATACAACTAGAACTGGATACCCGTGATGATACTTGGATATGTGGCTCTGGGATTGCTTCTCGCAGGGAGTCGAGAAGGGATCTCAGGACGAGGTTGATGACTTTATGGCTCTGGGATTGTTTTCTCGCAGGGAGTCGAGAAAGGATCTCTGGGTGAGGTTGATAGTATTACTGCTACATTATATTGTGTTGTTCTACTCTCTTCTATTGCTGCAAGACCGCTGAAGATGTTAGTCTTCGATAGGACTAGGCCTTCTCTCTATTCTGGCATTTCTGCAGCCCAGTCCACATATACAGCCTCCCTTTGATAATGTTGCATATGTAGTGTAGATCCTTGCTTGCTGAGTACTTCAGAGTACTCACGGTTGCTTTGCTTTCTTATTCCCCCATGTCAGTTCATCGTGATCCGATGATGGAGCCACTGAGACAGCTACCCCTGCCGACGATCGCTACTACTACCCGAGGATGGATTCTTCTACGAGTTTACCGACGACCAGGAGTAGGTTCGGAGGGTCCCAGGCAGGAGGCCTGCGCCTTTCGATCGTAGTGTTTTATTTTGCCCCGCCTTTCTAAAGGCCTTTCTGTTTCTCTTTTATATCTGTACTCAGATATCTAATGCTTCCGCTGACGCTTGTATGCCATCGAGCTATGTATTCGAGCCCTCGAGGCCCTGGCTTGTAATATAAAGCTTGTATGACTTTATTTATGTTTTAGAGTTGTGTTGTGATATCTTCCCGTGAGTCCTTAGGCTTGATCGTGTGCATTTGCGTGTATGATTAGCGCGCGATCGGGCCGGGGGCGTCACAAGTTGGTATCAGAGCCGACTGCCTGTAGGAACCCCCTTTCCAACTCCTTGGCCGAAGTTGAGTCTAGAAACCGGAAAACTATTTTACTAACTTGGCTGTGTGGCTTACGGGCCCACGTCGCCAATTGGGTGGTATTAGGATCTTTTACTCCTCGACCTTTACTCTGGGACTCTGACCTCTCTTCTATTCAGGTTAAATGATTTTACTAACTCCAACATTAGGCTGTATCCTAATGCAAGAGCGTAAAGTGATTGCCTATAGCTCTCGTCAGTTGCGACCGCATGAAGAGAATTATCCGGTACATGATCTAGAACTAGCTGCTGTCATCTATGCATTGCAGTTGTGGCGACATTACCTCCTCGGTAATCGTTGCGAGATCTACACGGATCATAAAAGTTTGAAGTACTTGTTCACTCAGCCATCTCTGAATCTCCGTCAGCAAAGATGGATGGAGACCATTGCAGACTATGATTTGGGTATTTCTTATACCCCTGGCAAGGCTAATGTAATGGCTGATGCGTTGAGCCGCAAATCCTATTGCTGCGAACTTGAGGTTCAGCTACAGCAACCCCTTCTGTATGAAGAGCTTCGAAAGCTAAATATCGAGATAGTTCCTCAAGGATACTTAAAAACCTTGGTTGTTGAACCAGACCTTGAGAAAGCTGTTAAGAGTGCACAAGCTAAAGATGCTGAAGTTGATCTGATGAAGAAAGATCTTCACCTTGAAAAGTACAGGGATTTCTCGCTGTCTGAAGATGGAACCTTGTATTTCAAAGACCGCATTGTGGTACCTCGCTTCGAGCTTATGACTGACAAAGTCATGAAGGAGGCACATGATACCCCGTTGTCTATTCATCCGGTAGCACCAAAATGTATCGTGATCTCCGTCAAAGGTACTGGTGGTCTAGAATGAAGCAGGACATTGCTCGCTATGTTGCTGAATGTGATGTGTGTTGACGCGTTAAAGCAGAACATCAGAAGCCTGCTGGAATTCTGCAACCGTTACCTATTCCTTTATGGAAATGGGACAAGGTTTAGATGGATTTCATTACAGGACTTCCCAGGTCACAGAAGGGTCACGACGCTATTCTTGTCGTCGTCGACCAACTCTCCAAAGTTGCACACTTCCTGCCTGTCAAGGAGACGATCACTGCTAGTCAGTTAGCAGAATTATATATCTCCAGAATTGTTTCACTCCACGGTATTCCGAAAGAGATCAGTTCAGACCGTGGCAGCATATTCACCGGTCATTTCTGGGAAAGTTTTCAAAAGGCTATGGGAACTCATATTACCTGGAGTTCAGCTTATCATCCTCAGTCCCAAGGCCAATTCGAGCGAGTCAACCAAGTGCTTGAAGACATGCTACGAGCTTGTGTTGTTTCTTTCGGCAAGAAGTGGGAAGAATCTCTTCCATATGCCGAGTTCTCTTATAACAACAGCTATCAAGCTAGTCTGAAAATGGCCCCCTTTGAAGTTCTCTATGGACGTAGATGTCGAACCCCTCTGAATTGGTCAGAAACTGGGGAACGACCGCTCGTGGGTCCAGATATTATTCAACACGGCGAAGAACAAGTCCGTATCGTCCGTGAAAATCTCAAGGCGGCTCAGGACCATCAGAAGAGCAACTATGATCGCAAACGATGGGGTTTGACTTATCAACCTGGTGATCAAGCTTATATTCATGTCACCCCTATGAAGGGCACTCACCGTTTTGGAATCAAGGGCAAGCTAGCTCCGCGCTACATTGGTCCTTTCCGCATTATTGCTAGACGTGGTCAAGTGGCGTATAAATTGGAGTTGCCGCCGCAATTCTCTCATATCCACGATGTCTTCCATGTGTCGCAACTTCGTAAATGCTTCAAGGAATCTCCGCACCGAGCAGTGGATCACGAGATGCTCGAATTGCATGATGATCTATCTTATAAGGAGCATCCGATCCGCATCCTCGATGAAGCTGAACGTCGAACCCGTCAGAAGGTTACCAAGTTCCTCAAAGTGCAGTGGTCAAATCATACTGAAGATGAAGCCACTTGGGAACGCGAGGATAATCTTCGTGCGGAATACCCCGAACTTTTTCCTTCTATTTCTTAATTCTCGGGACGAGAATTCTTGTTAGTAGAGGAGATTTGTAACACCCCCCGGTGGTTAACTATAGTAATCACTTTTGATAATGACATGTCAGCAAGCTTAACAGTGCATGATCATCATTAACATCATATTGCATTTCAACTCCTAACCTCAAATTCAAATTTAAATGAAAGTGGAAAATAAAAGTTGTCCAACATAGAAACTAAATTGTTCATTAAATAGCAAATAAATCAGAGACAATTGTAAAATTTAAACCAACATTATTAAAATTGGATAAGTGACTCGAACAACTTAAAACAGTGGCTGAAAATAACATTTAGTAACCTTTTAATTTATTTAAAACAAATATGAAAAGATATTTACCCCAAACTAGTTTTTGGTGTTAGGGTATAAAGCACTGGTATTTATGGACTAGGTCTCCCTTTTTACAAATTCGGTTTGGGGCCTAACCTATTTACTAAACACAGAGATTTATGAATTAAGAAAAAGAAAAAAAAGAAAAAAAAGGAAAGAGCAGCCCCCCCCCCCCTTTGATCATCCCGATATCGCCCATTCTATTTTCTCATGCTTGCATTAGAATTGCCTGCTACGCTCTTGCTTTACCTATTCTGATGCATAGCCTGTTTATTGTTACCTGCTGTTGATACCTTACTTGCTTATCCTAAACTGCTTAGTATAGGCTGGGTAGAGACCCGCTAGAGAACCCCACTTTGATCCTTGTTGCCCCGCTGGATTATCAGAAGACCCGTTCAACGGGATTGAAGACCAGACCTCGACACCGCACATCACCCCCCTTAGTTGTAACGACACTGCAGCGTTACTGTCGAGTGCCGAGGGTGAAACCTCTTATAGCACTCCTGATGTTAACTCTGTAGACTAGCTATCCGGTCGTGGTCATCGAGGGTGATTCCTCCTTCTCCACTTCCGATACGACGCTGTCGTGCAACACATCAAGTGTGAACCCATCGAGGGTGATTCCTCCTACGTTCACCTTGGCAGTTACATCGAGTGGGAATCCAACGAGGGTGATACCTCGGATTCCCTTGATGTTATGGACACACGGATACTTGGACTTTACATTGTTACTTGGAAAGGCGGGTCGGCCCTGAGGGGTACCCGCGTGCGCCTGAGAGGCGAGTGTTGTGAAGACGGGTGCCTGTGTGGTGCCCGAGTGGTGAATACGAGGCGTGGCCGGGCATTCATGGCCCTTGCCGCAAGTCCTCGAGACGGGGCGACGGGGTCACATCTTTCGTGAGTCTCTGCTCGTTACCGCAAGCCCTAGTCCATTAACGATTTGGATATTTGATCCGAGCAGGCCTCTGGTCTGATAGCACTAACCATCACGTGGGCATAGTATGGGCGTTCTGCATCGTAGCATCAGCCGAAAGCTCTGTCAGACGTCCAGTTCAGCATGGCGGCACGGACGGACCGGCGCCCTCCTGGTGCCAGGCTTCTCCCTGCGGGCAACGACTCGGAGTGCACAGGGCGATGGCCCAAGACCTCTGAGCGCTTAGGATGTAGACCGACGGGGACCTCTCTGCTGAGCTGTAGGTCGGGTTGCGGTGTGTTGTTTGGCCGAGGCCGGGCATGACCCAGGAAAGTGTGTCTGGCCGGAGTTAAGCGAGCGTGATGGGTAAGTTGGTGCACCCCTGCAGGGAAGAACATTTCTATCGATAGCCGGTCCTACGGTAAAGGACACTCGGAGTTGTATCCCGATCGATACAACTAGAACTGGATACCCGTGATGATACTTGGATATGTGGCTCTGGGATTGCTTCTCGCAGGGAGTCGAGAAGGGATCTCAGGACGAGGTTGATGACTTTATGGCTCCGGGATTGTTTTCTCGCAGGGAGTCGAGAAAGGATCTCTGGGTGAGGTTGATAGTATTACTGCTACATTATATTGTGTTGTTCTACTCTCTTCTATTGCTGCAAGACCGCTGAAGATGTTAGTCTTCGATAGGACTAGGCCTTCTCTCTATTCTGGCATTTCTGCAGCCCAGTCCACATATACAGCCTCCCTTTGATAATGTTGCATATGTAGTGTAGATCCTTGCTTGCTGAGTACTTCAGAGTACTCACGGTTGCTTTGCTTTCTTTTTCCCCCATGTCAGTTCATCGTGATCCGATGACGGAGCCGCTGAGACAGCTACCCCCGCCGACGATCGCTACTACTACCCCGAGGATGGATTCTTCTACGAGTTTACCGACGACCAGGAGTAGGTTCGGAGGGTCCCAGGCAGGAGGCCTGCGCCTTTCGATCGTAGTGTTTTATTTTGCCCCGCCTTTCTAAAGGCCTTTCTGTTTCTCTTTTATATCTGTACTCAGATATCTAATGCTTCCGCTGACGCTTGTATGCCATCGAGCTATGTATTCGAGCCCTCGAGGCCCTGGCTTGTAATATAAAGCTTGTATGACTTTATTTATGTTTTAGAGTTGTGTTGTGATATCTTCCCGTGAGTCCTTAGGCTTGATCGTGTGCATTTGCGTGTATGATTAGCGCGTGATCGGGCCGGGGGCATCACATTATGTGTGCGAGATAGAGAGCGATGTAGGGGCCTTGGGGCGGGCAGGGGCTGGGTGAGGGTGTCAAAATGTGTGCATTGATGCATGTGTTACATGCGATTGTGCGAGGGACGGTCGAATCGAGAGAGATAGTTGTTGTGTTACGGATGCTCCCCCACTCTCTCTCTCTCTTACACACACACACACCAAAACGCAAATAGACACTACAAAAAAATACACTTCCGTGATGATACGTGTTTGTCACAGTACACTGGTACAGCGAGGTGCTATACAAACGGTTTTTAACCCCTTTCCGCGACGGCATTTCAAACCGTTGCCAAGTGAGTGAGTGCGATAGGGGGGTCCTTCCCACATGACCCAGAAACCATCGGGGATATGCCCTCCTGGCACACATGCTCGGCAAAATGAGGCCGTGTGCGACCGGTGAGCGATCAAATACGGTTATACGTACAGTTGTGCTAAAAAAAATATAATTATACAAGCCAAATCATTTTCGGTCGTAAGTACATCCCACACAGTCAGTCCCCGCTAAACATTTCTGTTCGTATGTACATTCCACACAGTCAATCCAAGGAATACGTTTCCGTTAGTATGAACATCCCACACAGTTAATCCAAAAAGTACGTTTCCGTTCGTATATACATCCCACACAGTCACTCCAAGGAAAATGTTTCCGTTCGCAGGTACATCACACACAGTTTTCCCCATTAAATCGTTTGTGGTAGCATTGCCATTGCACACGATATTAACAATTTTATCATTTGCGTTATTCAATGCATCACACATGGTGCGTAGAAGAAACTTTGTGGCAAAGGCTGTCCATCACACAGACTTTTTATGTGGTAAATGTTTGCACAAGGTGGCCTAACGCAAACAGTTTTCACGAGGTTGTCGTGTGTGATTGTTCATTGATCCAACACAGTTTATTCCTAGAAATTGTGTGTGTTGCCTGAGGTCATCGCCCACGGTGTTTTCTCAATAACCGTTTGCAATAGAAAAACCCAATTAGCAGGCTAATTGGCCATTAGCAGGCTAATTGCCCTATTATTAATAATCCATTTATTAATCTAATTGACATTTCATATTAAGCACACAATATATTTCATTTCCATATTAAGGAAGCAGGATTTCATAATTGAAATACATCAGAGTACAACATCATATAGCTTCAGCACTCAGCTACCCCATTACACAACTGCACCAGCACCAAGTTTCACATGCAACATCTACAACCTTTCGAAATTAGCATCGACGGTACATAGACAGATGCATCTCATCTGGAAAACTGCTGAAGCGGAAGGCGAATATTGAGCCTTCATTGATGTTGAAGGTCTTTGCAACTTTAGGCCAGTGCCTGTGGATGATTAACCGTCCATCCTTCGTCCTCTTCAGGAACACTTCAATATTGAACCGTGGGTGTTGTATGAAAACCTTCCTCGCCTCCTGACCATACAGGTGGTTTGACAGGTAATCATCAGTGAACTGCTTTGGAAAGGCCTGAAAACAAGGATGTGCATAAATATCTTCTCTATATTGGAAATGGGGCAAAGGAATAAAAAAAGGCATGGTATAATAGTTAGTACCATCTGGTAGTGAACTAACATCTTCTTCATTGTGCAGACAAAGATCTTGTTGTTTTTTGTCGCTAATTTCTTTATCCTAACAATCTTTCTGAGTTTCCTGACTTGACTGATATTCATGGACAACTCATTTCCCCATATGCAAAAAGGGTCGAACAGTGGGTCAAAACCTATGACAGCAGGACCTACATGTGCAAGACCAAATTGTTAAAAACCTAAATATTAGAATGGTTCCTGCAATTGCACAATAATGTGCTATTAGACAAAGGACCATGCATGTGCAAACCTCGATTCTAAACCTCAGTGCTTCCCATTGTTTCCCTGCAACACATATAAGGTAGTTAGTCATCAGGTTAAGTGAGGGTTCGCATGCTATCAGTAAAATATGTTGATGAAAAATAAGCACATTGCATATTCATCAGATTAATTCAAGCCACATGGAAAACCCATTTATCCAAACCAAGCATGATTAAGAACTAGGAAATATAGCAGTTGTATATGTTTCTCATGTATTAAGTGCAGCCAAATTCGATTTATTTCTCACATGCACAACAATACAAAATTCTACCCACGACAATTGGACATCGCATTGCAGAATTGAACCAAGCAGTTAACTAAACACCACAACAAATGAACCAAACATTAACTGAGCACCACATTGCACAATATAACATACTCCTAATAGAAGATCAGACGGTTAACCAAACCAAGCATGCTTAACAACTTGGAAATATAGCAATTGTATTTGTTTGTCATGTATTTAGTACAGCCAAATTCGATTTATTTCTCACATGGTATACAATAACAGAATGCACCCACAATAGTTGAACATCGCATTGCAGAATTGAACCAAACAGTTAACTAAACACCACAACAAATGAACCAAACGTTAACTGAGCACCACATTGCATAATGTATAACATACTAGAAGATCAGACAGTTAACCAAACCAAGCATGTTTGACAACTTGGAAATATAGCAATTGTATTTGTTTCTCATGTATTTTGTAAAGATAAATTCGATTTATTTCTCACATGGAAGACAATACAAAAATGCAGCCTGAAGAATCGAACATCACATTTGCAGAATTGAACCAAACAGTTAACTAAAGACGACAACTAATTAACCAAACAGTTAATAAGTGAGCACCACATTGCAAGACATATAGAACATATACACTAGAGCAACAGATTGCATGGTAAAAGTAGATAGCACAATTCACTAGAATTTCTTAAGGAAAGGTAGGAGAAGCACATGCAATGGGTAAACCGAGCATGCTTAACTGGCGTAGCTAGCAAACTGGACATGGGTCCTTATAGTGAGCTAATAAGACAAGCTACTCCTCATCATCGGAGATATCGATGATGATTGGCTCCTTGGACATGGAAGAGGGCGAGGCCTCCACATCGTGGGTGCCCTCATGATAGTGGTGAGTTGCCTGAGCCACTCCGGGCACCAACCGGCTGGCTCTCGAGTTGAGGTAAGCACGTGCATGCTGAGAAAACACCTCATAGTCTTCGTCAAAGGCACCGAGGGTGGCCACGAGAAAACACCATGAACTGTCATTTAAAGCAGCCAACCGCGTCGCGGCGTCGGCGCGCGAGGCGTCGACGGTGGCCTCGATGGCGAGGTGCTCCTCCAAGATCTGTGGGTCGGCATGAATGGCAGCCATCGCGACCTCATCCGCGTGCGCGTGCGGCCGCGATTTGCTTCTCCGCTGCCAAATGCTCCTTGAGCTCCTGGCTATACTGCGTGCACCATGGCTTAGGGCGGTGCTTATTTGGGGGAAGGGTCGGTGATTTGGGTGGAAGGTGTCGCGCCGGCGGTCTAGGCATGTGGGATATGGAAGGAGGAGGAGGATGGGGGTCAGGTGTGGATTACCTGCCTGGATAGACGAGGCCGAGCAGCGTGAAGGAGGGTCGTCGGCGAGGTGGTGGCGCTGCAAGCAAGGAGTGAAGGTTTCAACTTGGAAAAGAAGGCGGAAACAGGGAAAAAGTGGCTTTTGGTAAGGGGGAGGGGCGGGGAGGTAGATATTTCGGCGGAAGCCAAATATTTTGAATCGGTGCAGCGAAAAAACTGGCGCGCAAAGTGTCATCAGACACGGTCCCTTATTCAGCACTGTGTACGATATGTAAACATCACAAACGATTCATATAGCTTAACCCGTGTGTGATGAGTTTGAACATCAAAAAGTTTGGTTCGAATTTCCCTCGTTATAGTGGTCATACACGTCATTGCATAATTTGGGTACACAAAGGAGACTACAGCACACCCACACTTCTTAATCAAGCAAGTTCGGCAATTAAACAGAGCTAGCTGACCTAAACATTACTCTAACAAATTAAAGACCGGCGATCTTAATTAAACAAAACAAAGAGTACTACTACGGCTGGTGCTCGTTGATCTCCGCCGCCTCCTCCATGTCCAGCTCGCGCCCGACGGTCTTCTGGGGAAGGGGCTCCATGGCATCCATCGCACCATACTCGGCAAACATCTCACCATCCGCGTCTGCCATCTCTTTGGAAAAGGCCACCACGAGCTGGGCGTGGGGGCCGTGATCTGGGCTTGGACGGGTTCCATCGTGGTAAGGTATGTGGCGGACAAACGGACGGCTGCTCGAATGCTCTCGGCGATTGCCAACTCTTCGGCCGTGGGTTGCCGACCGTTGTCGGAGAAGCTTCCTTCGATTTGTGCGGTGACCGCCATGAGCTGGGCATGAGCTGCCTCAACATGGTCGTGGGCGGCCTCCATCAAAGCTAAGGCCGCCGCTACGGAATGGACAGCTATTGTGCCGCTCTCGCCAGTTGCTATCCCCGAGGCAGATGTTGCTGCCGCCACCTGAGAAGCAACAGCGGCCGATTGGGCTGCCTTGGCCACTCGGTCATAGATTACGGCCACGCTCATGCACCTTGTTAGCACGCGCATGGCGGCTGCGGCCTCGCTCTCGCCGGAGTGGGCCGCCGAAGTTGCCCTCACGATGCGGGTCCACATCCCCATCTTTCACCGGTGACGATTGAATAGTGAAATGATATTTGGGGAGCGAGCTAGTGTGCTTGACACACCGTCTGTGGACTGTAGCCGACGCACCTTCTCGTGTAAGCCATAGGCGTACTATACTCCGATGGTGCTCCAAGATATTTTGTACTGCATCTCACACGGTTGGTGATAATAAACTGTGTGCGATCTACTTGATTTTTCATCGTGATTTGAATTACATAATGGGGTCACAGCAGCAATGGAGGTTGTTTGAATTGCTAGAACTTTTATCTGTAGTGAACATGCAACTATAGGTGTGTTGTAAAAAAATTGGAATTATTCAGGGTTTGTTTGGATATTTTTATACATTAACTTGGTTTTCTAGCCATTTCAGGTGCCCAATTCAAAATTAAACTACATGCACATGCTCTGGTGCACCAACATGGGTTGTAAAATCATATATGTGTCCATGGGTTTATGCTTATGTCCCATGCAAGAACTGGGGATGAATTTCGAACACCACAGCACCATGGCTCTCCGGCAAACGTTGAGGTACTTGCTGTTGTAATTCTAGTAAATTCAAAACCTGTCTGAAATTCATAAACCTTGGCATGGTATCATGGAATGGCATCAATATGCTGGGGTGAAAAATATTTTCCCATTTGGGGCAGGTTATGGTATAAGCTTCTCACAAACTAGAGCTTCTCACAAGAAGCCTCATGGTTCCGTTAGGGAAACGTGCCACCTTTGTGGACAAAATGATATTCATCGCCTCTTCTTGCTTTCAATTTTTTCCTGGTATCAACATAGAACAACAGGAGTGTCGTGTTAAATTTTGGAATTTTTCGGGGATCGTTTGGACATTTTTATACGTTAACTGAGTTTTCTAGGCATTTATGTGCATAATTAAAAATTGAACTATATGCACATGCTCTAGTGCATAAAAACGGGTTAAAAATCGAATGTGTGTCCTTGGTTGCAAGCTTAGGTCACATGCAAGAAATGAGAATGAATGTCAAACACCTTGACACTGTCACTCGGTCGCTAACATTGAGATACATGGTTTTAAAATTCTAGTAAATCGAAAACTCGTCTGAAATTCATGAAACTTGACATGATATGATGGAACGGCATCGACATGCCATGGTAAAAATATGGTCCCACTTGGGGTAGGTTTGGGTATAAGCTTCTCGCAAACCAGAGGCTCTCTCACAACAAGCCTGATGGTTTCGGTAGGGAACGTGCCACCTTGGGGGACGAAACGATATCTGTTGCCTCTTCTTACTTTCAAAAATTTTCTCGTGTCAACATAGAACAACATGAGTGTTGTGTCAATTTTTGTGATTTTTTGGGGTTCGCTTGGACATTTTTATACATTAACTGAGTTTTCTATGCATTTATGTGCATAATTCAAATTTGAACTACATGCACATGCTCCGGTGCATATAAATGGGTTCAAAATTGAAATGTGTGTCCTTGGTTGCATGCTTAATTAAGTCCCATGCAAGAAATAAGAATGAATGTCAAACACCTTGCCACCGTCGCTCGGGCACAAACATTGAGATACATGGTTTTTAAATTCTAGTAAATCCAAAAATCATCTGAAGTTCATGAAACTTGACATGCTATCATGGAGTGGCATCAACATGCTGTGGTAAAAATTTTGTCCCATTTGGGGCAGGTTTGGGTATAAGCTTCTCGCAAACCAGAGCTTCTCACAACAAGCCTGATGGTTTCGGTAGGGAACGTGCCACCTTTGGGGACGAAGCGATATCCGTTGCCTCTTCTTGCTTTCAAAATTTTTCTAGTGTCAACATAGAACGACACGAGTGTTGTGTCAATTTTTGGGATTTTTCGGGGTTCACTTGGACATTTTTATACATTAACTGGGTTTTCTAGGCATTTTATGTGCATAATTCAAATTTGAACTACATGCACATGCTCCAGTGCAGAAAAATGGGTTGACATATCAAATGTGTGTCCTTGGGTGCATGCTTAGGTCCCATGCAAGAAATGGGAATGAATTTCAAACACCAGGGCAGTGTTGATTGCCGGCAAAACATTGATATACTTTGTTTTTAAATTCTAGTAAATCCAAAACTCGTCTGAAATTCATGAAACTTGGCATGCTATCATGGAATGGCACCCGACATGCTGTGGTATTTTTCAAGTCCATTTTGAGAGAAGGCGCACTCGAATAACAGCCAACAAAGGCATTTTGAAACAAATAGCTGCCACTTTAACATCTCAAACATTTGTATAATTTAAATCATGTGCATTGTGTTAACCATTCATGTGATGCCATGTGTCTCTCTTTTAATGGCTATAGGAGGTGCCATGCGGACAGCTGCTTGACTGAACGGGAGGCGTGCGAGCGCAGTTCGGTGCGTAGGCTGACCGAGAGGCGTGCAAGTTGTCATCCAATGCGCAGGCTCACCGGTAAGCGTGCAAGCTGTACGCTGTGCAGGATCACTGGGAAGCAAGCCCTTCGACTTCCATGGCTGCCCGCCTTGCTCACATCCTCTCCATTAATGGCGCCCGAGCCGCTGTTTAATACGGGCGGCCTTACTGTTCGCCTCCCATTCCCCTCCCTCCCGCAGATCTCCACCAACGCCATGGCGCAGAAGGATCATCTGCCACTAGTCTTCAAGTTTAGTGAAGTCGACTCCGAGCTGGAGGAGATAGAAAATAAGGAGGAATGGGGCCTCATGGACATGGCCCTGAACGAGCTGGCCATGGCGGTTGCTGCCCCCGTGCCCATCCCAGCTCCCATCCCCGCGCCCGTGCCAGTGACCATCCCCGTAGCATTGACGGGCTGGTCACCGAGCACTATCGCAGAGCTAGAAGCCGCGGGCGTCAGCGAGGTCTCTGCGGACCGGCGCGAGCTCATGTACATGCCAGCGACAGCGCCCGTGCACGCCCCTGCACCCACCGTGGCGCCGGTCCCCGTGTGTTTGCCTGCACCTGCCGCGCCCGTGCCCGTGCGCACACTCCCTTCAGTGGCATGGGACGCCGCCATCGACCACTACCTCGTAGCGCCGCTAGTTGCCGTCCTCCCGCGCCCCGCCCATGGATCGCGCGACGACATGATGTTTGATTTCCATGTGAAGAATATTCTGTGCTGCCTTGAAGACTTCAACAACAGCGTCCCGGAGGACGACAACGACAACGCCGGAGCGGCACGCCGCCTCCGCTGCCGCTGGAAATAGTTTTTTTGGGTTTAATACTATATCTCGATCATATGAGTATAAATTCATAGTGTAACTAAATGAAAGATATGGTTTGAACGAACTTGCCTTTTTCTCTCTTAATGTACAGACTTATCAAACGATTTTCTTTAAAAAAATGTCAATGGTTTTTAAATATAAAACACTCATCGCAAACATTTTAGTTAGAACACCCGTATGCAAACCGACAGCTTCCCCAGGAAGCCAAGGGAAAATGTGACGAGCAGGATTTGTGCAGCTCTTGATCACAAACATTTTAGGTAGAACACCCGTATGCAAAGTGAGAGCTATGGTCTTTCCTAGTAAGTCAAGGGAAAATTCATAGCGCAGGATTTATGCATCTCTTCAACGCAAATGGTTCAGATTGCATATGGTGTGCAAAGCCAGGCTTCAGCGCTAAGCCAAGAGAAAATGTGCTGAGCAGGATTTGTACATCCCTTCAACGCAAATAGTTGTTTTTTATGACCCGTGTGCAACCACGTACAGACAATTTGGTAAGATTCGCATCTGTCTTATTGGGTATATTGCCATTTGTCAAACTGGGAAGATTGACATTTGTTGATCTAGTAACATTGCCATTTGTCATCCATGTAACACTGCGATTTGTCAAAATATGCAGCTAAAAATCACTAGCACTATCTAATTTTTGCAACTAAAATTCAGTAATTAAGCATATATTTCATTTATAGATTAAGCAGTCATTCTTTATACAAACAGTTCAACTCGACAGCTGAACCGACCAAACTTTTCCCCAATTGTTGCCAACCACATACTGAAATAGCTAGTTCAACTATATATACTAGCTAATTTTAAGTACGTTGTATAGTTCCATCACATCTATAGTCAGATGAACTGAAAAAAATAGCCCCTAAATACTACTACTACGAAGGGGCTTTGTACTACTTCCGGCAGCCTCTCCTATGCCGAGCACGCTCAGTAAGAGGCAGAGGAGGAGGAGCCTATCGACGAGCTGGACAACTGCAATACGGTGCCTGCCGCTGCTGCACCTTCAGCGACGCTCACCTCGAATGCCCTCTGCCACTCCAGACGACCCCTCTCGAAGCGATGGTTCTCCTCGTAGATCTCCTGATTCCTCACCTCTGTGCCGGTGTGTGCTGTGGCCACGACGGCGGTAAGGCTCTTTGCGTGCTCGACAAGGCGCTCCTCCTCCTCCCGCAGGAACTCAATGTAGCACGCAAGGTCGCTGACGCACGTGCGGGCCTCCACCTCCGCCTCCCGCCTTTGGGCGGTGGTGCCGGAGTGGGTGGTGACCCCAGCGGTTGACGGTGGGCTGGCGACCACGGCGGCCGACAATAGGGTGGCGGCCACGACCACCACCTTCGAGCCGCGGCGGCGGAGCGGATGATGGCCACGGTGGCCGGCAGTGGGGTGGCGGCCATGACGGCCACCTCCCACCTTTGGGCCACGACGGCGGAGCGGGCGATGGCCCTGGCTTTCGACGGTGGTGTGGTGGCCACGGCAGCAGACAATGGGGGTGGCGGCAACAGCAGCCGGCAACAGCTACAGACGGGCAGCGACGGCGGAGCGTGTGGTGGGTGTTCCGCGCACACCCAACAGGGATGCCACATGCACTACACTACGCCGGGGACTGCGCCGCCACCGCGGTGTAGCCTCCTAGCTGGAGCTGTTCTTTGATGATGGCGGAGTGGCTGAGCGACAACGACGGACCGGTGCCATTGGCGATTGTGGGAGAAGCAGACGAGATAAGCTACAGGGAGGGAGGGGAAAATGCGACGCAGGACTCGCTGGCCGTGAGGGATTATATAGGAGGTCAGTAAGCATTGGGATTTTGGGGGATTTCATTGAGTCGGGCAGGAAGCTTGCGCAGGAACCTGTGCGGTTGCGCAGGAACGGGCTCACCACTGTTTGGCCAAAAGAATGCCCCTGTGCGCTGCTCAAGCTTGCACTCTAAGCCGTCTGCGGCAGCGGGGTGACAAGACGTGCGAGAGGAGGACGAAAGGGCATGTACACATACGGTTAATAAAATAAAAACATTTGCAATTAAATTACCTACTACCCCCATCCTGGTTTATAAGTCGTCTGTGTATTTTTGTGCCAAATTTTGACTAGAGATTTAACTAATAAAATACGAATGCATGTCGCCAGAGATTATATCGTTGGATTCGTATTTGAACATAGTTTCCAATTATATAATTTTTGTAACATGCATTAACATTTTGTTGGTTAAATTTAAGGTCAAAATATGGCACATAATATAACGGGGACTAATAGACCAAGACGACGATAGTAGCACACGGCCGCTCTCTACGCAGCGACGCAACTGTCGGCCGGCTTGTAGATGACCATTTACTGCGTGTTCAACTGCTCTATGCGTGTGGTTGCTTGCGGTTGAGGCGGCCGCAGCGCGCTCTGCTCTCGCGTCCCTCCGGGTGCTCTGCCCTCGTCCCTCCATGTGCGCTGCCAGTGTTTTGGGCCGGCGCAGGATCACACATGTTCTTGTGCATGCGGTTGCGCCGGGCGTGGCGCCACAATGCAGTTACCCGCTGCAAAAACTGCCATGCGGACGCGCCGAGAATCCAGGCTGCCCGGCCCCCATTTATTCCTATGGCCATTTACCTTCATCTCTCGCGCCACACGACACAATAAGCACACCCATGATGACACATGCAGAGAGGACATCCAGCGGTTCCAATGGCGCTCCTAGCGGCCGACGACGACAACGGCGGGCAGTTCACCACGCATCACGTAGTGTACACCCCCGTGAGGGGGAAGACCCTCTCGGTGGTGTACACGAATGAGCCGGTCTCGGTGGATAGCTCCATCCAAACTATGGAGCAGTTGCTTGCCGAGGACAAGTACCAAGTGGTCGGCTTCGACCTCGAGTACACCATCGGTTGTGCCGGGCACGATCAGAAGGTTGCCGTCACCCAGTTGTGCGTGCGACATGACGTCCTCGTCTACCACTACCACCTGGCCACAAGGCCTTGCGAGCGTTTCCCCAGGTTTATCAACAGCTCCGACTACAGTTTAGCTATGGTGGACACCACCAACGATCTAAAAGCGCTCAAGGTTTCGGGCTTGAAATGCCAGAATCTTGTCAACATCCAGGACCACTACAAGGTCTGGGGCAGCGAGAACAACAAACAGAACTCCCTGGCTGACCTTGCCTCGGCCATCATCGACCCCTACTACATGAAGATGAAGGATGAGAGCAAGAAGGACAAGAACGCCTGGCACGGTGTCTGGCATGAGAGACTGGATGAACAACACATCAAGTACGTGGCCAAGGACGCGTACACAAGCTACGAGATGTACATGCGGATCATGGACATGAGGGAGTGTCTTCTTCCTGCCCCAGACGAGGGATCGAGCCACAGAGCAGTGGCGCAAGCATCACAAGAAGTAGATGACTAGACAATCGTTTCTCCTAGTTTAGAATGCATACAATTGTTTATTGAGGTGTGTGCGAATGATCTGTTTAGTCACTTATGTAATTGGATGTTTATTTCAGTTATATATATGTTATTCTTATGTAGACAGACCAAATCACACGGCTTATTAGCAGCAATCGTCTGTGTTATTATTGGTCTTCGCACACAATTCTGATTACGGACCTGTTTGCCGTGTATCACACACATCTTCTTCTGTTGAACCGTTTGTATTGTGTTGCCTAATCACACACAGTTCATCCTAGTGAACTGTATGTCGTATATCGCACACACCCTCATCTGGCTGCCCGTTTTCTATTGTTCTGCCTCATCGCAAACAGTTCTGCTGGATTAACCATTTGCCATGCATCGCACACGCAACTCCAATATGAGCCGTGTATGATGTCACCGCCATCGCAAATGTTTTGCATCTTTTTTGACGGTTTTATTACATCACCGTTTGTGATTGATGCATCGCACACAGTTTCATCGAAGGGTCTCTGATTGGACTGACACGTCTGGACCATCCTGCAGTAGTGGTAGGTCACGTTTTCTGTCATGCATGTACATCTATGACGATTTTATGACAGAATCAAGATAGTCATACCTGTGCTGTCGTAGAAGTGTTCCATGACAATACCAAAATTATTATCACGGAAGTGTTCACTTCCATGACGATAAATGACGCGTGATGGAAGTGCTTTCGTCAAGGGTAACCGACACGTGGCATCCAGCGTAACGGGTCGCCGTTAATCTATCGGGTCCGGTTTTGGATCCGATAACCCGTTAACAGCAACGACCAATGGCGATTTTCCACGTGTAAAATTCTCATTGGTCGAAGGAAACACATGTCAGCTCGTCATTGGGTCAGATACGTGCCTATGATATGTCGACATGTGCGACGGTCCAACACTGGCCCATTTAGCTTACAAAGGCCGGCCCGTTTGACTTGGTCAAAAGATAGCGGGCCGGCCCATGAAAAGCCTGTTAATGGTTTATTCGCATATAGCCCATTTTACGGCCCGGTAACTCATGGCCCGTTATGGCGTTCCCGAAATCGGCCCAACAGCGTCATGCGGGCCGTCCAGTATAATACCAGCCCGTTTCATTTTCGGCCCATGTATGGCCCACGACGTCTTTTAGCCCATACGTGGCCTTTCGTATCTTTGGGCCCTTTAATGGGCCGCAGTGACTCTGGCCCATAATAAACAATAAATTTTTATGCCCAGTAACGGCCCATGATTCGTATGGGCCATTTCTAGCCCGTGTTAGCTTTCGACCTACTAATGGCCCATACATTCTTGGGCTGCTTTTTGGCCCTCGATTACTTCTGGCCCGTTACTGGCATGTTCCCCTAATGGGCCAAATTTGGCCCGTGGTTAGAATTGGCTCATTTGTGGCCTGTTAACCCGTTGCGCCGTTTCCAGCCCGTCCTATATTCTGGTCCATTAACGACCCGTTATGCCTATGACAGAATTAAGCCTTTGCTGTCTTCCGGCCTATTAACGGCCCATTATCATGCTGGCCCGACACCAATTACGCTTGTTTACGGCCCATGTGGGCCCATTTATCCGACGGCCCGAGGCCCACTGAATCTACGGGCCGTTGGAGGCCCATTTATCCGACGGCCCGTAGGAGGCCCATGGATCCTACGGCCCGTAGCAGGCTCAAGGTTACCACAGTCCATATATGGCCCATGGTTGTTGCGGCCACTAGCAAACCAAGGAAAAAGAAGACTAGGGAAATAAATAAGCCAGAAACTAATGCTAGGATATTAAGGCGATTGCACAGATTACATCTACTGGGCATCAAAGTTCGCCACCAGTGCAAATATAGGGAACACCCTACACTATACAAAAATGGCTTGCTGTTTTCTTCAGCCGGTCGCTGCACATTAAGAACAAATTTTGTATCGCAACAAAACAAATTACAACCATAAAACAAAAGGAAGGTTGGCATAAAAGTTAACAGTCCGGCAGATAAATGCACCACCATAAGTTCAGAAGCTCAGTTCATTTGACCTAACTGTTATGTTTTCATGTTGTACTGTCCGATGGAGCAACATAACCTTCGCCTTCATTTCTCCTAGGCTCCTGAACAACATAGCAAATGTCTGATAGTCTGGTTTCAAAACCATGCATATCTTGACGACATCGAACAATGGCTGTCCTTGTTTCACAAAGGGTCTCTGTTAGGGAATGGACTTGTGTCTGGAGCACAGATATAACATTATTTTGAGTTTGCATATCTTGATCATGAGGCAGTTTGGACGAGATTGCCTTAACAACCAACCCAGTATTACGCAGGAACATGCTTTTGGCACTGTTAGTGGACAGGTACTGACCCACTGCAGCAAGATGTGTCATTGTGGTTATAGTTGCCTCATCACCTTCAGAAGGTGGCGGTTCCACCATTTGTTCCATAGCTTGCTGAAAAGTTGAGTTTTTACATTACTAGTACCAGAACAGAAGATATTAAGGAGGCAGCAAAACGAAACAAAATAGCTTTGGTATATATACAGAACTTATTCTGGTGAACCCGTGTAAAATATTAGTTGTATTTTACTGCAAAGTACATAATAAAACCAGGTTCCAAACATATGACCATGTACCATGGCTAATGTATTGTCTATTTCTTCACATTGTATTGAAAGCTAAGGATAAAGAGACAAAGTTTATAATATGGTAAGCATAGTATGACATCATTCATATCACAAAACAACTGAGAACAGACAAACATGCAATTGTAACGTTGTGTAGACAAGTCCAGCACGGAACTAGATTACAGATCAAGATCAAAGGAACATCACTCATCTCTTTTAAACTTTGTAAGGTGCAATGATACGCTAAGACAATTGTGTATAAAATTGAAAAGAGTAATAGGCATTGGCTGCAAACCGTGCAGTTCAATGCACAAGTCAGAGTAAGTAGTAGTTAAAAGGCATGAGGATTAAGGACTTACAACAGCGGCTTTGACTGGTGTAGTCATGCCCTTCGTCTTGCTGGTGTGACAGTCCTTGAAGATTTCCATAACATTTGGTTCAGGTACTTTTTGGTCCTTGCGGGCTTTCCTCTGCATTTGGAACAAGTCAATATAGATCTGATAATATGTCACAGCGAAAAGAGTGAAACAACAGCTAATTACAAGAGCCTCGCAGTGTGCAATATAGCTACGAGATCCTGTCGTCTGTTGGAATTTCACTTTTGTACGGTTGGCCTTGTTCTTTGAACATTTCACCTACAAGAAGATAGATTTGTGAGGCACATGCGTAAATAGGAGTTCAACATGTGATCTGATCACACATATATAACGTACTTGATACTTTGGATCAGACTAGTGTTTAACGAGGCCTCTCCAGTCTTCATCCGATATATTTTCCACTCGAGATGTTTGGGCAAGTTCACTGTTAGCCTTGCCTTCAAAGTGAGTTTTCCTCAAGTTATACTGATACTGTTGCAGAGCAGACTTGAAAACATGGGTGCATGCTTGTCTGGTTGCGTCACCTTGGCTATCCAACTTGAACCTCATCTGTTGAAAATTATGGGAGTGTCATTACCAGCAACCTAGAAAGTATGGGACAGACCAAGACGATATTACTAATTTCCATACATAACCATACTTACAGATAAATGGTCGAGGAAGGTGTTGAACTAGGTTTCGTCTTTGTCATTCCTATACTGAATCCATGTTGGGAGGATACGTGCATGACACCTAACGGCAACCGCTGCCTCTGATACTAACTTGGTTGACTCTGTAGCATCACGTGGCCTTTTTAAACCTGCCTCAAAATGGATCTCCATTCTTCCTCCTCTAGATTTAGTTAACCTATCGAGCATTATCCCTGATGTTTGTTTCCTCTTGCGCCTAGGTGCTAGTCCAATAACGAACATAGGAAGTGTTAGTGTACATCAAACTGTGAGACTACATATAAAGAAGCATGCAACTGTAACTTGACTCCAGCAAGTACCTTCTTGCTATTGAAGCTCACAAGGTTCATCTGATCTTGCCAACTTGTCTTGTGTCAAGAGTGCTTCAGAAGTAGTGTTAGGTGGCAAGGGAGCTTGGGAACGTGCTGCTAGCTGAGTTGACAAACGAGTAACTCGTGCAGATGGTGGTACTGTGGAAGGTGTTGCAACAAATATGGCTGTCACTGCTTGTTTAGTGGCAGCTATTAGTTTCTGTTTGGATTGTTTGCAGCTGGTGTTGCACGGGATACCATGTTTGTACAATTTTCTGATGGACTTTGACCTTCTATTGCACCATCAGTACCAGCAGAATCTGCATAATTCTTCTGCTTCCGTTTCCGTGCGTCCTGAGTACTAACACCATCCCCTGCCATTCTGTGTTCCTTCCTCTTTCTCTGTGCCATGTCAAGTCAAGCCGACAAGAAAAAGGAATAAAAATTTAGTTCTTCAGAACAAATTGATGCGTGATATAGATGAACTGAACTTTGATGTTAGACAACCGCATGATAGGAGGATGTAATATGTATGAAAACCAAGACGGCATGAGATAATCAGAACTATGATGTGTAAACTAAGTAGAAGGCATTTCAATAAATTAGAAGCAATGCAATGGAAGGTAGACACCATTTGAAAGATGCTACAAATATCGCTCTGCCAAGTTAACAGTGTCTCGTCATAACTGGCATTTAAAAAAATGTGAAGCAGTACAAGAAATAAATCATATGCAAGATGCAAACAACATCACACTACCAAGTTAAAGGTCTCTCATCATTAGTGCCATTGCATATTCATAGCATTGCATATTCACAGCTATGATGTGTAAACTAAGCAGAAGGCATTTCAACAAATTAGAAGCAATGAAAGCTAGACAGCATATGTTAGACGCAACGAATATCACTCTACCAAGTTAAAATTGTCTCGTCATTAGTGCCATTTCAACAAATTAGTAGTATAAGCTAGAAAATAATGTGAGATGTAAACTATATCAGACTCCCAAGTTAAATGTGTCTTGCGAAAAGTGACTGTTGCAGGTTACACAACAGTAGTACTTTGATGTAAGAACATGGTGTGATAGACAGATATTGTATGTTCTAGAAACAGGAACACGTGTCTTATTCACAAGTATAATGTATAAAGTAAGCAGATGGAATTCAACAAAATTAGAAGCAATACAAGTTAGACATCATACATAACATGCAACCACATATAACAGTGCCATGTTAGAGGGAGCACCTGTGATGGTGGACAAGGGGAGACGTGCTCATCATCAACACTGCTACGTTGAGTGTCTATGCATGTGTTGTCTTCCAAATCTTGTTGGGGGGATGGCCGAGTAGAATGTGTAGAGGCCCTCCGTTTCAGTTGTATGGAAGGAGCACCTTTATCCACTGCCTTGCTAATTTCCTTCCGCTTTATTGATTTTGCATTATCAAGTAAAACCGACAAGAAAAAGCAATAAAATTCACGCTTCAGAACTCATTCATGCATGATACTGACAATCACTACCTTGATGTAAGGCAAACACATGATACGAGGATGGAATATGTACGAAAAATAGGACGGCATGGCATATTCACAACTACTTGTGTAAACTAAGCACAAGTAATTTAATCAAATTACAAGCAATACAAGCTAGACAACGTATGCAACATGCAAGACAATATCACACTGCCAAGCTAGAGAAAGCACCTGGGATGCCAGTTTTGCCGGAAGACCGCCATCAGTCCTTGCCTTAATTTTTTCGTTCCTCTTTCTTAATTTTATTGCCTTGTCAAGTCAAACCCACAAGAAAAATGAATAAAAATTCACTTTTCAGAACTCATTGATGCAGGATGCTGACGAGCACTACTTTAATGTAAGGCGACCGCATGATAGGACGATTGAATGTGTAAGAAAAAAGGACATCATTGCATATATTCACAGCTATGATGTGTAAACTAAGCAGAAGGCCTTTCAACAAATTAGAAGCAATGAAAGCTAGACACCATATGAAAGATGCAATGAATATCACTCTACCAAGTTAAAACTGTCTCGTCATTAGTGCCATTTCAACAAGTTAGAACTAGTACAAGCTAGAAAATAATGTGAGATGTAAACTATATCAGACTCCCAAGTTAAACGTGTCTTATCATAAGTGATTGTTGCAGGTTACACAACAGTAGTACTTTGATGTAAGAACATGGTGTGATAGACAGATATTGTATGTTCTAGAAATAGGAACACGTGTCTTATTCACAAGTATAATGTGTAAAGTAAGTAGATTGAATTCAACAAAATTAGAAGCAATACAAGATAGACATCATACATAACATGCAACCACATATAACAGTGCCATGTTAGAGGGAGCACCTGTGATGGTGGACAAGGGGGATGTGCTCATCATCAACACAGCTATGTTGAGTGTCTATGCATGTGTTGACATGCAAATCTTCTTGGGGGGATGGCGGAGTAGAATCTGTAGAGGCCCTCCGTTTCAGTTGTTTGGAAGGAGCGCCTTTATCCACTGCCCTACTAATTTCCTTCTGCTTCATTGATTTTGCATTGTCAAGTAAAACCGACAAGAAAAAGCAATAAAATTCACTCTTGAGAACTCATTCATGCATGATACTGACAACCACTACTTTGATGTAAGGCAAACACATGATACGAGGATGGAATATGTATGAAAAACAGGACGGCATGGCATATTCACAACTATTTGTGTAAACTAAGCAGAAGCCA
Organism: Thinopyrum elongatum; assembly: GCA_011799875.1. NCBI lineage: Eukaryota > Viridiplantae > Streptophyta > Magnoliopsida > Poales > Poaceae > Thinopyrum > Thinopyrum elongatum. The sequence goes on along the minus strand of CM022300.1, from coordinate 151,736,309 downwards.
TTTCAACAAATTAGAAGCAATGCAAGCTAGACACCACATGAAAGATGTAACCAATATGACTGCCAAGTTAAAAGCGTCCTGTCATAAATGGTGTTTCAACAAATTAGAAGCAGTGCATACTATAAATCATATGAAAGATGCAACCAATATCACTCTGCATATACTAAAGGTGTCTCGTCATAATTGATTGATGCAGGATACAAAAAACCAGTAGTTTTATGTAAGGACATGCTTAATAGATAGATGTACTATGTACCAAAAATAGGAAGGCATGTCACATTAACAGGTATAATGTATAAACTAAGAAGAATAGCACATGCAATTTAACAAGATTGGAAGAATTACAATCTAGACACTATATGCAACATGCAACCACATATCACGCTGCCAAGTTAGAGCAAGCACCTGCGATGGTGGTGTAGGGGAAATGCGGTAATCAACTACAGAGCTATGTTGACTATCTTCATCTAGCATTGTTGTTTCTTGAGAATCATGTGGGGAGGCTGACACTGCATTCTTTAAAAGAGGATCTTTTCTCACAGTAATCCATTGGCCTGACTGTCTCATCATAAGTGATTGATGAGGGATATACAAGAACATTAGTTTGATGTAAGGACATGGTTAATAGACAGATGTAGTAGTATGTACCAAAAACAGGAAGGCATGTCATATTCAAAGGTATAATGTGTAAGCTAAGCAGATGCAATTTAACCAAATTGGAAGCAATACAAGCTAGAGACCCGGCTGGAGTGGTGAGCATGATCATCGAGGACCTGAGAGACTGGTGGGAGGCGGGTTGCTTCGCCACCACCGTGGATTTTTAGTTGGCTTGCAAGTGATGCATGTCTATGCTGGGCTTGTCACTGGCTCGGCCAGTGCCCTGACTAGCTATTTGGCTTCTGCTGCTCCCGGGATGGTGGTTCATGTAAAAAATATCTTTCCTTATCTTAATAAAGACCGACTTCGGCCTTTCGAATACAAGCTAGACACCATATGTAACATGCAACCACATATGACACCGCGAAGTTAAAGCAAGCACCTGGGATGGTGGTTCATGGCGAGTGAGATCATCAACTCCAGAGCTACGTTTACCGTCTCCATCTGTTGAACATGCAACCTTTAATGTGCCGAGACATGTCTTGCCTGCCAACGAAGAAAGCAGGAGTGACTTCTCTCTTTTATTTCGTGCTTCTGTCAACAATTTGGCAGAGGCTGAAATACCCATGCATAAAAAAAACAATAGTGAGAGTATGGGTGAAGTGTGTGCAGAACTAGTGCACTGTAAATGTAGCAGATAGCAGGTGGATGAAAAATAAATGACAGGAGACATATGATAGCTCTACAACATTACATGGCAAACAAAATTAGATTCTACTCTGAATGATTTTGTAATATATGAGCACACGGATGGCAGGGAAATGCAGGTACTCCTCTAGCACACCACCTCATGTGGTCCTATAAAATAACAGTCGACTGAAAATAAATAGGTCAGTCGATTTTTTTATGAACCGTCCGATCTACAAGGAACAGGCAGATGGCCTTCGTCTACCTCTCGCTAGTCACTGTTGATGATCTTTCTCGAACCTCCAGCGACCACCGGCCCAGACCCCTGCCTCCGCCACCCCACCCTCCCCTCTACCTCACACCACCGCCGTGCTTGGTAGCGCCCCCCGGCTGACCTCCAAATCGGGCGCCAGCAGCTCCTAGGAACCACACACCCCTAAGATAAACACCGAGGCGCTGCTTCCCCGGCGTAATAGGCGGACTAGCGCCTGTTACGCCGGGGAATGCTTCCTTTAATTGGGAATCAACTGACCAGGAATTGAAATCCAGGGGGGCGACGGACCTCTAGCTAAGGTGAAATAGTATATGAGGAGAAACCTTGTGCATCGCGAGTTACTAGGAACATCTAGTATCAGGAAGAAGGTGTAGGAAGAAGCGGTCAACTAGTGTCTTCTGTGGGATGAATACCGTGCAAGCAGACATGTAAGATTTGCACGAATAAGGGAACAGGAGTACCAGTTGCCAGTGTTGTGTCCTCCTGAGATCGCAGCGATGTTCTTCTTGTTACCGGGGGAACCGATGTTTTGGAGGAGGGTGGAGCCTTGGACGAACCCATGGCCAAATTGTTGACTGTGTTGCGATGGCCGTCTGTCGGCGGAGGGGAAGCAGATCTAAGGCGGCGAAGGACGGCGTAGCAGGAACAACTCCGGTGCGTTGGACGGTGGCGACGTTGGAGCGGTAGCGGTGAGGCACAGGACGGCGTGGTTGAACTAGCTAGGGTACGGTGCACGTCGGCATCCTGGAGGCAGCTCGGCCTCGGCTTCAGCTACTAGCCGTGGAGGGTGTTGCAGTTGCGGTGGACGACGACGTCGGAGTATCGGCTCCGGCTTGATGGAGGAGGGCGGCGGTTGATGGGTGGGATGGGGTGGCGGACGGAGGACACCGGGGTTTCGCGGCTAGTGGAGAGGTAGTTTTGGCACCTACGGAGTATGAATGGGGAATTGGACGGGGGGGGAGCTAAGGGGGAACCATGTTTCGGTCTGGGACGCGCTTGTTTTTGTGTTTTTGTTTTGAACAGATGGGACACACTTGTTTGAAATTTGGGGAAAGTACAAACTTTGCCCCCTCTTAAATTTTGGACCTACTACAGGTCGGGGGTAGGACGGTAGTCCCAGGTGTCCCAAATAGTGGGAGGGAGCAATTTTGGACGAGCGAATGTGTGTTTAGGCAGCCACGATGTATGAATGTTTTTCAGAGGCGGTTGTGTGGCGTCTAGATGAAGTTACAAACCTACCACGGTTTAGACCTATAGACGTCGGGCCGGTAGGCTTCATGGGTCGGAGTTAGAAAAGTAATTTCCTTCTACCAAACATTGGTCTCACGTGGTTTCAGGCGAGTAGAGGCTCTTTTGGCGCTTCATTCGAAATTTTGAAATAGAAGCATTCACGTTTAGAGTACTCTTGAACTTTGAGGATTGACCTAAATAGACAACGTTAAATTTGACCTTGTATGTTTGAAAACCTCATTAAATTATGCGCTACTTTTTGAAATTTGGCACTTGAAAATCCTATAACTACAATTATTTTGGAATGGAGGAGGTAAATTTGAATCTATTTTGTACACGACTATATATGCTATTATGTACAAAAGCAGAGCAAAGATTGGTGCCCCCATAATTTAGATATGATTTACAAATGGCATGATCTTGAATTCAAATAATTGAATGGACTTTGATAACCTACAAGTATAGGGGATCAGTTGTAGCCTCTTTCGATAAGTAATAGTGTTGAACCCAACGAGGAGCTAAAGGTCGAACAAATATTCTCTCAAGTTTTTTTCGACAACCGATACAACTCTACGCACGCTTAACGTTCGCTTTACCTAGAACAAGTATGAAACTAGAAGTACTTTGTAGATGTTGTAGGATATGTTTGCAAGATAATAAAGAGCACGAAAATAAAAACTAGGGGCTGTTTAGATAAATAAACAATTAAGTTAGTTTTAGTAGAGAGCTTTTTGTCACAGGAAAGTTATTTGTCCCTAGGCAATCGATAACTAGACCGGTAATCATTATTGCAATTTTATACGAGGGAGAGGCATAAGCTAACATACTTTCTCTACTTGGATCATATGCACTCATGATTGGAACTCTAGCAAGTATCCGTAACTACTAAAGATCATTAAGGTAAAACCCAACCATAGCATTAAAGTATCAAGTCCTCTTTACTCCCATACGCAAACAACCTACTTACTCGGGTCTGTGCTTCTGTCACTCACGCCACCCACCATAAGCGAATCATGAACATATTGCAAACCCTACAGCGGGGATCCCTCATGCTTGCGCGACATGCAGAGCACCATAGGACAGCACCAATAATAAAACATACAACTCAAACCAATCATGATCATCAATCAACCCATAGGACAAAACGGATCTACTCAAACATCATAGGATAGCCATAAATAATTGGGAAATAATATAAGGTGTTGAGCAGCATGTTTAAGTAGAGATTATAGCAGGGAGAAGGGGTGTTACACCGCTGCATAGATGGGGAGAGAGTTGGTGATGACGGCGGCGAAGTTGTTGGTGTAGATCGCCGTCACGATGATGGCCCCGGCGACGTTCTGGCACCACCGGGAGAGGGGGGGGAGAGAGCCCCCTCCTTATTCTTCTTCCTTGGCCTCCCCCCTAGATGGGAGGAGGGTTTCCCCTCTGGTCCTTGGCCTCCCTGGTGGCGGAGGGGCGAGAGACCCTCCAAGATTGGATCTCTCTCTCTCTCTCTCTCTCTCTCTCTCTCTCTCTCTGTTTCCTTCTGTTTCTTTGTTCCCAGATTCTGGCTTTTCACCGTTTCTTAAATTCCCGGAGATTCGTAACTCCGATTGGGCTGAAATTTTAACATGATTTTTATCCGGATATTAGCTTTCTTGCAGCCGAAGAAGGGCACCAACCACATTACGGGGTGGCCACAAGCCTCCTGGCCGTGTCCTAGGGAGGGGAGCGCGCCTCCAAGGCTTGTGGGCCCCTCGGGCATCGTCTCGCGTTGATTCCAATTCCCAAAAATCACATATATTCCAAAAAAATCTCTATAAGTTTTTATCGTGTTTGGACTTCATTTGGTATGGATATTCTGTGAAACAAAAAACATGCAACAAATAGGAACTGGCACTAGGCACTGGATCAATATGTTAGTCCCAAAATAGTATAAAAAGTTGCCAAAATTATATGAAAGTTGTAGAATATTGGCATGAAACAATAAAAAATTATAGATACGACGTAGACGTATCAGCATCCCCAAGCTTAATTCCTGCTCGTCCTCGAGTAGGTAAATGATAAAAAATATAATTTTTGATGTGGAATGCTACCTAGCATAATCTTGATCATATAATCTAATCATGGCATGAATATTAAGACACGAGTGCTTCAAAGCAATAGTCTATAATTTTCATAAAGACAATAATACTTCAAGCATACTAATAAAGCAATCATGTCTTCTCAAAATATCATGGCTAAAAGAAATTTATCCCTACAAAATCATATAGTCTGGTTATGCTTCATCTCCATCACACAAAGTATTTCATCATGCACAACCCCGATGACAAGCCAAGAAATTGTTTCATACTTTTAATGTTCTCAAGCCTTGTCAACTTTCACACAATACTTGAGCGTGAGCCATGGATATAGCACTATAGGTGGAATAGAATATGATGGTGGAGGTTGTGTGGAGAAGACAAAAAGGAAGAAAGTCTCACATCGACGCGGCTAATCAACGGGCTATGGAGATGCCCATCAATTGATGTCAATGTGAGAAGTAGGGATTGCCATGCAACGGATGCATTAAGAGCTATAAGTGTATGAAAGCTCAAACTGAAAACTAAGTGGGTGTGCATCCAACTTGCTTGCTCATGAAGACCTCGGGCATTTGAGGAAGCCCATCATCGGAATAGACAAGCCAAGTCCTATAATGAAAATTCCCACTAGTATATGAAAGTGATAACTCAAGAGACTCTCTATATGAAGAACATGGTGCTACTCTGAAGCACAAGTGTGGTAAAAGGATAGTAGCATTGCCCCTTCTCTCTTTTTCTCTCATTCATTTTTTTTGTTTTTTTGGGCTCTCTCTTTTTTTGTCCTCTTTTTTTTATTTTTATTTTTCATCCGGAGTCTCACCCCGACTTGTGGGGGAATCATAGTCTCCATCATCCTTTCCTCACTGGGACAATGCTCTAATAATGACGCTCATCACACTTTTATTTACTTACAACTCAATATTACAACTCGATATCTAGAATAAAGTATGACTCTATATGAATGCATCTGGCAGTGTACCAGGATGTGCAATGATCTAGCATAGCAAAGATATCAAAAAACTGACAAGCCATGAAAATATCATGCTAGCTATCTTACGATCATGCAAAGCAATATGACAATGAATGCTCAAGCCATGTATATGATGATGATGGAAGTTGCATGGCAATATATCTCGGAATGTCTATGGAAATGCCATGATAGGTAGGTATGGTGGCTGTTTTGAGGAAGATATAAGGAGGCTTATGTGTGATAGAGTGTATCATATCACGGGGTTTGGATGCACCGGCGAAGTTTGCACCGACTCTCGAGGTGAGAAAGGGCAATGCAAGGTACCAAAGAGGCTAGCAAGGATGGAAGGGTGAGAGTGCATATAATCCATGGACTCAACATTAGTCATAAAGAACTCACATACTTATTGCAAAAGTTTATTAGCCATCGAAACAAAGTACTAATACGCATGCTCCTAGGGGGATAGATTGGTAGGAAAAGACCATCGCTCGTCCTCAACCGCCACTCATAAGGAAGACTATCAAAAATAAATCATGCTCCGACTTCATCACATAACGGTTCACCATACGTGCATGCTTCGGGAATCACAAACCTTAACACAAGTACTTCTACCAATCCACAATTACTCACTAGCATGACTCTAATATCACCATCTTTATATCGCAAAACTATTGCAAGGAATCAAACATACCATATTCAGTGATCTACAAGTTTTATGTAGGATTTTATGACTAACCATGTGAAGGACCAATTCCTGTCAACTCTCGAAATAGATATAAGCGAAGCATGAGAGTTTAATTCTTTCTACAAAACATATGCCCACACTCTAACAAATATAAGTGAATTAAAAGGGCATTCTACAAATGGCGGTTTTTTTATGTGTAGAGAAACAGGCAATCCAAACTTCAAATGATATAAGTGAAGCACATGAAGCATTCTATAAAGCCATACTCAAAGGATATAAGTGAAGTGCAAAGAGCATTCTATAAATCAACCAAGGACTATCTCAAACCAGCATGGTGCATAAAAGAAAAAGGAAAAATAAACACAAAAGATGCTCCAAGAATTTACGCATATCATGTGACGAATAAAAATATAGCTCCAAGTAAAATTACCGATGGTCATTAGAAGAAAGAGGGGATGCCTTCCGGGCATCCCCAAGCTTAGTTGCTTGGGAGTCCTTGAATATTACCTTGGGGTGCCTTGGGCATCCCCAAGCTTAGGCTCTTGCCACTCCTTATTCCTTCATCCATCGTGATCTCACCCAAAACTTGAAAACTTCAATCAAACAAAACTTAACAAAACCCTCATGAGATCCATTAGTATAATAAAATAAATCACCACTTTAAGTACTGTTTCAAACCTATTCTTATTTTGTTTTTGCATTTTAGCTACTGTATTATAAATTCTCCATGGCTTATACCACCGATAAAATCAATAGTTTCATCCAAACTAGCAAAACAATGCATCAAAAACAGAATCTGTCTTAGACAGGATAGTCTGTACTAATCTGAACATTCACCATACCTCTGTATCTCTAAAAATTCTAAAAAATTAGGACATAATAAAAATTTTGTATATAAGTACTGTGTAAAAATTTCAAAAACTTTTGACATTCTAGTAAAAATTGTAAATTCATGCGCTACAGCCAAAGTTTCTGTTTTTCCACAGCACATACCAAACAAGCAATCTAATCATCCTAAAGGCAAATCTTGGCACATTATTTTTATAATACAATGGATTTGTACAAGGGGATAATTTTTTTTGTTGAAAAGTTTCTGTAGTTCAAGATTTGCAAAGTTTCCATGGGCATGAACAAAGTTCAAGGAGCTCCCCCACTTCAACGGTGCTCGTCTTTCTTACTTTCACTTTTCTTTTTGAAAAAGTTTTAGGTTCCCCTGTATATTTTTTTGTTCTTAAACATTATAAAAGCACTCAACACAACAAAATGACTGTCTAAAACTTCCAGGTTGTCTCCCTGGCAGCGCTTTCTTTAAAGCCATTAAGCTAGGCATATAGTACTCAAGTAATGGATCCACCCGGATCCCAAGGTATATCAAAGCCATTTTTAATTAACAATGATTTGTAATTTAGTATTGAGCACAAAGCAACATATATCATGCAAGAACGAAGTCTAACTCTCATCCTATGCATCGGCATGTCATAAAAGAACAATTCATGCACACATAGTAAAGGTCGATACATAGCATAAACAGTTTCTTGCAATTTTATCATATTGAAAACATAGAGAGGCGGAGATGTAGTTCCTCTCTCATAATAATTGCAAGTAGGAGCAGCAAGCACATGCATATTATATTCATCAAAATCATCATGTGTAGTAGTAAAACGCAACCCATCAATGTAATCCTTAATAAAAGCAAACTTCTTCGATATAGTGTAGTTGGGAGAATTCAAAAAGATAATAGGACTATCATGTGCGGGTGCAATAGCAACAATTTCATTATTAACATAAGGAACTATATCAAGTTCATCTCCATAAGAATAATTCATATTGGCATCATGGCTACAAGCATAGCAAGCATCAATTTCATCAAAAAGGAATATTTCAAATGAACCCAAGGGATCATAGCAATCATCCTTCGGTAAGCACGAAGGGAAATTAAACAATGTATGAGTTGAAGAGTTACTCTTATTAGAAAGTGGGCACGGGTGATCAATCCGCTCTTCCTTCCTTTGTTCTTCGCTCTCCTCCTCATCTTTCTCATCTAATGAGCTCACAGTGTCATCAATTTCTTCTTCCACAGATTCCTGTAAAATATTAGTCTCTTCTTGGACAGTGGAGACTTTCTCAATAAACTCATTAATATCGGCATTATATTCATAATTATCATAGCAATATTTAAGTATAGCAAAATTTTCAGGTCTGTAAACAGCATCATCATAATTTTCACACTTTTCAAACAAAGATTCAATTTCATAAGCACCCTTAAAAGCAACAAATTCTTCTATTTGTTCCACATCATAGTAATCATATATACCATTAGCATAAGAAGCCAAGGTATCATTATGATTAAATTTACATGAAAAGGGAAGGTGTGGAGCCTTCATCCTAGAGCAACAAATATAATCATATCTCAAGCATAGATTCCGAGCATACCAATGCAACATATGAATTTGATCCCATAAGAGTTTCCCTTTTTGAGTCAAGCGATAATCCCTAAAGTATTCATGTTGATCCAACGTGTCTCCCATTATCAAGTTGAATGGGGTTTTCTCAGGATTATCAAAGTAGTGTTTAATATTTTCCACATAGCGAGCATCGAGGGTTTTAGGAGGTTCCCCATCTCCATGAGTAGCAAGTACACCTAATTTTTTTGGTATTTCGTGTTCCATATCCATAACTAAAGATAGAGAACAACTTAGAACAAAAAATAAAATCTACTTAGTGATAAAGCAAACAAGCACACACGAGAATATTCACCCCAAGCTATTGCTCCCCGGCAACGGCGCCAGAGAAAGGTCTTGATAACCCACAAGTATAGCGGACGAGTTGTAGCCTCTTTCAACAAGTAAGAGTGTCGAACACAACGAGGAGCTAAAGGTAGAACAAATATTCCCTCAAGTTCGATCGACCACCGATACAACTCTACGCACGCTTAACGTTCGCTTTACCTAGAACAAGTATGAAACTAGAAGTACTTTGTAGGTGTTGTAGGATAGGTTTACAAGATAATAAAGAGCACAAAAATAAAAACTAGGGGCTGTTTAGATAAATAAACAATAAGTTAGTTTTAGTAGAGAGATTTTTGTCACAGGAAAGTTATTTGTCCCTAGGCAATCGATAACTAGACCGGTAATCATTATTGCAATCTTATATGAGGGAGAGCCATAAGCTAACATACTTTCTCTACTTGGATCATATGCACTTATGATTGGAACTCGAGCAAGCATCCACAACTACTAAAGATCATTAAGGTAAAACCCAACCATAGCATTAACGTATCAAGTCCTCTTTATTCCCATACGCAAACAACCTACTTACTCGGGTCTGTGCTTCTGTCACTCACACCACCCACCATAAGCAAATCATGAACATATTGCAAACCCTATAGCGGGGATCCTGCACGCTAGCGCGACATGGAGAGCACCATAGGATAGCACCAATAATAAAACATACAACTCAAACCAATCATGATCATCAATCAACCCATAGGACAAAACGGATCTACTCAAACATCATAGGATAGCCATACATCATTGGGAAATAATATAAAGCATTGAGCACCATGTTTAAGTAGAGATTACAACAGGGAGAAGGGGTGTTACACCACTGCATAGACGGGGAGAGATTTGGTGATGACGACGGCGAAGTTGTTCGTTTAGATCGCCGTCACGATGTAGGCCCCGGCGGCGTTCTGACGCCACCGAGAGAGAGGGGGAGAGAGCCCCCCTCCTTCTTCTTCTTCCTTGGCCTCCCCCCTAGACGGGAGGAGGGTTTCCCCTCTGGTACTTGGCCTCCATGGCGGCGGAGGGGCGAGAGCCCCTCCGAGATTGGATCTCTCTCTCTGTTTCCTTCTGTTTCTGCGTTCCTAGATTCTGGCTTTTCACCATTTCATAAATTTCGGGAGATCCGTAACTCCGATTGGGCTAAAGTTTTAACATAGTTTTTATCCGGATATTAGCTTTCTTGCGGCCTAAGAAGGGCACCAACCGCCTTACGAGGTGGCCACAAGCCTCCTAGCCGCGCCCTCGGGAGTGGGGCGCGCCTCCAGGTCTTGTGGGCCCCTCGGGCATCGTCTCATGTTGATTCCAATTCCCAAAAATCACATATATTACAAAAAAAATCTTCAAGAGTTCTTATCGCGTTTGGACTTCGTTTGGTATGGATATTCTGCCATACACAAAACATGCAACAAACAGGAACTGGCACTGGGCACTGGATCAATATGTTAGTCCCAAAAATAGTATAAAAAGTTGCCAAAAGTATATGAAAGTTGTAGAATATTGGCATGAAACAATCAAAAATTATAGATATGACGTAGACGTATCAGACTTCATGTTGAATTCAAATTTTTTAAACCACCTTAAGTTGAATTCAAATGTATGCTAGTTCATAGCTAGCTATTTATAATGTTCATTGTGTAACTTTTGTATGTATAATGTGCTTTACACACACAACATGAACTATACTCACGTTTATATTCGAATTGCTAAAGTGATGCATTGTCTAGAGTTCAAAATACTGACTCTATGGATCAATTATGTCGAATAATAACATAGACATGCTCAAACTCGATAGAATATAGATGTCTGATGGATCAATGATCGTTCCTTACGCGAATTGCAAATATCATGATCCCATCCTAATATTTGGATACAATTTATATTTTTAATCAATGTGTACATCAGTCTTTTACGTGTAGTTCCACTCTCCATAGGCCCCTCCTCACACACGCGCTAACTTTCTCTCTCACACATACGCGCACACGGTGTATATCCATCGGTGGTCTCTCACACATGCTCACACACACTCTCCCGAGGTGTCTTTCTCACACACATGCTCTCGATATCATCCTCCCTCCCTCTCGCAACCATTTATGACTGTTTTCACTAACATTTATCACAAGCACTCTTCCTCTCACACGCACATGCACGCACAATCCCCATCGACCGTTTCTCTATACATATACCTGCCTACGTGTCTCCCGCACGCACATTATCTTTAGGCCTGTCTCGCATGCATTGTCTCCACCTCTCTTCCTAATTGACGAGTATGATTCCAGCAGAGCATTCTGTAGGATGCCCCTTAAAATTAGGTTGGATGAATGGTAATATCAGAGATAAGGGGTTACCTTAGTTCGAGGACCTAGGGTTACAAATCCTAGCCGGCTTTGTCAGTGGACACAGAGTCCTTCATGACTCTGGTATCTTTGTCCTGTATGACTAGTCCTCCATGGGTCTCCCTGAATGCGTCACGGGCCGACCAATGTGGCGCAGGATGGAACCGAACCAAGGGCCTCACCTCGGCCCACCGGACCTCATGCGGTGACACACCCTCTACCCCTAGGTCTCGTTATCTTCTCACACCCACACATACCAACACAGACACCACACAAAATATTTTCTCCTCATGCCTCGCGTAGATAGTTTTGCATATGGAACATAAAACATAAATTTAAACTAAGCTAAACTACTTTCGGTCGAATTGGAGGTCGTGCCAATCCTTCCTCGTCAGGTACGGTGTGCCGCGAGCCGGGTCTGGGCCGGTGCCGTCATCGTGGTCGTTGGGGAAGACACTCCTCCACTCGTCGATGTCGATCTCCTCATCCTCGCTGCCCACCTCGACTCCCTCCACGCCGCCGTCCTCGCCGCCTTTGACCTCGTCATCGAAGGAGAGCACGATAACCTCGCCGCCCTCTACGCCGGCAAAGATCACCCACTCCACCTCCACGAGCTCCGGGTGCTGCCGGTGGAGCTCTTGCATGTAGGCCTTGTTGGCGGCCTCGGCCTCGAGGCGCTCCCATGCCTCGCGGTCCTCCCACGCCATAGCCGAGCTCACCACCCTGGCTCCGATGGAACGAGGTCGACCGAACATGTGCCGAAGGGGAAATTGAGCCTAGCCGCCATGCCGTGGTAGCGGACCTGCCAGCGGTCGTACTCCATGGCCGCGAGCTCGGCCGTGTGGAAGCTACCCAGCCACCGGTGGGTGTGGGTCTCCCGATCTGTAATCTCAGTGACCCACGTCCCCCACCGCCGCTGCCGGACCCCGAGGTAGGACCTCGTCGGTGGCCGGGCCCGAGGGAGGATGGGGAAGTCCACGAACCGGCAAAGGGAACCTCCATTGGCTCCTCGAGCTCCTCGACACACAGGCAGAGGTTGAGGATGGAGGCGGCAGCGGCAGCGACCTACCAATGGTTTCGAGTGAGGGAGGGGTGGTGTGTGTCTGTGTGAGTGGAGGTTTTGGGGAGTGTGTGGTATGTGTGGAGGGGGGGGCAAGGTGGTGTTTGAGGAAATACCGCGGCAACTGAAAATTTTACTAGGCGGGAGTAACAAGGTGGGGCAACTGAAAATTTGGATCAAGGGCGAGCAGATATTTTTGAGATTGCGAGGGATGCAGAAGCGGGAGTAAAATGCCGGGGCAACTGAAAATTTGAATCAAGGGCGAGCAGATATTTTTGAGATTACGAGGGATGCAGATGCGGGAGTAAAATGCCGGGGCTACTGAAAATTTGAATCAAGGGACTGAAGCAGAGCGGGAGTAACAGACATCGCACACGGTCCATACATAATAATCGTGTGCTATCAAACATTAAACCCTTCCAGGCGGTAGATATTTTTGAGATTACGAGGCAGTAGATATTTTTGAGACTAGGAGGCAAGCCTCATGGAGCCCAATCTACTGTGCTGATGTGAGGGACTGCAGGGCACGGGCGTGGCACACGGGTAGTCTGACTGAACTGTGTCTCTTGCGTACCCAATCGCAGACTATTTCTACATCCAACTCGTGTGCTGTTTATAAATTTGGCAAAAAGAATAACGCGGGAGAGGGTCAGAACACAAACACACTTGCATGTGCACCAAATATATGTATGAAAAGGGTGGTTTGATGTTCGAATACCCAATGCACAACTTTGATGTGGCACCTGTCGCACAAAAGCACAGTATTGCTAGTCAGCCACCCCCTACGAACCCCATTTCGTGTCGGCGGTAAGGGAATCCTAGCTACGAATGCATGCCCCCAAATAGCTAGGTCTGAAATCTCACCCTACCGTAACACAAAACCTATAGGAGTCCATCATATATATATGGTCAAACTTCCCCTTTCGCTTCCCGACAAAGGTGTACTGTGTGCCGACCCACAAATGTGTGCTTGTGGCGCGAGATGGGTGAGACCACATACGAACCACATGTTGGTGGCCCTACTATATGTATGAAAAGGGTGTGGTGTGTGATATTTAACTACCATTCACAACTTTGATGTGGCACGTGTGCCTCGCAAATTAACCGGACTTCCCCGACCCCACAGAGGTTGCAGGTAGCGCGAAGTAGCCCCCCCACACACACACGTCGGGGGGAGGGCATCTCACCAAGACGTACTGTAACACGGACCAAGCAGAATCCAACTTGGTCGTACAACCTCTCCCCGCTCGTTGTTGGTCAAAGTGATGGACGTCCACACGGCCCTGCAAAATGGGCTAGCTTGTCGCCGATAACCTCGCGAGGGAGTATTGTATGAAGACAAACCCACTCTATGCATGTGGCCCAAGTATGTATATGGAAGTGGTGTGTGTGGTGCTTGAATACCCAATGCCCAAATTTGATGTGGCACCATGCTTTGGAACCGTAAAATCCCCACACCGAGCGAGGGTTCATGACCCGTAGCATGCACTCAAACTTAATTAGGCTTGGAATGGGTCGACCTACTATACGGTAACTCGAAGCAAAGAAGAAGAATCCACCCTGGTAACCTTTCTCGTCGTTCATCGAAATGATGGACGTCCACGCGGGCCCATGAATATATATAGGCTTGCTGCCCATAACCAAGCGAGTGAGAGTGTCTCCAAAGACAACCATTATTTCATGCGTGTGTCCTGAACATATTTATGGAGGTGTGTGATGCATGCATATGTGTTGAATACCCGACCCAATGCAAAACATTGATGTGGTGCATGCGTTGAAAATCACAGAGGTCCCCACACAGAGCAAGAGGTCGTTCATGACGTATCGTGTGCTCGCCCCCCCTTCGATCCAGCGGGATGGATTCATGTGTACAGATGCGCTATTATAGATAAGTAATCTCTCATCATGATCTATATCAAGACAAAACAAAAAATTAATCCCCTCCTAAGTCAAATTAGTTAACCTCTCTCGCGCTGTCGGTGAAAGTGATGGACCAAGCTGGTCACCCCCCCTCGACACGTACTATAGATACACCTAGTAACACAGCCCTAAAAGAATTAATCCTCCTTGTTCGTCAAACGTACCTCTCTCTCGATGGGTCAAAGTGATGGACGACGAACTCGCGGGCCCAACACAGAAGCGAAGTGTACGTCGCACACGAGTGATCATCCTATATAGGACTACGTACCACCGTCTGCATGTGGCCCAAAGAGCTGTTTGTGTGATGTTTGAATACGCAATGCACAACTTTGATGTGGCACCACGTATATAGGAAACCAAATAGTCCCCACAGAGAGCGCGAGGTTCATGACGCGTGGTATGTGCTATATGTACGCCCCCATTCCACGCGTGGTATATATGTACTTCTACTGTATAGCACAAACCAAAAAAGAATCATTCCTTGATGATGAAATTAACCTCTCTCTCATTGGGTCAAAGTGATAGAGGACAACCTCGCATGCCCACGGATGGAAGCGCCACACGCGAGTGAGTTCCTATATATAGGGCAACCACCGCCTGCATGGTATTGCGTGATGTTTGAATACCAATATAATGTACAACTTTGATGTGGCACCTGCCTCAGGAACCGGAAAGTCCCCACATGGAGCGAGGTTATGACACGCATATATATAGAGTAATCATGCTGCCCCCCCTTTGACATGTACATACTCCTATACCGTGCATATACGTAACACAAACCAAAAAAGAACCATCCTTGTTGGTCAAATTAACCTCTCTCTCGTTGTACGTTCAACTGGTCGATGATGACCTTGTGGGCCCACAAAGAGAGGCATACGCGAGTGATGTCAAAGGACAAAACCACCGCGTGCATGCGCCCATGTGTTATGTGATGTTTGAATACCCAATGCACAACTTTGACGTGGCACATCCTTCGCAAACCGGAAACGCACTACACCACGATGCGTGTAGCCCCCTCACTTCAAGCCGATGGGAGTGTGTACGCACGTGCTCGAACTTTGATATGGAATCCCACCATGATCCACACCACACACATGCCAAGATGAATCCACCTTTTGGTCAAATGCCTATCGTTGTCGGTGGAAACTGAAAACCTTTGCGGGCTAACAAATGGGCACGTCGCTGATAACCGCACGAGGGAGAGTGTCCAAGAGGACCACCAACGCATGCATGTGGCCCGAACATTATGTATGAAAGGGATGTGTAATGCTTTAAATAACCAATTCACGACTTTGAGGTGGCATATATGACTCACAAAATGATCAATAATCCCACACGGAGGTTCACGAGTCGTAGTGTACTACCGGACCCCTCCCCCTACCCCCCACACACAGAGAGACACACATCCCGCACCACCACAGCCACTTTGAGGCATGTCAAACTTTTTCTGCAGTGAACATGTGACCAAAGGCGGAGTGTCGTGTTAATTTTTTTTAAAACATACATCATTCGACCATTTTTATACATTGATTGATTTCCTATGGATTTAATGTGCAAAAATCAAATTTGAGCTACATGTGCACCAAAATGGGTTGCAAAATCATATGTGTCCCTGGGTGCATGTTTCCCTGTAAAAGAGATTTCAAAATATTGAGAATATATATTTTTAAAATTCAGTAAATCCAAAACTTAGTTGAAATTCATGAAACTTATTGTGGTGTCATATATGGACACCAGTAGACTGTGATATTGTATTTTTTTCGTCAATGAGACCCGTTTTGATATAATCTTCTTACAAACGGGAGATTATTAAAAACTGGCAACCAATACCTCATACGGATTATTTATTTGGACAATGTGCGTTAGACCGTGCCATGCTTCAGTTAAGTAGTAAAGCAGCAGAATGAGTCATCAATAAACCAAAAAATATACATGCTGCCACACACCACATGTGCCGTGCGAGCACGCGTGAGTTGATGGGACGCATGCGAGAAGTCCACCGCGCAGGCATACCGAGAGGCATGCGAGTAGCTGTGTGAAATGATGGTAGGAATGTCAGAAGTCCGCCGTGCAGGCTCACCGGGAGGCGAGACAGCTTTTGACCGCAGCCTGCCTCGCTCCCACAGGTTCGTATTAATTGCGCGCCCGAGCCGCCGGCCATAATAGGCGGCCACACCCCCGGTCCATAGTGGTCACCAACGTCTGGACTCTGGAGTGTATGAGGATGCTGCCGAAGCGCACCATCGGAGGGTGTGGCAACGCCGGGGCTGGTGAAGCACCCGTGCAACGCGTGAAGCTGGGGACAGAGGTTGCCGTCACCGCCGACGAGGTCTCGCGCGGGCAGCAGCACAACCTTGACTTCGTCGGCGCCGTCATGCCCCCCAGCCAGAGCCGGAGGTCAACAGCAACTCCGGCAACGACTGCGACTCCGACGGAAAACCGGTTAGTCATCTATATACCCATTTGTGCGGCAAACATATCATGTGTTTTCTCTGGTTACTCCCCCCCCCCGCCCCTCTATAATTTTTCTGGAATACAAATCCTATGGTTATGTTCTCTCAGTCCATGAAATCAGAGTAATTAAGATCCGTTAGATGCACGTAGTGTATTGATTGTTTATATGTTATCCGTATAGAGTTAGTGATTAATTATTTGTTCTGTACAAATGATTTTTGCTAATAATCCAACTAGGGTTAGATTGCATGCTAATAATTCGTGGCCAGATCTTGAGAATTGATTTTGAATGTCCTACATATATGTGTGTTCCTTTTTTCTTCCAGATCTTGAGAATTGATTTTGAATGTCCTACATGTATGTTTATGCCATTTTTTTTTCTTTCAGATTGGTATGTACATAGATGAGGCTCTGGCCAGCACCGCCGCCGGATGTAGATCTTGGACCCGGCTGCGCGGCCAGAAGATGCCACGCCCCCTGGACCTGAGGAACCAGTAGAATCTCCGGCGGACCGCATCAGCGATCTCCCGGACAGTATCCTTGGGGAGATCATCTCCCTTCTCCCCACCAAGGATGGCTGCTGCACACAAGTCCTCGCATCTCGGTGGCACACTCTGTGGCGCGCCGCACCTCTTAATCTTGACTGTCATCAGCTATCTGTCGATGATGATTCTGAACTCCCCGGAGCCATCATCTCCTCCCACCAGGGCTAAGTTCAACGCATCTGCATCCCGGCATGCTACCTGCTGGACATACCCTGCACGGTGGCCACCTGGCTGACATCCCGTCAATTCGATAAACTCCAGCAGCTTGAGTTCTACCATTACTACAGCGATAGGTTTCCACCAAGAGCTGCATCTGTGCCCTCACTACCGATGCCCATCACATGGTTTTCCTCCTCTCTCCACACCGCCACCTTGACCCGGTGCCATCTAGCAGACAATCTGGTACAAATGCTTCGACTGCCATTGCTGAAAAAACTTGTGCTTGTGTTGGTTGATCTATCGGTGGCCTCACTTCACAGCATTATCCACTCCAGCTGCCCTGCACTGGAGCCTTTGGTGCTTGTGTTTGGACTAGGAATCCATATCCCTTGTCTCAAAATAATGTCGCCTCACCTTGTAAGCATTGGAATTCATTTTGAAGGACAGGAGCTCATCATCGAAGATGACCCTTCACTTCAAAGGTTGCTCCTTGATTGTTGTTACAAACCTTCGCAAATAACCGTGGTCTCTGCGCCTAAACTGGAGACCTTGGGTGCAATTAGTGATCCGTTTGAATGGTTCGAGATGGTGTTTGCCTCCACACCTATTGCGGTACTGTATATTATTCATGTACACTTTTGTAATTTGCATTTTTCGTTTGTGCGCATAAGTTAAGTATCATCTTGGAGTACACTTTCAGTGCTAATATTATGTTCTATGCTCAATGAAGCGCTTGTCCATCCTATCAGTGGTGGTGGATTCTGTCAAGACCTTATATATCAGTATGTGGTGTTTTGATCTCAACATCATTATTGCCTTGCTGCAATGCTTTCCATGTCTGGAGAATTTGTATATAAAGGTGACGATTTCACGCACATTGAAAGCCCATATATAATGTACTATAATTAATAGTTTAGCTATCGCTCTTTCAACATAATCTTTTTTAGACATTAACTGTTTTCAATCTTCATCTCTATTTAGGCACTAACACATGGAGAAAAAGGTATAACAAATCGATGGTTCAAGAAGCACCGGGATTTTCTCATATCTCATGACATTCGTTTGAAGACAGCAACGCTAGAAGGATATGCATCCAACAGTGCAAACACTAGCTTTGTCACATTCTTCATGTTGAATGCGAGGGCACTATTGTCCGTGAGGATTAAGTTTTTCAACAAGAAATTTCTCACGAAACTGTATGTGGAACAACATAAAAAGAAGTTTCAGGTGGACCTAAGGGCTTCTGATCGTGCTCGGCTTATATTTACAACAACTTGTCGTCATCATCGACCAGTAAAACTTTTGTACCGGGATCTTGATTTTATGGATCGGACCGTGATTGCCAAATACTTTGGTTGACTTAGATGTTATTGCCCTGTTCAATCCGGGTTATGTCTAAACCTAATGAACAATTAATCCTCGTGCTTTTGTACCTTTTGTAAGCTGGATTTAGACATTGTTGCCCTTTTCAACTAGGGTTTGACCCACATTTTCTTTCATACTGGGCGTCTGTGTTCCTATAGGTACTACCTCTGTCGTGGTTTATTCTTTATTGGACCCCTTCATATTTTGTAGTACCAAACTTTGACCTTAGATTTAACTAAGAATATATTAATGCATGTCATCGAAAATAATATTGTTGGACGGCTATTCTCGGCTATGTTCATTTGCTATATGCAATAATTATGCATGTGCTTGCTCGCCGTTTAGGCGGCCGAGGCGCGCTCTGCTCGTGTGCCTCCATGCGCTCTACTCGCCGTTTAGGCGCCCTCGGGTCGCGTCCCTCTGCGCGCTCTGCTCGCCGTTTAGGCGCCAAGTCTCGCTCGGGTCACGTCGTCGTCCCTCCGCGCGCGCTCTGCTCGCGGTTGGGGAAGCTTTAGTTATTTGATCTTAGATTATGTTAATTAATTATACGTATAATTAATTAACCTAAACTATGATCTCCGGCGCCCGTTCCCGTCGCGCAACTCCATCCAGTCGTCCGCCGTTGTGGGTATGCCGGTATGTGTGGGTAACTAGCTAGCAAGTGGATCAGTAGCGAGTCGCCACCGGCGGCCATTGCTGTGGTTATTTATAGCTAGCAGCTGGCTAGGGGATTGGGGATTTTACAATTCACCCTTGTGGAGCGCGGTAAGCCTTCGCCGGAGTGCGGGAAGACTTGAGCACACAACCCGACAACCATATGCGTTGTCACCTATTACCGTACACGTGTTAACATAAGGAAACATATGTGCAACTTACTAATCATCGCACACGAGTACTCGCAGATGCATCGTGTGCGATACTCTTAGCCACCGCAAGCAACTAGTTTGCATTTTTCAAAGTTTTTTGTACGAACAGAATCGGACACGAACTAACTATAGTAACCGTCTGTGTTATAATTTCTCATCGCAAAAAGTTCATCTGAGTGGGCTGTTTGCTGCGTATCACACACATCTTGTTTACACGAATCGTTTGTGTTCTTTTGGCTCATCGCAAATAGTTCATCTATGTGAACTGTATGCCGAATATCACACATATCTTGTTAAGTTGAACTGTTTCTGTTCTCTTCCCTAATCGAAAATAGTTCGTCCGAGTGAACCGTATGCCGTATATCACACACACCTTGATCTGGCTGCCCGTTTCTATTGCATTACCTAATATCACATAGTTCATCAGAGCGAACTGTATGCCGTATATCGCACACACATTGATATGGCTGCCCGTTTCTGTTGTTCGGCCTCATCTCAAATAGTTCTTCTGGATCAACCGTATGCCCCGCATCGCACACGTAACTTAAATCTGAACCGTGTTTGATGTCTCCGCCATCGCAAACATTTTGCATCTTTTTTGATGGTTTTTTTACATCCCCGTTTGCGATTAATGCATCGCACACAGTTTCGTGAAAGGGTCTCTGATCGTAGTGTCGAGCTAGCAGCATCCTGCAGTAGTGACCCCCCGATTTCTGTTAATAAAAATTGTTAAATATTCACAACACTACGCCCAGCGTGCTAAACAGGTTTCATTCATGACTAGTTTCAGCAAAGTGCTCATGTCATAGCCACTGAATACATCACGAGTGCTACATACACTGCAAATAAAGAGATAATCATCCTACAAAGCACAACGATCTTGCCCATTATCTTCACAAGCTCTTTCATCTCCTCATTGCTGTCAAGGCCGTTCAACAGCTGTTGCTTGGCCACGATCAGATGAACTACATCTTTAACCTTCTGCTTTGCATCTTCCTCTTCTGCCATTCCTTCAGTTACTTGTCCAACACCCCAACCTACTGGTATTGGGATTCCTCGGCTAACCAAATAATCAGCGTAGTTCCATTCCCCCACATCAGCAACTTCCCAGAAATACAAATCACACGAATCTTCCCTTTTCTGCATGAATAAAATAGGAAGATCATCAACGAAACTATTTAAAAAATCAGCAACTGAAAGTAGGCGAAAAACACTTAAACATATTATTACCCCATGATTCGGGCATTTATAGAAGACTCGGCTAGGGTTGAGGATTGTAGTTGAGACGCGACGGATGACTCTGCGTGATTTGCAGCAGTGGCACCACGCCAACGGCAGCGGGTTGCGATGAGCAACCGGCTGCGGTGAGTGTACCGGCGGGGATGTGATGAGACCCACAGGGGATGGTACAGGTGGCGACTTGGTGAATATCTGGTTGTTGCCTGCTGAAGAGCTGGTGGGCGAGCCACCAGCGGACATGGTTGCTGCGGCCATAGCTTCTGATGCTAGGCAGAGTAACTAGAGAAGAGGAGAAGCGAACGTTGGATATGTCAGTTTCATTACTTGCAGAGTACCATAGCACTATATATAGTCATAATCTAGGTTTCGATTCGAACCAGCTACAGGAGCACGTCTCTATTTTTTCTAAAACTCTGCAATGTCTCTTTACTGGTACACTAGCTTGTTATGTATGCCTTCTCAAGTCTTTGATTTTCGGGAATGTTATGTGGCAAACGTTCCCTGGGAGGACGGCAAATGAACGCATTTTCCTGGCAGTTTTAGTTGCGACGCAATATCAAACGGTGGCAGTTTCGGGAATGTTATCTGGCGAACGAGCCCAGTTTTTCTTTTCTTCCTATAAAAAAGTATGCTACATGGTGTCGGCTTAGTCAACAAACGATTGTGCCAACCTTGATCGTTGGATTGACATTCAACGTCTATCGTGTTTCTTCAGTCTCTTCTTCCTCGAGCCGCCAAAGCCAAACCAGCATCGGCGGGACCGCCTGCTCCCGTCTCCCATGGCTGGCTGTGCTATCGCGCATGCATCGCGGCCACATCGCACCCTAAAACTCTGGGCATCTTCCCTGGCTCCTGTTCGTTCCCGTCTGAGGCCTCACCATCGTCCTCCGCCTTGGTTCGCTCGCCGCGGCGCCGCCCTCCGGTGTTGTCAACATGGTCAACAACCGAGAGGAATAAGGAGATAACTGTACATGGTGAGGATGACAGTAGGGACCCACCAGGATCATGGCAGTAGGCAAGCAAGTCTCTCCTTTATTACAAGAAAAAAATGGTTCCTCCTGATGGTTTCCTGACATCTGGGTCGCACGCCACTGTCAACGTAGTCAATAAGCGAGATAACTGCACAAGGAGCGGCTGACACCCGGGACCCAGCAGCTCGTGCAGTATTATTTTTTTATTTTTGGGATGGAGCAGGGTATCAACTGTGGCCCGTCTAGCCCAGACTTTTATTTCATATATGTTTACCACATGACCAGCCCAGTTTTCTTTTTTCTTTTTGAAAATGGCTAGCCCAGCTATTTTATTTTTTGCAGAATAACCAACGGAGGCCTACTTGCTTTTCTACGCCCTGCTGGGCCTGAAATATTTCAAGATGAGGAGGGATGCATTCGGCTTGCCCAAAAAATGGGCTATAAGTAATAAGAAATGGGCTATAAAATGAAAAATACAGCAAACAGGCAATTAGTTCCAAATTACTTTTTTCTTTCCGGATTTTGATATTTTAAATTTCATTGTTTTTGTGCAGGTAAAATTTCATTGGATTTTACATTAAGGTATGTTTATTTTTTAAATTAATTTGAATCTGGGTAGAAATTTCAGGTTGTATGCTGTTTGGGACAGATTTGGAGGCTGACTTGTGGGTCTACAAGGTTGACGTGTACGAAAGGCTTTGTCAACTTAGTCCACAAACGATTCTAGCAGCAGTGACCGCTGGATTGCTAATCCAACGGCCGTGCTGCTTCTTCAACCCCTGGTCTTCTTGCTCTAGCCGCCCAAACCAGCGCCGGCCGTACTGCCTGCTCATGCCTCCCGTGGCCGGCTGTGCTGCCGTGCAGGCCTAACCGCCCCATAATACTCCCATCGCTGGCCTGGCCATCCCTGTACTCACCCAGACCTCCTGTTATTCTCCGGCGACGTCAGACGAACCAGTAAACCCTCGTACTTCCCTCCGTGTGGGAAACAACTACCGAGTCTTCTCCGGCTCCGCGTCGTGCCCTTCCTAGGCCTCGCCGTCGTCCACCGCCCTGGTGCTCTCGGCGCGGCATGGTCAAACGTGGAGAGGATGACAGCTGGGTCCACGGCCGCACGCAAGGAAGTGCTTCCTTATTACACGCAAAATAAGCACGAACCCACCGGAAGCGCCTCTATATTTCACGAAAAAAAGTTCCTCCCGCTGACAGCTCAGACCCACTAGCTATATCATCGCATGCAAGGACGTGCCTCCTTATTACGCACAAAAAATGAATAGCCCCGCTGCTAGGTGGGACCCACCATATTTGGAGGCTGACTTGTGGGCCTACTAAGTTGACGCGGACGCAGAGTTTTGTCAACTTAGTCAATATAAATAATTCTAGCTGCGGTGACCGTACGATGTCCATCCAATGGCCGTCGTGTTTCTCCAACCTCTGGTTTTTTTGCTCCAGCCGCCCAAACCATCGCGGGCCGTGTCGCCTGCTCCTGCCTCCCATGGCCGGCTGTGCTGCCGCACAGGCCTCACCGCCCCCTCCTACTCCAACTGCTGGCTAGGCCATCCCTCTACTCACCCACAACCCCTGTTATTCTGCGGTGACGGCATCCTCACACCGCAGCCGAACCAGTCAAGCCTCGTACTCCCCTCCGCGTGGGCATGCACTGCCGCATCTTCCCCGGCTCCATGTCGTCCCCTTCCTAGGCCTCGCCGTCGTCCACTGCCTTGGTGCTCTCAGCGTGGCGTGGTCAACGTGGTCAAGGAATGACTTCCATCGGAAGAGGACGGTACGTGGAGAGGCTGACAGCTGGGTCCACGGCTGCAGCAAGTAAGTGCCGCCTTATTACGCGTAAAATAATTATTCCTCCACCTGACAGTGTGGACCCACCGGAAGGGCATTTGTATTTTGCGAAAAAAAATGTTTCCCCTGACAGCTAGAACCCACCAGTTATATCTTCTCACGCAAGGAAGTGCCTCCTTATCCTCCCTGACATCTGGGACCACCCGGTCGAACCGTAGGTAAGGTTGTCTGTCTGGTCGCGAACAAGTACGTACATACTGGTCGATCGGTCTCTCTGCAACGATGAACCATGGCCGAGCAAGCAGCGACACGTGTAGTAGTAGAGCCCCCGACGTAGCAGTTCAGGCAGTCCAGTCAAAACCGTGTACACGTACGTACAGCCAGATGCCAAAAAATACGGCCACGTACATACATACGGGCGGGGTCCCGAACGCCTACTCGTGCATACGTACGGCCAGGGCTCATGTACATGGAGAGGCAACGGACGGCAGCAACGGCGTCATGTTCATCGGTAGCCAACCGGCTGGGTCGGAACGGAGAAATAGCGTCATGTTCATTAGGAGGCAACAGACTGGGTCGGAATGCGTCGTGTTCAACGGGAGCCAACTGGCTTGGACAAAACAGCCGGAACGGGGTCTGGCGTACCACAAAACGGAGGAAAACGTCCTTCTGTTCGACCGCGTACAGTTGAAACGGGGTCCTGTTCATCGGGAAGGGTCTGGCGTACCGCAGAACGGAGGAAACGGCCTTCTGTTCGAGTGCCTGCAGTCGAAACGGGGTGCTGTTGATCGGGAGGGGTGTGGCGTACCACAAAATGGAGGAAACGGACTTCTGTTGGAGCGCCTACGGTGAAACGGGGTCTTGTTCATCCATTGTCTACTGCCTCGCTCCAGTCTCCACAGGCTACTGTTCATCCACCATCGACCTCCTCCAGCCTCCACAAGCTACTGTTCATCCAGCCTCCACCGGCTACTGTTCATAGAAACTCCATGGGGTCCTGTTCATCCACCCCCAACCGACTGGGGTGCGGCGGCCTCCTTGGGGTCTGTTCATCCAGCGGCGATCGCCTACTACCACGGGGTCCTGTTCATCCAACCCCCACCGGGAACTGTTCATCCACAGCCAACCAACCGGCTCGACTCACCACGTCTCGACTTGTTCTACGTACCACGCGCATGGTAGCAATGATCACTATTCATCAAGAGGCAACCCAACACCGGCTGGCTACGTCTCGCACGGGGGCTCGATCGGCTTCAGTAAGCAGCAGCAGTGATCGATCGCTCGGTTCAGTTAGCAGCAACAGCGAAGGAATCGCTCGAGTTCAGTCAGCAGCGAATGAATCGCTCGGGTTTAGTAACGTGCGATCGCTTGGGTTGAGTTAGCCAACGCCTCGCACACACCACGTACACAAGAGAAACGTGCAAACCACAGTGCATTGCTCGGCCCCGACCACCCACCGTAACTAGGAACTCCCTGATATTTTCCTCGCCCTCGCTTCTACCACAATTTTTTCCATCATGGATGGCCCAAAGAATGTCATGCAGCTGCGTCTCCGGGCCACCCAGGACGAAAAGCCCATTTTCTGTCATGATTTTTTGTCATCGAAGTAGGAGCCCACCACATCTATGATGATACCGGGTTTTGTCACAATTATCTTCATAGAAGTGTCATAAGCATGACAGAAAAAAAATTGTTCGGCCCAGAATGTCACGGATGTGTCTTTTTTTGTAGTGAGATGACCATTCTCTCATCTATACACAACCGCCGGGCATATCTCTATGTCTCACTCATACATGATCATGTGCACATTCACACCTCTCTATGACTCTATCACACGCACACCATCTCCACATTGCCCTTCCGCCACAACATAGATATAGACAAATACATGCGCTCTCTCTCCGTTACACACACGCAATCTCTATTAAAAAATATTTCTAGGGGGCACCTAAAACGTCCAAATCCAAATAAGCACGAACTAAAGCTAAATTCAAATATATGGAAATATTGTAGCATGAAGAACTTTTCCAGCACAAAAAAGTAGAGTAATATTTGGGATTGTTTTCACACACACAAAAAGGTTCGGTGGATGTCCTTCGAGCGCGACACTGTGACACACCGTTCGATCGACCGCGTGGCCGCGGTGCACGCTCTTGCACAGGATTCTGATCGATGTTGTGCTAACTAATGTGGTATAAGTGCGGCCGCGATGCACGCACTTGTACATGATTACCTGTACTAGTGCGGTGTTCTTTCAAGTTTGACCCACCATATATAAAACTAAACTAAGCTCCCATACGCACACTCATCAATATGCCGCCGCTGCCGTTGCGCATGCCAGCACCCGCCTGCCCTAGCCGACCATTTCTCGCCCATCACCGCCGTGTCCCCGCCATCCCTGTGCCATGAAGTCGCAGGCTCACCCGCTCATGTCATATGCAGTCCCTCCACGCGATGCCGCTGCGGCTGCCAAGCATGTGAGCAGGTGGAGCTGCGTCTATGCCCGTAGTGTACAAAGAGGAGGAGGACAAGCACGTGCTCCAGCACACCGACAAGGAGGAGCTAGCAGGTCATTGTCGTCTCCGGCCGCGCGGAGGAGGCCCGCATGGTGGCTGTCACGGCGGAAACCGATCGCGCCCGCGCTGAGCCCGCAAACCGGGTGCGGACGTGGAATCTACCTTCTAGACCTTGAATGCCACGTGGATCCTGCAATCTCAAGGAACAATTTGGGTCAGTCGACTCCTGTGAGCCAATGGATGCAACATGGACGGCCAGAAGGGGTTCTTCAAGCTTCAAAAATGTTGCACTATTCACCTTCTCTCTCAATCATTGGGCCACCAGCCCGCCACAGGCCTAACCGCGTGCCGCCGCCACCCCGCGCTCCCTTGGACCGCCTCCCACCTCATGCTCCCCCACCCCGCCATCCGTTTAACCCCAGGCACGATCCATTTTTTCCGGCGAACTGCATCCCACACCCAACACTCATAAGATAGATCATGGGCACCCTGCCACCCTAATATAGATACTGGGGTAGCTTCTATGCCGTCTTCTTCCATCGCTCCGGCGAACTTCTTCTTTCACAAATCAACTGACCCAAATAATACTACTAGTACATATTAAGTACAATAGGAGCGTGAAGAAACGAGTATTAGTAGCAACTACAAGAAGAACCATAGTAAGACATACTAGTACATACTAAAGAGTTCAAATAACGAGAAAGAACATAACATAGTTCTGCTAGGGGCTCAACACAACACACCCCTAAAATAAAACTAAGAAACTAGTCTGCTTGACACTGCAGTAGAACCAGCATGAGCAGCGGCACTGCCACCTTACTCGGAGTCCTCGTCCATGTCCTCGACTTCGTCCTCGTCCCTCTTCCTCTAACTCTTCGCTGATACTTCTTTGCTTGAACAGACAATAGGATCTGCTTCTTCATCCAACCCTTGTAGATATTTAAACAAAGCTAGGCATCTATTGCTGCGTACACAATGTGATCTTCATCTATTGTCTTCGACTCCCATGCATGATGAAACTTGGGGTGAGGTTTCTTCAGTTCATCGTATGAAGGATCAATCATGGCTGTTGCCAGGGTCAGCATTGAAGGCTGAGAGGAGGACACCAGGCTTTCCTTCTGGAGATCGAAGGGATGGCCTACAACGAGGCCTATCTGACGCAGGACTTCCTTGTCGGTCCTAAAGTCTACAGTAACGAATTTCACTCTTTTGTCCTTGAGGAAGACCTCAAAATTCTAGCTGTTGGTGCAATGATAGGCCCCTTATGTTTTGGAGTTTGTTCACATAAACAGTATGGGACTTATGTGTTTGTTAGTGCACACAGAGTAACAGGTCCCTGAGATATTGAGGAGTTTTATGCAAACGACGAAGAGAATCTCCCTGCGTTGCAGCGAAGGTTATCACCGAAGATGATGTTGACAAGAGTGACCCCTAAAAATTACTGAAGTGAAGCAATTGGTTCGGCGTCTGTCCGAAGAAAATGACTACGTCCGAGGAGAATGAAGACGAAGTGAAGATGTAGCATTTGTTTCATTCTTCTTCTTCTGTTCATTGAGTCATAGGACCACCGTACTATTAAGAGGGGTGTAGTGCTATACAAACGGTTTTTAACCCCTTTCCGCGACGGCGTTTGGAACCGTCGCCAAGTGAGTGACTGCGATAGGGGGGGGGTCCTTTGTAATGCCCGGATAATTAAGCTACAATAATTCCCTGTTGATGATACCACATCACCGCGATTACTGTTGATAAACTCGCGTCGGTTTGAAACCTAGTTCAAATTTCAAATTTAAAATAAAGTCAAATGGTAAAAGTTTTCAAACATTAAAACTAAAGTGTTCGGAATGTGGCAAGTAATTCATAATAAATATTGGTGTAGAAATCACAGTTTTATAAAGTAGTTAAATGCACTATAATAAATAAAACAGTGGTAAAACTATTATTTAAATGCTCGTAAATTAATAAACAAATACAAACTACTTTAATTAATGTGCTAAATTGTTTGTGGCAGTGGAATATTTAGCAATACTAATTTAGGGACTATCATTGTATTTTATTTAAACTAAAATCAATTAAAGGTTAACATAAAACAGAAAAGAATAAGTAAAAGACAAAACAGAAAAATAAAGAAAACAAAAAAGGGGGGAAACCAACCTCCCTGGGCAGTTCGGCCCAACTGGGCCACCAGGCCGGCCCACCCCGCCTATAACACCCCCCTCCGAACCGAACCCTAGCCCCACGCCCCTACTTGCCCCCCCCCCCCCACGTTCGCTCCCTCCTCCCCCCGATCTGGATCAGGGAGGGCCCGATTCCGTCGCCGCCCTCGCCGGCTCCGTCGTCGCCCTCGCCGGCTCTGTCGCCCGCCACCTCGCGCTCCCATCTTCCCTCTCCCTCGACGGATCTGCTTGCGCCCGAGGACGCCGTCCCCATCGCCGGAGCATGCCACCGTCAAGCCCTTCATGAGCACGCTGTTGCACGCCTACAGGGCCCGGTGAGCGCGCCCTCGATCCCCGTTTCCCCCTGTCTCTATGTCGTTCGCCGCACCACGCCCGTCCGCCACCGTCGCCCGTCCTCACCACACCCGTCGCTGCACGTCCGCGGGGACCCACCTGTGCCATGTTCGCCGTGCCTGCCGCTCCACGCGCCCAAGGCCGCCATGGCCATGGTCCGCCCGCGCCCGTGCCGCCCGTGCTGCGTCGCGCCGCCCCCTGGCGCTCACCTTCTTCGGCCCTGCCCCACCGTGGCCTCACCCACCTTGTCGCCGTTCACGCCCCCTGCCCATTTCGTGGCACCACTGCTGCCGCTAGCCTCGCGTCATCGCCGGCCCGTGCCACCGCCCACTTCGGTTGCTGCAGCCGCCCCCCTCCGCCGTGCCGCTGCCTGCTGTTCTTGTTGCAGCAGTAGCTGCCGTTGCCCGACGCCGCCCCGACAGCTGCCAGCGCCGCTCATCGCTGCCCCGCGCGCATCTCCGCACCGGCTGCGGCCTCCGCCCGATAGCGGGCGCCTGCGCCCCGTTTAGCCCCTTGGGCCACTGCCACCTGGGGCCCTTTTCCCACTTTTTTTCCATAACAAAATAAATAAATAAAATAAATAAATAAATAAAATTAAAATAATAATAATGAAAGGATTAAAATTAATTAATTAATGAATTAATTAACTTAATTAAACTTGCTTAATTAGCTTAACATTAATTAAACTCCTAGTTAACTAACTAATCTATTAGTTATGTTGATGAGACTATGACAAACCGGTCCCGCACGTCAGTTTGACCCAGTCAAATATACTGTTGACTGCTGACATCGTGCTGATGCAGTAAACCTGTTTTTGATATAAATTAAATCTGTTAATTCCAAAAATGAATTTAAACATTGAAAATTAATATAAAATAATCGATAACTCGGATGAAAATACTTTGTACATGAAAGTTGCTCAGAAAGACGAGACGAATCCGCATACGCAGTCCGTTCATCTGCCACACGTCCCTAGCATAGCGAACATGCAACCATCCTCCTCTGGTTCGTCTGTTCGAAAATGCCAAACACCGGGGATACTTTCCCGGATGATTCCCCCCTTCGCCAGTATCGCCTAGTACCGCGTTAGGTCACACCTAGCGCCGTTTATTGCCATGTCATGCATCTTTTTGCATTGTATTTATTGTTTCTTCCCCCTCTTCTCTCCATTAGACTTCGAGACTGACGCCACTACTGCTGCCCCGATCGACTACGGTGTTGACGACCCGTCCTGCTCTGCCGAGCTTCCAGGCAAGCAAACCCTCATTGATCAACCAGATATCGCCCACTCTCTTCTCTCTTATTCTTGCATTAGGTTTGTTATTGTTGTTGATTCGATAGCTCCTATTCTGTTGCATAGCCTGTCATTGTTGCTACTATTGTTACCTTTACCAGCAATCCTAAATGCTTAGTATAGGATGCTAGTATTCCATCAGTGGCCCTTGATTCTTGTCCATCTACTATGCTATATTACCAGGCCGTGGTCACTTCAGGAGGTTATCACGGGTATATACATACATACTATACAAGTTACATGATGTGACTAAAGTCGGGTCGGCTCGTAGAGTACCCGCAAGTGATTCCGATGTGGGGGGCTGAAAGGACAGGTGGTTCCATCCAGGTAGTGGTGGGCCTGGGTTCCCGACGGCCCCCGAGTGTTACTTTGTAGCGGAGCAACAGGGCAGGTTGTGACCACCTAGGAGACAGGTGGGCCTGGCCCTGGTCGGCGTCCACGGTTACTTCAAAATAACACGCTTAACGAGATTGGGTATTTGATCTGAGTTGGCCACTGGCCTATACGCACTAACCACCATGCGGGAACAGTTATGGGCACTCGACGTCATAGTATCAGCCAAAGCCTTCTAGACGTCAGTGACTGAGCGGAGCGCGCCGGGTTGGACCACGTAAAGCACCCTCCTTTGTAATGGAGGCTGCCAGGTCTGCTCACCGGCAGCGTACGCAACGTGCAGGTGTGCAATGGTCAATGGGCCCAAGACCCCTGTGCGCATAGGATTTAGACCGACGTGCTGACCTCTTTGTTAGGCCTAGGTAGGGCTGCGATGTGTTGATCTTCTGAGGCCGGGCATGACCCAGGAAAGTGTGTCCGGCCAAAGTGATCGAGCGTGTTGGGTAATCTGGTGCACCCCTGCAGGGAAGAATGATCTATTCGAATAGCCATGTCCACGGTAATACGACGACCCAGAATTGTATTCTGACCTCATGACAACTAGAACCGGATACTTAATAAAACACACCCAGATAAGTTCCAGAGACAACCTGGTGATCCCTCTCTCACAGGGTGACGAGTGGGGGATCGTCGAGTAGGATTATGCTATACGATGTTACTTGATGCTCTACTTGCTACTCTCTTCTATATGCTTCAAGATGGAGGCTGCCAGAAGCGTAGTCTTCGCTAGGACTAGCTTTCCCCCTCTTATTCTGGCATTCTACAGTTCAGTCCACAGATACTACCCATTTCATTGATACCTATGCATATGTAGTGTAGATCCTTGCTTGCGAGTACTTTGGATGAGTACTCATGGTTGCTTTGCTACTTCTTTTCCCCCTTTTCCCGGTTATTGCGATCATATGATGGAGTCCAGGAGCCAGAGGATCCCGAGGATGTTTCTACGTGGAGTTCGGCTTCGAGGAGTAGTTAGGAGGTCCCAGGCAGGAGGCCTTGCCTTTTCGATCCATGTTACTTTTGTGCTAGCCTTCTTAAGGCAAACTTGTTTAACTTATGTCTGTACTCAGATATGGTTGCTTCTGCTGACTTGTTTGTATTCGAGCTGATGTATTCAAGCCCTCGAGGCCCCTGGCTTGTAATATAAAGCTTGTATTATTTTAATTTGTGTCTAGAGTTGTGTTGTGATATCTTCCCGTGAGTCCCTGATCTTGATCATACACATTTGCGTGTATGATTAGTGTACGGTCAAATCGGGGGCGTCACATCCTTCCCACATAACCCAAATACCGTCGGGGATAGGGAGCCTTGATGCATACAGTTGTCCCTATAAAACCGTTTCTGATATCTCGAATATCCCAAATGCTTCATCCTTGCTACTCGTTTGTGCTCGCATTGCCATCGCAGTCGGAGTTCCATGGTTTTACCTAAAACCAGGCACATTCCAGGCATGGGAGTTTTCCAGGCACGTACCAAACTGGCTCTATGTTTACTACGCCTGGCACATGACAAACAGTTCATGATTGTAAACCGTGTATGATAGGTAGATAATCACACACATTTAGTTTTTCCGCACCGTTTGTGATAGTGTCTGACATCACACATGCTTTGCAAACGGCAACTGTGTGCATTGTTACACACGTTTCCTCTCCATGAACCGTGTCGGATTATGATGTATATCGCACACGCTGTGCTTTATAGACCATGTGGGCTGTAATGACCTGCAGACCGTAATTTCACCCTAATTTAATTGCTGCTATTTAAAACTGTACCTAATTTGA
The DNA here is from genome assembly GCA_011799875.1 of Thinopyrum elongatum. NCBI lineage: Eukaryota > Viridiplantae > Streptophyta > Magnoliopsida > Poales > Poaceae > Thinopyrum > Thinopyrum elongatum. The sequence goes on along the minus strand of CM022300.1, from coordinate 151,703,823 downwards.
ACTTGAAAGTAGGCTATAGCTTTATTCATATCCATCAGGTTCAAACAACCAATGCATTATTCGATTCACAGGTACATATGTTCAAGAATTACATAAGCACCAAATAAAGAATGATGAACCAGGGTTCTATACTTGTACTATTACAGATGGTAAAGAAATAGGCGACAGACATTCTGGTTGCTGATCAAGGTGAAGCGGAATGGCCCTATTGTGCTCTCCTGGATGCAGAAGGCACGCACGACTCTAGTCCAACCCCTTGTGATGGCCGGCCGCCAATCATGTAGTTTGAGAGGTAATGTTGAGTAAACTGCTTCAGGATCCACTGCAAAGGAAAAAAGATTCAGACATTGTCATCTAACACAACTCATTACAGGCAGTAAAAAGAAGGCTACAAAGTTCTTACTTACCATCCTGCAGTTCACTGTTGTCTTGCATAAAGTGTAAACAAATAGTTCAATTGACATCTTTTGACCCATTTTAATAACAATCTTTGTCAGTTTCCTCACTTGATGTTGGTTCATGAATATCTCATTGCCCCATACGTACCTAAAAGTACCAAGTTAATATTAGAAGCTAAACAACAATTGCAAAATGATGTAGGACAACACTCCCTCCATCCCATTATATAAGATTTTATTACATGTATATCTAGACATCATCAGAACATTAAGGTAACACTCTTCCTTGTTGCTATGTAGCCTGGGATTGCATATTTAGTCATTCAGTACAATGCATGTTGCTATGTAGCCTTAGATATATTAAATATGGCCCTAGTTAACCTTCTGATAAATGGGTTACAGATATATTCAGTGAAATATCCGATTCGACGATTAATCCCTTATCAGCCCCCAGGCTATATGGTACCAGCTACCGATATCCTGAACAGTGTGTACATATAAGCAATGTGATGAAACTAACCTCGATGGAAAACATCACTGTTCTCAATATTGTCCTGTATGAGTACATATAAAGGCATGTTAAGCACAACAGGCTAAACATCAACCAAATATATCCATGGTAGACAACATAATCTACAAATGATAGCTTCAGTGTGCAGTTTTAAGCACGCTAGTTAAGAAAAACAAGAAGTGGAAAGGTGCGTTAACTGCATCAGGCATAACATTTAAAAACAAGCAAATAGTCATTCAAACTGGTATTGTGCAGGTCTAAAGTAAACTAGTTATTCTTAAAAAAAACGAAAAGGCATGTTAACTGCAACATCCTTAACAGCAACCAAATATCGTAATTCATAGTGGTATTGTTGAAACTGTTATTGATGAAATTGAACTGCATGGCAAATAGTTGCACATATAGAGCATCACATTGTGAAGAACTAAGATAAACAAGGCATAAGGCCATCTCTAGCCAATCCTTAAAAGTTAACGGACTAAAACCCTTAGTGGATATATATATACTCCAGCAATTTTTGGCCGTTTCTAGTCGATCCCCTAAACTTAAGGTTGTAAACTTCATTTTGATCAAGTTCAAAGCAGGTTCAACCGAATGTAGCATGCATTCAATCATAAAAATAGATAGTTTTGCATAACAGAACATAAAACATAAATTTAAACTAAGCTAAACTACTTTCGGTCGAAGTGGAGGTCAAACCAATCCTTCCTCGTCAGGTACGGTGTGCCGCGAGCCGGGTCCGGGCCGGTGCCGTCGTCGGGGTCATTGGGGAAGACACTCCTCCACTCGTCGATGTCGTTCTCCTCATCCTCGCCGCCCACCTCGACTCCCTCCGTGCCGTCGTCCTCGCCGCCTTCGACCTCGTCATCGAAGGAGAGCACGATAACCTCGTCGCCCTCTGCGCCGGCAAAGATCACCCGCTCCACCTCCACGAGCTCTGGGTGCTGCCGGTGGAGCTCTTGCATGTAGGCCTCGTTGGCGGCCTCGGCCTCGAGGCGCTCCCATGCCTCTCGGTCCTCCCACGCCATAGCCGAGCTCACCAACCCTGGCTCCGGTGGAACGAGGTCGACCGGACATGTGTCAAAGGGGAAATTGAGCCTAGCCGCCACGCCGTGGTAGCGGACCTGCCAGCGGTTGTCCTTCATGTCCGCGAGCTCGGCCGTGTGGAAGCTACCGAGCCATCGGCGGGTGTGGGTCTGTCGATCCGTAAAATCGGCGACCCACGTCCCCCACCGCCGCTGCCAGACCCCGAGGTACGACCTCATCGGCGGCCGGGCCCGAGGGAGGACAGGGAAGTCCTCGAACCGGCGTAGGGGCGCGGCGGCGGGCGGATCGGGTGACCGGCGATGGCGGATCGATACAGAGCCCGCGGAGGACGATGGGGACACGTCCACGGCCACCTCACCGGCGTCGGGCGAAGAGGCTACGATAAACCTCTTTTTGGCCATTGGCTCCTTGAGCTCCCCGGCACACAGGCAGAGGTTGAGGATGGAGGCGGCGGCGGCGATGGTGGCGACCTACCAATGGTTTCGAGTGAGGGAGCGGTGGTGTGTGTCTGTGTGAGCGGAGGTTTTGGGGAGTGTCTGGTGTGTGTGGAGGAGGGGCAAGGTGGTGTTTGAGGAAATACCGCGGCAACTGAAAATTTTACTAGGCGGGAGTAAAATGCCAGGCTACTGAAAATTTGGATCAAGGGCGAGCAGATATTTTTGAGATTGCGAGGGATGCAGAGGCGGGAGTAAAATGCCGGGGCAACTGAAAATTTGAATCAAGGGCGAGCAGATATTTTTGAGATTGCGAGGGATGCAGAGGCGGGAGTAACAAGGCGAGGCTACTGAAAATTTGAATCAAGGTCGATCAGATATTTTTGAGATTGCGAGGGATGCAGAGGCGGGAGTAAAATGCCGGGGCAACTAAAAATTTGAATCAAGGGCGAGCAGATATTTTTGAGATTGCGAGGGATGCAGAGGCGGGAGTAACAAGGCGAGGCTACTGAAAATTTGAATCAAGGGCGAGCAGATATTTTTGAGATTGCGAGGGATGCAGAGGCGGGAGTAAAATGCCAGGGCTACTGAAAATTTGAATAAAGGGATTGAAGCAGAGCGGGAGTAACAGACATCGCTCATGGTCCGCACATACTAATCCTGTGCTATCAAACATTAAAACCTTCCAGGCGGTAGATATTTTCGAGATTACGAGGCAGTAGATATTTTAGAGACCGGGAGGCAAGCCTCGTGGAGTCCAATCTACTGTGTTGATGTGAGTGACTTTAGGGCATGGGCGTGGCACACGGGTAGTCTGACCGAACCATGTCTGTTGCGTACCCAATTGCATACGGTTTGTACATCCAACTCGTGTGCTGTTTATAAATTTGGCGAAAAGAATAACGCGGGAGAGGGTCAAAACACAAACACACTTTCATGTAGACCAAATATATGTATGAAAATGGTGGTTTGATGTTCAAATACCCAATGCACAACTTTGATGTGGCACCTGTCGCACAAAAGCACAGTATTGCTAGTCAGCCACCCCCTATGAACCCCACTTCGTGTCAGCGGTAAGGGAATCCTAGCTACAAATGCATGCCCCCAAATAGCTAGGTCTAAAATCTCACCCTACCGTAACACAAAACCTATAGGAGTCCATCATATATATATGGTCAAACTTCCCCTATCGCTTCCCGACAAAGGTGGACCGTGTGCCGACCCACAAATGTGTGCTTGTGGCACGAGATGGGTGAGACCACATACGAACAACATGCGGGTGGCCCTACTATATGTATGAAAAGGGTGTGGTGTGATATTTAACTACCATTCACAACTTTGATGTGGCACGTGTGCCTCGCAAATTAACCGGACTTCCTCGACCCCACGGAGGTTGCAGGTAGTGCGAAGTAGCCCCCCCCCCACACACACACGTCGGGGGAGGGCATCTCACCAAGACATACTGTAACACGGACCAAGCGGAATCCAACTTGGTCGTACAACCTCTCCCGCTCATTGTTGGTCAAACAGATGGACGTCCACACGGCCCCGCAAAATGGGCTAGCTTGTCGCCGATAACCTCACGAGGGAGTACTGTATGAAGACAAACCCACTCTATGCATGTGGCCCAAGAATGTATATGGAAATGGTGTGTGTGGTGTTTGAATACCCAATGCGCAAATTTGATGTGGCACCATGCTTTGGAACCGTAAAATCCCCACACTGAGCGAGGGTTCACGACGCGTAGCATGCGCTCAAACTTAGTTAGGCTTGGAATGGTCAACCTACTATACGGTAACTCAAAGCAAAGAAGAAGAATCCACCCTCGTAACCTTTCTCGTCGTTGGTCGAAATGATGGACGTCCACGCGGGCCCACGAATATATATAGGCTTGCCGCCCATAACCAAGCGAGTGAGAGTGTGTCCAAAGACAACAATTGCATGCGTGTGTCCCTAACATATTTATGGAGGTGTGTGATGCATGCCTATGTGTTGAATACCCGACCCAATGCACAACATTGATGTGGTGCATGCGCTGGAAATCGCAGAGGTCCCCACACAGAGCAAGAGGTCGTTCATGACGTGTCGTGTGCTCGCCCCCCCCCCCCCCTCGATCAAGCGGGATGGATTCATGTGTACACATGCGATTATATATATGTAATCTCACATCATGATCTATATCATGAGACAAACAAAAAAGTAATGCCCTCCTAAGTCAAATTAGTTAACCTCTCTCGCTGTCGGTGAATGTGATTGACCAAGCAGGGCGACAGATGGAAGCATCGTCGATAACCACGTGAGTGAGTGCCATATATAGGACAACAACCATCGTGTTTGCACGTGTGCCAGAACATATATATGGAGAGGTGTGTGGTTGTGATGTTTTGAATACCTAATGCACAACTTTGATGTGGCATTTGCCTAAAAACTGCAAAGTCCCCACACAGAGTGAGGTTCATGTGACACCTAGTATATATATGATGGTGACCCCCCCTTCGACACGTACTATACACCTAGTAACACAGCCCTAAAAGAATTAATCCTCCTTTTTCGTCAAACGTACCTCTCTCTCGCTGGGTCAAAGTGATGGACGACGAACTCGCGGGCCCAGCACAAAAGCGAAGCGTACATCGCACGCGAGTGATCGTCCTATATCGGACTACGTACCACCGTCTGCATGTGGCCCAAAGAGGTGTTTGTGTGATGTTTGAATACGCAATGCACAACTTTGATGTCGCGCCACATATATAGGAAACCAAAAAGTCCCCACAGAGAGCGCGAGGTTCATGATGCGTGGTATGTGCTATATGTACGCCCCCACTCGACGCGTGGTATATATGTACTTCTACTGTATAGCACGAACCAAGAAAGAATCATTCCTTGATGGTCAAATTAACCTCTCTCTCGTTGGGTCAAAGTGATGGAGGACAACCTCGCATGCCCACGGATGGAAGCGCCACACGTGAGTGAGTTCCTATAGGGCAACCACCGCCTGTATGGTATTGTGTGATGTTTGAATACTAATATATTGTACAACTTTGATGTGGCACCTGCCTCGGGAACCGAAAAGTCCCCACATGGAGCGAGGTTATGACACGCATATATATATATATATATATATATATATATATATATATATAGTATTCATGTTGCCCCCTGTTTGACATGTACATACTCCTACCGTTCATATATGTAACACAAACCAAAAAAGAACCATCCTTGTTGGTCAAATTAACCTCTCTCTCATTGTACGTTCAACTGATCGACGACGACCTCGTGGGCCCACAGAGAGAGTCACACGCGAGTGAGTGTCATAGGACAAAACCGCCACATGCATGTGCCCGTGTGTTATGTGATTTTTGAATGCCCAATGCACAACTTTGACGTGGCACATGCATCGCAAACCAGAAATGCACTACACCACGATGCGTAGCCCCCTCACTTCAAGCCGGTGGGAGGGTGTGTATGCATGTGCTCGAACTTTGATATGGAATCTCCCCATGATCCACACGACACACATGCCAAGATGAATCCACCTTTTAGTCAAATGCCTCTCGTTGTCGGTGGAAACTGAAAAACTTTGCGGGCTAACGAATGGGCACATCGCTGATAACCACACGAGGGAGAGTGTCAGAGAGGACCACCAATGCTTGCATGTGGCCCGAACATGTATGTATGAAAGGGTTGTGTAATGCTTTAAATAACCAATTCACGACTTTGATGTGGAATATATGACTAACAAAATGATCAATAATCCCACACGGAGGTTCACGACTCGTAGTGTACTGCCGGACCCCTCCCCCCCACCCCCCACACACACAGACACACACATCCCGCACCACCACAGCCACTCTGAGGCATGTCAAACTTTTTCTGCAGTGAACATGTGACCAAAGGAGTGTCATGTTAAAATTTAAAAAAAACAGACATCATTCAACCGTTTTTATACATTGATAGATCTCCAAGGGATTTAATTTGCAAAAATTAAATTTGCGCTACATGTGCACCAAAATGGATTGCAAAATCTTATGTGTCCCTAGGTGCATGCTTCCCCATGCAAGAGATTTCAAAACATTGAGAATATAGATTTTTAAAATTCAGTAAATCAAAAACTTAGTTGAAATTCATGAAACTTATCATTGTCTCATATATGGACTCCAGTAGACTGTGATATTGTATTTTTTTTCGTCAAATTTGAGACACGTTTTGATATAATCTTCTTACAAACGGGAGATTGTTAATAACTGGCAACCAATATCTCATACGGATTATTTATTCGGACCGTGTGCATTAGACCGTGCCATGCTTCGATTAAGCAGTAAAGCGGCATAATGAATCATCAATAAACCAAAACATATACATGCTGCCATGTTCCCCGTGTGCCGTGCGAGTAGGCGTGAGTTGACGGGACGCATGCGAGTAGTCTGCCACGTAGGCAGACCGGGAGGCGTGCATGCAGGTATGCGTATTGACGGGAATCATTTTCGCTGCGCAGTGTCACCGGGAGGCGTGCAAGTAGCTATGTGAAATGATGGTCGAATGGCAGAAGTCTGCCGCGCAGGCTCACTGGGAGGCGAGACAGCCTTTGACTGCTGCCCGCCTCGCTCCCACTGGTCCGTATTAATTGCGCACCCGAGCCGCCGGCCATAATAGGTGGCCGCACCCCCGGTCAATGGTGGTCACCAACGTCTGGACTCTGGAGTGTATGAGGATGCCGCCGAAGTGCACCATCGGAGGGAGTGGCGACATCGGGGCTGGTGAAGCACCCGCGCAACGTGTGAAGCTGGGCACAGAGGTTGCCGTCGCCTCGGACGAGGTCTCAAGCGGGAAATATCACGACCTTGACTTCGTCGGCACCGTCGTGCCCCCCCAGCCGGAGCCAGAGGTCAACAGCAACTCCGGCAACGACTCCGACTCCGACGAAAAACCGGTTAGTCATCTATATACCCATTTGTGCGGCAAACATATCATGTGTTTTCTCTGGTTACTCCCCCCCCCCCTCTCTAATTTTTTTGGAATACAAATCCTATGGTTATGTTCTCTCAGTCCATGAAATCAGAGTAATTAAGAACCGTTAGATGCACATAGTGTATTGATTGTTTGAATGTTATCTGTATAGAGTTAGTGATTAATTGTTTGTTTTGTACAAATGATTTTTGCTAATAATCTGACTAGAGTTAGCTTGCCTGCTAATAATTCGTGGCCAGATCTTGAGAATTGATTTTGAATGTCCTACATATATGTTTGTGACTTTTTTCTTCCAGATCTTGAGAATTGATTTTGAATGTCCTACATGTATGTTTCTGCCATTTTCTTTCTTTCAGATTGGTATGTACACAGATGAGGTTCCGGCCAGCGCCGCCGCCTGATGTAGATCTTGGACTCGGTTGCGCGGCCAGAAGCGGCCACGCCCCCCTGGACCTAAGGAACCAGTAGAATCTCCGGCGGACCGCATCAGCGATCTCCCGAACGGCATCCTTGGGGAGATCATCTCCCTTCTCCCCACCAAGGATGGCTGCCGCACACAAGTCCTAGCATCTCGGTGGCACACTCAGTGGCACGCCGTGCCTCTTAATCTTGATTGTCGTCAGCTATCTGTCGATGATGATTCTGAACACCCCCGGAGCCATCATCTCCCCCCACCAGGGCTCCGTTCAACGCATCTGCATCCAGGCATGCTACCTGCTGGACATACCCTGCATGGTGGCCGCCTGGCTGACATCCCATCAATTCGATAAACTCCAGCAGCTTGAGTTCTACCATGACTATGTATGTAACATACCACGAACCGACGTATCTGTGCTCTCACCACCGATGTCCATCTCATGGTTTTCCTCCTCTCTCCACACCGCCACCTTCGCCCAGTGCCAACTAGCAGACAATCTGGTACAAATGCTTCGACTCCCACTGCTAAAAAAACTTGGACTTGTGGTGGTTGATCTGTCGGAGGCCGCACTGCACAGCATCATCCACTCCAGCTGCCCTACCCTGGAGCACTTGCTGCTTGTTTTTGGAATAGAAATTCGTATCCGTTGTCTCAAAATAAAGTCGCCCCACCTTCTAATCATGGGAAATTGTTTTTTTGGACATGATCTCATCATCAAAGATTCCCCTACACTTCGAAGGTTGCTCCTTGATTCTACTATAGTACCTTCGCAAATAAATGTAGTCTCTGCGCCTAAACTGGAGACCTTGGGTGCAATTCATGATCCTTTTAGATGTTTCAAGATGGTGTTTAGCTCCACACCTATTGAGGTACTGTAAATTATTCACGTAAACTTTTGTAATCTGCTTTTTTCATTTGTGCGCATAAGTTAAGTATCATCTTGGAGTACACTTTTGGTACTAATATTATGTTCTATGCTCAATGAAGTGCTTGTCCATCCTATTAGTTGTGGTGGATTCTATCAAGACCTTACATATCTGTATGTGGTGTTTTGATCTGAACACGATTATTGGCTTGCTGCAATGCTTTCCATGTCTGGAGAATTTGTATATAAAGGTGATGATTTACGCACATTGAAAGCCCATATATAATGTACTATAATTAATCGTCCAGCTATCACTCTTTCAACATAATCTTTTTTAGACATTAAGTGTTTTCAATCTTCATCTCTATTTAGGCACTAACACACGGAGAAAAAAGTATAACCAATCGATGGTTCAAGAAGCACCGGGATTTTCTCAGATCTCATGACATTCGTTCTAACACAGTAATGCTGGAAGGATATGCATCCAACAATGCAAACACTAGCTTTGTCACATTCTTCATGTTGAATGCGAGGGCACTATTGTCCGTGAGGATTAAGTTTTTTGACAAGAAATTTCTTATGGCTGCAAGTGTTGAACAGCATAAAAAGAAGTTTCAGGTGGACCTAAGGGCTTCTGATCGTGCTCGGCTTCCATATACAACAGCTTGTCATCATGGACAAGTAGAATTTCTGGCCCAGGTTGTTGATTTTATGTATCAGACTGATCCATTTGATTGTGAATGCCGAAAACTTTGGTTGAGTTAGATGTCATTGTCCTGTTCAATCTCGATTTTGTCTAAACCTGATGAGCAATTAATCCTCGTGCTTTTGTACTGTTTGTAAGCTGGAGTTAGATATTGTTGCCCTTTTCAACTCGGCTTTGACCCATATTTTCTTCCATACTGGGCCAATGGCTTGCCATTTCTTTAATTAAGACATAAATATTATAACATTCACAACATAGGGAAAGAACATCACTCTCGCGGGATCCTTGAGATCTTTGTTCATTACAGAAACGCAAGTTCGTAGCACCCACCAACACCCACAAACTTATTTTCAGCTAGCACGCCAAATGGGCTGTAATTCTTAATAAGAAAAGCTGCATGGTAGTGACAGATTTGGATTTTTCATTTGGGACCCACGAGGAAAAAGCCTATCCAGGGCGGTGTCGACTCGACAGTAAACATTGAGAAATCTGGTTTTAAAATTACTTTAAATCCAAAACTCGCCTCAAAATCATGAAACTTGGCATGGTGTTATGACATAGCACCAACATGCTGTGGTAAAAAATTAGTCCAATTTGGGACAAGTTTTGGTACAAAATTCTTACAAACCGGAGCTTCTCTCAAAAAGCCTCATGGTTCCGAGAGGGAACTTGTCACCTATGTGTGCGAAACGAGATACACTGTCTCTTCCCACCTTGATTTATTTTATAGAGGCATCACACAACTATAGGAGCATCGTCCTAAAAATATGAAATTATTCAGAGTTCGTTTTGCCTTTTTATACATTATTTGAGTTTTCTAGGCATTTTGGAACATACTTTGGTGTGTGCAAAGGTCATGTGTGTACTAGCCACCTATGTAATTGGATGTTCAATCTGTTTATGGAATCAAGTTCTTATAAGTTATAAGTACATATGTTGTTGTTCTGTGTGCAATGACATCGCACACGGACCATACTAGGGAACCCGTCGGTGATGATTTCATCAATCGCTGACAATTGTATACCACCAAGCGTTTGCCCACAACACACACGGCTTATTAGCAGCAATCGTCTGTATTATTATCGGTCTTCGCACACATTTCTGATTACAGACCTGTTTGCTGCGTATCACACACATCTTGTTAAATTGAACTATTTCTGTTCTCTTGGCTCAAAGCAAACAGTTCATCCGAGTGAACCGTATGCCGTATATCACACACACCTTGATATGGCTGACCGTTTCTTTTCTATTGCCTAATCACAAACAGTTCATCCTAGTGAACTGTATGCCGTATATCGCACATGCCTTCATTTGGCTGCCCATTTCTGTTGTTCTGCCTCATCGCAAACAATTCATTGAACTGAATCGTATGCCCCGCAACGCACACGCAACTAAAATCTGAACCGTGTTTGATGTATCCGCCATCGCAAACGTTTTGCACCTTTTTTGATGGTTTTTTTACATCACCGTTTGCGATTAATGCATCGCACACAGTTTCGTCGAAGGGTCTCTGATCGTAGTGTTGCGTTAGCAGCATCCTGCAGTAGTGCTAGCCCGGTATGCAGTGGTCAGTTCATTGCATGCAATGATATTAATTAGCAAATTTGTTGTCAACACCTTGGCCGTGGTGCACAACGTAATAAGATAACTTAAGCACCATTCCCCATACCAAGAACCCGTTCACCTCCAAATCTTTTCCTCTCCATGTGTGAAAACAATATGCATGCCTGACTCTCCTTCTCCCTCCGGTAGTCCCGCCACTCCACCCCGTGTGAAAACAATCTGCATGCATGACTCTCCTTCTCCCCCCGCGCTCGTCCAATCCGTTATGACCAGCAATATTTCCACCCCTCCCCTCCCCCGTAATTTACTTCAACAAAAATATGCACACCTAGCTGTTATGTTAATCACGCAACATATCTTACGTAGGTGTGGCATTGCTCGCTATAAATAATGCGCCTCCCACGACATTCAGAAGAACGCTCATGTTCATCGCCTTTATCTCCTCCCCGCCCTCCCAATTATGGACCCGTCGACCACCATGGCATCACCCCTCCCTAGACCTAGGCGCCCCTCGCTGCCCCGCGCGGAGGGTCACGCATCGTTGTTCCATTCCTCGCTGCCACTAGTCGAGGAGGACTTGTCGGCATTCCATTCCTCGCTGCCACCAGTGGAGGATAACGCGTCGGCATTCCGCTCCTCGCCGTGACAATTCGAGGTAGACGCGTTGACGTTCCCAGTCTCTCCACCACATGCGTCGGAGGATTCGTCGGCTCCCCACTACGAGGAGGACGTCGTCCCGCCCGCCGAGCCCCCTAGCTTGGAGGAGCTCTGGAAAGAAATGGCGGTCGCCTTGTGGGAGGCTTTGCCTTCGTTGAAGCGCGCCAAAAGAGAGGCGGAGAAGAAGGCCAAGGAAGAGAAGCGCACTGCGAGGGATGCTACCTGGCAGGCCTATGTCACGTCTAAGAGAGTCAGGGAATTGGCTCTTTGGCAGAAGGCTCGTGCGAGGGCCGTGTGGGTGGCGGAGGATGCCCGTGCAAAGCCCTGAGTGCAGTCGGGTCCAAGCACCTCATCTACGCTTGGTGGTACGTGGACTGGGTGCACGCTTCCAGCGAGGAGGAATACCTGTTGGCGCCGGATCACCAGACCAGTGAGATCGCACTCGCCCGCCGGCAAGACGCAAATCAGCACTTCGCGAATTGCAAGGCTGAGGAAGAGGCGTTATGTCACCGCGCTGGGAAATGGTCGCGCACCAGGGCACTCGTGGTGTGCCGCAAGTGCTCCTGCGAGCATCGTGGCTTTTATTAGGAATAATTTAGTGTCGTAAGGTGATCCCATTAGTTTTTGGACGGAAATGGTAAATCCCGAATGTTTTGGAATTATTAGCGTCCTTAATTAAGTAATTAAAAGGAAAAGTTTGGAAACCTTTTGTATCCATACGCATTTGTAAGTACGTGCATATAGCACAAACTTAACTATATATCACAGTACACGTCTCTCTCTATATTTATACTATCTATGCCTGTAGACTATACTACTACTAGTATGTGTACACACGTGCAAATGCACGTTTTAACATTACGATGCAGTTTTATTAAAAGTAGAAAAACAACACTAGTCAACCTTGTGAAACGATTCAATGCAAAAGAAATGCAAGAATGCTCGTTTGATTGTTTACTTTAGCTTCCTTCTCTCTGAGGTTTTATCTTTATCGTACTTTGTACGGAGTATCTCACTGGTCGGGAAGGCATGCAAATTTTTCAGACTAGTGCCCTTGCGATTGTTACAGAATAGTATGAGGGCAGCAACTAGCTAGTACTGTTCAAGCAAATCCCGCAGATAAGCCATTCGATCTATGCCCTATGCACGAGGAGGGAGCAGTGGCCTTTGGTGGCACACCGTACGTACTAGCACGTACTCCTATGAGTGACTCCTACTACTATCCTCCCCATGATGTAGTGCATATAGACTTTTTGAAAAGTCAAACTTCACTAAATTTGATCAGTTATTGGGGAAAAAATATTTGCATTGAGAATGCAAAACATATATTTTCATCACAACATATAGTTTCATAATTTATATATTTACTACTATAGATATAAGAGAAAGTACAATAGAGTGACGTAGGCGGGCTATATGAAATGCCACATCAGATTTGTGCCTAGTTGGAGGAGAGAAGAGAGGTGAGAGAAGAGAAGCGGACTACAAGCTTACAGCCGGCTGTAGCACGAGACCCAACAAGCTTTGTGTGAGAGTATGAGTGAGCTATGTATTAGATTAACTATAAGTGACATGGCAACTCCATATAACTGGCTCATGGCTATATTATTAACCATGCTGTTAGTAGTTTTCTATATAAACTTGGTCAAAGTTTGTAAAGTTTGACTTTCAAAAATCTATACGCACTATATTTTTTGCAAGTACTACTACTACTCCCAAACCTCTATCGAATTTTTTGCTTAAGAAATTGTGTCGTGCAATTGGAATTCCAACATGAGTACTACTACTAGTAGTAGGAGTAGTAGCTAGGGATTGAGTGTGCGAGATGAACCGGACAAAATAAATGCAGAGAGATAAAATTGAAAGTGCAACCAATCCCCGGGTGGTTTTGGTAATTCATAACAACGTATATCATTGAACCAATGTCCATTCAAGATAAATATTTCAGGATGTCCAATGATTGGAATGGCATGGACTAGATATGTGGACCCCTCAAAATGCTAAGGACAAGGATTAGCAAAAGCTCAAGACTCTACATTTTTGTTTAAGTGATCCAAGATCACATTGACTCCATAGGAAAGCCAATACTATTAAAAGGGGATGAGGTGTTGCTTAATGATCTTGTTGCTCAAGTGCTTAGTGATATTGCTCCAAAATCCTCAGCCACTTTCTCTATCCAAATATGTCCAAACCCTAAATTCTTAACTCGGCCACACCGATATTTCCTACCCGGAGCCACCGAGATCATCTGGACTTAGCCACTGCCAAAACCCTAACAATTCGGTTCCACCGATATGTATCTCGGTCCCACCGAGATGGCCTTGCCAGCTCTCTGTGACTTGTTGCAATCACTTCGGTCTCAATGACATGTTGCAATCGGTCCCACCGAGATGGCTTGACCGATTCTCGGTTGCCTTGTTGCTTCGCTTCAGTCCTACAGAGATGATGTGATCGGCGGCACCGAGATGAGGTTTGCCCTAAGCCCTTGCACATCGGTCCCACCGAGGTTCCCAACGTTCATATTTTTACATAGATCGGTGCCACCGAATTTTCTGATCGGTGCCACCGAGATGGGTCAAAAGTGTGTAACGGTTGGATTTTGTGTGGAGTCTATATATACCCTCCACCCCTTCTTCCGCATTAAGGAGAGCCATCAGAACGTGCCTACACTTCCACCATTCATTTTCTGAGAGAGAACCACCTACTCATGTGTTGAGATCAAGAGTCTCCAATCCTACCATTTGAACCTTGATTTCTAGCCTTCCCAAGTTGCTTTCCACTCAAATCCTTCTTCCACCATAGCCAAATCTATGAGAGAGAGTTGAGTGTTAGGGAGACTATCATTTGAAGCACAAGAGCAAGGAGTTCATCATCAACACACCATCTATTACCTTTTGGAGAGTGGTGTCTCCTATATTGCTTAGGTGTCGCTTGGGAGCCTCTGACATGATGTGGAGTTGAACCAAGAAGTTTGTAAGGGCAAGGAGATCGCCTACTTCGTGAAGATCTACCCGAGTGTGGCAAGTCCTTCGTGGGCGATGGCCATGGTGGGATAGACAAGGTTGCTTCTTTGTGGACCCATCATGGGTGGAGCCCTCCGTGGACTCGCGCAGCCGTTACCCTTCGTGGATTGAAGTCTCCATCAACGTGGATGTACGATAGCCACATATCGGAACCACGCCAAAAATCTACGTGTCCCCAATTGCGTTTGCCTTCTCCAAACCCTTCCCTTTACCTTCATATGCAATGTTTTACATTCCGCTGCTATACATATAGAATTGCATGTGTAGGTTGATTGCTTGACTTGTCATAATTGTTAAAATCTACCCACAACTAAAATTAGGAAAATGAAAGATTTTTATTTGGTCAAGTAGTCTAGTCACCCCCTCTAGACATACTTTCGATCCTATAGAAATGCAAAAAAGATAGGAGGGATGTGATGGTTGCTTGTCCGTTCATTTTACCAGGTCACTTATTACTCGGAGTGGTGGGGTTTTGTGATATGTTGCATGTTCTTTCCACGTGAGTTGTGAGATATTGTTACAACACTTAGTAACAAACAACTTCAGTTTTATTGAGTTCATATAGAGTCATATGTTTCAGTTTTATTGAGTTGTAATATCCCGGTAGACCGCTAGAGGCATTCATATAGTCATATTTTGTTCTAGTATCAAGTTGTAATTTTGAGTTATAAGTAAAT
Organism: Thinopyrum elongatum; assembly: GCA_011799875.1. NCBI lineage: Eukaryota > Viridiplantae > Streptophyta > Magnoliopsida > Poales > Poaceae > Thinopyrum > Thinopyrum elongatum. The sequence goes on along the minus strand of CM022300.1, from coordinate 151,688,556 downwards.
AAAAGTGTGATGATCGTCATTATTAGAGCATTGTCCTAGTGAGGAAAGGATGATGGCGACTATGATTCCCCCACAAGTCGGGATGAGACTGCGGACGAAAAATAGAAAAGAGGCCAAAAAGATCCCAACAAAAAAAGAGAAAGGAAAAAAGAAAAGAAAAAAATAAATGAGAGAAAAAGAGAGAAGGGGCATAGTTACTATCCTTTTTCCACCCTTGTGCTTCAAAGTAGAACCATGTTTTTCATATAGAGAGTCTCCTATGTCTTCACTTTCATATAACTAGTGGGAATTTTTCATAATAGAACTTGGCTTGTATATTCCAATGATGGGCTTCCTCAAATGCCCGAGGTCTTCATGAGCAAGCAAGTTGGATGCACACTCACCTAGTTTTCTTTTGAGCTTTCATACACTTATAGCTCTTAATGCATCCGTTACATGGCAATCCCTACTCCTTGCATTGACATCAAGTGATGGCCGTCTCCATATATAGCCCATTGATTAGCCTCATCGATGTGAGACTTTCTCCTTTTTTTCTTCTCCATATTAATCTCTACCTGTAAGTGCATCTAGTGCCCCTTAGTGATTTTGGTGTATTGAAGACTTATAGGTTAAGGGACTAATGTGTTTGTGAGTGTACACAGGTCTATAAGTCTATGAGGAGTTTGTTATTTACGATGAATGTCGACCCCTAAAAATGAATGTCTTCAACTGAAGACTTTGGTTTTCTTGAAGACTTTGAAAGTGAAGAAATTGGTGTGACCCTGAAGACTTGATATTCATGCGAGGATTATGAAGCGTGAAGAGTTTTGTTTTCGTAGTTTCATTTTCTTCTTCTTGAGTCATAGGAAACACCGTACTGTTAAAGGGGGTCGAGGTAAAACTAAGAAAAAGTTTCCAAGTGATGCTCAACTCAAAATCCTACACCTACCCAATCCTTTCGAGTGAAGCCATTGGAAATCTCATACAGCTTAGTCAAGTTCTTTAGTGACAGAGACGAAGTTCTTCTGTTCTCTGAGGAATTTGTTCTGACTGAGGAGTTAGGAATTCGCTAGTGCGGATTGCCTACAAGTGAGGATTATGATAGCCCTGAGGAATTTGATACTCAAATTTCCGACCGTTGCTGTGCTACGTGCCAGCTGTCCCAAAATATCTACCCACCTAACGGTCATATCATTGAAGGGCATTTATGTCTTATCATGTCGGGCTGCTCCCTAGGCTATAAATAGCCGCCCCCCTACAACCACTAGCTGGTTGGCTGCTCCAAGAAATAGATTGACACTTGTCATTTAGAGCGTCCCATCCTCCGAGGACTTTGAGTGAAAATCATCAAGTGAGGAAAAACCCAAAAACCCAAACACCTACAAACCCAAAGTGATTGAGCATCACTGAAGAGATTGTTCCTGTGTGGAACCGACGCTTGTTACCTTTGAGGACTGTGCATCCTCCAGACGGTTAGGCGTCATGGTCTAGAGCATCCAAGAGGAAATTGTGGATTGCCGAGTGACCGAGTATGTGAAGGTTTGGAAGTCACCTGAAGACTTACCGTGAGTGATTGGGCGAGGTCTGTGTGACCTTAGCTCAAGGAGAATACGGTGAGGACTAGGTGTCCTGGACTGTGTGTTCAGGACTGGGTGTCCGGGACTGTGTGTCCTCAGGTTTAAATACCTAGCCGCTCCAACCAGACGTACAACTGTCACAGCAGTTGGAACTGGTCTACCAAATCATTGTCTTCACCGAGCTACTGGTTCTATTTCCTCAACCCTTTCATTTCCTTGCATACTTGCTATGTATTTGATCATTACTGTTTGAAGACTTTGACTGAAGACTTTCTCAATTTCCTCAGTTCAATTTCTTCAGTCAGTTTGTCTTCAGCCTGCTTATCCTGTGTTTACGCTACTCGTACTCTGTGCTTGTTTTCATTTCATCATGATGATTGTGCTACTGCTCTGTTATGCTTGCATTTGAGTACTTATTCCGCTGCTAAGTAGTTCGTTGCTTAGGAATTTCCTCACCTTGAAATTCCTCAGTGACGAATTTGTAAAAATCGCCTATTCACCCCCCTCTAGTCGATATAACGCACTTTCAATTGGTATCAGAGCAAGGTACTCCGTTGTTCTGTGTGATTTTGGTTTAACCACCTGGAGTTTTAGTTATGTCGACTGCAGGCATGATCAAGGTCTCAGCTGGGTGTCCTACCTTCGATGGGACGGACTACCCCTACTGGAAGAACAAGATGCGCATGCATCTTGAGGCAACTGACAACGATCTCTGGTATGTTGTGGAAAAGGGTGTTCCCTCTGTCACTCCTTCCGTAAACACTGCTGATGTGAAGAGATTCAAGCAACTCGACTCTCAAGTGAAGAATATCATATGTGGCCATCTGAGCAAAGGGCAGTATGGCAGAGTGAGTGCTTTGGAGACAGCTAAGCTTATCTGGGATAGGCTGTCCAATGTCAACGAAGGAGTCTCAACTCAACGTGACTCTCGAGTTGACGTTCTTCGCAATCTCTTCAACCGCTTCAAAAGATTCGACAACGAAAATGTTCAGCAAACCTTTGATCGCCTCACTGACATTTCAAACGAGCTTCAAGCACTGGGTGCCGCTGACATCACCGACCATGAGGTGGTGAAGAAATTGCTGAGGTCACTCGATTCTTCATTCGATACACTGGCACTGATGATTCAAGAACGTGGAGACTACAAGTCACTTGATCCTGCTGATATCCTCGAGAGGCTAAATACTCATGAATTCCAACTAGCTAAGAAGAGAGATCTCTACGGACCGAGCTATGGTAGATCTCGTGCACTGAAAGCCAAGGTAGTCTCTGAATCTGAAGATGAAGAATCTGGTAGCAGCCTTGGTGATCCTGAAGAACTGAGTCTGGAGCAAGCAATGCTCGTGAGGAAATTCCAGAAGTTCTCTAGATGTGGCCGATTTGGAAAATCCTCAAAAGGTGATGACATGAAATCAGATTCCTCATCATGTGATTACAAGAAGAGAACTTGCCACAAATGCAAGAAACCTGGTCACTACATTACTGATTGTCCTCAGTGGGAGAAGGAATCGAAGAAGAAGAAATCCTCAAAGTCCTCATCGTCAAGATCTTCAAAGTCTTCATCTCACAAGAAGAGCAGCTCCAAGAAAGCTCGGGCATTCATTGGCAAGGAAATGGACTCTGAAGCTGAATCTGAGGAACATGAGGAAGAGGAGGCATCTAAGGAGTCAGACTCTGGTGTGGCGAGCCTAGCCCTCGCTACTGCTTACGTTAGCAAGTCCATCTTCAACACTGAGGAAAATGGCTTCCCCAACACTGCTGATGACGGCAACGATGACTATGCTCCCACCTATTGCTTCATGGCAAAAGGTGACAAGGTACTTAAATATCCCTCCTCTGAATCAAGTGAGGATGAATCTGATGATAACCTCAAACCCAGCTATTCCAAACTTGCTAATATTGCTGTTAAACAACAAAAGGCTTTGGAAAAGGTTCAAAATATGCTAGACAAAAGCGATGATCTGTTAGGTGAGGAAATGGATCGAACTCAAACACTGACTGATAATCTTCAGCAACTACAGTCTAAGTTTGACAACCTTCAAGGTCGTCATGAAACTCTCCTAGCCGATCATGAGAAGCTTTCTTATGAATTTCTTCAAAGAAAGCAAGATCTTGAGAAGCTAAGGGTGAGTCATGAAGATCTTCAGAAGGAAAATGATTCTTTGCTTGCTCAACAGATCAGTTCCGCTCAGGAAGAATTTATTCCACCATGCTTGAAATGCATTGAACGAGAAACTGCTAATTCTTCACCTGAATGTTCAAATGCTTCTATTGCTGCAAATTCTTCAACTATCTCTGTGGTCACAAATTCCTCATCTGAGGATACCACTAGTATCACTGACGAAAATGCAGGGTTGAAGGAATTGTATGTGACAGGCATGTACAAAAGCCTCAAAGGGCATCAGACTCTTTGTGATGTGCTCAAAAAGCAGATCTTGAACAGGAACCCTAGGAAAGAGGGTATTGCCTTTGAGAGGAAACTCAATGCTGATGGAACCTACTGGAAACCGGAGCAGTATCCCAAAAACCTCATGGGTTGCTGCGAAGGGACCTCCCGTAGATCCATCCACTTTATCTGGCTTTACTTGTGAATCCTCATATTCATCTGATGAGTCATTTGACTCCAACTATAAACTGTTCAAAAACCAGAATGGTGAGGTATTTGCTAGATATGTTGGATCTAACTGCAGGAATGGTCCCCCTACGAAGAAAATCTGGGTTCCCAAAAAGTGCCTTGAAAGTCTTCAGGTGAATGCCCTCATGACACCACCTGTGAAGAATAAGAACCCCAGATCAAATTCTTCATATGAACCAAAGTCTTCATATGGATCCAAGTCCTCTTATGGATCAAATTCCTCACATGGATCCAAGTCCTCACATGAACATCATCGTGCTAACACTTCTGTTTCGCAGGGAAAGCCTAAGGGCTATGAATATGTGCATTATTCTTCAAATCATTATGTTCATAAGTCCTCGAAGAATTTCTCTACTTATTCATATGCTTACCCTAACCCCTCTTATGTGAAACGAAGTGGTCTGGCGTCTATGCCACCTTTCTCTTATGAAGCTCGCAGAATGATGAACTCTTTGCCACCCCTCCAGATGTGGGTGGTGAAGAAAAGGAACTAATCTCTTATGCAGGGTCAGGTCTCCAGACGAACTAAATCGTCTGAAGAATTTGCTGGAGACCTGAAATGCTTGAAAGGACGCAAGCTAATCATGAAGAAATGATTTATTCATTTCTCACGTCCTCACATTGCTATATATACATATGTTGCTTTAATTGATGAAATATGTCTGATGAATTTGATGTCATATTCTTCACACTGAAGTATATGAGTTCGTAAGATGCACTAATTCATCTGCAGGATGATTTACCCAAAGCTACTGAGTGGGTCCTCGATAGTGGATGTACAAATCACATGACCGGTGACAAGAGCTTACTGATGAACACTCCTTTATCTCCATCACACTTGAAGCATATCACCTACGCTGACAAAGGAAAAAGCAAGGTATTGGGTCTAGGTAGGGTTGCAATCTCAAAGGATCGACACATGGATAAAGTCATGCTTGTCGAGTCCCTCGGATTCAACCTCATGTCTGTCTCAATGTTTTGTGATCTTGATATGGTTGTTGTCTTTGGCAAATATCGTTGCTTAGTGCTCATGGAATCTGACAATTCCAAAGTCTTCGAAGGCTTTAGGAGAGGAGACTTGTATATTGTTGATTTCTCTGCAGGACCACAGCCTGCCACTTGTCTACTTGCTAAAGCTTCAGAAGGCTGGCTATGGCATCGACGACTGGGTCATGCTGGCATGAGGAACTTACACACGCTCGTGAAGAAAAAGCACGTCATTGGCATCGAGGGTGTCAAATTCCTCAAAGATCATCTTTGTGGGGCTTGTGAGGCTGGAAAGATGACCAGAGCCAAGCACCCCTCGAAGACTATCATGACTACTTCTCGTCCTTTTGAATTGCTTCATATGGATCACTTTGGCCCTACTCATTATGCCACACTAACAAATGCAGCATCTCTATATGGCTTTGTCATTGTTGATGACTATTCTCGTTACACATGGGTGCACGTCATTACTTACAAAACAGAAGTGCAGGAAGTCTTCAGACGATTTTCCTCAAGGGCTTCGACGAATTTCGGCGTGAAGATCAAGCATATACGTAGTGACAATGGGCCTGAGTTCAAGAATACTGGTCTTGATGAATATCTCGATGAACTTGGTATTACTCATGAGCTATCTGCCCCATACACTCCTCAGCAGAATGGCGTTGTGGAGCGCAAGAACAGGACTCTTGTTGAGATGGCTCGCACCATGCTTCATGAATACAAGACACCTCGTCACTTCTGGCCTGAGGCAATTGATACTGCATGCCACATCATCAACAGGGTATATCTTCACAAATTCTTCAAGAAGACCTCATATGAACTCCTCACTGACAAGAAACCCAATGTGAGTTATTTCAAAGTCTTCGGTGCTAAATGCTGGATTAGAGATCCACATCACAGTTCTAAATTTGCACCGAAAGCACATGAAGGTTTTATGCTTGGTTACGGAAAGGACTCGCACACCTACAGGGTCTTCAATACCTATCACAACAAGGTTGTTGAAACTGTAGATGTGCGGTTCGATGAAACTAATGGCTCGCAAAGAGAGCACCTACCTCCTGTGCTAGATGAAAAGACGCCTGAGGAAACCATCAAGTTCAAAGCTACTGAGGATGTCATTCCTACTGAAGAATCTGCTGAAGAAATCATTCCAGAACATGAAGAACAGCATGCTGGCGCATCTGAAGAAAATGCTAAGCCAAATCAAAGTCATCAACCTGCTCATCCCCGCGTTGCAAATGAAGTACAGATTGAGAGAATCATCAACGACATCAACGCACCAGGTCCTCTGACTCGCTCAAAAGCCTCACATTTATCTAACTTTTGTGGGCATTTTGCTTTCGTCTCTATCACAGAGCCCACCAAAGTTGATGAGGCATTTCTGGAGCCTGAATGGATTCAAGCAATGCAAGAGGAATTACATCAATTCAAGCTGAACAATGTGTGGGAGCTTGTCAAGCGACCGGACCCATGCAAGCACAATATCATCGGTACCAAATGGATCTACCGCAACAAGCAAGATGAAAATGGCCTAGTGGTGAGGAACAAGGCTCGTCTTGTAGCTCAAGGCTACACATAGGTTGAAGGAATTGATTTCGATGAGACTTTTGCACCTGTTGCTAGACTTGAGGCTATTCGCATATTGCTTGCTTATGCTAACCATCATAATATCATCTTATATCAAATGGATGTGAAAAGTGCATTCCTCAATGGTAAGCTTGAGGAAGAAGTATATGTTGCTCAACCCCCAGGTTTTGAAGATCCTAAACATCCTGACAAAGTCTTCAGACTCAATAAGGCCCTCTATGGCCTCAAGCAGGCCCCTCGGGCGTGGTATGATACTCTGAAGGAATTCCTCATGAAGAAAGGCTTCAAACCCGGTTCACTCGACCCAACTCTTTTCACCAAAACCTATGATGATGAATTATTCGTGTGCCAAATATATGTTGATGATATTATCTTTGGCTGTACTAACCAACATTACAATGACGAATTTGCTTACATGATGAGTGAGGAATATCAAATGTCCATGATGGGAGAATTGAAATTCTTCTTAGGTCTTCAAATTCGTCAACAACATAATGGCATTTTCTTTTCTCAAGAGAAATACCTCAAGGACGTTCTGAGAAAATTCGGTATGCAAGAATGCAGAGGCGTCAAAATCCCTATGCCCACAAATGGCCATCTATGCACTGATGAAAATGGAATAGACTTCGATCAAAAGGTATACCGCTCCATGATTGGTTCTTTATTGTACCTATGTGCATCTAGGCCGGATATTATGCTTAGTGTTTGCATGTGTGCCCGTTTTCAAGCTACACCGAAGGAATCACACCATAAGGCTGTGAAACATATTCTTCGATATCTAGCTCACACTCCAACACTTGGATTATGGTATCCCAAGGGCTCGATTTTTGATCTCATTGGATATTCTGACTCTGACTATGCCGGTGATCGTGTGGACCGCAAGTCAACTTCAGGCACATGCCATTTCCTCGGACGATCCTTAGTATGTTGGTCCTCGAAGAAGCAGAACTGCGTATCACTCTCTACTGCTGAAGCTGAGTATATTGCTGCTGGTTCTTGCTGTGCTCAATTGCTATGGATGAAGCAAACCCTCAAGGACTACGGCATCAATGTGAAGAATGTGCCACTCTACTGCGACAACGAGAGTGCCATCAAAATTGCTCATAACCCAGTTCAGCACTCGAAGACAAAGCACATCGAGATTCGTCATCATTTTCTTCGAGATCATGTGTTGAAGGGTGACATCTCTATTGATCCCGTGAAGTCTGAAGAACAACTAGCGGATATCTTCACAAAGCCCTTGGATGAGAAGAGATTTAGCAAGTTGCGGTGTGAGCTAAATATCTTAGAATCTTCGTATGTCCTTTGAAAAGGACACACATCCTAACACTTATGCAAATTGATGACTTAGGTGTGCAACACACGAAGAAACATTTTTCTTCAATCAATGAAGACTAACCCTCTAAGTGTGAAGAAATTAATGAAGAATTTGATTCTCAGAACCCTACGATAATTGTACGCGGTGTCTGAAATCATCATTCTTACACGGTGGGTCACGCCACCACAAAAAGTTGAAAATCTTCAAAATCTGAGTCTTTCATCATTGTGCAAATTCTTCAAATTTTCAAATTCTTCAACTTTGCAAAATCTTCACTCTTTCCGACTGTGTTCTTCATTGACTATATATATATATTTGAGTTTTTTGTCCTCTACAGCATTCACTTATTGCTAATTCTTCAAGTTGTGTTTCTTCTAAGTGAATGTGATCGGACCCGTTCCCCCTCTATGCTAAACTCAATCCAGTCCGTTCACAAATTCTTCATGTGCGTTCTATTTGAAACCCGTTCAAAGTCTTCACTGTGTCCTTGACAGCTGAAGAATTTGCGAACGAAACATTAAAATATTCTTATCTGAATTTTCGGCTTTTGCCGCTCAAACCGTTCCATATCCCTCGATAAGATTTATCTATTCACCCACGATCTAACACGATCTCCACTTCACAGTACATGGGTGACACATGTCGCTAGGATGAGAAGGGTCAGGGGCACGGTCGTCCATTTTCTTCGGACGAGCGGTTTTTCACCTCGGCTATAAATACCCCTCGCCCTCCTCAGAGCTCATTTACCCCGCTCGATCTTACTCCCTAGCTCGAGCTCTCAGACTCCCTTGCTTGAGCTCTCAGACCTAGCGCCGCCGCTACACTCCATCGTCGCCGGTGAGGAAGAGCTTCACTGCCTCGACCTCGTTGCCGTCGTACTCACGCCGGCCGCGGAAATCTTCACTTCGCCACCGCCGTAGCTGTTTTCCATCGCCAAGTTAGGGCGTGGAAGATCTGAACGGACGAACATCTCCACTGCCACTCTCAGTTCGTCGTGTTCTTCGTCAAGGGTAAATAAAATTTATTTTTACTGCCCTTGTTGATTCTGATGATTTCCACAAAATCTTCACAAGGTATTTATTCTTCAACTTTGATGTTCTTAAACACCAACTTGCTTCTGTCCTTGATCAGTTTCTCTAAGCAACGTTTTTCTTCAAGATTCCTCAATTGTGTGGATTTTCAATCGACACAACTCTGGAACCTAAGTCAAAATGCTTAGTGAAATTCCTCAAGACACCCCTTGTCATCTTCCTCAAACTTGATACTTTTGAAAATCTTCTGATAACGCATATGACCTCTCCAAAACTCTTCGCACCTATATTCTGTTCACAGGTACACATGTCCGCTGCTGAATCTCTAGGTTCTCATCAACTTAACTCATTTGCAGTGTTCCTTGAAGAAAAATTGCATACCTCATCAGAAAATTCGATTGTTCAAAACCCTCAAGTGAAGAAAATGGCTGATGGTAAAAGACCTCAGAAGGGAGGAAAGAGGCCAGAAACAAATACTGCTTTTGAGATCCCTGATGACATCTATGATGAATATTGTACTCCTGATGAAGCAACTCATGGCAAGGAGAACAAAAATCAGCACAAAGTGCGCATTCAGAAGATTGAGAGGAGATGGGCAAGAGAATGGAGGGAATATTGCTATGTCACTCCCAAGTACATGAAGAAATTTGCTGTTAACCCTCCATGTCCAAGACCTCCATTGGCTCCTGGCCAAGAAGCTGATCCCACTAGCATCAGAAGAGGTGAGGAATTTCCTCAGGAGTGGGCTAAGCGTCAAGCCAAGCTGGCCAAAGTGGCTAAAGAGGCAGTAAAGAAATTCAATGAAGATTCTGTTGCTGCCGCCGCTGAGGCCTCTGCTATCAAGCCTAAGAAGGCTATGCTGAAGAAATCAGCTGTCAAGACAAGTTCCTCAGCTGCAATGCCCTCACGGCCAAGCTCTTCAAAGCCCTCTCGGCCTGTTCCTCAAGCAAATTCCTCAAAAGCATCTCCAACTCCCTCGGTTGCAAAATCCTCTGCTGCTCCTGCAAAGTCCTCAGCACCTGTGCATCTTGACACATGCCAAAGGACTACTGGAATCTCAATTGCTTCAGGAGTCTCTGCAAGTTCTTCAGCTCCACCTCAGTCTTCAACAACTCCGACCTTGCTGAAGAAAAAGGCCACTGCTGGACGAGGCACAAGGCCAAGTCGTCACAAGAAGCAAGTCGCCTTTCAGGTTCCGTCAAGCGAAGACGAAGCTGATGATAAAGAATTAGCTGAGATCATCAGAAATCGACAACAAAGGGCCTCTAGTGCCAAAGGCAGTGCTGTGCCCCTCATGCTGGATCCAAGGAAGATCCTTGATTTCATCGATCTATGGCACAAGGATCCAAATACACCTTTGCTTGAATTAAAACTCACTCCTGGTCAAAGTCACATGTTGACGGCCTTCATAAATGAAGAGAAATGGAAATTTGAAAAGGCCAGGCAGGTGAAGAAGGCTCAGTATAAGAAGGAGCGTTTTCTGAAGAACAATGTTGTGAAAATGTCTCCTGAAGAACTTGTGTCTATGCAGGCGGAGATCAAAGCCCTCAGTGATGAATTTGACGCTTATCGTGCAGATTGGCTAGGTGCCAAAGTCAGATTCGTCAGAATGGCAAAAGGATTTACTCCAAGTGTTGCAGCTTCATCGCAACCCAAATTTCCTCAGGCTGGAACATCTGTTCAGTCTGCTGAAGAAAATGAAAGCGCCAGAGCTGATGAAGAAATTCCAGTCTCTGAAGAAAATGCCAGGGCAACCTCCAATATTGCGCCTGAAGAGCAATCCAGGCCAGTTGAAGCATCTGCTACTGTGCCTGAGGAATCTGAACAAGCCAGGGCAACTGCATCAGTTGTGCCTGAAGAAATTCAACCAATTTCCTCTGCTCCTCCTGCACCGATGACAAGCATCAACCATCCTTCTGCATCAGAAGCGAAGAAAACCAAGGCTGCGGAGCGAGCAGCTGTGAAGAAAAGGAAAGCATCTGCATCTTCAGAGTCTTCAGCTCCCAAGAAATTGAAGACTTTGACGAGTTCATCTGAAAACCCAATTGATGCTATTCCAATATCAAGCATGCCATCAAAGGAGATCATTCCCTTTGGTGAGGAATATGAAATTCCAAGTAAATCTGATGAAGAAGATCCTTCTGCTGCTTCGACAGAGCAGATGGATGAAGAAATTGAAGTGGATACTTTCTCTTCAACCCCACTGGTATCATCGCCCATGCCTCAGTTCACAGCTGAAGAGGCAGGCGTCGAAGGAACTGAAGAAGATGAGGATGTGGATATTGGGTCTACAACACCTATTCTGAATGATGACTTTTGGGAAAGTCATCACCCCAATTCACCTCTGACAACCCCTCTACATCATGTTCCTCAGTCTCCTGTGCAAACTGAAGAAATTCATACGGGCTCTGATGAACGTCAAGCTTCACTTCACTCTATACCTGAAGAAGTTCCAGTCACTAGCGCTGATGTACATATGTCTGAAGAAATGAAGGCCAAGGCTGCTGCTGAAATTCCTCAGCCAGTGGCTACACCTCAAGAGGCTGTAAATTCTTCAACTGTTAATCTTCAGCCCAAGCCACAGAACCCTCACTCCAAGAAGCAGAAGTTTAATGCTGAGGATTTCTTCAACGAGCACATATTCTTCACTGACTACAATCCCTATGACTCTGCTCGTCTTCGTCGCAAGCGTTTCTGGACTGCAAGCCAGATGAACTTCTACTCCTCATTGTTGGTTGATAAGGATAAGATCTTTGAACATGAGCAAATTCCTCATGTAGATATGGAATCGCTACCCTGCTTCACCCCAGTCCTCAGTGTTCTTCATGACGCTGGGTTACTCAATTTCTGCACCGACATCTGTGATTGGAATGAAGAACTCATTCTTCAATTCTTCGCCACGCTGCACATCACTGGAAATGTTGATGATGTCAATTCATGGGTATTGGACTGGATGACCGATAATACTCATTTCAAACCACCGGCCTCTGAATTGCTTCATGCCGTCCCAGTCAGTCCTCCCACTGAAGGTGCAAGGCTTCTCTATGTTGAACCTGAACTGTCTGATCATCTGATGCAAGTGCTGATGAAGCCTTTGAAGCCAGGCCAAGCTCCAAGGACCAAATTCCTCGTCAAGGAATTGCTCTATGTGCCAAGGACAGTCTATCACATATTGACCAAAACCCTCAGTCCAATCAAGGGCCACAACTCTGATGATGAAGAAGTTGTTGGCATTATGAAGAATCTGCTGTTCAATATCATTCACGGTATTCCTATCAACTACCATGATTTCTTCATGAGGACTTTGGCCAATGCTGCTCTGTCGCCTTTTGAGTTGAAGCCTTATGCTCCCTGGATAATGAGATTCATCAGATCAAGGTCTTCAATTCATTATAAGGCTGACTTTCAAAATCATCTCAGCTATTTGCCCCCTATTGAAGTCCTCAAACGGACTATTTCCTCAGCTGACGAGAAGGGCAAGGCTGCTGTTATTGATGACGGTACTCGTCCATTGGATGGACAGTTTCGCAAAGCTACTTCCTATTCCACCAATGATGACTCTGCAACTCAAGATTCTGCCGCCAAAGCTTCAGAACATCATCCTCAAGCCACAGCTCCGCGTGTGATGACTGATCGTGAACTTCTCCTTAGTCTTCATCAGAAAGTTGATCGAAATCACAAGTGGGTCAAGCGTCAGTTTGGTGCAATTCTTCAGAACATGACAGTCACTCAAAATACTGTGAAGAAGAATCACTACTACTTGCATGAAGTCTTTGACCGCACTTGGGCGATTCTGTCTAATCTTCATAGTGCTAAAGAACTCAAGGAGATGGGCTTCCAACAGGACTTTGACTGGTCCCAGCCACCTTCGAAGAAATTCAAGAAAGTCAAAGTTCCTCAGCTTGTTGCCAGTTCATATTCTTCATCACGCGAGACGGATGTAGCTGAAGACTTGAACGACACTGCGGCAGGCCCTACCTCAACCGACGACCCCAACAATGCTGGCGCTCCTCCATCGACATCATGATGATATTCTTCAGGGGCGTTAGTCCTCATTTTTCGTCCCTTTTGGTCATTCGATGACAAAGGGGGAGAAATTTGAGTTTAGTCTTCAAGCGGGTCTCTTATATATGGGCTATATTTCTGTTAAGTTTCAACTCTTGCTTTTCTGAGGTGTTTGCTCTGATGAGTTGTAAACTTAAGTCCTATGGTGGTCTGATACTTTTGCTCTGTTTTTCTGCATGCTATTTCCTCAAGTACCTTAATGCACGCATGCTGAATTTCGTCAGACACCATATCTCATCATGCATTTCAAATTCTTCATATCACATGTTAAATGCGTGTATGAATTTCAAGATATAGGAGGAGATCTCCATGATATTACTCTACAATGTGCATTTGCTATTTCAAAGCAAATTCCTCAAATATGCACATCTTCAGGGGGAGTTCTTCTATATCTTGCAGTCAAATTCCTCAATATTAGTATTTACACTTCATATGTTTATCCCCGTTGAAAACTTAACCTATATTGTCATCAATCACCAAAAAGGGGGAGACTGTAAGTGCATCTAGTGCCCCTTAGTGATTTTGGTGTATTGAAGACTTATAGGTTAAGGGACTAATGTGTTTGTGAGTGTACACAGGTCTATAAGTCTATGAGGAGTTTGTTATTTACGATGAATGTCGACCCCTAAAAATGAATGTCTTCAACTGAAGACTTTGGTTTTCTTGAAGACTTTGAAAGTGAAGAAATTGGTGTGACCCTGAAGACTTGATATTCATGCGAGGATTATGAAGCGTGAAGACTTTTGTTTTCGTAGTTTCATTTTCTTCTTCTTGAGTCATAGGAAACACCGTACTGTTAAAGGGGGTCGAGGTAAAACTAAGGAAAAGTTTCCAAGTGATGCTCAACTCAAAATACTACACCTACCCAATCCTTTCGAGTGAAGCCATTGGAAATCTCATACAGCTTAGTCAAGTTCTTCAGTGACAGAGACGAAGTTCTTCTGTTCTCTGAGGAATTTGTTCTGACTGAGGAGTTAGGAATTCGCCAGTGCGGATTGCCTACAAGTGAGGATTATGATAGCCCTGAGGAATTTGATACTCAAATTTCCGACCGTTGCTGTGCTACGTGCCAGCTATCCCAAAATATCTACCCACCTAACGGTCATATCATTGAAGGGCATTTATGTCTTATCACGTCGGGCTGCTCCCTAGGCTATAAATAGCCGCCCCCTACAACCACTAGCTGGTTGGCTGCTCCAAGAAAAAGATTGACACTTGTCATTTAGAGCATCCCATCCTCCGAGGACTTTGAGTGAAAATCATCAAGTGAGGAAAAACCCAAAAACCCAAACACCTACAAACCCAAAGTGATTGAGCATCACTGAAGAGATTGTTCCTGTGTGGAACCGACGCTTGTTACCTTTGAGGACTGTGCATCCTCCAGACGGTTAGGCGTCATGGTCTAGAGCATCCAAGAGGAAATTGTGGATTGTCGAGTGACCGAGTATGTGAAGGTTTGGAAGTCACCTGAAGACTTACCATGAGTGATTGGGCGAGGTCTGTGTGACCTTAGCTCAAGGAGAATACGGTGAGGACTAGGTGTCCTGGACTGTGTGTTCAGGACTGGGTGTCCGGGACTGTGTGTCCTCAGGTTTAAATACCTAGCCGCTCCAACCAGACGTACAACTGTCACAGCAGTTGGAAACTGGTCTACCAAATCATTGTCTTCACCGAGTTACTGGTTCTATTTCCTCAACCCTTTCATTTCCTTGCATACTTGCTATGTATTTGATCATTACTGTTTGAAGACTTTGACTGAAGACTTTCTCAATTTCCTCAGTTCAATTTCTTCAGTCAGTTTGTCTTCAGCCTGCTTATCCTGTGTTTACGCTACTCGTACTCTGTGCTCGTTTTCATTTCATCATGATGATTGTGCTACTGCTCTGTTATGCTTGCATTTGAGTACTTATTCCGCTGCTAAGTAGTTCGTTGCTTAGGAATTTCCTCACCTTGAAATTCCTCAGTGACGAATTTGTAAAAATCGCCTATTCACCCCCCCTCTAGTCGATATAACGCACTTTCAATTGGTATCAGAGCAAGGTACTCCCTTGTTCTGTGTGATTTTGGTTTAACCACCTGGAGTTTTAGTTATGTCGACTGCAGGCATGATCAAGGTCTCAGCTGGGTGTCCTACCTTCGATGGGACGGACTACCCCTACTGGAAGAACAAGATGCGCATGCATCTTGAGGCAATTGACAACGATCTCTGGTATGTTGTGGAAAATGGTGTTCCCTCTGTCACTCCTTCCGTAAACGCTGCTGATGTGAAGAGATTCAAGCAACTCGACTCTCAAGTGAAGAATATCATATGTGGCCATCTGAGCAAAGGGCAGTATGGCAGAGTGAGTGCTTTGGAGACAGCTAAGCTTATCTGGGATAGGCTGCCCAATGTCAACGAAGGAGTCTCAACTCAACGTGACTCTCGAGTTGACGTTCTTCGCAATCTCTTCAACCGCTTCAAAAGACTCGACAACGAAAATGTTCAGCAAACCTTTGATCGCCTCACTGACATTTCAAACGAGCTTCAAGCACTGGGTGCCGCTGACATCACCGACCATGAGGTGGTGAAGAAATTGCTGAGGTCACTCGATTCTTCATTCGATACACTGGCACTGATGATTCAAGAACGTGGAGACTACAAGTCACTTGATCCTGCTGATATCCTCGAGAGGCTAAATACTCATGAATTCCAACTAGCATAGAAGAGAGATCTCTACGGACCGAGCTATGGTAGATCTCGTGCACTGAAAGCCAAGGCAGTCTCTGAATCTGAAGATGAAGATTCTGGTAGCAGCCTTGGTGATCCTGAAGAACTGAGTCTGGAGCTAGCAATGCTCGTGAGGAAATTCCAGAAGTTCTCTAGACGTGGCCGATTTGGAAAATCCTCAAAAGGTGATGACATTAAATCAGATTCCTCATCCTGTGATTACAAGAAGAGAACTTGCCATAAATGCAAGAAACCTGGTCACTACATTACTGATTGTCCTCAGTGGGAGAAGGAATCGAAGAAGAAGAAATCCTCAAAGTCCTCGTCATCAAGATCTTCAAAGTCTTCATCTCACAAGAAGAGCAGCTCCAAGAAAGCTCGGGCATTCATTGGCAAGGAAATGGACTCTGAAGCTGAATCTGAGGAACATGAGGAAGAGGAGGCATCTGAGGAGTCAGACTCTGGTGTGGCGAGCCTAGCCCTCGCTACTGCTTACGTTAGCAAGTCCATCTTCAACACTGAGGAAAATGGCTTCCCCAACACTGCTGATGACGGCAACGATGACTATGCTCCCACCTATTGCTTCATGGCAAAAGGTGACAAGGTACTCAAATATCCCTCCTCTGAATCAAGTGAGGATGAATCTGATGATAACCTCAAACCCAGCTATTCCAAACTTGCTAATATTGCTGTTAAACAACAAAAGGCTTTGGAAAAGGTTCAAAATATGCTAGACAAAAGCGATGATCTGTTAGGTGAGGAAATGGATCGAACTCAAACACTGACTGATAATCTTCAGCAACTACTGTCTAAGTTTGACAACCTTCAAGGTCGTCATGAAACTCTCCTAGCCGATCATGAGAAGCTTTCTTATGAATTTCTTCAAAGAAAGCAAGATCTTGAGAAGCTAAGGGTGAGTCATGAAGATCTTCAGAAGGAAAATGATTCTTTGCTTGCTAAACAGATCAGTTCCGCTCAGGAAGAATTTATTCCACCATGCTTGAAATGCATTGAACGTGAAACTGCTAATTCTTCCCCTGAATGTTCAAATGCTTCTATTGCTGCAAATTCTTCAACTATCTCTGTGGTCACAAATTCCTCATCTGAGGATACCACTAGTATCACTGACGAAAATGCAGGGTTGAAGGAATTGTATGTGACAGGCATGTACAAAAGCCTCAAAGGGCATCAGACTCTTTGTGTTGTGCTCAAAAAGCAGATCTTGAACAGGAACCCTAGGAAAGAGGGTATTTCCTTTGAGAGGAAACTCAATGCTGATGGAACCTACTGGAAACCGGAGCAGTATCCCAAAACCTCATGGGTTGCTGCGAAGGGACCTCCCGTAGATCCATCCACTTTATCTGGCTTTACTTGTGAATCCTCATATTCATCTGATGAGTCATTTGACTCCAACTATAAACTGTTCAAAAATCAGAATGGTGAGGTATTTGCTAGATATGTTGGATCTAACTGCAGGAATGGTCCCCCTATGAAGAAAATCTGGGTTCCCAAAAAGTGCCTTGAAAGTCTTCAGGTGAATGTCCTCATGACACCACCTGTGAAGAATAAGAACCCCAGATCAAATTCTTCATATGAACCAAAGTCTTCATATGGATCCAAGTCCTCTTATGGATCAAATTCCTCACATGGATCCAAGTCCTCACATGAACATCATCGTGCTAACACTTCTGTTTCGCAGGGAAAGCCTAAGGGCTATGAATATGTGCATTATTCTTCAAATCATTATGTTCATAAGTCCTCGAAGAATTTCTCTGCTTATTCATATGCTTACCCTAACCCCTCTTATGTGAAACGAAGTGGTCTGGCGTCTATGCCACCTTTCTCTTATGAAGCTCGCAGAATGATGAACTCTTTGCCACCCCTCCAGATGTGGGTGGTGAAGAAAAGGAACTAATCTCTTATGCAGGGTCAGGTCTCCAGACGAACTAAATCGTCTGAAGAATTTGCTGGAGACCTGAAATGCTTGAAAGGACGCAAGCTAATCATGAAGAAATGATTTATTCATTTCTCACGTCCTCACATTGCTATATATACATATGTTGCTTTAATTGATGAAATATGTCTGATGAATTTGATGTCATATTCTTCACACTGAAGTATATGAGTTCGTAAGATGCACTAATTCATCTGCAGGATGATTTACCCAAAGCTCCTGAGTGGGTCCTCGATAGTGGATGTACAAATCACATGACCGGTGACAAGAGCTTACTGATGAACACTCCTTTATCTCCATCACACTTGAAGCATATCACCTACACTGACAAAGGAAAAAGCAAGGTATTGGGTCTAGGTAGGGTTGCAATCTCAAAGGATCGACACATGGATAAAGTCATGCTTGTCGAGTCCCTCGGATTCAACCTCATGTCTGTCTCAATGCTTTGTGATCTTGATATGGTTGTTGTCTTTGGCAAATATCGTTGCTTAGTGCTCATGAAATCTGACAATTCCAAAGTCTTCGAAGGCTTTAGGAGAGGAGACTTGTATATTGTTGATTTCTCTGCAGGACCACAGCCTGCCACTTGTCTACTTGCTAAAGCTTCAGAAGGCTGGCTATGGCATCGACGACTGGGTCATGCTGGCATGAGGAACTTACACACGCTCGTGAAGAAAAAGCACGTCATTGGCATCGAGGGTGTCAAATTCCTCAAAGATCATCTTTGTGGGGCTTGTGAGGCTGGAAAGATGACCAGAGCCAAGCACCCCTCGAAGACTATCATGACTACTTCTCGTCCTTTTGAATTGCTTCATATGGATCACTTTGGCCCTACTCATTATGCCACACTAACAAATGCAGCATCTCTATATGGCTTTGTCATTGTTGATGACTATTCTCGTTACACATGGGTGCATGTCATTACTTACAAAACAGAAGTGCAGGAAGTCTTCAGACAATTTTCCTCAAGGGCTTCGACGAATTTCGGCGTGAAGATCAAGCATATACGTAGTGACAATGGGACTGAGTTCAAGAATACTGGTCTTGATGACTATCTCGATGAACTTGGTATTACTCATGAGCTATCTGCCCCATACACTCCTCAGCAGAATGGCGTTGTGGAGCGCAAGAACATGACTCTTGTTGAGATGGCTCGCACCATGCTTCATGAATACAAGACACCTCGTCACTTCTGGCCTGAGGCAATTGATACTGCATGCCACATCATCAACAGGGTATATCTTCACAAATTCTTCAAGAAGACCTCATATGAACTCCTCACTGACAAGAAACCCAATGTGAGTTATTTCAAAGTCTTCGGTGCTAAATGCTGGATTAGAGATCCACATCACAATTCTAAATTTGCACCGAAAGCACATGAAGGTTTTATGCTTGGTTACGGAAAGGACTCGCACACCTACACGGTCTTCAATACCTATCACAACAAGGTTGTTGAAACTGTAGATGTGAGGTTCGATGAAACTAATGGCTCGCAAAGAGAGCACCTACCTCCTGTGCTAGATGAAAAGACGCCTGAGGAAACCATCAAGTTCAAAGCTACTGAGGATGTCATTCCTACTGAAGAATCTGCTGAAGAAATCATTCCAGAACATGAAGAACAGCATGCTGGCGCATCTGAAGAAAATGCTGAGCCAAATCAAAGTCATCAACCTGCTCATCCCCGCGTTGCAAATGAAGTACAGATTGAGAGAATCATCAACGACATCAACGCACCAGGTCCTCTGACTCGCTCAAAAGCTTCACATTTATCTAACTTTTGTGGGCATTTTGCTTTCGTCTCTATCACAGAGCCCACCAAAGTTGATGAGGCATTTCTGGAGCCTGAATGGATTCAAGCAATGCAAGAGGAATTACATCAATTCAAGCTGAACAATGTGTGGGAGCTTGTCAAGCGACCGGACCCATGCAAGCACAATATCATCGGTACCAAATGGATCTACCGCAACAAGCAAGATGAAAATGGCCTAGTGGTGAGGAACAAGGCTCGTCTTGTAGCTCAAGGCTACACACAGGTTGAAGGAATTGATTTCGATGAGACTTTTGCACCTGTTGCTAGACTTGAGGCTATTCGCATATTGCTTGCTTATGCTAACCATCATAATATCATCTTATATCAAATGGATGTGAAAAGTGCATTCCTCAATGGTAAGCTTGAGGAAGAAGTATATGTTGCTCAACCCCCAGGTTTTGAAGATCCTAAGCATCCTGACAAAGTCTTCAGACTCAATAAGGCCCTCTATGGCCTCAAGCAGGCCCCTCGGGTGTGGTATGATACTCTGAAGGAATTCCTCATGAAGAAAGGCTTCAAACCCGTGACGAATTTGCTTACATGATGAGTGAGGAATATCAAATGTCCATGATGGGAGAATTGAAATTCTTCTTAGGTCTTCAAATTCGTCAACAACGTAATGGCATCTTCATTTCTCAAGAGAAATACCTCAAGGACGTTCTGAGGAAATTCGGTATGCAAGAATGCAGAGGCGTCAAAATCCCTATGCCCACAAATGGCCATCTATGCACTGATGAAAATGGAATAGACTTCGATCAAAAGGTATACCGCTCCATGATTGGCTCTTTATTGTACCTATGTGCATCTAGGCCGGATATTATGCTTAGTGTTTGCATGTGTGCCTGTTTTCAAGCTACACCGAAGGAATCACACCATAAGGCTGTGAAACATATTCTTCGATATCTAGCTCACACTCCAACACTTGGATTATGGTATCCCAAGGGCTCGGTTTTTGATCTCATTGGATATTCTGACTCTGAATATGCTGGTGATCGTGTGGACCGCAAGTCAACTTCAGGCACATGCCATTTCCTCGGACGATCCTTAGTATGTTGGTCCTCGAAGAAGCAGAACTGCGTATCACTCTCTACTGCTGAAGCTGAGTATATTGCTGCTGGTTCTTGCTGTGCTCAATTGCTATGGATGAAGCAAACCCTCAAGGACTACGGCATCAATGTGAAGAATGTGCCACTCTACTGCGACAACGAGAGTGCCATCAAAATTGCTCATAACCCAGTTCAGCACTCGAAGACAAAGCACATCGAGATTCGTCATCATTTTCTTCGAGATCATGTGTTGAAGGGTGACATCTCTATTGATCCCGTGAAGTCTGAAGAACAACTAGCGGATATCTTCACAAAGCCCTTGGATGAGAAGAGATTTAGCAAGTTGCGGTGTGAGCTAAATATCTTAGAATCTTCGAATGTCCTTTGAAAAGGACACACATCCTAACACTTATGCAAATTGATGACTTAGGTGTGCAACACACGAAGAAATATTTTTCTTCAATCAATGAAGACTAACCCTCTAAGTGTGAAGAAATTAATGAAGAATTTGATTCTCAGAACCCTACGATAATTGTACGCGGTGTCTGAAATCATCATTCTTACACGGTGGGTCACGCCACCACAAAAAGTTGAAAATCTTCAAAATCTGAGTCTTTCATCATTGTGCAAATTCTTCAAATTTTCAAATTCTTCAACTTTGCAAAATCTTCACTCTTTCCAACTGTGTTCTTCATTGACTATATATATATATTTGAGTTTTCTGTCCTCTACAGCATTCACTTATTGTTAATTCTTCAAGTTGTGTTTCTTCTAAGTGAATGTGATCGGACCCGTTCCCCCTCTATGCTAAACTCAATCCAGTCCGTTCACAAATTCTTCATGTGCATTCTATTTGAAACCCGTTCAAAGTCTTCACTGTGTCCTTGACAGCTGAAGAATTTGCGAACGAAACATTAAAATATTCTTATCTGAATTTTCGGCTTTTGCCGCTCAAACCGTTCCATATCCCTCGATAAGATTTATCTATTCACCCACGATCTAACACGATCTCCACTTCACAGTACATGGGTGACACATGTCGCTAGGATGAGAAGGGTCAGGGGCACGTTCGTCCATTTTCTTCGGACGAGCGGTTTTTCACCTCGGCTATAAATACCCCTCGCCCTCCTCAGAGCTCATTTACCCCGCTCGATCTTACTCCCTCGCTCGAGCTCTCAGACCTAGCGCCGCCGCTACAATCCATCGTCGCCGGTGAGGAAGAGCTTCACTGCCTCGACCTCGTTGCCGTCGTACTCACGCCGGCCGCGGAAATCTTCACTCCGCCACCGCCGTAGCTGTTTTCCATCGCCAAGTTAGGGCGTGGAAGATCTGAACGGACGAACATCTCCACTGCCACTCTCAGTTCGTCGTGTTCTTCGTCAAGGGTAAATAAAATTTATTTTTACTGCCCTTGTTGATTCTGATGATTTCCACAAAATCTTCACAAGGTGTTTATTCTTCAACTTTCATGTTCTTAAACACCAACTTGCTTCTGTCCTTGATCAGTTTCTCTAAGCAACGTTTTTCTTCAAGATTCTTCAATTGTGTGGATTTTCAATCTACACAACTCTGGAACCTAAGTCAAAATGCGTAGTGAAATTCCTCAAGACACCCCTGGTCATCTTCCTCAAACTTGATACTTTTGAAAATCTTCTGATAACGCATATGACCTCTCCAAAACTCTTCGCACCTATATTCTGTTCACAGGTACACATGTCCGCTGCTGAATCTCTAGGTTCTCATCAACTTAACTCATTTGCAGCGTTCCTTGAAGAAAAATTGCATACCTCATCAGAAAATTCGATTGTTCAAAACCCTCAAGTGAAGAAAATGGCTGATGGTAAAAGACCTCAGAAGGGAGGAAAGAGGCCAGAAACAAATACTGCTTTTGAGATCCCTGATGACATCTATGATGAATATTGTACTCCTGATGAAGCAACTCATGGCAAGGAGAACAAAAATCAGCACAAAGTGCGCATTCAGAAGATTGAGAGGAGATGGGCAAGAGAATGGAGGGAATATTGCTATGTCACTCCCAAGTACATGAAGAAATTTGCTGTTAACCCTCCATGTCCAAGACCTCCATTGGCTCCTGGCCAAGAAGCTGATCCCACTAGCATCAGAAGAGGTGAGGAATTTCCTCAGGAGTGGGCTAAGCGTCAAGCCAAGCTGGCCAAAGTGGCTAAAGAGGCAGTAAAGAAATTCAATGAAGATTCTGTTGCTGCCGCCGCTGAGGCCTCTGCTATCAAGCCTAAGAAGGCTATGCTGAAGAAATCAGCTGTCAAGACAAGTTCCTCAGCTGCAATGCCCTCACGGCCAAGCTCTTCAAAGCCCTCTCGGCCTGTTCCTCAAGCAAATTCCTCAAAAGCAGCTCCAACTCCCTCGGTTGCAAAATCCTCTGCTGCTCCTGCAAAGTCCTCAGCACCTGTGCATCTTGACACATGCCAAAGGACTACTGGAATCTCAATTGCTTCAGGAGTCTCTGCAAGTTCTTCAGCTCCACCTCAGTCTTCAACAACTCCGACCTTGCTGAAGAAAAAGGCCACTGCTGGACGAGGCACAAGGCCAAGTCCTCACAAGAAGCAAGTCGCCTTTTAGGTTCCGTCAAGCGAAGACGAAGCTGATGATAAAGAATTAGCTGAGATCATCAGAAATCGACAACAAAGGGCCTCTAGTGCCAAAGGCAGTGCTGTGCCCCTCATGCTGGATCCAAGGAAGATCCTTGATTTCATCGATCTATGGCACAAGGATCCAAATACACCTTTGCCTGAATTAAACCTCACTCCTGGTCAAAGTCACATGTTGACGGCCTTCATAAATGAAGAGAAATGGAAATTTGAAAAGGCCAGGCAGGTGAAGAAGGCTCAGTACAAGAAGGAGCGTTTTCTGAAGAACAATGTTGTGAAAATGTCTCCTGAAGAACTTGTGTCTATGCAGGCGGAGATCAAAGCCCTCAGTGATGAATTTGACGCTTATCGTGCAGATTGGCTAGGTGCCAAAGTCAGATTCGTCAGAATGGCAAAAGGATTTACTCCAAGTGTTGCAGCTTCATCACAACCCAGATTTCCTTAGGCTGGAACATCTGTTCAGTCTGCTGAAGAAAATGAAAGCGCCAGAGCTGATGAAGAAATTCCAGTCTCTGAAGAAAATGCCAGGGCAACCTCCAATATTGCGCCTGAAGAGCAATCCAGGCCAGTTGAAGCATCTGCTACTGTGCCTGAGGAATCTGAACAAGCCAGGGCAACGGCATCAGTTGTGCCTGAAGAAATTCAACCAATTTCCTCTGCTCCTCCTGCACCGATGACAAGCATCAACCTTCCTTCTGCATCAGAAGCGAAGAAAACCAAGGCTGCGGAGCGAGCAGCTGTGAAGAAAAGGAAAGCATCTGCATCTTCAGAGTCTTTAGCTCCCAAGAAATTGAAGACTTTGACGAGTTCATCTGAAAACCCAATTGATGCTATTCCAATATCAAGCATGCCATCAAAGGAGATCATTCCCTTTGGTGAGGAATATGAAATTCCAAGTAAATCTGATGAAGAAGATCCTTCTGCTGCTTCGACAGAGCAGATGGATGAAGAAATTGAAGTGGATACTTTCTCTTCAACCCCACTGGTATCATCGCCCATGCCTCAGTTCACAGCTGAAGAGGCAGGCGTCGAAGGAACTGAAGAAGATGAGGATGTGGATATTGGGTCTACAACACCTATTCTGAATGATGACTTTTGGGAAAGTCATCACCCCAATTCACCTCTGACAACCCCTCTACATCATGTTCCTCAGTCCCCTGTGCCAACTGAAGAAATTCATACGGGCTCTGATGAACGTCAAGCTTCACTTCATTCTATTCCTGAAGAAGTTCCAGCCACTAGCGCTGATGTACATATGTCTGAAGAAATGGAGGCCAAGGCTGCTGCTAAAATTCCTCAGCCTGTGGCTCCAGTGGCTATACATCAAGAGGCTGTAAATTCTTCAACTGTTAATCTTCAGCCCAAGCCACAGAACCCACACTCCAAGAAGCAGAAGTTTAATGCTGAGGATTTCTTCAACGAGCACATATTCTTCACTGACTACAATCCCTATGACTCTACTCGTCTTCGTCGCAAGCGTTTCTGGACTGCAAGCCAGATGAACTTCTACTCTTCATTGTTGGTTGATAAGGATAAGATCTTTGAACATGAGCAAATTCCTCATGTAGATATGGAATCGCTACCCTGCTTCACCCCAGTCCTCAGTGTTCTTCATGACGCTGGGTTACTCAATTTCTGCACCGACATCTGCGATTGGAATGAAGAACTCATTCTTCAATTCTTCGCCACACTGCACATCACTGGAAATGTTGATGATGTCAATTCATGGGTATTGGACTGGATGACCGATAATACTCATTTCAAACCACCGGCCTCTGAATTGCTTCATGCCGTCCCAGTCAGTCCTCCCACTGAAGGTGCAAGGCTTCTCTATGTTGAACCTGAACTGTCTGATCATCTGATGCAAGTGCTGATGAAGCCTTTGAAGCCAGGCCAAGCTCCAAGGACCAAATTCCTCGTCAAGGAATTGCTCTATGTGCCAAGGACAGTCTATCGCATATTGACCAAAACCCTCAGTCCAATCAAGGGCCACAACTCTGATGATGAAGAAGTTGTTGGCATTATGAAGAATCTGCTGTTCAATATCATTCACGGTATTCCTATCAACTACCATGATTTCTTCATGAGGACTTTGGCCAATGCTGCTCTGTAGCCTTTTGAGTTCAAGCCTTATGCTCCCTGGATCATGAGATTCATCAGATCAAGGTCTTCAATTCATTATAAGGCTGACTTTCAAAATCATCTCAGCTATTTGCCCCCTATTGAAGTCCTCAAACGGACTATTTCCTCAGCTGACGAGAAGGGCAAGGCTGCTGTTATTGATGAAGGTACTCGTCCATTGGATGGACAGTTTCGCAAAGCTACTTCCTATTCCACCAATGATGACTCTGCAACTCAAGATTCTGCCGCCAAAGCTTCAGAACATCATCCTCAAGCCACAGCTCCGCGTGTGATGACTGATCGTGAACTTCTCCTTAGTCTTCATCAGAAAGTTGATCGAAATCACAAGTGAGTCAAGCGTCAGTTTGGTGCAATTCTTCAGAACATGACAGTCACTCAAAATACTGTGAAGAAGAATCACTACTACTTGCATGAAGTCTTTGACCGCACTTGGGCGATTCTGTCTAATCTTCATAGTGCTGAAGAACTCAAGGAGATGGGCTTCCAACAGGACTTTGACTGGTCCCAGCCACCTTCGAAGAAATTCAAGAAAGTCAAAGTTCCTCAGCTTGTTGCCAGTTCATATTCTTCATCACGCGAGACGGATGTAGCTGAAGACTTGAACGACACTGCGGCAGGCCCTACCTCAACCGACGACCCCAACAATGCTGGCGCTCCTCCATCGACATCATGATGATATTCTTCAGGGGCGTTAGTCCTCATTTTTCGTCCCTTTTGGTCATTCGATAACAAAGGGGGAGAAATTTGAGTTTAGTCTTCAAGCGGGTCTCTTATATATGGGCTATATTTCTGTTAAGTTTCAACTCTTGCTTTTCTGAGGTGTTTGCTCTGATGAGTTGTAAACTTAAGTCCTATGGTGGTCTGATACTTTTGCTCTGTTTTTCTGCATGCTATTTCCTCAAGTACCTTAATGCATGCATGCTGAATTTTGTCAGACACCATATCTCATCATGCATTTCAAATTCTTCATATCACATGTTAAATGCGCGTATGAATTTCAAGATATAGGAGGAGATCTCCATGATATTACTCTACAATGTGCATTTGCTATTTCAAAGCAAATTCCTCAAATATGCACATCTTCAGGGGGAGTTCTTCTATATCTTGCAGTCAAATTCCTCAATATTAGTATTTACACTTCATATGTTTATCCCCATTGAAAACTTAACCTATATTGTCATCAATCACCAAAAAGGGGGAGACTGTAAGTGCATCTAGTGCCCCTTAGTGATTTTGGTGTATTGAAGACTTATAGGTTAAGGGACTAATGTGTTTGTGAGTGTACACAGGTCTATAAGTCTATGAGGAGTTTGTTATTTATGATGAATGTCGACCCCTAAAAATGAATGTCTTCAACTGAAGACTTTGGTTTTCTTGAAGACTTTGAAAGTGAAGAAATTGGTGTGACCCTGAAGACTTGATATTCATGCGAGGATTATGAAGCGTGAAGACTTTTGTTTTCGTAGTTTCATTTTCTTCTTCTTGAGTCATAGGAAACACCGTACTGTTAAAGGGGGTCGAGGTAAAACTAAGGAAAAGTTTCCAAGTGATGCTCAACTCAAAATCCTACACCTACCCAATCCTTTCGAGTGAAGCCATTGGAAATCTCGTACAGCTTAGTCAAGTTCTTCAGTGACAGAGTCGAAGTTCTTCTGTTCTCTGAGGAATTTGTTCTGACTCAGGAGTTAGGAATTCGCCAGTGCGGATTGCCTACAAGTGAGGATTATGATAGCCCTGAGGAATTTGATACTCAAATTTCCGACCGTTGCTGTGCTACGTGCGAGCTGTCCCAAAATATCTACCCACCTAATGGTCATATCATTGAAGGGCATTTATGTCTTATCATGTCGGGCTGCTCCCTAGGCTATAAATAGCCGCCCCCCACAACCACTAGCTGGTTGGCTGCTCCAAGAAATAGATTGACACTTGTCATTTAGAGCATCCCATCCTCCGAGGACTTTGAGCGAAAATCATCAAGTGAGGAAAAACCCAAAAACCCAAACACCTACAAACCCAAAGTGATTGAGCATCACTGAAGAGATTGTTCCTGTGTGGAACCGACGCTTGTTACCTTTAAGGACTATGCATCCTCCAGACGGTTAGGCGTCATGGTCTAGAGCATCCAAGAGGAAATTGTGGATTGCCGAGTGACCGAGTATGTGAAGGTTTGGAAGTCACCTGAAGACTTACCATGAGTGATTGGGCGAGGTCTGTGTGACCTTAGCTCAAGGAGAATACGGTGAGGACTAGGTGTCCTGGACTGTGTGTTCAGGACTGGGTGTCTGGGACTGTCTGTCCTCAGGTTTAAATACCTAGCCGCTCCAACCAGACGTACAACTGTCACAGCAGTTGGAACTGGTCTACCAAATCATTGTCTTCGCCGAGCTACTGGTTCTATTTCCTCAACCCTGTCATTTCCTCGCATACTTGCTATGTATTTGATCATTACTGTTTGAAGACTTTGACTGAAGACTTTCTCAATTTCCTCAGTTCAATTTCTTCAGTCAGTTTGTCTTCAGCCTGCTTATCCTGTGTTTACGCTACTCGTACTCTGTGCTTGTTTTCATTTCATCATGATGACTGTGCTACTGCTCTGTTATGCTTGCATTTGAGTACTTATTCCGCTGCTAAGTAGTTCGTTGCTTAGGAATTTCCTCACCTTGAAATTCCTCAGTGACGAATTTGTAAAAATCGCCTATTCACCCCCCCTCTAGTCGATATAACGCACTTTCAATTGGTATCAGAGCAAGGTACTCCCTTGTTCTGTGTGATTTTGGTTTAACCACCTGGAGTTTTAGTTATGTCGACTGCAGGCATGATCAAGGTCTCAGCTGGGTGTCCTACCTTCGATGGGACGGACTACCCCTACTGGAAGAACAAGATGCGCATGCATCTTGAGGCAATTGACAACGATCTCTGGTATGTTGTGGAAAATGGTGTTCCCTCTGTCACTCCTTCCGTAAACGCTGCTGATGTGAAGAGATTCAAGCAACTCGACTCTCAAGTGAAGAATATCATATGTGGCCATCTGAGCAAAGGGCAGTATGGCAGAGTGAGTGCTTTGGAGACAGCTAAGCTTATCTGGGATAGGCTGTCCAATGTCAACGAAGGAGTCTCAACTCAACGTGACTCTCGAGTTGACGTTCTTCGCAATCTCTTCAACCGCTTCAAAAGACTCAACAACGAAAATGTTCAGCAAACCTTTGATCGCCTCACTGACATTTCAAACGAGCTTCAAGCACTGGGTGCCGCTGACATCACCGACCATGAGGTGGTGAAGAAATTGCTGAGGTCACTCGATTCTTCATTCGATACACTGGCACTGATGATTCAAGAACGTGGAGACTACAAGTCACTTGATCCTGCTGATATCCTCGAGAGGCTAAATACTCATGAATTCCAACTGGCTGAGAAGAGAGATCTCTACGGACCGAGCTATGGTAGATCTCGTGCACTGAAAGCCAAGGTAGTCTCTGAATCTGAAGATGAAGATTCTGGTAGCAGCCTTGGTGATCCTGAAGAACTGAGTCTGGAGCTAGCAATGCTCGTGAGGAAATTCCAGAAGTTCTCTAGACGTGGCCGATTTGGAAAATCCTCAAAAGGTGATGACATGAAATCAGATTCCTCATCCTGTGATTACAAGAAGAGAACTTGCCATAAATGCAAGAAACCTGGTCACTACATTACTGATTGTCCTCAGTGGGAGAAGGAATCGAAGAAGAAGAAATCCTCAAAGTCCTCATCGTCAAGATCTTCAAAGTCTTCATCTCACAAGAAGAGCAGCTCCAAGAAAGCTCGGGCATTCATTGGCAAGGAAATGGACTCTGAAGCTGAATCTGAGGAACATGAGGAAGAGGAGGCATCTGAGGAGTCAGACTCTGGTGTGGCGAGCCTAGCCCTCGCTACTGCTTACGTTAGCAAGTCCATCTTCAACACTGAGGAAAATGGCTTCCCCAACACTGCTGATGACGGCAACGATGACTATGCTCCCACCTATTGCTTCATGGCAAAAGGTGACAAGGTACTCAAATATCCCTCCTCTGAATCAAGTGAGGATGAATCTGATGATAACCTCAAACCCAGCTATTCCAAACTTGCTAATATTGCTGTTAAACAACAAAAGGCTTTGGAAAAGGTTCAAAATATGCTAGACAAAAGCGATGATCTGTTAGGTGAGGAAATGGATCGAACTCAAACACTGACTGATAATCTTCAGCAACTACAGTCTAAGTTTGACACCCTTCAAGGTCGTCATGAAACTCTCTTAGCCGATCATGAGAAGCTCTCTTATGAATTTCTTCAAAGAAAGCAAGATCTTGAGAAGCTAAGGGTGAGTCATGAAGATCTTCAGAAGGAAAATGATTCTTTGCTTGCTCAACAGATCAGTTCCGCTCAGGAAGAATTTATTCCACCATGCTTGAAATGCATTGAACGTGAAACTGCTAATTCTTCACCTGAATGTTCAAATGCTTCTATTGCTGCAAATTCTTCAACTATCTCTGTGGTCACAAATTCCTCATCTGAGGATACCACTAGTATCACTGACGAAAATGCAGGGTTGAAGGAATTGTATGTGACAGGCATGTACAAAAGCCTCAAAGGGCATCCGACTCTTTGTGATGTGCTCAAAAAGCAGATCTTGAACAGGAACCCTAGGAAAGAGGGTATTGCCTTTGAGAGGAAACTCAATGCTGATGGAACCTACTGGAAACCTAAGCAGTATCCCAAAACCTCATGGGTTGCTGCGAAGGGACCTCCCGTAGATCCATCCACTTTATCTGGCTTTACTTGTGAATCCTCATATTCATCTGATGAGTCATTTGACTCCAACTATAAACTGTTCAAAAATCAGAATGGTGAGGTATTTGCTAGATATGTTGGATCTAACTGCAGGAATGGTCCCCCTATGAAGAAAATCTGGGTTCCCAAAAAGTGCCTTGAAAGTCTTCAGGTGAATGTCCTCATGACACCACCTGTGAAGAATAAGAACCCCAGATCAAATTCTTCATATGAACCAAAGTCTTCATATGGATCCAAGTCCTCTTATGGATCAAATTCCTCACATGGATCCAAGTCCTCACATGAACATCATCGTGCTAACACTTCTGTTTCGCAGGGAAAGCCTAAGGGCTATGAATATGTGCATTATTCTTCAAATCATTATGTTCATAAGTCCTCGAAGAATTTCTCTGCTTATTCATATGCTTACCCTAACCCCTCTTATGTGAAACGAAGTGGTCTGGCGTCTATGCCACCTTTCTCTTATGAAGCTCGCAGAATGATGAACTCTTTGCCACCCCTCCAGATGTGGGTGGTGAAGAAAAGGAACTAATCTCTTATGCAGGGTCAGGTCTCCAGACGAACTAAATCGTCTAAAGAATTTGCTGGAGACCTGAAATGCTTGAAAGGACGCAAGCTAATCATGAAGAAATGATTTATTCATTTCTCACGTCCTCACATTGCTATATATACATATGTTGCTTTAATTGATGAAATATGTCTGATGAATTTGATGTCATATTCTTCACACTGAAGTATATGAGTTCGTAAGATGCACTAATTCATCTGCAGGATGATTTACCCAAAGCTACTGAGTGGGTCCTCGATAGTGGATGTACAAATCACATGACCGGTGACAAGAGCTTACTGATGAACACTCCTTTATCTCCATCACACTTGAAGCATATCACCTACGCTGACAAAGGAAAAAGCAAGGTATTGGGTCTAGGTAGGGTTGCAATCTCAAAGGATCGACACATGGATAAAGTCATGCTTGTCGAGTCCCTCGGATTCAACCTCATGTCTGTCTCAATGTTTTGTGATCTTGATATGGTTGTTGTCTTTGGCAAATATCGTTGCTTAGTGCTCATGGAATCTGACAATTCCAAAGTCTTCGAAGGCTTTAGGAGAGGAGACTTGTATATTGTTGATTTCTCTGCAGGACCACAGCCTGCCACTTGTCTACTTGCTAAAGCTTCAGAAGGCTGGCTATGGCATCGACGACTGGGTCATGCTGGCATGAGGAACTTACACACGCTCGTGAAGAAAAAGCACGTCATTGGCATCGAGGGTGTCAAATTCCTCAAAGATCATCTTTGTGGGGCTTGTGAGGCTGGAAAGATGACCAGAGCCAAGCACCCCTCGAAGACTATCATGACTACTTCTCGTCCTTTTGAATTGCTTCATATGGATCACTTTGGCCCTACTCATTATGCCACACTAACAAATGCAGCATCTCTATATGGCTTTGTCATTGTTGATGACTATTCTCGTTACACATGGGTGCACGTCATTACTTACAAAACAGAAGTGCAGGAAGTCTTCAGACGATTTTCCTCAAGGGCTTCGACGAATTTCGGCGTGAAGATCAAGCATATACGTAGTGACAATGGGACTGAGTTCAAGAATACTGGTCTTGATGACTATCTCGATGAACTTGGTATTACTCATGAGCTATCTGCCCCATACACTCCTCAGCAGAATGGCGTTGTGGAGCGCAAGAACAAGACTCTTGTTGAGATGGCTCGCACCATGCTTCATGAATACAAGACACCTCGTCACTTCTGGCCTGAGGCAATTGATACTGCATGCCACATCATCAATAGGGTATATCTTCACAAATTCTTCAAGAAGACCTAATATGAACTCCTCACTGACAAGAAACCCAATGTGAGTTATTTCAAAGTCTTCGGTGCTAAATGCTGGATTAGAGATCCACATCACAATTCTAAATTTGCACCGAAAGCACATGAAGGTTTTATGCTTGGTTACGGAAAGGACTCGCACACCTACAGGGTCTTCAATACCTATCACAACAAGGTTGTTGAAACTGTAGATGTGCGGTTCGATGAAACTAATGGCTCTCAAAGAGAGCACCTACCTCCTGTGCTAGATGAAAAGACGCCTGAGGAAACCATCAAGTTCAAAGCTACTGAGGATGTCATTCCTACTTAAGAATCTGCTGAAGAAATCATTCCAGAACATGAAGAACAGCATGCTGGCGCATCTGAAGAAAATGCTGAGCCAAATCAAAGTCATCAACCTGCTCATCCCCGCATTGCAAATGAAGTAAAGATTGAGAGAATCATCAACGACATCAACGCACCAGGTCCTCTGACTCGCTCAAAAGCTTCACATTTATCTAACTTTTGTGGGCATTTTGCTTTCGTCTCTATCACAGAGCCCACCAAAGTTGATGAGGCATTTCTGGAGCCTGAATGGATTCAAGCAATGCAAGAGGAATTACATCAATTCAAGCTGAACAATGTGTGGGAGCTTGTCAAGCGACCGGACCCATGCAAGCACAATATCATCGGTACCAAATGGATCTACTGCAACAAGCAAGATGAAAATGGCCTAGTGGTGAGGAACAAGGCTCGTCTTGTAGCTCAAGGCTACACACAGGTTGAAGGAATTGATTTCAATGAGACTTTTGCACCTGTTGCTAGACTTGAGGCTATTCGCATATTGCTTGCTTATGCTAACCATCATAATATCATCTTATATCAAATGGATGTGAAAAGTGCATTCCTCAATGGTAAGCTTGAGGAAGAAGTATATGTTGCTCAACCCCCAGGTTTTGAAGATCCTAAGCATCCTAACAAAGTCTTCAGACTCAATAAGGCCCTCTATGGCCTCAAGCAGGCCCCTCGGGCGTGGTATGATACTCTGAAGGAATTCCTCATGAAGAAAGGCTTCAAACCCGTGACGAATTTGCTTACATGATGAGTGAGGAATATCAAATGTCCATGATGGGAGAATTGAAATTCTTCTTAGGTCTTCAAATTCGTCAACAACGTAATGGCATCTTCATTTCTCAAGAGAAATACCTCAAGGACGTTCTGAGGAAATTCGGTATGCAAGAGTGCAGAGGCGTCAAAATCCCTATGCCCACAAATGGCCATCTATGCACTGATGAAAATGGAATAGACTTCGATCAAAAGGTATACCACTCCATGATTGGCTCTTTATTGTACCTATGTGCATCTAGGCCGGATATTATGCTTAGTGTTTGCATGTGTGCCCGTTTTCAAGCTACACCGAAGGAATCACACCATAAGGCTGTGAAACATATTCTTCGATATCTAGCTCACACTCCAACACTTGGATTATGGTATCCCAAGGGCTCGGTTTTTGATCTCATTGGATATTCTTACTCTGACTATGCTGGTGATCGTGTGGACCGCAAGTCAACTTCAGGCACATGCCATTTCCTCGAAGGATCCTTAGTATGTTGGTCCTCGAAGAAGCAGAACTGCGTATCACTCTCTACTGCTGAAGCTGAGTATATTGCTGCTGGTTCTTGCTGTGCTCAATTGCTATGGATGAAGCAAACCCTCAAGGACTACGGCATCAATGTGAAGAATGTGCCACTCTACTGCGACAACGAGAGTGCCATCAAAATTGCTCATAACCCAGTTCAGCACTCGAAGACAAAGCACATCGAGATTCGTCATCATTTTCTTCGAGATCATGTGTTGAAGGGTGACATCTCTATTGATCCCGTGAAGTCTGAAGAACAACTAGCGGATATCTTCACAAAGCCCTTGGATGAGAAGAGATTTAGCAAGTTGCGGTGTGAGCTAAATATTTTAGAATCTTCGAATGTCCTTTGAAAAGGACACACATCCTAACACTTATGCAAATTGATGACTTAGGTGTGCAACACACGAAGAAACATTTTTCTTCAATCAATGAAGACTAACCCTCTAAGTGTGAAGAAATTAATGAAGAATTTGATTCTCAGAACCCTACGATAATTGTACGCGGTGTCTGAAATCATCATTCTTACACGGTGGGTCACGCCACCACAAAAAGTTGAAAATCTTCAAAATCTGAGTCTTTCATCATTGTGCAAATTCTTCAAATTTTCAAATTCTTCAACTTTGCAAAATCTTCACTCTTTCCGACTGTGTTCTTCATTGACTATATATATATATATTTGAGTTTTCTGTCCTCTACAGCATTCACTTATTGCTAATTCTTCAAGTTGTGTTTCTTCTAAGTGAATGTGATCGGACCCGTTCCCCCTCTATGCTAAACTCAATCCAGTCCGTTCACAAATTCTTCATGTGCGTTCTATTTGAAACCCGTTCAAAGTCTTCACTGTGTCCTTGACAGCTGAAGAATTTGCGAACGAAACATTAAAATATTCTTATCTGAATTTTTGGCTTTTGTCGCTCAAACCGTTCCATATCCCTCGATAAGATTTATCTATTCACCCACGATCTAACACGATCTCCACTTCACAGTACATGGGTGACACATGTCGCTAGGATGAGAAGGGTCAGGGGCACGTTCGTCCATTTTCTTCGGACGAGCGGTTTTTCACCTCGGCTATAAATACCCCTCGCCCTCCTCAGAGCTCATTTACCCCGCTCGATCTTACTCCCTCGCTCGAGCTCTCAGACCTAGCGCCGCCGCTACACTCCATCGTCGCCGGTGAGGAAGAGCTTCACTGCCTCGACCTCGTTGCCGTCGTACTCACGCCGGCCGCGGAAATCTTCACTCCGCCACCGCCGTAGCTGTTTTCCATCGCCAAGTTAGGGCGTGGAAGATCTGAACGGACGAACATCTCCACTGCCACTCTCAGTTCGTCGTGTTCTTCGTCAAGGGTAAATAAAATTTATTTTTACTTCCCTTGTTGATTCTGATGATTTCCACAAAATCTTCACAAGGTGTTTATTCTTCAACTTTCATGTTCTTAAACACCAACTTGCTTCTGTCCTTGATCAGATTCTCTAAGCAACGTTTTTCTTCAAGATTCCTCAATTGTGTGGATTTTCAATCTACACAACTCTGGAACCTAAGTCAAAATGCTTAGTGAAATTCCTCAAGACACCCCTGGTCATCTTCCTCAAACTTGATACTTTTGAAAATCTTCTGATAACGCATATGACCTCTCCAAAACTCTTCGCACCTATATTCTGTTCACAGGTACACATGACCGCTTCTGAATCTCTAGGTTCTCATCAACTTAACTCATTTGCAGCGTTCCTTGAAGAAAAATTGCATACCTCATCAGAAAATTCGATTGTTCAAAACCCTCAAGTGAAGAAAATGGCTGATGGTAAAAGACCTCAGAAGGGAGGAAAGAGGCCAGAAACAAATACTGCTTTTGAGATCCCTGATGACATCTATGATGAATATTGTACTCCTGATGAAGCAACTCATGGCAAGGAGAACAAAAATCAGCGCAAAGTGCGCATTCAGAAGATTGAGAGGAGATGGGCAAGAGAATGGAGGGAATATTGCTATGTCACTCCCAAGTACATGAAGAAATTTGCTGTTAACCCTCCATGTCCAAGACCTCCATTGGCTCCTGGCCAAGAAGCTGATCCCACTAGCATCTGAAGAGGTGAGGAATTTCCTCAGGAGTGGGCTAAGCGTCAAGCCAAGCTGGCCAAAGTGGCTAAAGAGGCAGTAAAGAAATTCAATGAAGATTCTGTTGCTGCCGCCGCTGAGGCCTCTGCTATCAAGCCTAAGAAGGCTATGCTGAAGAAATCAGCTGTCAAGACAAGTTCCTCAGCTACAATGCCCTCATGGCCAAGCTCTTCAAAGCCCTCTCGGCCTGTTCCTCAAGCAAATTCCTCAAAAGCAGCTCCAACTCCCTCGGTTGCAAAATCCTCTGCTGCTCCTGCAAAGTCCTCAGCACCTGTGCATCTTGACACATGCCAAAGGACTACTGGAATCTCAATTGCTTCAGGAGTCTCTGCAAGTTCTTCAGCTCCACCTCAGTCTTCAACAACTCCGACCTTGCTGAAGAAAAAGGCCACTGCTGGACGAGGCACAAGGCCAAGTCCTCACAAGAAGCAAGTCGCCTTTCAGATTCCGTCAAGCGAAGACGAAGCTGATGATAAAGAATTAGCTGAGATCATCAGAAATCGACAACAAAGGGCCTCTAGTGCCAAAGGCAGTGCTGTGCCCCTCATGCTGGATCCAAGGAAGATCCTTGATTTCATCGATCTATGGCACAAGGATCCAAATACACCTTTGCCTGAATTAAACCTCACTCCTGGTCAAAGTCACATGTTGACGGCCTTCATAAATGAAGAGAAATGGAAATTTGAAAAGGCCAGGCAGGTGAAGAAGGCTCAGTACAAGAAGGAGCGTTTTCTGAAGAACAATGTTGTGAAAATGTCTCCTGAAGAACTTGTGTCTATGCAGGCGGAGATCAAAGCCCTCAGTGATGAATTTGACGCTTATCGTGCAGATTGGCTAGGTGCCAAAGTCAGATTCGTCAGAATGGCAAAAGGATTTACTCCAATGTTGCAGCTTCATCGCAACCCAAATTTCCTCAGGCTGGAACATCTGTTCAGTCTGCTGAAGAAAATGAAAGCGCCAGAGCTGATGAAGAAATTCCAGTCTCTGAAGAAAATGCCAGGGCAACCTCCAATATTGCGCCTGAAGAGCAATCCAGGCCAGTTGAAGCATCTGCTACTGTGCCTGAGGAATCTGAACAAGCCAGGGCAGATGCATCAGTTGTGCCTGAAGAAATTCAACCAATTTCCTCTGCTCCTCCTGCACCGATGACAAGCATCAACCTTCCTTCTGCATCAGAAGCGAAGAAAACCAAGGCTGCGGAGCGAGAAGCTGTGAAGAAAAGGAAAGCATCTGCATCTTCAGAGTCTTCAGCTCCCAAGAAATTGAAGACTTTGACGAGTTCATCTGAAAACCCAATTGATGCTATTCCAATATCAAGCATGCCATCAAAGGAGATCATTCCCTTTGGTGAGGAATATGAAATTCCAAGTAAATCTGATGAAGAAGATCCTTTTGCTGCTTCGACAGAGCAGATGGATGAAGAAATTGAAGTGGATACTTTCTCTTCAACCCCACTGGTATCATCGCCCATGCCTCAGTTCACAGCTGAAGAGGCAGGCGTCGAAGGAACTGAAGAAGATGAGGATGTGGATATTGGGTCTACAACACCTATTCTGAATGATGACTTTTGGGAAAGTCATCACCCCAATTCACCTCTGACAACCCCTCTACATCATGTTCCTCAGTCCCCTGTGCCAACTGAAGAAATTCATACGGGCTCTGATGAACGTCAAGCTTCACTTCATTCTATTCCTGAAGAAGTTCCAGCCACTAGCGCTGATGTACATATGTCTGAAGAAATGGAGGCCAAGGCTGCTGCTGAAATTCCTCAGCCTGTGGCTCCAGTGGCTATACCTCAAGAGGCTGTAAATTCTTCAACTGTTAATCTTCAGCCCAAGCCACAGAACCCTCACTCCAAGAAGCAGAAGTTTAATGCTGAGGATTTCTTCAACGAGCACATATTCTTCACTGACTACAATCCCTATGACTCTGCTCGTCTTCGTCGCAAGCATTTCTGGACTGCAAGCCAGATGAACTTCTACTCCTCATTGTTGGTTGATAAGGATAAGATCTTTGAACATGAGCAAATTCCTCATGTAGATATGGAATCGCTGCCCTGCTTCACCCCAGTCCTCAGTGTTCTTCATGACGCTGGGTTACTCAATTTCTGCACCGACATCTGCGATTGGAATGAAGAACTCATTCTTCAATTCTTCGCCACGCTGCACATTACTGGAAATGTTGATGATGTCAATTCATGGGTATTGGACTGGATGACCGATAATACTCATTTCAAAGCACCGGCCTCTGAATTGCTTCATGCCGTCCCAGTCAGTCCTCCCACTGAAGGTGCTAGGCTTCTCTATGTTGAACCTGAACTGTCTGATCATCTGATGCAAGTGCTGATGAAGCCTTTGAAGCCAGGCCAAGCTCCAAGGACCAAATTCCTTGTCAAGGAATTGCTCTATGTGCCAAGGACAGTCTATCGCATATTGACCAAAACCCTCAGTCCAATCAAGGGCCACAACTCTGATGATGAAGAAGTTGTTGGCATTATGAAGAATCTGCTGTTCAATATCATTCATGGTATTCCTATCAACTACCACGATTTCTTCATGAGGACTTTGGCCAATGCTGCACTGTCACCTTTTGAGTTGAAGCCTTATGCTCCCTGGATCATGAGATTCATCAGATCAAGGTCTTCAATTCATTACATGGCTGACTTTCAAAATCATCTAAGCTATATGCCCCCTATTGAAGTCCTCAAACGGACTATTTCCTCAGCTGACGAGAAGGGCAAGGCTGCTGTTATTGATGAAGGTACTCGTCCATTGGATGGACAGTTTCGCAAAGCTACTTCCTATTCCACCAATGATGACTCTGCAACTCAAGATTCTTCATGTGCGTTCTATTTGAAACCCGTTCAAAGTCTTCACTGTGTCCTTCACAGCTGAAGAATTTGTGAACGTAACATTACAATATTCTTATCTGAATTTTCGGCTTTTGCCGTTCAAACCGTTCCTTATCCCTCGATAAGATTTATCTATTCACCCACGATCTAACTCGATCTCCACTTCACAGTTCGTGGGTGACACATGTCGCTAGGATGAGAAGGGTCAGGGGCACGTTTGTCCATTTTCTTCGAACGAGCGGTTTTTCACCTCTGCTATAAATACCCCTCACCCTCCTCAGAGCTCATTTACCCCGCTCGATCTTACTCCCTCGCTCGAGCTCTCAGACCTAGCGCCGCCGCTACACTCCATCGTCGCCGGTGAGGAAGAGCTTCACTGCCTCGACCTCGTCGCCGTCGTACTCACGCCGGCCGTGGAAATCCTCACTCCACCGCCGCCGTAGCTGTTTTTCATCGCCAAGTTAGGGCGTGGAAGATCTGAACGGACGAACATCTCCACTGCCACTCTCAGTTCGTCGTGTTCTTCATCAAGGGTAAATAAAATTTATTTTTACTGCCCTTGTTGATTCTGATGATTTCCATAAAATCTTCAAAAGGTGTTTATTCTTCAACTTTCATGTTCTTAAACACCAACTTGCTTCTGTCCTTGATCAGTTTCTCTAAGCAACGTTTTTCTTCAAGACTCCTCAATTGTGTGGATTTTCAATCCACACAACTCTGGAACCTAAGTCAAAAATGCTTAGTGAAATTCCTCAAGACACCCCTGGTCATCTTCCTCAAACTTGATACTTTTGAAAATCTTCTGAGAACGCATATGACCTCTCCAAAACTCTTCGCACCTATATTCTGTTCACAGGTACACATGTCCGCTGCTGAATCTCTAGGTTCTCATCAACTTAACTCATTTGCAGCGTTCCTTGAAGAAAAATTGCACACCTCATCAGAAAATTCGATTGTTCAAAACCCTCAAGTGAAGAAAATGGCTGATGGTAAAAGACCTCAGAAGGGAGGAAAGAGGCCAGAAACAAATACTGCTTTTGAGATCCCTGATGACATCTATGATGAATATTGTACTCCGGAGGAAGCAACTCATGGCAAGGAGAACAAAAATCAGCGCAAAGTGCGCATTCAGAAGATTGAGAGGTGATGGGCAAGAGAATGGAGGGAATATCGCTACGTCACTCCAAAGTACATGAAGAAATTTGCTGTTAACCCTCCATGTCCAAGACCTCCATTGGCTCCTGGCCAAGAAGCTGATCCCACTAGCATCAGAAGTGGTGAGGAATTTCGTCAGGAGTGGGCTAAGCGTCAAGCCAAGCTGGCCAAAGTGGCTAAAGAGGCAGTAAAGAAATTCAATGGAGATTCTGTTGCTGCCGCCGCTGAGGCCTTTGCTATCAAGCCTAAGAAGGCTATGCTGAAGAAATCAGCTGTTAAGACAAGTTCCTCAGTTGCAATGCCCTCACGGCCTGTTCCTCAAGCAAATTCCTCAAAAGCAGCTCCAACTCCCTCGGTTGCAAAATCCTCAGCTGCTCCTGCAAAGTCCTCAGCACCTGTGCATCTTGCCACATGCCAAAGGACTACTGGAATCTCAATTGCTTCAGGAGTCTCTGCAAGTTCTTCAGCTCCACCTCAGTCTTCAACAACTCCGACCTTGCTGAAGAAAAAGGCCACTGCTGGACGAGGCACAAGGCCAAGTCCTCACAAGAAGCAAGTCGCCTTTCAGGTTCCATCAAGTGAAGACGAAGCTGATGATGAAGAATTAGCTGAGCTCATCAGAGATCGACAACAAAGGGCCGCTAGAGCCAAAGGCAGTGCTGTGCCCCTCATGCTGGATCCAAGGAAGATCCTTGATTTTATTGATCTATGGCACAAGAACCCTAACACATCTTTGCCTGAATTAAACCTCACTCTTGGTCAAAGTCACATGTTGACGGCCTTCATAAATGAAGAAAAATGGAAATTTGAAAAGGCCAGGCAGGTGAAGAAGGCTCAGTACAAGAAGGTGCGTTTTCTGAAGAATAATGTTGTAAACATGTCTCCTGATGAACTTGTGACTATGCAGGCTGAGATCAAAGCACTCAGTGATGAATTTCATGCATTCCATGCAGATTGGCTAGGTGCCAAAGTCAGATTCGTCAGAATGGCAAAAGGATTTACTCCAAGTGTTGCAGCTTCATCGCAACCCAAATTTCCTTAGACTGGAACATCTGTTCAGTCTGCTGAAGAAAATGAAAGCGCCAGAGCTGATGAAGAAATTCCAGTCTCTGAAGAAAATGCCAGGGCAACCTCCAATATTGCGCCTGAAGAGCAATCCAGGCCAGTTGAAGCATCTGCTACTGTGCCTGAGGAATCTGAACAAGCCAGGGCAACTGCATCAGTTGTGCGTGAAGAAATTCAACCAATTTCCTCTGCTCCTCCTGCACCGATGACAAGCATCAACCTTCCTTCTGCATCAGAAGCGAAGAAAACCAAGGCTGCGGAGCGAGCAGCTATGAAGAAAAGGAAAGCATCTGCATCTTCAGAATCTTCAGCCCCCAAGAAATTGAAGACTTTGAGGAGTTCATCTGAAAACCCAATTGATGCTATTCCAATATCAAGCATGCCATCAAAGGAGATCATTCCCTTTGGTGAGGAATATGAAATTCCAAGTAAATCTGATGAAGAAATTCCTTCTGCTGCTTCGACAGAGTAGATGGATGAAGAAATTGAAGTGGATACTTTCCCTTCAACCCCACTGGTATCATCGCCCATGCCTCAGTTCACAGCTGAAGAGGCAGGCATCGAAGGAACTGAAGAAGATGAGGATGTGGATATTGGGTCTACAACACCTATTCTGAATGATGACTTTTGGGAAAGTCATCACCCCAATTCACCTCTGACAACCCCTCTACATCATGTTCCTCAGTCTCCTGTGCAAACTGAAGAAATTCATACGGGCTCTGATGAACGTCAAGCTTCACTTCACTCTATACCTGAAGAAGTTCCAGTCACTAGCGCTGATGTACATATGTCTGAAGAAATGAAGGCCAAGGCTGCTGCTGAAATTCCTCAGCCAGTGGCTCCAGTGGCTACACCTCAAGAGGCTGTAAATTCTTCAACTGTTAATCTTTAGCCCAAGCCACAGAACCCTCACTCCAAGAAGCAGAAGTTTAATGCTGAGGATTTCTTCAACGAGCACATATTCTTCACTGACTACAATCCCTATGACTCTGCTCGTCTTCGTCGCAAGCGTTTCTGGACTGCAAGCCAGATGAACTTCTACTCCTCATTGTTGGTTGATAAGGATAAGATCTTTGAACATGAGCAAATTCCTCATGTAGATATGGAATCGCTACCCTGCTTCACCCCAGTCCTCAGTGTTCTTCATGACGCTGGGTTACTCAATTTCTGCACCGACATCTGCGATTGGAATGAAGAACTCATTCTTCAATTCTTCGCCACGCTGCACATTACTGGAAATGTTGATGATGTCAATTCATGGGTATTGGACTAGATGACCGATAATACTCATTTCAAAGCACCGGCCTCTGAATTGCTTCATGCCGTCCCAGTCAGTCCTCCCACTGAAGGTGCAAGGCTTCTCTATGTTGAACCTGAACTGTCTGATCATCTGATGCAAGTGCTGATGAAGCCTTTGAAGCCAGGCCAAGCTCCAAGGACCAAATTCCTCGTCAAGGAATTGCTCTATGTGCCAAGGACAGTCTATCGCATATTGACCAAAACCCTCAGTCCAATCAAGGGCCACAACTCTGATGATGAAGAAGTTGTTGGCATTATGAAGAATCTGCTGTTCAATATCATTCACGGTATTCCTATCAACTACCATGATTTCTTCATGAGGACTTTGGCCAATGCTGCTCTGTCGCCTTTTGAGTTGAAGCCTTATGCTCCCTGGATCATGAGATTCATCAGATCAAGGTCTTCAATTCATTATAAGGCTGACTTTCAAAATCATATCAGCTATTTGCCCCCTATTGAAGACCTCAAACGGACTATTTCCTCAGCTGACGAGAAGGGCAAGGCTGCTGTTATTGATGAAGGTACTCGTCCATTGGATGGACTGTTTCGCAAAGCTACTTCCTATTCCACCAATGATGACTCTCCAACTCAAGATTCTGCCGCCAAAGCTTCAGAACATCATCCTCAAGCCACAGCTCCGCGTGTGATGACTGATCGTGAACTTCTCCTTAGTCTTCATCAGAAAGTTGATCGAAATCACAAGTGGGTCAAGCGTCAGTTTGGTGCAATTCTTCAGAACATGACAGTCACTCAAAATACTGTGAAGAAGAATCACTACTACTTGTATGAAGTCTTTGACCGCACTTGGGCGATTCTGTCTAATCTTCATAGTGCTGAAGAACTCAAGGAGATGGGCTTCCAACAGGACTTTGACTGGTCCCAGCCACCTTCGAAGAAATTCAAGAAAGTCAAAGTTCCTCAGCTTGTTGCCAGTTCATATTCTTCATCACGCGAGACGGATGTAGCTGAAGACTTGAACGACACTGCGGCAGGCCCTACCTCAACCGACGACCCCAACAATGCTGGCGCTCCTCCATCGACATCATGATGATATTCTTCAGGGGCGTTAGTCCTCATTTTTCGTCCCTTTTGGTCATTCGATGACAAAGGGGGAGAAATTTGAGTTTAGTCTTCAAGCGGGTCTCTTATATATGGGCTATATTTCTGTTAAGTTTCAACTCTTGCTTTTCTGAGGTGTTTGCTCTGATGAGTTGTAAACTTAAGTCCTATGGTGGTCTGATACTTTTGCTCTGTTTTTTTCTGCATGCTTTTCCTCAAGTACCTTAATGCACGCATGCTGAATTTCGTCAGACACCATATTCATCATGCATTTCAAATCTTCATATCACATGTAAATGCGGGTATGAATTTCAAGATATAGGAGGAGATCTCCATGATATTACTCTACAATGTGGCATTTGCTATTTCAAAGCAATTCCTCAAATATGCACATCTTCAGGGGGAGTTCTTCTATATCTTGCAGTCAAATTCCTCAATATTAGTATTTACACTTCATATTGTTTATCCCCGTTGAAAACTTAACCTATATTGTCATCAATCACCAAAAGGGGGAGACTGTAAGTGCATCTAGTGCCCCTTAGTGATTTTGGTGTATTGAAGACTTATAGGTTAAGGGACTAATGTGTTTGTGAGTGTACACAGGTCTATAAGTCTATGAGGAGTTTGTTATTTACGATGAATGTCGACCCCTAAAAATGAATGTCTTCAACTGAAGACTTTGGTTTTCTTGAAGACTTTGAAAGTGAAGAAATTGGTGTGACCCTGAAGACTTGATATTCATGCGAGGATTATGAAGCGTGAAGACTTTTGTTTTCGTAGTTTCATTTTCTTCTTCTTGAGTCATAGGAAACACCGTACTGTTAAAGGGGGTCGAGGTAAAACTAAGGAAAAGTTTCCAAGTGATGCTCAACTCAAAATCCTACACCTACCCAATCCTTTCGAGTGAAGCCATTGGAAATCTCATACAGCTTAGTCAAGTTCTTCAGTGACAGAGACGAAGTTCTTCTGTTCTCTCAGGAATTTGTTCTGACTGAGGAGTTAGGAATTCGCCAGTGCGGATTGCCTACAAGTGAGGATTATGATAGCCCTGAGGAATTTGATACTCAAATTTCCGACCGTTGCTGTGCTACGTGCCTGCTGTCCCAAAATATC
Organism: Thinopyrum elongatum; assembly: GCA_011799875.1. NCBI lineage: Eukaryota > Viridiplantae > Streptophyta > Magnoliopsida > Poales > Poaceae > Thinopyrum > Thinopyrum elongatum. Next base: position 151,644,166 of record CM022300.1, on the reverse strand, counting down.
TACCCACCTAACGGTCATATCATTGAAGGGCATTTATGTCTTATCATGTCGGGCTGCTCCCTAGGCTATAAATAGCCGCCCCCTACAACCACTAGCTGGTTGGCTGCTCCAAGAAATAGATTGACACTTGTCATTTAGAGCATCCCATCCTCCGAGGACTTTGAGCGAAAATCATCAAGTGAGGAAAAACCCAAAAACCCAAACACCTACAAACCCAAAGTGATTGAGCATCACTGAAGAGATTGTTCCTGTGTGGAACCGACGCTTGTTACCTTTGAGGACTGTGCATCCTCCAGACGGTTAGGCGTCATGGTCTAGAGCATCCAAGAGGAAATTGTGGATTGCCGAGTGACCGAGTATGTGAAGGTTTGGAAGTCACCTGAAGACTTACCACGAGTGATTGGACGAGGTCTGTGTGACCTTAGCTTAAGGAGAATACGGTGAGGACTAGGTGTCCTGGACTGTGTGTTCAGGACTGGGTGTCCAGGACTGTGTGTCCTCAGGTTTAAATACCTAGCCGCTCCAACCAGACGTACAACTGTCACAACAGTTGGAACTGGTCTACCAAATCATTGTCTTCACCGAGCTACTGGTTCTATTTCCTCAACCCTTTCATTTCCTCGCATACTTGCTATGTATTTGATCATTACTGTTTGAAGACTTTGACTGAAGACTTTCTCAATTTCCTCAGTTCAATTTCTTCAGTCAGTTTGTCTTCAGCCTGCTTATCCTGTGTTTACACTACTCGTACTCTGTGCTTGTTTTCATTTCATCATGATGACTGTGCTACTGCTCTATTATGCTTGCATTTGAGTACTTATTCCGCTGCTAAGTAGTTCGTTGCTTAGGAATTTCCTCACCTTGAAATTCCTCAGTGACGAATTTGTAAAAATCGCCTATTCACCCCCCTCTAGTCGATATAACACACTTTCACTACCAACATGTTCTATTCCACCCATAGTGCTATATACATGGCTTACGCTCATATATTGCGTGGGCGTTGAAAAAGCTGAAGTGTGTTAAAAAGTATGAACCAATTACTCGGCTTGTCATCGGGGTTGTGCATGATAAATACTTTGTGTTAAGAAGATGGAGCATGACAAGGCTATATGATTTTGTAGGGATAACGTTCTTTAGCATTGATATTTTGAAAGGCATCATTGTTTGTTGGTATGCCTGAGTATTGATGTCTTTATGTCAAATTATAGAATATTGCTTTGAATCATTCGGATCTAAATATTCATGCCATAAAAGAAAGATTACATAATGAACATGTTAGGTAGCGTTCCACATCAAAAATTCTGTTTTTATCATTTACCTACTCGAGGACGAGGAAGAATTAAGCTTGGGGATGCTTGATACGTCTCCAACGTATCAATAATTTTTGAGTGTTCCATGCTATTATAGTATCATTTTTTGGGACTAACCTATTAACTTAGTGCCAAGTGCCAGTTGCTATTTTTTTGCCTGTTTTTGGTTTTTCAGGAAATCGGTACCAAACAAAGTACAAATGCCACGAAACTTTTTGATGATTTTTTTTGGACATAAGAGAACCTAGAAGCTTCGGGAGGAGGCCAGAAGGCGAAGGAGTAGGCCACAAGCCACATGGACGCGCCCAGGGGGTAGGCACACCCATGTGCCTAGTGGGCCCTCGTTCCTCCATTTGACCTAATTCCAACTCTATAAATTCTCTAAAATCGGGAAACCAACAGAGAGCCACCCAAAATACTTTTTCCGTCGACACAAGCCTCTGTTCTTGCGAGATCCCATCTGGAGGCCTTTTTTGGTACTCTGCCGGATGGGGAATCAATCATGGAGGGCCTCTACATCAACCTTTTTGCCCTTCCGATGATGTGTGAGTAGTTTACCACAGACCTACGGGTCCATAGCTAGTAGCTAGATGGCTTCTTCTCTCTCTTTGATCTTCAATACAATGTTCTCTTCATTGTTCTTGGAGATCTATCCGATGTAATCTTCTTTTGTGGTGTGTTTGTTGGGATCTGATGAATTGTGGGTTTATGATTAGATTATCCATGAATATTATTTGAGTCTTCTCTGAACTCTTTTATGCATGATTGTTATAGCTTTTATTTCTCTCCGATCTATCCGTTTGGTTTGGCCAACTAGATTGATTTATCTTGCAATGGGAGAGGTGCTTTGTGTTGGGTTCAATCTTGTGGTGCTCTATATCCCAGTGACTGAAAGGGACGAGATACGTATTTGTATTGTTGCCATTAAGGATAAAACGATGGGGTTTATTCATATTACTTGAGTTTACTTTGTCTACATCATGTCATCTTGCTTAAGGCGTTACTCCGTTCTTTATGAACTTAATACTCTAGATGCATGCTGGATAGCGGTCGATGTGTGGAGTAATAGTAGTAGATGCAGGCAGGAGTCAGTCTACTTGTCTCGGACGTGATGCGTATATACATGATCATTGCCTTGGATATCGTCATAATTATTCACTTTTCTATCAATTGCCCAATAGTAATTTGTTTACCCATCGTATGCTTTTTGTTCGAGAGAGAAGCCTCTAGTGAAAACTATGGCCCCCGAGTCTATCTTTATCATATATTAAAATCTAAAAATACCTTGCTGCAATTTATTTACCGTTATTTTATTTTGTGTTTTTATCTATCTATCACTATGAAATTTGATCCTTGCAATTAACCGCCAAGTGATTGACAACCCCTTGTTTGTGTTGGGTGCATGTTTTTGTTATTTTATGTGTAGGTACTATTCATGAGGCGTTGCGTGGTTCTATGTTGACCCACAAGTATTGGGGATCAATCATAGTCCTTTCGATAAGTAAGAGTCTCAAACCCAACGAGGAACAGAGGGAAATGAAAAGCGGTTTTCAGCAAGGTTTTATCTACAGTCACTGAAACTGTAGGTAATAGATAGTGTGATAGCAAGGTAATTTGAAACAAGCAAATAGAAGTAATGGTAACAAAGGTGCAGCAAGGTATCCCAATCCTTTTTGTAGTGAAGGACAGGCCGGAACAGTCTCTTATAATAAGCAAAGCATTCTTGACGACACTTGGGAATTTCATCTAGTCACTTTCATCATGTTTGTTTCATTCGCATTCGTTACTTTGATAGTTTGATATGTCGATGGACCGGTTGCTGTTCTTAGTTGAACAAACCTCCCACTTATGATTACCCCCTCTCACAAGCATCCACAACTATGAAAGAAGAATTAAGATAAATCTAACCATAGCATGAAACATATGGATCGAAATCAGCCCCTTACGGAATAGCGCATAAACTAGGGTTTAAGCTTCTATCACTCTAGCAACCCATCATCTAATAACTACTCCACAATGCTTTCCCTTAGGCCCAAATATGGTGAAGTGTCATGTAGTCGATGTTCACATAACACCACTAAGGGAAATAACAACATACATATCATCAAAATATCAAATGAATACCAAATTCACATGATTACTTATGACAAGACTTCTCCCATGTCCTAAAAAACAAATGTAACTACTCACAAATCATATTCATGCTCAAGATCAGAGGGGTATTGAATAGCATCAAGGATCTGAACATATGATCTTCCACCAAATAAACCAACAAGCATCAACTACGAGATGTAATCAACACTACTAGCAACCCACAGGTACGAATCTGAGGTTTTGAGACAAAGATTGAATACAAGAGATGAACTAGGGTTTGAGATGAGATGGTTCTGGTGAAGATGTTGATGATGATTGGTCCTCCCATGATGAGAGGATCTTTGGTGATGACGATGGCTTCGATTTCCCCCTCCTGGAGGGAAGATTCCCGGCGGGATCTCTCCCTCGGAGAGCAAAAGTGCTCCAGCCCATGTTCCGCCTCGAGACGGCGATGCTTCATCCCAAAACCTTCTTTTTGACTTTTTCTAGTGCAAATGGCATCATATAAGATAAGATGGCCCCCGGAGGACTGCCAGGGGCACCACAAGCTCGGGGACGCGCCCAGGGGGGGTGGGGCGCGCCCCCCAGGCTTGTGGCTACCTAGTGGGTCCCCCTCTGTTATTTCTTTCGCCAATAATTTTAATATATTCCAAAATAATTCTCCGTCAATTTTCAACTCATTTGGAGATGTTCAGAAAAAGTGCCTCCTATGTAGCCCTTTCCGGTCCAGAATTCCAGCTGCCGACAATTTCCCTCTTTATGTGAAACTTGCAAAATAAGAGAGAAAAGGCATAAGAATTGTATCATAAAGTAGAATAAAAGTCCATAATGCAATAAATATCAACATAAAAACATGATGCAAAATGGATGTATCAACTCCCCCAAGCCTAGTCCTCCCTTGTCCTCAAGCGAAAGCCGAAATCGATAATCATGACCACATGTTTAGAGAGAGAGAGAGGTGTCAATAAAAATAAAATACAGACATGGAAGCATCATGGTCATTAACATAACAACAATATATCATCATAAAACTTCTCATGCTAGAGTAACAATTCATTCAGAATCTAAAGTATGGAACATAAACTTTATTGGAAACTAACAAACTATGTTCTTAGTAATGGAAACAATCACAATCCATCATATTTTCGGAAAGAGTCTATGTCAGAGCTTTATTTAGCAAGTTCAAATACTCAACCATCATATAGTCTTCTGTGATTGCTGACACTCAAGGTATATTTATAGAGCAAAAAGTCTTAGTCGGACACATTGAAAGATAGGTGCTTTTGGTTTCGCCTCCCAACTTATTTACCTCAAGGGTAATGTCAACAATAATGACTCATGATCACCTACATTCATCTGGATATATATGTCTGGATCTATCTACCACACGATGCTTGCCACTAAAGAGTACATAGAGAGGAATAGGGATAAACACTAATGACTCTTGCACAAAAGTAAATACATGAAAGTAAAGGATAGGCCCTTCGCAGAGGGAATCAGAGGTTGTCGTGCGTTTTTTGTTTTTGAATGTGCAAACTCTTAATGTAAAGGGACCTCACTTTATATTGCCCCTTGTGATAGCAACCTTTATTATGCAGTCTGTCGCTTTTATTTCTTCACCATCACAAGATCGTACAAAGCTTACTTTCCCTTACAATAAAAGATCATACATATTTATGAGAAATTTTTATTGCTTTTGCACCGATGACAGCTTACTTGAACGATCTTATTCAATCCATAGGTAGATATAGTGGACTCTCATGGCATGAAACTGGGTTTAAGGGTTTTGGATGCACAAGTACTATCTCTACTTAGTGCGAATTTGGTCTAGCAAAAGATCCTTGACAAGCACCACATGTTAGGAGATCCATAACAATATAACTTCTATGTGAATGTAAACAACCATAATTCATTACGTTGTCTTCCTTGTCCAACTTCAACTAATTGATATAGAATATTTGATCGGGGTTCACAATCATAAAAGATGTCCAAGATAGTATATTTATATGTGATACTTCTCTTCCGTTCTTACTTTTTCATGGATTGCACCAATGACCAATGCTATGCTTGTCAACTTCCAACAAATTTTATCAAATATACTTATTTTATGTGAAGTCGTTACTACCCATGGGAGTAGCATATGATCTTTTATTCTTTTTATTTTTCATTGCTAAGATTGAAACAATAAATCAAAGCAAAACTCAAACTAGGCTTTATTATATATCTCACACATGATTACATAGATAGATAGATCACTAAGCAAGCACTCAAAAATAGATCATACTAAAACTTTATTCTTCTAAATCACAAAATAACTAAGGATCAAACTAGGATAGGTAATGATGATAAAAGTGGTGGTGTGATGTTTGTCATCTGCGTTGGTATTTCCCTGAAGAGGAGAGGATGATGCAGCACAGCAGAGGTAAGTATTTCTCTCAGTTATGAAACCAAGGTTATCAATCCAGTAGGAGAACCAAGCAACACTATGTAAACAGCACCTGCACACAAACAACAAATACTCGCAACCCAACGCGTGAAGGGGTTGTCAATCCCTCAACAGTATTGAGATAGATTAAATTGTATAGGTTTTGATAAATAGATCTAACAAAAATACAAAATAAAACAAATAAAATAAAATTGCAGCAAGGTATTTTTGGTTTAATATATGATAGGAAATAGATCCGGGGCCCATAGTTTTCACTAGAGGCTTCTCTCAAGAAAATAGCTTACGGTGGGTAAACAAATTACTGTTGGGCAATTGATAGAAAAGCAAATAATTATGATGATATCCAAGGCAATGATCATGTATATACATGCATCTTGTTCAATATTAGTAGACCAAAACGATTCTGCATCTACTACTATTACTCCACATATCAACCGCTATCCAGCATGCATCTATTGTATTAAGTTCATGGAAAAACAGAGTAATGCATTAAGAAAGATGACATGATGTAGACAAGATAAACTCACGTATGAATAAACCCCATCTTGTTACGATTAATAGCACCGATGCATGCGTGTCATGTCTCTTTCTGTCACTGAGATTGAGCACCGCAAGATCGAACCCATCACAAAGCACCTCTTCTCATGGCAAGATAAATCAATATAGTTGGCCAAACCGAACCAATAAATCAGAGAACAAATACTAGACTATAACAATCATGCATAAAAGAGTTCAGAGAAGACTCAAATAATATTCATGGATAGATCTGATCATAAACTCACAATTCATCGGATCCCAAGAAACACACAACAAAAAAGAGTTACATCAAATAGATCTCCAAGAACATCAAGGAGAACATTGTGTTGAAGATTAAACAGAGAGAAGAAGCCATATAGCTAATAACTATGGACCCGTAGGTCTGTGGTAAACTACTCACGCATCATCGGAGGGGCAGCAAGGATGATGAAGAACCCCTCCGTGATCGTTTCCCCCTCCGGTAGAGTGCCGGAAAAGGCCTCTAGATTGGATCTCGTGGTTCTGGAACTTGCGGTAGCGGAAAAAGTATTTCGTCGACTCCCCTAGTTTTTTGGGGATTTAGAGTATTTATAGAGGCGGAGGTAGGTGAAGGCGGTGCCCGAGGGCTCCACTACACACTAGGGCGCGTTTGGGGCCTCTGGCGTGCCCTGGTGCGTAGTGGGCCACTCGGGCCTCCTCTCGTGGCCTCCAGAAGCTTCCAGGGTCTCTTACAACCAAAAACAATCTCCAAAAAATTTCGTGGCATTTTGGACTTCGTTTGGTATTGATATTCTACAAAGTAAAAAATAAGAAAAAATAGCAACTGGCACTGGGGACTAAGTTAATAGGTTAGTCCCATAAAATGATATAAAGTTGCTAGTAAATGTATATAAAACATCCAAGATTGATAATATAATAGCATGGAACAATCAAAAATTATAGATACATTGGAGACGTATCAGCATCCCCAAGCTTACTTCCTGCTCGTCCTCGAGTAGGTAAATGATAAAAATAGAATTTTTGTTGTGTAATGCTGCCTATCATGTTCATCACATATTCTTTTCTTTTGTAGCATGGATATTTGGACTTTAAATGATTCAAAGGAATAGTCTATAATTTGACATGAAGACCTCAATACTCAAGCATATTAAGAAGCAACCATGTCTTTCAAAATATCAACGCTAAAGAAAGCTATCCCTAGCCCATTATGCTCAATCATAGATCCATTCATGACACACACACAAATATTAGCTACATCCGATGCACAAGTATGATAATAGTGTTCCCTAGTTGGTGCTTTATAAGAGAAGATGGAGACTCAATAAAAATAAAAATTGCATAAAAGTAAATAGAAAGGCCCTTCGCAGAGGGAAGCAGAGATTTGTAGAGGTGCCAGAGCTCATAGCTTAAATTGAGAGATAAAATTGTTTTGAGAGGCATGCTTTTCCTGTCAACAAAAATGACTGAGAATTCCCAATATCTTCGATGGTATATAAATCATAGGTGGTTCCCAAACATAAAATAAAATTTATTTCCTTTCCACCATTCTCACACAATCCATGGCTAGACGTATCCATGGGTGCCTTCCATACCAACACTTTCCAAGGAATTTATTATTGACAACATATAAGTAATTTTCTTTTTCATTTTGGGACGTGGCACCCCTGTTACCTGCCACACTCTCATGCAATGACAAGTTAATAAACACTCATCTTGAGAATTACATACCTAGCATGGAAAATATTGGCCACCGCTGACACTTCATGAGCGGTATGGGCACACAAAAAGGAAATTCATTTTGAAAATTAGAGTTGGCACATACAAATTTACTTGGAACGGCATGGAAATACAGCATATAGGTAGGTATGGTGGACTCATTTGGCACAATTTTGGGTTTAAGGAGTTGGATGCACAAGTAGTATTCCCGCTTAGTACAAATGGAGGCTAGCAAATAGATTGTGAAGTGACCAACCAAGAAACAAAAATGATCATAAACGAGCATTAAACATAACTAACACGGAATAATGCACCACAAGTAGGATATAACTTCATTGCATAACTATTGACTTTCGTGCTTGCATAGGGAATCACAAACCATAACACCAATATTCTTACTAAAGCATAATTACTCACCAACATGACTCCCATCTTGCTATCTCCATATCGCAAAACTATTGCAAGGAATCAAGTTTATAATATCCAATGATCTTCATGAAAGTTTTTATTATATCCCTCTTGGATATCTATAACTTTGGGAATAATTTCACATATTGTGGAATTTACCATTACTATGCTTAACTCTAAAAAATATTTAAGTGAAGCATGAGAGCATAAATATTTCTTCAAAAAATTTAACTCTCAAAATAATATAAGTGAAGGATGAGAGCATATTTCTTCAAAATTTTACTAACTCCCAAAATATTCTAAGTGAAGCATGAGAGTATTTCTTCAAAATTTACTAACTCTCAAAATAATCTAAGTGAAGCATGAGAGTATTTCTTCAAAAATTAAACCACCACTACTACTTCTTGAGCTTGCGTTGATTTTTCCCTTGAAGAGGAAAGGGTGATGTAGCAAAGTAGAGATAAGTATTTCCCTCAGTTAAGAATCAAGGTATCAATCCAGTAGGAGGCACAAGCAAGTCTCCAATCTATGCACCTGCACAAACTAACAAACACTTGCACTCAATGCGAAAAAGGGGTTGTCAATCCCTTCACGGTCTCGAACAAGAGTGAGATCTAATAGAGATAGGTATAAAAGATAAATAAAAGAGCAAACTAAAGTAAATATAAATAAATTGCAGAAAGATATTTTTGGGTTATTTGGTTTATAGATCTGAAAATATATGATGGAAAATAGACCCGGGGGCCATAGGTTTCACTAGAGGCTTCTCTCTTGAAAGAAAATAATACGGTGGGTGAACAAATTACTATCGAGCAATTGATAGAAAAGCGCAAAGTTATGACGATATCCAAGGCAATGATTATGAATATAGAAATCAGATCTGTGTCAAGTAGACCAAAATGATTCTGCATCTACTACTATTACTCCACACATCAACCGACTCCTGCCTGCATCTAGAGTATTAAGTTCATAAGAACAGAGCAACGCTTTAAGTAAGATGACATGATGTAGAGGGATAAACTCAAGCAATATGATGAAAACCCCATCTTTTTACCCTTGATGGCAACAATACAATACGTGCCTCGCTACCCCTACTATGTCACTGGGTGAGGACACCACAAGATTGAACCCAAAACTAAGCGCCTCTCCCATTGCAAGAAAAACCAATCTAGTTGGCCAAACCAAATTGATACTTCGAAGAGAAATACAAACATATTAAATCATGCATAAAAGAGTTCATAGAAGACTCAAATAATATTCATAGATATTCTGATCATAAATCCACAATTCATCGGATCTCGACAAACACACCAAAAAAGAATAATACATCTGATAGATCTCCAAGAACATCGAGGAGAACATTGTATTGAAGATCAAAGAGAGAGAGAAGAAGCCATCTAGCTACTAGCTATGGACCCGTAGGTCTGTGGTAAACTACTCATGCTTCATCGGAAGGGCAGCAAGGTTGATGTAGAGGCCATCAGTGATCGAATCCCCCTCCGGCAGGGTGCCAGAAAAGGCCCCAAGATGGGATCTCACGGGAACAGAGGCTTGCAGCGACGGAAAAGTATTTTGGTGGATGCTTCTGGTCATTTGGGAATATTTGGGAATTTATAGCGCAAGAATTAGGGTTGGAGGACTCCTGAGGGGCCCACAAGCCAGGGAGGCGCCGCCCCAGGGCGCGGCCTAAGGGCTTGTGGTGCCCTAGGACCTCTTCTGGCCCCCTCTCCAAGCTCCGTGGATGTCTTCTGGTCCAAGAAAAATCATCGTAAAGTTTTATTCCGTTTGGACTCCGTTTGATATTCCTTTTCTGTAAAACTCAAAAACAAGGAAAAAACAGAAACTGGGACTAGGCTCTAGGTTAATAAGTTAGTCCCAAAAAATAATATTAAATAGCATATTAATGCTTATAAAACATCCAAAACAGATAATATAATAGCATGGAACAATAAAAAATTATAGATACGTTGGAGACGTATCAAGCATCCCCAAGCTTAATTCCTACTCGTCCTCGAGTAGGTAAATGATAAAAACAGAACTTTTGATGTGGAATGCTACCTAACATATTCATCCATGTAATTTTCTTTATTGTGGCATGAATATTCAGATCCATAAGATTCAAAACAAAAGTTTAATATTGACATAAAAACAATAATACTTCAAGCATACTAGCAAAGCAATCATGTCTTCTCAAAATAACATGGCCAAAGAAAGTTATCCCTACAAAATTATATGGTCTGGCTATGCTCCATCTTCATCACACAAAGTATTTTATCATGCACAACTGATACGTCTCCGTCGTATCTACTTTTCCTAACACTTTTCCTCTTGTTTTGGACTCTAATTTGTATGATTTGAATGAAACTAACCCGGACTGACGCTGTTTTCAGCAGAACTACCATGGCGTTGTTTTTTTGTGCAGAAATAACAGTTCTCAGATTGGAACGAAATTTGCGAGGAATTTTTATTCTATAAATAAGAATTTCTGGAGCCAAGAACCACCGGAGGGGGCCACCTGGGTGGGCACAACCCACCAGGGCGCACCCCCCTCCAGGCGCGCCCAGGTGGGTTGTCCCCACCTAGTAGCCCCACAGACTTCAACCCTGATACTATAAAATCACATATTTGGAGAACAAATCAGGGAGAAAGAATTATCACGTTTCACGAGACGGTGCCGCCTCCACCTCCTGTTCTTCATCGGGAGGCCAGATCTGGAGTTCGTTTGGGGCTCCGGAGAGGGGGATCTCTGATCTTCGTCAGCACCAACCCTTCTCCATCGCCAATTCCATGATGCTCCCCACCAGGAGTGAGTAATTTCTTCGTAGGCTCGCTGGTCGGTGAGGAGTTGGGTGAGATTCATCATGTAATCGAGTTAGTTTTGTTAGGGCTTGATCCCTAGTATCCATTATGTTCTGAGATTGATGTTGCTATGACTTTGCCATGCTTAATGCTTGTCACTTTGGGCCCGGGTGCCATGATTTTAGAGCTGAACTGTTCATGTTATCACCATTATATCTATGTTCTAGATCCGATCTTGCAAGTTATAGTCACCTACTATGTGTTATGATCCAGCAACCCCGGAGTGACAATAGTTGGGACACTTCCCGGTGATGACCGTAGTTTGAGGAGTTCATGTATTCACTATGTGTTATTGCTTTGTTCCAGTTCTCTATTAAAAGGAGGCCTTAATATCCGTTAGTTTCCAATAGGACCCCACTACCACGGGAGGGTAGGACAAAAGATGTCATGCAAGTTCTTTCCATAAGCACATATGACTATTTACGGAGTACATGCCTACATTATATTTATGAACTGGAGCTAGTGCCGTATCGCCCTAGGTTATGACTGTTATATGATGAATATCATCCAACGAATTCACCGATCCAATGCCTGCGAATTTCTCTTATATTGTTCTTGCTAAGTTACTACTGCTATTGTCACTGTTGCACTTGCTACAAAATCATTGCTATCACTGTTACCGTTACTATTACTGTTGCTACTACTATCAAAACTATCATACTACTTTGCTACTGATCACTTTGCTACAGATAATTAATCTCCAGGTGTGGTTGAATTGACAACTCAGCTTCTAATACTTGCAAATATTCTTTGGCTCCCGTTGTATCGAATCAATAAATTTGGGTTGAATACTCTACCCTCGAAAACTATTGCGATCCCCTATACTTGTGGGTTATCAAGAACTTTTTCTGGCACCGTTGCCGGGGAGCATAGCTATATTTGTTGAGTCACTTGGGATTATTATCAAATTATCACTATGAAGAATCTGAAGGATGCTAAGACTAAGATTTTTCCCTCTAAGACGAGGGGGAGTAAGGAACTACCATCCAGCTCCGCTTTGGATTCACCTTCTGTTATAAGTAGACTTGCAACACTACCACATGCTATCAATTCTGATATGTCGCAAGTTATTGATGATGCTACTTCTGCGATGAATGTTACTCATGATGATGCTAGTACCTTGCTTGATGATAATGTGCCACTAGGTGAATTTCTTGATGAACAACTTGCTAGAACTAAGGCTTTTGAGAATGCCGAAACCGATGAAATTGTTGAAACTGATGGAGAGCTTGAAACTGAAAATCTTGAAACACCTATTAGACCTAGTTCTCCTAGATATGAATTGCCAAAGGTACCGGAAGGTTATGTTATGGATGAGGAGACAACTAGAGACATTCTTGCTTGTAAGGATAGAGATGATCTGGAAAAATTATTATGCAAGTATAAAGAAAAGACTTCGAATGCTAGAATGAAATGTGATCCTAAGTTTGCTACTTCACCTATCTTTGTTGATGATAAGGATTATGAATTCTCTGTCGACCCAGAGTTAATTACTTTGGTTGAATCTGATCCTTTCCATGGTTATGAAACTGAAACTGTTATGCCACATCTTACTAAGTTGAATGACATAGCCACCCTATTTGCTCATGATGAGAAAATTCGCTACTATTATATTCTCAAATTATTTCCGTTCTTGTTAAAGGGTGATGCTAAGGCTTGGTACAATACTCTTGCTCCTGGTTGTGTGCGTAGTCCCAGGATATGATTTATTACTTCTCTGAAAAATATTTTCCTGCTCATAAGAAACAAGCTGCTTTACAAGAAATATTTAACTTTGCGCAAATTGAAGAAGAGAGTCTCCCACAAGCTTGGGGGAGGCTTCTCCAATTGCTTAATGCTTTGCCTGATCACCCTTTTAAGAAAAATGAAATACTTGATATCTTCTATTATGGAGTAACCGATGCTTCTTGGGACTTCCTAGATAGTTGTGCTGGTTGTGTTTTCAGGGAGTGAACTGTTGAACAAGCTGAAGAATTACTGAATAACATATTGAAAAATTATGATGATTGGACTCTTCCCGAACCACCACTCAAACCAACTCCGAAGAAGAGGGGTATCTTATATATCAGTCCTGAAGATATGCAAGAGGCAAAGAAATCCATGAAGGAAAAAGGTATTAAAGCAGAGGATGTTAAAAATTTACCACCTATCGAAGAAATACATGGGCTTGAAACACCACCACCACCTAAGGTGGTAGATGTAAATTCTTTACTAAAGTTCGATGAAGGTGATATTCCTAATAATAAACATCCTAGTCAATGCCTTTATGAGTTTGATAATTACATTAGAAAACAAGATCACTTCATTGCAAATGTTATGAAACAATTGAAATACAATTCTGATATGATTGCTCGCTTGAGTGACTTGTTATTTAGAATATCAAATGATGTTAGAGGTGTGGGAAAACATGCTTCTATGGTTCAAACTCAATTAGAACAAGTTGCTAAATCTCAAAGAGACTTGCTTGATGAGATGAATAATAATATCAATGATCATGCTGTTAGAGTAATGACTAGAGGAGGTAGAATGACTCAGGAACCACTTTATCCTGAGGGACACCCAAAAAGAATTGAACAAGACTCTCAAAGAGTTGACACTGACGTACCTAGTCCTTCTAAAAAGAAAAAGAAGAAGAAAAATGATAGGACTTTGCATGCCTCTAGTGAACCTGAAGTTGAAAAACCTCCTGATAATGATAATGAAGTCTCTATCTCAAATGCTGAAACTCAATCTGGTAGCGAACACCCACCTTCTGAAAATGAAAAAGACAATGATGAAGTTCATGAAGATACTCAAACAAATAATAAAGAACCAGATAATGATGTTGAGATAGAACCAGCAGTTGATCTTGATAACCCACAAACCAAGAATAAAAGATATGATAAAAGAGACTTTGTTGCTAGAAAACACGGTAAAGAAAGAGAACCGTGGGTTCAAAAACCTAAGCCGTTTCCACCTAAGTCAACCAAAAAGAAAGATGATGAAGAATTTGAACGCTTTGCTGAAATGCTGAGGCCAGTCTTTTTGCTTACTCGCTTAACCGATATCTTAAAAATGCCTCCTTACGCAAAGTACATGAAAGACATCATCACCAATAAGAGAAAAATACCGGAAGCTGAAATTTCCACCATGCTTGCTAATTATAATTTCAAGGATGGAGTACCTAAAAAACTTGAAGATCCGGGAATACCAACTATACCTTGCTCCATCAAAAGAAATTATGTAAAAACTGCTTTATGTGATTTCGGACCTGGTGTTAGTGTTATGCCTTTCTCTTTATATAAAAGACTTGATTTGAATAAACTCACACCTAGTGAAATATCTTTGCAAATGGCTTATAAATCAACTGCCATACCTATCGGTATTTGTGAGGATGTGCCCGTTGTTGTTGCTAATGTTACTATCTTGACTGACTTTGTTATACTTGAGATGCCCGAGGATGACAACATGTCGATTATCCTCGGTAGACCCTTCTTGAATACTGCAGGGGCTGTTATTGATTGCAATAAAAGCAAGGTCACTTTTCATATCAATGGTAATGAGCATATGGTGCACTTTTCGAAGAAACAATTCCAAGTGAATGGTATTAATGTTATTGAAAAATCTCTGACAATCACTATTGGAAGTTTTCAACTTCCTCTACCTACTGCCAAAAAGAAATACGAAATGCTTATTGTTGGGGGCATTCACATCCCCATTGAGGTAACTTAGTGTTTTACGAAAGTTCTTCGATTTCATGCTAATCGGAAGTGGTTGTTAATAAGACTTGATCAACCTTATTAATAAATCATTTTTGAGAGGTATGAAGTTGATGAATTTAGTGAGCACTACCTTCTGTCCCTACCATTTGTTTTTTGTTTTTATTAGTTAAATAAAATAAAATGCCATGCCTTGCCTATTTCCTGAGTTTTCCATGCAATAAAAAAATGACCCAAAAATAAAAGTTCTCAGAATGCTCTGAAAATTTAATACGATTTTTTTCTGAATATTTAAGAATTTTTGGTGCAGCAAGGTATAAAAGATTACTAAAACGTAAAACAAAGTAAAAACAAATAAATTGCAGCAAGGTATTTTTGGGGTTTTTTGGTTTACAGATCTGAAAATATATGATGGAAAATAGACCCGGGGGCCATAGGTTTCACTAGAGGCTTCTCTCTTGAAAGACGGTGAGTGAACAAATTACTGTCGAGCAATTGATAGAAAAGTGCAAAGTTATGACGATATTCAAGGCAATGATTATGAATATAGGCATAACGTTCGTGTCAAGTAGACCGAAACGATTCTGCATCTACTACTATTACTCCACACATCGATCGACTCCTGCTGCATCTAGAGTATTAAGTTCATAAGAACAGAGCAATGCTTTAAGTAAGATGACATGATGTAGAGGTATAAACACAAGCAATATGATGAAAACCCCATCTTTTTACCCTTGATGGCAACAATACAATACGTGCCTTGCTACCCCTACTATGTCACTGGGTGAGGACACCGCAAGATTGAACCCAAAACTAAGCACCTGTCCCATTGCAAGAAAAACTAATCTAGTTGACCAAGCCAAACCGATAATTCGAAGAGAAATAAAAAGATATTAAATCATGCATAAAAGATTTCAGAGAAGACTCAAATAATATTCATAGATAGTCTGATCATAAATCCACAATTCATCAGCTCTCGACAAACGCACCGTAAAAGAATATTACATCGGGTAGATCTCCAAGAACAACGAGGAGAACATTGTATTGAAGATCAAAGAGAGAGAAGAAGCCATCTAGCTACTAGATATGGACCCGTAGGTCTGTGGTAAACTACTCATGCTTCATCGGAAGGGCAGCAAGGTTGATGTAGAGGCCCTCCATGATCGAACCCCCCTCTGTCATGGTGCCGGAAAAGGCCCTAAGATGGGATCTCATGAGAACAGAGGCTTGCGGCAGCGGAAAAGTATTTTGGTGGACGCTTCTGGTCATTTGGGAATATTTGGGAATTTATAGCGCAAGAATTAGAGTTGGAGGACTCCCGAGGGGCCCACAAGCCAAGGAGGCGCGCCCCCCTAGGGCGCGGCCTCATGGCTTGTGGTGCCCTCGGGACTCTTTTGGCCCCCTCTCCAAGCTCCGTGGATGTCTTCTGGTCCAAGAAAAATCATCGTAAAGTTTTATTCTGTTTGGACTCCATTTGATATTCCTTTTCTGTAAAACTCAAAAACAAGGAAAAAAATAAAACTGGCACTGGGCTCTAGGTTAATAAGTTAGTCCCAAAAATAATATAAAATAGCATATTAATGCATATGAAACATCCAAAACAGATAATATAATAGCATAGAACAATAAAAAATTATAGATACGTTGGAGACATATCAACCACCATGCTCAAAAAGATATAAGTGAAGTACTAGAGCAATTCCCTAGCTCAAAAAAACTTAAGTGAAGCACATGGAGCAATTCTAACAAATCATAATATCATTATGGCTCTCTCAAATAGGTGTGTCCATCAAGGATGATTGTTACAAACTAAAAAGCAAAACAAGCAAAGAGTCATATAATACAAGACGCTCCAAGCAAAACTCATGATATTTGACGAATAAAAATATAGCTCCATGTAAAATTATCGACGGTCGTTAGAAGAAAGAGGGGATGCCTTCTGGGGCATCCCCAAGCTTAGTTGGTTGGGAGTCCCTGAATATTACCTTGGGGTACCTCGGGCATCCCCAAGCTTAGGCTCTTGCCACTCCTTATTCCTTCATCCATCGTTATCTTACCCAAAACTTGAAAACTTCAATCACACAAAACTTAACAAACCTTTGTGAGATCCGTTAGTATAAGAAAACAATTCACTACTTTAAATACTGTTGCAACCCATTCATATTTTGTTATTGCATCATACCTACTATATTCTAACTTTACCATGGCTTATACCCCCCGATACAATCCATAGATTCATCCAAATAAGCACACAATGCAAAGAAAACAGAATCTGTCAAAAATGGAACAGTCTGTAGAAAACTGAATTAATCTCATACTTCTGTAACTCCAAAAATCCTGAAAACTTAGGACAACATGGGAAATTTGGATATAAATCGTGTGTAAACAATTCATAATTTTTCCATGCTCCAACAAATTTTAACAATTCTGCTACTGGACGCAAAACCTTCTGTTTTCCAACAGGATCAAATCAATTATCAACCAACATAATCCTAAAGGCTTTACTTGGCACAAACACTAATTAAAACATAAAACACAATTATAATAGTAGCATAAATGCATATTTATTAAAAAATAGAAAATAAACAAAAATTCTAAGGATAACTATTGAGTTGCCTCCCAACAAGCGCTATTGTTTTACGCCCCTAGCTAGGCATAATGCATAGATTCAAGTGCTGTCTTCTTTGGTTTTCGCTCCATAGGTTGCCCTCATGATTGACTCATATGGTGGATTAATTCTAGTTCTAGGGAAGTGTTCCATACCCTTTCTTAGGGGAAACTGAAATTTAATATTCGCTTCTTTCATATCAATCACGACACCTATAGTTTGTAAAAACGGTCTACAAAGTATTATGGGACAAGACGGATTGCAATCAATATCAAGCACAATAAAATCTATGGGCACATAATTCTATTTGCAAGAATAAGAATATCATTAATTCTTCCCAAAGGCTTTTTAATAGTCGAATCTGCAAGTGCAAATTAAGAGAACATTCCTCCATGTTGGTAAAACCTAGCACATCACATAGAGATTTCGGAATTGTGGAAACACTAGCACCCAAATCACATAAAGCATTGCACTCATAATTTTTGATCTTGACATAATGGTGGGTTCCCATTCATCATATAATTTTCTAGGAATTGACATCTCTAATTCTAGCTTTTCTTCTAAAGCTTTCATCATTGCTTCTACAATATGTTTAGTAAAAGCTTTATTTTGTTAATATGCATTGGGTGAATTTAGCATGGATTGCAACAAACAAATACACTAAATCAAAGAACAACTATCATAATTAAAATATTTGTAATCCAAAAGAGTGGGCACATCACTAGTTAAAGTTTTTACCACTCCAAACCCACTTCTATCAATTTTTTCAACAAGATTTTCACCCTCCGAATTATGAGGATGCCTTCTAGCTAAAGTTGACTCTTCTTTAGTCCTCTTATCATCAATTTCAATATTACTAAACAAGGAATCAATAGAATAAACACCAATCATCTTACCATCTTCATCATTACTACGAAAAAAATCAGGCGGAATCACTTTTTCTACAAACTCCCTTTTAGCTCTTAGCATAGCGATTCTTTTCTTTCTTTCATCCATCATTACATATAGAGCTTTAATTGATTCATTAACATCAACCTTGGTGTCGTGGTTGAAGGCGGCCACCTATGGGGCCATTAGCCCCTTGTGGTTCGGCGGGGGGGAGATCACATTGCACAAAGAGCGGAGACCATGAAATAGCACGGCAGTCATGAAGCTGGTGGTTTTTACCCAGGTTCAAGCTGCTGAGAAGCGTAAAAACCTACTCCTGCTTTGGTGGATTGATGGAGGGACCGTGAAGAACATGCGGTGCTCAAGCCCGGCAAGGTCGCCTTGGGGAGAGCAGCTACGCGCGTATGAGTACACGAGGGTCCGAATCCTTTCTAAGGTTGCCACGGTCATCCTTTTATAGGCTAAGGGCTTACCACAATGGCAAAATGGTCATTATCAAGTGATTAGATAGCTAACAGTGCTATCATACCTAACTCTGGCAGTTAGGACAAAGTGCATTAAATGCACTCCTAGGTGTCACGCTGTGGATGCAGCCCGACAGGCCTGCTGCGCCGCTTAGTCATCTTCCACCTGTCTGCTTGACACGCCTCTGGACGGGTGTCAGATAGGGGTGATCTTCCTTCTAAATGGCTTCCACGTGCTAAATGACAGCCACTTAGCTATCTGGGGGCTCGACACCGCACCGATGGATGACTTGCGTTGCGATGCGGAGGAGCAGTGGAGTCTTGGCGGGGATGTAGGCTTTCAGCGGCCCCGGCAAGCCTGCCGAGGAAATCTTGGGACTTGTCTTCGGGGTGGCCTCGACCTGACCAGGCTCGCCTGCCCGGTAAGGGAGGCTTTCCCTTAGTGATATCTTGTTCTCTTAGCTTGTCTTGGTCTTCTTGATCCGTCCTTTGATTCCTCAAAGGGCTATCTCTCTGGCTTGGTTTTGTCTTGAATGCTTGGTGCTACCGGCTTGGAGGCCTACTGTCCGTGCACAAGTCAGGGGAAACATACACCCCTATTTCTGTACGCCGACCTAAGCCCCCGGGCCTGAGCCATACGTGTCGCCGGGCACGTTGAGTTAGAGTCCAAACTGTGCACGGACATGTGTCGAGGAGGTGCTGCGCGTGCAGCGGTTATGATGACCAGCCAAATAAACGTCCACTCCACATAATTGTCGTAGGTCGTGGGGTCGTGAGACTGTAGCAGTTAATGTAAAATGGTAACTTCCTGAGAGAAAGTAGCGAAGAGCCACACCCCCCCCCACGTTCGTTCCTCATAAAAGAGAAAAAGCGAAAGGGCACTGCTCATTCGCATCCGCTTCACCCTCCATCATCTTCCTCCTCAAGCCAGGTGATCGCTTCCGCGCCCACACTCGCCTCCATTCTCCCATCTAGTCTTCCCCCCTCCACACGGCCCTGAAGGATGGGGAAGAAAGCCGCCGGAAGAGAGAAGCGGGCGACCACCACAAAGGAAGCCGCGGTGAAGGGGAAGAAGAAGAAAGCGGTGGGAAGATGTAGTGTTCTTCCCGTCGACCTTGAATAGAAGCACCTTGGTCATGAGGTACGCGTATATGTGGGGGAGGGAAGTCCCGAAGGGGCACGGTGCACCCGCGGTTTTGGCGGGGGGGAAAGAGGACCCACCAAATTCATACCGCTTTTTCTACGCGTATTTCCTTTGCGGCCTTAGCCCCCCTTTCTCGGATTTCTTCGAGGCGATGATGGTAGTGTATGGATTCCACCCTTTGGATTTCACGCCAGATACAATGGCGTGCATGGCGATTTTCGCCCATCTGTGCGAGAACTTTGTCGGAGTTGCCCCCAACGTGGATCTGTTCAGGCACTTCTTCATCCCGTGAGTTGAAAACAAGGCCCACCGCTCAGGGAATATAAGCTGGATCCCCCGAGGAAAGAAGGAATTTTGGGATTACCTTCCCAGTCAGCAGCGCGGCCAATGGGAAGAATGGGGGGTGGATTGGTGCTGGATTCAGGATGCGGACGCTCCAGAGTACTGCCGGGCACAGACAGAGTGTGTCGTGCGCGGCAGCGATTGGGGGGAGCCAGGCCTTACTGACAACAGGCTTCGCCCGGCGCTGAACAGGATCGCCCGCTTCAAATCTGCCGGGCTAACCATCAAAAAGGTGGGGGCTGACTTCCTTTGACGCTGCATTGCGCCGCTGCAGAAAAGGGATAGGTTTGCCTGGCGGTATGGAGACGCAGGGGAGAGGATGCGCCTATATCCAGGCCTCACCAACAATTTATCGGTTTATGGCCACAGCTGGCTGTGCGAACAGCTGTTCGGTAGCCTCAGGCCATTCAAATTGCCAGCAAGGGTCGTCCCGCTGAACATCAACTCCGCCCTGGACCAGATTTTGAAGTGGATGCCGGACTGTAATGCTTACGGGGTCGTGGCTGATTGGCAACTCCCTGAGCTCGACGCAGAGGTCGAGTGGGTTTCCAATCTGGAAGAAAGGGCTTCTAGAGTGGAGGGCAACATGTTCAAGCACACCTCAACGCTAGAAGCAGAGTTCATCAGGAGGCGGATTGAGGAGGACAAGGCGCTTTGAGCTGCCGGGAAGGCAAGGCCCGGAAGAGCGGAGGAGGAAAAAGAGGAGGAGGCCGAAGACAAAGGCTCTTCCCACTGCAAGAGCGAGGGCATGCCACGGAGGAGGCTGCCAGGGTCAAAGCCATTTACGCCGCGGCATCAGAGGCCCAAGAGGGGGACGAGGCTGAGGAAGTGGAGCAGCCCAAAGAGGAGTGGCTCACAGCGGGCCCTCAAGCCCCAAAACCAGACATAGAATAGCGCCCTCGCAGGCGGGCCAGCTGGGGAATAGCGGCCCCTGTTCCCGCGCCCGTCACCAAGAGGGTGAAGAAGGCCGCCTCTAAGGACGATGGGCTGAACGTGGTGCGCCGCCATTCTTCTCACCTTTCTGAAGCAAAGACCCCTCCCACCAAGCGGTGAGGGGTCATAGGAGTCGATGCCAGCTCCGAATCAAGCTCGAGCTCCTCGCACAGCTCATCCTCGCCGGAGCCCCCAGCTCCTCAAAATGGCTCAAAGTTGCCGGAAGCACTGCTCCTCCGACCTTGAAGAGGAGTAGAGCGACCCCACCGCCCATGGAGTTCGCGCTGGGCTCCATGCTCATTGATTCAGAGTGAGAAAACACTATCTTTTCTTGTTGAAGCGTCATGCACTTGCTGGTTTGCTGATCCCATCTTGTTTGTTGTCCTTCACAAAGATGAGGAGGAAACCCTCATCCACCGGGCCAAGTGATCCAAGCAAGTGGAGTCGTAGGGGCCTTCGGAGGGCACGGGCTTGGCGGGAGGTAGCACGAATGATCCAGTGGCAAGCCCCCGGCATAAAGGTATGGGACAGGCCTTCCCCGCCAGCGAAGGCATGGCAGAGTGAGTCCCATCTTCTGCCAAGGGAAAAGAAGAGCTCGTCCAGAGCGAGGCTCCCTAGGAGGGGCTCACCCTGCCCGATGCCCAAGCCAATAAATCCCCGGCAAGGGCCTCCACGGAAGGATCGGCCCATGCTGATGTTGTGGCTAACAAGGAAGGGGGCGGGGGTCATGCCCCGGCAACTGGTGTCACCGGGGAAACTGATGTCCTCCCACGACAAACATCTTCGGGTGATTCGCTTGCTCTTTATTCTCTGTTGCTTGCTTTATTTTTGCTTCAAGTCTCTGGTTTTCTGATGCATATTATTTCCTTGCCATTGCTTGCTGATCTTGCTTGCAGCCCCATTGGCCAAGGAACCAGAGCTGCTGGAGGAAGTGGACATCATTGGCAAGGATGCTACTAAAGAGGCCGCCAAGATTGCTGCCGCGGAGGGCCAGGACCATACTACCGGGGATATCCAGGAGGTCCCAAAGGAGGCAGAGAAGATCCCCGGTAGTGTGCCAGGATTGGAGGGGGCGGTCGAAGAGAAAATTCCCCTCCAAACTATGAGTCCTCCTCCCCAGTTTGGCACCTCGACCGCGGCCCTGCAGCCATCTTCGAGCAACTTGGTGTTGGTTCTTGCCCAACCTGGACTTGGAGCCCCCAGCTCATCCGCGACAGTAAGCGCACACCTCGATGAAGAGATCCTGCGCATCATGGCACCACTATCCCAACAAGCTGAAGAGGCTGATGACTCAGTTAGTGTAGTCTTGGACCTGTCTTTCCTAGAGTCCGTGGCAACCGGCATCAAGGAGATGCAAAATAGGTACAGCCAGAAGTGGCAGGCACTCAAGGAGCAACACAACTCTGACAATGTCATGGATCAAAAACTAAGGGACAAGGGTAGTGAACTGCGCGAGTGGCACGGCAAGCAGTTCCAAATCCTTCTGCGGCAATAGGAGGTAATAACTATGGTGAAAGAGGATGTTGCTGCCCGGGAAATCCGTTTGGCGGAGCGCGAAGCGCTTCTGGACGCCAAGGAGAAGGACATCTTTTCCTAGGAAGGGAACCTCGAGGCCACTCTCCGCAGTAAGGATGAAGAACTGGGGGCCCTTGTCTAGCAGTGTGCCAAGGATCTGGAGGATAAGCACAAGGCGGCCCTTGACACACTAACCCGTGACTCTGCTGCCCAGCTAAAGAAGATTGTTGATGACCTTGCCGCTGCGTCTGCCGCCAAGTTTGACCTCGGCCAACAGGTGGCTAAACTGATAGAGGAGCTTGCCGGGAGTGCCAAGGAAACTACGGCTCTCAAGGAGGAAGTGCAGAAGGCAGAGATTCTTCTGGAAGAGGTGCAATCGCAGCTTTCATCCAAGAGCCAGGACCTTGACACTGCCAATAGCGTCATTACTGATATGAAGGCACGGCTTGGCATTCTGGAAAGCAGGATTGAGTCTGCCGACGCCCGTGAGAGGCAACTGATGAAGGACCTGGACAATGCAAGAATCCACCGAAAAGATGCAGAGGACAAGCTGGCGAACAAAGTTGGGCAGCACGACCTCTGGATCAAGAATTTGGTGGATATCGCCGAGCGCCTTACTGCCCAGATCGCAGCAATGAAAATGAAGAGCTGGGCTTTCTCTGTGGGCCAACATGAAGTTCCCAGTGTCAAGCTGACACTCTTCTTTGAGTGGTTGATTGAAGGGTTGAAGACGTATGAGGACGAAAGGGACGCATGCTTCGCCCACGAGTCCCGAAAGCTCATCCGCGACGCCCTCTTCATGGTCTTGAGCAATCTCGCCTTCCGTCACCCGGACCTCAACCTTGCCGATGGCTTCAGGGAGTTGCCGGCAGGTGCCGATGTGTCTGCTGCCGAGGAGAGGGCTCGTCCCTTTGCTGACAAGGTTCTCTCCGTCCCCAGGGTCCCAGAAGACCGCCGAGCACAGCCATGAACCATTCTTGTTGCCATGGTGCCCTGTAACAAAACATAATGCATGTCTCGTGTTTAGGCCCCGTACTATATTTGCTTTTGCTCTTGTCGAACTGGTGTTTAATTAAGCTTAAGTGCATGCTATCCCTCTTGTGTTTTTCCCATGGATGTTCATATGGTTATCTTCTTTCTATGTGTTTTGGTTGCCCGCCGGTAGCTTGCTACCACGATTGCTGTGAGGAGTGGGTCCTTAGCATTCAGCTAGCGTAGACATGCCCCGGCAGGTTTTTCCTCAGAAGTCTTTGACGCTACCGCCCACTTCGTTGAGCAGGCTCGAAACAAAGTGGGGGTGCAGGCAAATACAGCAAGGTGCCATCACATGAAAGAATTTACCATACAAATAAAACTTGGGTGTCCGAGGGATCTGCAATTGCAAACTTCAGAGAGAGGGTCGATGAGCCCGTTGACTTAGCTTTTTGTTCACGCTTCCCTCCTTCCTTAGTCGCGGTCGTTCACCATGTCCGCATACCTTGAGAGGACAGCGTTCGCATATCCGCCTCGAGTCTGTAGAATCAATAACAGAAAACATGCGCAAGAGGGAAACTTGGCAGTTTATTAGTTGCGCGTCCACCCCCGGCAAGGGTCGGAGGGGATAATCAAACACTTGCAGGTGACAATGCATGGCGAAAAAGGAAGGGTCGGCTCCTATCTCCTCTTCCTTTTGCCGTTGACAATATCACGGCTGCGGGCATAAGCTCACACTGGCGCAGACAGCCCTGCCGGAGCGTGCTTGCCGGGGCGTCAATCGACGGATTTGCACCAGCGCTTCACTCAGGATTTTCCCTTGGCGGGGTAAATGTTGGACCGAGTTCCGCGTGGGCTTATCGACGTTGAAGATGTCACCCCATGCGTGGCTTGATCATCGACGAGCAAAAGTGGAGGGGGAGGAGGCCATATACCATGCTTTTCGCTTGCCTTAATGATTCTCTTAGATACCGGGTATGCTTGGTGGGAACCTGCCAGGAGGACAGCGTCGCCGCATGCCTCTTATTTCTCCTTTCGATAGGGGCAGCGCGGTGGCCACGCCACCTGAGCGGTTCGGGACCACCGCACCGCCACCTCCTCTCGTTTCCGTCACTGCCGTGGTAGCGGTGGACATGGGCGACAGGGTCCGGGCAAGGCGGAACGAGGGAGCGGCGTCGCCTCTCTCCTCAGGAGCCGCTGATGATGTGAGCACCGACGCTGACACCGGTGTAGCTTGACGCACTGTTCATGACCTTGGGTTCGCGCAAGCGCTGCCCCCTACCTTGCGCACCAAAGATGTCGTGGTAGAACACGGCCACCTATGGGGCCATCAGCCTCTTGTGGTTCTGTGGCGGGGGGGGGGGGAGATCACATTGCACAAAGAGCGGAGACCATGAAACAGCATGGCAGTGATGACGTTGGTGGTTTTTACCCAGGTTCGGGCCGCTGAGAAGCGTAAAACCCTACTCCTGCTTTGGTGGATTGATGAGGGACCATGTAGAACGTGCGGCACTCAAGCCCGACAAGGTCGCCTTGGGGAGAGTAGCTACACGCGTATGGGTACACGAGGGTCTGAATCCTTTCTAAGGTTGCCACGGCCCTCCTTTTATAGGATAAGGGGTTACCACAATGGCAAAACGGTCATTATCCAGTGATTAGATAGCTAATAGTGCTATCATACCTAACTCCGGTAGTTAGGACAAAGTGCATTAAATGCACTGCTAGGTGTCACGCTGTGGATGCAGCCCGGCAGGCCTACCGCGTCGCTTAGTCATCTTCCACCTGTCTGCTTGACACACCTCTGGACGGGTGTCATTTAGGGGTGATCTTCCTTCTAAATGGCTGCCACGTGCCAAATGACAGCCACTTAGCTATCTGGGGGCTCGACACCGCACCGATGGATGACTTGCGTTGCTATGCAGTGGAGCGGCGGAGTCTTGGCGGGGATGTAGGCCGCCAGCGGCCCCGGCAAGCCTGCCGAGGAAATCTTGGGACTTGTCATCGGGGCAGCCTCGACCTGACCAGGCTCACCTGCCCAGTAAGGGAGGTTTCCCTTAGTGATATCTTGTTCTCTTGGCTTGTCTTGGTCTTCTTGATCTGCCCTTTGATTCTTCAAAGGGCTATCTCTCTGGCTTAGTTTTGTCTTGAATGCTTGGTGTTGCCAGGTTGGAGGCCTACTGTCCATCCAGAAGTGAGGGGAAACATACACCCCTGTTTGTGTACCCTGACACTTGGGAGAAAAAAAAATCTTGAGATTTTCTACATCATGTGTAGTTCTATCAATGCTCCTAGACATATCATCAATATTATTCAATTTTTCTTCTATCGTAGTGTTGAAAACTTTTTGAGCATTAATAAATTCTTTAATATTATTCTCAAGATCAGAGGGCATCATATTATTATTATTATTATTATTATTATTATTATTATTATTATAAGAATTACCATAGGAATTTCAATAATTATTAGAGGAATTTCTAGGAAACGGCCTAGGATTAAAATTGCCCCTATAAGCATTATTATTAAAATTGTTTCGCGAGTCAAAATTCACATCTATGGGATCAATATTTTGCTCAATCAAAGTAGACAAAGGCACATCCTTAAGATCAATACGAGCATTTTTACTAGAAACCAAATTCGTAAGTGCATCAACTTTTTCACTCAAAGTACCAATTTCTTCAACAGAATTAACCTTTTTACTAGTACATGCTCTTTCGGTATGCCATTGTGAATAATTTGCCATGATATTATCAAGTAAGTTAGTGGCTTCACACAAAATAATATCCATAAAAGTACCACCTGCGGCGGAATCTAAAAGATTCCTAGAAACAAAATTCAATGCCGCATGAAATTTTTGTATAATCATCCATAAATTTAAACCATGAGTATGACAATTTCTTAGCATTAATTTCATTCTTTCCCAAGATTCCGCAACATGTTCATGCTCAAGTTTCTTAAAATTCATAATTTGGTTCCTAAAGGAAATAATTTTCGCGGGAGGAAAATACTTCATAACAAAAGCATCTTTGCACTTATCCCAAGAATCAATACTATTTCGTGGAAAAGATGAAAACCAAATTTTTGCATGATCCCGTAAAGAGAACGGGAATAATTTTAATTCACAATATCATTGTCCACATCTTTTTTATTTTGCATATCACACAATTCTACGAAAGTGTTTAGATGGGACGCGGCATCCTCATTAGGATTACCGGAAAATTGCTCTTTCATAACAAGATTCAACAAAGCAGCATTAATATCATAAGACTCCGCACTAGCGGCGGGAGGAGCCATAAGAGTACTAATAAAATCATTATTATTAGTATTGCAAAAATCACACAATTTGGTATTTTCTTGAGACATCGTGACTACGCAAACAAGATCACAAGCAAACAAAAGATCAAACAAGAAAAGGCAAACGAAAAAAAATATTTTTTGTATTTTTGTAAAAAAACATTTTAGAAGTGGGGAAGATGAAAACGAGGCAAAAGGCAAATAAAGTAATAGCAAGGAGATGAGAGTTTATGCGTAGGTACTTGATAGATGTTGATGATGTCTCCCCAGCAACGGCGCCAGAAATTCTTCCTAATGCTTGTAATCTGCGTTGGTGTTTCCCCGAAGAGGAGGGGATGATGCAGCACAGCAGAGGTAAGTATTTCCCTGACTTATGAAACCAAGGTTATCAATCCAGTAGGAGAACCAAGCAACACTATGTAATGCACACAAACAACAAATACTCACAACCCAAAGCGTGAAGGGGTTGTCAATCCCTCAACGGTATTGAGATAGATTAAATTGTATAGGTTTTGATAAACAGATCTAAACAAAATACAAAATAAAATAAATAAAATAAAATTGCAGCAAGGTATTTTTGGTTTAATATATGATTGGAAATAGACCTGAGGGCCATAGTTTTCACTAGAGGCTACTCTCAAGAAAATAGCATACGGCGGGTAAACAAATTACTGTTGGGCAATTGATAGAAAAGTAAATAATTATGATGATATCCAAGGCAATGATTATGTATATAGTCATCACGTCCAAGATTAGAAGACCGAAATGATTCTGCATCTACTACTATTACTCCACACATCGACCGCTATCCAGCATGCATCTAGTGTATTAAGTTCATGGAAAAATGGAGTAATGCATTAAGAAAGATGACATGATGTAGACAAGATAAACTCACGTATGAGTGTCATGTCTCTTTCTGTCACTAAGATTGAGCACCGCAAGATTGAACCCATCACAAAGCACCTTGTCCCATGGCAAGATAAATCAATCTAGTTGGCCAAACCAAACAAATAAATCGGAGAAGAAATACGAGGCTATAACAATCATGCATAAAAGAGTTCAGAGAAGACTTAATTAATTTTCATGGATAGATCTGATCATAAACTCACAATTCATCGGATCCCAACAAACACACCGCAAAAAAGAGTTACATCAAATAGATCTCCAAGAACATCAAGGAGAACATTGTATTGAAGATCAAAAAGTGAGAAGAAGACCTGAACTAGAATTCGACTTCTAATAGAGTAGTCATAATCCTACTAGGGCTGTACATGTAAGCATGCCCTTCAACTTATATAAGGAGGGGTAGGGCACGAAAAAAGAGGGAAGAGTTTTAGAGAGATAGACAAGTCAATAGCTCTCGAGATAGAGGTAGCAAATCACCGCCCATGTAATTGAGATCACCATCATCAATATCAATCAAGCAGGATGTAGGCTTTTACCTCCACCGCGAGGGGCCGAAGCTGGGTAAAACTCGCTTCTCTCGATTCCGACCAACCCCATTCAAGCAATCACTTAGCAGCGATGGCCTCATGACTATGTCCTTTTTCGAGGACATCTGCCGTGACAAAACCACGACAGACCTGTAGGTCTGTGGTAAACTACTCACGCATCATCGGAGGGGCAGCAAGGATGATGAAGAACCCCTCTGTGGTTGTCGCCCCCACCGGCAGAGTGCCGGAAAAGGCCTCTAGATTGGATCTCGTGGTCCTGGAACTTGTGGCGGCGGAAAAGGTATTTCATGGACTCCCCTAGGGTTTTGGGATTTTAGAGTATTAATAGTGGCGGAGGTAGGTCAAGGCGCTGCTCGAGCGCTCCACTACCCACCAGGGCATGCCTCGGGCCTCTGGTGTGCCCTAGTGCCTAGTGGGCCCCTCGGGCCTCCTCTCGTGGCCTCCAGAAGCTTCCAAGGTCTCTTCCAGCCAGAAAAAAAATCTCCAAAAAGTTTTGTGGCATTTGGACTTCGTTTGGTATTGATATTTGATACGTCCATTTTGCATCATGTTTTTATATTGATATTTATTGTATTATGGGCTATTATTACACATTACAATACAATTCTTATACCTTTTCTCTCTTATTTTACAATATTTGAATGAAGAGGAAGAATGCCGCCAGCTGGAATTCTGGACAGGAAAGGAGAAAATCTGAGATACCTATTCTGCACAACTCTAAATGTCCTGAAACTTTACGGAGAATTGTTTTGGAATATATAAAAAATATTGGGCGAAGAAAGATGAGAAGGGGACCCACCAGGTGGCCACAAGCCTGGGGACGCGCCCCTTGAGCTTATGGGCCTCCTGGCCAGCCTCCGGTGACAATCTTCCACTATATGAGGGGTTTTGACCTAGAAAAAATCACAAGAAAGCTTTCGGGATGAATCGTCACCGTATCGACGTGGAACCTGGGTAGAAGCAATCTAGGGCTCTAGCGGAGCAATTCTGCCGGGGATACTTCCCTCTGGGAGGGAGGAATCGACGCCACTGTCATCACCGATGATCCTCTGATCATGGGAGGACCAATCTACATCAACATCTTCACCAGCACCATCTCCTCTCAAATCCTAGTTCATCTCTTGTATTTATTCTTTACCTCAAAACCTCAGATTGGTACCTGCGGGTTGCTAGTAGTGTTGATTACTCCTTGTAGTTGATGCTAGTTGGTTTATTTGGTGGAAGATCATACGTTCAGATCCTTAATCATATTCAATACCCCTCAGATTTTGAACATGAACATGCTTTGTGATTAGTTACTTTCGTTCCTGAGGACATGGGAGAAGTCTTGTTATAAGTAATCATGTGAATTTGGTATTCGTTCGATATTTTGATGACATGTATGTTGTGTTTCCTCTAGTGGTGTTATGTGAACGTCTACCACATGGCACTTCACCATGATTTGGGCCTAGGGGAAGGCATTGGGAAGTAATAAGTAGATGATGGGTTGTTAGAGTGACAGAAGCTTAAACCTTAGTTTATGCGTTGCTTCGTAAGGGGCTGATTTGGATCCACATGTTTAATGCTATTGTTAGATTTATCTTAATTCTTCTTTCGTAGTTGCGGATGCTTGTGAGAGGGGTTAATCATAAGTGGGAGGCTTGTCCAAGTAAGGATAACACCCAAGCACCGGTCCACCCACTATCAAACTATCAAAGTAGTGAACGCGAATCATATGAGAATGATGAAAACTAACTCGATGATAATTCCCATGTGTCATCGGGAGCGCATTGCTTTATATAAGAGTTCGTCCAGGCTTGTCCTTTTCTATAAAAAGGATTGGGCCACCTTGCTGCACCTTTGTTACAATTGTACTTGTTACTCATAACGAAATACCTTCCCACCAAACTATCTGTTACCGATAATTTCAGTGCTTGCAGCAAATACCTTGCTGAAAACCGCTTGTCATTTCCCTCTGCTCCTCGTTGGGTCCGACACTCTTACTTATCAAAAGGACTACGATAGATCCCCTATATTTGTGGGTCATCAATATTCTGCAAAGTAAAAAACAAGCAAAAAACAGCAACTGGCACTGGGCACTAAGTTAATAGGTTAGTCCCAAAAATGATATAAATTTGCTAGTAAATGTATATAAACATCCAAGATTGATAATATAATAGCATGGAAGAATCAAAAATTATATATACGGTGGAGACATATCATGGTGATACGATACCGGGGCACCTCCCCCAAGCTTGGCACAAGCCAAGGGGAGCGCCCATACCCGTGTACTCAAGTTTCCTTCTTTGGTTATGTCGGTGATGATGAAGTAGTAGGCTTGTCCTCCATCTTCCACGGCATAGGTTCCCCATCATAAAAGGATGAGCGAGTCTCCGGGGTCCTGAAACTTGCAGCTAAACTCATACCTTTAAATCTTGCCTCATACTCAAAATTTTGGTTTTGAAGATCATAGGTTTGGCCTTGGAGATAGTCGATTTGCTTGTTGAATTCGAAGATGATGTCCCCCATTAACTTGCCATCCACCTTGTGCTCATGTCTGAATTCCGTGATCATGGAGTGGTTGGCGTTGATTCCGCGTTCCACCATCGCTTGGCACTTCAAGATCTCTTTGCTCTACGGCTTCAAGCCTGGCCTCCATGCTTCCAGTCCTCTTGGGCCCTTGAACATCCAGGATGTGAAGCACTCCCTCACGTATCTCAATGGCTTGAGGGTGTTTCATCACCTGTGGAAGGTAAGGGTTGATGACCGTCTCAAAGAACTTGTCCTTGGATGAGCTTGGGGGCGCCATAGTGATCTAGATCTGTCAGAATAATAGCAAGAAACAGGAACAGAAGGTATCTCCGGGAAGTATATATAATGATTTTTTTTCGTGTAGGACAAGTAACATGGAAGAAAAATGGAGTCGGGAAAGTCCACGAGGGGGGCACAAGCCTGGGGGCACCCAGGAGGTGGGTCGCGCCCCTCGAGCTTGCTGCTCCCTCGTGCACTTTTCAGACTATTTCTTATTTTCCTAATTTTTAAATATTCCAAAACAGACAAAAAAAATACTTTTATGGAACTTTTTGAGTTAGTTTACTTACCGTAGCACATACCTACCCCTTTTTGAGGGCTCTGGAGTGTTCCGGAAGGTTTCCCTTATGTGTTCCTCCGGTGTCATAGTTTGGATAATATTAGTTTCAACATTAATGGGCATACCTGAGATATAATGTTTAATTCTTTGCCCATTAACCACCTTCGGACTAGTTCCTTCGGCGTTGTTTATCTTGATAGCTCTGGAATGATAAACTTCTTCAACGATATACCATTCTTCCCATTTAGAGAGAAGCTTTCCTGCAAAGAATCTTAAATGAGAGTTGTACAACGAAACTTGATCTCCTACTTTGAATTCCCGTTTCTAGATTCTTTTATCATGCCATCTTTTAACCTTTTCCTTAAATAACTTAGCATTTTTATAAGCTTGTGTCCTCCATTCATCTAGGGAACTAATATCAAATAACTTCTTTTCACCGGCAAGTTTAAAATCATAGTTAAGTTCTTTAATTGCCCAATATGCTTTATGTTCTAACTCAAGAGGTAAATGACATGCTTTCCCAAAACCATTTTATAAGGGGACATACCCATAGGATTTTTATAAGCGGTTCTGTATGCCCACAATGCATCATCAAGTTTCTTAGACCAATTCTTTCTAGATCTATTGATGGTATTTTGTAAAATGAGCTTTATTTCTCTATTGCTCAATTCAACTTGACCACTAGACTGAGGATGATAAGGTGATGCAATTCTATGGTTGACATCATATTTAGCAAGCAGTTTACGGAAGGCACCATGAATAAAATGTGAACCACCATCAGTCATTAAATATCTAGGGACTCCAAACCTTGGGGAAATAACTTCTTTAAGCATTTTAATAGAAGTGTTGTGATTAGCACTACTAGTTGGAATAGCTTCTACCCACTTAGTAACGCAATCAACAGCAACCAGGGTATGTGTATAACCATTAGAGGAAGGAAAAGGTCCCATATAATCAAATCCCCAAACATCAAATGGTTCAATAACAAGTGAATAATTCATGGGCATTTCCTAATGTCTACTAATATTGCCAATTCTTTGACATTCATCACAAGATAAGATAAACTTACGTGCATCCTTAAAGAGAGTAGGCCAATAAAAACAAGAGTATAATACCTTATGTGCGGTTCTATCTCCAGCATGGTGTCCTCCTTATGCCTCAGAGTGACACTTCTGTAGGATTTGTTCCTATTCATGCTCAGGTACACAACGTCTAATAAGACCATCTAATCCTTCTTTATAAAGGTCTGGGTCATCCCAGAAGTAGTGTCTCAAATCAAAAAAGAACCATTTACTTTGTTGGTATGCGAAACTAGGTGGTATATATTTAGCAACAATGTAAATAGCATAGTCTGCATACCAAGGAGTATTGCGAGAAGCATTTATAACAGCTTATTGTTCTTCAAGAAAACTATGATCAATAGGTAGTGGGTCATCAAGAACATTTTCTGACCTAGACAAGTTATCAGCTACGAGATTCTCAACTCCCTTCCTATTAGTAATATGCCAGTCAAATTCTTGTAGCAAAAGAACCCACCTAATGAGCCTAGGTTTAGCATCTTTCTTCTCCATAAGATATTTAATAGCAGCATGATCGGTCTGAACAATTTATTTAGAATCAACAATGTAAGATCTGAATTTATCACATGCAAACACAACTGCTAAAAATTCTTTCTCGGTAGTAGCATAATATCTTTGAGCACTGTCTAGAGTTTACTAGCATAATGGATAACATTTAATTACTTATCAACTCTTTTGTCCTAGAACAGCGCCAACAACATAATCACTAGCATCACACATAATTTCAAAAGGCAAGTTCCAATCAGGTGGTTGAACAATATATAGGTGCAGAAGTTAAGGCTTTCTTAAGTGTTTCAAAGGCTTCTACGCGATACATCCATTTCGCATCATGTTTTTATGTTGATATTTATTGCATTGTGGGCTGTTATTTCAAATTATGGTACAATACTTATGCCTTTTCTCTCTTATTTTACAAGATTTACATGAAGAGGGAGAATGCCGGCAGCTGGAATTCTGGACCGGAAAGGAGCAAATCTGAGATACCTATTCTGCACAAGTCCAAATTCCTGAAACTTTACGGAGAATTATGTTGGAATATATAAAAAAATATTGGGCGAAGAAAGAACAGAAGGGGACCCACCAGGTGGCCACAAGCCTGGGGGCGCGCCCCTTGAGCTTGTGGGCCCCCTGGCTAGCCTCTGGTGCCCATCTTCTGCTATATGGAGGGTTTTGACCTAGAAAAAATCAGAAGGAAGCTTTCGGGACAAATCGTCGCCGTCTCGAGGTGGAACCTGGGCAGAAGCAATCTAGGGCTCCGGCAGAGTGATTCTGTCGGGAAAACTTCCCTCCGGGAGGGGGAAATCGAAGCCATCGTCATCACAAATGATACTCTCATCGTGGGAGGGTCAATTTTCATCAACATCTTAACCAACACCATCTCCTCTCAAACTCTAGTTCATATTTTGTATTCAATCTTTGCCTCAAAACCATAGATTGGTACCTGTGGGTTGCTAGTAGTGTTGATTACTCTTCGTAGTTGATGCTAGTTGGTTTATTTGGTGGAAGATCATATATTCAGATCCTTAATGATATTTATTACCCCTCTGATCTTGAACATGAGCATGCTTTGTGAGTAGTTACATTTGTTCCTGAGGACATGGGAGAAGTCTTGTTATAAGTAATCGTGTTAATTTGGTATTCGTTTGATATTTTGATGACATGTATGTTGTCTTTCCTCTAGTGGTGTTATGTGAATGTCGACTACATGACACTTCACCATTAATTGGGCCTAGGGGAAGGCATTGGGAAGTAATAAGTATATGATGGGTTGCTAGAGTGACAGAAGCTTAAACCCTAGTTTATGCGTTGCTTCATAAGGGGCTGATTTGGATCCACATGTTTCATGCTAAGGTTAGATTTATCTTAATTCTTCTTTCGTAGTTGCGGATGCTTGTGAGAGGGGTTAATCATAAGTGGGAGGCTTGTCCAAGTAAGTACAGCACCCAAGCACCAGTCTACCCACATATCAAATTATCAAAGTAGCGAACGCGAATCATATGAGCATGATGAAAACTAACTTGACGATAATTCATATGTGTCCTCGGGAGCGCTTTGCTTTATATAAGAGTTCGTCCAGGCTTGTCCTTTGCTATAAAAAGTATTGGGCCA
The DNA here is from genome assembly GCA_011799875.1 of Thinopyrum elongatum. Classification (NCBI taxonomy): domain Eukaryota; kingdom Viridiplantae; phylum Streptophyta; class Magnoliopsida; order Poales; family Poaceae; genus Thinopyrum; species Thinopyrum elongatum. The sequence goes on along the minus strand of CM022300.1, from coordinate 151,609,247 downwards.
CCTTGCTGCACCTTTGTTACACTTGTTACTTGTTACTGATACGTCTCCAGCGTATCTACTTTTCCTAACGCTTTTGCTCTTGTTTTGGACTCTAATTTGCATGATTTGAATGAAACTAACCCGGACTGACGCTGCTTTCAGCAGAACTACCATGGTGTTGTTTTTATGCAGAAATAAAAGTTCTCAGAATGGAACAAAACTTTTTGGAGAATTTTTTTGGAATAAAAGAAAATTAATGGAGCGAAGATCCACTGGATGGGGGGGGCCTGGGTGAGCACAACCCACCAGGCACGTCCAGGTGGGTTGTGCCCACCTGGTGGCCCCGCAGAACCTGACTCCGACGCTATAAAATCCTATTTTTGGAGAAAAAATCAGGGAGAAAGAATTATCATGTTTCACGATACGGAGCCGCCGCCGCCTCCTGGTCTTCATCGGGAGGCCAGATTTGGAGCCCGTTTGGGGCTCCGGAGAGGGGGATCTTTGATCTTCGTCATCACCAACCCATCTCCATCGCCAAATCCATGATGCTCCCCACCGGGAGTGAGTAATTCCTTCATAGGCTCACTGGTCGGTGAGGAGTTGGATGATATTCATCATGTAATCGAGTTAGTTTTGTTAGGGCTTGATCCCTAGTATCCATTATGTTATGAGATTGATGTTGTTATGACTTTGCCATGCTTAATGCTTGTCAGTTTGGGCCCGTGTGCCGTGATTTCAAATCTGAACCATTTATGTTATCACCATTATATCTATGTTCTAGATCCGATCTTGCAAGTCATATTCACCTATTACGTGTTATGATCCGTAAACCCCGGTGTGACAGTATTCGGGATACTTTCCGGTGATGACCGTAGTTTGAGGAGTTCATGTATTCACTATGTGTTAATGCTTTGTTCCAGTTCTCTATTAAAAGGAGGCCTTAATATCCCTTAGTTTCCTTATGGACCCCGCTGCCACGGGAGGGTAGGATAAAAGATGTCATGCAAGTTCTTTCCATAAGCACGTATGACTATTTACGGAATACATGCCTATTATATTTATGAACTGGAGCTAGGGCCGTATCGCCCTAGGTTATGACTGTTATATGATGAATATCATCCAACGAATTCACCGATCCAATGCCTATGAATTTTCCATATATTGTTCTTGCTAAGTTACTACTGCTGCTGTTACTGTTACACTTGCTACAAAATCATTGCTATCACTATTACTGTTACTATCAACACTGCTATCAAAACTATCATATTTACTGTGCTACTGATCATATTGTTGCAGATAATTAATCTCCGGGTGTGATTGAATTGACAACTCGGCTGCTAATACTTACAAGTATTCTTTGGCTCCCCTTGTGCCGAATCTATAAATTTGGGTTGAATACTCTACCCTCGAAAAATGTTGTGATCCCCTATACTTGTGGGTTATCAAGACCTTTTTCTGGCGCCGTTGCTGGGGAGCATAACTATATTTGTTGAGTCGCTTGGGATTATTATCTATTTATAACTTTGAAGAATCTGAAGGACACCAAGACTAAGATTTTTCCCTCTAAGACGAGGGGAGGTAAGGAACTGCCGTCATACTCTGCACTTGATTCACCTTCTATTTTGAGTAGACTAGCAACACCACCACATGCTATTAATTCTGATATGTCGCAAGTTATTGATGATGCTACCTTCGCTATGAATGCTACTCATGATGATGCTAGTACCTTGCTTGATGATAATATGCCACTATGTGAATTTCTTGACAAACAAATTGCTAGAGCTAAAGATATTAAGGATGCTGAAACTGATAAATTATTGAAACTGATGAAGTACTTGGAACTGAAAATCTTGAAACACCTATTAGGCCTAGCTCTCCTAGACATGAATTGCCTAAGATACTTGAAGGTTATGTTATGGATGAGGAGACAGCTAGAGATTTTCTTGCTTGCAATGATAGAGATGATCTTAAGAAATTACTATGCAAACTGAAAGAAAAATCTTTGAATGCTAGAATGAAATGTGATCCTAAGTTTGCTACCTCACCTATGTTTGTAGATGATAAGGATTATGAATTCTCTATAGACCTAGAGTTAATTACTTTGATTGAATCTGATCCTTTCCATGGCTATGAAACTGAAATTGTTGTGGCACACCTTACTAAACTAAATGATACAGCCACACTATTTGCTCATGATGAGAAGGTTCGCTACTACTATATTCTCAAATTATTTCCGTTCTCATTAAAGGGTGATGCTAAGATATGGTACAATACTCTTGCTCCTGGTTGTGTGCGTAGTCCCCGGGATATGATTTATTACTTCTCTGAAAAATATTTTCCTGCACATAAGAAACAAGCTGCCTTACAGGAAATATTTAATTTTGTGCAAATTGTAGAAGAGAGTCTCCCACAAGCTTGGGGGAGGCTTCTCCAATTGCTTAATGCTTTGCCTGATCATCCTCTTAAGAAAAATGAAATACTTGATATCTTGTATAATGGACTAACCGATGCTTCTAGGGACTTCCTAGATAGTTGTGCTGGTTGTGTTTTCAGGCAACGAACTATTGAGCAAGCTGAGGAATTATTGAATAATATATTGAAAAATTATGATGATTGGACTCTTCCTGAACCACCACCTAAACCCATTCCAAAGAAGAGGGGTATCTTATATCTCAGTCCTGAAGATATGCAAGAGGCAAAGAAAAGTATGAAGGAAAAAGGTACTAAAGCAGAGGATGTTAAGAATTTACCTCCTATTAAAGAAATACATGGACTTGACACACCACCACCAAAGGTGGTAGACATAAAATCTTTGATGAAATTTGATGAAAGTGACAACCCTTATAATATGCATCCTAGTCAATGCCTTTATGAGTTTGAAAACAACATTTGGAAACAAGATCACTTCAATGAAAATGTTATGAAACAATTGAAATGCAACTCCAGTATGATTGCTCGCTTGAGTGACTTGTTATTTAGAATCTCCAATGATGTTAGAGGTGTAGGAAAACATGCCTCTATGGTTCAAACTCAACTAGATCAAGTTGCTAAATCTCAAAGAGAGGTGGTAGATGAAATGAATAATAATATAAATGACTTTGCTGTTAGAGTAGCAACTAGAGGAGGTAAAATGACTAAGGAACCATTTTATCCTGAGGGTCACCCTAAAAGAACTAAACAAGACTCTCAAAGAATTAACCCTGATGCACCTAGTCCTTCTAGAAAGAAGAAGAAAAAGAAAAATGATAGGACTTTGCATGCCTCTAGTGAACTTGAAGTAGACAAACCTCCTTATAATAATAATGATGTTTCAATTTCCGATGCTGAAACTCAATCTGGTAATGAACACTCATCTAGTGATAATGAAAAGGATAATGATGATGTTCATGAAGACACTCAACCAAACAATGTTAAACAACCAGATAATGATGTTGAAATAGAACCAGCTGTTGATCTTGATAACCCACAACCTAAGAATAAAAGGTATGATAAAAGAGACTTTGTTGCTAGAAAGCATGGGAGAGGAAGAGAACCATGGGTTAAAAAACCCATGCCCTTTCTACCTAAATCAACTAAGAAAAAAGATGATGAAGAATTTGAACGCTTTGCTGAAATGCTTAGGCCCGTCTTTTTGCGCACTCGCTTGACTAATATATTAAAGATGGCCCCTTATGCAAAATATATGAAAGACATCATCACTAATAATAGAAAAATACCGGAAGCTGAAATCTCCACCATGCTTGCTAATTGTTATTTTAAGGATGGAGTACCTAAAAAACTTGGAGATCCAGGAATACCAACTATACCTTGCTCCATCAAAAGAAATTATGTTAAAACTGCTTTGTGTGATCTAGGAGATGGTGTCAGTGTTATGCCTTTCTCTTTATATAAAAGACTTGATTTGAATAAACTCAAACCTATTGAAATATTCTTGCAAATGGCTGACAAACCAACTGCCATACCTATCGGTATTTGTGAGGATGTGCCCATTGTTGTTGCAAATGTTACTATCTTAACTGACTTTGTTATACTTGAGATGCCCGAGGTCGACAATATGTCGATTATCCTTGGTAGACCCTTTCTGAATACTGCAGGGGCTGTTATTGATTGCAATAAAAGCAAGGTCACTTTTCATATAAATTGTAATAAACATACGGCGCACTTTCTGAAGAAACAATTCCAAGTGAATGGTATTAATGTAATTGAAAAATCTCCGACACTCACTATTGGAAGTTTTCAAATACCTCTACCTACTGCCAAAAAGAAATATGAAATGCTTATTGTTGGGGACATGCATATCCCCGTTAAGGTAACTTATTGTTTTACGAAAGTTCTTCGGTTTCATGCTAATCGAAGGTGGTTGTTAATAAGACTTGATCGACCTTATTAATGGATCATTTTTGAGAGGTATGAAGTTGATGAAATTAGTAAGCACAATCTTCTGTTCCCAACTTTTATTCTCTGTTTCTCTCAGTTAAATAAAAAAATGCCATGCTTTGTCTGTTTTCTGAATTTCCCGTGCAATAAAAAATGACCCAAAAATAAAAGTTCTTAGAATGCCCTGGAAATTTAATACGATTTTTTCTGAATATTTCTGAATTCTTAGTATAAATAACATCAGAGGGGGTGCACTAGGTCGGCACAACCCACCTGGGCGCGCCAGGAGCCCTAGGCGCGCCCTGGTGGGTTGTGGTCCCCACATGGGCCCCCTCACTTATCTCTTTAGCCCACGTCATCACCTACCTCTAGAAAAAAAATCACCATTGCTCTCTCTCTCTCTCTCTCTCTCTCTCTCGTGTTCTTGCTCTCAAACCCGCGGATTTCAATCTCTTTTCTCGAAGCTCCATTTCCGAAATTGTTTTGGGGTATTGCTACTTGGTATGTGACTCCCCCATTGCTCCAATTAGTTTTTGCTTTAGTGGATTATATTTTAAATAATTATCTACTCTTGGTGGTGCTATAGATGAGCTTGCATGTTGAATTCTTAGAGTTCTAAGTAGTTTGAATGCTCAATATAGCCTCTATGCCTCCTTATGAGTAGTTGTTATCAATCTTGTGAAGTTTTGTTGACAAAAAATTTCAGAATTTTATTCATAGGAATAAGATGAGTTTCTTTAGGAAGTTTGCTTCCAAGAAGAGCTCTAAGGGAGTCATTGGGGAGTCATCAGACAACGATCTCCACACTCGGAGAAGGGCGGAGGTGCAGCCCTGCGAATGGCCGCATAACCCCTTCATGGATGGAGCCGGGATCCGTCAAGAGTTCACACAATTTGCTGCTAATGCTGGTCTCACCGACTTCATCACAGCTGAGTGTGAACAATACCATCTCCTTACAAATTCCTTTGTGCAAAATTTTCATTTTCTGAGTAGGAATAACCCCCTGAGGTGCTGTTTAATTTATATGCTGAAACCCGTCAGATGCCACTCACTGATTTTTGCGATGTATGCTTGATCCCTTCTGACGGGGAAATAAGAGAGCCTAGTCCTGTAGAGTTCGAGGGCTTTTATCGTACTCTGTCAGTGGGAGAAGAGAGAGGCGTGTCGAATGTCACTGCTACTAGTTTGCAGTTTCCTTCTGTGCCTATTTTGCTCTATTTATTGCTAAGTGTTTAAATGCTAGAGAGAAGGTCGGTGCACTCTGTGCTCCGGAGTTCGCCATCTTACGCCGTGCACTATATGGCGATAACACCTATATCCTAGGGGCTATTATTGCACGTCGTGAGCACCTTAATAGAGCCAAGGGCAAAATTCATGGCGGCTGAAGGAGTCCTGGATTAAGGGGTCCTCGGGCGTCCGGGCTACGTAATGTGGGCCGGACTGATGGGCCATGAAGATACAAGACAGAAGGCTCTCTCCCGTGTCTGGATGGGACTCTCCTTGGCGTGGATGGCAAGCTTGGCACTCGGATATGAAGATTCCTTTCTCTGTAACCGACTTTGTACAACCCAAGTCCCCTCCGATGTCTGTATAAACCGGAGGGTTTAGTCCGTAGAGGGCAATCATAATCAGATAGGCTAGACTTCTAGGGTTTTAGCCATTACGATCTCGTGGTAGATCAACTCTTGTAATACTCATATTCATCAAGATCAATCAAGCAGGACGTAGGGTATTACCTCCATAGAGAGGGCCCGAACCTGGGTAAACATCGTGTCCCCCGTCTCCTGTTACCATCGACCTTAGACGCACAGTTTGGGACCCCCTACCCGAGATCCGCCGGTTTTGACACCGACATTGGTGCTTTCATTGAGAGTTCCGCTGTGACGTCGAAGACAGGGTTGATGGCTCGCCTTGTTATCAAGGACAATATCACCGCCGGAGGAGCCCTGGCCTCAGGCCAAACCCTCCGGCTGGGCGGCTTTATCATGACCGCCCGTTCGGATGTTAAGCCGACGATGACTTCTCGGGTCATCGAAAATCGCCTCCGCGTTGACTCCGAATACTCCAAATGGATGGATCCGATGGAGTTGTCGTCTTTAAACGAACTCCTGGATCGCATCGCCGCCTTGGGGGTCGCTACAGACTATGATCGGATTGGGCTTAGACCCGATCAGAGAGAAATCAAATCTCCACCGATCACCCATCAGATAGCGGTGGTAGAGGAGCAAAACAACAACTCTTCCCCCGTGTTGAGGATGAACTATGTTCGGATTTCCGAGCTCGAAGAGCCGGATACCTGTCTGCGGAACGGCGCGCCCTGTCCTCCGAACCTAGAATCGGACGATGGGCTCGTAAAATCAGTCGATATCTCGGAGCCCAACCTATTGAGCTCGGAAGTTTCTCAAACTCCGGATCATAAACCGGGTAGGGTTCAGATTTAAAGCCACCCACCCACCCAGATATACGCGATCTCATGTACGTACGACAGCAGTCTCAGGAAACAGTCCATCACTTTTGTGCCAGATTCCTCCTTGTCAAAGACAATATTGAAGATTGCCGCGACTAAGACGCGATCTCAGTATTCTGCAACAATTGCACGGACGAAGGAATCCTCAAAGCCATCAACCGCCGTCGCGTATCACACTTCGCAGACTTGGCAACCATAGTACGGAAGTACTGCACAATGGAAAGCGCCTGGAAAACTCAGGCAGCTCGTCGGGAAACACTGGTTTCCACCCAACCCCTCGTCCGAGCAAGAAAGATGCACCCCCATGGGGTGCCCGACCCAATAGTAAAGAAATCAAAGCCCATTACGGGGCGCGGAACCGTTCTGGAGGGATGGCTCGATAGGCCATGCAAAATGCATACAACACCGGATACCGTACCAACTCACAGCCTTAGAGCATGTTGGATACTCCGGCAAGTGGCCAAGAGCGGCAAGAATATCCTCACCAAAAACACCTCAGAACAACACCCCCGAGAAGACGACGACCTCAGAGTATTGACGGTCGTCGAGACCTTCGCTTCAAACAATAGGCGCAAAAGGGCACTCCGCAACCTCGCCGAAGTCTGCCAAGTCGCAGCAATAAACCCCTGGAACGATAAGGCCATAACTTTCAACGCCAGTGACGAACCAAAATCCAGGACAGTCCGGGCACCAGCTGCCCTGGTCCTCAGTCCAATCGTGGACGGCTTTCGTCTCACCAAAGTACTCATGGACGGCGGCAGCGGACTAAACCTCATCTATGAGGACACACTCAACAAAATGGAAATAGACAGGAGCCGCATCGAGCAAAGTACCACGACCTTTCGAGAAATCATTCCCAGTCGGGAGGTGCGGTGCGCGGGAAAAATCACATTCGACGTGGTATTCGGCACACCGGAGAATTATCGGTCCGAAGAGATGACCTTCCAAGTGGCCCCTTTCAACAGCGGATATCACGCCCTATTGGGGCGAGATGCATTTACACGCTTCCAAGCTATACCTCATTACGGGTACATGAAGCTCAAGATGCCCGGGCCCAATGGTATTATCACTCTTGCCAGTGATCCAGACATAGCACTCCGTGCCGAGAACAAAACCACATCCCTGGCCCTCGAGGCATTGTCCGAAGCCCTCGCGGCCGAAGAATTAGCCGCACTACGCTCCACGGTGGATAGGGACGACGTAATCCGGGACAAGCGACCCAAATCCACCTCCTTCAAACCAGCAGACGAACTCGTCAAATTTCAGGTCCACCCAACGGACCCCAAGAAGACAGCCTCTATCGGGGCACAGCTGGACCCAACGGTTGACGCCGCATTATGAGCATTCCTACGCGAAAATTGGGATATATTTGCCTGGCACCCTTCTGATATGCCAAGAATCCCATGCAGTTTGGCCGAACACAGCCTCAATATATTGAAGGGATACAAGCCGGTCAAACAAACACTGCGGCGCTTTTTCGAACCCAAACGACAAGCTATGGGGGAGGAGCTGGCCAAGTTAATCGAGGCCGGATTCATCCAAGAAATAAAACATCTGGACTGGCTAGCAAACCTGGTGATGGTACCAAAGAAGGATAAATCCTGGCGCCTATGCGTCGATTTCAAAGACCTCAACAAATCCTGCCCTAAGGATCCCTTCCCCCTCCCCCACATCGATCAGATCATTGATGCTACCGCAGGACATGACTCACTGTGTTTCCTCGATGCATACTTCGGATACCATCAAATCAAAATGAAGGAGTCCGATCAAGCCGCAACGGCATTCATTACCCCATACGGGCCTTTCTGCTTCAACACTATGCCCTTTGGGCTTAAAAACACCGGCGCTACCTACCAACGCATGATTCAAACATGCCTGGAAAAGCAAATCGGCAAGACAGTTGAAGCATACGTGGATGATGTCGTCATTAAGACTAGACACGTCGAATCATTAATAGAAGACTTACGTCTCACATTCGACAACCTCCGTGCATATGACATCAAGCTCAATCCGGAAAAGTGCATTTTTGGCGTTCCCGCTAGAAAGTTGCTGGGCTTCATTGTTTCCAATAGAGGAATTGAGGCAAATCCAGCCAAAATTCGAGCTTTGGCACAATTGGCTACACCAACGGACCTTAAGCAGGTCCAAAAACTGGCCGGATGCGTGGCAGCTTTAAGCCGTTTTATCTCCAGACTTGGAGAAAAAGCATTGCCACTCTATCGCCTTCTCCGACGCACCGACCACTTCGAGTGGACGGATGCAGCAACGGCCGGACTGGAAGAAATAAAGGCTCTTTTAGCAAGCAACCCAATCCTGGCCGCGCCAAACGTCGGCGAACCAATGTTGTTATACATCTCTGCAACACACCAGGTGGTGAGCACAGTGCTCGTCGTTGAACGAGAGGAGGACGGACACAAATTCCCGCTTCAGAAGCCGGTATACTATGTATCCACTGTCCTCACACCATGCAAATCCCGGTACCCTCATTACCAAAAGAGAGCATACGCGGTCTTCATGGCATCCCAGAAGCTACGACACTACTTCCAAGAATGCTCGATCACGGTGGCTTCTGAAGTACCACTCAATGACATAATAAACAACCGCGACGCTACGGGCCGGATTGCCAAATGGGCCATTGAGCTCCTGCCATTCGACATAACATATAAACCGCACCGTGCCATTAAATCCCAAGTATTGGCTGACTTCATCGCCGAATGGACAGAAGCCGAACTCCCTAAAGAGTACGAAACATATTCCAACTGGGTCATGTACTTCGATGGCTCTAAGATGCTAGCTGGTTTGGGAGCAGGCGTCGTCTTAACATCCCCAACGGGAGACACAGTCCAGTACGTACTCCAAATCTTATATACAGACTCCAATAATGCAGCCGAATACGAGGCTTTACTGCATGGTCTTCGGATGGCCGTCTCCATGGGCATACAACGTCTGGAGGTGCGCGGGGATTCAAATCTCGCAATATCCTAAATAAATGGAGACTTTGACGCAAAAGATCCGAAAATGGCGGCCTATCATAACGCCATACTCAAAATATCAGCCCGGTTCGAGGGACTCGAGTTTCATTATGTGGCTCGAGAAAGTAATCAAGCGGCGGATGTCCTTGCTCGCATGGGAGCCAAGCGCGACCCCGTCCTGCCTAACATCTTTCTGGAACGGCTCTTCAAGCCATCCGTGGTGTGGCAGGATGAGAGCGGCAACACTAGCCCGGACCCGATCATGCCCTCTGAGTCCAAGCACATTACCGATATCATCGAGGGCTCAGCCACCGAAGCAACACCATCGGCCCATCTCATAATGGCAGTAATTGCCCTATGGACCGAACCCTTCTTGGCCTACCTTAATAGGCGAGAGCTCCCTGAGGATCCTAACGAGGCTCGCTGCATTGTCCGGTGCTCGAAAGCCTACAAGGTCCATGACGGTGAGCTCTACAAGAAAAGCGCTACCGGAGTCCTTCAAAGATGTATCTCCGAAGAAGAGGGGCGGCAGCTCCTGGCCGAAATCCATGCTGGCCTTGGCGGTCACCACGCCGTGGCTCGGGCCCTTGTGAGTAAGGCTTTCCGTACAGGTTTCTTTTGGCCTATGGCCCGAGCAGATGCACAGGACCTTGTCCAACGTTGTGTCGGATGCCAGCTTTTCGCTAATCAAAGTCATATGCCGCCTACTGCGCTACAAACAATCCCCATTACATGGCCTTTCGCGGTCTGGGGGCTTGATATGGTCGGACCCCTTAAAGGTGGAAGCCACAAGAAAAAATATCTGCTGGTCATGGTAGATAAATTCACTAAGTGGATTGAGGCCAAACCGGTTAAAACGGCCGAAGCCGGACCAGTGATAGACTTTATATCTGGTGTCGTACACCGTTATGGTGTTCCACACAGCATTATCACAGACAATGGCTCCAACTTCACAGCCGACGAGGTGAAAACCTAGTGCGCTAACCTGGGCATCAAGCTCGATTATGCCTCCATTTATCACCCGCAAACAAATGGTCAAGTCGAACGAGCCAATGGTCTTATTATGAGCGGCATTAAGCCCAGACTAGTGCGGTCTTTGAAGGAATCAGATAAGCACTGGGTTGAGGAGCTCGACTCTGTACTCTGGGGGCTGCGAACCACGCCCAACCGCACTACCGGATACACACCATTTTTCATGGTGTACGGCGCAGAGGCCGTGTTGCCCTGCGACATTATGCATGACTCACCACGAGTGCGCATGTATGAAGAGAGAGAGGCCGAGCTTGATCGGCAGGACAGCTTAGACGCCCTGGAGGAGGAGCGCGACGTTGCAAAGGCCCGTTCCGCATTGTATCAACAACAGGCTCACAGATATCAAAGCAGGGAAGTGCGGGCCAAGACTTATAATGTTGGCGAACTCGTTCTACGCTTGCCAGAGAAGAAAAAGGACAAACTCAAGCCCAAATGGGAGGGTCCCCTCATCATTGACGAAGTTCTCACTGGAGGAGCGTACCGACTGCGTCATGCATCAAACAATCTCTTGGAGCCGAACCCATGGAACGCCGCCATACTCCGAAGATTCTACGCCTAGAGCCGGACTCTTTGTTCGTCTTCTTCTCCCTTTTTGTCCATTACCTTTTTTTTACTCTCTTTCATTTTTTTCCTAGCTTTAAGCTCTTGTGCGGCTAAACCGCGCACCTATGACGTACACATCCTTAAATATGTACGTACATAATACCTGAGGGCTTCTTGTACAGAAGCTTATTATTATTATTTTCCGAGCATCAAGCTCACCACATATGTGTCTTTCCTCATATGTACCTTTTCTTCGCCATTATATGCATCGTTATGACTTAAGTTTTGGCCAAGCTGGGTTGCCTGGCTCCTGTGCTTATGCCCTACATTCCCGTTAGTTTGGCTAGGGCATAAAGGGAGCACCTCTGCGATTGTTACTGCAGGGTCATCCGGATGTGTACCTCAGACTGGGTGAAGCCGAAAGCTAGCGTTCTTAAGGGAATATTCGGTCGGCGAACTAAAGATGTTTTTTCACTCATTACACTATGAACCCCCAGATGCTATGTACACTGCGATTTTTTAATCATAGTTCGGACATGAACATTAACGCATGTTCACCCAGGGAATGGAACCCCTAACGGAACTATTCTCTCTGGAAGATGTTTCTTACAATCACATGTAATATAACATAGCTAGCTGGATACAACTTGTCTATTCAAGCAACTATGACCCCTACGCCTGGTTTCCACGCATACCCTGGTCTATATTACCGTGCGGGTATTCGGAAACACTTCGCACCTTCGGGTCCGGAGGTCGAAGCGAAAAGGTCCGCCATGACAATCGTTTTTACAATCCGGCTAGGGACAAATTTGTCAATCACATAGTCACTTAGACTCAAAAACTTCTTCCTCTATGCCGTCCAACAGGCTGTCTAGCTTACAATCCTATTGGGATAATTCGGCGGCTACCTTTACTTGGTCATATACTGAACTAACTGGAATTTCTTTTCCGTCTGATCCTCGAGGTCCGAACCGAGCCATATGATTTGGATCAAGCTTGGTATACCGTGTTTTCACCATGGCCCAGGCCTCTCTCGCACCTTCTCGGCAGGCCGATATCTTCCACAATCGTAAACGCCTCTGTGCTCCTTTGAATAGATGTACAAGTTCCTCCATACTTCTTGGAGGGGAGGCGGATGGCCACAAAGCCTTGGCAACACTCCGCATTGCCTGCCGAGCTCGCTCGTGCATTTGCGACAGGTCTTGTAGCAGATCGCCTGAAGATCCGGACATTTCCTCTTCGGGACGGCCGGTCAGCATACCTGCAGACATAAATCTATCAGTTCCTTTCCTAGCCAAATTACACGGAGGTAAGTTCAAAAGCATACTGAATATGCTGCCTCGTAGCCTCTTATTTTCCTTCACGGAGTCAGCGAGCTGGGCTCGCACATCTTTCAGTTCTTCGCCCAGCAGGGTGTTGGAATCCTGCAGCTTGTTTTTATCCTCCCTGACCCGTGTCAGCACACGTTCGCCCGCGGCCAGTAGCCCTTTGGCTTCTTGTTTATCCGCTGGCGTGATTTCAAGTGCCTCCTTCAGCTGATCTAATGATCCTGCCATGAGATATGCAACACTTTTAGCAATGCTGGTATATGATTATATTTTCTCGATGGAGGGGAACACTACCAGGCGACGCCTCCTTGGATTTCTCCAATTCGGCGGTGGCAGCAGTTAGCTGAGTCCAACACTTTTCCAGTTCTTGAGACAACATGTTGTTCTCCTCTGTAAGCACCTGGTTATACAACGATCCTTAAATCAGTTGTATCAACTGCTTCAAGTCTCGGGGGCTACTGGTATATAATTATCAGGTTTGTACGATGTGAACTTACCCGCATATCTTTCAAATGCTGGTCTGTGGCTCTGGTAAGCCCATCTCGAGCAACTCGGATGTATGCATCAGCCGAGCTGAAGGCATTAAATGCCTCTTTTGTAAAGCCGGGGTCGCAAAGAGCGGCCCTCCAGCGCTGATGATTCATGGTGCTCTCCACTTCTGAGTTTGTGACGGATACATCATCTGAATCCTCTGCCGAAGGACAATCCGGCGTCACTTCCGTATCGGCCCTCGTTTTAATGGCAGGTTCTGAAGCCTGGCTGTTGGGAGCGTGACTTGCAGGACCCCCGGACATAGTCCGGTGAACGCTCTTCCTGATGCGACACAAACAGACAATGTCACAGTTGGATGTGACTGCCAAGGGGCATATTTGCGAAGCCATACCTCTTTGATGACGGCTCGGTCGTGACTTTGTTTGCCTTCCTCTTCGAAGGCTTACCCGATGTAGGCGCCGCTCTCTTTTGAGTCGCCTCTGGCCTAACATGGCGCGCCAAGCGCCTCCCCTTTGGAACACGAGACAGTGAGGTGGGTGAGGCAGAATGAGGAAGCTCTTTCGGAGGAGAGGTCTCCCGATTACTTACGTGTGAGGCAGGAAGGAGGCCGGGATAGTCGGCTATAATGTCCACTTCTGTGCCATCGTAGCTCGCCTGGTAAAATACTCCCCGCTCAAGCTCCACAAATATGTCCGGATCCTCTTCGAATCCGGGGTCAAGATCCCGGTTATGGTCCTCCGGCTATGGAGCAGGGCTGTAGATCCCCGTGACGACCTTTCGCCATTCCTGTTACAAATGGACGGGTTTGTATCAATCAAAAGTGACTCATGGAAAGGATTGAGTATGGTGGTGGGATTAAAACTCACCCAGCTAGGAGGATTGTACATGGAAAATCCCTCTCGGCGTTTAAGACGAATAAATTCCTCTGTCTCCCCGTTGTACAGATCGGCCAATATTTTGGCCAGAGTGGCGGGGGTGTCCATACCTTTCCGGCCGCAGCGTGAGGCGTCATCTTCCCCATTGTAGTGCCACATAGGGAGCCCTCCGAAATGGAGTGGCTGGACACCCCGCACTATGGAGATCGCCATTACCTCGATAATTGATAATCCGGACTGGGCGAGCATCTTTATCTTGCTCATTAATTGATGGATTTCCGCACTATCTTCCTCCTCGAGGCTCCTAGGGCGCCAGCTGTGGCGTTTCTTTGAAGGAGCGCTGGAAAATTTGGGGAGACCCATTCGGATTGGGTCAGGGAGAGCGACGTCCTCAATATAAAACCACTCTGAGGGCCACTCCTCGGATGCCTTCTTCAGTGTGCCGGATAGGTATCAGGTCCCGGCTATGCGCCATACTTTGGCGCCGCCCACCTCGAATATGGATCCCTCTTGGGTACAAGGGACGAGGCAGAATAGTTTTCTCCATAAATCAAAGTGGGCTTCACAGCCTAGGAAAAGCTCGCAAAGGGCAACAAAACCCGCAATGTGCAAGATAGAGGCTGGCGTGAGGTTGTGCAGTTGGAGGCCATAATACTCCAGGAGTCCTCAAAGGAAAGGGTGGATTGGAAACCCAATACCTCTTAGAAAATAAGGAATGAAGCACACCCGTTCCCCCTGGTTGGATTGGGGAAATTTTCCGCCAAATCTTCGCCTGAGAAGGAGGTCAAACCTGCTCAAACAGGGACCAGATCCGCGGGGGGAAGATATCCCTGTGTTTGGAGCTGCACCAGCTGATCATGGGATACAGAACATCTTTCCCAATCGCCTTTTGGGGAGCCGTGGGGGTGGGCGGAAGAACTGGGAGCACTAGCCATGTTGGAATGGTTTCTCCTAGCAAGCTTTGAGGATTTCCCGCTTGGCGTGAAATGGATCTGAAGATCCAATCTCTTTAAATAGATGCCTTTCTTACATGGTCAGGGAGTTATGTGCAAAGATATCCCGACCTCTCGTATTCGCTCGACACATGGAAACTGAAGTCATGAGGGCGTGGAAGCCGATGAGCACGATATTAAATGGAAGGCCGAATACAGCTCCTTGAGTCAGGTACTTTGAAGTTATCGGAGGAGGAGCCCGCCTTGCAATGTCGAAGACAATCTACGCTCCGAACACATCATCATTGAAAGCCTGGTTCGGGGGCTACTGAGGGAGTCCTGGATTAAGGGGTCCTCGGGCGTCCGGGCTACGTAATGTGGGCCGGACTGATGGGCCATGAAGATAGAAGACAGAAGGCTCTCTCCCGTGTCCGGATGGGACTCTCCTTGGCGTGGATGGCAAGCTTGGCGCTCGGATATGAAGATTCCTTTCTCTGTAACCGACTTTGTACAACCCTAGTCCCCTCCAGTGTCTATATAAACCGGAGGGTTTAGTCCGTAGAGGGCAATCATAATCAGATAGGCTAGACTTCTAGGGTTTTAGCCATTACAATCTTGTGGTAGATCAACTCTTGTAATACTCATATTCATCAAGATCAATCAAGCAGGATGTAGGGTATTACCTCCATAGAGAGGGCCCGAACCTGGGTAAACATCGTGTCCCCCGTCTCCTGTTACCATCGACCTTAGACGCATAGTTCGGGACCCCCTACCCGAGATCCGCCGGTTTTGACACCGACAACGGCATTTATGCTACTCGTTTAGCGAGTCACTTTAATCTTCAGATTAGCCAACATGATTATTGTTTACCCAAGGTTTATTTGGATCACCAGGTGATGAAAGATCACCAGTTTACTGATATTGATGATTCTATTAATAATATTCCTTACAACCTAGTTTTCAGTGTGGAAACCCGTGATATTATTCCGTTGCCTGCACCTGCTTTCTTTGATTCTATTGCCAGGGGCGGATACAGGATCATGCCTGAGGATATTATTGCCTACCGGAATGCCCAGGCAGAGGCAGAGGAGGACCCTCAGGAGTGGGACGCTCAGGTGCCCGCTCCACAACACTTCAACGTGGGACCGTATGGCTACTACGAGTGGTGATTACCAAGCTAGGCCAAAAGCCTAAGCTTGGGGGAGTACGTATTTCCACCGACATTACACTCATGTTCACACATTTCATTCTAGTTGTCGGTGTTCACAATTTTTCATTGTATTATCCATGCTAGATTTATTTTCTCGCCTTCTTCTTGTGTGTTTTAAAAACTTTGAGAAAACCCAAAAATATTTCTCATTTCTTTTCGGTTTTTCTTGCTGGTTTAAATTAGTTGTAATGTTAAAAGAAAAGCAAAAGGATTTCCTTGTTCTTCTTTTGGTTGTTGAGAGCTCTCCCGTGTAAATAGTTTCCTTGTTTTTGTTTTTCTCTTTAATTTGCTTTCTTCAAGAAAAACAAAAAACTCCAAAAATGTTTCAGTTTGTTTCTCTGACTTTCTTTTCCTTTTATTGAGTCATACCGAGGAGGAGACGACGATGAAAATGTTGAGTGGCTCTCATATGCATCGATATTGATCTAATAAATACCCCATATTACCTTGTCTTCTCCTTTTTGAATAAAATGTTTGCAGATTCCAGCTTAGTCCACGACACTCTTGCACTATTATTATTTTTGTATCATTCGGCCGTGCAAGTGAAAGGAAATAATGAAAATATTTGATGAACTGGCTGTGGCAGTGTAACACCCCATGTCATTATCCACAGTAATCACTTTTGATAATGACAAGTCAGCATGATTAACAGTGCCAAATCATCATTTGCATCATATTGCATTTCAACTCCAAAGTCAAAATTCAAATTTAAATGAAAGTGGAAAATAAAAGTTGTTCAACAAAGAAACTAAAATTGTCGGTGCACGACACCCATGGGATCCCAAGAGACCCCTTTACGATTCGGCTGGGGGAGAGGTATACGCAAAGAGCAGAACCAGTGATCGACGCGTGAGGTTTTTACCCAGGTTCGGGCCGCTGATCAGCGTAAAACCCTACTCCTGCTTTGTGTTCTTATTGATGTTCTTGAGCCCAGCCTTCAGGAGCGCTCGCAATGAACAGTATGTTCGAAGAGCAGCTACGCATGCAGAATGGGCCAGAAGTTCTCCTCCTCTGTAGCAGTTGCCTTGGGCCTCCTTTTATATGCTCAATGGGGTCTCCACAATGGCAAAATGAACATACACTGAGGTGTAAAGTAGCTACAGGGTATCATACCTAACCCCTGACGGAATAGGACGAACGCATTTAATGCACCGTGAGGTGTCCGTTTAGGTGTCCTCACTTTCTTGTGGATGGAAAAAGGGGCCATCCCATCAGCACCGCTTAAGCTCTCCTCCACTGGCATGCCGCCACGCATCCATGGAAGGAGCCAGAATGTCAGACTCGTTACTGTGCCGAAGCGGTGGCACAGTGGCAGAATCTTGCCGGGCGCCAAGCCTTGCCGGGCGCCAAGCTTTGCTGGGAAGCAAGCCTTGCCGGGCGCCGAGGCTTGCCGGGCTCCACGGGCCATCCCGGCAAGGATCTTGCCGGGGAAGCTGGCCTTCGATTTCCAGCTTTGCTTATCTGCTGATCCTCAGATCTCTGACTTAACGATTTCCTTGATGACTTGAATCGACCTCGAGCTGATCCCGGCAAGCCTTGCCGCAAGGACGGCTACAACTGCCCGTGCACAAGTACGGGGTACTAGTGGCCCAATACTTAGTACACCGACAGGAGCCCCCAGGCATAGGCCATACACGAGTGCGAGGCGTTGTTGGGCTAGGCCCAAACAGTGCACGGGCACGCGTGGCAGGGAATTAACTGCTCGTAAATATCTTGTTTTACTGTGCCCCCCACTATGCGCACGGAGCGCGCGACGTGGGAAGCGTGCCAAAAAGGCTGCAGACTGTCTCGCGCCCATAGAGGCGCATTCATATTGGGGGGTAAACAAGGCGGCCCCGCTCCTTCCCCATAAAAAGGAGAAGTCACGGAGGCGCAAACCTATTCACCCCCCTCTTCTTCCCAATCTGGCCATCGCCATCACCTTCCTTTGCTCGAGCTCAGAGCGAAACCTTTTTCCTCTTCCGCCCGCTGCTCCAGCGCTCGCTCCGCCCCCCAGCTTCCATCTTCACAGTCGCCATGCCGCCCAAGGCCAGCAAAGGCAAGGGCACGGACAAGGAGGCGAAAGCTGAAGTTCCGGAGAGCGACTTGGTGAAGATGCGGAAGAGGCTCGTCATCTTCCCTCCGACGCTCGACGCCGAAACTTTGAAGGGGCGATACCAATGCATGTGGGCGAAGGGAACGCAAGCTCACCCTGCCACACGCGTAATCCCAGGTGCTTGTTCCAAAGGTGGATCGGACAGATACCCCTTCTTCACTGCGTATTTTTATTGCGGGCTCTGTCCACCCTTTTCCGATTTCTTCAACGACATCATGTACACATACGGCTTTCGCCTTCTTGATTTCACGCCGAATGCCGTATTTTGCATGTCTATCTTTGCCCATCTCTGTGAGAATTTCGCTGGCATGATCCCCAATTCTGCTCTTTTCCGCCATTATTTCTATCCTCGAATCCAAAAAGGAGAGGCTCTCTCTAGATCTATTGCCTGGATTCCAAGGGCTTGGAACAAAGAGATATACCCAGATGGAGTTTACCGCGAAAAGTGGGACGAGTGGCGGGCCGAATGGTGCTGGATCCAGGAAGCAGATCCTCATCCTTTTTGTCATCCCTGGCGACAGAAGGTGGTCCGCGGCAAGGATTGGGGCGATCTCGCCACAGAAGACGAGAAGCTCACAATCGCCACTACCAGGATCCTCCGCTTGAAGGCTGCCGGGCTGACAATGGAGATGATCGGCTTCGACTTTCTCCGCCGCCGCATCGCCCCTCTACAGAATAGGGGGAGGCCAGTCTGGGAGTATAAGAACGCAGCAGATGTCATGAGGCTGCGCCCCGGGCTTAACAATAATCTGACCGCTATGCAGCTTGGCGCTCTCCGCCAAAAGTTATTCCAGCGCAAAGACAAGCACCGGCTGCCGGCAAGGATCGTCCCCGTGTGCAACAACTCTACCTTGGGGTCAATCATTGCCTTCTTGCCGATGTTTAACGCCCACGGCCTTGACCCGACCTGGGTCGAGCCAAGCGAGGAAGAAGCGCAGAAGTTCTTTGATAATCTGACGAAGAAGCCTGTCCGGCAAGAGTCAGATATTATCCGCGCCACCACTGATCAGGAGGTAGCCTACATCGCTACCAGGGTGGAGGAAGCGAATCTTGCCGCGGAGGCCGGCAGCGTTGGCTTCACAAAGTGGGAAGCCAGCGACGCAGAGGTGGTAGTGGAGGCAAAACCTGTCAAGGAGAACAAGGTTGCCGGGGAAGAAGGCGGCGCAGTCGCTGAGAACTCATCCGGCGAAGACACGGCCGAAGAGGAGACGCGAGAAGAGCCCTCGCCCCCGAAGAAGACAAAGCGTGTACTTCGGAAAGCCGCATCAGGCGTCCCGGCAAGCCAGCCTACATCGAGCGGCAAATCCCCCGGCAAGAAAGTGGCCGGCAAGACCGGACTGCGGCAGGGGGCCCGTCAACAGCCCGCGCGGCGCGCGAGACCCACACCAGCGACCACCGCCGAAGCGGCAGGAGGGTCTCGTACAACCATGCCGGAGGCTGCCCCGGCGCCTGCCACAGCCAAGCGACCGAGGACCCCTCCTCCGCCTCCCCACTCAGACATCGCAACGGAGGTCGACTTTGACATCTCCGGCTTTAGTCCAGAGCGGGAGGAAGAAGAGTGAGTATCTGCCACAACTTCTACCTTCCAATCTGCATCAATCTTACTGACTTGCTTGTATTGTTTCCGCAGTGACACAGAAACCTTGCTGGAGAGGATGGCGAAGAGGTCAAGGACTTCTACGGGCGACGAGCCCCCGGCAGGCTCCACGAGCGCGCCGGAAACTGTCGTTGTCAGCCCGGAGTCCAGTCCTCAACACAGCCCCCAGCACAGCCCCCAGCGTAAGTTCATCGTCCCTTTTTCTGTTGGATGGTGCCGAGGCTTTCATTCTTGCCGCTGATATCTTTGGGTTCGCAGGAGAAGTACGGCAACAAGGAGAAAATATCCCCATTGTGCCTCCTTCATCGACCGCTCCGCCCACAAGCACATCCCCGGCAAGAGATCCTGCCGACGAGCCCGTCCGGATTGAGGAGGAGCCGACAAGCACGAACTCCGGCAACCCACCCCCGGCAACCGGAGTTGCCGGGAGAGGCGAAGCCACCTCTCGACAGCCCGACGCAGATACTCGATCGCCTCAGAGTGCTTGTTATTCTTTTCCTCTTATCTCTTTATCTTTAGTCACTTCAAATCCAAAAACTCGATCTTATTCTGTCCTCCTCCTTCACCCTTCAGAGTTCCCTGTGATGGAACACATGGACGTCGACGCCATCATCGAGGAGACCGCCAGGGATGCCGCCGCCGAAGCGGACAGGATCACTGCCAGCGAGGCCACCAAGGATGACGTTGCCGGGGCTGGTGATGCTCTTAACGGGGAGGCCGCCAAGACAGCACAAAAGGAAATCGCCGAAGAACCTGCTGAAGAGGGCGACAGGGAGGCTGAGGACCATACTGACAGCATTCCTGCCGCAGGAGCGCCAGTCGCTGCATCGGCCACAGAGCCCCCTGTCACTGGTGAGGCGGCCACTGAAGACCAGCCATCAACATCTGAAGAGCCCTCATCCAGCAAGTATCTCAAGGTTGGCAAAAATCTATTCATCAACTTGCCAGGGACGGCAAGCACCGAGGCACCAGCCGAAGGAGAAATTTTCGAGGAAATTATTGCCGCTGCCAGGCTCGAAGTTGTTGACGATCCCAGCGCTAGCAGCGGCAAGTCTGAAGAGGATCAGCTCCTTCAGGCCATGGACGAGAACTTCCGCAAACTCCAGGCTCTCCATCGTGCCCGAAAAGAGAAGGCGGACTCTAGAATGGCAGCTGTTGAGGCAGCCGAAGTGGATTTTCAAAGGCGCGTCGCACAAATGCAAATCTGGCACGCCGAGGCCCTCCAAGAGCTGGTTGCCGACCGAGAACAAGTGAGCCAGCAATGGAATGAGATCCTCCTGAAGCAATCAGATATGGAGAAGGCACATGATGAAGCTATTCAAAGGATTGCTGCCAAAGATGCTCTCCTAACGGGGCGCCGCGTTGCTCTTGACCCTTACGAAGAAGATCTCACCGCACATGAGCAGGCGCTCGCCGCCAAGCTTTGTAGCAAGGATGAAGACATTGAAAATCTTGTCGCACGGCGGACCCAGGAGCTGGAGCAGAAGCACAAGGAGGCGCTCGAAGCTCTAACTGTCAGTCATGCCGGCAAGCTCAAGGAGGCTGTCGATGCTGCCGAAGCTGCAGAGGCTGCCAAGAACGAGCTGAGCGACAAAGTGAAGAGGCTGGAATCAGATCTTGACGAGCACGACAAGGAGCTCTCGACGCTCAAGGGGGATAGGGAAAAAACCCTCCACTCCTTGGCGGAGATGCAAGTTGCCCTGTCCGACAAGACCAAGCAGCTCTCCTGCGCAGCTGATAGTATTGCGGTTCTGGAGCTGAAGCTGACCACGCTGCAGAAGTCTCTCGAGGCCGGCAAGGCCCATGAGAAGGCTCTACTCAAGGATCTCCAAGGAGAGAGGAACCTGCTCAAGAGCGCCGCCGCTGCCCAGAACGAGTACGAGAAGGGAGTGGAGATTTGGACTGGTCGTCTCATCGCTGCCGCGGAGAAGCTTACCGTAGAACTGTCAACCATGGGCTTGTCGAACTTCAGATATTCTTCCGAGGAAAGAATATCCCCAAGTGCCAGGTTGACGATGTTCTTTGAAAGCATCATCAACGCGTTGAGGACGCTCCAGGCCAGCCGGGCGACCCAACTGGCGAACGAGACTCGCCGGCTTTGCCGGGCCGTCCTTCGCAAGGTGCTCATCAAGGTGGTGCACAGCAATCCCGGCATCGACCTCTCCAGCGCACTCGGCCACCTGCCAAAGGATGCAAATGTTGAGGCGCTTGAAAAGTGCATCGCGCCAATCCTTGAGAAGGTGGACTCCATCAAAAGGATCGAAGGCCAGCGCAGGGATTGAGTGCTTCTCTTTTATTATTGCCGCCATCATCTCATGTAAAAGACAATTATGTCTCAAGTTAGAACTGCGGCAACTCATGGATACAATATAATCTGACTATGTTTAGGCTCATGCTTGCTACTTTCCTTGTCTGATTCCTTTATGTATGGAGTTCATCCTACGCTTACTGAAAAACTTGACGGCGCGCAACCTGCCGCGAGCGCTGGGTGCGGGACTTCAGCAGCCTGCCGGAGGCGCAGCAGCCGGCAAGACTCCTTGGTGTTCTTAGTGCAGCCACTTAAATTGTTGAGCGGACTCGAAACAAAATAAGGGCGCAACTGATTACAACAAAGGTTCCTTCGCGTGCAGATTTTCCATACAAGAATCGGAATCGTCTGAGGAAGCAACTTGGTAACTAAAGAAAAAATTGCTCTAAGTTTTTAGGACTTAGCTTTCTGGCTTTGTTCTTCCTCCGGCAAGCATCGATTCCGAACGTCACCAACTGGTATTCATGTCTCCCTTCCCCCCCGGCAAATGTGCACGCGAGGAATCCTTCTGTCTTTGAGAAAAAGAAAGAAGAGAAAATAAAGGGATGAAACCTTGGCGGCTCGTTAGAACTTACCGGGATCAGGTGCCATACAACATCTTAGACAAACATGCATATATGAATATGAACATGGGAATCAATAAGGGAATGTACAGCACTTAAATTTATTCATCTGTGCTTAGGGTCTGCGCCTAGCTTTGTACAAAGGATCACATGCCTTGCCGGCAAGACTTGTACAAAAAGGTGGTTGCCGGGATCCCCCGGCAACTGTGCCTTATGGGTAGAACTTGCGAAGATGTTCGATATTCTAGGAATTACTCACTGGAACGCCAGCTTCGGTCTCCAGGCGGATAGCGCCAGGCCTGGTGACTCGTACTACCCGATAAGGGCCTTCCCACTTTGGCGTCAACTTGTTTGAATTCTTGGCGGACTAGATCCGTCGAAGAACAAGGTCGCCTTCCTCAAGGCTTCGGGCATGAACTTTGCGGCTATGATAGCGACGCAAAGCTTGCTAGTAGCGTGCAGCTCGCACAGCAGCCTGAAGACGATTCTCCTCAAGGAGCACAGCGTCATCTTGCCGCAGTTGCTCTTGCTCGAGCTCATCATAAGTGAGCACTCGAGGAGATCCGTATATGAGTTCCGTGGGGAGAACTGCTTCCGCTCCATAGACCAGAGCGAAGGGCGTCTGGCCGGTGGCTCGATTTGGTGTCGTTCTGATTGACCAAAGAACCGCGGCAACTCATCAATCCAGCGTCTTCCGCACTTTTTTAGCCTGTCAAAAGTTCTGGTCCTGAGACTGCGCAGCACTTCAGCATTGGCCCTCTCCGCTTGGCCGTTGCTTCTCGGGTGAGCAACAAAGGCAAAACAAATCTTGCCGCCAAGGTCTTGGACGTACTGCATGAAGGTGTGACTTGTGAACTGCGTGCCGTTGTCGGTGATGATTCTGTTAGGCACACCGAAACGGCAAACAATTCCTTTGAAGAACTTGACAGCCGACTGCGCTGTCACCTTCCTCACTGCTTCCACCTCCGGCCACTTTGTGAACTTGTCGATAGCAACGTACAAGTACTCAAAGCCCCTGGTAGCACGGGGAAAGGGGCCCAGTATGTCGAGCCCCCAGACCAAAAATGGCCAGGAGAGAGGGATTGTTTGAAGAGCTTGAGCTGGCTGATGTAATTTCTTCGAATGAAACTGGCACGCTTCACACTTGGTTACTAGTGCAGTCGCATCCTGGAGGGCGGTAGGCCAAAAGAAACCTTGCCGGAATGCTTTTCCGGCAAGCGCTCTTGACCCTATGTGAGAGCCACACATGCCCCCATGTATCTCCGCCAACAGCTCTAGTCCATCCTCCCGAGGAATGCACTTCAATTTCACACCGTTTGGTCTCTTTCTGTACAGGACGTCATCGACAAACTTGTACATAACAGACCGACGGGCTACTCTCTCCGCTTCTTCTTGTTCCTCAGGGAGTTCACCTGTCTGAAGGAAATGGACAATGCGCTGCGCCCATGCTGGAGCCTGGGGCTCGACAACTAGGACTAAAGGCATCTCGTCCGCCGGGGGAACATTTGTCTCGACAGCAAAGGCCTGAGGCCCTGCCGGAGCCTGTTCTTCCCCGGCAGGCGTGTCAATCCCGGCAATTTCCTTGTCGGTGGCTCCGGGGAGCTCTGCCGGGAAGTACTGGCCAGAATTCAACTTTCTTCTCTTTTCTTGCCGCATCGATGGTGCCACGGATGGTTGAGTCAATAGGAGCACAAACGTTCCTGGTTCCACAGGCAACTTGAGGGCAGCACGCTTTGACAGGTCGTCAGCAACACTGTTCTCGTCACGAGGAACGTGCTCCATCTGCAGACCGTCAAAGCGCTCTTCCAATTTCCTCACTTCATCTACGTAGGCCTGCATCAATGGGCTTTGATAGTTCTTCTTGACCTGCCTGACGTCAAGTTGTGAATCGGCTTTGATGACGAGCTTTTTGATACCAAGGTCTGCCGCGATCCTAAGACCGGCAAGCAAACCCTCGTATTCTGCAGTGTTGTTGGTCGAACTCTCCCGGGGAAAATGCATTTCAACTACGTACTTGAGGTGCTCCCCGGTGGGTGCGACAAGCAGCACGCCAGCACCGGCGCCTTGCAGCGAAAAAGCCCTGTCAAAGTACATAACCCATTGCTGATCGATTTCCTTGCCGGGGAGACTTGTTTCTTGAACTTCTTCGTCTGGCGTCGGGGTCCATTCTGCAATGAACTCCGCCAAGGCCCTGCTCTGAATTGTTGAAGTGCTTTCAAACTTAAGACCAAAGCTGGACAGCTCCAACGCCCACTCCACGATCCTGCCGGTTGCCTCCGGATTTTGCAAAATCCGTTGCAACGGAAAGCGAGTGACGACGGTGATCTCATGTGCTTGAAAATAATGGCACAGCTTTCTTGAGGCCATAAGGAGGCCGAAAAGCAACTTCTGCACACCAGAATATCTTGACCTAGCTCCTTGTAAAAGGGAGCTAACAAAATAAACTGGGCGCTGCACCACCTTCTTCTTCTGCACGGGTTCTTCTGTTTGCGCAGATCATGTCTTGCCGGGATCAACCCTTGCCGGGAAAGATCTTGCCGTGTCACTTGGCGGTCCTGCCGCTGATGTTGCTTCCTCATCAGCTTCTCTCTGCGCCACTAGCGCAGCACTAACCACTTGATTTGTTGCCGCCAGATACAGCGGCAACGGTTCATGTGGTTTAGGTGCGACTTGCGTCGGCGGAGAAGAAAGGTATTTCTTCAAATCTTGCAGCGCCGCCTCCGCTTCCGGAGTCCATTTCATTGGACCTGCCTTCTTCAAAATTTTGAAGAAGGGCAGGGCGTGCTCAGCAGATTTGGAAATAAACCTGCTTAGAGCAGCAACACAGCCGGCAAGACGACGCACATCCTTGACGCGTCTCGGCGCTTCAATTTTCTCAATGGCTTTGATCTTGTCGGGGTTCGCTTCGATTCCCCGGCAAGATACAAAGAATCCGAGGAGCTTGCCGGAAGGAACACCGAACATGCACTTCTCAGGATTGAGCTTCAAGTTGATCTTGCGCAAGTTTGCAAATGTTTCTTCTAGGTCTTGAATGAGCGTTGCTTTATCCTTAGTCTTGACCACTATATCATCCATATATGCCTCCATATTTCTATGGAGTTGTGGCTCGAAACCAATCTGGATTGCTCTGGCGAATGTTGAACCAGCACTTTTCAACCCGAAAGGCATCCGTATGAAACAATACGTACCACATGGGGTGATAAAGGCGGTCTTCTCTTCATCTTCCTTTGCCATAAAAATCTGATGATACCCTGAATAGGCATCAAGGAAGGACAGGAGATCACAACCAGCGGTGGCATCCACAATCTGGTCGATGCGCGGCAAGGGAAGAGGATCTTTTGGACAAGCTTTATTGATATCTGTATAATTGATACAAAGCCTCCATTTCCCATTCGCTTTCCGCACTACAACCGGGTTGGCCAACCAGGTTGGATGAAGCACTCCTTTGACCAGTCCTGCCGCCTCCAGCTTCTTAATTTCTTCGGCAATGAATTCTTGCCGCTCCAAGGCCTGTTTCCTCACCTTTTGCTTGACGGGCCGCGCATGAGGATAGATAGCAAGGTGGTGCTCAATCACTTTCCTGGGAACGCCGGGGATGTCAGACGGTTGCCACGCAAACACGTCGACATTCGCCCACAGGAAAGCAACGAGCGCGCTTTCCTATTTGTCATCTAGGGTGGAACTTATGGTAAAAGTTCCACCCATTCCGTCCTCCTTGGCAGGCACCTTCTTGGTTTCCGGCGGGGCGGCCTTGGACTTCTAGTTCTTGCCGGTGGAACTTTCTGGTGCGTCCTCAACGGAAGCGCAGCACTCCGAGGAGGTGCGCTTGCCGGAGTTCGCGCCAAGGTTCTTGCCGGTGCCGGTCTTCTTCTTCCCCCCGGGAGTTCCAGCGGCAGGAGCAGATACCTTGATGACAGGTGCTGCAACTACTTCCCCGGTAAAGTTGGTCGGCACAGATGAGCGCATCATTCTTATCGGAATGGATAGTGATGAGGCTCAACGGCCCGGGCATCTTCAACACGTTATACGCGTAGTGTGATGCCGCCATAAACTTAGCCAGCGCTGGCCGACCAAGGATCCCATTGTATGACATGGGGATCTTGGCGACATTAAACACCACCTTTTCGGTCCTGAAGTTAAACTCGCTGCCAAATGTTACCGGCAGCGTGATCTTGCCCTTAGGCTGGGTTCTTCCTGGATTGACCCCTTGAAACGTACCCGTTTCCTCGAGGTCTTCGTCGGGAATCTGAAGCTTTGTGAGCACATCTGGTGAGATTAAGTTTAGGCCGGCCCCGCCGTCAACTAACATCTTCATCACCTTGTGGTTGCGAATTGTCGGGGAAACCAACAATGGCAAACACCCGACCGCAGTTGTGCGATCAGGGTGATCCTCGGCGTCAAAGATGATAGGCGTGCCGGACCACTTCAGAGGCCTACATGCATCGGGGGATGGCTCTGCCGCATTAACCTCCCGCACCCACTGTTTAAGTTGGCGGTGGGAAGAATGCAGCGAGGCACCTCCATCAATGCACATAGCCTCCGTAGCCTTCTGGAATTCCTACTCACTGGATTCATCATCTTCCTCATCATCATCTCCTTCTTTATCTCGGCCACGAGCGGGCCGATCCTTCTGCTGCTTGGCCTTGCCGCGGCGACCCCCTCGGCCACCGCGTTTCTTGCCGGACCCCTCAGCACCATCTTGGGCCTTCTCCTAGTCTCGCCTCTCGTATTCGGCCCTCTGCTTCTCGGCAAGCTGCTCAACTTGCCGGCAGTTCTGGAGATCGTGGCCCATAGTGCGATGGATCTTGCAATATTGCTTGCCGGAGTTCTCCGGTTTGTCGGCAGCCGCCAAGGCCTGACAAGAAGGGCACCCGGCAAGATCCTTGCCGGGGTCGCCAACCTTGGCCTTCTTGGCAGCGCCAGGGTTGCCGGATTGCTCGACAGCAAGCACGGCCTTGCTCCCACGCTTCCTGTTCCGCCGCCGGCCTTTCCTTGACGGGGCCGCGGCGTCTTCATCTTCGGAGTCGCCTGCCGCACCAACAGCCTCACCGGGGAGTTTCCTTCCCTCTTCAGCTCGAGCGCACTTGTCAGCCAAAGCATAAAGCTCGGCAATACTCCTGACTTTGTTCATCGCCAGCTCTTCCCGCATTCTGCGGTTACGCACGTTCTGGTGGAACGCGCTAATGACAGCGGCAGGATGAACATCAGGAATATTGTATTGCACCCGGCTGAATCTCTGCAGAAACTTGCGCAGGGACTCGCCCTCCTTCTGAGGGATGATGTGCAAATCACTCTCTTGGCCAGGAGCTTGGTGGCCTCCAACAAAGGCGCCAACAAACTGATGGCACAGATCTGACCAGGAAGAAATAGAATCCTCCGGCAGATGCATCAACCACGACCTGACGTTGGGTTTGAGCACCAACGGGAAGTAGTTGGCGAGTATCTTGTCATCTCGGCCTCCGGCAACTTGCACCGCAATGGTGTAGATGCTCAGGAACTCCGAGGGATGGGTCTTGCCGTCATATTTCTCCGGGACCTCCGGCTTGAAGGTTCGGAGATTGGGCCACTGGACTTGCCGCAGCTCACGGGTAAACGCTGGAGGTCCTACCTCGTAAGGCAAGTCTCCTATGTTCCCTGGTGCAGGCTCGTCGACAACCGGCCCCGCGCTTATCAGACTGATAGCGCGCTTCCCGTCGCCACTCGATGGTTGTTCGAGCGTCCTCCTTGCCTCGTTCCTGGAGAACCAGACGCTGATCACGGTGCATCCGTGGATCGGACGACGCCGTGGAAACTTCTTCATGGCGGTTGACTTGCTGAGTTGTCGGCCGCCGCTGACGCCGCGGAGGGGAGTGCACTGTAGTTGCACCACCTCCGGTTTTCTCTGCTCGCGCCGGATCGATGGGTCTCCGCTGAGAGGGCCCTGCCTCTTGCGGTCCATCCTTGTTAGCGAAGCCGATAAGGCTCTGGATAGTAGCTCGCCACTCCTCCATCTTCTCCGGGGCGGGGGGAAAATCGAGGAGCAGCTGTGCACGTGCCAAGGCTTCCGCTGGCGTAGGTGGCGGCGACAAGTGCGAGGTACGTGAGGTGCTCTGACTCCTAACCAAGTTAGAAGGAGAACCGCCACGGTCACGCGACCGCGCACCACCTTCGCCGGCAGCTCGGGTTGCATGCTGGTCCCGCGCATCTTGGGATCTATGCGCAGAAACCTTTTCGTGGGGACGCCCCAAACCACCAGCGCCATGATGTCGCTCATGTCGCACGACCTGAGTAGGTTGCGAGGCTTGCGCCGGCGTGGGAGCTCCAGCAGGCGCCCTTCGATCCCTAGAGTTAGTTGTGCCACCCGTAGGCAACACGGCACCATCTCTAGATCCAGCGGCGCACAAGTTACCACTGCCACTGTGAACGATACCGCTCGCTTGGCATGGGTCACCAGAACGCCGTGGGGGTTCTAGTCCTCTTCCTTCTGCACCCACACCGTCGCCTGTCTGCGAAGGCGCAGGCAAAACGGACCCGGACGGTTGCGCTGTCGCAGCGCTCTTCTTCTTTGGCGCCGATGATGAAGATGATGAAAGAACTAGGGCGCCGTCCACCAGATCAGGTTCACGCAACCTTCAATCCCCCTACCTGGCGCGCCAAAGATGTCGGTGCACGACACCCATGGGATCCCAAGAGACCCCTTTACAATTCGGCGGGGGGAGAGGTATACGCAAAGAACAGAACCAGTGATCGACGCGTGAGGTTTTTACCCAGGTTCGGGCCACTGATCAGCGTAAAACACTACTCCTGCTTTGTGTTCTTATTGATGTTCTTGAACCCAGCCTTCAGGAGCGCTCGCAATGAACAGTAGGTTCGAAGAGCAGCTACGCATGCAGAATGGGCCAGAAGTTCTCCTCCTCTGTAGCAGTTGCCTTGGGCCTCCTTTTATATGATCAAAGGGGTCTCCACAATGGCAAAATGAACATACACTGAGGTGTAAAGTAGCTACAGGGTATCATACCTAACCCCTGACGGATTAGGACGAACGCATTTAATGCACCGTGAGGTGTCCGTTTAGGTGTCCTCACTTTCTTGGGGATGGAAAAAGGGGCCATCCCATCAGCACCGCTTAAGCTCTCCTCCACTGGCATGCCGCCACGCATCCATGGAAGGAGCCAGAATGTCAGACTCGTTACTGTGCCGAAGCAGTGGCACAGTGGCAGAATCTTGCCGGGCGCCGAATCTTGCCGGGCGCCAAGCCTTGCCGGGCGCCAGGGCTTGCCGGGCGCCAAGCTTTGCTGGGAACCAAGCCTTGCCGGGCGCCGAGGCTTGCCGGGCTCCACGGGCCATCCCGGCAAGGATCTTGCAGGAGAAGCAGGCCTTCGATTTCCAGCTTTGCTTATCTGCTGATCCTCAGATCTCTGACTTGACAATTTCCTTGATGACTTGAATCGACCTCGAGCTGATCCCGGCAAGCCTTGCCGCAAGGACGGCTACAACTGCCCGTGCACAAGTACGGGGTACTAGTGGCCCAATACTTAGTACACCGACAAAAATGTTCAATAAATAGCAAATATTCCAGAGGCTATTCTAAAATTGTAATCAACAATTAATAAATTAACTAAGTGACTCTAACAGTAGTAAAACAGAATTGGTTAATACCTTTTTGTTTAAATAAAATCCATATGAAAACATTTGGCCCCAAAACCTTTTTATAACATGGTTGGATATTGCACTGATATTATATGGGCAAGTACCATATTTTACAAAAGTCATTTGGAGTAAAAAACAAAAGACAAAACAGAAAAGAAAAGAAAAACAGAGAAAGAGAAAAGGAGAAAAAGGAAAAGGCCCACTGTGCTGCGCCTCGAGTGCACAGTGCCGGCCCAGCCCACCTGGCGCCGTCCCCAACCTCTCGCACTGCTCCTCGCCCTCGCTGTCGAACGCGCACGCGTGTGCGCGCCGGCCCCTCGTCGTCCCTGATCGACAGAGGCCACCCGCGCGCCGCGGACGCCTATATACGCCCGTCCCCAAACCCGCGGACGAACCCTAGCTACTCCACTCGCCCTCTCCCTCGCTCCGCCATCGCAGCCGAACGCCGCCGCCGCCGCCATGGACGCCGGCTAGCCGCGGCCACAGCCCGCCTCTCGCCTCCGTATCCTGTCCAGCAGCTCCGCACCGACGAGCCCGTCCTCCTCGACCACAAGCCCGAGCCCCGGAAGCTTTGCATCGCCGGCATGCTTCGCCTTCTTCCCCTATGGCCGCCGTCGAACGCCGCCGTCGCCCTTCCCCGAGCCGTCCCCGGGCCTTCTCTGCAACACCGGTGAGCCCCTGCGCCGAATGCGCCCTCCTCTGCCCTCTCTAGCCGCCCGTAGCGCTCGCTCCACCGTAGCCCGATCCCACCACCGCGGACCTCGTCGCCGGCGTCGTTCCGGCGACCTTTTGGTCATTTGCTCGCGCCCGTCTTGCTCGCGCGTGCACGTAGGCCTCGCCCCGCTCTCTGGATTGCCAAACATGCGTCGTAGCTCCGTCTCTGCCGCACGCCCGAACCACCCCGCCGCCGGCAAGCTCCTGGCGCTCAGCTCCAGCCTCCCCAGCACCCCGCACCGCCACCGTTCGACGTGCGACGCCGAGCCGCGTCGAATGCGCCCAACCACAGCCCCTGGGAACCCCTGTGCAAAACCCGAGCCGAGCCCGACGCCGCGTTTTGGTTCGCCGGAGCTGCTCCGGTGCGTCGCCGGCCACTGCTGACCTGGCCTGGGTGGGCCCCGCCCAGTGCCACTGACCCCTGGGCCCCAGTTGACCTGTTGACCAGGTCAACTGCTGACGTGGCCGCCTCTGTCTATGACATGTGGGGCCCTGCCATTTAAACGAATTTAAATAAATAGATAATTAGTTAATTAGTTAATTAAAATCCTAAATAGACACTGACTACTGGGCCCCACCTTATAATTAGTTTAGTTAAATTAAAATTAACCCTGGTTAATTAGCTGGGTCACTGACATGTGGGTCCCACTGGACCCAACTGTCAGGTTTGACTCTGGTCAGCCAGAGTTGACTGGCTGACATTAGCATGATGTCATGCTGACGTCACTTTTCACTGTTCTAGATAATGTTGATTTTAAATAATTAAATAAATTTCAGAAATTAATAAAAACTTTAGAAAATCATATAAAATAAACCGTAACTCCGATGAAAATAATTTATATATGAAAGTTGCTCAGAATTTTGACACGTACCCGAATACGCCCTTCGTATTCCTGTCAGATGCCCCTAGCTAGATGAACATGAAACTTTTGGACCGATTTCAGTAAATGAATAGTGCCCAACTTTAATTAAATAAATCTGAATAAATTCCTAAATTAACTAAATCATTTATTTAGGTAGTAGAACACCCCTGCATACC
Organism: Thinopyrum elongatum; assembly: GCA_011799875.1. Taxonomy (NCBI): domain Eukaryota; kingdom Viridiplantae; phylum Streptophyta; class Magnoliopsida; order Poales; family Poaceae; genus Thinopyrum; species Thinopyrum elongatum. The sequence goes on along the minus strand of CM022300.1, from coordinate 151,577,095 downwards.
ATTTAGGCATGTCATACATACTTTTTGCATTATTGCCGTGAATTTATTGTTTCTCTCCCCCTCCTTCTCTCTCGATAGACGTCAAGACCGACGCCGACGCAGCAGGGTACGACTACGCTACAGACGAGCAGCCCGTTGACGACCCCTCACTCTTGCCAGAGCAACCAGGCAAGCCCCCCCCCCTTGAGCATCCAGATATCGCCCATTCCATTTCTCCTGCTTGCATTAGATTTTGCTACTATTAATGTTTGCTCCTATTCTAATGCATATCCTGCTTTTGTAACCTGTTCATTGTTACCATACCTGCCTATGTTAAACTGCTTAGTATAGGTTGGTAGTGAACCATCAGTGACCCCACCACTTTACCCTTGTTGCCCCTGCTTCATCATCGACTGCTCGATCAACGTGATCGATGACCAGAGACCGACACCTCACTTCACCCCCTTAGTTGTACGACTCTGCATATCTACTCTCGAGTGCCGAGGGTGATATCTCGTAACGCACTCCTGATGAATTCTCTGTAGTGTAGCTGCTTGGTCGTGGTCATCGAGGGTGATTCCTCTTTCTCCAATTTCGATACGACTCTGTCGTGAAACCCCTCAGTGTGAACCTCGAGGGTGATGCCTCATATGTTCACCCTTATGTTTTCATCGAGTGGAATCCACCGAGGGTGATTCCTCGGGTTTCCCCCTGGATGTTATGACCACATGGTTACTTTGACCATTGTTACAGGCGGGTCGACCCTGATGGGTACCCGCAGGGGATCTATGATGTCGGGTGTGCCGGAGCTTCAGAAACTCTGATTGTCTCCCGTTATACTAAATGAGCCTATTGGATTTGGGTGTGTGATCTGAGTGGGTCGACGTGCCCTATACGCACTACCACCATGCGGGATAAAGGTTATGGGGCCCTCTGCGATGTACGTTTCTCCCAAAAGCTCATCAGACGTTACAGTTCACCGTGCGGGCTGATTGTCGGGATTGGGCTGGATACTTCACTGACGAGTTCAGTGTCGTGCCTGCACCCCGGCTAGTCTCGCAACGTGCAGGGTGCCCAGGGCGATGGCCCAAGACCTCTGGGTGCATAGGTTAGTCCAGCGTGCTGACCTCTCTGCTGAGCCTAGGTAGGGCACTGCTTCGTGTTGATCTCCCGAGGCTGAGCATTACCCAGCAAGTGTGTCGGTGTACTAAGTATTGGGCCACTAGTACCCCGTACTTGTGCACGGGCAGTTGTAGCCATCCTTGCGGCAAGGCTTGCCGGGATCAGCTCGAGGTTGATTCAAGCCATCAAGGAAATCATCAAGTCAGAGATCTAAGGATCAGCAGATAAGCAGGACTGAAATCCGAAGGCCAGCCTCCCCGGCAAGATCCTTGCCGGGATGGCCTTTGGCGCCCGGCAAGACTTGGCGCCCGGCAAGGCTTGGCGCCCGGCAAGACTAGGCGTCCGGCAAGGCTTGGCGCCCGGCAAGGTTCGGCGCCAGGCGAGATTCTGCCACTGTGCCACCACTTCGGCACAGTAACATGTCTGACATTCTGGGTCCTTCTCTGGATGCGTGGCGACGCGCCAATGGGGGAGAGCTTAAGCGGTGCTGATGGGATGGCCCCTTTTTTCATCCCCAAGAAAGTGAGGATGCCTAAACGGACACCTCACGGTGCATTAAATGCGCTTGTCCTAATCCGTCAGGGGTTAGGTATGATACCCTGTAGCTACTTTACACGTCAATGTATGTACATTTTGCCACTGTGGAGACCCCTTTGAGCATATAAAAGGAGGCCCAAGGCAACTAGTACAGAGGAGGAGAACTTCTGGCCCATTCTGCACGCGTAGCTGCTCTTTGAACGTACTGTTCATTGCGAGCGCTCCTGAAGACTGGGCTCAAGAACATCAATAAGAACACAAAGCAGGAGTAGGGTTTTACGCTGATCAGCGGCCCGAACCTGGGTAAAAACTTCCCGTGTCGATCATTGGTTCTGCTCTTTGGAGCCCCCGGGCCTAGGCCATACACGAGTGCGAGGCGTTGTTGGGCTAGGCCCAAACAGTGCACGGGCACGCGTGTCAGGGAATTAACTACTCGTAAATATCTCGTTTTACTGTGCCCCCCCACTACGCGCACGGAGCGCGCGACGTGGGAAGCGTGCCAAAAAGGCTGCAAACTGTCTCGCGCCCATAGAGGCGCATTCATATTGGGGGATAAACAAGGCGGCCCCGCTCCTTCCCCATAAAAAGGAGAAGTCGCGGAGGCGCAAACCTATTTACCCCCCTCTTCTTCCCAATCTGGCCATTGCCATCACCTTCCTCTTCTCGAGCTCAGAGCGAAAACTTTTTCCTCTTCCGCCCGCTGCTCCCGCGCTCGCTCCGCCCCCTGCTTCCGTCCTCACAGTCGCCATGCCGCCCAAGGCCAACAAAGGCAAGGGCACGGACAAGGAGGCAAAAGCCAAAGTTCCGGAGAGCGAACTGGTGAAGATGCGGAAGAGGCTCGTCGTCTTCCCTCCAACGCTCGACGCCGAAACTTTGAAGGGGCGATACCAATGCATGTGGGTGAAGGGAACGCAAGCTCACCCCGCCACACGCGTAATCCCAGATGCTTGTTCCAAAGGTGGATCGGACAGATACCCCTTCTTCACTGCATATTTCTATTGCGGGCTCTGTCCCCCCTTTTCCGATTTCTTCAACGACATCATGTACACATACGGCTTCCGCATTCTTGATTTCACGCTGAATGCCATATTTTGCATGTCTATCTCTGCCCATCTCTGTGAGAATTTCGCTGGCGTGATCCCCAATTCTGCTCTTTTTCGCCATTATTTCTACCCTCGTATCCAAAAAGGAGAGGCTCTCTCTGGATCTATTGCCTGGATTCCAAGGGCTTGGAACAAAGAGATATACCCAGAGGGAGTTTACCGCGAAAAGTGGGACGAGTGGCGGGCCGAATGGTGCTGGATCCAGGAAGCAGATCCTCATCCTTTTTGTCATCCCCGGCGACAGAAGGTGGTCCGCGGCAAGGATTGGGGCGATCTTGCCGCAGAAGACGAGAAGCTCACAATCGCCACTACCAGGATCCTTCGCTTGAAGGCTGTCGGGCTGACAATGGAGATGATCGGCTTCGACTTTCTCCGCCGCCGCATCGCCCCTCTGCAGAACAGGGGAAGGCCAGCCTGGGAGTACAAGAACGCGGCAGATGTCATGAGGCTGCGCCCCGGGCTGAACAACAATCTGACCGCTATGCAGCTTGGCGCTCTCCGCCAAAAGTTATTTCAGCGCGAGGACAAGCACCGGCTGCCGGCAAGGATTCTCCCCTTGTGCAACAACTCTGCCTTGGGGTCAATCATTACCTTCTTGCCGATGTTCAACGCCCACGGCCTTGACCCGACCTGGGTCGAGCCAAGCGAGGAAGAAGCGCAGAAATTCTTTGACAATTTTGACGGAGAAGCCTGTCCGGCAAGAGTCAGATCTTATCTGCGCCACCACTGATCAGGAGGTAGCCTACATTGCTACCAGAGTGGAGGAGGCGAATCTTGCCGCGGAGGCCGGCAACGTTGGCTTCATAGAGTGGGAAGCCAGCGACGCAGAGGTGGTAGTGGAGGCAAAGCCTGCCGAGGAGAACAAGGTTGCCGGGGAAGAAGGTGGCGCAGTCGCTGAGAGCTCATCCGGCGAAGACACGGCTGAAGAGGAGACACGAGAAGAGCCCTCACCCCCGAAGAAGACAAAGCGTGTCCTTCGGAAAGCTGCATCAGGCATCCCGACAAGCCAGCCTACTTCGAGCGGCGAATCCCCCGGCAAGAAGGCGGCACGCGAGACCCACACCAGCGACCACTGCTGGGGCGGCAGGAGGGTCTCGTACTACCGCACCGGAGACAGCCCCAGCGCCTGCCACAACCAAGCGGCCCAGGACCCCTCCTCCGCCTCCCCACTCAGACAACGCAACGGAGGTCGACTTCAACATCTCCGGCTTTAGTCCAGAGCGAGAGGAAGAAGAGTGAGTGTTTGCCACAGCTTCTACCTTCCAATTTGCATCAATCTTACTGACTTGCTTGTATTGTTTCCGCAGTGATACAGAAACCTTGCTGGAGAGGATGGCGAAGAGGTCAAGGACTTCTACGGGCGACGAGCCCCCGGCGGGCTCCACGAGCGTGCCAGAAACTGTCGTTGTCAGCCCGGAGCCCAGTCCTCAACGCAGCCCCCAGCACAGCCCCCAGCGTAAGTTCATCGTCCCTTTTTCTGCTGACTGGTGCCGAGGTTTTCATTCTTGTCGCTGATATCTTTGGGTTCGCAGGAGAAGGATGGCAACAAGGAGAAGATATCCCCATTGTGCCTCCTTCATCGACCACTCCGCCCATAAGCACATCCCCGGCAAAAGATCCTGCCGACGAGCCCGTCCTGATTGGGGAGGAGCCGACAAGCACGGACTCCGGCAACCCACCCCCGGCAACCGGAGTTGCCGGGTGAAGCGAAGCCACCTCTCGACAGCCCGACGCAGGTACTCGATCGCCTCAGAGTGCTTGTTATTCTTTTCCTCTTATCTCTTTATCTTTAGTCACTTCAAAATCCAAAACTCGATCTTATTCTGTCTTCCTCCTTCACCCTTCAGAGTTTCGTGTGATGGAACATATGGACGTCGACGTCGTCATCGAGGAGACCGCCAGGGATGCCGCCGCCGAAGCGGATAGGATCGCTGCCAGCGAGGCCACCAAGGATGACGTTGCCGGGGCTGGTGATGCTCTTGACGGGGAGGCCACCAAGACAGCACAAGAGGAAATCGCCGAAGAACCTGCTGAAGAGGGCGACAGGGAGGTGGAGGACCACACTGACAGCATTCCTGCCGCAGGAGCGCCAGGCGCTGCACCGGCCACATAGCCCCCTGTCACTGTTGAGGCGGCCACTGAAGACCAGCCATCGACATCTGAAGGCCCCTCATCCAGCAAGTATCTCAAGGTTGGCGAGAATCTATTCATCAACTTGCCAGGGACGGCAAGCACTGAGGCACCAGCCGAAGGAAAAATTTTCGAGGAAATTATTGCCGTTGCCGGGCTCGAAGTCATTGATGATCCCAGCGCTAGCAGCGGCAAGTCTGAAGAGGATCAGCTCCTTCAGGCCATGGGCGAGAACTTCCGCAAACTCCAGGCTCTCCATCGTGCCAGAAAAGAGAAGGCGGACTCCAGAATGGCAGTTGTCGAGGCAGCCGAAGCGGATTTTCAAAGGCGCGTCGCACAAATGCAAATCTGGCATGCCGAGGCCTCCAAGAGCTGTTTGCCGGCCGAGAACAAGTGAGCCAGCAATGGAATGAGATCCTCCTGAAGCAATCAGATATGGAGAAGGCACATGATGAAGCTGTTCAAAGGATTGCTGCCGAAGATGCTCTCCTGACGGGGCGCCGCGTTGCTCTTGATGCTTACGAAGAAGATCTCACCGCACGTGAGCAGGTGCTCGCCGCCAAGCTTCGTAGCAAGGATGAAGACATCGAAAACCTTGTCGCGCGGCGGACCCAGGAGCTGGAGCAGAAACACAAGGAGGCGCTCGAAGTTCTGACTGCAAGTCATGCCGGCAAGCTCAAGGCGGCCGTCGATGCTATCGAAGCTGCAAAGGCCGCCAAGAACGAGCTGAGCGACAAAGTGAAGAGGCTGGAAACAGATCTCGAAGATCACGGCAAGGAGCTCTCGACGCTGAAGGGGGACAGGGAAAAAACCCTCCACTCCTTGGCGGAGATGCAAGTTGCCCTGTCTGACAAGACCAAGCAGCTTTCCTCTGCAGCTGATAGTATTGCGGTTCTGGACCTGAAGCTGACCACGCTGCAGAAGTCTCTCGAGGCCGGCAAGGCCCGTGGGAGGGCTCTACTCAAGGATCTCCAAGGAGAGAGGAACCTACTCAAGAGCGCCGCCGCTGCCCAAAACGAGTACGAGAAGGGAGTGGAGATCTAGGCTGGCCATCTCATCGCCACCGCGGAGAAGCTTACCGCAGAACTGTCAACCATGGGCTTGTCGAACTTCAGATATTCTTCCGAGGAAAGAATATCTCCAAGCTCCAGGTTGACGATGTTCTTTGAAAGCATCATCAACGCGTTGAGGGTGCTCCAATCCAGCCGGGCGACCCAACTGGCGAACGAGACTCGCCGGCTTTGCCGGGCCGTCCTTCGCAAGGTGCTCATCAAGGTGGTGCACAGCAATCCCGGCATCGACCTTTCCAGCGCACTCGGCCATCTGCCAAAGGATGCAAATGTTGAGGCGCTTGAAAAGTGCATCGCGCCAACCCTTGAGAAGGTGGACTCCATCAAAAGGATCGAAGGCCAGCGCAGGGATTGAGTGCTTCCCTTTTATTCTTGCCGCCATCATCTCATTTAAAAGACAATTAAGTCTCAAGTTAGAACCGCGGCAACTCATGGATGCAATATAATTTGACTATGTTTAGGCTCATGCTTGCTACTTTCCTTGTCTGATTCCTTTATGTATGGAATTCATCCTACGCTTACTGAAAAACTTGCCGGCGCGCAACCTGCCGCGAGCGCTGGGTGCGGGACTTCAGCAGCCTGCCGGAGGCGCAGCGGCCGGCAAGACTCCTTGGTGTTCTCAGTGTAGCCACTTAAATCGTTGAGCGGACTCGAAACAAAATAAGGGCGTAACCGATTACAGCAAGGGTTCCTTCGCGTGCAGATTTTCCATACAAGAATCGGAATCGTCCAAGGAAAGAACTTGGTAATTAAAGAAAAACTTGCTCTGAGTTTTTAGGACTTAGCTTTCTGGCTTTGTTCTTCCTCCGGCAAGTATCGATTCCGAACGTCACCAACTGGTATTCACATCTCCCTTCCCCCCGGCAAATGTGCACACGAGGAATCCTTCTGTCTTTGAGAAAAAGAAAGAAGAGAAAATAAAGGGATGAAACCTTGGCGGTTCGTTAGAACTTACCGGGATCAGGTGTCATACAACATCTTAGACAAACTTGCATATATGAATATGAACATGGGAATCAATAAGGGAATGTGTAACACTTAAATTTATTCATCTGTGCTCAGGGTCTGCACCTGGCTTTGTACAAAGGATTATATGCCTTGCCGGCAAGACTTGTACAAAAGGGTGGTTGCCAGGGGCCCTCGGCAACCGCGCCTTATGGGTAGAACTTGCGAAGATGTTCGATATTCCAGGAATTGCTCACTGGAACACCATCTTCGGTCTCCAGGGGGACAGCGCCGGGCCTGGTGACTCGTACTACCCGATAAGGGCCTTCCCACTTCGGCGTCAACTTGTTTGAATTCTTGGCGGACTGAATCCGTCGAAGAACAAGGTCGCCTTCCTCAAGGCTTCGGGCATGAACTTTGCGGCTATGGTAACGGCGCAAAGCTTGCTGGTAGCGTGCAGCTCGCACAGCAGCCTGAAGACGATTCTCCTCAAGGAGCACAGCGTCATCTTGCCGCAGTTGCTCTTGCTCGAGCTCATCATAAGCGAGCACTCGAGGAGATCCGTATATGAGTTCCGTGGGGAGAACTGCTTCCGCTCCGTAGACCAGAGCGAAGGGCGTCTGGCCGGTGGCTCAATTTGGTGTCGTTCTGATTGACCAAAGAACCGCCGGCAACTCATCAATCCAGCGTCTTCCGCACTTTTTCAGCCTGTCAAAAGTTCTGGTCCTGAGACCGCGCAACACTTCAGCATTGGCCCTCTCTGCTTGGCCGTTGCTTCTCGGGTGAGCAACAGAGGCAAAACAAATCTTGCCGCCAAGGTCTTGGATATACTGCATGAAGGTGCGACTTGTGAACTGCGTGCCGTTGTCGGTGATGATCCTATTAGGCACACCGAAACGGCAAACAATTCCTTTGAAGAACTTGACAGCCGACTGCGCTATCACCTTCCTCACTGCTTCCACCTCCGGCCACTTTGTAAACTTGTCGATAGCAACGTACAAGTACTCAAAGCCCCCGGTAGCATGGGGGAAGGGGCCCAGTATGTCGAGCCCCCAGACCGAGAATGGCCAGGAGAGAAGGATTGTTTGAAGAGCTTGAGCTGGCTGATGTAATTTCTTCGAATGAAACTGGCACGCTTCAAACTTGGTTACTAGTCCAGTCCCATCCTGGAGGGCGGTAGGCCAAAAGAAACCTTGCTGGAATGCTTTTTCGGCAAGCGCTCTTGACCCTATGTGGGAACCACATATGCCCCCATGAATCTCTACGAACAGCTGTAGTCCATCCTCCCGAGAAATGCACTTCAATTTCACACCGTTTGGTCTCTTTCTGTACAGGACGTCATCGACGAACTTGTACATAACAGACCGACGGGCTACTCTCTCCGCTTCTTCTTGTTCATCAGGGAGTTCACCTGTCTGAAGGAAATGGACAATGTGCTGTGCCCATGGTGGAGCCTGAGGCTCGACAACTAGGACTAAAGGCATCTCCTCTGCCGGGGGAACATTTGTCTCAACAGCAAGGGCCTGAGGCCCTACCGGAGCCTGTTGTTCCCCGGCAGGCATGTCGATCCCGGCAACTTCCTTGCCGGCGGCTCCGGGGAGCTCTGCCGGGAAGTACTGGCCAGAGGTCAACTTCCTTCTTTTTTCTTGCCGCATCGACGGCGCCACGGATGGTTGAGTCAATTGGAGCACAAAAGTTCCTGGTTCCCCAGGCAACTTGACGGCAGCACGCTTTGACAGGTCGTCAGCGATATTGTTCTCAGCACGAGGAACGTGCTCCATTTGGAGACCGTCAAAGCGCTCTTCCAATTTCCTTACTTCATCCACGTAGGCTTGCATCAATGGACTTTGATAGCTCTTGTTAACCTGCCTGACGACAAGCTGTGAATTGCCTTTGATGACGAGCTTTTTGATACCACGGTCTGCCGTGATCCTGAGACCGGCAAGCAAACCCTCGTATTATGCAGTGTTGTTGGTTGAACTTTCCCGGGGAAAGTGCATTTGTACTACGTACTTGAGGTGCTCCCCGGTGGGTGCGACAAGCAGCACGCCAGCACCGGCGCCTTGCAGCGAAAAAGCCCCGTCAAAGTACATAACCCATTGCTGATCGATTTCCTTGCCGGGGAGAATTGTTTCTTGAACTTCTTCGTCTGGCGTTGGGGTCCATTCTGCAATGAACTCCGCCAAGGCTCTGCTCTGAATTGTCGAAGTGCTTTCAAATTTGAGGCCAAAGCTGGACAATTCCAACGCCCACTCCACAATCCTGCCGGTTGCTTCTGGATTTTGCAAAATCCGTTGCAACGGAAAGCGAGTGACGACGGTGATCTCATGTGCTTGAAAATAATGGCGCAGCTTTCTTGAGGCCATAAGGAGGCCGAAAAGCAGCTTCTGCACCCCAGAATATCTTGATCTAGCCCCTTGTAAAAGAGAACTAACAAAATAAACTAGGCGCTGCACCACCTTCTTCTTCTGCACAAGTTCTTCTATTTGCAGAGATCCTGTCTTGCCAGGATCAACCCTTGCCGGGGAAGATCTTGCCGCATCATCCGGCGGTCCTGCCGCTGGTGTTGCTTCCTCATCAGCTTCTCTCTGCGCCACTAGCGCAGAACTAACCACTTGATTTGTTGCCGCCAGATACAACAACAACGGCTCTTGTGGTTTAGGCGCAACTAGCGTCGGCGGAGAGGAAAGGTATTTCTTCAAATCTTGCAACGCAGCCTCCGCTTCCGGAGTCCATTTCATTGGACCTGTCTTCTTCAAAATTTTGAAGAAGGGCAGGGCACGCTCAGCAGATTTGGAAATAAACCTGCTTAGAGCAGCAACACAGCCGGCAAGACGACGCACATCCTTGACGCGTCTCGGCGCTTCAATTTGCTCAATGGCTTTGATCTTGTCGGGGTTCGCTTCGATTCCCCGGCAAGATACAAAGAATCCGAGGAGCTTGCCGGAAGGAACTCCGAACATGCACTTCTCAGGATTGAGCTTCAAGTTGATCTTGCGCAAGTTTGCAAATGTTTCTTCTAGGTCTTGAATGAGCGTTGCTTTATCCTTAGTCTTGACCACTATATCATCCATATATGCCTCCATATTTCTATGGAGTTGTGGCTCGAAACCAATCTGGATTGCTCTGGCGAATGTTGAACCAGCACTTTTCAACCCGAAAGGCATCCGTATGAAACAATACGTACCACATGGGGTGATAAAGGCGGTCTTCTCTTCATCTTCCTTTGCCATAAAAATCTGATGATACCCTGAATAGGCATCAAGGAAGGACAGGAGATCACAACCAGCGGTGGCATCCACAATCTGGTCGATGCGCGGCAAGGGAAGAGGATCTTTTGGACAAGCTTTATTGATATCTGTATAATTGATACAAAGCCTCCATTTCCCATTCGCTTTCCGCACTACAACCGGGTTGGCCAACCAGGTTGGATGAAGCACTCCTTTGACCAGTCCCGCCGCCTCCAGCTTCTTAATTTCTTCGGCAATGAATTCTTGCCGCTCCAAGGCCTGTTTCCTCACCTTTTGCTTGACGGGCCGCGCATGAGGATAGACAGCAAGGTGGTGCTCAATCACTTTCCTGGGAACACCGGGGATGTCAGACGGTTGCCATGCGAACACGTCGACATTCGCCCGTAGGAAAGCAACGAGCGCGCTTTCCTATTTGTCATCTAGGGCGGAACTTATGGTGAAAGTTCCCCCCGTTCCGTCCTCCCTAGCAGGCACCTTCTTGGTTTCCGGTGGAGCAGCCTTGGATTTCTTTTTCTTGCCGGTGGAACTCTCTGGTACGTCCTCGACGAAAGCGCAGCACTCCGAGGAGGCACGCTTGCCGGAGTTCGCGCCAAGGTTCCTGCCGGTCTTCTTCTTCCCCCCGGGAGTTCCAGTGGCACGAGCAGATGCCTTGACGGCAGGTGCTGCAACTGCTTCCCGGTAAAGTTGATCGGCACAGATGAGCGCGTCCTTCTTATCGGAACGGATAGTAATGACGCTCAACGGCCCGGGCATCTTCAACACATTGTACGCGTAGTGTGATGCCGCCATAAACTTAGCCAGTGCTGGCCGACCAAGGATCCCATTGTATGACATGGGGATCTTGGCGACATCAAACACCACCTTTTCGGTCCTGAAGTTAAACTCGCTGCCGAATGTTACCGGCAGCGTGATCTTGCCCTTAGGCTGGGTTCTTCCCGGATTGACCCCTTGAAACGTACCCGTTTCCTTGAGGTCTTCGTTGGGAATCTGAAGCTTTGTGAGCACGTCTGGTGGGATTAAGTTTAGGCTGGCCCCGCCGTCAACTAACATCTTCGTCACCTTGAGGTTGCGAATTGTTGGGAAACCGACAATGGCAAACACCCGACCGCAGTTGTGCGATCAGGGTGATCCTCGGCGTCAAAGATGATAGGCGTGCTGGACCACTTCAGAGGCCTACACGCATCGGGGGATGGCTCTACCGCATTAACCTCCCGCATCCACTGTTTAAATTGGCGGTGGGAAGAATGCAGCGAGGCACCCCCATCAATGCACATAGCCTCCGTAGCCTTCTGGAATTCCTGCTCACTGGATTCATCATCTTCCTCATCATCATCGCCTTCTTTATCTCAGCCCCGAGCGGGCCGATCCTTCTGCTGCTTGGCCTTGCCGCGGCGACCCCCTCGGCCACCGCATTTCTTGCCGGACCCCTCAGCACCATCTTGGGCCTTCTCTTTGTCTCGCCTCTCGTATTCGGCCCTCTGCTTCTCGGCAAGCTGCTCAACTTGCCGGCAGTTCTGGAGATCGTGGCCCTTAGTGCGATGGATCTTGCAATACTGCTTGCTGGAGTTCTCCGACTTGTCGGCAGCCGCCAAGGCATGACAGGAAGGGCACCCGGCAAGATCCTTGCCGGGGTCACCAACCTTGGCCTTCTTGGCGGCGCCGGGGTTGTCGGATTCCTCGACAGCAAGCACGGCCTTGCCTCCACGCTTCCTGTTCAGCCGCCGGCCTTTCCTTGACGGGGCCGCGGCGTCTTCATCCTCGGAGTCGCCTGCTGCGCCAACAGCCTCACCGGGGAGTTTCCTCCCCTCTTCAGTTCGAGCGCACTTGTCGGCCAGAGCATAAAGCTCGGCAATACTCCTGACTTTGTTCATCGCCAGCTCTTCCCGCATCCTGCGGTTACGCACGTTTTGGTGGAACGCGCTAATGAAAGCGGCAGGATGAACGTCGGGAATGTTGTACTGCACTCGGCTGAACCTTTGCATAAACTTGCACAGGGACTCGCCCTCCTTCTGAGGGATGATGTGCTAATCGCTCTCTTGGCCAGGAGCTTGGTGGCCTCCAACGAAGGCGGCAACAAACTGATGGCACAGATCTGACCAGGAAGAAATGGAATTCTCCGGCATATGCATCAACCACGACCTGACGTTGGGCTTGAGCACCAACGGGAAGTAGTTGGCAAGTATCTTGTCATCTCGGCCCCCGGCAGCCTGCACCGCAATGGTGTAGATGCTCAGGAACTCCGAGGGATGGGTCTTACCGTCATATTTCTCTGGGACCTCCGGCTTGAAGGTTCGGGAATTGGGCCACCGGAAATGCCGCAGCTCACGGGTAAACGCCGGAGTCCCTACCTCATAAGGCAAGTCTCCTATGTTCCCTGGCGCAGGCTCGTTGGCAGCCGGCCCTGCGCGCTTATCAGAGTGATAGCGCGCTTCCCATCGCCGCTCGATGGTTGTTCGAGCGTCCTCTTTGCCTCATTCCTGGAGAACCAGACACTGATCACGGCGCATCCGTGGAAAGGACGACGCCGTGGAAACTTCTTCATGGCGGTCGTCTTGCTGAGTTGTCGGCCGCCGCTGATGCCGCGGAGGGGAGTGCACTGTAGTTGCACCACCTCCTGTTTTCTCTGCACCGGCTTGCGCCGGATCGATGAGCCTCTGCTGCGAGGGCCGTGCCTCTTGCGGTCCATCGTTGTTGGTGAAGCCGATAAGGCTCTGGATAGTAGCTCGCCACTCCTCCATCTTCTCCGGGGCGGGAGGAAAATCGAGGAGCAGCTGTGCACGTGCCAAGGCTTCCGCTGGCGTAGGTGGTGGCGACAAGTGCGAGGTACGTGAGGTGCTCTGACTCCTAACCAAGTTAGAAGGAGCACCGCCACGGTCACGCGACCGCGCACCACCTCCGCCGGCAGCTCGGTGTGCATGCTGGTCCCGCGCATCTTGGGATCTATGCGCAGAAACCTTTTTGTGGGGATGCCCCGAACCATCAGCGCCATGATGTCACTCATCTTGCACGACCTGAGTAGGTCGCGAGGGCTGCGCCAGCGCGGGAGCTCCAGCAGGCGCCCTTCGATCCCTAGAGTTAGTTGTGCCACCCGTAGGCAACACAGCACCATCTCTAGATCCAGCGGCGTGCAAGTTACCACTGCCACTGCGAACGATACTGCTCACTTGGCTTGGGTCACCAGAATGCCGCGGGGGTTCTAGTCCTCTTCCTTCTGCACCCACACCGTCACCTGTTTGCGAAGGCGCAGGCAAAACGGACCCGGACGGTTGCGCTGTCGTAGCGCTCTTCTTCTTGGGCGGCATGATGATGAAGATGATGAAGAAACTAGGGCGCCGATCACCGGATCAGGTTCACGCAAACTTCAATCCCCCTACCTGGCGCGCCAAAGATGTCGGGGTACGACACCTATGGGATCCCGAGAGACCCCTTTACGATTCGGCGGGGGGAGAGGTACACGCAAAGAGCAGAACCAATGATCGACGCGGGAAGTTTTTACCCAGGTTCGGGCCGCTGATCAGCGTAAAACCCTACTCCTGCTTTGTGTTCTTATTGATGTTCTTGAGCCCAGCCTTCAGGAGCGCTCGCAATGAACAGTACGTTCAAAGAGCAGCTACGCATGCAGAATGGGCCAGAAGTTCTCCTCCTCTGTAGCAGTTGCCTTGGGCCTCCTTTTATATGCTCAAAGGGGTCTCCACAGTGGCAAAATGTACATACATTGAGGTGTAAAGTAGCTACAGGGTATCATACCTAACCCCTGACGGGGTTAATGCACCGTGAGGTGTCCGTTTAGGCGTCCTCACTTTCTTGGGGATGGAAAAAGGGGCCATCCCATCAGCACCGCTTAAGCTCTCCCCCACTGGCGCGTCGCCACGCATCCAGAAAAGGACCCAGAATGTCAGACACGTTACTCTGCCGAAGTGGTGGCACAGTGGCAGAATCTCGCCAGGCGCCGAACCTTGCCGGGCGCCAAGCCTTGCCGGACGCCAAGTCTTGCCGGGCGCCAAGTCTTGCCGGGCGCCAAAGGCCATCCTGGCAAGGATCTTGCCGGGGAGGCTGGCCTTCGGATTTCAGTCCTGCTTATCTGTTGATCCTTAGATCTCTCACTTGATGATTTCCTTGATGGCTTGAATCGACCTCGAGCTGATCCCGGCAAGCCTTGCCGCAAGGATGGCTACAACTACCCGTGCACAAGTACGGGGTACTAGTGGCCCAATACTTAGTACACCGACAAAGTGTGTCCGGCCAGAGGTGATCGAGCGCGTTGGGTAACAGTAGTGCACCCCTGCAGGGATGAATAATCTATCGATAGCCGGTCCTACGGTAAAGGACGCTCAGTTTGTGTATCCCGATCTTTTACTTGAACTGGATACTTGTTACTTAATTGAAGCTTCGGGATCGCTTTCTCGCTGGGAGTCGAGGAAGGATCTCTAGGCTTGCTTCAACATGTTTGCTAAATAAAATGCTATTCTACTCTCTCCTTTTGCCGCAAGATGATGGCTTCATGAAGAGGCTAGTCTTCGATAGGACTAGGCCTTCTCTCTATTCTGGCATTTCTGCAGCCCAGTCCACATATACAGCCTTTCTCCATTGATAATGTTGCATATGTAGTGTAGATCCTTGCTTGCTGAGTACTTCGGATGAGTACTCATAGTTGCTTTACTTTCTCTTTTCCCCATACCCCACCTTGATGATACATCAGACGATGGAGCCCCGGAGCCAGATGCCACCTCAGGAGCTTACTACCAGGAGGGTCCAGACGGCACTTATTATTGGATCAAGCCAGCCGACCAGGAGTAGGATCGGAGGCTCCCAGGCAAGAGGCCAACGCCTTTCAATCTAGAGTCGTTGTTTGTGCTAGCCTTCTTAAGGCAAAACTTGTCTAACTATGTCTGTACTCAGATATTATTTGTATGATTGACTTATGTATCCGGATCCTCGTGATCCCTGGTCTGTAATATTGTGGATCTCCGTTAGTTTGTGTTAGAGTTGTGTTGTGATATCTTCCCGTGAGTCCCTGTGCTTGATCATGCATGTTTGCGTGTATGATTAGTGCGCGATTGAGTCGGGGGCGTCACAGGCAGAGAGAAACAGGTATGAACTCAACTTGTTCGGTTTTTGTAAATATGTTTAACCTAGTAACCATGATTCAGCCTATTATGATCAAACATATTTGCAATGACAAATAGAGATTATAGTTTCTCATGCCATGCTTAAGTAGATAGGAGTGGATAATGATTTATTTTGGATGTCAACATGCATTAAAATGATTGTGATGTGGTATGATGATATGGTATCCTCCTCCGAATGTTTCAAGTGGCTTGACTTGGCACATGTTCATGCATGTAGTTGAATAAAAACCAACATAGCCTCTATGATATTTATGTTCATGGTGTTCATATCCTACTCATGCTAGTATCCAATGTTACTTATGCATAATGCATGTTCATGACCGTTTTCGCTCTCTTGCTGGCCGCTTCTCAACCTATTTGCTAGCCTTCGCTTGTACTAAGCGGGAATACTGCTTGTGCATCGAAATCCTAAAACCCAAGTTATCCCAGATGAGTCCACCATATCTACCTATATGCGGTATTACACTATCGTTCTAAGTAAATTTGCTTGTGCCACCTCTAAAAACTTCAAATAAACATTTATTTTTGTATGCCTGGATTATTCATAGAGCGATATGAGGTAGTCGGTATCTTCCATGATAAGCAGGTTATTCTCATGAAGAGTGTTTATTCACTCATCCTTGCACGAGAGGGGCGGTAATAGGGATTCCCAGTCCCGAAATCAAATTGCAAATAATTAAACAAAACTCCCCCAAGAATGATGTTGGTATGGACGGTACCCATGGAGATGGCTAGCCGTGGAGTGTGTTTGTTGGTGGAGGGGGAGTAAACCTTTGCTTTTATCACTTAGGAACCGCCACTAATGTGTTTAGCATGGAAGATATCGGTAACTAAGGGTCACGAAGTAAACATGAAGGGTGCATTTCTCAAAATTTCATTTATCTCTATTCTAAAATCTGAGCTCTAGCACCGCTGCAAATCACTGCTTCCCTCTGCGAAGGGACTATCTATTTAATTTTATGTTTTGTCATCACTTTCTCAAATAAGCGCCAGATCTGAGAGCACCATTGTCATCCTCATGCATTGTGTATAGCTAATGTTGGATGCATCATGACTGGATCCTTTCTACCATGAATTACAATGTTTAGTCGTTGCTTGAACTTTGGAGGTGATCTGCATTTATGTTTTGCGGTCTTAGATAAGGGTAGCGAGATACCACTGTTGTCATATTATATCACGATTTTTTTGACAAAGAGTTGTCATTTGAGATATTTTATTATTGCTCGCTAGTTGCTTATGCCATTGATATGAGTTAATATAATTTTTAAGAGTTATTGTTGACATGGTTAGTTATAATCTTTGCTGAAAACCTGGGTGCTACTTAAGCTTATTTATGTAAACAAGAACAAAAGAGTTCGTAAAAGTTTTTCTTTTTCACTTTCAGTTTATCAACTGAATTGCTTGAGGACAAGCAAAGGTTTAAGCTTGGGGGAGTTGATACGTCTCCGGCGTATCTACTTTTCCTAACGCTTTTGCTCTTGTTTTGGACTCTAATTTGCATGATTTGAATGAAACTAACCCGGACTGACGCTGTTTTCAGCAGAACTACCATGGTGTTGTTTTTGTGCAGAAATAAAAGTTCTCGGAATGGAACAAAAATTTTTGGAGAATTTTTATGTAATAAAAGAAAAATACTGGAGCCAAGAACCACCGGAGGGGGGCCCCTGGGTGAGCACAACCCACCAGGGCGCGCCCCCCCTCCTGGCATGCCAGGTGGGTTGTGCCCACCTGGTGGCCCCGCAGACCCTGACTCTGACCCTATAAAATCATATTTTTGGAGAAAAAACCAGGGAGAAAGAATTATCATGTTTCATGATACGGAGCCACCGCCACCTCCTGTTCTTCATCGGGAGGCCAGATCTGGAGCTCGTTTGGGGCTCCGGAGAGGGGGATCTTCGATCTTCGTCATCACCAACCCTTCTCCATTGCCAATTCCATGATGCTCCCTACTGGGAGTGAGTAATTCCTTTGTAGGCTCGCTAGTCGGTGAGGATTTGGATGAGATTCATCATGTAATCGAGTTAGTTTTGTTAGGGATTGATCCCTAGTATCCATTATGTTCTGAGATTGATGTTGTTATTACTTTGCCATGCTTAATGCTTGTCACTTTCGGCCCGGGTGCCATGATTTCAGATCTGAACCGCTTATGTTATCACCATTATATCTATGTTCTAGATCCGATCTTGCAAGTCATATTCACCTATTACGTGTTATGATCCATAAGCCCCGATGTGACAGTAATTGGGATACTTTCTGGTGATGACCATAGTTTGAGGAGTTCATGTATTCACTATGTGTTAATGCTTTGTTCCGGTTCTCTATTAAAAGGAGGCCTTAATATCCCTTAGTTTCCTTATGGACCCCGCTGCCACGGGAGGGTAGGACAAAAGATGTCATGCAAGTTCTTTCCATAAGCACGTATGACTATTTACGAAATACATGCCTACATTATATTTATGAACTGGAGCTAGTGCCGTATCGCCCTAGGTTATGACTGTTATATGATGAATATCATCCAATGAATTCATCGATCCAATGCCTACGAATTTTTCATATATTATTCTTGCTAAGTTACTACTGCTGCTATTACTGTTACACTTGCTACAAAATCATTGCTATCACTATTACTGTTACTATCAACACTGCTATCAAAACTATCATATTACTATGCTACTGAACATATTGCTGCACATAATTAATCTCCAGGAGTGGTTTAATTGACAACTCGGCTGCTAATACTTACAAGTATTCTTTGGCTCCCCTTGTGTCGAATCTATAAATTTGGGTTGAATACTCTACCCTCGATAACTATTGCGATCCCCTATACTTGTGGGTTATCAGGTACCCGTTACGAATTATCTTACTACCAAACTATCTCTTACCGATAATTTCACTACCTCCAGAGAACACCTTGCTAAAAACCGCTTGTCATTTCCGTCTGCTCCTCGTTTGGTTTGACACTCTTACTTATCAAAAGGACTACGATTGATCCCCTATACTTGTGGGTCATCAAGTCTCTTTTCTGGCACCGTGGCCAGGGAGTGAAGTGCCTTTGGTGAGTGGAATTTGGTAAGCAAACATTTATATTACGTGCTAAAATTTATTGTCACTTTTCACTATTGAAAATATTCCTTTGAGGGGCTTGTTCGGAGTATCTTCACCCCGACCGGAAGAACAAAGAGCTTCCCCTCAACCTACTGCACCTACTGAAAATATTTATTATGAAATCCCTTCGGGTATGATAGAAAAACTTCTAGCTAATCCTTATGCAGGAGATGGAACACTACATCCTGATTTGCATCTAATCTATGTGTATGAAGTTTGTGGATTATTTAAGCTTGCAGGTTTACCCGGAGATGAAGTCAAGAAGATGGTTTTCCCTTTATCTTTGAAGGGAAAGGCATTGACATGGTATAGGCTATGTGATGATATTGGAGCTTGGAATTACAACCGGTTGAAATTGGAATTTCATCATAAGTTTTATCCTATGCATCAGGTTCATCGTGATCAGAATTATATATATAATTTTTGGCCTCGTGAAGGAGAAAGTATCGCTCAAGCTTGGGGAGGCTTAATTCAATGTTATACTCATACCCCAATCATGAGCTCTCAAGAGAAATTATTATTCTGAATTTTTATGCTGGGCTTTCTTGTAATGATCATCCCATGCTCGATACTTCTTGTACTGGTTCTTTTATGAAGAAGACTATTGACTTCAAATGGGATCTCTTGGAAAGAATTAAACGCAACTCTGAAGATTGGGAGCTCAACGAAGGTAAGGAGTCAGGTATAAACCTTGAGTTTGATTGTGATCAACTTGTTATGGATACCGATGCTTTTCATAACTTCAGCACTAAATATGGACATGACTCTGAGATAGTAGCTTCTTTCTATGAATCATTTGCTACTCATGTTGATCTCCCTAAGGAGAAGTGGTTTAAATATCATCCTCCTATTGAAGTAAAAATAGTAGAACACATAGAAGCTAGAGAAGAAACCACTACTTATAATGTTGATCCTGTTATTCCTACTGCTTATATTGAGAAACCACCTTTTCCTGTTTGGATAAAAGAACATGCTAAAGCTTCTGCTGTGATTCGTAAGAGTTATACTAGAACACCTACACCCCCTGAACAAATTAAAGTTTAAACCTAATGTTGCTATGGTTAAAGATCTCTTGGTTGAAAATATTGATGGGCATGTTATTTACTTTTGTGATGAAGGTACTAGAATTGCTAAACCCGCTAAAAAAGATAAACATATACCTGATGTTGGCATGCATGTTGTCTCTGTTAAAATAGGAGATCATTGTTATTATGGCTTATGTGATTTGGGTGCTAGTGTGAGTGCAATCCCGTTTACTTTATATCAAGAAATTATGAATGATATTGCACCTGCTGAAATAGAAGATATTAATGTTACTATTAAGCTTGCCAATAGAGACACTATTACACCACTTGGGATTGTTAGAGATGTTGAAGACTTGTGTGGGAAAATAAAATACTCTACTGATTTTCTAGTTCTTGGTTCCCCACAAGATGATTTTTGTCCCATTATATTTGGTAGACCTTTCTTAAACACTGTTAATGCTAAAATAGATTGTGAGAAAGAAACTGTTAGTGTAAGTTTTTGTGATGTGTCTTATACGTCTCCAACGTATCTATAATTTTTTATTGTTCCATGCTATTATATTATCTGTTTTGGATGTTTTATATGCATTAATATGCTATTTTACATTATTTTTGGGACTAACCTATTAACCTAGAACCCAGTGCCAGTTTCTTTTTTTCCTTTTTTTGACTTTTACAGAAAAGGAATATCAAACGGAGTCGAAACGGAATAAAACTTTACGATGATTTTTCTTGGACCAGAAGACACCTACGTGACTTGGAGAGAGGGCCAGAAGAGTCCCGAGGAGGCCCCAAGCCCTCAGAGCATGCCCTAGGGGGGGCGCCCCCAGGCTTGTGGGCCCCTCGGGAGTCCCCTATCCCTAGTTCCACCTCTATAAATTCTCAGATATTCCCCAAACATCAGAAGCGTCCACCAAAATACTTTTCCTCCGCCGCAAGCCTCTGTTCCTGTGAGATCCCATCTTGGGGCCTTTTCCGACACCCTGTCGGAGGGGGATTCGATCACGGAGGGCCTCTACATCAACCGTGCTGCCCTTCTGATGAAGCGTGAGTAGTTTACCACAGGCCTAAGGGTCCATAGCTAGTAGCTAGATGGCTTCTTCTATCTCTTTGATCTTCAATACCATGTTCTCCTCGATGTTCTTGGAGCTCTATCCGATGTAATCTTCTGTTGCGGTGTGTTTGTTGAGATCCAATGAATTGTGGATTTATGATTAGATTATCTATGAATATTATTTGAGTCTTCTTTGAAATCTTTTATGCATGATTAAGATATCTTTGTATTTCTCTTCGAACTATCGGTTTGGTTTGGCCAACTAGATTGGTTTTTCTTGCAATGGGAGAGGTGCTTAGTTTTGGGTTCAATCTTGCGGTGTCCTCACCCAGTGACAGAAGGGGTTGCGAAGCATGTATTGTATTGTTGCCATCAAGGATAAAAAGATGGGGTTTATGTCATAATGCTTGAGTTTATCCCTCTACATCATGTCATCTAACTTAAAGCGTTGATCTGTTCTTATGAACTTAATACTCTAGATCCAGGCAGGAGTCGGTCGATGTGTGGAGTAATAGTAGTAGATGCAGAATCATTTTGGTCTACTTGTCATGGACGTGATGCCTATATTCATGATCGTTGCCTTAGATATCGTCATAACTATGCGCTTTTCTATCAATTGCTCAACAGTAATTCGTTTACCCACCGTATGTTTTCTTTCAAGAGAGAAGCCTCTAGTGAAACCTATGGCCCCCGTGTCTATTTTCCATCATATATTTTTAGATCTATAAACCAAAAAACCAAAAATACCGTGCTGCAATTTATTTATATTTACTTTAGTTTGCTCTTTTATTTATCTTTTATACCTATCTCTATTAGATCTCACTCTTGTTCGTGACCGTGAAGGGATTGTCAACCCCTTTTCCGTGTTGTGTGCAAGTGTTTGTTAGTTTGTGCAGGTGGGTAGATTGGAGACTTGCTTGTGCCTCCTACTAGATTGATACCTTGGTTCTTAACTAAGGGAAATACTTATCTCTACTCTGCTGCATCACCCTTTCCTCTCCAAGGGAAAAATCAACGCAAGCTCAAGAAGTAGCAGGAAGAATTTCTGGTGCCGTTGCCGGGGAGGTTCTACATCAAGCCTACCAAGTACCCATCACAAACTCTCATCTCTTGCACTTACATTATTTTCCATTTTTCCTCTCATTTTCTTCTCCCCCACTTCTAAAACGTTTTCAGAAAAACACAAAATTATTTGCCTTCTTTCATTCGTCTTTTCGTTTGCTTTTCATTTGCTCGTGTGCTAGAGTGCTTGGTTTGTCACGATGTCTCAAGAAAACACCAAATTGTGTGACTTTTCCAACACAAATAATAATGATTTTATTAGTACTCCGATTGCTCCCACCGCTAGTGCAGAATCTTATGAGATTAATGCCGCTTTGTTGAATCTTGTTATGAAAGAACAATTTTCCGGTAGTCCTAATGAAGATGCCGCATCCCATCTAAATACTTGAATTGAGTTGTGTGATATGCAAAAGAAAAAAGATGTGGATAATGATATTGTTAAATTGAAGCTATTTCCGTTCTCACTACGAGATCGTGCTAAAACTTGGTTTTTGTCTTTGCCTAAAAATAGTATTGATTCATGGAATAAGTGTAAAGATGCTTTTATTTACAAGTATTTTCCTCCCGCTAAGATCATCTCCCTTAGGAACGATATAATGAATTTTAAGCAACTTGATGATGAACATGTTGCACAATCTAGGGACAGGATGAAATTGATGATAAGAAATTGCCCTACTCATGGTTTAAGTCTATGGATGATCATCCAATTTTTTTATGCCGGATTGAATTTTACATCTAGAAATCTTTTAGATTCCGCCGTGGGAGGTACATTTATGGAAATTACATTAGGAGAAGCTACTAAACTCCTAGATAATATTACGGAAATTTACTCTCAATGGCATACTGAAAGATCTTCCACTTGTAAAAAAGTGCATGCGATTGAAGAAATAAATACTTTGAGTGGAAAGATGGATGAACTTATGAAATTGTTTGCTAGAAAGAGTGCTCCTATTGATCCTAATGATATGCCTTTTTGTGACGCCCGGATAATTAAGCTACAGTAATCCTCTGCTAATGATGCCACGTCACCACGGTTACTATTGATAAACTCGCGTTGATTCAAACCCTGTTCAAATTCAAACTTAAATTCTAGTCAAACTTTAAAAGTTTTCAATTGTCAAAACTAAAATGTTCATCCTGTGCCAAATAATCTCTAACTAATTTTGGTGGTGGAACCAACCTTTTATAAAGTGTTTAATTGCCCTTAAATAATCAAAACAGTGGCTAAACAATTAATTAAAGGCTTTTTAAATAATAAAAGCTGTAAAGTATTTTGTTTATGTACCAAACTTTTTATGGCAGTAGCATATTTAGTAACATTAAATTAGGTGCTAGTTTCAAATTTTGTAAAAGTGAAATAAGATGAAACTAATAGGAGAAAATATAAAATATAAAAGAAATTAGAAAATAAAATGAAATGGATAAAAAGGGAGACCCCCCTGTCCCCCCTAGTCCTTAGTCCACAGCCGGCCTAGCCCAAATCCCCTCGGTCCCCTTCCGTGTTGCTACAGGGAAGTCGACCAAGGCAGCCTGGCGCGTCCCCGACGGACCGGCTCGCCGGCCGCGCCGCTACGGTGCCGCCTAGGGGGATAAAGGCACCTCCGCGGACGCCCCTCTCTCCCTCCCCAAAACCCTAGTCCCCAAATCCCCCATCTCCCTCTCCCTCGCTCGCTCTCTTCGCCCCGCGCGAGATCGCTGCGTCACCGCCGCTGCGTCCTCGTCACCATGATCAACAAGCTCTCCGCCGTGGGAGAACCTACCAGGAGCCTCTCCTCGCTCATCCACACCGTCCTCGCCTACAAGCTTGAGCCGCGGAGGTCATCACCGCAGGATCGGGCATCTTCCCCTGTTTTGGCCGCCGCCGTCCTACCGCGTCATTCTGCCTCCTCCGGTCCTCCCCGAGCCTCTCCGTCCCGTCCCCGGCCTCCCCGAGAACGCCATCCGCCCCGTGGTGAGCTCCTCACCCCATCCCCCTCTTTTCCTTTCTCGATCCGTCACCGTATCATCATCCTCGCGAGCCTGGCCGCCATGGTCGACGCTTTGCGTCCGAGCGCAAGCTCACCTGCCCATCCCCGCGCCTCTGCTCCTCGCAGTGCGCCCATAGCCGCTCTTTGTCACACCCTGCCTTGCGCCCGGCTGCGCCTCGACGCACACATCCGCCCCCATGTTGCCGCGCTCCCGGCCGCCACTGTGAGCCGCCGCAGCCTGTTCCTGCACTGCCGCTACTACCTGCTGCTACTTGCTTCTCTGCTTGCTGTTGCTATGCGCTGCTGCTAGCTAATGTTGCCGCCGCCGCGTACTGCTTCTACCTAATGCTGCTGCCGCTGCGTATTTGTTGCTGCTGCCGCTCATGGCCATGGCCGTCAAGGCCCATGTACATCTATACATGGCCGTGTGTGAGGCCGGCTAGAGCCGGATCCTCTAACTTAGAGAAGGGAAGTCACGGTGCTACAGTGCTCGTCTAGTGTAAAATGAAAAAGGAATGTTAGAGACTATTAGTAGGTTATTTACTTTTGGTAATTACTGTAGATATAAAAAATCCAAAATTAATTTTATCTCACCATCAACTTGTTTGTATGCAATTACTATGAATGTACATACTAGATTTGTAATTTAAAAATTCATTTAAGTTATTTTAGCCTTAATTGTATGGATTAACAGAAGGAAAGTTAGGGTACTGTAGCTTCTCTAACATCCCTTGTGTATGTTAGAGGATTCAGTTCCGGCTGGCTTGGGCCATTGCCGCTGGGCTAGCCCCCGTTTAGACTAGATAATAGTTAGTGGTTAGATTAGTCTATGTATAGATGACATGTGGATCCTTGTTACTTTAACCCCTAGTAGTTAACTAATGTGCCTATTACATGTGGGCCACAAACCCTCTGTTGACCAGTCAAATTGACTGGGTCAAACCAACCCCTGGCCCACTGTCATACACTAGGCTAGGAAACCCCTGGTACACTTAGCATTTTACTTTTTAATTCGGATTAATTATAATATTTGAAAATCTTTTAAAACTTTGAAAAATAATATAAAATAATCCGTAAGTGAGATGAAAATACTTTGTACATGAAAGTTGCTCAGAAAGACGAGACGAATCCGATTGTGCAGACCGTTCATCTGCCACACATCCCTAGCATAGCGAACATGAAACCTTCCCCCTCCGGTTCATTTGTCCGAAAATGCCAAACACCGGAAAAACATTCCCGGATGTTTTCCCCTTCGCCGGTATCGTGTAGCCCTGCATTAGAACACCCCTAGCACCGCTTATCGTCTTGTCCTGCTTAGTAATGCATATGTGTGCTTTGTATTTACTGTTCCCCCCCCCCTCTTCTCTCCGGTTGACCCCGAGACCGATGCTGCCACTGTGATTGACTACGTTGACGACGACCCTTCTTCCCTTTCAGTAGAGCTTCCAGGCAAGCAAACCCCCCTTGGTCATTCCGATATCGCCCATTCCATTCTCCCTCATGCTTGCATTAGATTTTGCTACTGTTATTGATTGCTCCCATTCTGATGCATAACCTGCTTGTGTAACCTGCTCATTGTACCTTACCTTCTTATCCTAAACTACTTAGCATAGGTTGGATAGTGATCCATCAGTGACCGCCACCTTGTCCTTGTTGCCTCTGTTTCATCATCGACGACTCGATTCAACGTGATCGACGACCAGAGCCCAACACCTCACCTCACATCACATCCCCTTTGTTGCTCGACTCTGTAGAGCTACTATCGAGTGCCGAGGGTGATACCTCGTAACGCACTCCTGATGATAACTCTGTAGTGTAGCTATTCGGTCGTGGTCATTGAGGGTGATTCCTCCTTCACCACTCCCATTACGACTCTGCCGTGCAACACCTCAAGTGTGAACCTCGAGGGTGATTCCTCCTAAGTTCAGCTTGATGATTACATCGAGTGGATTCCATCGAGGGTGATTCCTCAGGTTTCCACCTTGATGTTACAAACACACAGTTACCTTTACCTGTAGCCCCCGTGCACTGTTACTTCGGGACTGAAGGGACAGGCGGTACCATCCCGGTTGAGGTGGACCTGAGTTCCCGACAGTCTCTGGTTTGTCGAGTCGGCCCTGAGGGGTACCCGTGAGTTGATGTGAAAGTCGGGCGGGCCCAGAGAGCACCCGCAAGATAATTACAAGGCACAGCCGGGTAGGTAGACCGCCCTAGAGAAAGAGAGGGGGGTTGGGCCTGGCCCTTGCCGTACTTCCTCGAGACGGGGTGACGGGGTCACATTATCGTGAGTCTCTGCTTGTCTTCGCGAGCTCCTAACACACTAAGGATTTGGGTATTTATTCTGAGTTGGCCACTGGCCTTTACGCACTAACCATCACGCGGGAATAGATATGGGCACTCGGCGTCGTGGTATCAGCCGAAGCTTTCTCGGACGTCCAGTTCAGCATTGTGGCACGGTCGGATCGTGCCATCCACTACACGGGTGGTGCTGGTATCCACCCTGCTCACAATGACCCAGAGTGCAACGGCTGATGGGCCCAAGACCCTGGAGTGCTTAGGATGTAGAAAGGAGGGGACCTCTCTCCTAAGCCTAGGTAGGGCTGCGACATGTTGATCTTCCAAGCCTGGGCATGGACCCAAGAAAGTGTGTCCGGCTAGAGTAATCAAGCATGCTGGGTAATGTGGTGCACCCCTGCAGGGAAGTTATCTATTCGAATAGCCGTCTCCATGGTAACGGACGCTCGGAGTTGTATCCCAATCAATTACAACTAGAAATGGATACTTGAGACATGAGATGGATATGTTGGCTCCGGGATTGCTTTCTCGCAGGGAGTCGAGGAAGGATCTCTAGGCATTAATACTACAACATGCTTGTTAATTAATATGCTATTCTATACTCTTCTGAATGCTGCAAGATGCTTGAAGATGCTTGAAGATGCTAGTCTTCGATAGGCTAGGCCTTCCCTCTATTCTAGCATTCCGTAGTTCAGTCCACAGATACAACCCATCCATTTGATACCAATGCATACTTAGTATAGATCTGATGCTTGCGAGTACTTTGGATGAGTACTCACAGTTGCTTTGCTACCCCTTTTCCCCCTTCTTTCTTCTTTCCAGTTGTTGCAACTAGATGGCAAAGACCAGGAGCCAGATGCCACCGCCGACGGATACTACTAACCCGGAGGGTGCCTACTACTACGTGGATTCCGCTGACGACCAGGAGTAGTTAGGAGGTCCCAGGCAGGAGGCCTTGCCTCTTCGATCATTGTTGCTTTTGTGTTTGCCTTCTTAAGGCATCCTTGTTTAACTTATGTCTGTACTCAGATATTGTTGCTTCCCCTGACTCTTGTGTATCGAGCTATGTATTCGAGCCCTCGAGGCCCCTGGCTTGTAATATAAAGCTTGTATATATTTCAATTTGTGTCTAGAGTTGTGCTGTGTAATCTTCACGTGAGTCCCTGATCTTGATCGTACACATTTGCGTGTATGATTAGTGTACGATTGAATCGGGGGCATCACAAGTTGGTATCAAAGCCGACTGCCTGTAGGAACCCCCTTTCCAACTCCCTGGCCGAAGTTGAGTCTAGTCATCGAAAAACTTTTATTAACATGGCTATGTGGCTTACGGGCCCACATCGCCATTGGGTGGTATTAGGGTCTTTTATTCCTCGTCTATACTCTGGGAATCTGATCTCTCTTCTATTCGGGTTAAATGATTTTGCGAACTCTAACTCTAGGTTCTCGTAAATACTTTCTCCCGTAGAGCCCCTCACTCCAGATGATTGCTTGGTGCACCAGAAGATTCTGAAGATATTCTCCGATGTTTTCTCGAGTCCCTTGTGCCCTTCGCCGTTGCGATCCCTACCACCGATAAATCCTTATGGGTAACTACCTACATTTGTCATTCATACCTTCATCCCCAGTTGCTCTTGTTATTACAAGATGCCCTAAAATACTATTTGATCTTCCGAAAATACTCAGTAGCATATTGCTCTTGTTCCTCCTTATCTGCTTGCATTATGGTTACTTCCATATGTCTAGAAATATTCATTAGCATCCTTTGTCATCATAATTTCGAGCATTTGATTTGATATGTTTGTGAATGCTCGCGATCATCAGTCCTAGTTAGAATTCTTCCCTTGGTTCAGACGTCACTCCGGACATGAGCTGGTGTTCAGTGAATCAAGCCTTGATTGATCGTCATTCTGGTTCTATTCAACTTCTCCATCCTTAATCAGAGCGTTTGCTTTTGATCCCTTGAATTGGAAATCGTAATTCTGTTACATTTGAGCTTTGAATTAGTCAATTGTTTCTATAATCTGATCTCCTTGCATTCTTTCTTCTTCTGGTTGAGTACCAATGCTCACATCAGATCCATTGTGGACCACCAGACCTTTGTTGGGTTTTATCCGACAGCGTCCTTCATATTCAGTAACCTTGTGAGCCTTTCCTCGGATACATAATGCCTTTGGTAAAATTGTATCCTCTGCTTCCTCAACCATGCTCTACTTTCGAGCTTGAGATATTTACTCCTGAAGTTTGTGGAATAGGTTCCTAAGATGCCCCTATGGGTTGAACCTACGCCTTCCCTAATCCGTTTGAACCCAAGAGTCTTCATGAGGCTTACTCTTCTGGTGTTTTGCCAGATAAAATATCAACACTACAACTTCATCGAAAGCGAGAAGTGAATGGAAGGTTATGCATTGATGAAGTGGTAGTCGACCTTGAACTCTGTGTTCTTGCCCATGGACACGATGTAGATCCTATCATGGAAGCTTCTTGTAATAATAAAATTTTCCTTATATAATATCATTCGGTATCTGTGAATTGGTCCTTTGCAACCTTGGTTCCTACCATATTGTTCTTCTTTGATCCCATTTCTCGGACAAGTTAAAGCACTTGTCTTGTGTAGATCTTTTCACCTGTCAAACCTCTACTTTGATCTACCTTCGAGTATTACCCTTTGGTATCTCAAGAATATCATGGAACTACGTAACTTCTTATGAGTCCTTCATCAACTATTATTTCTTGCCGATTCCAATTTTCCACGGGTTCTGAGTTGTTAGACACTCGAGAACACCGATAATAGATTCGAGTCTACACTTTCCTTTCCATTGTTTTGTTTAACCTTTCTTGTAACCTAACATATCTGAGCGGTGATAATTCCCTGCTTATGTAAACACCTCGGTGTACAACTCTGTCAGTAGGACCTTGTTACTATTGTTGATGACATTCCGGTAGCCACCGATGGACGAGAACTTTGCCTATTGGTCTGCCACGCCTTGCGAGCAGGACAATGGTTCTCTTCGTCCCTCGCCCTTGGTAATGATGTTGTTGTCGACATAGCTGACAGGCTATCCTCTGACCTGCCTTGCTATCATGACCGTGCAAAATATTAGCACCCTTCTTGCTTTTAACCCACATGGTGGGCCCATAACCCATAGTTCCACAGGATCGAAACCTGACTCTCCTGTACATCCCTGTTCTCCAAAATTGTTCCTCGCACTTGGCTTCGTATGCAAATCACGAGCCACCTTCCTAGTGGTCTATTCTAGTATCAGACGCAATACTTATTCCCATTGCTCTGAACCCCATTCACCCTCTATTTCAGGCAACGAATGATTGCCTACCTGGTTGAAGCTTCTTATTGCACCTCCTTACCTTGCTCTCAATGACTTTCTTGAATTTAAACTCGAGATATGCCTCTATGCTAGGTTCACTGAAATAGTCCCAAGGTACCTACATTACAAAAAATACATCCGTGACATTTTGGTCCGAACGTATTTTTTCCTGTCATGCTTATGGCACTTCTATGACGATAATTATGACAAACCCCGGTATCATCATAGATGTGGTGGGCTCCTACTTCTATGACAAAAAATCATGACAGAAAATGGGCTTTTTGTCCTGGGCGGGCCGGAGACGCACCTGCATGACATTCTTTGGGCCGTCCACGATGGAAAAAATCATGGTAGAAGCAAGGGCAAGGAAAATTTCGGGGAGTTCCTGGTTACGGTGGGTGGTTGGGGCCGAGCGATGCATGGAGGTTTGTGCTTCTCTCTGGTATACATACGCACGTGTGTGCGAGGCGTTGGGCTCTAACTGAACCCGAGCGAGGCGTTCGCTTACTGAACCCGAGCGATTGCACTGGCCACATTACTGAACCTGAGCGATCGATCCCTTGGCTGTTAACTGAACCCGAGTGATTCTTTTGCTAATGCTGCTAACTGAAGCCGATCGAACCTACTGCCTCTTGATTAACAGTGACCGTTGCTGGCACTTGGATGAACAGTTCCTCCCGGTGGGGGTTGGATGAACAGGACCCCATGGTAGTAGAGGCCGTTGCGCTGGATGAATATGACCCCGATCGAGGAGGCCGCCACACACACCCGAGCCAGTTGGGGGTGGATGAACAGTACCCCGTGGAGGGCTGGTTGAACAGTAGCCGGTGGAGGCTGGATGAACAGGACCCCCGTGGATGAACAGTAGCTGGTGGAGGCAGGAGGAAGTCGACGGTGGATAAACAGTAGCCCGTGGAGGCTGGAGCGAGGCAGTAGACGGTGGATGAACAGTAGGCCGTGGAGTCCCGTCTTGCGGTATGCCACACCCCTCCCGATGAACAGGACCCTGTTTCAACCATAGGCACTCCAACACAAGTCTGTTTCCTCCGTTTTGCGTTATGCCACACCCCTCCTGATCAACAGCACCCTGTTTCGACCGTAGGCACTCAAACAGAAGGCCGTTTCCTCCGTTCTGCGGTACGCCAAACCCTTCCCGATGAACAGGACACTGTTTCGACTGTACGTGGTACAGAAGGCCGTTTCCTCCATTTTGCGGTACACCAGACCTTGTTTCGGCTGTTCCGTCCAAGTCGGTTAGCCCCTGATGAATAGCCGACGTAGTTTACTCCGTTCTGACCCAGCCGGTTGGCCGCTGATGAACAGGACGACATCGCTGTACGCGTTAGAGACCCCGCCCGTATGTACGTATGTAGCTGTATTTACTATCTTGCAGCGTGGCTGTACATACGTGTACATGATATAAACGGAACTGTGTGACATGCTACGTTGGCGCCTCTACTTCAACACGTGCCGCTCCTTACTCGGCCACGGTACGTCGCTGCAGAGAGACAGATCGACCGCTATGTACGTACACGTTCGCGGCCAGACAGATAACACTACCTTCGCTTCAACCTGGTGGGTCCCAACTGTTAGGGGGTAAAAGGCACTTCCTTCCGTGCGAAGATCAAGCCGGTGGGCCCCAACTGTCAGGGGGGAACGTTTTTTTCATGAAATACAGAGGTCCTTCCGGTGGGTCCGAGCTGTCAGGTGGAGGAATCATTATTTTGTGCGTAATAAGGAGGCACTTCCTTGCGTGAGGCCATGGACCCAGCTGTCAGCCTCTCCATGTACAGTCCTCTTTTGATGGTTGTCGTGCGTTGACCGCGTTCACAACGCCATACCGTCCGAGAGCACCAAGGTGGTGGACGACGGTGTGACCTAGGAAGGGAATGACCCGGAGGCGGGGAACACGCGGAGGGTAGTATGAGGGTTGACTGGTTCGGCTGCAGTGTGAGGCTGCCGTCACCGCGGAATAACAGGGGGTGTGGGTGAGTAGAGGGATGGCCCGGCCAGCGGTGGGAGTAGCAGTACTGGGGAGTAGTAAGGGGCGGTGAGGCTTGCGCGGCAGCATAGCTGGCCATGGGAGGCAAGAGCACGCGGTGGTTTGGACGGCTGGAGCAAAAAATCAGAGGTTGAAGAAGCAGGACGACCGTTGGATGTTCACAATCCAACGGTCACTAGTGATAGAATCGTTTGTTGACTAAGTTGACAAAGCCCTGCGTACGCATCAATTTAGTAGGGCCACAAGTCAGCCTCCAAATCTGGTGGGCCCCAGCTATCATGGGGAGCACTCGTTATTTTTTGCTTAATAAGGAGGCACTTCCTTCCGTGCCAAGATATAGCTGGTGGGTCCCAGCTGTCATGGGGAGGATTCTTTCTTTTTGGCGTAATAAGGAGGTACTTGCTTGCATGCTGCCATGAACCATGTCGGTCCCAACTATCAGCCTCTCCATGTACATCCCTCTTCCGATGTTGTCGTTTGTTGACAACATTGACCACATCATGCCGAGAACACCAACGCGATGGACGACGGCGAGACCCAGGAAGGGAATGATTCGGAGGTGGCGAAGCCACAACAGTGGAGGGATGTCAGTGAGTAGAGGGATGGCCTGGCCAGCGGTGGGAGTAGTAGGGGGCAGTGAGGCCTGCGCGGCAGCACAGCCGGCCAGGGGAGGTGGTCCAGCCGGCGCTGGATTTGGCGGCCAGAGCAAGAAGATCAAAGATTGAAGAAGCACGACGGCCGTTGGATTGACATCCAACAGGCACGTCTGCTAGAATCGTTTGTTGATGTATATAATAAGTAAAAAAAATCTTGCGTACGCGTCAACTTAATAGGCCCACAAGTCACACCATTCCATATTTTTTTATTAATTTATAGCTCATTGCAACTTCTAATGCAATTTATTGCAGTCCATTTTTTTGTTGGCCAGGGCCAGGGTTAAAAATTTAAACTAAATTTTGCATATTTCGGTGGGGTCCAAACTATTTTTAATACCAAACTGTCGAGCCAGATTTAAAGTACTTTGAAGATATATTTAAATTAGGTTAAAGCCCAGTGAAATTGGAATCTGAAAATGTGAAAAATTTCAGAAAATTGAAAGTAATTGCCAATTTGTCGTGTGCTTTTTATATTTACAGCCGATTTCATATTACTTTTAAGATTTGCAGCCGTCTTGAAAGAGTTGCAGCCCAACAGGGTGGAGAAAAATAAGTAGGCCTGGATTGGGTATTCTTCAGAAAAATTAAATTGGGCTAGCCATTTTCACAAAGAAAAAATAGCTGGGCTGGTCATTTGGTGAATGAAAAATAGAAGATTGGGCTAGACGGGCCATAGCCCAGTTGAAACCCTGCTCCATCTCAACAATAACAAAAAAAATACTGCTCGAGCAGCTACGTCCCAGGAGTCAGCCGATCTTGTGATGTTCTCTTGTCTATTGACTATACGCTGACAATGTCGTGGGTCCCAGATGTCAGCAAACCACTAGGAGGAAGCATTTTCTTTTTCTATACGCTGACAATGGAGTATATAACAAAAAGTGAGGAACTTGCTTGCATACAGCCATGGACATGGTGGGTCCCTACTGTCATCCTCTCGACGTACAGTCCTCTCCCGATTCCTCTTGTTTGTTGACCATGTTGACAACGCGAGAGGGCGGCGCCGCGGCGAGCGCACCAAAGCGCGGGGAGGATGACGGCGAGGCCTCGAACGTCGGTGTTAACGATTTAGGAGATGGTGGGGCGGCGATGCATGCGCTAAGGCACAGCCAGCCGTGGGAGGCGGAAGCAGGCGGCCCCGCCGGCGCTGGTTTGGTTTTGGCGGCCGGAGCAAGACGAGACTGAAGAAACATGACAGACTGTAAAAGCAGCAGGAGTACTTAACAACCTTAACTGAAACCAGCAGGGGCACTTAACAAGCATAGCTGAAAACAGTATGAGTACTTATACAGGTTCAAACATACAAAGCACGCCTCGAACAGTCCAACTTTGCCTACAGTTAACCAAGGGTTAGGTCACCAAGCCCCAGTATAAGGCCCAGGCGCCACCCCACGCATCCACAACCTTCTGAAAGCGACTTCATCTCGCAATGTGGTTAATAAATAGGATATTCGCTTTAGAGCCATGGAAAAGCATGAGCATAACCTTCTGTCCTATTCTCCAAGGTGGACGGGCCTTCATTATTTGAGACCACCCGTGAATAAGTATATTTTCACCTCCAAGGGAAATGGAGTAGGTCGACATAAACATGATGTTGTGACCAAGCGCAAGTCTGACCTGACCATGGTCAGGCATCTGTATAGGAACAATAGAACTGGGCAGTTTCTGTTTCAAGAAGATCACAGCTGTAAAACTGTGTATAAGCAAGAGTTTATGAACAACATATATAACAGAAAACAGCTCGTACCATAAGTTTCTTGACTTATTTGGACCTATTCAAAGTGTGCACCAGTGGCACACATATCCCACGTGGCCTTCCACCATTGAAACACCCCACAAGGACCAGAAGACGATCAATAAAGTGTAGGAACTAGTGGATGTCGTCCCAGTCAACTTCAGTGCCATCAGTAACAGTCGAGTTCTTATAGAATAACAAATGAGTAGTGTGCTTAACTTTGAAATAACCTACACGTGCCACCAATTATAAGAAATATTAGTTAGAAGTAGCATCTTCTTGAGATAAGGGAATCACAAATCGTTGCTACTTCTAAAGTCAAATTGTGATTAGTTAGACAGAATAGGTGGATTAAGAAGTAATCGAGGCAACATGCAAGAACCAGATACAAAACTAACATGGATGAACTACTGGAACGACATCGGGGTGGAAGATCACAGTGAAGATGAGACCAGGTTCTGCTATTTCCATCAACATTCGTGCGCCAACTTTCAGTCCATAACAGTTGAGAAAGTTTATCCAAGTTCGGCCATAAAAAAGCAGCAATCTTCTTGGTTCATAAACCCAACTCGGAACTTATATCCATGGCTTGTCTTCAATATGACCATTAAATTGGTGTATTCAGTTATGGCAAGGCCGACCATCTTGAGTACATGTGTTCTGGCAGAGCAAGGAATGCACTGCAGGAAAAATAATATGAGAACACAATGTATTCGCTATCCAAATCTAGAAATAATTTCCTATTTCACGTCAGTGTTGACCATGGTACTAGTACCTTTTATCCAAATATAGCAATCCAAATTTCCAAATTAGTCGACAACATGTTCAAAAACCCCCACCCTCCCGGATAGAAAAGAGGATTCTAGGAACATACTTTGCGCATTTTAAAATCCTGTGTTAGGATGAGAAGGAACAAGTGTGGCGTCTCGCCGAGGGCGCAGAAACCTGTAGGGTCCTCACACTTCGGGCACTGCAAATGAAACACACTAGATTCAGTACGAAGAAAAATGAATCAACGGTGGCGGCTGCCATCCTAGGATTACCCGCGACCAAGGGACTAGGATTTATCGGGGATGGATGAAGAATTCGTACCTAGTTCTCCATGAGAAAACCCTACGCAATCACCGAGAGGAGGTTTTCTCTGAACAAGCAGACGAGGGAGAAGGGGATTCAGGCCCAGTGAAATATTGTTGCTTCGTCCGTCCAGCTTACTGCTACTACTGGAAAGGTGGGGTTTTTTGTGATTTGATGGCTCATTGGGCATTACCGCGGCGCTACGACCGGGGTGAGTCTACCATGCAGTTCGGCACTCTAATTTGGTGCATGGCATGTAGACCCTATTGCCGGATGCCCCACATATCAGCCAAATGAAGTAGAAAGGCAGGAGTAACTAGTTACACATAAATATATTTTCGATAGAGAGATACTCCCTCTATAAAGAAATATAAAAATCTTTTATATCCCCTACCGCAAGAGTAACTGGATGCCCCACATATCAGCGAAAGGAAGTAGAAAGGCAGGAGTAACTAGTATCACAAAACTTTCTACATAAGAAAAATCAAGGGGAATATATATAACATAATATGGGGGTTCATATGAGAATATAATACTCAGATAGGCTAACGGTTCTGGACTTTGGGCCACAGGCCGGTGGGCCTGCATGTTTGGGGGCCCATGTGTTCTAACTCATCGCATTTCATATTGCAAGCGATCGGTACGTCACTGGTTTTAGATGCTGTTGCAAGGCGAATACAGAAAATTAAATAAAGCGCGGCAGCTGTTAGAATGAAATCGAACGACAGTTCCTAACCAGCAATCAGAGTTGCGATTATTTCACGACATCCTACATGATAAATAATACTGTTGTACTACTTATACACACAGGACACTTGTTTCACCATGCCATATTATTACATCAAAAGCTCTCGGAGGATAGATCAGTTCGGCAGTTGCGTGCTGCTACTGAAGAATTTCAAAGTTGATTTAGACCAGCTCTCCTTGCCGAGAAAGTTCGATTTTGACATCATCCCCTACCGCAAGATTTGATAGAGTTTTGAACCTTGACCATCCTTTAGCATCAATCATCATGCGACCATCCTTTGTACTTACGGTATATTGAGCAGGTTCATTCACACCAAGGCTGCGCATGGTAAGAGAAACTTGGCCACGGTCGCCTGGATTATTGAACGACTCCCTTGTTGCTCTAGGAATTCTCTGTTTGCAAACAAGAAGACATACACAAATAGTTAGATCAACACAGTGAATCATGTGAAACAACATGGAAAGGAAAAAGAACGAAGCACTTGGGCTACCAATGCTTACCAAGAAGGTGGAGGTGTCGGTTTTTGTAAGGACTTTGGTATATGCAGTGCGAACTACAGCCTAGTCTGTTGCCGGTGCAAGTGCTGGTTTCGTTGCCGCTGCACGGGCCGGAGCAGATGCAAGTGCAACTTCAAGTGTTGGTGCAGGTGCCGGAGCCGTTGCTGGTGCCCGTGCCGGTGCGACTGGTAGTGCCGCAGCTGCTGCCGAAGATGGTCCTCCTTGTGGGGCTGGTGCCGGTGTTGGAGCAGGTGCCCGTGTCGGTGCCGATCCTCCGGTAGATCAGCCTGATCTGCTGACACGGTCGGTGCCCAATCATCTGGTGGATCTGACTGAGCTGCTGCCGCTGTTAGTGCTAGAGCCAGTGCCGTCGGAGAAGGTGTCGGTGCTCGATCCGATGCTGAAGGTGGTACCGATGTGCGAGACAGCAGTGATCGTCTCTGGTCTGCTATGATTTCATACTTCATCTTTCTAACTTCACTAGGCTCCATGACCTTGATCCAGTCTTTTCTTCACTTCTTTTAAATGCGAGAAGGACTAATTGTGGCGTGTTTGTCAAACCAAACTGCAGTTCATCATAGGGATTCAGATTGTACTCAGACAACAGACTGGTCCAATTGTGTCCAGTAATATAAGTGATGCACAGTGCCTTCGTTACTGACACGACATAAGAAGTGAAACCTACAAAAATGACCATCATAGAGCAAACCAAATGGTTTAGTCTGTAACGAATGTCACATGGCAAAACTTGCATCGTAAAATTGCAGGAAAAGTAAGAAAACATGACAGTAAATCAATAAGATTTACTTGATATGGCATGAGTGAATCCTTACCAGGAAATCACTATGTTCAAGTTCTAAATTGAAGGTTGATCGTCGAATTATGGGTGGCATGCAGGGCCCCCGCTTACGCCCACAAGCAGGACAATCCAAAGGTCATGAAAAATCGTATGGACCGAACATCCATGGGACTGGAAATCCTGGTGGGTGCGATAAACCCTGCAATGCATACAGATATTGGAGTGTAACCATAATTGATAAACCGTCCTCACAAAAAACATGATCCGGATACTTCAAAGTATACAGACTGAATTGAGTGGACAGACATTAACATAGATTGTTCTCAGGACTCACCACACAACAAAAGCGGCAATACTAAACAATACAGGGTTCACACACACAAATCAAGTACTAAACAATAGTACTTACTACAGCCAAGCAAAGTTG
Source organism: Thinopyrum elongatum (assembly GCA_011799875.1). Taxonomy (NCBI): domain Eukaryota; kingdom Viridiplantae; phylum Streptophyta; class Magnoliopsida; order Poales; family Poaceae; genus Thinopyrum; species Thinopyrum elongatum. The sequence continues at coordinate 151,540,060 of CM022300.1, read as the reverse complement.
CTCTAATTAAACTCTGCACACTATTTCTTGCCACCGACCTACGGGATGTACCCCACATAACTGACTAGGCCATGGACTTCGTGAGAGATGTCTACCGGCACATAACACTGATTTCTTGCCATCTCGTCTACCGGCACCATAAACATGACGATGAAGGCAGTTCGCATCAGATTTGTCGGGAAGCTTTACAAGAACCACACCCTTCGTAATCGAAGGCACAGCTAGGAAATTGTTGTGATGAAATACACCCTAGAGAACACGCCTCACAACAATGCTACCGGAAAACACATGTTCATGACACGTGGCGACAAGGACACAGTAGCTGGATAGTTTAGTAGTAGAACTCATCCTCAGATCTTCCAGTTCACACAACATGACTTTGAGAACTTCATCTCCACCGCGGACCTGGTTCTAATTAAAACAGAAACCAAATATTTTATAACTACCTCCGTTTAGAACTATAAGATGATTTTCGATATTTTACTCCATATAAGACTACATATACGCACAGAAATGAGTGATCAAAGACACTAGAACATATCTTCAAAGGCATGAGAGAAGAGGGATTACTTGCAATATCCATAATACAAGTTACTGAGGCTACTATACTCTCTTCAATGGCATGAGAGCTAAAATCTTGCATTTCCTACAGCTAGCATTGATGTTCATAAAGTAGTTGAAAGTGATCTATAAGAAATCAGTGTTATGTGCAATAATCATATGTATGTCAACCTCTCGCATGTTTTGGTCAAAAGAGCAATTTAGAACCGTCATTTGCCACACAAAAATCACATGCAAGATCACCCAGAAAGTTGTACTACTAGTACTAGTACTGCGTGTTAGATGAGAAAACACGATCAAGATCGCCAAAAAGATCGTCAAGAAGAGATATTACCTGGACTTGCTTAATGAGGGATCCCAGAGAGGGGGGCTTGGACAGGATGATGGCCTTGAGCGTGTCTGCAGTAGTCTCGGTGGGGTGCTTGCGCTTCTTTGTACCATGAGCCTCAACGGTTTTGGCCAGAGCCATAGACATCACTTCGTCCGGTGCTCCAGGGTCCATCAAGAAACTGCCAAATAGAAATAAAAGAAAAGAAACCATAATCACAAACCCAAAAGAAGAACAGAGAGGGAGTTATAGGATCAGTCTCGGGGTTGCAAGACCGGGCCTTGGCCAGAAGCAACAGCATTGATGCGCTCACCTTTCCTTCTTTGGGAGAGAAGAACAATGGCAGAAGCGCGTCGGGGTTTTCTTGAAGAAATGAGGAACAAGATGAGGGAGAAGCGAGTTGGGGTTTTCTTCAAGAGAGCAAGATGAGGGAGAAGAGTGAAATGATGGTTTCTTCGTCCGTCCAACTTACTGCTGGAAAGGTGGGGGTTTTGTGATTTGACGGCTCATTGGGCAATACTGCGGCGCTTCGACCGGTGTAGTCTACCATGCAGTTGTGCACTCTAGTACGGAGTAATTTAGTGCATGGCAAGTGGACCCCGATGTTGGTTGTCCCACATGTCGGCGAAAGTGAGGAGCAAGGTTCTCGACGACCGTCGAGGAGGATCCGCACGGTAGAGCGTGTCCACTGTTTCTGAAGAAAAAAAAATGATTACAGCAAGCGTTTCCACTCTTACGACGGAGGAGGGCGAAACACGGCAGCCACTTGAACTTACACAGTACTCCTACTACTAGCCATGTGAAGTGGTTCATACACCAGTACTATATAATCTTTTTGCTAGTGTAGTAAGATATGACAATAACAAATGATGTTGTGCGCATGTCAACTATATGAACAGTAATGTAACATACCCCTTTTTTTACTGTCTGGTCGAGAATGAACGGTGAGATCAATGTTAACAGAACTAGGTCTATAGCACACGGAGAGTACGGTGCTACAGTACTCCATGGAACATGAACCATATGAAGCACGAATTAGTGTTAGGCAGGGTGTATGAAGGGTGCCTGGGAGCAAAAGTTCCCTTCTCGACCCACTTTTGGGTGTTTGGCAGAGTGCATGAAGGGTGCATGAGTCCATAGTAGTAGGTTAACACAAATACACTAGGAGCATGCATGAAGAGGGGTGCTTAGATGAGCATGCACGAAGAGGGAACAACTATATTGAGATGAGAATGCAACCAAACACACCCACACGCTTTGTGCTACAGTGACTGATCTACACCGTCTGAGTTTGATCCAATGGTCATGTTGCGCCGAGACATGGACATGCCCATGCAGAGGACGCCTAAACACCACCAAAGTCCCTCTGCTTCTTGAGGCGCACGACGTTGGTGATGCAGGGTGCCACCGCCCACAGAGCCAGCTCCCGGTCGACGGGAGCCAGCTCGTCAAAGACGGCGTCCAATGGCACGAATGGATTCCGGTGACGAAACCCTGAGAGGATTCGCTCAGCAACGGCGACGGCCGCCCGCAACCCCTCCTTGTCCAGCTCTGCCCCCACCATCGCCCGGAGATGGCTCAGCTCCTCGGAGATATAGGTGAAGAAGGAGACCAAGTCAAGAAGCCGCAGCTTGTTGAAGTCGACGGGGTGGTCGAACGGGTTTAGCTCGACGGCCGGCAAGGTCGCGCTGGCACAACGATAGGCATCACGCAACTGCAACACATGCGTGGCAACATGGTCTACCAAGTGGTTGAGGCAATCCTGGACCTCATCACGATCGGCCCGCTCGCGCTCTAGTCGGCTCGCCTGACCGCCTATGGTATCTCCCGCTTTCTGCAGCAATGCCACCGACGCCTCGAGCATCTTTGTGGTGGACGCCTGCCGCTTTTGAAGCTCCGTGAACTCCCGCACATAAAGGAGGAGCATGGCACTCCTCTCCTCCTTGAGCTCACGGAGCTCCACGTCCTTGGCCCTGAACTCCGCATCCTTGGCATGGAGCTCCTGTGTCAGGCGCCTCACCTCAGAGTCCGTCATCTGGTGCGCCGTCATGGAACCAGGTAGAAGCAATGGGGAGAGGAAGCAAAGGGGACGAAATAGCTGAAAGGCAATGCAATCTACGGGAAGGCAAAGGGAGCCAGCCGAGGAGCGGGGTGAATCTTTTGGTTTTCACCATGGGAAAACACCAGTCGACGACTTTTCACTTCACGGAGCAGTGGGTTTTACAGGCGGAGTCATCATGACTAATTGCTACCGCGCCTGCTCTCGTCAATCAAAAAAATAAAAATCCTGCTGAACCCAAAGACCAGTGCAACGCAGTGGTGGATATTTAAATTTACCTACCGGCAAGGAGAGAAGAAAAGGGGTGAAAAAACAAATGTGGCGGCGGCCTAGCTACTCGGTTGCACTAGCCCAACTAGCTAGCCACCGTGCTTCACTGATGTACTCGGCGGGAAAGGTGGGCTTTGTGATTTGATGACTCATTTACTTGCTTCGGCGCTACGACCAAGGAGGACCCAGAAAATGTACGGTAGGCCATCCCACATCTCGGCAAGGAAGAAAATATGCGTACACCACCCAGGAGGACCCAGAAACCGCGCGGTAGGGTGTGCCACGTCTCCGCACGGAGGGAAAATGTGCGTGTAAAAATAAACTGTATCAAACTACCTATGGTTCGACCTCTGGACCTAGCCAGACGATCGAAAACACCCCACTAGCCACACAGCTTCATCATGCTAACGTGGCATGGAGGATAGGTGTGGTTAGCTCCGTCCCGACAAGCCACAACGTCTCTTGTTCTAGGCGATTCATCTATTTTTCCTAGCATTTTTTTTGGTTATAATAACACCATGGCAAGTTCGCGCCACTCTTCGTGTGTGCCCGTGCGTCTAAAGGTTGTACTACTAGATGGAGAGTTAATGCACCTGTTGATGAGCCACTCCCTCTACTCTACTCAATGTAATACTGTATAAAATCAAGTTATGCGACAAAGCCAACAACCGTTGTGGTTTCAGGCTATCGACGTACACTTTGTACTCCAGGTTGCCAGTTCGAATCTCGTCCTTCCGATTTGTTAGTTTTAGGTCCAAATTTGATCAATGACAAGTGGGCCTCCCGTATGTTGTTCCGATATTTTAGTGTAGTTTTTTTGCACAAACACTTTGCATGGTTAGACAAGTTACGGCACCAGTTACACGTATTTTGCATGTTTAGGAACAAAAATGATAGCGGCATAGAATATCACATGCTTCCCGCAGCTTAGACGCTATGGTGATACGAGATTTTACATCGTTGGATCTGAGATCCAATGGCTTGGGAGTAGTCTTTGTAATTATGCGCAATTTCCAAACTCTTCAAGGGTTTTTTTGCAAAAAAAAACCATTCAGGCCTCGTGTGAGCCGCTGGATCTTGGATCCAATGGCTCCCATTACCTCATATTAGGTGCTCCCCGCAGCTTAATTAGCCGCTACGGTGATATGAGCATCTAGGTCGTTGGATCTGAGATCGAATGCCATATGCGTAGTATTTGTACTTTCTGCGCAATTCCCAAACTCTTTGAGGCCTATATTGCAACACATTCAAATCTCCTACTGCAAGCCATTAGATCTCTCGGGAACTCGTATCACCATAGAATCTATGGTGTGGGAGCACCTCATATTCCCCCGTGCGAGAAAACATCAGGTGCTCTCGCAACTTGGATGCTACGGTGATACAAGCTTCGAGGTCGTTCGATCTGAGATCCAATGGCATCTGAGTAGTCTTTGTTCTTGTGGGCTGCGCCCAAACTCTTTGGGGGATTTTTTGCAAAAACATTTGAACCACCAACGAGTCGTTGGATCTCAGATCCAACGGCTCTGAGGAGCTTGTATCACCACAACATCTAAGGTGTGGTAGCACGTGATATTCTTAAACACAAGAGAATATGAGGTCTTCCCTCATCTTAGATGCTACAATGATACGAGCTTCGAGGCTGCTGGATATGGGATCCAAGGGCATCTGAGTAGTTTCGGTACTAATTGTGTGCAATTCCCAAACTCATTAAGGTTTCTTGTAAAAATATTAAGACATCTATGAGCCGCTATATCTTAGATCTACATGCTCCAAGGAACTCGTATCACCATATAGCATCTAAGGTGTGGGGGCACATGATATTCTCTTGGGGGGGTGCACAACCCATCGGTGTTTGGGAGGGTGGGGAAAATATAATGTTCAAAAAATATAATCCAAACAATCCTAAACAGAGCTTCACAATTTTATCTAAGGTCGAGGGGTTACCCCCCGACAATCTACATATCTCTGCCTATGCAAGAGGTGTAGTGGGAGCATCTAGGTGTGAGGGAGACGACGCAAGAAAGCAAGGTCAATCGAGTCATTTATAGAGGGAGAGATCGAGTGAGTGTGGCATAGCTTACACTCGAATGTTAAAGACGACACACCAAGATATCATGCAGCGAAGCTGCAGTAAGGGCTGGAGGGAGATAGTTACCGAGAGTGGCCTAGATAGACTTTGTGTGTGCGCGCACGGTGAAGGTGTTTTACAAAGGCAACGTACGTGTCTTGAGAGAGAGAGAGGGAGGGTTTGTTATGGAGGGCATGACGAGGTTGTTTGTGAGAAATACATTTGTTGAGAGTGTGTGGGCGGGTGTGACATAAATGGAGATCGAAACATGAAGAGAAATAATTAGCGGGCGTGTGTCGGATACAAATAGCTCTATTAACAAAGAAATGAAGATCGATCGATACATGAAGTATGTGTGGTGGTTGGGGGGTTGTGGATGGAGAGACCTAAACACAACATTTGCATGTACATAGTACTAGACTTAATATTCATGTTTCAATTTATTATGCATTTTAAATATTGAATTGAGGACCATGCATGGCTTACATTTTAGTTTTGAATTCTTGTTATACATGCATGGTCATACATCCACGTTGAGATCACTATATCACAAACTCACTCTAATTCAATAACTCGTCATAAATAAATTACCGTGCCTTTTGGAATGACCAGTTATTTGCAAGGAAAATATGGCATTGTAATACGTATAGATTCGTTCGGCTATTTAAAAAAAAGATTCATTTCGCATTCTCGAATGGTAGCACCCAACGGCGTACCAGCCAGACCCGGGCTCGTGTCCTGGTGGTGGTGTGGGTGGTGCGCACGTTAGCCAACCCCAACCAAAAGAACCGCGATGTTAAACTTCGCGCCTCCACTCAAGCCTCCGCATTTCTAGTCGAAATATCTGGCGGTCAGAATTCCAGCCCTAGGAAATTCCCCTCATGTCCTCGGTCCATAATGACAACCGATGAACAATGGAGGGATGCTTTAGTAACTAGCCCACGTTACCTACCATGCCGAGCACGGTTCAATTCCCTTGGTCGCCGCTACCTAAGGTCACCTATCAACTCCATTTCCTAGTACTAATAGTACTACACCAGGATGAGCACAGAATGGAGCTCCATTTGTTGATTTTGTTTGTGCATTGTTCATGCCTACTAGAGTTACTATATCAGGCAATGCACTGGTACGGAGGGATTATCTTTTTACTCTGCATATATAACTTGTCTGAAGTCCAACTAAGCAAAATGTTTGACCAAATCCTTTCTTAAGAAATATTAACATCTACAACAGTAAAGATGTATGGCTTGAAAATTTATTTCATGATGCAAGTTATGGTATTGTTTCAAATCTTGGATTTTTAATTCCAGAAAATCCAAAACTGACCTGAAATTCATGAAACTGAGCATGGTCATGTGATATGGCACAAATAGGTTGTCATATTTTTTTTGTTCAATAGACAAGCTGCTTATGAAAAGTTAGACAAATGAAGAGCCAAGGTATTTTGGAACAAAGACATGTCATGTTAACGCGAACGGTTTCACTATTCAAACCATGGGTGTTAGACCTACGTGCCACCATGAGTCCCGCTTCTCATCGGTAAGAGCCATCCGAGCAAGCGTGTGAGTCGACGGGAGGAGTGCGAGCAGACCGCTGCGCCCACTGACCGGGAGGCATGCAAGCAGGCAACAGCGCAGGCTCACCGGGAGGCGAGCCCTTTGACCAGGCTCCGCCGCCCACTTTCCTCCCAACTGCCCCCACTTTTAATGGCGCCGGCGCCGCAGTTTAAATCACCCCCGCACTCCCCGGTCTCACTATAATCTTCACTCTTCCTCTCGGATTCTCCTGTCGTCTACCTCCAACCAGCCTGACCTCATCGGATGCCATGCCGCATCACGATGGTCCGCCCTTACTCTTCCAGTTTCCTGAGGAAGACACCCAGCCAGAGTCTCAAGAACATAAGGCGCTTTGGGACGAGCTTGAACTGGCCTTGCGGGAAAACACTGTGCCTGTCACCGTTCCCGTTCCAGCTCCCGTCGCCCCGACTGCGCCAGCGCCCATCCCCATGGTATTGATGGCCTGGGAGCAGCACATTGTCGCCGAGCTTGAAGCCACGGGGTTCCACGAGGTCCCCGCTGACTTTCACGCGCCCATACACCTGCCAGCGCATGCGCCTGCGCATGCACTGATGCACGTGCCCGTGCCAGTGCCTGTGCACATGAATGTCTCCGCCGCGTTGTTGCCAGAGCCTATCCCCGCGCCGGTGCCAGTGCCCCCCTCAGTGGCATGGATTGCCGCCGTCGACCGCTTCCTTGCACCAACGCCAGTTGCCTCCTCCCACCAGTTGACTGGCTCCTAGAGACCGAAGTCCAGAACATTCTGGCCTTCCTTGAAGCTACGCCCAATGTCCAGGAGTACGGCAACAACGGTGCAAGATGCCGCCGTCGCCACCGGTCAGTGGCCCGACGACACACAGAGCACGGCAGAGGAACCACTTCCCGCCGCAAGACGCCTCCGCCGCCGCCCCGTGATCTAAATATGCCATGAAAAACGTTCGGATTGCCATGCTTAAAATCCGAACGTTTGGGATTTATCATTTGTGTTTATTTTAGTTCGGTCGTGGTATGAATGTAAAGTCGCAGTCAGACTAAATGAAATCTATGGTTTGATCGATTGAATGTTCTGCTAGAGCCGTATCAAATTAAATATATAACGTCAGCAAGTGACATGTATTCCTTCTCATTGCAAACATTTCATATTAAATACCACGTTAATTCCAAATATATTTTTAGGAAGCCAGTTCCAAATACTTGTAGGGTGCGAGCAGTCCCTTCGTTCATGCACTATAGGCGATACATCTATTTATCCACGCATTTAATTGTTAGTAGATACTACTAGCCTAACTTGTCCGTCACAGTCACTTTTGTTCCTAAACTTGTTACATACTCCAATACTAGTAATAGTACTAGCAAGATGCCCATGCGTTGCATGGAACATCAAGATGCATTTGTATGAGTAGTTTATCTTGTGGGAGAAAAGGATGAACGAGGGAAGGCCTTATTTGCAAATTTGGAGAGGGGTGTGGGTATCTTTCTGCAAAAATGCCATAGTTTCCTTCCTATCTGTCGGATATAAATCGTACGGCCTATATTGCAGGATGGTAGGCACACCATCATCACCAACTCTGTTTTTTATAAGAGTAGGGATTACGTGAAACTAGTGCCGTAACTTGTGAACGCGTCCAGATTCGGTGAACGGCCACACAGCCCGCACGTTCTTCATGTTTGCCCGTGCGTTTAAACGTAGAAGGGGAGGAGAGAGAGAGAGAGAGAGCAGACATGGAACCCACCAGTAAGTGAAGTGGAATAGTACGTGCTCACGAGCCGGTCCCACTAATGTACTAAAGTTAATATAAAAACATTAAATAGGTTGTGGTAATAGGTAGTGGTAATATAAAAACATTATATCAACAAAGGGGAGCTTGAAGGCCCTGGTCGCATTGACGTGCGGCTTGAAAGCCCTGGTCGCATGTTCAATCCTCGTCCTTTTCATTTTTTTATTTATACTAGTAAGGTACACGTGCATTGCACGCATGAGATTTGGCAACCAAATTATGAATAAATACCACTCCATAGCATGTAAGCTTTGATTCATATATGCATGATGTAGATGTTCGTTTAATTCCTGTAGTTCATCTCATTCAAAATCAATAAGTTTTATAAAAAAAAGTTAATCTATTTTAAGATTCATGGAATTGTGCATTGTAGAGCATAAAGTAAAAACAAATAATGGCAATTTATTTAGAAAAAATAAAATTGGGCAATTATGATACAGAAGATTCTAGAACAAAGGAGAAGTGCTTGTGTTTTGATGTTTGTGCATTATGCTTAAGTTCAACCATGCAGTCTTCTAGATTGTACATGTGGCAGAATGTGGTGGAATGTAGAAGATATCCAACGGCCAGTGGTGCTCGGATTTGCCATCTATGCACCGTCGGATTGGCTTCATCCAACGACCATCTTTCAAAGTTATTCGCACACTATATAGGGGTGTAGATATGGTTCCAAATTTGCTCCATGACAGTTGGGCCCCCCTGTGTGTAGTTTGTAGCACTTTAATTTCTGGGTCAAAATTTGTTCCATTACAGGTGGACTCCAGGTGTGTAGTTTGTAGCTTATTTGTAATAATTAAAGAGAACACCAGTGTTTTTTGCAAAAATACCATGGTGCGACGTGGAAGGTTAGAAAGGGCGTGCGAGAGAGCGGTGACCGATCCAGAGGGTGAACAATTGGGGGAGGGGCGGGGGTTGCAACGGTGTTTGGAGTAGTTGTGGGGCGAATGCTACAAAAATATAATCTCAACCCACCGGAATAAATGCCTTCACAAATTAATCGAAGGTTGGAGTCCCCCTCGCAATGTAAATAGCTCCGGCTCTGCGAGGGATGGAGAGGTAGCTTCAATGTGTGGAAGAGATGGCGTGATAAAGCGAGGTCAATCGAGACATAGATAGAGAGACAAAGTGAGTGTGCCCCGACATTCGTTGAAAAGATATATATATGCTGTGGATAGATATTGTCCGATTGAGCTTTTGGGAAGGGTGAGGGCTGTAAGAGAGAGCTTGAGAGAGGATCCAGTCACAGACAGGTACACATATCATTTGTGCGTGGGAGGAAGCAAGGTCAATCGATACATAGATAAAGAGAGAGAGAGAGAGAGAGAGAGAGAGAGAGAGAGAGATTGAGCGAGTGTGGCTTGTCATGCGATCCAAAGAGTGAGACAGGTTGGAGAGAGTGACCTAGATAGACAATGTGCGTGTGAGAGTATACACTATGAATATGTCGAATTTGGCCCAAACATGGAGATATATCATTTGTATGCGAGAAAGAGCGAGGTCAATCGAGACATGCATAGAGAGAGAGAGAGATTGAGCGAACGTGGGCCGCCATGAGGTCGAATGAGTGGAACGGCTTGGAGAAACTAATCTAGATAGACAATCTACGTGAGAGAGTATAGAGTGTGTCGATCGAGGCCTGAACAGGGAGATATATCGTTTGTGTGTGAGAGAAAGCGAGGTTAATCGAGACTTAGATAAAGAGAGAGAGAGAGAGAGATTAAGCGAGTGTGGGCCACTGTGGGGAATAAAGAGTGAGACGGTCTCTCGAGAGTGTCCTAGATAGACAATATGCGTGCGTGCCCACAAGAGGGAGGGAGGGGGTCTAGAGAGGCAATGCACGTATCTACCGAGAGAGGATGGGATGGGGAGAGAAAGAGAGCTCGGCAGGGAGTGCAATGGCGGGTGTGAGAGAGTTAGAGATAGAAACATGGAGAGAAAGAATGAACGTGCGGAAACCAATTGCTTTGTAAGGTGGTTAGGAGAGGAAGATTGATCAATAGAGGAAGTATGTAGCGTGTGTGCCGAGACAACATTTGAATGTAGATATTACTAGACTTAATATTGATGTTTTAATTTAGTGTACATTGTAAGATTTGAATTGAGGACCATGCATATGGCTTCGGTATTTATTTCGAATTCATGCCATACTAGGTTTGGAAAGGTTGATATTGACTCGATTGTTGTGGTATTTTGTATGTGTGTGGTCATATGCTTGAATCCATCCAAAGTTTTCTCACTACCATGGTGTTCATCTTATACATATATGATTTTGTATTAAAAAAGTAGCGTGGATACCCTGAAATGTGAAATCCACGCTTGAATTGGAGATCGCTATGTGACAAACACACTCTAATTCAAAGAACTCCTCATTAATTAATTCATAGTATCTCGTTTCGAAGGACTAATTATTAGCAAGGAAAACACGGGCATGGTAATACATAGTACAAGATTCGTTTGCCGATGAAAGAAGATTCGTTTGCATTCTCAAATGTAGGTGCACTAGGCAGACCAGGGTCGTGTCGTGGTGGTCGCGTGTGTCGTACGGGCAATTCTACCATCAACCACCCGGGATCACCCCCCCCCCCTCCCTCCTCCTCTCCTCCCACCCCCCCCCCCCCCCAAAAAAAAGAACGACGATAAAAAAAATTGTGCTTCCGCGTTTCGAATTGAAATATCTAGTAGCCCCAATTCCAGCCCTGCAAAATCTCCCTTCTCCCCCGTCCCCTTCCACGCCCAGAGCTCTCAAATATCTAATTCGCCGCCAACCAAAGAAAAATTGTAATCGCCCTTCGTCTCGTCTCTTTCCCCACCTCTGTGCCAGACGACGATGACGAAGACGACGGTCGCGCTTCACCACTGCACCGGAGCTACATCATCTACCCCCTCATCCACCGCACCGGGTGGTCCACCCACAACGTCGGCCACCGTAGCCGACGTGCCTCAGACATCGACTTCCACCTCATCAGGTGCGCTTCACCGACGCCGTCTCCCACCTCACCGGGGCCACTTCACCGAGAACATCGTCGCACCTCCACCCCCCCCCCCCCCCCGATGGCGTTGGTGCTTCACCAATGGCCTTGTCCACCACATCATAGCACTCCACTACCGCTCGAGATCTGCATCTGTACGTGGCCAACCAACACCAGCGCATCACCCTCAACGGCTTTGAAGTGACCCGCACTCTAGCTAGGCGAGCATGCCCAAACGCCGGCCCGAACTAGGTATCCACATATCACTCCCTTGTGCATTATGCCGACGATATTTGGATATCCTTTTACTGCTCTCTTAGCTTACACGCCTATGCAACTCTGACTTTAACTCTTATTTCTTCTGGAGATATCATGTGAAACAAGCAAAACCATTTTTTAGCGAAGCATGACGGCGCTACGGGATCTGGTACACATCTGGCACGCCTGTATAACCTTGTAAGTACCTGTCCTCCAGTACAACAGCAAGGTCAATTCTCTCATTTAATCAACCATTCGCCGTGTCAAAAACGCAGAGGGGGATGCAAGGAGCACAAGGCCTGCACATCCAAGCAAGTTGTAACATGGACTTATACATGGAACATCACAAGCGCAAGCAGAGCTGCAGTGAGCCTATACAACGAGCTAGCATAAGTCCCTGCATTTCATTTAATTCGTACTGGCTTGCGTGTATGATTTGTGTGCGGTGGCGGATCCACAAATTCAAGTTACCAGGGGCGAAAATTTAACTTAAAAAATACGAAGGCACTTGCACTCCGGAAATCAACATAACTTGAGAAATATGAAGCTACATGCACTTTGAAAACCAGCTAATGATCCAAAGTAGTTCCAGATTATAAAACATTAAATGATGTAAGCACCAAAAAACACAAAATGCAACATGGTGTACAAGGACTACTAACATGGACTGTACCTGCTTGAATTATTCATTCTATGGCCGAAATTATCCAAGTGTAATTGCACCTATAACTAGTGCGCAAATTGCATATCAATATATCTATCCTGCACAAGTATGCCAATAGTTTCAAACAACAGATTAGAAAAGTATTTATGCTAGGTTGTCATGATACGGGGACTTTCTGGTAGATGGCCTCGACGTTTCCTCATGCTATGAAAATGTACTATAATTTGCTTGTCATCAATTCTTGCAAATCTCTCTCTCTCTCTCAACATAGTAGATCATCATTAGACACTAAATCCTTGAATGGGAGCTTGCAAAATGCTTGCATTAGATCCCTCATTAGACACTATATGTTCATCACCATGAGCATGTAAAATGTTTGCATCAAATCCTTCATTAGCAGTCTATTCATTAGACACTTCAGGCTCAAGAGCAACATGAGCTTGTATGTTTGCACCAGAAACTTGATTAGATACATCAGGTTCAGTCAGTTCAGTATTGATTGGGGGAGTTATAAAATAAGCAGAAATTGGTTTCATTTTCTTATAGATTGCCTACATACAAGTAGTTTTACAACACCGTCAGGTTTAACTATTGGCCAGAAATTGAACAGTTGAATTAGATATAATCTGGGATGTGATGTAACTGCTTGTTGCGCATGCTGCTCTTGCAAGCTGCGACTGTCTGTTTGCGTAAGCTCGATGCCATGCTCGTGCTGCCGCCGCTGCCTCCCACGCAGGCTACACCCAGGGTTGGAACTTCATCTTCTTGTCCTTCCATTCATTTGAAGCCCGGTGACTGGTGTCCAACGAGGGCGTGAGGAAGTGTTGTGTCGGTCTGTCTAGCGGCGGCTAGGTTAGGAGCGAACCAGACTGGAGGCTGGAGCGAACGAATTGGGGATTTTTCCTGCTGTCGATTGATATGTGAGGCGCTCGTTTGGGCCGCGAGCCTGCTATAGGGCCTGCCTTGCACTTATGTTATTGGCCCATCTGAATTGAAATAGTTTTCTTCATTTTTTACATTGCCTGCTCGTGCGCTGGGATGAATAAAACTAGCCTGGGCCAACCTAGACGACTCAAACTAGGTGCACACTTTCCAGCCACCCGAGGCGGCCGCCCATACCAGCCCCTATGGTGGCATCGCCCCTTTTTGCATGTATGATTGGGGTAGCAAAAAATATTCCAGTGGCACATTTGATTTACCCACAGAATGGTTGAATTGCTTGTTTCTGTGAACTGAGTTCGCCAATAATGTGAAGGATGCCAGTCTTTTCATCCTATTGTAGATTGCTTAGATCTCGATATGCCAAATGTAATCGCATGAAATATACAGTAAAAGCCAGTGTGATGTGTGTTGCTACAACTAGTCTGACAACCCGTTCTCATATAACATATCAAGGATGCACCATCTTATCAGATTAACCATTCGACTTACTAATGCAGTGTGGGAAGAAAGAAGTATTGGGACTGCGTATCTAAGCAATTGATGCGATGGACTCCTTCGTAGAATCATGTAAGCGAAAAAGAAGTTGCAGTGTGCCTGTACAAAGAGCTAGCATAAGTTCAGTTACCTGCTTCTCGGAATTTTAGTTAGCCACTGATTGCAAAATTGTTCAATTACGTTGCTTGGCTTAATTTAGTTTGCTACTGATTACATAATGCCATAGCATATTAATCCTATTACAGACTGCGCCTATCTATGTGTTTGATACTTACTGTTAAGAATTACCTGTTTGCCTAAACTTAAATAGCTGGTCATATGTACTTCTAGGGTGCAGCAAAATTCATGTGTAATTTACGTTCTGATACCCTGTTTGTTTAAATGGTTTGCTGTTATCACTTGTAGCACTAGTAATATTTGCATGTTCATAGACAGACTACTGTTAGGTTTATATGAGGGACAACGTCTTTTTAACTTATATATATATGTGTGTCGGAATCATTTTGCTTACATCAAAGATATTTACAGATGTTTGTGTTGCTGGTAAACGGTACCGACTTGTTACTTTAATACGTTGCCAAGAACTTGTTAGTTTTACTAGTTCATGTGTAATTAAATACATTGCCAAAACTAGTTATTTTTACTAGTTTGACGTTAGTTTCTTATGGCTCTTGCAACACTTTATTTATGATTGCTACATTCAAGTTTGCAGGATCCAACTGAAAATTCGTTGGCACCCTAGGTATGTTTTCAGAAACTTCCCTCTTTACCTGGTTTGCTGTTGTAACTTGTTGTTGTAATCATCTTACCAACTTAAAGTTTTCAGGATCCAATTGGAAGTCCAATTGCACAGCAGGTACATTTAAAAAAAAATATTTGTGTAACAGGTTTACTGTTGTAACTTATTGCTCTAATCAAGTTACCAACTACTCAACTTTTTAGGATCCAAGAGAAACTCCAATGCCACAACAGGTTCCTTTTGCAAAACTTGTTTGTTTAACTGCTTTGCTGCTGCAACTGGTTGCTCTAATCACATTACTGGCTACTCAACTTTTCAGGATCCAAGAGAAAATCCAATGCCACAACAGGTACCTTTTGCAAAACTTGTTTGTTTAACTGCTTTGCTGCTGCAACCGGTTACAATGATGTTAATAACTACTTTTCAACATCCAATCAAAACTCTTTAATTCCTTGTTTGTTTAACTGGTTTGCTGTTCTAACTCCCAGTTGAGATGTTTTGCTAACTTCAACATTTTGGAATCCAATCGGAACTTTATGGCAAAACAGGTTAGCCCCATGGATGTTGTATCATCCCACAGCAGTGGCACCGGCCCAATCATGCATCATGAATTGCCAACTTCTGATCCTCTAGAGGCTAAACAATTGGTAGAAAGAGATTCTACTTCTGCACTTAGAGATGAAGTTGACATGTTGAGGAAGCAAACAGCACAATCACAAGTAGTACTCAAGACAACCATTAAATATTTGGTGGATTTCAAAATGAAGCAAGCTGAGACAGACCGCATTGTTAAGGTCCTGAAGGAAAAAAGGAAATTAAATTCCCACTTGGTAATCATAGGTGAAATGTTTTTTCCATCATTGAATAACCTTTGCGTTGTTTGTTCGTGTAATCGATCAAACCATTTGTTCTAGAGATCATGTAATAATTGTTTTTTGTTTTTTGGTTTGTAATTTTTTTGAGCACAAGTCTGTATTAATTGATAAGACTATGAGACATTTCATTTTGATTGCTATGCCAGACCTACAAATATGCCAATCGGGCTGAATGTGCATTCAGCAATAATAGTAGAATAGATGGTCTTTAAGTGGCACGGATCTGAAAGGGCCAAGATGTTGTACTAGCTTTGCTAAAAAAATGATGCTCTTCTAGCAAAGAATGTACAATAGCCTGGCTTATGTATGTTAGTTGATATTATTGATCCATATACTCTATAAGTGTTTATATGTCTGCTAGTTTTGTACATTATTGGTTGATTGACTCGGTATTTTGAATCTTGAGACATTGCTTGTGTACATATCTAAATGTGAGTACACTATATGATGCGTGCACTACTGCAGGATGCTGCTAACGCGACACTATGATCAGAGACCCTTCGACGAAACTGTGTGTGATGCAATAATCACAAATGGTGGTGTAGAAAAGCCGTCAAAAAAGATGCAAAACGTTTGCGATGACGGATGCATCAAACATGGTTCAAAATTTAGTTGCGTGTGGGATGAGGGGCATACGGTTCAGTTCAAGGAACTGTTTGTGATGAGGCGGAACAAAAGAAATGGGCAGCCAGATGAAGGCGTGTGCGATATACAGCATACGGTTCACTCGGATGAACTGTTTGTGATTAGGCAACACAAAAGAAACGGTCAGCCAGATCAAGGTGTGTGCGATATACGGCATACAATTCACTCGGATGAACTGTTTGCATTGAGCGAAGAGAATAGAAACGGTTGAACTTAACAAGATGTGTGTGATACGCGGCAAACAGGTCTGTAATCGGAAACGTGTGGGAAGACCAATAACAACACAGATGATTCCTGTTAACAAGCCGTGTGTGTTGTGAGCAAACGATTGCTGGTATACAATTGTGAGTGATTGATGAAAACATCACCGACGGGTTCCATTGTTTAGTCCATGTGCGATATGATTTTCTTTGTCTGCACAACATTTACGCTCTGTCTACAGAGCATCAACATATATACTTAAAAAGACAGCATTGCATAACCAAATTAAGCATACAATTACACAAGTGACTACACACATAAAATTTCCACACACCAAAGTAAGCAATTGCATGCATACTAAACTAGGAGAAACGAGGATCTAATCATCTACTTATTGTTGTGATGACGCTTGCCATTGCTTTGATTTCGGCTGGATCCCTGGCCATTTTGGGGAAGGAGGCACTTCCTCATGTCACCAATCTGCCTGTACATGTCGTAGCTCGTGTATGCCTCCTTGGCTGTGTACACGACGTGAGCTTTGTCGAGTTTCTCCATCCAGGCCGAGTGCCAGGCACGCTTGTCCTTGTTGCAGGAATCCTTCATGTCTCTGTAGTAGGGGTCGATGATGGCCTTGGCGAGGTGAACCAGTGAGTCCTTCTCATGCTCCTTGCTGCCCCAGATCTTGTATTAGCCCTGGATGTCGACAAGATTCTGGCAGGCGATGCCCGAATTCTCGAGCGCCTTTACATCGTTGGTGATGTCCACCGTAGCGAACATGTAGTGGGGGCTGTTGACAAACCTGGCGAAACCCTCGCAAGGCCTTGTGGCCAGGCAGTAGTGGTAGACGAGGACGTGGTGGCGCATGCACATCTGGGCGACGGCGACCTTGGGACGAGACCCGGCACGAGCGCGGGTGTACTCGAGGTCGAACCCGACCACCTTGTACTTCTCCTCGGCAAGCAACAGCTCCATGATGTGGATGGAGTGCTCCACCCAGACCGAGTCATTGGTGTACACCACCGAGAGGTCCATGAACCTGCTGTGGGTGTCCACCACGGCATGCATGGTGAACTGCTGCTCGTCGTTGGCAGCCGCTCGGAGTGCCATTGGAGCCGCGCAGGATACCCTCTAAGAATTTGTCGTGGTGGGTGTGCTTTTTGCAATGGTGGGGCGCGATCGAAAGGTTGAAGAGACACAAGGGTTAAATGGCTGCTGTAATAAATGGGGGCCGGTCGGCCTGTAATCGTCACGTCTTGTCACGGTGTTCATAGCAGAGGATTCCAGTGCACGCTTGACAACACCGCACCGCACGCGTTTCGTTTGACCATGCGTGGGCTTGAAGAGGCGCCAAATGCATCATCGGTGAGCCTGTTCCCACACTACCACGCAGTTTACCGCGTAAGCTTCCCGCCTGGCTAGTTTGGCCACGCGTCGGCTAGAAGAGGGACAAATCGTGGGCGTTTATTGGCAAAAAGCTTTGTAAAAACGAAGTGTTTGGAATGACTTCGGTCATAAGTTTACCCGTGGGTGATGAGGTCAAAGTTACACAGAAGGGTGATGATGGACACTCAAGTGCGATAATTAATTCTGCGCTCTATAGGGCACACGGTTGAAGAAACCAACTGTGTGCAATAATGTCGAAGATCGCAGTCGAATTAGCTATACAGATCGTGTGCTTTGAGACCGACAAGGTAAACAGATTCGAGAATGGTTAATAAAATCTAAGACCATTGCATATTAAGGTCAAAATAGTGCTACCAATATATGAGTCTCATACGATGCCATTTCAATGATTGTACCACAAAAGCTCGAAATATTACAAGGTTCAAATTCCAGAGTTATATGGCTCAAATTCAGAGATTACAAGGTTCAAACTAATATTAGAAATGAAATTCAGCTCATCATCTGCAAACGCTCACGCTGATCCACTGAACATGGATATCAGAGAGGTTCAAACTAATATTACCACTTCTAAGTCTGGTTTCGGAACCTCATAATTTTTGCAAAGGGGTCAGCCACTGAGAAGTCATGTATGGGGTCGACACGATGACTTCCGATTACTCTGTCATCTAAAGTTCCAAAATGAAATTCAACATTTTTGGAGCCTATTCCATTCTGCCGCAGGCGCTGCCACTGATCAACAAACCATTCATTTTTGCGAAATAAATGTACGGCAAATCTCATTACCTTCAACACCCTTGCTCTGACAACAAAGAACCTGGCGAATATAATCTCCGGTAAGGTCCCTCGGTAGGAGTTCAAAGTAATTTCTGAGAGATGCAAATCTAGGCAATCGACGTGATTGTTCTATTGTATCACATTATCCACCACTGGGCCTAATCTTATCTGCAAAAGAAGAAAACGTGTTAGTGCCTACATGCAGTTTTGAACACTACTACAAGCCTATTTGGTTTGCAGGATTTGTAAAATGCACTAACATGCCATCTTCGATCTGACATGATTAACATGGGCATTTGATTACATTCTAGAAAAATGTAGCCTTCTTCACAAGAGGTTGGAGTGGATGAAAAGTTCCCTAAGAAAACTAGTACAGATGAATCCAAAGGAGAAATGCTTATGGATTGTAACCATATGGATCAAGCAACCAATATGGGGGGGAACATGTATGTACTGAAATCCTCCAAAAGAATCCTTCAGAAATCGTAGTACATTGTCATTGTAAACTTCGAAAAAGGTGTCACAAATTGAACTCCCTTATGGTTAACATTTAACAGGAATGGAACATCACCTCGATATATAGCTTCTCCAGGCACGGAAAGCATCTCAGTAAACTAACAACTTGCTCCAGGTTGGGGCCGATAGATTTTAGTGCCAAGACCTTCACTGTGCGCAGTTTCGGGATCAAGCTTGTCGGAATCTTTTTCTGGATGACAGACGAACAAACATCTTCAAAATTAGAAATAATGTTAATTTGTAGAAGGAGAGGTAGAAGGCGGCTGTTGTACCTGAACGGGTGTGGAACCAATAACAAGTTCGGAGTATTTGTTAGACGAGTAGCCCTCCACTGTCAATTTCGGCGCAGAAATGACATTGATTCTTGTTGTACCTTCTTGATCAACTACAAGTAATATCTCAAGTGCAGGTGTGTCCTCAATGACCATACCATGGTACACATCTTGTGATGTCTTCCTGCCGCACCAGCAACACACATAAATAGTCCGGAGAGTCATGGAGGTGATGTGGAAGCTACTCAACCCATTGATCGCCTGAAGACGAAGGTACTTGAGTGCAGTACAGCCACGGAGCAGGTGCTCCATGTCACCGTTTGGGAGCCAGACGGTGATGAGCTCGAGGTGTTTCAGTCGTGGTCAAATAAGAGCGGACGCGTTATTAAGGGGGATGGCAGTTCCTGAACTTGGCGACGCGCAGCGTGGGCGCGAGGCAGAGCGCGGACATTGGCAGCGAGCGCATATGCCCATCATCAAAAGTGAGCTCCTTGAGCTGATCTAGGGCGGGGGATCGGAACCAATCATCAAGCTTGGCTTGGTCCTTGCCGTTGGAACGGAACTTGCCCATTCTAAGGCCTCTGGTTGGGCCAAGGTGACTACCGAGGATCTTGGAGAACGCATCCAAGCTTTCGCGATAGCCATGGCAGAGCTCGTGGGTATCGATTAGGTCGAGAGGGGTGGAGTTCCATAGGGGGCGCCACCGCCGGGAAAGGATGGTTGTCCGCGCCCCATATTTGATTGGGAGGAGGGAGATGATGACTGTCAACATATCATCGGGGAGGTTGCTGATGAAGTCTAGGTCTGCTGGAGTCCCTTGCTGTTCTTGCTCGCCCCGCCTCTGCTTGTTGGCAGCCCCATTCTCCACCTCCAGAGTCTCCTTGTCAGCGGTGCTTTCTGATAGAAGTGGGAGTACAGGGAATATTTAGTTAAAACAGGGCAATAGAAAAGTGTATTGGTAACTAGAAGTTATTAGGTAGGAATATAGTAAGAAAATGGAATAACAATTGGTTCCTTAAATACTACACAATTCATTTGATATTGTTGGTAAGTCAACATGCAGATACTTGAAAAGAAAACTTACTTCGAACAAAGTCTGGATGGATGATATCGTCGGGGAAGTTAGCATATATCTCATGACCAGGCCCTTTTATGTGCAGTGCAATTATAGTGCCATCTTTCTGTACATAAAACTTAGAAATTTCTTTCCAAAGGCTAGTGCCAAAATATGAGTCACCATGTTCATCAAGTCTTACAGTAGCAACGATTGTAAATCCATGGTTTGTGTTCAGTATGACATCCCTGCAGTCTTGATTTATGTAAAAAGAAAGATTGTGCACTACAGATTCTGTTGGATAGCAAGGGACGCGCTGCAGAAAATGGTAGGATTGTTAAAGAAAATATGGTAACATGCAAATATGGGCCCAAATTGAAAGAACTGTACAACAGTTGAAATCGAAGGACAAAAATCTAAAATTAAACAAATAGAGTAAACATGATGTCATGGAAATATGAGAGAAATCGAAAGAACAATACATCATTAATTTGCCTAATATAGAAAGAAGAGGGGAAAAATCCCCTTTGATGTATATGGTGCATGTGGCACCTTTTATCCAAATGTAGCAATATTTAGAATATGTTCAGGAAAGTAGGCCATGCCAACCGATTTAGGGTGAGATTGAACATACCGCGCACTGTACACTCAAGTCATCTGGTACGGTGAAATGGAATGTCTGGCGGAGGCCGCAAATTCCTGATGTGTCCGCGCACTGTACACTCTATGAATGAAAGAAAACCCTCAAATCAGCTCGAATAAAAATGAATTCACGGTGATTTCGGCCGGGTGATTAAAGGAGGCAGATGAACTGGGATAATAGATGAGATAATATCTCATTAAATTAGTTACCTTGTTGTCCATGAGAAAGAACCCTCAGTACGGCAGATTCCCCAACCGAGCGGAGCTGGGTCGACTGTGAGCAGCATCGAGAAAGTCGATGGTGATAGGCGGCGGCAAGCGGAAGTGGCGAAATGTGGTGGGGTTTACCAGTAGCTTGGCGGCGGCGGCAGGCGGCGAGCTAAGTGGTTACCGCCGCGATAGGCATTGCCATGCATAGACGCGGAGGAGCTTGTGCAGGTTTGAATGGGGACCGGAGGGGCTGGCGGGCGGGCTGAGGGTTTTTGTGACGTGGGGATGTTGAGGCTTTTCTTTTTTCTTTTTTGAATTGGGTGAAGAGGGTTTTCTGTCCCACAAAGAATTTCGGAGGCAACGGTTTGCTAGAGCCAACCGTGTGTGATTGACGCAACAGACAAAAGGAAAGTCATTGCACACGGTTCCAATTTTGGGAACCGTGTGTGATTGACGTACTACCTCCGTCCTGGTTTATTGGTCCCCTTTGTAATTTGTACCAAATTTTGACCAAATATTTAACTAAGAAATGTTTATGCATGTAACCAAAAATTATATCATTGAACACTATGCTCAAATACCCATCCAACGATATAATTTTTGCTGACCTGCTCTAACATCTTGTCAGTTAAATCTTTGGTTAAAATTTAACACAAATTACAAAGGGGACCAATAAACTAGGACAGAGGTAGATTCCATCAACCGAACTGATTGCATCCATATCCCACGGTTAGACATAAGTAAACATAGATTAAACATACTCAGACATAGATAATAAGCATACACGTACACAAGCATAGTTCAACCATAAGTACATAGTTCAACCGTCATTAAGCATACTCAAGTGTACATAGTTCGATCCCACATCTCATCTCACATGCTGGCACGATCCTGAAGCTTCTCCATGTACTCGCCGTACGCGTTGTGCGCCACCCTGCGAGAATACTTCTGCTTGAAGGAGCCAACGGCCCGTCCTCTTACATGCGCCAGAACACTTTGATATGTGTCATGAAGCTTGTGGTTGCAAAATGGGCATCGATAGCCGCTGTTCCAGGTCCTAATACGCCTGTTATGCATTCCCGCATACAGCTCCCTCAGGATTTGCCTCTTGTACCTCCTCCGGCCATCTTCATCCTCGCTGTCCACATCGTCAGACAGCACCTATACAAATAGTAAAACAAATTTGGCTTCAAATCAATGTTTACATGCCGTCAACTAGGATTACGAATTTATGACAATTTTTTTATACATATCCAGAGATTATGGTTCGATTTTTAAGCACAGTCGTCTGTGTACAGACCAATCTTGAAGAAAATAATGGAACAAACATATATGTAGGTCATTCAAAATCAATTGTCAATTCCTGGCTAGGAATTATTAGCATGAACACTAACCCTAGTCAGATTACTAGCAGAAATCATTTGCACAGATGAAACAACTAATCACTTATCACTTGTACCATTCAAACAATCAATACACTACGCGGATCTAACGAAACTTACTCAGATTTCATGGATTGGGAGAACATAACCATAGGATTTCTATTCCAAAAAGGGGGAGGCAGGAGTAACCAGAGAAACCCTGGGATCTATTTGACACATAAATGGGTATAGATGACTAACCAGTTGTCCGTCGTCGTCGGAGTCGTTGTCGGAGTGGTCGTCGGAGTCGTCGCCCGAGTCGTCACCAGAGTCGGTGTGGAACTCCGCCTCCGTCTGTGGAAGCTCGACGCCGTCGATGATGTCAGGGTGCAGCGATAACTCGTCGGCGGTGACGGCAACCTCTGTCTCCGTCTCCACGCCGTGCTCCGGTGCTTCAGCAGCCCCGGCGTCGCCACTCCCTCCGATGGGGCACTTCGGCGGCGTCCTCATACACTGACGGCTTTGAGGACTAAGAGCGGCGTCGAGGATGCAAGCGGAGAGAGAGGATTGTGTGTGTGGTGAGGATGGGGGTGCGGCCGCTCAGGCGCACCATTAATATGGAGTAGTGAGAGAGAGGCGGGCGGCGATCAAACCGCTGACTCGCATCCAGGTGAGACTGCGCACCGGACTGCTGGCATGCCTACCGTCGTTTCACACAGCTACTCGCACGCCTCCCGATGACACTGTGCAGCGAGCACGCCTCCGTCAATTCACAAACCTGCATGCACGCCTCCCGGTCTGCCTACGCGGTGAACTGCTCGCATGCGTCCCGTCAACTCACGCCTGCTCGCACGGCACACGGGTCGCGTGGCGGCACGTATATTGTTTTTCTATTTGGATGATTAATGCTGCCGCTTTATTGCTTAACGGAAGCATGGCATTTAACCATTGTTGGTCTAACGCTCACGGTTCGAATAAATAATCCGTTTGGGATATTGGTTCCCAATTATTAATAATATCCCATTTGTAATTAGATAAAGATTACATCAAAACTGGTCTCAAATTTGACAAAAAAAAGTACAATGCCACTTTGTATTGGTGTCCATATGACAACACGATAAGTTTCATGAACTTCAAATAAGTTTTGGATGTACTAGAATTTAAAAATCGAGATTCTCAATGTTTGAAATTTCTTGCACGGGGAGTAAACATGCACCCACTGAGACACATGTGTTTTTGCAATCCATTTAGGTGCAATGTCACGTGTGCATGTAGCTCAAATTTGATTTTTGCACATTATACCCACAGAAAATCAATCAATTAATGTACTAAAACGTCTTAATGATCTCTATTTTTTTTTTAAATTAAAATGTCCCTCCTTTGGTAACATATGTTCACCGCGGGATAATTTAACATGCATCGTAGTTGCGGTGGATTCGCGGTGTGTGTGTGGGTGTGTGCGTCTGGCGGTGACAGGTGGCTCGCAGTACACTACGAGTTGTGAGCCACCGTGTGGGTTGGCCGTTTTGTTAGGCAGGTGCCACATCAGAGTCGTGAATTCGTTATTTAAAACATTACACAACCCTTTCATACATACATGTTTTGGCCACATGCAGTCGATGGTTGTCCTACACGACACTCGATACTCGCGTGTGATGCTTTCTGTGGGCCCGCGAGGTCATCGTCCATCACTTTGATGAACAGCCGGCAGTGAGGTTAATTTGACCAGCAAGGTAGAATCTTTTGTGTTTGTGTTATGGTGGTATATAGTACGCGTCGAAGAGGTGGGAGGGGACTAGCATATATACTATACGTACGTGTCCGTGAACAAGTACACCTCACTCAGTGTCGGGACTTTTCGGTTTCTGAGGCACGTGCCACATCAAAGTTGTGAAATTGGCTATTCAAACATCACACAACACCTCTTTGGGCCACATGCATGCAGGCGGTGGTTATCCTAGCTAGGACACTCACGTGTGACGCTTCCATCTGTGGGCCCACGAGGCCATTGTCGATGCATGCATCACTTTGACCTACATCGGGAGAGGTTAATTAATTTCACCATCGAGGAGGATTCTTTTTGGGCTGTATTACGGTAGGAGCATATAGTATGCATCGAAGAGGGGGAAGGGGACCATCATATGTAGTACGCTTCATGAATTCCTCGCTTTGTGTGGGGGGTTTACGGTTTTTGAGGCATGTGGCACATCAAAGTTGTGCATTTTGGGTATTCAACATATGTTTGGCGCCCCACATGCAAAGCGATGGTGGTTGTCCTCTCGCACCCACTTAAGCGGTTATCAGTGATATCGATGCTTTCCATCTGTGGGCCCGCTTGGTCCATCAATACTTTTTGCCTGACAACAAGAGAGGTTAATTTGACTTAGGAGGGTATTATTTTTATGCTTGTAATACGGTATATATATAGGTCATGCTCTGGGATGACATGATACAGTTTGAGCACTCACACATGCATGTGTACGCATGAATCCCTCCCATCGAGTCGAAGTGGCTACACATCATGAACCGATCTCGCTCTGTGTGGGGACTGTACGATTTTCGACGCACGCGCCACATCAATGTTGTGAAATGGTATTCAAACATGCATGCACAGATCACCTCCATACATATGCATGTAGTGGTTGTCTTCGAACGGTACACTCCCTCGTGTGGTTATCGGCGACAAGCCTATATATTTTTGGGCCTGCGTGGTCATCCATGATCACCTTGACCGACAACAAGATAGGTTACCATGGCGGATTCTTCCTTTGGTTTGTGTTATCGTAGTATAGGTCATGGTGAGATTCAGACCTAATTAAGTTTGAGCGCATATACTATGCACGCATGCATGCATGAATCCCCGTCGTCAGCTTGAAGTGTGGTGTAACATACATATGCATCGTCAACCTAACCCTCACTCAATGTGGGGATTTCTAATTTGAAATCACGGTGCCACATTAAAGTTGTTCCATTGTGTATTCAAAAACACGCCTCTCCATACATATGTTTGGGCCACACGCATGCAGTGGTTGTCTTCGGGGACTAGCTACTTGTGTGATTATTGGCGAGCTATCCCATCTCCAGGGTCGCATGGACGGCCATCACTTTGACCAACAACAAGAGAGCGGTTGTACGACCAAGGTGGATTATTCTTGGTCCGTTTTACGATCCATCTTGGTGAGATGCCTCTCTGGCCCGCCGACTGAAAGTGTGTGTGGGGGGGCTGCTACTTTGCACTTTGCTAGGTAAACCTCGGTTGGGGGGCATGCATTCATAGCTTAGGATTCCCTTCGTGCCGACACGAGGGGGGGGATGCATTCATAGCTTAGGTTTCCCTTCGTGCTGACACGAGGGGGGCAAGCAATACCGTGCGCTTTGCGAGATAGGTGCCACATCAAAGTTGCATTTGGTATTTGAACATCAAACCACCCATTTCATACATAAATTTGGTCCACATGCAAGCGTGTTCGTGTTCTGACCCTCTCCCGCGTCATTTTTTGCCAAATTTATGAACATTAGACAAGTCGGATGACGCAACAGACACGGTTCACTCAAACTAACCATGTGCCACCACGGTGCCCCTGTCACGCACACATCCGCACAGTACATTGGGCTCCACGAGGCTTCCCCTCTCAAAAATATCTACCCGCCTGTAGCTTTTTTCTGTTTGATAACACACAGTTATTGTGTTTCGACCGTGTGTGATGTTTCTTGTTCCCAATCCCGCCTGCATCCCTCGAAAATATCTGCCCGCCTTGAGGGTTTTTCTGTTTCATAACACACGGTTGCTATCTCCGGACCGTGTGTGATGCACCATCATCAAAAATTTCAATAGCCCGAGTATTTCACTCCCGCGTTTGACTCCCGTGTAGTAAAATTTTCGGTACCCGCGTCATTTCCTCAAACACACCCCCCGCCCCCCCTCCACACACACACACACACACCAAAACCTCCTCGGGCGCGCACATACACACACCCTCCTTCGCACAAAACCCTAGCAAGGTCCCCGCCGCCGCACTGCCGCAAGGCCTCCATTGTCAACATCTACCGGTTTGCCCGTGCAGCTTACCCAGCGATCTCCATACCCAGGCCGCCCTGAGTTGCTTAGATGACGCCTGCCAAATGCCCCCATTCCCACAGATCCCCATCCCCATCCCCCACTCCAGAGCGTCGCAGCCTAAGCCCGGCTACGCTTCACGTGGAGCTCAAGGAGCGACTGGCCCAAAAGAGGTGTATCGTGGTCTCTTCGCCCGACGTCGCCGAGAAAGCTGACGACCATTACTGGCCGCAGGCACTCAATCAGTGGGCTAGAGTATGCGGGTATGTCGCGGAGGCCGGCTACGACACCGAGGTCGTCGATAGCGACGGCCTGAGGCGGGCTATGTCACAGGTTAAGTGGCCCACCCCCAACCCCTCGGGTTCAACCGCCGTCGATCTCATCCATGGCCCCGCCGCTGATCTCCTCTGGCTCGCTGTCAAGAATTTGCCATCCTACATCGCCATCGAGCCCCTTTTGTCATTTCTGAAGGACACGTTCTGTGACGCTGGCTTGGGATCCACAGCTTCCAAGTATGACCTCATCGACGGCGACCACAAGGAGGGCACCCTCTCCGGCTCTTCCAAGGGGAAAGAACCCATCTGCTCTTCCAAGGGGAAAGAGCCCGTCTGCGACATCAGGGAGGGCACCCTACAGCTGTGCTCTTCCAAGGGGAAGGAGCCCATCTGCGACAACATGGAGCGCATCCAGGGTCCGTGCTCTTCCCACGGGAACGAGCCCATCTGTGACAAGTGAGGAAACCCATCGAGTCCCTTTTGTAGTGTAGTGAGAATATGTCCAGTTTTAATTGCTATATTTGGTTGTTTGCAGTATGCCTTGTTTATTTCAGTTGTTCACAATGTGATGCTCTATATGTGCAATTATTTACTGTGCAGTACATTTAATCAATCCAGTTTTAAACAAACTGATAGGAATGCATATATTTGCTTCCTGTTAAGCCTGTTATAGCTAGCATATGCCTCTTTTAAAGTTAGCATATGTCCAGTTTCAAATGCTATCTTTGGTTGTTCGTAGTATGCCTTGTTTATTCCAGTTATTCACAACGTGATGTTCTATATGTGCAAGTATGAACTGTGCAGTTCAATTTCATCAGTACCAGTTTCAACAATACCACTATGAATCACTACATTTGGTTGCTGCATCTTGTAGTTAACACGCCTTTCCATTTTTATTTAACAATAACCAGTGTACTTGGACCAGCACAATACCAGTTTGAATGACTATGTTTGCTTGTTGTTAAATGTTAGGCCTGTTGTAGTTAACACACCTTTCCACTTGTTTTGCTTTACTAGCATGCTTAAACCTGCACACTGAAGCTATCTTTTCGAGATTATTTTGTCTGCCATGGATAATTTTGGTTGATGTTTAGCCTGTTGTGCTTAACACGCCTCTTGATGTACCTACACAGGACAATTTTGGGAACGACTGTTGTTTTCCATCGAGGTTAGTTTCATCCCATGGCTTATATAGTCACTGTTCAGGATATCGGTAGCTGGTACCATGTAGGCCGGGGGCTGATAAGGGACTAATCGGTGAATCGGACTTTTAACTAAATATATCTGTAACCCATTTATCGTTAGGTTAACTAGGCCCATATGTAATATATCTGAGGCTATATAGCAACATGCACTGTACTTAATGCCTAAATATGCAATCCTAGGCTACATAGCAACAAGGAAGAGTGTTACCTTAATGTTCTGATGATGTCTAGATATACGTAGAAGAGCAGCAGCAGCAACAACAACAACAACAACACAGCCATGTTTGGATACTCAAATTAGCTAGAGGTTAGAGTTAGTTTCTAGCTCATGACTAACCCTGAAGGCCTGAACTAACTCCATCCAAAGAGGTGTTTGGATGACAGGGTTAAATCGACAATAAATGCACTAGGAGAACTAGCTCCAATTAGCACCTCTTGGGTTGGATAGTTTTTTTGGGTGGGTTAGATGCAACTAGCTCAAACTAGCCCTCATGTTTTGATATACTTTAGGGCTATTTGAGCCCGAACTAGCTCAAACTAACTATAACCCATGGATACAACAGCTGTTAATCAGCCGATAATTTGTAAGAATGCAATAAACTCCTTCCGGCCCATAATATAAGATGTTAATTCATCTAATATGTGAGTATATTGGATGTTATAAGATATTATAAAAGAGTGTTGTACTACATCATTGTGCAATTGCTGTTTAGCTTCTAATATTAACTTGGTGCTTTTAGGTACATATGTCATTGGTAAAGATCCGCGCTTCGACCCTTTCTGCGTATGGGGCAATCAGATATTAATGAACCAGCATCAAGTGAGGAAGCTAATAAAGATTGTTAGTAAAATGGGTCAAAAGATGGCAATTAAACTATTTCTATACACTTTATCCAAGACAACAGCGAACTGCAGGATGGTAAGTAAGAACTCTGCATCCTTCTTTTTACTGCCCATAATGAGTTGTGTTAGATGACAATGTATGAATCTTTTTCCTTTGCAGTGGTTGCCAAAGCAGTTTACTCAAGATTACCTCTCAAACTACATGATTGGTGGGCATGCAAAGGTTAAAGTATTTCTACCAGAACACGATGATTATCTAGATGTTTTCATGAAGACTGTGAAGGATGGGTAGTCGGCCATCACAAGGGGTTGGACTAGAGTCGTGCGTGCCTTCTGCATGGAGGAGGGCACAATATGGGCATTCCGATTCACCTTATTCAGCAACCAGAATGTATTTCGCCTCTTTCTTTACCGTCTTTAATAGTACAAGTATACAACTGTGGTTCATCATTCTTTATTTGGTTCTTATGTAATTCTTGAACATATGTACCTATGAATCGAATAATGCATTGTTTGTTTGAACATGATGGATATGAATAAAGCTATAGCATACATTCAAATTCAAATTCAAATCTGGTATAATTTGAAATAACAGCAATTAAATTACGATGAAATTCGCTCTCCAGGTAGTTACGGCACACACGGTTGGTAAAACACAAACATTTGCGATATACACCATAATCCGACACGGTTCACAGAGAGGAAACGTGTGCAAGCATGCACACAGTTGCCATTTGCAAAGCGTGTGCGATGTCAGACAATATCACAAACGGTGCGGGCAAACTAAACGTTTGTGATAGTTGCCTTATCGTACACGATTCGCAACCATGAACTATTTCTGATGAAGTATGCATCGTAAATGTTGCACCACAGAATAGCGTGTGGGATAGTTGTCGTGTACGACGATGTTACGACGGTCTAACGTTTCGTAATCCTGTCTGACACTCGTACGATGATTAGCTAATCTTCTTAATTAGTTATCGCATACGGTTTGGGAAAAGCGAATGTGTGTGATTGTATGCTTATCATACATGTTCTATAATAGTGAACCATTTGTGATGGGCCGCGCATCGTAAACGTAGCACCACAGAATACCGACTGCGATGGCAATGCGAGCACAAACAAGTAGGAGTATTGTATATGCATCTTGGCTCTCTATCCCTGACGGTTTCTGGGTCGTGTGGGAAGGACCCCCCTACCGCCCACACTCACTTGGCGACGGTTCCAAATGCCGCCGCGGAAAGGGGTTAAAAACTGTTTGTATAGCACCAACGCGTACCAGTGGTGTGTCATACATGTTACACTTGAGTTGGACATAAAGTGGTTTCAAATATTCAAATTTACCTTAAACTAGATTCTACCTTCTAAATTCGAGTATCAGCATTTGTAAATCATATTCATATATGATAGTGGAATACATCTTTGTTGTGCTTTTGAAGATATATAAAAAAACATAGAATGATTTATAAAGATTCGTATAAGAATACAAAATGGATTCGAATTTAGTTGCCAGGGTAAACATGAATGCTTATTGTCCCAAAATTTGAATGAAGCGGCCAAATATCCACTCCTAAGTTGGCTGCCCGAAGCCAGTGTTTGCGAGATGGAAATTACTGTCTACCCCTTACACGGACAATCCATCGGCCCGATTCCACTGCTCTCAGTAGGGGTAGGTTAGTAACTTCAATTAGACGTGACACGACCGCCTCTGAGCCCATTCGGACACGGTGGGTGCCAAACGTGGGCGGCAAAACACATTTGATTCAAGCTCGTCCGAAAGACCTCTGTCTCTCCCTCCATTTCCCCATTCATACACGATGGGCGGCAAAACAAACTCGACTCGGCTGAAATCGATGTAGGCAAATATTTTTAATAGGGGCAGGTTTGTAACTTCACTCAAACGTGACACAACTGCCCTACCTGTCAGCCCCGTTCATACACCGTGGGCGCCAACCGTGGGCGCCAAAAACCCTCTCCTCGCCCGAAATCGCTCTCGGCAAATATTGAGGGAGATGCGAGATTACTCTTCTAGCCCCAACCGATGAGACGTCCAAATTTTAAACGGGGGCTAAGTTCGTAACTTTCCCATATTTCAGACAGGCACGTCCCAAAAACATGGTTCCCCGTACCTCTCCCTCCATTTTCCCATTCATACAACGTCCGCGCTAGAACACCATCCCCACACCAGCCTCCTCCGTCCGCGACCCCATCCATCGCCACCGTCCTCCACCCCATCCATCGCCGCCGTTCTCCACCATGCCAGAGCGCCTACCAAGACCGCGTCGTCCACTGCTAGAGATGGACATTTCTCATCCATGGCGATGGACCAGGAGCCTTGCATCGCGTCCTCTCGCGTCATCAGCGCCGTCGTCCTCCTTGTCAGGGCCGCTCCCACGACCTTCTCGTCCGCTGCAACGGGACTTATCCCCCGATGCACCCGTCTACCATCGTAGATCTGCTTCAACGCCACCGACAGCCATCGCACCCCCGATGCCTACATGCCGCCGCAAGAGAGGTGGTTCTACATATCTGCTCAACTTTTTGATCTCAACCAGAAAATAGATCGTAACTTGGTTACTGTACTTTCTTTCCAGCTCTTAAAATTTAGTTCTTAGTTCGAAGCAAACAATGGTTGCTAAATAACATTTCTGTGGTTTGCAGCTTCAAATCTGCCATGGCACAGTCATAATACGGTTTAATTGATCATGCTTAGGGTTTCCCCCCTTTTATGATCACTATACAATCAGCCTACGTGCTTCGTGTCATAATAGCATTGATCCACCCATCAAGCTAAACAAGCTTAGTTGTTCAAATACGAATATGATATTATTAAAACAGAGTTGTTTAATTGGTCAGCTAAATGTTCCTAATTTAGTTTTTAAAATGCATGTACGCTGCTAGGGTGTGGGTCTACAGGGTGCCCATGATGGGCCGCAGCCCACCCTGGGATTTTGGGTCGGCCCAGACCCCGTTTCCCCTCTGTTCTGCTGCGCTTCCGATCTCTACTCGCCCCTAGCCGCCTGCCTCGCCGTCCCTGGACGGCATGACTCTAGGAGGAGAGGCCGGACTAACAGGAGGTCAGGAGCCGCTTGCCCAACAGCGTCACCGCTGCCCATGCGCGCCGCCATGCCAACCTTCTCAGTCCGTTCAGGGCTCAGGCGTGCAGCACCCACTAAGCCAACCCAATTTATCCTGAGATACGTCCTCAACACTCAGCAGCCACTCCTCATCACCCATTTTCTAATTGATTCATTACTCATTAGGCAGGACTGTCATTAGGGTTTGTTGTGTACTGAGTGCTACCTACACTTAACGGTTCAGATATTTCAGTAATCTTTAGTACCTGTAAAGTTCACAAGGTTTCAAAATTCCGGCCCTAGGAACAGACACTAGTCATGTTGGATTGTTGGTCATAGTGACATTGACCCAGATTACTACTGCAGGCCAGGTTTGTTGACAATTTTACTTGTCTTTCTTACTCATTCAATATGATATCCAATTATTCACGTCGATTAGTTGCAAACAATAAGTGCTAGACCAACTTCTTGATTCAGATTTTGGACGGTCTCTTACTACAGTTACAATTCTGCATACTTGTCCTAGTAAGCTCACAAGTAATGATTGATTCACTACCTCTATGCTTGCCTTGTCATATTTGTTGTCAATATTCTTTTAGGGTGGACCACCCTATTTCAAAATACTGGAACCGCATACATGAGTGAATAGTATTTCTCAGTGTGATCTCTTCCATCATGTGTGGGCAACGAACACTGCATTGTATAGAAAGAAACTATCATATCCACCTTCTACATAGACTACGATCTTTTACATGGAATACAATCTGCCTACTTGCTTTTTGTCGCACTACCAGCACTCCACCCTTGAAGCTAAACATTATGCCACTCATAATTCCTTAGTTTATTTGTTCAAATACGAATTTGATATGATTCTAATGTTCCTACTTCAGTTTTGAAATGTGTGCCCACCTGTTATAGAGACATAAGTGGTTTGTATTTCTGTGTGTGGTCTAGTCAGCACGGTTGGGGGATGAACTTTGTATACGCAGGGGTTTGTAGGGAGACACTCTCCGAGTTGAATCCACAATGCATTCCATAGATAATCTGACTACTTTTTATGTTTTCATGAATCTCAGATATTGAACAACATCATAATGATTATGAGCTTGCGCGCATGAAAAGAATAAAGCAGAACAATGCCATGGCTGTCAAACTTGGCATTAAGGGACTGAAATCAAGTCTAGATGCAATGCAATGCAAATGCTCTCCACCTACAGATTCATGCTCAAAATATGATCCTAACAATGATTCTGAGCTAGAGGGAGACCTAAGTCAATGTAGCTCCCTAGTGGAGGAGTCAGAGGCAGATGCCCTATCTTATTCACCCATCAAGGTGCTTTCTCTAACTTTCCAAGGTTATATTGGTCGCACAAATCTTGCAACTGATGCTTTGCATTGCTTCTACTCTGTTGCACTGCCATTAGCTTAGTTTACACATCGTGTATGTGAATACGGCCTGCCTATCCATTTTCAGTACATATTCCATCTGTCATCATACCATATTTATCCATTCAAATGTTGTTCTTGTGTATCAGACGTTCAAAAGGAAGAGGGAGATTGCTGATCGCGGAGGAGCACGAACAAAGTATTTGGAAAAGGTAGTGACACCTGATAAATCAAATAGCCCATTAGGTGTAGTTGCAATATCACCAGACCCACAAAACACGGCCCCAACTCTAGCAGACTCTAGCCCTACTATACTGGTTATCTTTGATGCCCCAACTCAGCAGACCCCAACTACAGCAAACAGTATGATGATGCCAGTTGACATAGCACCAGCTCTACGACACAAAACACCCATTCCAGCAAAGAGTACACCAAATCCAGTTGCCAAATCCCTTTCCGAACGAGAGCGAGCCCCAATTGCAGCAAATAGGACCCCTGTTCCACTTCTTCCCAGTTTAGAAGATGAAGCTTATATTGTTGTCAGGAACTTTGTGAGCATCTTTCCTTCATGGAAAGATTATACTACAGACACAGAACAATTTCCAATCTTCCTCCGCAACTTACGTGTAAGTAATGTACTAATGTTATTCATGGTAATTAGTGCATATGTTTCTGCTGACAGAAGACACAAGATTTCATTCTTTTAAATAGGTGAGGACCAAACTGGATAGTCAAGACGAGCAAGGGTTGGTTGCGCTTTTCAGGCACTCGTTGATGAAGTATCGTTCCTACCTGAGGCAAGTGCACTTCGATGGCAAGCCTCTAAATGAAATTTCTATAAAGTCTTCGATGCTACATTTATCAGACAGTGACTGGAATAATCTTGTTACACATTGGTCTCGTCTGCAGCGTAAGGTACTGTCTATGATATCACATCACAATTTGAACTACATTTCTGCATGTGCCTTACCATCTCACTTGTACGAAAATTGTTTGCAGAAGAACATTCATTCTCAAGGGAACACAGAATCTCGCAACTATACTGCACACTACATTGCTTTTGTGAGTACCTCTTGCCCTGTATGACCATACTTATTTTCGTAGCTGGTTGGTTATGTAGCATCACTTCACATGTTAGCCTCATTATCCTCCATTTGATGGACATTATAAGATCTGTATCGACTCTTACATAAATTTAGAATCAACACAATGCCTTTGAAGAGGTTTAGCTCTGCAGTCCCCTTGTAAGGACTGAACGTCGTCTATCACTGTACTTACATTAACAGCTACTCCCTCCGTCCCATAATATAAGAGCGTTTTGTATAGTACACCAGTGTACAAAACACTCTTATATTATGGGAAGGAGGGATTGGTTCATTGTGTAGAATTATGCATCTTATCTCCCTCGCCCACCATTTACAAAAAAATATCAGATCTATATTTAATCTTACCAAAAAGTTGAATACACAGACAATGCCAGTGCAGAAATGTAGCCCATTGCTCTTGTCAGTACATTTTGTCCTGTAACGCTTGTACTTACAGGGATTGGTAGTTGATTATGTAGCATCAATCTGCATCTTATCTTCATTATCCTCTATCCCTTCCAGTATTATCATATCTATAATTACTCTCTACAAAATGCAGAGTACAAGCAATGCTTATGAAGAAGTTTCTGTGCTGAAATTCTTGAGTTATCCTTCCCTTGACATAGTGAAGGGCATTATAGAGCCGGTGTTAACTGTTAATGTAAGTCAGTCCTTCTAAAGCCTTTATCCTCAACTTTTTTTTAATTTGCTCATACTCTCTATCGTCAACTGCTGTTTAGTTTGCTATTTCTATCAAAATGCATGTCCACAACAACTGTAAGTTCCAAATTTTAGTTGTAAAACCAAATTCCTTATTAATACCATGCACATTACTCAATACTCCCTATATGTATGCTTGTTTTTGTGGATCTATAATCCAGTGTGTGGTGAAGCCGCCCACGTTTGCACCTTGTCATCTCCTGTTTTATCTTACTGATGTGGCTGATGATATGAACAACATGACATGCACATTAACCAAAATAGATACAATGATTGTCTTTGCCCTTCATCTATGCTTGTTTTGTTGACATGGTATTCCAGTAGTGTGGTGAAGCTGCCTGCATTATGAACAATGCCAAATTATGCTATTGATATTTTGAACTGACTCTTTATTTTCTAATTTGAAATTGGATGGAATTGACAGCACAGTTACCATCTTTGTTTCGTGCAAAACATGTCATCTCTCTGCTTATTTCAGGGTGATATGTCTGATGGCATGCACAAGTTTGCTGAAGGCTGTGAGACAAACCCAACATATATTGCAGCAAAGAAGGCAAAACATCTTGAAGATAGCAAGACAACCCCAAAGTCAAGTCTTGATGCAGTGTTCAAGTTACTTGAGACTAGCAGTCAGACAAGCCCACAGAATTTGCTGTCTGAATCAGTTTGACTTCTTCAGTCCCAAGTTCAAGCAGAAAGGCATTCTGCAACTCAACTTCGACTTGAAGTCCTATCTCTAAGGAAGATCGCGGAGAACACTAATGAGAACCTCATTGCTAAACAGCTACAGCTGGAAGCTATGACTGACATGCTAGTCCAGTCTCACGGTGTTGCTCAGCACCTTGCGCGGCAGCTCCCGCGCAAGGCTAACCTTTCTTGAATTGTCCTGGAAGTGGTCTTGGTTTAGTATTATTTTGTTATGCTGCAATGGCGCCCAGTTTTTCTAATCTACTTCTTCGTTGCGCTTTATGATCCCTGGTGGCGAACTTCGATGCCCAGTGGATGTAATATACCATAAATCCTTTATTGTATAGTGTATGTTTATTCTAAGTTACTATGCCGTAATTTATTTATTGTATAGAGTAGGTTTGTTCTTAATTCCTACTAGTTACCGTATATGCCATCAATCGCTATCTGAAAAAAATGGCGAGAATCTGATGTAGGCGACCGGGCCGAAACATTCGCCTCTAACGGGCCTGCATTTTAGCGGGCCAAAATTTGTCCGGCTTGCAACTTTCTTGGTCCTGAAAGGCCGTTGGGGCCTTCACACTTTGCGCCAGGCCCACAACTTACACGGGCCTCCATTCAGCCCAAAGTTTAGTTGGGCCTTTAGTGGACCCAGCGCTTAGTTGGGCCCATGTAGCTTTGGGCCATTAACAAGCTGAATATTCTGTTGGCCTGTTACGGCCCAGAAGATACCATGGGCCTTTAGCAGGCCGAAATGCATGTTGGGCCTCAATTTTCAATAGTCATCCACGGGCCTTTAGCAGGCTAAAATGTACGCCGGGCCATTATTGGCCCAAATATATGACGGGCCATTACCAGGCCGAAACATATCTCTGGCCTTAGTTGGCCCACTAATATCATGGGTCTTTAAGAGGCCGAAAGCTTAGTAGAGGCATCAACGGGCCGAATTATACGACTGGCCTTTAACAGGCCCAAAGTTACGTTGGGCTGAACTGTTGCCACCTTGATCATGGGCTGTTAGTGGGCCGGATGTTCCGTCGGACCATATATGGCCCATTAGCAGCACGGGCCATTCGCAGGACGAAAGACACACCGGGCAGAAATGGGCCCATGTCTACATCGGGCCTCTAACAGGCCGAAATGTCACTAGGCCATAATTAGGCCCAAATACTCGGCGAACAAATAACGGGCCAGATCTGGCTTTGGGCCGTAAATGGGCCATGTTTAAGCAGGCCATTAGTGGGCAGGCCCTCTAGTACCTGGGTAAATACTATGGGCCATTGACTGGGCCGGCCTTTTTAACTTATATGGGCCTCTGTTGGGCCCTGCCACGTGTCGACGTATCATAGGCACGTCTCCTCCGTTGGATGGGCCAAATCTGGCCCACCAAGGAGCCGACACGTGTTTCCTCCGGCCAATGATGATTTTACACGTGGAAAATCCCCATTGGTCCTGGCTGTTAACGGGTTATCGGATCCAAACCGGAACCCGATAGCTTAACGGTGACCCATTACGGTGGATGCCATGTGTTGGTTACCCTTGACGAAAGCACTTCTATGACGCACGATTTATCGTCATGGAAGTGGACACTTCCGTGATGATAATTTTCGTAATGTCATGGAACACTTCTACGACAGCACAGGTATGACTATCTTGATTCTGTCATAAAATCGTCATGGATGTACATGCATGACAAAAAACGTCACCTACTGTGACAAACATGTATCATCACGGGATTGTATTTTTTTGTAGTGCTATCTTGTGTTGAGCTCCGTCCTTCCCGAGTCTTTTCCCCTTACTCCACCCATTAATTCTCGGGACGAGATTTCTTGTAGTGGAGGAGAATTGTGACACCCGGATAATTAAGCTACAGTAATCCTCTGCTGATGATGCCATGTCACCATAGTTACTATTGATATACTCGCGTTGATTCAAACCCTGTTCAAATTCAAATTTAAATTCTAGTCAGACTATAAAAGTTTTCAAATGTCAAAACTAAAATGTTCATCCTGTGCCAAATAATCTCTAATTAATTTTGGTGCTGGAACCAACCTTTTATAAAGTGTTTAATTGCCCTTAAATAATCAAAATAGTGGCTAAAACAATTAATTAAATGCTTTTTCAATAATAAAAGTTGTAAAGTATTTTATGTATGTACCAAACTTTTTATGGTAGTAGCATATTTAGTAACATTAAATTAGGTGCTAGTATCATATTTTGTAAAAGTAAAATAAGCTAAAACTAATAGGAGAAAACAGAAAATATAAAAGAAATTAGAAAATAAAATGAAATGGATAAAAAGGGAGACCACCCTGTCCCCCCTGGACCTTAGTCCACAACCGGCCCAGCCCAAATCCCCTCGGTCCCCTTCCTTCTCGCTACAGGGAAGCCGACCAAGGCACGCTGGCGCGTCCCCGACAGACCGGCTCACCGGCCGCGCTGCTACAGCGCCACCGAGGGGGATAAAGGCACCTCCCCGGACGCCCCTCTCTCCCTCCCAGAAATCCTAGCCCCCAAATCCCCCATCTCACTCTCCCTCGCTCGCTCTCTTCGCCACGCGCAAGATCATCGCGTCACCACCGCTGCATCATCGTCACCACGACCAACGAGCTCTCCGCCGTGGGAGAACCTACCAGGAGGCCCGCCTCGCTCGTCCACACCGTCCTCGCCCGCAATCTCGAGCCGCGGTTGTCGTCACCACCGGATCGGGCTTCTTCCCCCGTTTCGGCCGCCGCCATCCTGCCGCGTCGTTCCGCCTCCTCCGGTCCTCCCCGAGCCTCTCCGTCCCGTCCCCGGCCTCCCCGAGAACGCCATCCTCCCCGTGGTGAGCTCCTCTCCCCATCCCTCTCTTTTCCTTTCTCGATCCGTCGCCGTATCGTCGTCCTTGCGAGCCTGGCCACCATGGCCGACGCTTTGTGTCCGAGCGCAAGCTCGCCTACCCATCCCCGCGCCTCTACTCCTCGCAGCGCGCCCGCAGCCGCTACTTGTCGCGCCCTGCCTTGCGCCCGGCTGTGCCTCGGCGCACGCATCCTCCCCTGTGTTGCCGCGCTCCCGGCCGCCCCTGCGAGCCGCCGCAGCCTGCTCCTGCGCTGTCGCTGCTACCTGCTACTACTTGCTTCTCTACTTGCTGCTGCTAGCTAATGCTGCCGCCACCGTGTACTGCTACTACCTACTGCTGCTGCCGCTGCGTATTTGTTGCTGCTACCGCTCATGGCCATGGCCGTCAAGGCCACCGTACATCTGTACTTGGTCGTGTGTGAGGCCGGTTGGAGCCGGATCCTCTAACTTAGAGAAGGGAAGTCACGGTGCTAGAGTGCTCGCCTAGTGTAAAATGAAGAAGGAATGTTAGAGACTATTAGCAGGTTATTTACTTTTGGTAATTACTGTAGATATAAAAAATCCAAAATTAGTTTTATCTCACCATCAACTTGTTTGTATGTAATTACTATGAATGTACATACTAGATTTGTAATTTAAAAATTCATTTAAGTTATTTTAGCCTTAATTGTATGGATTAACAGAAGGAAAGTTAGGGTACTGTAGCTTCTCTAACATCCCTTGTGTATGTTAGAGGATCCAGTTCCGGCTGGCTTGGGCCATTGCCACTGGGCTAGCCCCCGTTTAGACTAGATAATAGTTAGTGGTTAGATTAGTCTATGTATAGATGAACATGTGGATCCTTGTTAGTTTAACCCCTAGTAGTTAACTAATGTGCCTATTACATGTGGGCCACAAACCCTTTGTTGACTAGTCAAATTGATTGTCAACCCAACCCCTGGCCCACTGTCATACACTAGGCTAGGAAACCCCTGGTACACTTAGCATTTTACTTTTTAATTCGGATTAATAATAATATTATAAAATCTTTTAAAACTTTGAAAAATAATATAAAATAATCCGTAAGTCAGATGAAAATACTTTGTACATGCAAGTTGCTCAGAAAGACGAGACGAATCCAATTGCATAGACCGTTCGTCTGCCACACATCCCTAGCATAGCGAACATGCAACCTTCCCCCTCCGGTTCGTTTGTCCGAAAATGCCAAACACCGGGAAAACATTCCCGGATGTTTTCCCCCTTCGACGGAATCGTGTAGCCCTGCGTTAGAACACCCCTAGCACCGCTTATCATCTTGTCCTCTTAGTAATGCATCTGTGTGCTTTGTATTTACTGTTTCTCCCCTCTCTTCTCTACGGTAGACCCCGAGACCGATGCTGCCACTGTGATCCACTACGTCGATGAGGACCCTTCTTCACTTTCAGCAGAGCTTCTAGGCAAGCAAACCCCCCTTGGTCATTCCGATATCGCCCATTCCATTCTCTCTCATGCTTGCATTAGATTTTTCTACTGTTATTGATTGCTCCTATTCTGATGCATAACCTGCTTTTGTAACCTGCTCATTGTACCTTACCTGCTTATCCTAAACTGCTTAGCATAGGTTGGATAGTGATCCATCAGTGACCCCACCTTGTCCTTGTTGCCCCTGCTTCATCATCGATGACTCGATCAACGTGATCAATGACCAGAGCCCGACACCTCACCTCTCATCACACCCCCTTTGTTGCTCGACTATGCAGAGCTACTATCGAGTGCCAAGGGTGATACCTCATAACGCACTCCTGATCATAACTCTGTAGTGTAGTTATTTGGTTGTGGTCATCGAGGGTGATTCCTCCTTCACCACTCCCAATACGACTCTGTCGTGCAACACCTCAAGTGTGAACCTCGAGGGTGATTCCTCCTAAGTTCAGCTTGATGATTACATCGAGTGGATTCCATCAAGGGTGATTCCTCAGGTTTCCGCCTTGATGTTACAGACACACAGTTACCTTTACCTGTAGCCCCCATGCACTGTTACTATGGGACTGAAGGGATAGGCGGTACCATCCCGGTTGGCATGGACCCGAGTTCCTGACAGTCTCTGGTTAGTCGGGTCGGCCCTAAGGGGTACCCGCGAGTTGATGTGAAAGTCGGGCAGGCCCGGAGAGCACCCGCAAGATAATTACGAGGCACGGCCGGGCAGGTAGACCGCCCTAGAGAGAGGGGGGGGTTGGGCCTGGCCCTTGCCATACTTCCTTGAGACGGGGTGACAGGGTCACATTATCGTAAGTCTCTGCTCGTCTGCGCGAGCTCCTAACACACTAAGGATTTGGTTATTTGTTCTGAGTTGGCCACTGGCCTTTACGCACTAACCACCACGCGGGAACAGATATGGGCACTCAGCGTCGTGGTATCAGCCGAAGCTTTGTCAAATGTCCAATTCAGCATTGTGCCACGGTCAGATCGTGCCATCCACTACACATGTGGTGCTGGTATCCACCCTGCTCGCAACGACCAGGAGTGCAACGGGCGATGGGCCCAAGACCCCGGAGTGCTTAGGATGTAGACCGGCGGGGACCTCTCTGCTGAGCCTAGGTAGGGCTGCGACGTGTTGATCTTCCGAGGCCGGGCATGGACCCAAGAAAGTGTGTCCGGCCAGAGTAATCAAGCTTGTTGGGTAATGTGGTGCACTCCTGCAGGGAAGTTGTCTATTCGAATAGTCGTCTCCACGGTAACGGACGCTCAGAGTTATATCTCGATCTATTACAACTAGAAATGGATACTTGAGAGATGAGATGGATATGTTGGCTCCGGGATTGCTTTCTCGTAGGGAGTCGAGGAAGGATCTCTGGGCATTAATACTACAACATGCTTGTTAATTAATATGCTATTCTATACTCTTCTGAATGCTGCAAGATGCTTGAAGATGCTAGTCTTTGATAGGCTAGGACTTCCCTCTATTCTGGCATTCTTCAGTTCAGTGCATAGATACAACCCTTCCATTTGATACCAATGCATACTTAGTTTAGATCTGATGCTTGCGAGTACTTTGGATGAGTACTCACTGTTGCTTTGCTACCCCTTTTCCCCCTTCTTTCTTCATTCCGGTTGTTGCAACCAGATGGCGAAGACCAGGAGCCAGATGCCACTGCTGACGGATACTACTAACCCGGAGGGTGCCAACTACTACGTGGAGTCCGCCGACAACCAGGAGTAGTTAGTAGGTCCTAGGCAGGAGGCCTTGTCTCTTTGATCATTGTTGCTTTTGTGTTTGCCTTCTTAAGGCATCCTTGTTTAACTTATGTCTGTACTCAGATATTGTTTCTTCCGCTGACTCTTGTGTATCGAGCTATGTATTCGAGCCCTCGAGGCCCCTGGCTTGTAATATAAAGCTTGTATTTATTTCAATTTGTGTCTACAGTTGTGCTGTGATATCTTCCCGTGAGTCCCTGATCTTGATCGTACACATTTGTGTGCATGATTAGTGTACGATTGAATCGGGGGCGTCACACTTTTTCCACTTTGATTGAGAATAATAATGAATCTATGGACGTGAATTTTGTTGGTAGGAACAATTTTGGTAATAACGCATATAGAGCTAATTTCAACCCTAGGCCGTTTCCTAGTAATTCCTCTAATAATTATGGTAATTCCTACAACAATTCTTATGGAAATTATAAAAAAATACCCTCTAATCTTGAGAATAATATTAAAGATTTTATTAATTCTCAAAAGAATTTCAATGCTATGGTAGAAGAAAAATTGCTTAAGATTGATGATTTGGCTAGGAGCGTTGATAGAATTTCTCATGAGATTGATTCTTTAAAGATTATATCTATGCCACCTAAGATTGATATTAATGAGTCTCTGGAAGTATTAAAATTTCTATGGATGAATGTAAAGAGATAACCGCTAGGATGCGTGCTAAGAGAGATTGGTTTGTAAAAGCATGTTCTTCTAGTTTTTGTGAAAATAATGATGAAGATCTTAAAGTGAATGGTGTGACTCCTATTGAATCTTTGTTTGCTAAAATAAATCTTGATAAAGATGGGACTGGAGATGAGTCAACTTTAGCTAGAAGGCGTCCCAATAATTTGGAGGGTGAAGATCTTAATGAAAAAATTGATAAAAGTGGGATTGGAGAGGTCAAACACTTTAAGTAGCGATGAACCCACTCTTTTGGATTTCAAGGACTTTAATTATGATAATTGTTCTTTGATAGATTGTATTTTCTTGGTGCAATCCATGCTTAATTCACCTCATGCTTATAATCAAAATAAAGCTTTTACTAAACATATCGTTGATGCTATGATGAAATCGTTGGAAGAAAAACTTGAGTTGGAAGTTTCTATCCCTAGAAAACTTTATGATGAGTGGGAACCTACTATTAAGATTAAAATTAAAGATTATGAGTGTAATTCTTTGTGTGATTTTGGTTCTAGTGTTTCCACAATTCCGAAAACTTTATGTGATGTGCTAGGTTTCCATAAACTTGATGATTATTCTTTGAATTTGCATCTAGCGGATTCACTATTAAGAAACCTATGGGAAGGATTAATGATGTTCTTATTGTTGCAAATAGGAATTATGTGCCCGTAGATTTTATTTTGCTTGATATAGATTGCAATCCTACATGTCCTATTATTCTTGGTAGACCTTTCCTTAGAACGATTGGTGCAATTATTGATATGAAAGAAGGAAACATTAGATTTTGATTTCCATTAAGGAAGGGCATGGAACACTTTCCAAGAAAGAAAATTAAGTTGCCATATGAATCTATTATGAGGCATACTTATGGTTTGCATACCAAAGATGACAATACCTAGATCTATGTTTTATGCCAAGCAAGGGGTGTTAAACAATAGCGCTTGTTGGGAGGCAACCCAATTTTATTTTTATGTTTTTGTTTTTGGTTCTATTTTTCAATAAATTCACACTATTAACTCTGCAGTAATTGTGTTTTGGTGTTTTAATTAGTGTTTGAGCCAAGCAAGACCTTTGGGATGCGTTGGTATATTGTTGATTTGGTTTTGCTGAAAAACAGAAACTTCTGTGTCCAGTAACAGAATTGTTTAAATTCACTGGAGCGTGTAAAAATTCTGATTTTTTTACAAACGATTTATATATGAATTTCCTATGATTTCCTAATTTTTCATTATTTTTTTAGTTACATAAGTACGATTAATATTCTGGTTACTACATATTGTTCTATTTTTGACAGATTATGTTTTCTATGTGGTGTTTGCTTATTTTGATGAATCTATGGGTAGTATCGGGGGGTATGAACCATGGAGAAGTTGGAATAAAGTATATATAACACCAATATAAATTTATAATGAGTTCACAATAGTACCTAAAGTGGTGATTTATTTTATTATACTAATGGATCTTATGAGTTTTCCGTTGAGTTTTGTGTTGTGAAGTTTTCAAGTTTTGGGTAAAGATTTGATGGACTATGGAATAAGGAGTGGAAAGAGCATAAGCTTGGGGATGCCCAAGCACCCCAAGGTAATATTTAAGTACAACCAAGCATCTAAGCTTGGGGATGCCCCGGATGGCATCCCCTCTTTTGTCTTCAATCCATTGGTAAATTTACTTGAGGCTATATTTTTATTCACCACATGATATGTGTTTTGCTTGGAGCGTCTTGTATGATTTGAGTCTTTGATTTTTAGTTTGCCACAATCATCCTTGCTGTACACACCTTTTGAGAGGGACACGCTTTAATCGTGAATTTATTAGAATACTCTATGTGCTTCACTTATATCTTTTGAGCTAGGCAGTTTGCTCTAGTGCTTCACTTATATCTTTTTAGAGCACGGCGGTGGTTTTATTTTATAGAAATTGTTGAACTCTAATGCTTAACTTATATTTTGAGAGTCTTAAACAGCATGTTAATTTTCTTAGGTTATGAATTTAGTCCTAATATGATGGACATCCAAGAGGGATATAATAAAAACTTTCATATAAAGAGCATTGAATAGATGAGAAGTTTGATTCCTTTCATTTGTTTTGAGATATAAAGATGGTGATATTAGATTCATGCTAGTGAGTAATTGTGGATTGGTAGAAATACTTGTGTTAAAGTTTGTGATTCATGT
The DNA here is from genome assembly GCA_011799875.1 of Thinopyrum elongatum. NCBI lineage: Eukaryota > Viridiplantae > Streptophyta > Magnoliopsida > Poales > Poaceae > Thinopyrum > Thinopyrum elongatum. Next base: position 151,495,163 of record CM022300.1, on the reverse strand, counting down.
AGCATGCACGTATGGTGAACCGTTATGTGATGAAGTCGGAGCATGATTTATTTTTTGATTGTCTTTCTTATGAGTGGCAGTCGGGGACGAGCGATGGTCTTTTCCTACCAATCTATCCCCCTAGTAGCATACATGTAGTACTTTTTTTCGATGGCTAATAAATTTTTGCAATAAGTATGTGAGTTCTTTATGAGTAGTTTTGAGTCCATGGATTAAACGCACTCTCACCCTTCCACCATTGCTAGCCTCTCTAGTATCGCACGACTTTTGCCGGTACATTAGACCCACCATATACCCTTCCTTAAAACAGCCACCATACCTACCTATTATGGCATTTCCATAGCCATTCCAAGATATATTGCCATGCAACTTCCACCGTTCCGTTTTATTATCACACGCACCATCATTGTCATATTGCTTTGCATCATCATGTAGTTGGCATAGTATTTGTGGCTTGGCCACCGTTCATATTTTTTATATATGTCACTCTTGATCATTGCACATCCTGGTACACCGCCAGAGGCATTCATATAGAGTCATATTTTGTTCTAAGTATCGAGTTGTAATTCTTGAGTTGTAAGTAAATAAAAGTGTGCCGATCATCATTATTAGAGCATTGTCCCACATGAGGAAAGGATGATGGAAGCTATGATTCCCTCACAAGTTGGGATGAGTCTCTGGACTTTAAAAATAATAAAAGAGGCCAACGAAACCCAAATAAAAAAAGAGGCCAAAGAAGCCCAAACAAAAAAATGAGAGAAAAAGAGAGAAGGGACAATGTTACTATCCTTTTTCCACACTTGTGCTTCGAAATAGCACCATGATCTTCATGATAGAGAGTCTCCTATTTTTTCACTTTCATATACTAGTGGGAATTTTTCATTATATAACTTGCCTTGTATATTCCAATGATGGGCTTCCTCAAATTGCCCTAGATCTTCGTGAGCAAGCAAGTTGGATGCACACCCACTTAGTTCCTTTTTGAGCTTACATACACTTATAGCTCTAGTGCATCCGTTGCATGGCAATCCCTACTCACTTGCATCGATATCAATTGATGGGCATCTCCATAGCCCATTAATTTGTCTAGTTGATATGAGACTTTCTTCTTCTTTTTGTCTTCTCCACAACCACCATATTCTATTCCACCTATAGTGCTATATCCATGGCTCACGCTCATGTATTGCATGAAAGTTGAAAAAGTTTGGGAACACCAAAAGTATGAAACAATTGCTTGGCTTGTCATCGGGGTTGTGCATGATGAAATACTTTGTGTGATGATGATGGAGCATAGCCAGACTATATCATTTTGTAGGGATAACTTTCTTTGGCCATGTTATTTTGAGAAGAAATGATTGCTTTATTAGTATGCTTGAAGTATTATTGTTTTTATGTCAATATTAAACTTTTGTTTTGAATCTTATGGATCTGACCATTCTTGCCACAACAAAGAAGATTGCATTGATAAATATGTTAGGTAGCATTCCACATCAAAAAATATGTTTTATTATTTACCTGCTCGAGGACGAGCAGGAATTAAGCTTGGGGATGCTTGATATGTCTCCAACGTATCTATAATTTTTTATTGTTCCATGCTATTATATTATCTGTTTTGGATATTTTATATGCATTAATATGCTATTTTATATTATTTTTGGGACTAACCTATTAATCTAGAGCCTAGTGCCAGTTTGTGTTTTTCCTTGTTTTTGACTTTTACAGAAAGGAATATCAAACGAAGTCCAAACGGAATAAAACTTTACGATGATTTTTCTTGGACCAGAAGAAACCTACGTGACTTGGAGAGAGGGCCAGAAGAGTCCCGAGGAGGCCACAGGCCCTCAAGGCGCGCCCCTGGCTTGTGGGCCCCTCGGGAGTCCCCTAACCCTAGTTCCACCTCTATAAATTCTCAAATATTCCCCAAACATCAGAAGCATCCACCAAAATACTTTTTAGGCGCCGCAAGCCTCTATTCCCGTGAGATCCCATCTTGGGGCCTTTTCCGGCACCCTGTCGTAGGGGGGTTCGATCATGGAGGGCCTCTACATCACCCTTGCTGCCCTTCCGAAGAAGCATGAGTAGTTTACCATAGACCTAAGGGTCCATAGCTAGTAGCTAGATGGCTTCTTCTCTCTCTTGATCTTCAATACCATGTTCTCCTCGATGTTCTTGGAGCTCTATCCGATGTAATCTTCTTTTGCGGTGTGTTTGTTGAGATCCGATGAATTGTGGATTTATGATCAAATTATCTATGAATATTTTTGAGTCTGCTCTGAACTCTTTTATGCATGATTAGGATATCTTTGTATTTCTCTTCAAACTATCGGTTTGGTTTGGCCAACTAGATTGGTTTTTCTTGCAATGGGAGAGGTGCTTAGTTTTGGGTTCAATCCTGTAGTGTCCTCACCCAGTCACAGAAGGGGTAGCGAGGCACATATTGTATTGTTGCCATCAAGGATAAAAAGATGGGGTTTATGTCATATTGCTTGAGTTTATCCCTCTACATCATGTCATCTTACTTAAAGCATTGCTTTGTTCTTATGAACTTAATACTTTAGATGCAGGCAGGAGTCGGTCGATGTGTGGAGTAATAGTAGTAGATGCAGAATAGTTTCGGTCTACTTGTCACGGACGTGATGCCTATATTCATGATCATTGCCTTAGATATCATCATAACTATGCGCTTTTCTATCAATTGCTCAACAGTCATTCGTTTACCCACCATATGTTCTCTTTCAAGAGAGAAGCCTCTAGTGAAACCTATGGCCCCCGGGTCTATTTTCCATCATATATTTTCAGATCTATAAACCAAAAACCCAAAAATACCTTGCTGCAATTTATTTATAGTTACTTTAGTTTGCTCTTTTATTTATCTTTTATACCTATCTCTATTGGCTCTCACTCTTGTTCGTGACCGTGAAGGGATTGACAACCCCTTTTTCGCGTTGTGTGCATGTGTTTGTTAGTTTGTGCATGTGCATAGATTGGAGACTTGCTTGTGCCTCCTACTGGATTGATACCTTGGTTCTTAACTGAGGGAAGTACTTATCTCTACTTTGCTGCATCACCCTTTCCTCTTCAAGGGAAAAATCAACGCAAGCTTAAGAAGTAGCAGTGTCTCATGAGTTTAATTTATCGAAATTCGGTAAACAACCCTGTGATAAAGAATTGCCTAGTAAGGATGAAATTATTGGTCTTGCTTCTATTGCCGTGCCTCCAACTGATCCTTTAGAACAATATTTGCTAGACCATGAAAATGATATGCATATGACTGAAAGAAATGAAATAGATGAGATATTATTTAAACCAATGCCTTTTTTGAAACACAACATGCCTGTTGAAACTCTTGGAGATCCTCTTCCAACCAAGAGTGATCTTGTGTTTGAGCTTAAACAATTACCTGATACATTGAAATTTGCTTATCTTGATGAAAAGAAGATATATCCTGTTATTATTAGTACTAACCTTTCAGAGCATGAAGAAAAGAGATTACTGAAAACTTTGAGGAAGCACCGTTCCACTATTGGATATACTCTTGATGATCTTATGGGCATTAGTCCCACTCTATCTCAGCATAAAATTAATATGGAACCTGATGCTAAACCAGTTGTTGATCACCAGCGATGGTTAAATCCAAAAATGAAACAAGTGGTAAGAAATGAAATATTAAAGCTTCTAGAAGCAGGTATAATCTATCCTATTGCTGATAGTAGATGGGTAAGTCCTGTTCATTATGTCCCTAAGAAGGGAGGTATTACTGTTGTTCCTAATGATAAAAAGGAATAGATTCCACAAAGAATTGTCACAGGTTATAGAATGGTAATTGATTTTAGAAAATTAAATAAGGCTACTAGAAAATATCATTATCCTCTACCTTTCATTGATCAAATGCTAGAAAGACTATCAAAACATACACATTTCTGCTTTCTAGATGGATACTCTGGTTTTTTCCAAATACCCGTTTCACAAGAGGATAAAAAAACTACTTTTACATGCCCTTTCGGTACTTTTTCTTATAAACGTATGCATTTTGGTTTATGCAATGCACCTGCTACCTTTCAAAGATGTATGACTGCTATATTCTCTAACTTTTGTGAAAAGATTGTTGAGGTTTTCATGGATGATTTTTCCGTATACGGAACTTCTTTTGATGATTGCTTCAGCAACCTTGATCGAGTTTTGCAGAGATGCAAAGAAACTAATCTTGTCTTGAATTGGGAGAAGTGCCACTTGATGGTTAATGAAGGTATTGTCTTGGGGCATAAAATCTCCGAACGAGGTATTGAAGTTGATAAAGCTAAAGTTGATGCTATTGAAAAAATGCCGTGTCCTAAAGATATCAAAGGTATAAGAAGTTTCCTTGGTCATGTTGGTTTCTATAGGAGGTTTATCAAAGATTTCTCTAAAAATTTTAGGCCTCTCACTAATCTTTTGCAAAAATGTATTCCAATTGTTTTTTATGACGATTGTGTAGAAGCATTTGAAATACTTAAGAAAGCCTTAATTTCTGCACCTATTGTTCAACCACCTGATTGGAACCTACCCTTTGAAATTATGTGTGATGCTAGTGATTATGACGTTGGTGCTGTTCTAGGACAAAGAGTTGATAAGAAATTAAATGTTATCCATTATGCTAGTAAAATTCTAGACAGCGCTCAAAGAAATTATGGTACTACTGAAAAAGAATTTTTAACAGTTGTGTTTGCTTGTGATAAATTAAGATCTTATATTGCTGATTCCAAAGTAATTGTTCACACTGATCATGCTGCTATTAAATACCTTATGGAAAAGAAAGATGCTAAACCTAGACTCATTAGGTGGGTTCTCTTGCTACTAGAATTTGATTTACATATTACTGATAGAAAGGGAGCTGAGAACCCCGTAGCAGACAACTTGTCTAGGTTAGAAAATATTCTTGATGACCCACTACCTATTGATGATAGCTTTCCTGATGAACAATTAGCTGTCATAAATGCTTCTCATAGTACTCCATGGTATGCAGACTACGCTAATTATATTGTTGCTAAATTTATACCACCTAGTTTTACATACCAACAAAGGAAAAAGTTTGTCTATGACTTAAGACATTACTTCTGGGATGACCCACACCTTTATAAAGCAGGAGTGGATGGTGTTATTATACGTTGTATACCTGAGCATGAACATGAGAAAATCTTATGCAAGTCTCACTTCGAGGCTTACGGAGGACACCATGCTGGAGACAGAACTGCACACAAGGTATTACAATCAGGTGTTTATTGGCTTACTCTTTTCAAGGATGCTCGTAAGTTTGTCTTGTCTTGTGATGAATGTCAAAGAATTGGTAACATTAGTAGACATCAGGAAATGCCTATGAATTATTCACTTGTTATTGAACCATTTGATGTTTGGGGATTTCATTATACGGGACCTTTCCCTTCTTCTAATGGGTATACACATATTTTGGTTGCTGTTGAATATGATACTAAGTGGGTAGAAGCTATTCCAACTAGTAGTGCTGATCATAACACCTCCATTAAAATGCTTAATGAAGTTATTTTCCCGAGGTTTGGAGTCCCTAGATATTTAATGACTGATGGTGGTTCACACTTTATTCATGGCGCTTTCCATAAATTGCTTGCTAAGTATGATGTTAACCATAGAATTGCATCTCCATATCATCCTCAGTCTAGTGGTCAAGTAGAATTAAGTAGTAGCGAAATAAAATTGATCTTCCAAAAGACTGTTAATAGATCCAGGAAGAATTGGTCTAAGAAACTTGATGATGCATTATGAGCTTATAGAACTGCTTATAAAAATCCTATGGGTATGTCCCCATGTAAAATGGTTTATGGGAAAGCATGTCACTTACCTCTTGAATTAGAACATGAATCTTATTGGGCAATTAAATAACTCAACTATGATTTCAAACTTGTCGGTGAAAAGAGGTTATTTGACATTAGCTCACTTGATGAATGGAGAACCCAAGCCTATGAAAATGCCAAATTGTTTAAAGAAAAGGTTAAAAGATGGCATGACAAAAGAATACAAAAGCGTGAATTTAATGTAGGTGACCATGTCTTTCTATACAATTCTCATTTAAGATTTTTTGTAGGAAAACTCCTCTCCAAATGGGAAGTTCCTTACATTATCGAAGAAGTTTATCGTTCCGGTGCCATCAAGATCAACAATGTCGAGGGCAATAACCCGAAGGTGGTGAATGGGCAAAGAATCAAACATTATATCTCAGGTACGCCCATAAATGTTGAAACTAATATTATTCATAACATAACACCGGAGGAGTACATAAGGGAAACTTTCCAGAACGCTCCAGAACCCTGAAAAGGAATAGGTATGTGCACTAGTATAGCGAGGTGCTATACAAATGTTTTTTAACCCCTTTCCGTGACAGCGTTCTGAACCGTCACCTAGTGAGTGACTGTGATAGGGGGGGTCCTTCACACACGACCCAGAAACCGTCGGGGATATGCCCTCCTGGCACACACGCTCGGCAAAATGAGGTCATGTGCGACCGGCGACCGATCAAATACGGTTATATGTACAGTAATGCTAAAAAAATACAATTATACAGGCGAAATTGTTTTCGGTCGTAAGTACATCCCACATAGTCAGTCCCCGCTAAACATGTCTGTTCCTATATACATCCCACACAGTCGCTCCAAGGAAAATGTTTCCATTCGCAGGTACATCACACACAATTTTCCCTGTTAAATCGTTTGTGATAGCGTTGCCATTGCACATGATATTAACAATTTTATCGTTTGTGTTATTGAATGCATCACACACGGTGCGTAGAAGAAACTGTGTGGCAAAGGCTGTCCATCACACACAGATTTTATGTGGTAAACGTTTGCGTAAGGTGGCCTAACGCAAACAGTTTTCAAGAGGATGTCGTGTGTGATTGTTCATTGATCCAACACGGTTTATTCCTAGAAATTGTGTGTGTTGCCTGAGGTCATCGCCCACGGTGTTTTCTCAATAACCGTTTGCAATAGAAAACCCAATTAGCAGGCTAATTGGCCTATTATTAATAATCCATTTATTAATCTAATTGACATTTCATATTAAGCACACAATATATTTCATTTCCATATTAAGGAAGCAGGATTTCATAATTGAAATACATCAGAGTACAACATCATATAGCTTCAGCACTCAGCTACCCCATTACACAACTGCACCAGCACCAAGTTTCACATGCAACATCTACAACCTTTCGAAATTAGCATCATAGACGGAACATAGACAGATGAATCTCATCTGGAAAACTGCTGAAGCGGAAGGCGAATATTGAGCCTTCATTGATGTTGAAGGTCTTTGCAACTTTAGGCCAATGCCTGTGGATGATTGACTGTCCATCCTTCGTCCTCTTCAGGAACACTTCAATATTGAACCGTGGGTGTTGTATGAAAACCTTCCTCGCCTCCTGACCATATAGGTGGTTTGAGAGGTAATCATCAGTGAACTGCTTTGGAAAGGCCTGAAAACAAGGATATGCATAAATATTTTCTCCAGATTTGAAATGGCGCAAAGGAATTAAAAAGACAAGGTATAACAGTTAGTACCATCCCGTAGTGAACTGATGTCTTCTTCATTGTGCAGACAAAGATCTTGTTGTTTTTTGTCGCTAATTTCTTTATCGTAACAATTTTCCTGAGTGTCTTGACTTGACTGATATTAATGGACAACTCATTTCCACATATGCAAAAAGGGTCAAACAGTGGGTCAAAACCTCTGACAGCAGGACCTACATGTGCAAGACCAAATTGTTAAAAACCTAATATTTAAAAACAAGAAGTGGAAAGGTGTGTTATTAACAATAGGCCTAATATTTAAAAACAAGCAAACATAGTCATTCAAACTTGTATTGTGCAAGTCTAAGTACACTAGTTATTGGCCCTATTTGGAACCATGGGTTAGAGTTAGTTTGAGCTTGTTTGGGCTCAAATAGCCCTAAAGTATCCAAACATGAGGGCTAGTTTGAGCTAGTTGCGTCAAACCCACCCAAAACAACTATCCCACCCAAGAGGTGCTGTTTGGGGCTAGTTCTCCTAGTGCATTTATTGTCAATCTAACACTGTCATCCAAACACCTCTTTGGCTAGAGTTAGTTCAGGGTTAGTCATTGTTGAATATCATTGTTATTTAGGAAACGTAGGATAGCGTAGGATTTATTCTACCTTGAATTGTACTCCAAGATGACCATGTACTCCTATATATATGACCACGAGGCTCAAGCAATACAATCAACTATTCCACCAATCTCTCTCTCCCTTTTAATTGTCATGAGCTAGAAACTAACTCTAACCTCTAGCTAAGTTAGAGTATCCAAACAGTGCCATTGTTAAATCAAATGGAAAGGCGTGTTCAATACTCCCTCCGGTCCTTTTTACTCTGCATATAAGAATTGTCTGAAGTCAACCTTCATAAAGTTTGATCTTATTTATATGAAAAAATATCAACATCTAGCATGCTAAAGTTATACAATATGAAAATTTAAGGCATGACACATGTACTGATATTAATTTCATATTGTGAATGTTGGTATTTTGTTCTATAAAGTTGGTCAAACTTTAAGAGGCCTGACTTTAGACAAATCTTATATGCGAACTAAAAAGATTCAGAGGGAGTACAACATGCTTAACAACAACCAAATATAGTCATTCATAGAGCTATTGTTAAATTTGGTATTGATGAAATTGAACTACACAGTTCATAATAGCACATATAGAACATCACACTGTTAATAGCTGAAATAAACAAGGCATACTACGAACAACGAAAGATGGCAATTGAAACTGGACATATGCTAACTACAAACAACCGAACAACCATAAACCATAGAAATAAACAAGGCATAATGCAAACAACCTAATATAGCAATAAATATTGGACAGGTTCTCACTACAAAAGGGGTTCGAGAAAACAAATCATGGGTTTTCTCACTTGTCATAGATTGGCTCCCTCCTCGTGGTCGCCGTCGATGAGGTCTGACTTGCCAGCTGAGTATCCCAGGCCAGCGTCGCAGAACGTGTCCTTCAGAAATGACAAAAGTGGCTCCATGGTGATGAAGGATGGCAAATTGTTCATAACGAGCCGCAGGAGATCAACGGTAGGGCCATCGATGAGATCGACGGCTATCGAACCCGAAGAGTTGGGGGTGGGCAACTAAACCTGTGACATAACCCACGTCAAGCCATCGATGTCGACGACCTCGATGTCGTAGCCGGCGTCCGCGACAAGCCAGAATACTCTATCCCGCTGATTGAAAGGCTTAATCCAGGTCCAGTCATCGTCGTCAGCTTCCTCAGCGGCCACCTCGCCGACGTCGGGCGAAGAGGCCGCGGTAAAGCTTTTTTGGGCCATTCGCTCCTCGAGCTCCCCGGGAAGCATAGCCGGGCTTAGGCTGCAACGCTCTGGAGTGGGGAGGGGGTGGGGATGGGGATCTCTGGGAAAGGGGGCGTTTCGTAGGCGTCATCTAAGAAACTCAAGGCGGCGAGGGTATGTATATCTGTGGGTAAACTGCACGGGCAGACCGACAGAGGTTGACGATTGAGGCAGCGCGGCGGCGACGGTGGTGACCTAGCTAGGTTTGGAGCAAGGGAGGGGTGGTGTGTATGTGTGTGAGTGGGGGATTTGGGGTGAGCGAAGGATTTGGGGTGTGTGTGTGGAGGGGTCCAAGGTGGCGTTTGAGGAAATGCCGCGGGTACTAAAAATTTTACTAGGCGGGAGTAAAATGGCGGGGCTACCAAAAATTTGGATCAAGGGATTGAAGCAGAGCGGGGCGGGAGTAAAATGCCGGGGCTACTGAAAATTTGGATCTACTGATTGAAGCAGAGCGGGAGTAACAGACATCGCACACAGTCCAGACATACTAATCGTGTGCTATCAAACAGAAAAACAATCTACGCGGACGCGGGTAGATATTTTCGAGATTGCGAGGGAGTAGATATTTTCGAGAGGGGGAGGGAAGCCTCATGGAGCCCAATCTACTGTGATCATGTGGGTGACAGGGGCAGGGGCGCGGCACACGGGTAGTCCTAGGGAACCATGTCTGTTTCGTACCCGATCGTAGACGGTTGCTGCGTCCGACTCGTCTGCTGTTTATAAATTTGGCCAAAAAACGCGGGAAAGGGTCAGAACATGAACACACTTGCATGAGGACCAAATATATGTATGAAAAGGGTGGTTTGATGTTCAAATACCCAATTCACAACTTTGATGTGGCACCTATCGCACAAAGCGCACGTTTATATTGCAGCCCACCCCCCCCCCCCCAAAACACACACACACACACTTCGTGTTGCCGGGAGGGGAATCCTAGCTATGAACGGATGCCCCCAAATAGCTAGGTCTGACATCTCACCGTACCATAACACAAAACCGAAAGGAGTACATCAACCCCCCTCCCCCCTTTGCTTCCGATCAAATGTGGACCGTGTGCAGGCCCACAGATGTGTTCTTCTGGCGTTACCAAATCACAAATTTGATGTGGCACATGTGCATCGCAAATTAACCGGGCATCCCCGACCCCACGGAGGTTCATCTAGTACGAAGTAGTACTGTGCCCCCCTCCCCCCTTTGCTTCCGATCAAATGTGGACCGTGTGCGGGCCCACAGATGTGTTCTTCTGGTGTTACCAAATCAGAAATTTGATGTGGCACATGTGCATCGCAAAATTAACCAGGCATCCCCGACCCCACGGAGGTTCATCTAGTACGAAGTAGTACTATGTCCCCTCCCCCCCCCCCCACACACAAACTTTGAGTCGGTGGGAGGGGGCATCTCACCAAGGCATATTGTAAGACTGACCAAGAAGAATCACCACCTTGGTCGTATAACCTCTCTTGTTTGTTGGGTCAAAGTCATGCATTGACATTCCACACGCGGCCCCATAAAATAGGCTAGTTTGTCGCCGATAACCACACAAGGGAGTGCCTGAAGACAACCACTGCGTGCATGTGGCCCAAACATATGTATGAAGTGTCATGTGGTGTTTGAATATACCCAATGCACAACTTTGATGTGGCCGCGTGCTTTTGGAACCGGAAAGTCACCACACAGAGCGAGGGTTCACGACGCATAGTATACTATATATATAGGGATTCATGTATATGCGAGCCCTCAAACTTAGGTCTCGAATCTCACCATGATCGACGTACGACTATACGGTAATGTGAACCAAGAGAAGAAGAATCCACCCTGGTAACCTCTGTCGCGTTGTTGGTCGAAGTGATGGACGTCCACACGGGCCCACGAATATATAGGCCGTCGATGATAACCAAGCGAGGGATAGTGTCCAAAGACAACCACTTCATGTATATATGTGCCCCAAACATATGTATGGACATGCGTGATGCATGCATATATGTTTGAATACCAAAAGCACAACATTTTGATGTGGCGCATGCATGCGTCGAAAAACGCACAGTCCCCACACAGATCTGGTTCATGATGCGTCGCGTGCTCGCCCCCCCCCCCGGCGCCCCCCTCCCCCCCTCCCCCACTTCGACCCGGTGGGAGGGATTCGTGCGTACACATGCGCGCGAAGTATATAGTTGCATGTACCGAACCGTATAAGATGAACCAAAATTTAATCCCCTCCTAATTATAAGTCAAATTAACCTCTATCTCTGTCGGTCGAAGTGATTGACCAAGCGGGCACACAGAAATGGACGAAGCATCTCACTGATAACCCCGTGAGTGAGTGCTAAAGGACAACCGCCATCGCTTGCTTGTGGGCCAAACACATGTATGGAGATGTGTGGTTGTGATGTTTGAATACCTAATATATATGCAGAACTTTGATGTGGCACGTGCCTCGGAAACCTTTAAGTCCCCCACACGAACCGAGGTTCATGACACATAGTATATATATGTTGCCCCCTCCCCTCTTCGACGCGTAATATATACTCCTACGTACCGTAACACAACCCGAAAATAATCCTCCTTGTTCTTCAAATTACCTTTCTCGTTATGTCATATACTAGATGGAGGGAAGAGTCGCTGGCGAATGAGTGACAACCATCGTTCGCATGTGGCCCAATGTGTTGGTGATGTTTTTAATACCCAATATGCACAACTTCTTTGCGGCACCTACCTCGGAAACCGAAAAGTCCCCACACGGAGCGAGATCGATTCATGACGTGTGTGTAGTATATATGTGCTGCCCCGGCCCCCTCCTCCCCTCTTCGACGCGTACTATATACTCCTACCACAACACAACCCAAAAAGAAACCTCCTTGTTGGGTCAAAGTGATGGAGGACAACCTCACGGGCCCACGGATGGAAGCATCGCACGCGAGTGAGTGTCCTATATGACGCGTAGTATTGCCCCGGCCACCCTCTTCAACGCGTACTATATATATACTCCTACCGTACATATAACAAAAACCAAAAAATGACCATCCTTGTTGGTCAAATTAACCACTCTCATCGCATGTCATAGTGCTGAACGACGACCTCGCGGGCCCACGTGAGTGAGTGTCCTAGGACCACCGCATGCATGTGGCCCAAATATGCATGTCAAACTTTTTCTGCAGCGAGCATGCGACCAAAGGAGTTTAGTGTTGAAAAATGAAAAAAAAATAGATAACATCTATCCGTTTTTTATACATTGATTGATTTCCCAGGGATTTAAATGTGCAAAAATCAAATTTGCTCTACATGAGACCCGTGATAGTGCACAAAAATGGATTGCAAAATCATATGTGTACGTGTCTCTGGGTGCATGTTTAGTCCCCATGCAAGAAATTTCTAACATCTAGAATCTTGATTTTAAAATCCAATAAACCCAAAACTAAGTTGAAATTCATGAAACTTATCGTGGTGTCATATGGACACCAATAGACTGTGATATTATTTTTTTTTCAAATTTGAGACAAGTTTTGATATAATCTTCTTACATACAGGAAATTATAAATAATTATCAACCAATATCGCAAACGAACTCTTTATTCGAACCGTGTGCTTTAGACCAACAAAATGTAAGTGCAGTGCTTCGGTTAAGCAATAAAGCAGCAGAATTAATCATCAAAAAGGAAAAATCAATATAATACGTTCCGCACACACGTCCCGTTTGCCGTACGAGCACGCGTGAGTTGACGAGACGCATGCTAGCAGGCAGACCGGGAGGCCGAGGCATGCACATGTTCGCTACGCACTCACCATGGGGCGTGCTAGTAGCTGTGTGAAATGACGGTAGGCGTGCCAGCAGTCCGTTGCGCAGGCTCACCGGGAGGCGAGCCAGCCTTTTGACCGCCGCACACCTCGCTCCCACTACTCCATATTAATGGCGCGCCCGATCCGCGGCCACACACCCCGTCCACAGCTGTCACCGCCGCATCGAGTGTATTAGGATTTTGCCGAAGCACACCATCGGTTGGTGAAGCACCCGCGCAACGCATGAAGCTGAGCGTAGAGGTTGTTGTCGCCGCCGACGAGGTCTCGCGCGGGCAGCTGTGTGACCTTGACTTCGTCACCGTCGTCGTGCCTCCCCAGCCGGAGCCGGAGGTCCACAGCTACTCCGGCAATGACTCCGACTCCGACGGAAAACCGGTTAATCCCCCCCTTTTGTTGGGAATAGAAACCCTTGGTTATGTTCACCCAGTCCATGAAATCAGAGTAAGATTCATTAGATCCGTGTAGTGTATTGATTGTTTGAATGGTATCTATGGTTAGTGATTAATTGTTTGTTCTGTACAAACAATTTTTTTGCTAATAATCCGATTAGGGTTAGCATCCGTGCTAATAATTCGTAGCCAGATCTTGAGAATTGATTTTGAATGTCCTACATATATGTTTGTGCCCTTTTTTTCTTGCAGATCTTGAGAATTGATTTTGAATGTCCTACATGTATGTTTCTGCCTTTTTTTCCTTCTAGATTGCTATGTACACAGATGAGGCTCCGGCCAGCGGTGCCGCCGGCTGTAGATCCTGCACCCGGCAGCGCAGGCAGAAGCAGCCTCGCCCCCCTGGATCTGAGGAACCCGTAGAATATCGGGCGGACCGCATCAGCGATCTCCCAAATGCCATCCTTGGGGTGATCATCTTCCTTCTCCCCACCAAGGATGGCTGCCGCACACAGGTCCTCGCATCTCGGTGGCGCACTCTGTGGCGCGCCGCACCTCTTAATCTCGACTGTCGTCGGCTATCTGTCGTTCATGATTTTGCACTCCACGGAGCCATTATCTGCTCCCACGAGGGCTCCGTTCAATGCATATGCACCCCGGCATGCTGCCTGCTACACATACCCTTCACGGTGAATGCCTGGCTGACATCCCGTCAATTCAAAAAACTCCAACATCTTGAGTTCTACCATTACTATGCAAATAGCTGTCCACCAAGCGTTGCACCTGTGCCCTCACCACCAGTGTCCATCTCATGGTTTTCCTCCTCTCTCCACACCACCACCCTGGCCCGGTATCATCTACCAGACAATCTGGTACAAATGCTTCGACTCCCACTGCTAAAAAAACTCTCACTTGTGGTGGTCGATCTGTCCAAGGCCTCACTACGCAGCATCATCCACTCCTGCTGCCCTGCCCTGGAGTGCTTGCTACTTGTTTTTGGAAAAGACATCCATATCCGTTGTCTCCAAATAAAGTCGCCTCACCTTGTAAGCATTGGAATTTGCTTTAAAGGAGAGGAGCTCATCATCAAAGATGCCCCTTCACTCCAAAGGCTACTTCTTGATTATCGTTATGCACCTTTGCAAATAACTGTGGTCTCTGCGCCTAAACTGGAGACCTTGGGTGTAATTCCTGATCCGATTGAAGGTTACAGGATAGTGGTTGGCTCCACACTTATTCAGGTACTGTATATTATCATCAACACTTTTGTAATCATAAGCTACATTTTTCATTTGTGTGCGTAAGTTTTATATCATCAACACTTTTGTAATCATAAGCTGCATTTTTCATTTGTGCGCATAATCTTTGTATAATCTTGGAGTACGCTTTTGGTACTAATATTATGTTCTATGCTCAATGAAGAGTTTGTCCATGGGTACCCTATCAATGGTGCTGGATTCTGTCAAGACCTTACATATCAGTACGTGTGTTTTGATCTGAACATGGTTATCGGCTTGCTGCGATGCTTTCCATGTCTGGAGAATTTGTATATACAGGTGATGATATCAAGCACATTGATATACTTTACTAGAACTAACCATTCAACTGTACTATTTTTTAGACATTAACTGTTTTCAGTCTTCATGTCTATTTAGGCTAAAGGACATGGACAAAAAGGTATAACCAATCTGTGGCATAAGAAGCACCGGGATTTTCTCAGTTCTCATGACATTCGTTTGAGGACAATAACGCTGCAAGGATATGCATCCAACCATGCAAACACTAGCTTTGTCACATTCTTCCTGTTGAATGCAAGAGTACTATTATCCATGAGGATTAAGTTTTTTGACAGACACTTTCTCACGGATGGACACGTTGAACAGCATAAAAAGAAGTTTCAGGTGGACAAAAGGGCTTCTGAACGTGCTCGGCTTCTATTTACAACCACTTGTTATCATGTACCAGTAGATTTTCTGGTCCAGGATCTTGATTTTATGCATCAGACCGATCCATTTCACTGTGACTGCTCAAAACTTTGGTTGAGTTAGTTGTTATTGTCCTGTTCAATCTGGATTTTGTGTAAACCTGATGAACAATTAATCATCGTGCTTTTGTACCTTTTGTAAGCTGGGGTTAGATATTGCTGCCCTTTTCAACTCGGCTTTGACCCACATTTTCTTTCATACAAACCAGAGCTTCTATCAAGAAGCCTCATGGTTCCGAGAGCGAACTTGGTCACATGATCTGGTCGTGAAACGACACACGCTGTATCTTCCCGCCTTGATTTATTTTACAGAGGTAACATGCAACTGTGCTAAACATATGAAATTATTCAGGGTTCATTTCACCTTTTTATACATTGATTTTCCTAGTCATTTTTAACAAATAGCCACCATGTTATTATCGCAAACGGTCATATTAGTCAAACCGTGGGCGTTCAACTAACCATTTACTACCGCGGGCAGCTGTTTGATTAGACGGGATGACTGTGAGCAGTCCTCCGTTCTCATCTACAAGCACCGCCGCCGAGGATTACCGCCTGCTGGGAGATGGAGGACGAGCCGGCCAACAAGCGGGGGTGGGTCGAGCCAGAACCGCAAGAGCCTCCGGCGAACATGGACTTCATCAGCAGCCTCCCCAACGAGATGTTGGTAACCATCATATCCCACCTCCCCATCAAATATGGCGTGCGGACCACTGTCCTCTCGCAGTGGTGGCGCCCCCTCTGGCACTGCACCCCCCTAGACCTCATCGTCGACCACGAGTTCTGCAGCGGGGAGCAGCAATGCCTGGACGCATTGTCCCACGTCCTCGACACGCACCCTGGGCCGGTCAAACGCCTTGCTATCGGCAAGCTCAATCCCCACAACAAGACCGAACCCAGGTTGCACTACTAGTTCCTATCCCTAGCCCTGGATCGGCTCGAGGAGCTCAGCCTTCATGCTAGACGTCCTTGCTCGCCACCGCCGTCCGT
Source organism: Thinopyrum elongatum (assembly GCA_011799875.1). Taxonomy (NCBI): domain Eukaryota; kingdom Viridiplantae; phylum Streptophyta; class Magnoliopsida; order Poales; family Poaceae; genus Thinopyrum; species Thinopyrum elongatum. Next base: position 151,478,619 of record CM022300.1, on the reverse strand, counting down.
GTTCCTCCTCGTGCCCACGCTGCGCCGCGCTACATTCAGGCGGTGCATTTTCCCCCGGATCGATGCCGCACGCGCTCTTCATCTCCCTAAACTTAAGCACCTCGAGCTCATTGTCGTTCGCATCTTGAAGGAGGATTTGGAGCGCCTGCTCGTCGGCTGTACAGCGCTCGAGTACCTTTGTCTTCATGTGATGGATGGGTTCAGTAGCCTCCACATCACCTCGACGAATGTCCGTGTGATTTATGTGCATTGCTGGCGCCGCCCAAGGCTGTCAGTTGAGGTGTTTCACGATATTGTCATTGAGAATGCGCCTTTCCTCGAGAGATTGTATGTACATGATAAATTAGGTCCAGCAAGAATCAGGGTCATTCACCCACCGAAATTGACAGTGTTGGGCTATTCGTGTGCTGAATTCAACGAACTTGTTACTGGATCATTATCCGTTCAGGTACAACAGTCTTCTTCTTCTCCTTCTTATATATTATCGAACAACAAATTTTTTCTAATTGTTGTTGATCTATATGTTCTCCTGTCATCCAGAAAATGATTCCCACAAGCTTGACCCGGCCTCTGCACACAGTGAAGATCTTGGCACTACAATCTGTCGGCCCCGATCTGGAAGAAGTTGTTAGATTCCTTAGATGCTTTCCTTGCACGGAGAAGCTATACATCGAGGTGATGCTCCTTTCCTGTTAATTGTTAACCACAACGGAGCTCAGTTTTTTGTTACTTTTACCCATTATTACAATGACAAATGTAGAATGATTTCTAAAGGAAATTTGGAGGATTTCAATACATATTTTTTTTGGAGATGCTAGTGTTGTACGTGTTTTATTCCTTCGCCCGACATGCTTTCGTGATAAAAGTTTATCATGAAAGAGTGAAGGTGGCATTTCACTCTTTTCATGTATTTTAGAAATCCTGCAAATCAAAGAGGCCCGAAGTGTTCAAATCTACAGCTATGCACTAATATGTTGTCTTCGTTTGCAGATACTAGCAGGCCCGAAAGTAGAAAATGTTGGGGAATATACCAATCCCATTGAATGCCTTGATCTTCATCTCACAGAAATTACTTTTAACGAGTACCGAGGCACCACACCAGAAATTAAATTCGCCATGTTCTTTGTTGATAAAGCAAGGTTGCTCAAGGTAATGAGGTTTGCCCTATATTTACTGCGCAGAAGTGAATGGATTGCTAAAGAGCACAGGCGTCTACAGCTGAATGGAAAAGGCTCTGTACAAGCTGAATTTCAGTTTGTAACTTCATATGATAGGTTATTCGGAAGTCACTGTATCGAGCCGCTATATGACTTCTCGGTTGCTGATCCTTTCGCAGAAATAATGCATGAAAAGGATTGTGAAGAAGATGAATTTTATGTGTCTGAATAGTTTGAACCTTGTAATATTTGAATTTGAACCTTGCAATATTTATGGTATTTGTTATATAATGTAATTGGATGTTTAATTTGTTTTTGCAATCATGTCCTGTTATAAGTATATATATGTTCTTCTTCTGTACACAGAGCATAGATGTTGTGTAGACAGAGCATATCACATCGCACACGGACCACACTAGGGAACCCGTCGGAGATGAATTCATCAATCGCAAATGGTTATATAACAGCAAGCATTTGCCCACAACACACACGGCTTATTCCATCACAAACAGCTCGGATGGATCAACTGTATGCCACGTATCGCACACGCAACTCTAATCTAATTCGTGCTTGATGTCTCCGACATCGCTCGCACAGTTCGTCTTATTTGCCACGTATCACTGTGCCGGCCTTTGCTCGCGTCCCTCGGCAAGCTCTGCTTGCCGTTAGGTGCCGCAGCGCGCTATGCTCGCCGTTAGGCGCCGCGGCGTGCTCTGCTCGCGTCCGTCGGCGCGCTCGGCTTGTGGACAGCTTTTCCTTGCGTGTTCAACTACTATATGCATATATATGGTTGCTCGCTATTGAGGTGACCGCGGAGCGCTCTGCTCACGTCCCTCAGCGCGTGCTTTGCCAGCGGTTGGGCCTGCGCATGATCACGTCGGGGGCCCCATATGCATGTGGTTGCGCCGCGCACATCGCCACGCGATGCAGTTACATGCGGCACAATTGAATTACGCGCTGCAAATTAGAACTACCATCTGGGCGTGCTGATATTCCAGGCCGTCCAGCTTCCCCTTTAATTCCCGCGGCCATTATATCCTTAGTCTCTTCAACCTTTCAGTCGCGCCCCACAACACAACAAGCACACCCACGTCGACACATAGAGAGGGGATGTCTAGCGGCGCTCCAATGGAGTTCGGCGAGCATAAAGTGGAGACCCACGCGAGGGAGACGGATCTCTCAGTGGTGTACACCATCGACCCGGCCGTGGTGGACGACTACATCAACACCGTTGAGCAGTTGCTTGCTCGAGACAAGTAAAAGGTGGTCGGCATCGACCTCCAGTACACCGGCAGTCGTCCCAACATAGATCAGAAGGTTGTCGTCGCCCAGTTGTGCGTGCGCCATCATGTCCTCATCTACCACTACTGCATGGCCGCAGAGCCTTGCGACCGTTTCACTAGGTTTGTCAACAGCACCGACTACAAGTTCACTATGGTGGAAACCACTGACGATGTAAAAGCGCTCAGGGTTACGCGCTTGGCCTGCAAGAACCTTGTCGAAATCCATGAGCACTACAGGGTCTAGGGCAGCACGAAGAAGGACTCCCTGGTTGAACTCGCCTTGGCCATCATCGACCCATACTATGAAAAGATGAAGCAGGATACCAACAGAACATGTCCCATATCCTGGCACGGGGCCTGGATGCGGCAACTGGATGAACCTCACCTCAGGTTCACGGCTAGGAGCGTGTACACATGCTACAAGATGCACAGGTGGATCGTTGACACGAGGAAGTGCCTCGTTACCGAGATCGACGAGGCCGGATCGAGCCACAAGCAGAGCAGTAGCGACAAGCGTCCCAAGAAGTAGATGATGATCAGATGATCGTTTATCCTAATTAATCATGCATGTAATATATAGTTGACTTTGGTGTGTGGAAATGTCATGTGTGTAGTAGCAACCTATGTAATTACGCATGTAATAGTTTACTTTGGTGTGTGCAAATGTCATGTGTGTAGTAGCCACCTATGTAATTGGATATTTAATTTAGTTATGCAACCATGTCCTTATAAGTGTGTGTATATATATATATGTTGTTGTTCTGTATGCAATCCCAATGCACAACACACACGTCTTATTAGCAGCAATCGTCTGTGTTATTATCGGTCTTCGCACACATTTCTGATTACAGACCCGTTTACCGCGTATCACACACATCTTGTTAAATTGAACCGTTTCTGTTCTCTTGGCTCAACGCAAACAGTTCATCCGAGTGAACCGTATGCCGTATATTGCACACACCTTGATCTGGCTAACCGTTTCTTTTGTGTTGCCTAATCACAAACATTTCATCCAAGTGAACCGTATGCTGTATATCACACACACCTTCATCTGGCTTCCCGTTTCTGTTCTTCTGCCTCATCGCAAACAGTTCATTGAACTGAACCGTATGCCCCTCATCACAGACGCAACTAAATTCTAAACTGTGTTTGATGCATCAGTCATCGCAAACGTTTTGCATCTTTTTTTACAGTTTTTTTACATCATCATTTGTGATTATTGCATCACACACAGTTTCGTCAAAGGGTCTCTGATCGTAGTGTCACGTTAGCAGCATCCTGCAGTAGTGGTGATACGGTCAGTAAACCGACTCCAAAAGTTTTCCAAAAGTAATTTTACTCCGTATAGGAATATTTAAAAAATTAGGATAATAAAAATTAGTTCGAATAGCGCACGAGGAGGCGACAAGCCTTGGGGGCGCGCCCCACCCCTATGGGCGTGCCTCCCAAGCTTGTGGCCACCTCGTGTGCCCTCCGGACTCCGTTTTCTCCCAAAATACTTGTTTTGCACGGTAAAAATTCATTATATAATCTCCTGAAGGTTTTGACTACCGTATCATGAAGAAATCCTCTCTTCTTGTTTCGTGTTGTTTTTCTGTCAGATCTAAAAAATGTCGTCTCAAGATTCGGAGGGAGAGAGCTATTTCGCTGATTATATCGCAAACCCAAAGGTCTATGGGGAGGTGGATCATTACGGTTGGACCATGGAAGAGGAGGAAGACGTCGACCTGGAGAAAACAAGGGCCGATAGCTCTGATGAAGATGAAGATCCACTACCTCAACCTGGAGATAAGCACATGGAATTCAAGAAATCAAGCCTTCCTAGAAGAGGAAACAAATCTAAGGTTCAATTTATCCCATCCGTTTTCTGCAGGAAAGCAAGGTGGCATTATGCAAAAGGGTATTAAAGCTTGAGCTAGAGAATGATGATCTAAGGGAGGAAAATTTTAGCCTTAGGCGCAAGCTGGAGAAGAAGAATGCTACCACACCATCACCACCGCCTCCGAAGAAGGAGACTTGAGTACATGGGTATGGGCACTCCCCTTGGCTTATGCCAAGCTTGGGGGAGGTGCCCGGTATCATATCACCATCACATCTTTATCTTTATCGTTTATCTTAGTTCGATCCTTTTGGTTAAATCTTGATCTAGTAGAATAAAAGTTTTACTATGATTTATTCTTTGAGTTTTTCTTCGTGATCTATCTATGTAATCGAGTATGAGAGTTATATAATAAAGATTAGTTTTGAGTTGAGGGATTTGCTTTGTTTCTTTGATCTTGGAAAATAAATAAAAAGATTATATAATAATCCTATGGAGAGTGATGACTTCACATATAAGAAGTATGTCACATGAATTTTTTTGAGGGTTGACAAACATAGCATTGGTCATTGTTGCAATTAATAAGGAGTAATAAAGAGAGGTTTCACATATATATACATTATCTTGGACATCCTTTGTGGTTGTGAGCACTCATTAAAATATTATATGCTAATAAGTTGATGTTGGACAAGGAAGACAACATAATGGGTTATGTTTTCTTATATCCGAATAGAAGTTATATTGTCATGGATACTCCAACATGTTGAGCTTGCTTCTCATCCTATGCTAGCCAAAACTTCCGCACTAAGTAGAGATACTACTTGTGCATCCAAAAACCCTTAACCCAGTTTTGCCATGAGAGTCCACTATATCTTCCTATGGATTGAGTAAGATCCTTCAAGTAAGTTGTCATCGGTGCAAGCAATAAAAATTGCTCTCTAAATATGTATGATCTTTTAGTGTGAGGAAAGTAAGCTTTATACGAACTTGTGATGGGGAAGAAATAAAAGCAACGGACTACATAATAAAGTTCTCTATCACAAGCGGCAATATAAAGTGACGTTCCGTTGCATTAAGATTTCGTGCATCCAACCAAAAAATGCATGACAAGCTCTGCTTCCCTCTGTGAAGGGCCTATCTTTTATTTTACCTTCTACGTTTATACAAGAGTCATGGTGATCTTCGCCCTTCCTTTTATACTTTCTCTTTTTGGCAAGCACTATTTGTTGAGAAAGATCCAGACATATATATCCACTCGGATGTAGGTGTTCATAAATTATTATTGTTGATGTTACCCTTGAGGTAAATGGTTGGGAGGTGAAACTATAAGCCCCTATCTTCCTATGTGTTTGATTGAAGCTTTGATCTCATAAGTATCGCGTGAGTGTTAGCAATTATGAAATATTAAATGATGGTTGAGTATGTGAACTTGCTAAATAAAAGTTGTTACATTGAGTCTTTCTGATGTTATGATAAATTGCAATTGCTTCAATGACCGAGATCATAGATTGTTAGTTTTCAATAAAGTTTTTGGTTCATACTTTACCTTGTGAACGAATTATCACTTTAGCATAAGAAGTTATATGACAATATATTGCTACTCTAAAAAGATGATTATGATGCCCTCGTGTTCGTATTTTATTTTATCAACACCTCTATCTCTAAACATGTGGACATGATTATCGATTTCGGCTTTCGCTTGAGGACAAGCGAGGTCTAAGCTTGGGGGAGTTGATACGTCCATTTTGCATCATGTTTTTATGTTGATATTTATTGCATTGTGGGCTATTATTTCACATTATGATACAATACGTATGCCTTTTCTCTCTTACTTTACAAGATTTACATGAAGAGGGAGAATGCCGGTAGCTGGAATTCTGGAACGGAAAGGAGCAAATCTGAGATACCTATTCTGCACAACTCCAAATGTCCTAAAACTTTACAAAGAATTATTTTGGAATATATAAAAATTATTGGGTGAATAAACAATAGAAGGGGACCCACCAGGTGGCCACAATCCTAGGGGCGCGTCCCTTGAGCTTGTGGACCCCCTGGCTAGCCTTCGGTGCCCATCTACTGCTATATGGAGGGTTTTGACCTAGAAAAAATCAGAAGAAAGCTTTCGGGACGAAGAGGCGCCGTCTCGAGGCGGAACCTGGGCAGAAGCAATCTAGGGCTCCGACAGAGTGATTCTGCCGGGGAAACTTCCCTCCGGGAGGGGGAAATCGAAGCCATCTTCATCACCACCGATCCTCTCATCATGGGAGGGTCAATTTTCATCAACATCTTCACCAACACAATCTCCTCTCAAACCCTAGTTCATCTCTTGTATTCAATCTTTGCCTCAAAACCTCAGATTGGTACTTGTGGGTTGCTAGTAGTAGTTGATGCTAGTTGGTTTATTTGGTGGAAGATCATATGTTCAGATCCTTAATGATATTTATTACCCATCTGATCTTGAACATGAGCATGATTTTTGAGTAGTTACGTTTGTTCCTGAGGACATGGGAGAAGTCTTGTTATAAGTAATCATGTGAATTTGGTATTCATTCGATATTTAGATGACATGTATGTTGTCTTTCCTCTAGTGGTGTAATGTGAACATCGACTACAAGACACTTCACCATTAATTGGGCCTAGGAGAAGGCATTGTGAAGTAATAAGTAGATGATGGGTTGCTAGAGTGACAGAAGCTTAAACCCTAGTTTATGTGTTGCTTCATAAGGGGCTGATTTGGATCCACATGTTTTATGCTATGGTTAGATTTATCTTAATTCTTCTTTCGTAGTTGCGGATGCTTGCAAGAGGGGTTAATCATAAGTGGGAGGCTTGTCCAAGTAAGGACAGCACCCAAGCACTGGTCCACCCACATATCAAATTATCAAAGTAGCAAACGTGAATCATATGAGCATGATGAAAACTAACTTAACAATAATTCCCATGTATCCTCGGGAGCGCTTTGCTTTATATAAGAGTTCATCCAGGCTTGTCCTTTGCTATAAAAAGGATTGAGCCACCTTGCTACACCTTTGTTACACTTGTTACTTGTTACCCTTAGAATTATCTTACTACCAAACTATCTGTTAGCGATAATTTCAGTGCCTGTAGAGAACACCTTGTTGAAAACCGCTTGTCATTTCCTTCTACTCCTCATTGGGTTCGACACTCTTACTTATCGAAAGGACGATGATTGATCCTGTATACTTGTGGGTCATTAGTACACAATCATCATCAAAAACAAATGGAACATCTTTTTGCAAGAGATTAGTAAGAGGCCTAGAAATTTTAGAGAAGTCTTTAATAAATCTCCTATAGAAACCAGCATGACCAAGGAAACTTCTTATACCTTAATATCTTTAGGACATGGCATTTTCTCAATTGCATCAACTTTAGCTTTATCTACCTCAATGCCTCGTTCAGAAATTTTATGCCCCAAGACAATACCTTCATTCACCATAAAGTGGCACTTCTCCCAATTCAAGACAAGATTAGTTTGTTCATATCTCTGCAAAACTCGATCAAGGTTGCTTAAGCAATCAACAAAAGAATTTCAGTAAACAGAAAGATTGTCCATGAAAACCTCAACAATCTTTTCGCAGAAGTCAGAGAATATAGCAGTCATACATCTTTGAAAAGTAGCAGGTGCATTGCATAAACCAAAAGGCATGCGTTTATAAGCTTAAGTTCCAAAAGGGCAAGTAAAGGTAGTTTTCTCTTAGTCTACTTGTGATACAGGTATTTGAGAGAAACCAGAGTATCCATCAAGAAAGCAAAAGTGTGTATGCTTGGACAATCTTTCTAACATTTGATCAATAAAATGCAAGGGGTAACGATCTTTTCTAGTAGCTTTGTTTAATTTTCTAAAATCAATTACCATCCTATAACCAGCTACAATTCTTTGTGGAATGAGCTCATTTTTATCATTAGGAACAACAGTAATGTCTCCTTTCTTAGGGACACAATAAACATGACTTACCCGTCTACTATCAGCTATGCAATAGATTATACCTGCTTCCAGAAGCTTTAATATTTCAGTTCCTACCACCTCCTTCATCTTAGGATTTAATCGTCGTTGATGGTCGACAACTGGTTTAGCATCAGGCTCCATATTAATCTTGTGCTGACATAGAGTGGGACTAATGCCCTTAAGATCATCAAGAGTATATCCAATAGCAGCACGGTGCTTCCTCGGAGTTTTTAGTAATCTCTTTTCTTCATGCTCTGAAAGGTTAGCACCAATAATAACATGATATATCTTCTTTTCATCAAGATGAGCATATTTCAATGTATCAGGCAATTGTTTTAATTCAAACACAGGATCACCTTTAGGTGGAGGAGGACCTCCCAGAGTTTCAACAGGCAAATTATGTTTCAGGATAGGTGGTTGATCAAAGAACATCTTATCTATTTCATTTCTTTTATTCATATGCATATCATTTTTGTGGTCTAGCAAATATAGTTCTAATGAATCAATAGGAGGTACGGCAATAGAAGCAAGACCAATAATTTCATCTTTACTAGGCAATTCTTTATCACGAGGTTGTCTACGAAATTTAGAAAAATTAAACTCATGAGATACATCACCAAAGTTAACACCGACAGTTTCTTTAGCGCAATCAATCTTAGCATTAACGCTGTTCAAGAAAGGTCTACCAAATATAATGGGACAAAAATCATCTTATGGAGAGTCAAGAACTAGGAAATCGGTAGGATATTTTATTTTTCAACACAAGACTTCAACATTTCTAATAATCTCAAGCGGTGAAATAGTATCTCTGTTCGCAAGCTTAATAGTAACATCAATATCTTCTATCTCAGCAGGTGCAATATCATTCATAATTTCTTGATATAAGGTAAACGTAATAGCAGTCACACTAGCACCCAAATCACATAAGCCATGATAATAATGATCTCAAATTTTAAGTGGGACAATAGGCATGACAACAACATGCTTATTCTTACCTTTAGTATCGGGTTTAGCAATTCTAGTAGCTTCATCACAGAAGTATATAACATGCCGATCAATATTATCGACCAAAAGATCTTTAACCATAGAAACATTAGGTTCAAATTTAATTTGTTCAAAGGGTCTAGGTGCTCTAATATTACTTTTGTTAACCACAGTTGAAACCTTAGCATGTTCCTTTATCCTAACAGGAAAAGGTGGTTTCTCAATATAAGCAGTTGGAACAACTGGATCGACATTGTAAATGATAGTTTCATCTTTAACTATAACGGGTTCCTCAATCTTTTCTTTAACAGTGGGATGATATTTAAACCACTTCTCCTTAGGGAGATCAACATGAGTAGAAAATGATTCACAAAAAGAAGCTACTAACTTAGAGTCAAGTCCATATTTAGTGCTAAACTTACGAAAAGCATCGGTATCCATCAAAGATTTAACACAATCAAACTTAAGCATTATACCTGACTCTTTACCTTTGTCGAGTTCCCAATCTTCAGAGTTGCGTTTAATTCTTTCTAGAAGATTCCACTTGAATTCAATAGTTTTCTTCATAAAGGAACCAGTTGAAGAAGAATCGAGCATGGTTTGATCATTATGAGAAAGCCGAACATAAAAATTATGTAAGGTAATTTATCTTGAGAGCTCATGATTGGGGCATGTGTATATCATGTAGTTAAGCCTCCCCCAAGCTTGAGCGATGCTTTCTCCTTCATGAGGCCAAAAATTATATATATAATTCCGATCACGATGAACCAGATGCATAGGATTAAACTTTTGATGAAATTCCAATCTGAGACGGTTCCAATCCCAAGCTCCATTATCATCACATAGCCTATACCATGTCAATGTGACAAAGGGAAAACCTTCCTCTTAACTTCATCTCCGAGTAGACCTGCAAGCTTAAATAATCCACAAACTTCATCCACATAGATTAGGTGCATATGGGGAAATATTGTTCCATCTCCTGCATAAGGATTAGCTAGCAGTTTCTCTATCATAATGATAACCCACAAGTATAGGGGATCGCAACAGTTTTCGAGGGTAGAGTATCCAACCCAAATTTATAGATTCGACACAAGGGGAGCCAAAGAATATTGCAAGTATTAGCAGCTGAGTTGTCAATTCAACCACACCTGGAGATTAATTATCTGCAGCAATATGATCAGTAGCACAATAATATGATAGTTTTGATAGTAGTGATAACAGTAACGGTAACGGTGACAGTGATAGCAATAATTTTGTAGCAGTTGTGACAGCAGCAATAGCAATAGTAACTTAGCTGAAACAATATGTGGAAAATTCATAGGCATTGGATCGGTGAATTCGTTGGATGATATTCATCATATAACAGTCATAACCTAGGGCGATACGGCACTAGCTCCAGTTCATAAATATAGTGTAGGCATGTATTCCGTAAATAGTCATACGTGCTTATGGAAAGAACTTGCATGACATCTTTTGTCCTACCCACCCGTGGCAGCGGTGTCCATAAGGAAACTAAGGGATATTAAGGCCTCCTTTTAATAGAGAACCGGAACAAAGCATTAGCATATAGTGAATACATGAACTCCTCAAACTACGGTCATCACCGGAAAGTATCCCCACTATTGTCACTCCGGGGTTTACGGATCATAACACGTAATAGGTGACTATAACTTGCAAGATCGGATCTAGAACATAGATATAATGGTGATAACATAAATGGTTCAGATCTGAAATCATGGCACCCAGGCCCAAAGTGACAAGCATTAATCATGGCAAAGTCATAGCAACATCAATCTCAGAACATAATGGATACTAGGGATCAAGCCCTAACAAAACTAACTCGATTACATGATGAATCTTATCCAACTCCCTCACCGATCAGCGAGCCTACGAAGAAATTACTCACTCTCGGTGGGGAGCATCATGGAATTGGCGATGGAGAAGGGTTGGTGATGGCGAAGATCGAAGATTCCCCTCTCCGGAGCCCCGAACGGACTCCAGATCTGGCCTCCCGATGAAGAATAGGAGGCGGCGGCAGCTCCATCTCGTGAAACACGATAATTTTTTCTCCCTGATTTTTTTCTCCGAAAATAGGATTTTATAGCGTCGGAGATAGGGTCAGCGGGGCCACCAGGTGGGCACAACCCACCTGGGCGCGCCAGGAGGGGGGTGCCGTGGTGGGTTGTGCTCCCCCAGGGACCCCCCCCTCCGGTGCTTCTTAGCTCCAGTATTTTTCTTTTGTTGTATAAAAATTCTCCAAAAAGTTTCGTTCCATTCCGAGAACTTTTATTTTTGCACAAAAACAACACCACGGTAGTTCTGCTGAAAACAACGTCAGTCCAGGTTAGTTTCATTCAAATCATGCAAATTAGAGTCCAAAACAAGAGTAAAAGCGTTAGTAAAAGTAGATACGGCGGAGACGTATCAACTCCCCCAAGCTTAAACATTTGCTTGTCCTCAAGCAATTCAGTTGATAAACTGAAAGTGAAAAAGAAAAACTTTTACGAACTCTTTTGCTTTTGTTTACATAAATAAGCTTAAGTAGCACCCAGGTTTTCAGCAAGGATTATAACTAACCATGTCAACAATAACTCTTAGAAATTATATTAACTCATATCACTGACATAAGCAACTAGCGAGCAATATTAAGATATCTCGAATGACAACACTTTGTCAAAACAATCATGATGTAATATGACAACAGTGGTATCTCGCTAGCCCTTTCTGAGACCGCAAAACATAAATGCAGAGCACCTCCAAAGTTCAAGCAGCGACTAAACATTGTAATTCATGGTAGAAAAGATCCAGACATGATGCATCCAACATTAGCTATACACAATGCATGAGGATGACAATAGTGCTCTCAGATGTGGCGCTTGTTTGAGAAGGTGATGAAACAACATAAAACTACATAGATAGTCCCTTCACAGAGGGAAGCAATGATTTGCAGCGGTGCTAGAGCTCAGATTTTCAAAACAGAGATAAATGAAATTTTGAGAAATGCACCCTTCCTATTTACTTCTTGACCATTGGTTATCGATATCTTCCATGCTAAACACATTAGTGGCGGTTCCCAAGCGATAAAAGTAAAGGTTTACTCCCCCTCCACCAACAAACACACTCCACGGCTAGCCGAATCCATGGGTACCGTCCATACCAACATCAGTCCTGCGGGAGTTTTGTTTAATTAATTGCAATTTTTGAATTCGGGGCTGGGAATCCCTATTACCGCCCCTCTCGTGCGAGGACGAGTGAATAAACACTCATCATGAGAATAACCCACTTAGCATGGAAGATATTGACTACCTCCTGTCACTCCATGAACAATCCAGGCACACACAAACGGAAGTTTATTTGAAGTTTTTAGAGGTGGCACATGCAAATTTACTTAGAGCGGCAGGGTAATACCGCATATAGGTAGATATATGGTGGACTCATCTGGAATAACTTGGGTTTTAGGATTTTGATGCACAAGCAGTATTCCCACTTAGTATAGGCGAAGGCTAGCAAATAAGTTGAGAAGCGGCCAGCTAGAGAGCGAAAACGGTCATGAACATGCATTATGCATAAGTAACATTGGATACTACCATGAGTAGGATATGAACACCATGAACATAAATATCATAGAGGCTATGTTGGTTTTGATTCAACTACATGCATGAACATGTGCCAAGTCAAGCCACTCGAACATTCGGAGGAGGATACCATATCATCATACCACATCATAATCATTTTAATGCATGTTGACATCCAAGATAAATCATTATCCACTCCTAGCTACTTAAGCATGGCATGAGAAACTATAATCTCTAATTGTCATTGCAAACATGTTTGATCATAATAGGCTGAATCATGGATACTAGGTTAAACATATTTACAAAAACAGAACAAGTTGAGTTCATACCCGTTTCTCTCTGCCACAGCCAGTTCATCAAATATCGTCATTATTGCCTTTCACTTGCACGACCGAATGATATGAAAATAATAATAGTGCAAGAGTGCCGTGGACTAAGATGGAATCTGCAAACATTTTATTCAAGAGGAGAAGACAAGGCAATTTGAGCTCTTTGTTAGATCAACAATAATGCATATGAGAGCCACTCAACATTTTCATCGTGGTCTTCTCCTCGGTGTGACTCAATAAAAGGAAAAGAATTTTAGAGAAACACACTGAAATATTTTTGGAGTTTTTAGTTTTTCTTGAACAAAGCAAATTAAAGAGAAAAACAAAAACGAGAAAAACTATTTACACGGGAGAGCTCCCAACAAGCAAAAGAAGAACAAGGAAATCTTTTTGGGTTTTCCTTTAAATACTACAACTAACTACACTAGAAAGAAAAACCGAAAAGAAGCAAACAACATTTTTTTTGTGATTTTCTCAAAGTTTTTTCAAACACACAAGAAGAAAGCAAGAAAATAAATCAAGCATGGATAATACAATGAAAAAGTGTGAACACCGACAACTGGAATGAAATGTGTGAACATGAAAGAGATGTCGGTGGGCATACGTACTCCCCCAAGCTTAGGCTTTTGGCCTAGCTTGGTAATCACCACTCGCAGTAACACTCGGGTCCCACGTTGAAGTGCTGTGGAGTGGGTACCTGAGTGTCCCACTCTTGAGGCTCCTCCTCAGCCGCTGCCTGGTTGTTCTGGTAGGCGACGATGTCCTCTGGCATGATCCTGTATCCGCCCCTGGCAATAGAATTAAACAAAGCAGGTGCAGGCAACGGGATAATATCATGTGTATTCTCACTAAAAACCAGGTTGTAAGGAATATGAATATAAGTGTTCTCGCCATCAATAAATTGACAAGCTGCCATAGCCTGGCGATCTAAATAAACCTTGGTTAAACGATAATCATGTTGGTGAATCTGAATGTTAAAATGACTCGCTAAACGTGTCGCATAAATACCACCATGAATTTTACCCTTGGATCTGTTAAGGTGCAGGCGACGTGCAATGATAGCCCCAAGGCTATAGCTATTATTGCCGTAAAGTGCACGGTGTAAGACAGCGAAATCGGGGGCACTAAGTGCACCAACCTTCTCTCTAGAAAGTAAACACTTCGCAATGAATAGAGCAAAATAATGCACAAAAGGAAATTGCAGGCTAGTGGCGGTGACACTCGATACCCCTCTCTCATCTCCCACTGACAGAGTACGATAAAACTCCTCAAATTCTGCAGGCCTAGGCTCTCTTATTTCCCCATCAAAAGGGATCAAGCTTATATCACAAAATTCAGTAAGTGGTATCTGACGGGTTTCAGCATATAAATTAAACTGCACCTCAAGAGGGTTATTCCTACTCAGAAAATGAAAGCTTTGCACAAAGGAATTTGTAAGGAGATGGTATTTTTCACACTCAGTTGCGATGAAGTCGGTGAGACCAGCATTAGCAGCAAATTGCGTGAACTCTTGATGGATCCTGGCTCCATCCATGAAGGGGTTGTGCGGCCATTCGCACGGCCGCACCTCCGCCATTCTCCGGGTGCGGAGGTCATTATCCGATGACTCCCCAATGACTCCCTTGGAGCTCTTCTTGGAAGCAAACTTCCTAAAGAAACTCATCTTATTCCTATGAACAAAATTCTGAAAATTTTAGTCCACAAAATTTTTGTCAACAAAACTTCACAAGATTGATAGCAACTACTCATAGGGATGCATAGAGGCTATATTGAGCATTCGAACTACTTAGAACTCTAAGAATTCAACATGCAAGCTCATCTACAGCAGCACCAAGAGTAGCTAATTACTCGAAATATAATCCACTAAAGCAAAAACTAATTGGACCAATGGAGGAGTCACATACCAAGTAGCAATCCCCCAAAACAGTTTTGGAAACGGAGCTTCGAGCAAAGAGATCAAAATCCGCGGGTTTGAGAGCAAGAACACGAGAGAGAGAGAGAGCAATGGTGATTTTTTTCTGGAGGTAGGTGATGACATGGGCTAAAGAGATAAGTGAGGGGGGCCCACGTGGGGACCACAACCAATCAGGGCGCGCCTGGGGCTGCTGGCGCGCCCAGGTGGGTTGTGCCCACCTGGTGCACCCCACTCGGATGTTATTTGCATAAAAAAATCTTAAATATTCAGAAAAAATCATATTAAATTTTCAGGACATTCTGAGAACATTTATTTTTGGGTCATTTTTTTATTGCACGAGAAATTCTGAAAACAGACAAAACATGGCATTTTATTTTATTTAACTAAGAAAAACAGAAAACAAACGTTGGAAACAGAAACTTGTGCTTACTAAATTCATCAACTTCATACCTCTCAAAAATGATCCATTAATAAGGTTGATCAAGTCTTATTAACAACCACTTTCGATTAGCATGAAACCGAAGAACTTTCGTAAAACACTAAGTTACCTCAACGAGGATATGCATGTCCCCAACAATAAGCATTTCATATTTCTTTTTGGCAGTAGGTAGAGGTAGTTGAAAACTTCCAATAGTGAGTGTCATAGATTTTTCAATAACTTTAATACCATTCACTTGGAATTGTTTCTTCGAAAAGTGTACCGTATGCTCATTACCATTGATATGAAAAGTGACCTTGCTTTTATTGCAATCAATAACAGCCCCTGTAGTATTCAAGAAGGGTCTACCAAGGATAATCGACATGTTGTCGTCCTCGGGCATCTCAAGTATAACAGAGTCAGTTAAGATAGTAACATTTGCAACAACAACGGGCACAATCTCACAAATACCGATAGGTATGGCAGTTGATTTTTCAGCCATTTGCAAAGATATTTTAGTAGGTGTGAGTTTATTCAAATCAAGTCTTTTATATAAAGAGAAAGGCATAACACTAACACTAGCTCCTAAATCAAACAAAGCAGTTTTGACATAATTTCTTTTTATGGAGCAAGGTATAGTTGGTATTCCTGGATCTCCAAGTTTTTTAGGTACTCCATCCTTAAAAGAATAATTGGCAAGCATAGTGGATATTTCAATTTCCGGTATTTTTCTTTTATTAGAGATGATGCCTTTCATATATTTTGCATAAGGGGCCATCTTTAATATATCAGTCAAACGAGTGAGCAAAAAGACTGGCCTAAGCATTTCAGCAAAGCGTTCAAATTCTTCATCATCTTTCTTCATAGTTGATTTAGGTGGAAAGGGTGTGGGATTTTGAACCCATGGTTCTCTTTCTTTTCCATGTTTTCTAGCAACAATGTCTCTTTTATCATATATTTTAGTTTTAGGTTGTGGGTTATCAAGATCAACAGCTGGTTCTATCTCAACATCATTATCTGGTTGTTTATCATTGTCTTCTTGAGTGTCTTCAAGAACATCATCATTATATTTTTCATTATCACTAGGTGAATGTTCATTACCAGATTGAGTTTCAGCATCAGAGATAGAAACATCATTATCATTATTAGGAGGGTTTTCTATTTCAGGTTCACTGGAGGCATGCAAAGTCCTATCATTTTTCTTTTTATTATTCTTTTTAGAAGGACTAGGTGCATCAGTGTTAATTCTTTGAGAGTCTTGTTCAATTTTAGGGTGACCTTCAGGATAAAGTGGTTCCTGAGTCATTTTACCTCCTCTAGTTGCTACTCTAACAGCAAAGTCATTTATATTATTATTCATTTCATCTAGCAACTCTCTTTGAGATTTAGCAACTTGTTCTAGTTGAGTTTGAACCATAGAGGCATGTTTTCCTACACCTCTAACATCATTGGAGATTCTAAATAACAAGTCACTCAAGCGAGCAATCATATCATAATTATATTTCAATTGTTTCATAACATTTTCATTGAAGTGATATTGCTTTCTAATGTAATTATCAAACTCATAAAGGCATTGACTAGGATACATATTATAAGGATTGTCCCTTTCATTAAATTTTATTAAAGAATTTACCTCTACCACCTTGGGTGGTGGTGTGTCAAGTCCATGTATCTCTTCAATAGGAGGTAAATTTTTAACATCCTCTGCTTTAATACCTTTTTTCTTCATAGATTTCTTTGCCTCTTGCATATCTTCCAGACTGAGATATAAGATACCCCTCTTCTTTGGAGTGGGTTTATGTGATGGTTTTGGAAGAGTCCAATCATCATATTTTTTCAATATATTATTCAATAATTCCTCAGCTTGTTCAACAGTTTGTTCCCTGAAAACACAACCAGCACAACTATCTAGGAAGTCCCTAGAAGCATCGGTTAGTCCATTATAGAAGATATCAAGTATTTCATTTTTCTTAAGAGGATGATCAGGCAAAGCATTAAGCAATTGGAGAAGCCTCCCCCAAGATTGTGGGAGACTCTCTTCTTCAATTTGCACAAAGTTAAATATTTCCTGTAAGGCGGCTTGTTTCTTATGAGCAGGAAAATATTTTTCAGAGAAGTAATAAATCATATCCTGGGGACTACGCACACAACCAGGAGCAAGAGTATTGTACCATATCTTAGCATCACCCTTTAATGAGAACAGAAATAATTTGAGAATCTAGTAATAGCAAATTTTATCCTCATGAGCAAAAAGGGTGGCTATATCATTCAATTTAGTAAGGTGTGCCACAACAGTTTCAGTTTCATAACCATGAAAAGGATCAGATTCAACCAAAGTAATCAACTCTGGGTCGACAGAGAATTCATAATCCTTATCATCAACAAAGATAGGTGAAGTAGCAAACTTAGGATCACATTTCATTCTAGCATTCAAAGATTTCTCTTTCAGTTTGCATAATAATTTCTTAAGATCATCTCTATCATTGCAAGCAAGAAAATCTCTAGCTGTCTCCTCATCCATAACATAACCTTCAGGTACCTTAGGCAATTCATATCTAGGAGAGCTAGGTCTAATATGTGTTTCAAGATTTTCAGTTTCAGGCATTTCATCAGTTTCAACAATTTCAGCATTCTCAATATCTTTAGCTTTAGCAATTTCTTCATCAAGAAAATCACCTAGTGGCAAACCATCATCAAGCAAGGTACTAGCATCATCATGAGTAGTATTTATAGAAGTAGCATCATCAATAACTTGCGACATATCAGGATTAATAGCATGTGGTGGTGTTGCAAGTCTACTCAAAACAGAAGGTCAATCAAGTGCAGAGTGTGATGGCAGTCCCTTACCTCCCCTCGTCCTAGAGGGAACGATCTTGGTTTTAGTATCCTTCAGATTCTTTATAATGATAGATTAATAATAATCCCTAGTGACTCAACAAATATAGGTATGCTCCTCGGCAACGGCGCCAGAAAAAGGTTTTGATAACCCACAAGTATTCGAGGGTATACTCCCCGGGATCGCAACAGTTTTCTAGGGTAGAGTATTCAACCCAAATTTATAGATTCGACACAAGGGGAGCCAAAGAATATTTGCAAGTATTAGTAGCTGAGTTGTCAATTCAACCACACCTGGAGATTAATTATCTGCAGCAATATGATCAGTAGCACAGTAATATCATAGTTTTGATAGTAGTGATAGCAATAATTTTGTAGCAGTTGTGACAGCAGCAATAGCAATAGTAACTTAGCAGAAACAATATGTAGAAAATTAGTAGGCATTGGATCGGTGAATTCGTTGGATGATATTCATCATATAACAGTCATAACCTAGGGCGATATGGCACTAGCTCCAGTTCATAAATATAATGTAGGCATGTATTTCGTAAATAGTCATACATGCTTATGGAAAGAACTTGCATGACATCTTTTGTCCTACCCTCCCATGGCAGTGGGGTCCATAAGGAAACTAAGGGATATTAAGGCCTCCTTTTAATAGAGAACAGGAACAAAACATTAGCACATAGTGAATACATGAACTCCTCAAACTACGGTCATCACCGAAAAGTATCCCGACTAGTGTCACTCCGGGGTTTACGGATCATAACACGTAATAGGTGACTATAACTTGCAAGATCGGATCTACAACATAGATATAATGGTGATAACATAAATGGTTCAGATCTGAAATCATGACACCCGGGCCCAAAGTGACAAGCATTAAGCATGGCAAAGTCATAGCAACATCAATCTCAGAACATAATGGATACTAGGGATCAAGCCCTAACAAAACTAACTCGGTTACATGATGAATCTCATCCAACTCCCTCACCGACTACTGAGCCTACAAAGAAATTACTCACTCCCGGTGGGGAGCATCATGGAATTGGCGATGGAGAAGGGTTGGTGATGGCAAAGATCGAAGATTCCCCTCTCCGGAGCCCCGAACAGACTCCAGATCTGGCCTCCCGATGAAGAACAGGAGGTGGCGGTAGCTCCGTCTCGTGAAATGCGATAATTCTTTCTCCCTGATTTTTTTCTCTGAAAATAGGATTTTATAGCATCGGAGATAGGGTCAGCGGGGCCACCAGGTGGGCACAATCCACCTGGGCGTGCCAGGAGGGGGGCGCGCCCTGGTGGGTTGTGCTCCCCCAGGGACCCCCCCTCCGGTGGTTCTCGGCTCCAGTATTTTTCTTTTGTTGTATAAAAATTCTCCAAAAAGTTTCGTTCCATTCCGAGAACTTTTATTTCTGCACAAAAACAACACCATGGTAACTCTGCTGAAAACAGCGTCAGTCCGGGTTAGTTTCATTCAAATCATGCAAATTAGAGTCCAAAACAAGAGTAAAAGCGTTAGGAAAAGTAGATACGATGGAGACGTATCACATACCCGAAGGAATCTAATAATAAATATTTTCAGTAGGTGCAGCAGGTTGAGGAGCAACTCTTTGTGCTTCGTGTCAAGGTGAAGATACCTCGAACAAACCCCTCAAAGGATTGTTTTCCATAGTAACAAGTGATAGTAAATTTCAGCATGTAATACAAATGTTTCCTTACCAAATTCTACTCACCAAAGGCGCTTAACTCCCCGGCAACGGCGCCATAAAAGAGTCTTGATGGGCCACAAGTATAGAGGATCAATCATAGTCCTTTCGATAAGTAAGAGTGTCAAATCCAACGAGGAGCAGAAGGAAATGACAAGCAATTTTCAGCAAGGTATTATCTGCAGGCACTAAAATTGTAGGTAACAGATAGTGTGATAGCAAGGTAATTTGTAACGATCAAATAGAAGTAACGCTAGCAAAGGTGCAGCAAGGTAGCCCAATCCTTTTTGTAGCAAAGGACAGGCTGGAACGGTGTCTTATAATAAGCAAAGCGTTCTTGAGGACACATGGGAATTTCATCTAGTCACTTTCATCATGTTAGTTTGATTCGCGTTTGTTACTTTGATAATTTGATATGTGGGTGGACTGGTGCTTGGGTGTTGTTCTTACTTGAACAAACCTCCCACTTATGATTACCCCCTCTCGCAAGCATCCACAACTATGAAAGAAGAATTAAGATAAATCTAACCATAGCATGAAACATATGGATCCAAATCAGCGCCTTACGGAATAGTGCATAAACTAGGGTTTAAACTTCTGTCACTCTAGCAACCCATCATCTAATAACTACTCCACAATGCTTTCCCTTAGGCCCAGAGATGGTGAAGTGTCATGTAGTCGATGTTCACATAACACCACTAAGGGAAACAACAACATACATATCATCAAAATATCAAACGAATACATGATTACTTATGACAAGACTTCTCCCATGTCCTCAAGAACAAACGTAACTACTCACAAATCATATTCATGCTCAAGATCAGAGGGGTATTGAGTAGCATCAAGCATGTGAACATATGATCTTCCACCAAATAAACCAACAAGCATCAACTACGAGATGTAATCAACACTACTAGCAACCCACAGGTACCAATCTGAGGTTTTGGGAAAGAAACATTGAAGACAAGAGATGAACTAGGGTTTGAGATGAGATGGTGTTGGTGAAGATGTTGATTAAGATTGGTCCTCCCACGATGAGAGGATCGTTGGTGATGATGATGGCTTCGATTTCCCCCTCCCGCAGGGAAGTTTCCCTGGCAGAATCTCTCTACCGAAGAGCAAAAGTGCTCCTGCCCAGGTTCCGCCTCGAGACGGCGGCGCTTTGTCCCGAAACCTTCCTTGTGATTTTTTCTAGGGAAAATGGCATCATATAGGAGAAGATGGGCCCCGGAGGCCTGCTAGGGGCGCCATAAGCTCGGGGGGCGTGCCCCCCAGGCTTGTGGCTGCCTAGTTGGTACCCCTCTGGTATTTCTTTTGCCAATAATTTTAATATATTCCAAAATAATTCTCCGTCAATTTTCAGCTCATTTGAAGATGTTCAGAAAAAGTGCCTCCGATGTAGCCCTTTCCGGTCCAGAATTCCAGCTGCCGGCAATTTCCCTCTTTATGTGAAACTTGCAAAATAAGAGAGAAAAGGCATAAGAATTGTATCATAAAGTAGAATAACAGCCCATAATGCAATAAATATCAACATAAAAACATGACGCAAAATGGACGTATCATTCTCCTCCTGGATTGATACATTGGTTCTTAACTGAGGGAAAAACTTATCTCTACTGTACTACATTATCCTCTCCTCTTCAGGGAAATCCCAACGTAACTCACAAGTAGCAGGAAGAATATCTGGCGCCATTGCCGGGGAGACATCACCAAAACCTATCAAGTACCATCGCATAAACTTTCATCTCCTTGCATTTACTTTATTTGCCATTTTCTTGTCGTTTTCATCTCCCCCACTTCTAACACGTTTTCACAAAAATATTTTCCGTTTGCCTTTTTGCTTGTTTGCTTGCTTGAAGTTGCTACCATGTCTGAGTTTGTTATCGAAAAAAGTGAGGATGGTAAAATTCATAAAGCTGAAATTCAGACAAATTTGGATGCTAAAACTTTTGTAACGGGGAGTGGGAACATCATTGGGAAATGCATTATTCAAGAATTCTTTAATTGTACAGGAACTTTGGTTTGTGATGATATTCCTATTCTTAAAAGAACCAAAAGTTATGTTGAAGCTATCTCCGCACTTATTCTTAAACTTGAGAGAAGATTTATTCGCACTCATCCCAATTTGCAAAGATTGTTTTATGACTTGCCGGTTATAGACACTCCTAAGGCTAAAAAGATAGCTACGTTATCCTCATGAATGAATTTGATTATGTAGTGCGAGAAGCTATAGAAATCTTTGATTTTTACAATATGAGCCATGAAAATCCGGTGATAGATGAGATTTTATATAATGAAGATTATTTGTTCAGGTATTTTTTCATGATAACCACACTTTTGATGAGAATACCAAAAAGGAAGTCCCTCCCTTAAACATAATCCAACAAGTTTTCAATGGTATTAATCAACAATATTCTTGGATTGTAAAAGGGAACCAACAAGGGTTTGAAGATGGTCAACTTTACAATGCTAAGATTTTGGTTGATGATGTGTTCCATATTGTTTTTGAAAAGCCTCCTGATGAACACGTATCCAAAGATGCAAAAACCAAAGATGACAACACTTGAACTATGCATTGCGCCTAGCTAGGGGCGTAAAACAATAGCGCTTGTTAGGAGGCAACCCAATAGTTATCTTATTTTTCTTGTTTCGTTTCTGATTTTTTGGTGTGCACACAATTATTATACTGTTATGGTTGTGTTTTTGTGTTTAAGTTAGTGTTTGTGCCAAGTAATGCCTTTGGGATGATTTGGATGATAGTTGCTTTGATTGTGTGAAAAAAACAGAAACATTTACGCCCAATAACAGAATTGTTTAAATTCACGGGAACGTGATAAAATTCTGAATTTCTTACACATGATTGATATACAAATTTCACACATTGTCCTAATTTTTGCAGAATTTGTGGAGTTATAGAAGTATGGTCATTGTTCGAATCATTACAGACTGTTCTATTTTTGACAGATTCTGTTTTGTTGCATTGTTTGCTTGTTTTAATGAATCTATGGATTGTATCGGGGGGTATAAGTCATGGTGAAGTTAGAATACAATAGTTATTATCCAATAATAAAATATGAATGGGTTTACAACAGTACCTAAAGTGATGATTTGCTTGTTATACTAACGGATCTCACGAGTTTTCTGTTGAGTTTTGTGTGCTGAAGTTTTCAAGTTTTGAGTGAGATCGCGATGGATGAAAGAATTGAGAGTGGCAAGCGTCTAAGCTTGGGGATGCCCCGGATGGGGCATCCCCTCTTTCTTCTACCAACCATCGGTAAATTACTTGGAGCTATATTTTTATTCATCACATGATATGAGTTTTACTTGAAGCGTCGTGTATTATATGAGTCTTTTCCTTGTTTTGTTTTAAGTTTGTCACAATAATCCTTGCTGGACACACCTTTTTGAGAGGGAGACACATTATTCGTGATTTGTTAGAATACTCTTTGTGCTTCACTTATATCTTTTGAGCTAGGCAGTTGCTCTAGTACGTCACTTATATCTTTTAGAGCATGGCGGTTGTTATATTTTAAAGAAATAGTTGCACTCTCATGCTTCACTTATATCATTTTGAGAGTTGATAATAGTAATGGCAATATGCAAAAGTTATGAAATTGGTCCTAATATGATAGGTATTCAAGAGGGATATAATAAAATTTTCATGTAGATCACCGAATATGATAAGTTTGATTCCTTGAAATAGTTTTGTGATATAAAGATGTTAATATGTGGGAGGTACTAGTGAATGATTGTGGTTTAGTAAGAATATTGATGTTAAGGTTTGTGATTCCCGAAGCATGCACGTGTGGTCTCTCGTTATGCTAAGAAGTTGGAGCAAGATTTATTATTGAGTGTCTTCCTTTGCGTGAAGGTCGGGCGCGCGCGATGGTTAACTCCTACCAACCTCCCCCTTGTGACGCCCCCGACTTAATCGTGCACTAAGCATACACGCAAATGCACACGATCAAGCCTAAGGACTCACGGGAAGATATCACAACACAACTCTAAAAACTAAATAAAGTCATACAAGTTTTATATTACAAGTCAGGGGCCTCGAGGGCTCGAATACATAAGCTTGCGTACAAGGATCAGCGGAAGCATTAGATATCTGAGTACAGATATAAAAGAGAAACAGAAAGGCCTTAAGAAAGGCGGGACAAAATAAAACACTACGATCGAAAGGCGTAGGCCTCCTGCCTAGGACCCTCCGATCCTACTCCTGGTCGACGGCAAGCTCGTAGAAGTATCCACCCTCGGGGTAGTAGCAGTAGCGATCATCGGCGGGGGCAGCTATCTCAGGGGCTCCGCCATCTGGTTGCATCAAAAGGGTATGGGGGGAAAAAGAAAGCAAAGCAACCGTGAGTACTCAAGCAAGGATCTACACTACATATGCAACATTATCAAGAGGAGGCTGTATATGTGGACTGGGCTGCAGAAATGCCAGAATAGAAAGAAGGCCTAGTCCTATCGAAGACTAGCATCTTCAATGATCTTGCAGCATTAGAAGAGTGTAGATTAGTACCGTATAAAGCAGTAGTATCGATAAGTCTCAACCTCACCCAGAGATCCTTTCTCGACTCCCTGTGAGAAAGCAATCCCAGAGACATACATTCATCAGCCTCGTCCTGAGATCCCTTCTCGACTCCCTGCGAGAAGCAATCCCAAAGCCATAGTATCCAATTCTAGTTGTATCGATCGGGATACAACTCCGAGTGTCCTTTACCGTAGGACAGGCTATCGATAGAAGTTTTCTTCCCTGCAGGGGTGCGCCAACTTACCCACCACGCTCGCTTAACTCCGGTCGTACACACTTTTCGGGGTCATGCCCGGCCTCGGCCAAACGATACACCGCAACCCTACCTACAGCTCAGCAGAGAGGTCCCCGTTGGTCTACATCCTAAGCGCAAGGGGGTCTTGGCCATCGCCCCTCGCCCTCCGGGTCGTTGCGTGCCGGGCGAACCAGGCTCCACCCCTCAGGATGGTGCCGGCCCAGCCCGGCCGCCATGCTGAACTGGACGTCTGACAGAGCTTTCGGCTAATGCTACAATGCAGAACGCCCATACTATGCCCACGTGATGGTTAGTGCTATCGGGCCAGAGGCCCTCTTGGATCAAATATCCAAATCGTTAGTGGACTAGGGGGCTTGCGGTAACGAGCAGAGACTCACGATCAATGTGACCCCGTCGCCCCATCTCGAGGACTTGCGGCAAGGGCCAAGAATGCCCGGCCACGCCTCGTATTCATCACTCGGGCACCATCCAGGCAACCCGTCTTCACATCACCCGCGGGTACCCCTCAGGGTCGACCCGCCTTTCCAAGTAACAATGGTACAGTCCAAGTATCCGTGTGTCCATAACATCAGGGGATCCGAGGCATCACCCTCGTTGGATTCCTACTCGATGTATCCGTCAAGGTGAACTCGGAGGAATCACCCTCGATGGGTTCACACTTGAGGTGTTGCACGACAGGGTCGTATCGGAAGTGGAGAAGGAGGAATCACCCTCGATGACCACGACCGAATAGCTACTCTACAGAGTTATCATCAGAAGTGCTACACGAGGTATCACCCTCGGCACTCGATAGTAACGCTGCAGTGTCGTTACAACTAAGGGGGGTGATGTGCGGTGCCGGGGGCCTGGTCTTCGATCCCGTTGATCGGGTCTTCTGATAATCCAGCGGGGCAGTCGGGACTAGTGGGGTCACTGATAGGTCTCTACCCAGCCGAGACTAAACAGTTTAGGATAAGCAGGTAAGGTTTCAATAGCAGGTTACAATAAACAGGCTATGCATCAGAATAGGTAAAGCAGTAGCAGCAGCAATTCTAATGCAAGCATGAGAGAGAAAGAATAGGCGATATCGGTATGCTCAAGGGGGGGTGCTTGCCCGGTTGCTCGGCGGCAAGGGCAAGGTCGCAAATGGTGTCTTCGGTCTCCGGAGCTGCGGAAGTACCGGGAACTGCGTCGGAGTCTAACGAGAGAGAAAAGGGGGAGGAAACAGTAAATATAAAGCAAACAAGTGCATCACAAAGCATAACATGGCAATACACGGTGACAGAGGTGATCTAACACAGTGCCGGGAGATACTGGCGAAGGGGGTATTCATCCGGGAATGTTTTCCCGGTTCCGGACATTTGTCAGACAAGTGACCGGAGGGGAACGGTTGCATGTTCGGATAGTTAGGGACGTGCGACGGACGAACGGACAGAGTACTCGGATTCGTCTTGAAATTCTGAGCAACTTTCATGTACAAAGTTTTTCGATCCGAGCTACGGATTATTTTATATGAATTTCTAAAGTTTTTATTAATTTTTGGAATTTAATTATTTATTTAAATTAAACATTATCCAAAACAGTGTATGCTGACGTCAGCATGACATCAGCAGTCAACCTGACACGTGGGTCCCACCTGTCATACTCTGTTAGGTTAATTAGGGTTTAGCTAATTAATTACTGTTTAATTAGTCTAACTACTTAATTAGATTAAGCTAATCAGAGTTAATTAACTTAATTAATTTACTAATTAATTAACAAATTAACTAATTACTAATTTTATTAATTCATTTTTATTTTATTTTTTTAATTAACAGGGGCGTGGGGCCCGCGTGTCATTGGCCTGGGGCCAAACGGGCGCGGGGTGCGGGTGGACCCGGCGTGGGCGCGGGCACGGGCGCCCGACGGGGCGAACCCGGGCGCGACGTCGCCCGAGCGGCGTGTCGGCGAGCAGGGCATGGCGGGACCGGGTGGCGGCCAGCGAGGGAGGCTGCGGTGGAAGGCGGCGACGACGCGCAGGGCAGCAGCAGGCGCGGTCGCGCTCGGTGAGCGCGGCCGGGCGCACGCGGGGCGCGGTCGGCGCGGGGTAACGGTCGGCGGGCGCGACGATGCGTTGAGGAGCAGGACGGCGCGGGGCCGCAGGTCACGGCGATCTAGGCGGCACCGGCGCGGCGTAAGCAACGGCAAGCAGCTGCAGGTGCGGCAGTAGCAGCGGCGGGCAGCAACCGGCTCACGGGCGCGGTCGGGGCATGGCCGGCGAGCGGGATGGTGATGCGGGGCGCGGCGCATGCGCGCGCAGCCGCAGGCGACAGAGAGGAGGGAAGAGGAGGCCGGTCCTCACATGCGGTGCAGGGAAGGGGGCGGCGAGGCTCGACGAGGCCGTTCGGGGAGGAGGACGGGGAGGCAACGGCGACGGCAGTCCGGCGAGGTGGTTCAGCGGCGTGGGGCGACGCCGGGACGATGGGGTCGGGGCCCGTTGCCCCGATCCAGATCCCGACGAGGGAGGAGAAGGGGATCGGGGAGGGGGAATGGATCGGGCTAGGGTTACGGTGGGGTGGGGGTTAAGGGGAGAGCAGAGTGGGCCGGCCTGGTGGTCCAGCTGGGCCACGGCCCAGTTGGTCCGGGGGGGCTTTTCCTTTTTTTTCTGTTTTTATTTTCGTTTTAGTTTTGGTTTTGCAAAATGTGTGGTATCCAAATTAATTTTGTAAAATACATAAACTGGTCCTTAAATTACAGTGCAACATACCCTATCACCAAAAACTAGTTTGGGGTATTTTTCATTTCTTATTTATTTTATATTAATTAATAGGTTATTAAATATTGTCTTTAGTCACTGTTTGACGATGTTGGAGTCACTTACCCAATTCCAATAATGTTGGTTTCAATTTTAGAATTGTCTCTGATTTATTTACAATATTATGAACAATTTAGTTTTCAAATTTTGAACAACTTTTATTTTCACTTTTAGTTTAAATTTCCATTTGCATTTGAATTTGAAAAGAGATATGATACTAATGATGATTAACAACTGTTGATCATGATGACATGGCATTATCAAAAGGGTGATCACTGTAGCTTAATACATGGGGTGTTACAAGTCTCCTCCACTAACAAGAATTCTCGTCCCGAGAATTAAGAGGTAGAAGGAAAAAAGTTCGGGGTATTCCGCACGAAGATTATCCTCGCGTTCCCAAGTGGCTTCATCTTCAGTATGATTTGACCACTGCACTTTCAGGAACTTGGTAACCTTCTGACGGGTCCGACGTTCAGCTTCATCGAGAATGCGGATCGGATGTTCCTTATATGAAAGATCATCTTGCAATTCGAGCATCTCGTGATCCACTGCGCGGTGCGGAGATTCCTTGAAGCATTTATGAAGTTGCGACACATGGAAGACGTCGTGGATATGAGAGAATTGCGGTGGCAACTCCAATTTATAGGCCACCTGACCACGTCTAGCAACAATGCGGAAAGGACCAATGTAGCGCGG
Source organism: Thinopyrum elongatum (assembly GCA_011799875.1). Taxonomy (NCBI): domain Eukaryota; kingdom Viridiplantae; phylum Streptophyta; class Magnoliopsida; order Poales; family Poaceae; genus Thinopyrum; species Thinopyrum elongatum. The sequence continues at coordinate 151,450,369 of CM022300.1, read as the reverse complement.
ACCTAACTTGCCCTTGATTCCAAAACGGTGAGTGCCCTTCATAGGAGTGACACGAAGATAAGCTTGATCACCAGGTTGAAAAGCAAACCCCATCGTTTGCGATCATAGTTGCTCTTCTGGCGGTCCTGATCCGCCTTGAGGTTTTCACGGATGATACGGACTTGTTCTTCGGCGTGTTGAATAATGTCCGGTCCCACGAGTGGTCGTTCCCCAGTTTCTGACCAATTCAGAGGGGTTCGACACTTACGTCCATATAGAACTTCGAAAGGGGCCATCTTCAAGCTGGCTTGATAGCTTTTGTTATAAGAGAACTCGGCATATGGAAGAGATTCTTCCCACTTCTTGCCAAAAGAAATAACACAAGCTCGCAACATGTCTTCAAGCACTTGATTTACTCGTTCGACTTGGCCTTGGGATTGGGGGTGATATGCTGAACTCCAGGTAATATGAGTTCCCATGGCTTCCTGGAAACTTTCCCAGAACATTGAAGTGAAAAGGCCGCCACGGTTCGAACTGATCTCCTTCGAAATACCATGGAGTGAAACAATTCTGGAGATATACAACTCTGCTAACTGACTAGCAGTGATCGTCTCCTTGACAGGCAGAAAGTGTGCAACTTTAGAGAGTTGGTCGACGACGACAAGAATAGCATCGTGACCCTTCTGTGACCTAGGAAGTTATGTAATGAAATCCATCTGAACCTTATCCCATTTCCATAGAGGAATAGGAAGTGGTTGCAGAATTCCAGCTGGTTTCTGATGTTCTGCTTTAACGCGTCGACACACATCACATTCAGCAGCATATCGAGCAATGTCCTGCTTCATTTTAGACCACCAGTACCTTTGACAGAGGTCACGATACATCTTGGTGCTACCCGAATGAATAGACAATGGTGTGTCATGTGCCTCCTTCATGACCTTGTCAGTCATGAGTTCGAAGCGAGGTACCACAATGCGGTTTCTGAAATACAAGGTTCCATCTTCAGACAGCGAGTAATCCCTATACTTTTCAAGGTGAAGATTTTTCTTCATCAGATCAACTTCAGCATCTTTAGCTTGCGCATTCTTAACATCTTTCTCAAGATCTGGTTGTATCACAAGGTTATTAAGAGAACCCTGTGGAACAATACGCAGATTCAGCTTGCACAGTTCTTCAAAAAGACGAGGTTGAGCTCGCCTAACCATGAGGTTGTCGCAATAGGACTTGCGACTTAAGGCATCAGCCATCACGTTAGCCTTGCCAGGGGTATAGGAAATACCCAAATCATAGTCCGCAATGGCCTCCATCCATCTTTGCTGACGGAGGTTTAGAGATGGCTGGGTGAATAAGTACTTCAGACTTTTATGATCCGTGTATATCTCGCAATGATTACCGAGGAGGTAATGTCGCCACAACTGCAATGCATAGATGATAGCAGCTAGTTCTAGATCATGTACCGGATAATTCTCTTCATGTGGGCGCAACTGACGAGAGCCATAGGCAATCACTTTACGCTCTTGCATTAGGATACAGCCTAAACCTTCACGGGACGAGTCACAATAAATCACGAAGTCTTTGCGAGAATCTGGAGGAGCAAGTACTGGGGCAGATGTCAGCTTGTCCTTGAGTGTTTGAAAGCTTTCCTGACATTTGTCTGTCCACTCAAACTTAACGCCTTTGTGAAGCAGATCAGTCAGGGGCTTAGCAATCTTAGAAAAGTTCTCGACAAATCGACGGCAATAGCTTGCAAGGTCGAGAAAACTTCTCACTTGCTTGACGTTCTTCGGAGGAGTCCAATCAAGAATAGCCTGAACTCGTTCTGGGTTAACAGCAATGCCATCCTTGGAAATCACATGACCAAGGTAAGTTACTTCAGAAAGCCAAAATTCACATTTGGAGTATTTGGCATACAACTGGTGTTCTCGGAGCCTTTCCAGTACAAGACGGAGGTGTTCAGCATGTTCTTCTTTATTCTTCGAATAAACCAGAATATCATCTAAATAAACCACGATGAACTTATCGAGGTAATCCATGAAGATGTAATTCATCAGACTGGAGAATGTGGCTGGAGCATTTGTTAAACCAAATGACATGACAGTGTACTCATAAGAGCCATAGCGAGTAACAAATGCAGTCTTCGGAATATCCTCTTCACGAACACGGATCTGATGATAACCCAACCTCAAGTCGAGTTTAGAAAACACCGATGATCCAGCAAGTTGATCATACAAATCATTGATACCGGGAAGCGGATATTTATTCTGGATTTTGGCTTGGTTAATGGGCCGATAATCCTGAACCAATCGGTTAGTTCCATCCTTCTTCTTAACGAAGAGTGAAGGTGCTCCCCAAGCAGAGGAACTGGGGTGGATGAAACCTTTCTTAAGTGACGTGTCGATTTCTTCCTTAAGCTCGAGAAGATGATGCGGAGGCATCTTATAAGGGCGCTTCGCAATAGGGGTTGTGCCTGGTTTCAAGTCGATGACAAACTCAACAACTCTAGCAGGGGGTATTCCTGGAAGTTCCTCTGGAAATACATCTTGAAAATCACGAACCACTGGAACGTTCTCGATGCCTTCAAGAGGTGAATCATTCAATGCATTCAGAACATATATTTGAGTCTCAGCATCCTGAGCTATTCGGGCTGAGTATTTGATTGTCTGGCCAGAAGGGTGAGTGATGCGGACTGTTTCAGTGGCACAGTCAATCAAAGCTTTATGAGGCTTCAACCAGTCCATACCCAGAATAATGTCTATGTTGGAGGTCTTGAGAGCAATGAGAGAAACGGGGAACATCAATCCTCCAATCACAATGCGATTACCGTGGCTTACCCTGGTAGATTGCCAATTAGCCCCAGGTGACTGGATTACTAATGGGGTGGACATCTCCTCGAAAGGTATATCATGGCTTCGCGCAAAACTTTCGGACATGAAGGAGTGCGATGCTCCAGAATCAAAGAGCACAGAAGCTGGGGTTGAATTCACTAGAAGGGTGCCCATCACAATGTTGGTGTCCTGTCGAGCTTCTTCAGTTTTGACATGTTTGACATGAACAAGCTGACTAGCAGGTGGTCTGGCATTACGATTTCTGCTAGGGTGGTTTTAAAGGCCCTTTTTACGGTCAACAGAACAACATGATGAATTTTGCGGCTGACCCTGAGGACAGTTGAAAGCACGATGCCCTGGCTGTCCACACTTGCGGCATAAACCATCATTATGGAGAGGAGCTTCAACATTGGGTTGTCCGCCCTGAATCGTCAGCTGTCTCGGCGGCAGAGGCAGATGAGGTGCAACATATGACGGTCTCGGTGCAGGGGCAGGTCGGTGATGTACATTGTGCGAGATCCACACTCGACGCTTCTGAACAGGCTGACCCGAAGACGAACCAACATCACGAGTACGCTTGAGCAACTCCTGGTACTTAGTCAGAGCAGTTTCAACTTGGAAAGATCGGCTGACAAGCGTTGCGAAGTCTGTGCAATCATGGACAGCAAGTGCAAGGTTTATATCAGTACGCAGTCCTTCATGGAATTTCTCCTACTTGCGTGCGTCAGTGCAGACGTCATCTTCAGCATAGCGGGATAATTCAAGAAATTTCCTCTGATATCCATCCACAGTCATTGTTCCCTGGGTGAGTTTGCGGAACTCCTGCTTCTTCTGGTCCATCAGACCTTGAGGAATGTACCGTGCACGAAAAGCTGACTGAAATTGCTGGCAAATGGTTACTGTTTCAGCAGGCAACATACCCTTGTGGCTTTCCCACCATTGAGCAGCTGGACCCTTTAAGTGGAATGTCGCAAAGTTGACGTAACTGTCAGGGGCAACATTAGCTGATTCCATCTCAAACAAAATGTCACGAAGCCAATCATCAGCATCCATAGGATTGACGGAGTTGCGGAAAATGGATGGATTGAGGCGCACAAATTCTGGTAGAGTTATTGGAGCATTCTGTTGGTGAGCATTCTGGGTTGGGAACTGAGCCAATACTCCGGTCATAAACTGATGGTTGAGTTCAAACTGCTGACGGTTGAGTTCAAACTGCTGCATCATTGTGGCAATATAGGGTGGAGGTGGAGGATCGTCAGCCATCCTGCCAAATCAACAGCGGTAGTTTAGCAAGAAAACTGCATGTGTATGGAATGATTCATGAAGTAACACGCACAACAGAAGGAAGTGCAATAGATACTTCATCATATTCGCACTAGACATTCAAAGCCACACATAATCTCGGTTACAATCCGGCATTACGACAGTTGAAAGGGGAGGGCTAGACAACTAGGCGGCGTGCAGGCACACGATATGGAAGTACATGACGAGACATAGCAAACGCTACATCCACGTCGGAGAAAACTGCTGGGGCGAGGAATCTGCAAGTGACAACACAGGGTGCCCTCGATAAGAGGATCCTGCAAGCAGAACCTGGCCCGCAATCTTGAAGGAAGGGGGGAAATCTTCAGAACACTGGGTGGATGTGATCACGAGAACCTAATGTTGGGGTTAGTAAAATTTTAACCCGAATAGGAGAGAGATCAGATTCCCAGAGTAAAGGTCGAGGAGTAAAAGATCCTAATACCACCCAATTGGCGACGTGGGCCCGTAAGCCACATAGCCAAGTTAGTAAAACAGGTTTGGACCACTAGACTCAACTTCGGCCAAGGAGTTGGGAAGGGGGGTTCCTACAGTCAGTCGGCTCTGATACCAACTTGTGACGCCCCCGGCTTAATCGTGCACTAATCATACACACAAATGCACACGATCAAGCCTAAGGACTCACGGGAAGATATCACAACACAACTCTAAAACATAAATAAAGTCATACAAGCTTTATATTGCAAGTCAGAGGCCTCGAGGGCTCGAATACATAAGCTTGCGTACAAGCGTCAGTGGAAGCATCAGATATCTGAGTACAGATATAAAAGAGAAACAGAAAGGCCTTAAGAAAGGCGGGACAAAATAAAACACTACGATCGAAAGGCGTAGGCCTCCTTCCTGGGACCCTCCGATCCTACTCCTGGTCGACGGCAAGCTCGTAGAAGTATCCACCCTCGGGGTAGTAGCAGTAGCGATCATCGGCGGGGGCAGCTATCTCAGGGGCTCCGCCATCTGGTTGCATCAAAAGGGTATGGGGGAAAAAGAAAGCAAAGCAACCGTGAGTACTCATCCGAAGTACTCAACAATCAAGGATCTACACTACATATGCAACATTATCAAGAGGAGGCTGTATATGTGGACTGGGCTGCAGAAATGCCAGAATAGAAAGAAGGCCTAGTCCTATCGAAGACTAGCATCTTCAACGATCTTGCAGCATTAGAAGAGTGTAGATTAGTACCGTATAAAGCAGTAGTATCGATAAGTCTCAACCTCATCCAGAGATCCTTTCTCGACTCCCTGTGAGAAAGCAATCCCAGAGACATACATTCATCAGCCTCGTCCTGAGATCCCTTCTCGACTCCCTGCGAGAAGCAATCCCAGAGCCATAGTATCCAATTCTAGTTGTATCGATCGGGATAAAACTCCGAGTGTCCTTTACCGTAGGACCGGCTATCGATAGAAGTTTTCTTCCCTGCAGGGGTGCACCAACTTACCCACCACGCTCGCTTAACTCCGGCCGTACACACTTTTCGGGGTCATGCCCGGCCTCGGCCAAACGATACACCGCAACCCTACCTACAGCTCAGCAGAGAGGTCCCCGTTGGTCTACATCCTAAGCGCAAGGGGGTCTTGGCCATCGCCCCTCGCCCTCCTGGTCGTTGCGTGCCGGGTGAACCAGGCTCCACCCCTCAGGATAGTGCCGGCCCAGCCCAGCCGCCATGCTGAACTGGACGTCTGACAGAGCTTTCGGCTGATGCTACGATGCAGAACGCCAATACTATGCCCACGTGATGGTTAGTGCTATCGGGCCAGAGGCCCTCTCGGATCAAATATCCAAATCGTTAGTGGACTAGGGGGCTTGCGGTAACGAGCAGAGACTCACGATCGATGTGACCCCGTCGCCCCGTCTCGAGGACTTGCGGCAAGGGCCAAGAATGCCCGGCCATGCCTCGTATTCATCACTCGGGCACCATCCATGCAACCCGTCTTCACATCACCCGCGGGTACCCCTCAGGGTCGACCCGCCTTTCCAAGTAACAATGGTACAGTCCAAGTATCCGTGTGTCCATAACATTAGGGGATCCGAGGTATCACCCTCGTTGGATTCCTAATCGATGTATCCGTCAAGGTGAACTCGGAGGAATCACCCTCGATGGGTTCACACTTGAGGTGTTGCACGACAGGGTCGTATCGGAAGTTGAGAAGGAGGAATCACCCTCGATGACCATGACCGAATAGCTACTCTACAGAGTTATCATCAGAAGTGCTACACGAGGTATCACCCTCGGCACTCGATAGTAACGCTGAAGTGTCGTTACAACTAAGGGGGGTGATGTGCGGTGCCGGGGGCCTGGTCTTCGATCCCGTTGATCGGGTCTTCTGATAATCCAACGGGGCAGTCGGGACTAGTGGGGTCACTGATAGGTCTCTACCCAGCCTAGACTAAACAGTTTAGGATAAGCAGGTAAGGTTTCAATAGCAGGTCACAATAAACAGGCTATGCATCAGAATAGGTAAAGCAGTAGCAGCAGCAATTCTAATGCAAGCATGAGAGAGAAAGAATAGGCGATATCGATATGCTCAAGGGGGGGTGCTTGCCTGGTTGCTCGGCGGCAAGGGCAAGGTCGCAAATGGTGTCTTCGGTCTCCGGAGCTGCGGTGGTACCGGGAACTGCGTCGGAGTCTAACAAGAGAGAAGAGGGGGAGGAAACAGTAAATATAAAGCAAACAAGTGCAGCACAAAGCATAACATGGCAATACGCGGTGACAGAGGTGATCTAACGCCGTGCCGGGAGATACTGGCGAAGGGGGTATTCATCCGGGAATGTTTCCCCGGTTCCGGACATTTGTCAGACAAGTGACCGGAGGGGAACAGTTGCATGTTCGGATAGTTAGTGACATGCGACGGACGAACAGACCATGTATTCGGATTCGTCTCGAAATTCTGAGCAACTTTCATGTACAAAGTTCTTCGATCCGAGCTACGGATTATTTTATATGATTTTCTAAAGTTTTTATTAATTTCTGGAATTTAATTATTTATTTAAATTAAACATTACCCGAAACAGTGTATGCTGATGTCATCATGACGTTAGCAGTCAACCTGACACGTGGGTCCCACCTGTCATACTCTGTTAGGTTAATTAGGGTTTAGCTAATTAATTATTGTTTAATTAGTCTAACTATTTAATTAGATTAAGCTAATCAGATTTAATTAACTTAATTAATTTACTAATTAATTAACTAATTACTAATTTTATTAATTCATTTTTATTTTATTTTTATTTGTTTTTATTATATATATTTTTAATTAACAGGGGCGTGGGGCCCGCGTGTCATTGGCCTGGGGCCAAACGGGCGCGGGGTGCGGGTGGACTGGGCGTGGGCGCAGGCACGGGCGCCCGACGGGGCGAACCCGGGCGCGACGTCGCCCGAGCGGCGCGTCGGCGAGCAGGGCATGGCGGGACCGGGCGGCGGCCAGCGAGGGAGGCCGCGGCGGAAGGCGGCGACGACGCGCAGGGCAGCAGCAGTGACTGCAGCAGCAGCAGGCGCGGTCGCGCTCGGCGAGGGCGGCCGGGCGCACGCGGGGCGCGGTCGGCGCGGGGTAACGGTGGGCGGGCGCGACGATGCGTTGAGGAGCAGGACGGCGCGGGGCCGCAGGTCACAGCGATCTAGGCGGCACCGGCGCGGCGTAAGCAACAGCAAGCAGCTGCAGGTGCGGCAGTAGTAGCGGCGGGCAGCAACCTGCTCACAGGCGCGGTCGGGGCGCGGCCGGCGAGCGGGATGGCGATGCGGGGCGCGGTGGGCGCGGCGCGTGCGCGCGCAGCCGCAGGCGACAGAGAGGAGGGAAGAGGAGGCCGGTCCTCACATGCGATGCAGGGAAGGGGGCGGCGAGGCTCGAGGAGGCCGTTCGGGGAGGAGGACGGGGAGGCAACGGTGACGGTAGTCCGGCGAGGTGGTTCGGCGGCGTGGGGCGACGCCGGGACGATGGGGTCGGGGCCCATTGCCCCGATCCAGATCCCGACGAGGGAGGAGAAGGGGATCGGGGGGAGAATGGATCGGGCTAGGGTTTCGGTGGGGTGGGGGTTAAGGGGAGAGCAGAGTGGGCCGGCCTGGTGGTCCAGCTGGGCCACGGCCCAGTTGGTCCGGGGGGGCTTTTCCTTTTTTTTGTTTTTATTTTCTTTTATTTTTGGTTTTGCAAATTGTGTGGTATCCAAATGAATTTTGTAAAATACATAAACTGGTCCATAAATTACAGTGCAACATACCCTATCACCAAAAACTAGTTTGGGGTATTTATCATTTCTTATTTATTTTATATTAAATTATAGGTTATTAAATATTATCTTTAGTCACTGTTTGACGATGTTGGAGTCACTTACCCAATTCCAATAATGTTGGTTTCAGTTTTAGAATTGTCTCTGATTTATTTACAATATTATGAACAATTTAGTTTTCAAATTTTGAACAACTTTTATTTTCACTTTTAGTTTAAATTTCCATTTGCATTTGAATTTGAAAAGAGATATGATACTAATGATGATTAAGCAATGTTGATCATGATGACATGGCATTATCAAAAGGGTGATCACTGTAGCTTAATACATGGGGTGTTAGACCCCTTAGGAGCATGCGTAGTATTACTTTGCTTCGAGGGCTAATAAACTTTTGCAATAAGTATGTGAGTTCTTTATGACTAATGTGAGTCCATGGATTATACGCACTCTCACCTTTCCGCAATTTGCTAGCCTCTCCCGTGCTGTGCATTGCCTTTTCTCATCTCGAGATGTGGTGCATACTTCGCTGGTGCATCCAAACCCCGTGATATGATACGCTCTATCACACATAAATCTCCTTATATCTTCCTCAAAACAGCCACCATACCTACCTATCATGGCATTTCCATGACCTTTCCGAGATATATTGCCATGCAACTTCCACCATTCTGTTTTTATGACACACATCATCATTGTCATATTGCTTGGCATGATCATATAGCTGACATAGTATTTGTGGCTCAGCCACCGTTCATCATTTTTATACATGTTACACTAGATCATTGCACATCATGGTACAGCGCCATAGGCATTCATATAGAGTCATATTTTGTTCTAGTATCAAGATGTAATTTTGAGTTGTAAGAAAATAGAAGTGTGATAAACATCATTATTCATTATTAGAGCATTTTCCCAAGTGAGGAAATAAAAAAGGAGGCACCCGTGGATACGGCTAGCCGTGGAATGTGAAAGTATGGTGGAAAAAGGAATAAACTTTATTTTCTGTTTGGCAACCACCTATGATATATCTAGCATGGAAAGTATTGGGAACTACTCGATCGTTTTCGTTGACAGGAAAAGCATGCCACCCAAAATGTTTTATCTCTATCTTTTTCACTTTGAGCTCTGGCACCTCTACAAATCCCTACTTCCCTCTGCGAAGGGTCTTTCTATTTAATTTATGCAATTTTTATTTTTTATTTGAGTCTCCATCTTCTCTTATAAATCACCAACTAAGGGGCACAATGATCATACTTGAGCATTGGGTATAACTAATATGCGAGTGTGTTTCGTGAATGGATTAATGATTGAGCATAATGGGCTAGGGATAACTTGCTTTAGTGTTGATATTTTGAAGGACATGGTTGCTTGTTGATATGCTTGAGTATTGGAATCTGCATGTCAAAACTAGACTATTGCTTTGAGTCATATAAAAGTCCAAATGTCCATGCTACAAAAGAAAAAAGAATATGTGATGAATATGTTAGGCAGCATTCCACATCAAAAATTCTGTTTTTTATCATTTACCTACTCAAGGACGAGTAGGAATTAAGCTTGGGGATGCTGATACGTCTCCAATGTATCTATAATTTTTGCTTGTTCCATGCTGTTATATTATCATTCTTGGATGTTTTACAATCATTTTATAGCAACTTTATATCATTTTTTTGGACTAACCTATTGACATAGTGCCCAGTGCCAGTTGTTTTTTTGCTTGTTTTTTACTTCGCAAAAAATCAATACCAAACGGAGTCCAAATGCAGTGAAACTTTTTGGAGATTTTTTCTAGACCAGAAGGAACAACTTGGGCCAAAGAAGTACCAGAGGGGTGCCCCGAGGGGGGCACAACCCACCTGGGCGCGCCTAGCGCGCCCTGGTGGGTTGTGCCCACCTCGGTGGCCTCCCGCACCGCCTCTTTGCTCCATAAATACCCCAATAGTCCAAAAACCCTACGGGAGTCGACGAAACACAATTCCAGCCGCCGCAAGTTCCAGAAACACCAGATCCTAGACACCATCACGGAGGGGTTCATCATCCTCATTGGTGCCTCTCTGATGATGCGTGAGTAGTTCATTGTAGACCTTCGGGTCCGTAGTTAGTAGCTATATGGCTTCCTCTCTCTCTCTCTCTTTTGATTCTCAATACAATGGTCTCTTGGAGATCTATTTGATGTAACTCTTTTTGCAGTGTGTTTGTTGGGATCCGATGAACTTTGAGTTTATGATCAGATCTATTTTTATCCATGAAATTTATTTGAGTTTTTTTGATCTCTTATATGCATGATTGCTTATAGCCTCATATTTCTTCTTCGAATATTTGGTTTAGTTAGGCCAACTAGATCGATTTTTCTTGCCATGGGAAGATGTGCTTTGTGATGGGTTCGATCTTACGGTGCTCAATCCCAGTGACAGAAGGGGACATGACACGTACGTATCATTGCTGTTAAGGATAACAAGATGGGGTCTATTCCTACATGAATAGATCTTGTCTACATCATGTCATCGTTCTTATTGCATTACTCCGTTTCTCCATGAACTTAATACACTAGATGCATGCTGGATAGCGGTCGATGTGTGGAGTAATAGTAGTAGATGCAGGCAGGAGTTGGTCTACTAATCTTGGATGTGATGCCTATATAATGATCATTGCCTGGATATCGTCATAATTATTTGAAGTTCTACCAATTGCCCAACAGTAATTTGTTTACCCGCCGTATGCTATTTTTCTCGAGAGAAGCCACTAGTGAAATCTACGGCCCCCGGGTCTATTCCTTATCATATTTGCTTTCCGATCTATTATTTGCCACTTTTATTTTCAGATCTATAATTCCAAAAACCCAAAAAATACCTTGCTGCAATTTTTTGTTATTTATTTTATCTCGCGTTTACGCGAGATCTATTTATCCAATCTACTATAAATTTATCTATCTTTTACCCAGGAGGGATTGACAAACCGTCTTACATGCCGGGTTGCAAGTATTTGTTCTTTGTTTGCAGGTACCGTTTACATAGTGTTGCGTGGTTCTCCTACTGGTTCGATAACCTTGGTCTCATCACTGAGGGAAATACCTACCGTAGCTGTGCTGCATCATCCCTTCCTCTTTGGGGAAATACCGATGTAGTTCAAGCTACATCAAAAGGAATTTCTGGCGCCTTTTCCGGGGAGGATCAAGTCAAGATAGTCTCCCGTCAACTTGCCAAATTCTGGCGCTGTTGCCGGGGAGACATCATCAACATCTAGTAGGTTCCTAATCACAAATCTCATCTCCTTGCAATTTACATTATTTGCCCTTTGCCTGTCGTTTTCATCTCCCCCACTTCACAAAAATTTGCCATTTTATTCGCCCTCTTTTTCGTCCGTCGTTTTCTCGTCAGATCTATCTTTTCGTGTATGATCTTGCTTGCCTACTTTGTCACTATGGCTCTACCCCTCCTTTGTCACCGGATTTTGAAGTTTTATACTTCAAGCTGAGACGAGGAGAAAATTTGAAAGATGCCTGGTATAGGCCAATGGAATCTTATCGCATTTGCAATCTAAAAGGGGATGCAAAGATTTTGCTTCGAAATTTTTATATAGGTTTGATATTGCATCAGAGACAACTTTTGGATTTTGCCACTAAAGGGAACTTTATTGAGCTTGATGCTAATGCCGCTTATGAGATCCTAGAGGGAATTTTGGGAATTCCACCAATCAAAAAGGGGATTTCTTTCACCCAAGAAGGGGCCCAAATTTTAGACAAGTTGAGTGATTTGCATAAACATTTGGTCGAGTTGCAAAAACATAATGAACCTCTCAAACATATTAGTGGAAACCTAAATCGCATGAACACCTTGATTACTCTTTGTAATAAACGGTTGGATATTTTAGATCTAAAGATGGTTTCTTTGCTTGATAATTTAGGGAAGCGTAAAGAGCCTCCCGGGTTTGAGAAAGCTCTTGCAAAAGTTGCCAAAACGAAAGATGACAATAGTTGAATCTATGCTTTATGCCTAGCTAGGGGCGTAAAACAATATCGCTTGTTGGGAGGCAACCCAATGAATAAAATTTATTTTTGCCTTTTTCTTTCTGTTCTTGAGTGTTTGCACAATTATGCCTCTGTTATGATTGTGTTTTTTATGTTTTAATTAGTGTTTGTGCCAAGTAAAACCTTTGGGATAGCTTTGGTGATAGTTAATTTGATCTTGTTGGAAAACTGAAACTTTTGTGTCCAGTAAAATAATTGTCTAAAATCACATAAGCAACGAAAACTTCTGATTTTTTTACAAAATATTGATATACAAATTTACTATGTTTTCCTAATTTTTCAGAATTTTTGGAGTTAAATAAGTATGATAACAATCCGCATCTATACAGACTGTTCTGTTTTTGACAGATTCTGTTTTCTTTGCATTGTGTGCTTATTTTGATGAATCTATGGTTTGTATCAGGGGCTATAAGCCATGGTAAAGTTAGAATACAGTAGATATAATGCAATAACAAAAATTTAATGAGTTTTCTACAGTACTTAAAGTAAAGATTGGTTTTCTTATACTAACGGATCTCACGAAGGTTTTGTTGAGTTTTGTGTGATTGAAGTTTTCAAGTTTTGGGTGAGATCACGATGGATGAAGGAATAAGGAGTAAGAAAATCCTAATCTTGGGGATGCCCCATGGCATCCCAAGCCATTATCCAAAGAGAAACAAGCAACTAAGCTTGGGGATGCCCCCGAGTGGCATCCCCTCTTTCTTCTAAGGACCATCGGTATTTTACTTTGAGCTATAATTTTATTCGTCACATATCATGAGTTTTGCTTGGAGCGTCTTGTGCTATATGAGTCTTTGCTTGTTTTGCTTTTTAGTTTGTGTCATCTATCCTTGCTGAACACACCTATTTGAGATAGCCAAAATTATGCTATGATTAGTTATAATTGCTCTTTATGTTTCACTTAAAAAAAATTGAGCTATGGAATTGCTCTAGTGCTTCACTTATATCTTTTTTTGAGCACGGTGTGCTTTAATATTTTTTTCAAGAAATGCTCTCATGGTTAACTTAGATTTATTTGAGAGTTAGTAATTTTGAAGAAATTCTCTCATGCTTCACTTATATTATTTTGAGAGAAAAAAAATTTATGCTCATGTTCTTCACTTAGATTTGTTTGAACTATCAAAAGCAACATATGAAATTAGTCCCAAAGTGATAGATATTCAAGAGGGATATAATAAAAACTTTCATGAAGATCATTGGACAAAATAAACTTGATTCCTTATAATATTTTGGCGATATGATGATATAATATGTGAGTCATGTTGATGAGTAATTGTGCTTTAGTAAGAATATTGGTGTTAAGGTTTGTGATTCCCTATGCAAGCATGAAAGTCAATAGTTATGCAATGAAATTACATCCTACTTGTGGTGCATTATTTGGTGTCAGTTATGCTTAATGCTCGCTTATGATATTTTTCGTTTCTTGGTTGGATGCTTCTCAATCTTTTTGCTAGCCTTCACTTTGAGCTCTGGCACCTCTACAAATCCCTACTTCCCTCTGCGAAGGGCCTTTCTATTTACTTTGTGCAATTTTTATTTTTTATTTGAGTCTCCATCTTCTCTTATAAGGCACCAACAAAGGGGCACTATGATCGTACTTGAGCATTGGGTATAGCTAATATGCGAGTGTGTTTCATGAATGGATCAATGATTGAGTATAATGGGCTAGGGATAACTTGCTTTAGTGTTGATATTTGAAAGACATGGTTGCTTATTGATATGCTTGAGTATTGGAATCTTCATGTCAAAATTAGACTATTGCTTTGAATCATATAAAAGTCCAAATGTCCATGCTACAAAAGAAAAGAATATGTGATGAACATGTTAGGCAACATTCCACATCAAAAATTCTATTTTTATCATTTACCCACTCGAGGACGAGTAGGAATTAAGCTTGGGGATGCTAATACGTCTCCAACATATCTATAATTTTTGCTTGTTCTATGCTGTTATATTATCATTCTTGGATGTTTTACAATCATTTTATAGCAACTTTATATCATTTTTTGGGACTAACCTATTGACATAGTGCCCAGTACTAGTTGTTGTTTTTTTGCTTGTTTTTTACTTCGTAGAAAATCAATACCAAACGGAGTCCAAACGCAGCAAAACTTTTTGGAGATTTTTTCTGGACCAGAAGGAACAACTTGGGCCAAAGAAGTACCAAAGGGGTGCCTCGAGGGGGGCACAACCCACCTAGGCGCGTCTGGGGGCCCAGGCACGCCCTGGTGGGTTGTGCCCGCCTCGGTGGCCTCCCGCACCGCCTCTTTGCTCTATAAATACCCCAATATTCAAAAAACCCTAGGGGAGTCGACGAAAGACAATTCCAGCCGCTGCAAGTTCCAGAAACATGAGATCCAATCTAGACACCATCACGGAGGGGTTCATCATCCTCATTGGTGCCTCTCTGATGATGCGTGAGTAGTTCATTGTAGACCTTCGGGTCCGTAGTTAGTAGCTAGATGGCTTCCTGTCTCTCTTTTGATTCTCAATACAATGGTCTCTTGGAGATCTATTTGATGTAACTCTTTTTGCGGTTTGTTTGTTGGGATCCGATGAACTTTGAGTTTATGGTCAGATCTATTTTTATCCATGAAAGTTATTTGAGTTTCTTTGATCTCTTATATGCATGATTGCTTATAGCCTCGTATTTCTTCTTCGAATCTTTGGTTTAGTTAGGCCAACTAGATCGGTTTTTCTTGCCATGGGAAGATGTGCTTTGTGATGGGTTTGATCTTGCGGTGCTCAATCCCAGTGACAGAAGGGGACATGACATGTATGTATCGTTGCTATTAAGGATGAAAAGATGGGGTCTATTCCTACATGAATAGATCTTGTCTACATCATGTCATCGTTCTTATTGCATTACTCCGTTTCTCCATGAACTTAATACACTATATGCATGCTGGATAGCGGTTGATGTGTGGAGTAATAGTAGTAGATGCAGGCAGGAGTCGGTCTACTAATCTTGGACGTGATGCCTATATAATGATCATTGCCTGGATATCGTCATAATTATTTGAATTTCTATCAATTGCCCAACAGTAATTTGTTTACCCGCCGTATGCTATTTTTCTTGAGAGAAGCCACTAGTGAAATCTACGGCCCTCGGGTCTATTCCTTATCATATTTGCTTTCCGATCTATTATTTGCCACTTTTATTTTCAGATCTATAATTCCAAAAACCCAAAAATAACTTGCTGCAATTTTTTGTTGTTTATTTTATCTCGCGTTTTCGCAAGATCTATTTATCCAATCTACTACAAATTTATCTATCTTTTACTCGGGAGGGATTGAAACCCCTCTTACGCGCCGGGTTGCAAGTATTTGTTCTTTGTGTGCAGGTACCGTTTACATAGTGTTGCGTGGTTCTCCTACTGGTTCGATAAAACTGAGGGAAATACCTACCGTAGCTGCGCTGCATCATCCCTTCCTCTTTGGGGAAATACCGACGTAGTTCAAGCGACATCACTTGTATATTCCAATGATGGGCTTCCTCAAATGCCCGAGGTCTTCAAGAGCAAGCAAGTTGGATGCACACCCACTTAGTTTTCTTTTTGAGCTTTCATACACTTATAGCTCTTAGTGCATCCGTTGCATGGCAATCCCCACTCCTTGCATTGACATCAATTGATGGGCATTTCCATAGCCCGTTGATTAGCCTCGTCGATGTGAGTCTTTCTCCTTTTTGTCTTCTCCATATTAATCTCTACCACCATACTCTATTACACCCATAGTGCTATATCCAGGGCTTGCGCTCATGTATTGCATGAGGGTTGAAAAATATGAAGCGTGTTAAAAAGTATGAACCAATTGTTTGGCTAACACCAGAGTAGTGCATGATTTATACTTTGTGTTAAGAAGATGGAGCATGACAAGGCTATATGATTTTGTAGGGACAACGTTCTTTAGCATTGATATTTTGAAAGGCATGATTGTTTGTTGGTATGCCTGAGTATTGACGTTTGTATGTCAAATTATAAACTAGTGCTTCGAATCATTCGGATCTAAATATTCATGCCATAAAAGAAAGATTACATGATGAACATGTCGGGTAGCATTCCACATCAAAAATTCTGTTTTTATCATTTACCTACTCGAGGATGAGCAGGAATTAAGCTTGGGGATGCTTGATACGTCTCCAACGTATCTATAATTTTTTAATGTTCCATACTATTATAGTATCAATCTTATATGTTTTATATGAAATTATATGAAATTATATATCGTTTTTTGGGACTAACCTATTAACTTAGTGCCCAGTGCCAGTTGCTGTTTTTGCGTGTTTTTGGTTTTCCACGAAATCAATACCAAACGAAGTCCAAATGCCACGAAACTTTTTGACGGTTTTTTCTGGACATAAGAGGCCAGAAGGTGAAGGACTAGGCCACAAGCCACATGAGCGCGCCCACGGGGTAGGCCCGCCCATGTGCCTTGTGGGCCCCTCGTTCCTCCATTTGACCTAATTCCAACTCTAAAACTTCTCTAAAATCGGGAAACCAACAAAGAGCCACCCATAATACTTTTTACGCCGCCGCAAGCCTATGTTCTTGCGAGATCCCATCTGGAGGCCTTTTTCGGTACTCTGCCGGAGGGGGAATCGATCACGGAGGGCCTCTACATCAACCTTGTTGCCCTTCGATGATGTGTGAGTAGTTTACCACAGACCTACGGGTCCATAGCTAGTAGCTAGATTGTTTCTTCTCTCTCTTTGATCTTCAATACAATGTTCTCCTCGATGTTCTTGGAGATCTATTCGATGTAATCTTCTTTTGCAGTGTGTCTGTTGGGATCCGATGAATTGTGGGTTTATGATCAGATTATCCATGAATATTATTTGAATCTTCTCTAAACAGTTTTATGCATGATTATTATAGCTTTGTATTTTTCTCTGAACTATCTGTTTGGTTTGGCCAACTAGATTGATTTATCTTGCAATGGGAGAGGTGCTTTGTGATGGGTTCAATCTTGCGGTGCTCTATATCCCAGTGACAGAAAGGCACAAGACACATATTTCTATTGTTGCCATTAAGGATAAAACGATGGGGTTTATTCTTATTGCTTGAGTTAGTTTGTCTACACCATGTCATCTTGCTTAAGGTTGTGACGCCCGGGTAATCAAGCTACAGTAACCCTCTGGTAATGATGCCACGTCACTACGATTACTGTTGCTAATCTCGCGTTAATTCGAAGCAGATTCAAATTCAAAATTCAAACTCAAGCAAACAATAAAAGTTTTCAAATATTAAAACTAAAATGTTCAATAAATAGTAGATAAATAAGAGGCTATGATAAAATTGTAAACAACATTATTGAAGTTTGATAAGTGACTTAAACATCCTCAAACAGTGGCTGAAAACATTGTTTAATAACCTTTTTATTAATACAAAATAAATATGAAATGATATTTACCCCAAATTAGTTTTTGGTGGTGGGTTATATCGTGCTGTGATTTGTGGGCCAGCTCTCATATTTTACAAAATTCATTTGATGCCCAAACAATTAGCCAAAACAAAAATAAATAAATAAGAAAAGGAAAAACAGAACTAAAAGAAAATAAAGAAAAGGAGAAAACCCGCTGGGCCGTGGCCCAACTGGGCCAAAGGCCCAGCCAGGCCGGTCCATCCCCGGCCTACATAGACCAACCCCCCACAACCCCAGCCCAAACCCCCCCCCCCCCACCGACGACAGAAACACCAACCCCCCCCCCCCACCCCACGGACGTCTCTTCGATCTGGATCGGGGCCGGAGCATTCGACGCCGCCCGCGCCCCTCCGGCACTCCCTCGCCGCTCCGACCGGCCGGCGACCTCGCCGGCCAACGCCGCCACCGGATCGCCGTCGGCCGCCTCCTCGCACTCCTCCGCCGGGTCACCTCGTTCCCCATCGCCGAGTACATCTACGGCCGCCGTCCCGTCCCGCTGCTCCGGCGCCCCCCCGCCACCTCGCGCTCGCCAGCAAGCTCCCTGTGAGCATCCTCCTCCGTCTCCCGCTCGCCCCGTTATCGATCCACTGCCGTAGGACCCTGCTACCATCGCGCTCGAGCCCCCGCGAGCTCGTGGTCGCCGTCCCCTGTCCGAGCGCGACCGCGCCTCGCACAACTGCTCGCGCTGCCTCCCGCTCCCTCGCACGCCCCCGCGCGTGCCCGTATCGCGCCGCGCGCCGTGGCTGCTGCCGCTCCTCCCCTGCTCTGCTCTGCTGCTCCGATGTGCTGCGCCTTGGCCGCACCACCGGCGCCGGCCCTCGCGCCGCTCCGCCGGCCCTGGCCACTCGCCGTCGCCCACGGCCTCGCCCCCTCCCCCCGTTCGGCCGCCTCAGGCCTCTGCGCCCGCGCGCGCCCACTGCTCTTGGCCCGGACATTGTCCGGCCAGACAGTGCTGGCTGTGGACATGTCCGGTGCCCGTAGTGGTGCAGCCTGGACACTGTCTAGTGAACCAATGCCATTGTTAAAATATATATATATATATATATATATATATATATATATATATATATATATATATATTAAAAATAAATAGTTAATAAATTAATTAGGCTTTTTAATTAAAGTTAATTAACTCTGTTAGTTAACCTAGTGGATCATTTAGTTAAATACCTAATCTGTTAACTAGTGTAGTCTATGACATGCGGGTCCGTTAACCCTGTTGACCAGTCAACTCTGTTGACTGTTGACCGTTGACCAGTTTGTTAAAATAATTTCTAAAATACTTTAAAACTTTACTAAATCATAGAAATTAAACCGTAGTCCGAATCGAAAAACTTTGAACATGAAACTTGCTCAGAATTCCGATACGAACCCGAATACGCCCTCCGTATTCCCGTCAGATGCCTCTAGCTATAAGAACATTGAACTTTTAGACCAATTTCAATAAATGAATTGTGCCCAACTTTAATAAAATAAATCCAGATAAATTCCTAAAATAACTAATGCACTCAGATAGGCAGTATACCACCCTAGCACTGCGTTCAGACATGTCATGCATCCCTGTTGCATCATTAGCGTGTATTCATTGTTTCGCCCCCCCTCCGGTCCCTCTGCCCGAAAATGCCGGACACCGGGAATACTTTCCCAGATGGGTTCCCTCTTTGCCGGTATCACCTATCCCTGCGTTAGATTCCCCCGGCACTGCATATTGTCATGTCATACTTTGTGTAGCATTGTTTGCTTTGTATTTATTGTTTCCTCCCCCCTCCTTCTCTCTCGATAGACGCTGAGACCGCTGACGACGCTGCCGTGAACGACTACTACGTCGACGACCCTTCTCTCTCGACACAGCTTCCAGGCAAGCCCCCCCCCCTTGATCACCAGATATCGCCTATTCTCCTCTATACTGCTTGCATTAGAGTAGTGTAGCATGTTACTGCTTTCCGTTAATCCTATTCTGATGCATAGCCTGACATTGTTGCTACATCTGTTGATACCTTACTTGCAATCCTAAATACTTAGTATAGGATGCTAGTTTATCATCATTGGCCCTACATTCTTGTCAGTCTGCCTTGCTAAACTATCGGGCCGTGATCACTCGGGAGGTGATCACGGGTATATACTATACATATATACACACTATACATATGGTGACTAAAGTCGGGTCGGCTCGAAGAGTACCCGCGAGTGATTCACGGATTGGGGGCTGAAAGGACCTTTGTCCCAACGGCCCTTTGTGTGGATCTTTGTGGCGGAGCGACAGGGCAGGTTGAGACCACCTAGGAGATAGGTGGGCCTGGCCCTGGTCGGCATTCGCGTTTACTTCGTAATAACACGCTTAACGAGATTGGGTATTTTGATCTGAGTCTGGCCACTGGCCTATACGCACTAACCAACTACGCGGGAACAGTTATGGGTACTCGACGTCGTGGTATCAGCTGAAGCTTCCTAGACGTCAGCGACTGAGCGGCGCGCGCCGAGTTGGACCGCGATGACGCAACCGCCGTGATCGTGTGGGTTGCTAGGTCTGCTCTCGGCCGCCCACGCAACATGCAGGAGCGCACTGGGCGATGGGCCCAGACCCCAGCGTGCATAGGATTAGTCCGGCGTGCTGACCTCTCTGTTGAGCCTAGGTGGGGCTGCGACGTGTTGATTTCGAGGACGGTTTGGTGCTACTCGAGGAATCAAGCGTGTTGGGTTATGTGGTGCACCCCTGCAGGGAAGTTTATCTATTCGAATAGCCGTGTCCCTCGGTAAAAGGACGACCCGGAGTTGTACCTCGACCTTATGACAACTAGAACCGGATACTTAATAAAGCACACCCTTTCAAGTGCCAGATACAACCCGGTGATCGCTCTCTCACAGGGCGACGAGGAGAGGATCGTCGGGTAGGATTATGCTATGCGATGTTACTTGGTGAACTTACCATCTACTCTCTTCTACATGCTGCAAGATGGAGGCTGCCAGAAGCGTAGTCTTCGACAGGATTAGATATCCCCCCTCTTATTCTGGCTTTCTGCAGTTCAGTCCACTTATATGGCCCTTTACACATATACCCATGCATATGTAGTGTAGCTCCTTGCTTGCGAGTACTTTGGATGAGTACTCACGATTGCTTTGCTTCCCCCTTTTCCCCCTTTCTTTTCTTTCTGGTTGTCACAACCAGATGCTGGAGTTCAGGAGCCAGACGCCACCGCCGACGACGACCCCTACTCTGGAGGCGCCTACTACTACGTGCAGGCTGCCGACGACGACCAGGAGTAGTTTAGGAGGATCCCAGGCAGGAGGCCTGCGCCTCTTTCGATATGTCTGTACTCAGATATTGTTGCTTCCGCTGACTCGTCTATGATCGAGCATTTGTATTCGAGCCCTCGAGGCCCCTGGCTTGTATTATGATGCTTGTACGACTTATTTTACTTTTAGAGTTGTGTTGTGATATCTTCCCGTGAGTCCCTAATCTTGATCGTACACGTTTGCGTGTATGATTAGTGTACGATTGAATCGAGGGCGTCACAAGTTGGTATCAGAGCCAGGTGCCTGTAGGAACCCCCCCTTCCACACTCCTTGGCCGAAGTTGAGTCTAGACAAAGAAAACTGTTTTACTAACATGGCTGTGTGTCTTACGGGCCCACGTCGCCATTAGGTGGTATTAGGATCTTTTATTCCTCGTCTATACTCTGGGACTCTGTTCTCTCTTCTATTTGGGTTAAATGGTTTTGCTAAATGTAACTCTAGGTTCTCGTAAATATTTTCTCCCGGAGAGCCCCTCACTGGAGATGATCGCCTACTTCACCAGAAGATTCAGAAGATACCCTTCGATGTTTTCCCGAGACCTTTGTGCTCATCGCTTTTGAAATTCCTTACCACCGATATATCCTTATGTATAATTACATACACTTGCCATTCATACATTCAGTCCAGTTGATCTTGTTATTACAAGATGCCCCGAACAACTTTTCGTTGTTCCGACAATCCTTTGAGCTTACTGCCTTGCGGTTCTTGCCTCATGAATACCCCCTACGGATAATTCCTCGCACTTACCGAGTATCCGTTCCTCCCCCTTTGTTCATATGATTCATAAGATGCATACAAATACTATTCGATCTTTCGAAAATCCTTAACAGCTTATTGCTCTGCAAATACTTGTCTGCTTGCATTATGGATGCTTTCCATACGACTGGCAATATTCATTAGTATCCTTTGACACCGTCATTTTCATCTTATTGATTCAACATGAGTGCGAATGCACGCATTCATCAGTTGATCCTTTTCTAATTAGCTTCCGGCTCAGGCGTCCTTTTGAACATGAGCTGGTTCTCGACCAATCAAATTGTCATCGATTGTGCCCCTAAGCCTACTCGACTTACCCATCCTTAATCAGAGCCCTTGCTCCTGATCTCTTGATTTGGAAATCATAAATTCCCTTGCATTGAACTTTGAGTTAGTCAGTTGTTTCTATAACCTGATGCCTCTGCATACTTCTTCTTCCTCTGATTGAGTACCGTTACTCACATCAGCTCCATTGTGGATCGCCCGATCCATTGTTGGATTATTATCCGACAGTGTCTTTCATATTCAATCACCTTGTGAGTTCTTCCCCTGATACATGATGCCCTTGGTAAATTGTATCCTCTGTTTTGCCAACCATGCTCTACCTTCGAGCATGTGTTAATTACTCTTGAAGTATGTAGTATATGTTCCTAAGATACCCCGATGGGTTGAACCTATGATTTCACTAATTAGTGTGAACCCGAAAGTGTTCACGAGTCATACTCTTCTGGTGTTTTGCCAGATAAATTTCTAGCACTACAGCTTTGTCTAAGCGGGAGGTGAATGAAATGATATGCATTGAAGAAGTGGGAGTCGACCTTGAGCTTTGTGTTCATGCCCATGGAAATGATGTAGACCATCTCGGAAGCTTCTTGCAAAGTGATTTCCATCTGTATAATTCTTTTGGTATCCTTAAATTGAACCTTGCAGTTATGGTTCGACCATACTGTTCTTTCTCCAATATATCTGAAAGAAATTCATTCCAGTGCCTCGTCAAAATTTTGACAAGGTTAAGGTATCTACTGTCATAGGTCAATGACCTAGTTCAACTTCTATCATGTTCTACCTTCGAGTTTACCCCGTGGTATCTCGAGGATATCATGCCTTTGCACGGCATCTTACTAACTTGTTGAAGTAATCACTTTCCTAATCGTAATCACTCTACGGGTTCTAGGTTGCCGTCAACCGAGGACACCGTTTAGTAAATCAAATCCTCTCTAAAATTCAAATACCCCTAGTAATTGTTACTGGGAAATTTAAACTCAGTCATGTCGTCCTAGGCCATCGGCTACACCCTTATCTTGCTATCTTTGATTGTGCCACCTCGACCTTCTTCGGTGCACAAATTCTTCAGAGTGCGAGCACGACTTACGTCGAGCTTTCAACATCATGTTTCTTGTTCTGAAAGGCAACTTTGATTCTGAGCTAGCATCTTACTTGTTGTTCCTATGACTTTCACGTCGTCATTCCCTGCTTGACGCCGTCGCTGTTTGATTGCGTCCTCTTGAAACCTCCCGGCAAATGTGTCGGATCACCTTCAACACTTTGACTTCTTTCGAGATGTCCACTGTGTTCATGTTGAGAAATACCCTCCTTGCCCTTGATGCTTTTTGTTATCATCGACAACACCCTGAACTTCTTTTCATCGCGAGCTTGTCTGTGTTATGGATGCAACTTGCTATCCTGTTTGCATTATATTCTACCTTGAAGTATTACTGTCCTTTATGCCGGGTAGGTTGTGAGGATTGCTTCACCTCTTTGAAAATTCTTGGCATAGTGATACTTCTCACCGTCACCCTTCTTTCTTGGTCCCCGTGTTGATTCTAACCGGGATACCATCTAACAAGCGGTGCTGCTTGGATTCTGTACTTCTAGCAACCCTATTGCTTTGAATGTTAACGATCGACAGTTCGTTCTTAGACTGTTGATTATTGAATCGTCACTCTAACATTGATCTTGCTGCCCAAGGTCGTATTTCGGTCACACCTTTCAACTAATGATTAATGGTGTACGTTTTCCTCGGGCATACAACATTATATCATTTGAATTGTCATATGTCATCTCCTTGTTCACATAATTGTGGAAATCCATCCGTGTGGAATTCTCGATGAATTGTCGCTGAGTCCATCAGCCACCTCCTCATCCTCTCCTTGGTTTAATGATGAACTATTGTTTTGGGAACCCGCTCCTATAGTTCATTACCCGAGAATCTTGCAACGCCATCTCGTCAAATTGTGTTGCACCCCTTCCTTCTCAGGCATCCTGGGTCTGAGGTATCCCGACACTAATCAGATCTGAACCTCGGTCAGATATGATCGCTGGAACATATTTCCAAGGGTCATAACATTGTTCTTTATACAACCCAGTAAGGTGATGTCATGCTTAGCACACCTGTCTGGAGGCCCTATTGTTATAGTTTTCCTTTTTAGCAAGGTTATCCATTCTTCCATGAGGAAATCGTAAGACTTATTCCGCAAATTGTTCCTGATGGATCCTTCCTGCATCCAAAATCTTACCCTTACTTGACGACCATGTCAATGCTATCTCGAAGCATGTCTGTGGTACTCCGATTTTCAATAAGAGCATTTGAAGCACAATACTAAATTTTCCTTATCAATTATCCAAACACCGTTGTATGGGTAATGTCATGAAATTCTTCTCCCCTTACCTAAAGAGTTTTCTACTTTATATCCTGTCATGAATATCATGCTCTGCTTGTCCTTGGGAAGGATATACTCCTATTTACTTGTGTTTAAACACATTTTCCTTTCCATTGTTTTGTTTAATCTGATAGACATAGTTTCCTTTCCATTGTTTTGTTTAACCTTTCTTGTGATCTATATGATCTAAGCAGTAATATTTTCCTGCTTATGCAAACACCTCGGTGTACAACTCTGCCAGTAAGACCCTGTTCCTATTGTTGATGACATTTCGGTAGGCGCCGATGGACGAGAACTTTGCCTATTTGGTCTGCCTCGTTCAACAAGCAGGAAAATGGTTCTCTTCGTCCCTCGCCCTTGGTACCAACATTGTTACCGACATAACTGACAGGTTATTCTCTAACATGCCTTGCTATCATGGTTATGTAACATGATAGCGCCCTTCCTACTTTTAAACCACATGGTGGGCCCATCACCCACAGGTCCACTGGATCGAAACCTGACTCTTCTTTACAACCGAATTCTAATGTATCCTTTGCACCTAGCTTCGTGTGTGATTCACGAGCTAAGTGATATACCATTAATCATCCTGGAATCAAACACCATGTTATTCTCGTTGTTCAAACCCCCATTCCAGCTTCTGTCCAGTCATCGAATGAATGCCTACCAGTTTGAAACTTTGGTACCATCGTATATTGCACTCAGCGAATTCACTGAAATACAACTCGTGGGGTACCTTATGTATTTCCCATTGAGTTCACCATCAGATGCCCAGCTTTGTGGAGATGCGTTCTTCTGGAGTTTTTCCCATTGGTCGCGTTTGTAGGACGATGGAGATCCCGAAGAAAGGATGACGACTTGATCATGATGACCTGGAGCAGAGAAATAAAGACTTCAACGTAATGGATCGACCTCTTCGAGAAGAGCAACCAAGACCGAGAAGACCCGTTAGAATTTCGTAACCAGAATTTTCCCCTTAGTCCCCCTCTTAAATCTCGGGACGAGATTTCTTGTAGTGGAGGAGAATTGTGACGCCCGGGTAATCAAGCTACAGTAACCCTCTGGTAATGATGCCACGTCACTACGATTACTGTTGCTAATCTCGCGTTAATTCGAAACTGATTCAAATTCAAAATTCAAAATCAAGCAAACAATAAAAGTTTTCAAATATTAAAACTAAAATGTTCAATAAATAGTAGATAAATCAGAGGCTATGATAAAATTGTAAACAACATTATTGAAGTTTGATAGTGACTTAAACATCCTCAAACAGTGGCTGAAAACATTGTTTAATAACCTTTTTATTAATACAAAATAAATATGAAATGATATTTACCCCAAATTAGTTTTGGGTGGTGGGTTATATCTGCTGTGATTTGTGGGCCAGCTTCTATTTTACAAAATTCATTTGATGCCCAAACAATTAGCCAAAACAAAAATAAATAAATAAGAAAAGAAAAACAGAACAAAAAGAAAATAAAGAAAAGAGGAAAACCCCCTGGGCGTGGCCCAACTGGGCCAAAGGCCCAGCCAGGCCGGTCCATCCCCGGCCTACATAGACCAACACCCCCACCCACAGCCCAAACCCCCCCACCGAAGAAACAGGAAACACCCCCCCCCCACGGACGCACTTCGATCTGGATCGGGGCCGGAGCATTCGACGCCGCCGCGCCCCTCCGGCGCTCCCTCGCCGCTCTGACCGGCCGGCGACCTCGCCGGCCAACGCCGCCCAGGATCGCCGTCGGCCGCCTCCTCGCACTCCTCGTCGGGTCCACCGTTCCCCATCGCCGAGTAAATCTACGGCCGCCGTCCCGTCCCGCTGCTCGGCCCCCCCCGGCCACCTCGCGCTCGCCAGCAAGCTCCCTGTGAGCATCCTCCTCCGTCTCCCGCTCGCCCCGTTACGATCCACTGCCGTAGGACCCTGCTACCGTCGCGCTCGAGCCCCCGCGAGCTCGTGTCACCGTCCCCTGTCCGAGCGCGACGCGCCTCGCACAAATGCTCGCGCTGCCTCCGCCTCCTGGCAGCCCCCCCCGCGCGCCGTGCCGCGCCGCGCGCTGTGGCTGCTGCGCTCCTCCCTGTCTGCTCTGCTGCTCCGCCGTGCTGCGCCTTGGCCGCACCACCGGCGCCGGCCCTCGCGCCGCTCCGCCGGCCCTGGCCACATCGCCGTCACACGGCTCGCCCCCCCCCCCCCCCCCGTTCGGCCGCCTCAGGCCTCTGCGCCCGCGCGCGCCCACTGCTCTTGGCCCGGACATTGTCCGGCCAGACAGTGCTGGCTGTGGACATGTCCGGTGCCCGTAGTGGTGCAGCCTGGACACTGTCCAGTGAACCAATGCCATTGTTAAAAATATATATATATATATATTAAAAATAAAAAGTTAATAAATTAATTAGGCTTTTTAATTAAAGTTAATTAACTCTGTTAGTTAACCTAGTGGATCATTTAGTTAAATACCTAATCTGTTAACTAGTGTAGTCTATGACATGCGGGTCCGTTAACCTTGTTGACCAGTCAACTCTGTTGACTGTTGACCGTTGACCAGTTTGTTAAAATAATTTCTGAAATACTTTAAAACTTTACTAAATCATAGAAATTAAACCGTAGTCCGGATCGAAAAACTTTGAACATGAAACTTGCTCAGAATTCCGATACGAACCCGAATACGCCCTCCGTATTCCCGTCAGATGCCTCTAGCTATAAGAACATTGAACTTTTAGACCGATTTCAATAAATGAATAGTGCCCAACTTTAATAAAATAAATCCAGATAAATTCCTAAAATAACTAATGCACTCAGATAGGCAGTATACTACCCTAGCACTGCGTTCAGACATGTCATGCATCCCTATTGCATCATTAGCGTGTATTCATTGTTTCGCCCCCCCCCCCCCTCCGGTCCCTCTGCCCGAAAATGCCGGACACCGGGAATACTTTCCCGGATGGGTTCCCTCTTCGCCGGTATCACCTATCCCTGCGTTAGATTCCCCCGGCACTGCATATTGTCATGTCATACTTTGTGTAGCATTGTTTGCTTTGTATTTACTGTTTCCTCCCCCCTCCTTCTCTCTCGATAGACGCTGAGACCGCTGACGACGCTGCCGTGAACGACTACTACGTCGACGACCCTTCTCTCTCGACACAGCTTCCAGGCAAGCCCCCCCCTTGATCACCAGATATCGCCTATTCTCCTCTATACTGCTTGCATTAGAGTAGTGTAGCATGTTACTGCTTTCCGTTAATCCTATTCTGATGCATAGCCTGACATTGTTGCTACATCTGTTGATACCTTACTTGCAATCCTAAATACTTAGTATAGGATGCTAGTTTATCATCATTGGCCCTACATTCTTGTCAGTCTGCCTTGCTATACTATCGGGCCGTGATCACTCGGGAGGTGATCACGGGTATATACTATACATATATACATACTATACATATGGTGACTAAAGTCGGGTCGGCTCGAAGAGTACCCGCGAGTGATTCACGGATTGGGGGCTGAAAGGACCTTTGTCCCAACGGCCCTTTGTGTGGATCTTTGTGGCGGAGCGACAGGGCAGGTTGAGACCACCTAGGAGATAGGTGGGCCTGGCCCTGGTCGGCATTCGCGTTTACTTCGTAATAACACGCTTAACGAGATTGGGTATTTGATCTGAGTCTAGCCACTGGCCTATACGCACTAACCAACTACGCGGGAACAGTTATGGGTACTCGACGTCGTGGTATCAGCTGAAGCTTCCTAGACGTCAGCGACTGAGCGGCGCGCGCCGAGTTGGACTGCGATGACGCAACCGCCGTGATCGTGTGGGTTGCTAGGTCTGCTCTCGGCCGCCCACGCAACGTGCAGGAGCGCACTGGGCGATGGGCCCAGACCCCAGCGTGCATAGGATTAGTCTGGCGTGCTGACCTCTCTGTTGAGCCTAGGTGGGGCTGCGACGTGTTGATTTCGAGGACGGTTTTGGTGCTACTCGAGGAATCAAGCGTGTTGGGTTATGTGGTGCACCCCTGCAGGGAAGTTTATCTATTCGAATAGCCGTGTCCCTCAGTAAAAGGACGACCCGGAGTTGTACCTCGACCTTATGACAACTAGAACCGGATACTTAATAAAACACACCCTTTCAAGTGCCAGATACAACCCGGTGATCGCTCTCTCACAGGGCGACGAGGAGAGGATCGTCGGGTAGGATTATGCTATGCAATGTTACTTGGTGAACTTACCATCTACTCTCTTCTACATGCTGCAAGATGGAGGCTGCCAGAAGCGTAGTCTTCGACAGGATTAGATATCCCCCCTCTTATTCTGGCTTTCTTTAGTTCAGTCCACTGATATGGCCCTTTACACATATACCCATGCATATGTAGTGTAGCTCCTTGCTTGCGAGTACTTTGGATGAGTACTCACGGTTGCTTTGCTTCCCCCTTTTCCCCCTTTCTTTTCTTTCTGGTTGTCACAACCAGATGCTGGATTTCAGGAGCCAGACGCCACCGCCGACGACGACCCCTACTCTGGAGGCGCCTACTACTATGTGCAGGCTGCCGACGACGACCAGGAGTAGTTTAGGAGGATCCCAGGCAGGAGGCCTGCGCCTCTTTCGATATGTATCCCAGTTTGTGCTAGCCATCTTATGGCAACTTGTTTAACTTATGTCTGTACTCAGATATTGTTGCTTCCGCTGACTCGTCTATGATCGAGCATTTGTATTTGAGCCCTCGAGGCCCCTGGCTTGTATTATGATGCTTGTATGACTTATTTTACTTTTAGAGTTGTGTTGTGATATCTTCCCGTGAGTCCCTGATCTTGATCGTACACGTTTGCGTGTATGATTAGTGTACGATTGAATCGGGGGCGTCACAAAGGTGTTACTCCGTTCTTTATGAACTTAATACTCTAGATGCATGCTGAATAGTGGTTGATGTGCGGAGTAATAGTAGTAGATGCAGGCAAGAGTCGGTCTACTTGTCTTGGACATGATGCCTATATACATGATCATTGCCTTGGATATCGTCATAATTATTCGCTTTTCTATCAATTGCCCAACAGTAATTTATTCGAGAGAGAAGCCTCTAGTGAAAACTATGGCCCCCGGGTCTATCTTTATCATATATTAAAATCCAAAAATACCTTTCTGCAATTTATTTACTATTTTTTTATTTACCGTTTTGTTTATCTATCCATCACTAACAGATTTGATCCTTGCAATTAACCACCAACGGATTGACAACCCCTTGTTTGCATTGGGTGCAATTATTTGTTATTTTGTGTGTAGCTACTGTTCACGAGGTGTTGCGTGGTTCTCCTACTGGATTGATAACCTTGGTTCTTAACTAAGGGAAATACTTATCTCTACTGTACTGCATCATCCTCTCCTCTTCAGGGAAATCCCAACGCAGCTCACAAGTAGCAGCTAGCACCCTGCATGCTGGATGTGTTGCTGCCTTTGGGTGCCCTGTAGTATGCAACTGAGTGAATATGTATTCTTGTATTTAAACTTGGCTGGTTAACATAGAAGTCAGTGGAAGACTTTCCCACTGTCAGTTGATCTTCAAAAAAATATCCTGCGGAAGAACGTCTGCTAGAGGCCCTTCTGGGAAATAGTGTCTATGCAACCGGATATTCAGTTCCCTCGGAGGGGAAGCCGACTCATGCCACGGGGATATCTCAGGCACCCCTTTCTCTTATGCAGTGCGGATCTGCAACGAGTGTTGATTCACTCGGTTTTCTCCGAGTGGTAGATGCTCGGGTGATCATCATGCCTTAGGCACAGATCATTTGACTCGGGACGGGCCCAGATAGTCAAGTTAGTTTGTAGCTCTCAACCGACTGGATCGAGAGTCATTAGCCGACTAAAAGAAGGATCGTCAGTGGGCTGAAATGCTGAACTGCCAGCCAACTGGTAGATGAGTTGTCAGCTGGCTGGAAGGTGAGTCCTCATTGCGAATATTCATGAGTTGTTCTAGGATCAGAGAATATAGGTCTAGAGGGGGCTGAATAGACTCCTAACCAACTAAAGGTGCAGTTTTCAGTTCTCATGAAAATTAGGTAGATTTTGGCACTAGTTAAGATATCACCAAGACTTCCTACACATGCATATCTAGGGAAAGAGCAGCAGCAGCATGCAATTGTGCAGAAAGTAAAGGGTCGAGATGGAGGATCAAACGCAATGAAGACACGGTGATTTTTGGCGTGGTTCCGATAGGTGTGCTATCGTACGTCCATGTTGATGGAGACTTCAACCCACGGAGGGTAACAGTTGCGCGAGTCCATGGAGGGCTCCACCCACGAAGGGTCCACGAAGAAGCAACCTTGCCTATTCCATCATGGCTTACATCCATGAAGGACTAGACTCACTCGGGTAAATCTTCACGAAGCAGGCGACCTCCTTGCCCTTACAAACTCCTTGGTTTAACTCCACAATCTCTTGGAGGATCCCAAGTGATACCTAACCAATCTAGGAGAGACCACTCTCCAAAAGGTAATGGATGGTGTTGTTGATGATGAACTCCTTGCTCTTGTGCTTTGGCTTTGGTAGGAGAGGGGATTGAAGGAAAGCAACTTGCGAAAGGCTAGAAATCAAGGTTCAAACAGTTGGATTGGAATATCTTGATCTCAACACATGAGTAGGTGGTTTTCTCCCAGAAAATGAGTAATGGAAGTGGTGGTTCGTTCCGATGGCTCTCTTAGAGAGTAAGTGGGGGTGGAGAGGTATATAGCCTTCACCCAAAGATCCAACCGTTACAAGTCTTTGACCCAACTCGGTGACACCAGAATTAATTCTCGCTGAGACCGACTAGTGCAAAATATTCGAACGTTGGAGGTTTCGGTGAGACCGATCAGAACATCTTGGTGCGACCGAAGTGCAATGGCTAGGGCAAGACCTCGATTCGGTAGTTCCAATCGTTTCATCTCGGTAATTCTGAAATGAAGCAACTTCATTACAGAAACTTGGTCAGACCATCTCGGTGAGACTGAGATCCATGTCGGTTGTATAGAAAAGTTAGGGTTTCGCATGTGGCAATGTATGGGGTCATCTCGGTGGGTCCGGAAGGGAAGGTTTCGGTGGGACTCAGATGGACATTTAGGGTTTTGGACAGATGTGATGTGGAGAAGTGGTTGAGGATTTTTGAAGCAATATCACTAAGCACTTGAGCAATTGAGTCATGATCAAAACCTCATCCCCTTTTAATAGTATTGGCTTTCCTATGAACTCAATGTGATCTTGGATCACTTAACCAAAAATGTAGAGTCTTGGAGCTTTACCAATCCTTGCCCTTAGCATTTTGAGGGGGGTCCACATCCTCATGTCCTTGCCATGCCATTGTTGAACTTACCTGAAATATACTAGATAAAAGTGTTAGTCGAACAATATGTATGTTGACATTAATTTCCAAAACCATGAAGGGAGCAAATGTGCTTTCAATCTCCCCCTTTTTGGTAATTGATGACAACATACATCAAAGCTTCAAATATGGTTATAGCAGACAATGTATGAAAGCTTTGAGAGGACATGCAACATGCATATGCTCCCCCTAGAAGTGTGTAAACATGTAAGTGATAGTAGCTCATGAAATGTGAGTGCGCAAAAAGAAGGAAAGAGTAGTGAGTTACATGTATCTTGGTTATATGCATCAGAGCAACATGATGAAAGAAATACCTTCATGTCCATGATTCTTTCTTGCAAACAATATGTGCAACAAGCAAGAGATCATCATGCACATGAGTGTGATGCATAAACTTACCTTGAGGTTGTTGATCAACTTCTTGAAGAAATAAGCTTGAGAAAAACAAGGTTAGATAACACAAGAAAATTTCACGAAGAGTAAAGACACAAGACCAGCAAGAGTACCAAGATTAGGATGACATGTGTAAGATAAGTATCACTAAGTGAGTATATCTTTAGGTATAATCATGTCCCCAAAAGATCAAACAAAATTTTTCTCCCCTAAACTTGAACTTCCTCTCCGCCTGAATCTTTAGAATGTGATGTTGGGAGTAGGTAGGGTGAGACAAAATCAGAGCAGAAATCAGAGCAACTATAGGCAACTACTATAGCAAAGAAATCAACTGGGAAACATGTTTTTCCCCTCTTAGAAACATGCAAGACTCTCTCCTCTTATAAAATGCATCTTTCTTACTTTAGGATACTTCTTTTGATATAGAAGAGATTTGTAATAAGCTTTGATGTGCATCTCTCTCCCCCTTTGACATAAATTTCCAAGAAGGGTCTAGCTTCAAGGTTATAGGTCAAGTGGGCGTGGTCCTGGAGAGGCATAACTAAGGCATGATGTAATTTTAGATGCCGGCAAAGGGAAAGAATCATTAAGTGGAGCTGGCTAGTGAAAATAGATAATTTGGCAAAAGATTCTTTCAGCAGTGAAGTCGGTGACTCCGAGTTGTTTTAAATAGATAAACTGTATCTGTTTAGTTTATTTTCCGCTGTGTACTAAGAGATTTCAAGTTTCTATAAGAAATTTTAAATCTTCAATTCACCCCCTCTGGTCGATATACTCTCAATCCTACATTTTCAATAATTGTTATCATGGCAAATTTAGTAATTGACCATGGCAAATAGAATTACGGATCATGACAAATTTAGTAGCTGACCATGGCATATTTGGTTTATGGACCACGAAAAATTTAGTAATTAACCATGCCACATTTAGTTATTGACCATGGCAATTTTTTGTAATTGACCATTGCAAAAAGAATTTATATATCATGGCAAATTTATGTTATGGATCACGGGAAATTTAGTAATTGACCACTTCAAAAAAGTTTACTTACAATTGCCATGTCCCATCTACAGTTTTTCTAGGAAACAAAACCCATACAGTTGCCATTTGTTAACAGAACATTTTTCCCTATTATTTGCCATGTGCAAATGATTTTTTTGCAAATTCATATGGTATCATAGTAGCATTTTGCAAGGGCAAAAAGGTTCGTGGCATTTTTTATTAGTTTTAATAATTGACCGGATCATGGCAAATTTAGCAATTAACCATGGCAAATTTAGTTTATGGATCGTGGCAAATTTTAGCAATTGACCATGGCAATTTTTTGTAATTGACCATGGCAACAACAATTTATGCACCATGGCAAATTTAGTTTACGGAATACGAGAAATTTAGTGATTGACTATGTCAATTTTAGTTTGTAGATCATGGCAAATTTAGTTATATGATCATGGCAATTTTTATTCTTCTCATGACACTCTTCTCTATTTTTGAACCATGGCAATTTAGTTTTATGATTTCATAATTTTTGAGCATCATGGGAATTGGTTTGTATGTAGCATGATGATTTTTTCCATCATTTTTTCACTATTTGGCCATCATCGCAAGCTTTCACACTTTTTGCATTTGATGTCGTTTTCTCTAACAATCACGACAAGCATCACATATCCATCATGGAAAATTTACCCCCCTTTTTCCAGCATGGTAAACTTATTAAATTTTTGTTGTTGTTAATGCATGTTTTTAGGACCATGAAAAAATTCTTTCATTTTTGCAACATGGCAAAATTACCTTTTTATGAGACAATAGCAAATTTAGTTTGTGGTCATGTTTATCAGCTAATCCATGGCAAAAAAAATATTTTTTTCTCCTTTCAGCTATTTTTTATTCTAGGATTTCTAGATTTGTCTGGAATTCTATATTGTAAAGACTTTCCATGTTTTTGCAAGGTTTTTCTGTTTTCTTCATTCGTTTTTGTTGATTTTTGGTTTTTTTAGTGCAATAGTAGACAAACTGGGCTGTATCTACCTTTTTTTTGGTTTTGGCTGCCTGGTTGGGCCAGGAGAAATCATTCGTTCTGGAGAGCTCCAAGACCAAACGTTCGGGAGATATTATGGTCCATTTTAATTATAAATGATTTTGTGCAAGCGAGTAAATCACGGTTGAAAATTCTCGCAAACGGTCGAGCAAATGTTTCCCGAAACCCCTGGACGGGAAAGTTGCACCGACGGGAACGGTCAGCCAGCTAGATCGTCCGGCCGGTCGTCCCTTTCCTGGGCGTACGTACGATCGACGACGGTAGCGACAACGATGATATCACTGTCGCCGACGTCCACGACGGTGACAAACGTACACACACGTCATGAAGCAGCTGGCATCAATACCGATCGATTCAACTTAAAAAACAGAAAAAACATAGCGATCTTATTTTTAATTTTTTTTGCGGGTAAGAAAAACATAGCGATCGATTTACGTGTGTGACCAGCAGTGAGCAGGCCTTGTTACGATGATCGACGTACTACCCCCGCGAGCCGGTCTAGCAAATCGTCGGCTGTCTGACCGTTGACCGCGGCGTGGGCCCAGCGTATGCATGCAGCCCCTACGGGGCGCCCTTTCCGAAGGACGTGGCACTTGTGCTGAGTTTCGCGGCCTCCGGCCTCTGAGGATGAGATCATTTGAGCACGTGCCGCCCTCCGTTGTACGAACGGTGGGGCCTTCCGCTACGGCCGCCGGCTGCCGGTGCATGCATTAGCTAGCTCCGGCGCCAGCTCGCTGGTCCTACGAAAGAAAGAATTCACACCACTTGAAGTTGCACTTGCACTGCAAAATACTTTTGTGCAACACGTACTTTGAATTATCATTTTCCCTTCTCCGCACCGTATGGCACAGCTAGTCAGACCATCTACAGTCGGACTTAGCAAATCCGGCCCCTCAAACGCCCGCGAACAATGCCCGGACGCATCCGAGAGCATTGACCGGGCACATCTCAAATTAACCACTTTGCATTCGCCTCTCTCATATTTTATCCCCTAGATTCATACAAAGCATGCAAAAGAAATCCTTCATACTAGCTCTACATACTACCATAGCTACTCTTCATCGTCGGGGATATTCACGACGACGGAGCCGGGCGCCGACTGGACGGGTAGGTAGGAGGGCTCCGGCTCATCCTCCTCCTGGTCGACCTCATCCATGTAGGCGAGCATCTCCGCCTCGTCCGCGGCCTCTTGCGCCTCCATCTCGTGCCGGTGACGGCGTCTTGCCTCGGCAGCTGACTCCGATCAGAGGGAATCGAGGATGGCCTGCTGCTCCGCTTGCAGATCCCCGTCGCGAGCGTCCCCCACATCCTCCTTCCCCGGCTCATCCCCCTCCTCCTCCTCCACCTCCTTCTCCTCCTGGTCCTCGTCCTCCTCCACCTCTTCATCCTCCTCCTCCTCCACCTCCTTCTCCTGCTCCTCCTCCACCTCCTTCTTCGGATCCACTGCATCCGGAGGTAGCCCCGTGGCGATCCAGGCTTCGTGCCTAGCCCGGATCTGCTCAAGGAGCTCGAGCTAGCGCTCCGGCATCAGAAAGGGCTCGCTCCTCACCCGGCGGGGGAGGGGGCATGGCACTAGGCGGACGGGTGTAGTAGAAAGTGGCGGCGGCGGCGGCGGACAGGAGGAGGAGATGTGGATGGATGGTAGGGTTTTCGGTGCCGCTGATCGACTTTTAAATAACCGGGCAATGCACTACGCGGCCCGCCTTAGCTACGCCACGCAGCGCCACCGGTCCGACGATGGAGACGAGCTTCAGACCGCCGGGTTTGAGGACGTTTCCAGCTGGGACCCCTTCGTCAGTCCGACGTGACGGGCGTGCCCGGACGCCCCCATATCCGCTTCATATTTGGGCTGGATATGAGGGTGCCGGTCAGTCTGGGCATTTGAGGGCCGTTTGAGAGGTCCGTCTGGATCAAAAAAATGTGACCAGACAGCCCGCCCCGGCGTTTGAGACGAGTTTAAGAGGTCCGGCTGTAGATGCTCTCAGGTACTATGAAGCCGGATCGTGGACTTCGCCGGCTGCAGCCCGTGCGCTACGAATTACTGGAATAATCGTATTTTTTTAATTTTTGAAAGAAAAGACGATGCAAGCATCAAAAACTGCTACATCTACAGGTAGATTGCTGCGCCAGCCAAACCCAAAGCAAGCTTTGTTCGTTCCACATTTGTTGATCGTGACAAGTTAGTGCAACCCATGTTCTTTTTCTTTTTGGAACAAATATTAATTACACCCATTGTGCCATCTTTTCTCTGTACAGTGTAGCAATATGTGGTCATTCAGCGGTTGTTGTTAGGGTACGCTGATTTTATAGGGCCTTAACACAATGACTTCTCGATTGTGTACTACAATCAATTTTGTTCTGCTCCGGCGAGGAAGGGTGATGACGGTGGCGTGCCTTCGCCTCGATTCAGTGCTCGTAGCCGTCGCTACATGGTCTACGGATCTAGATGTAATTTTTATTATTTTTTGTGTTGATTGTACTGCCAAAAAATGAAAAATAAAAAAAGCGTAGCATTCACTTACAGTTAAGGATATATGCTTCATTTCTTCCACATGTGCTGGATAAATTTAGTGGAATGCGCAACTGATTAAACGCACAACCAGCGCAGGCTCCATCCGGGACTAGCTAGTGTGTAGAGCATAGGCCATGCCGTGGAAATGTCAAATGCGTTGAGAGTTGAGACGCAACTTGTCATAGCAAACTATACTTGGCAGAATAATAAAATATGCAAGGATAAGAGATGCATACATGTTGCCAGTTTTGGCACCAAAACCAATCATCAATTGTGCAGTTCTTAGATATGCATCAAACATACAACACTGTCATCATCTCTCCTTTCGGCCATTGAGCCACCCAAGGGAAAACAACCCTTCATGGGTGGAAAAAGGCACAAAAGGTAAAACAAGATCCAACGAAGAAACTCAAGTGCCTTGCACTTTTTAAAGTTAGCGCTTAAAATATTAGTAATTAATTAGCTAGTTAAGTTTGCCGCCATCCTTATATACTCCGATGTATATGATCTATTAGTTGTATGATACACATGTATAAGTATAAAAATCGCTCCTCAATAACTGGAAAACTCATTGCATCTTCCATATGTCCTCGAGGCTCCAGAGATTGTCAGCCGAAACGCCCACGTCGGAGAAGCCCTGCACCCATCCGCTAAGCTCGTGGTCGACGTGGAAAAGACCACCGTCATCAGGCTGGATCTGCATATGCATGGCCCAGAACTCTTGGTCCGCGTCCTGCATCCAGTCCCCGCCGCTCGTTGTCTTCTCGCCGCTGCCATGGACATGCAGGTTCTTCTCCTCGCCGCAGAGCTCCGACGTGAACGAACCCGATGATGCCGACCTGCTGGTGGTGACCGCGCTGGCGGGAGAGTTGTTGTCGGGATATGTGGTGGCGGCGGCGGCGGTGGTAGCCATCGACGTGACTCCTGACGCGCACGAGGTGTCGCCGATTGTGGGGTCGCCGCCGGTGGTGGTGGCGGCGGCGGCGTGGATGCGCTCGACGAGGCGGGGCATCCAGAGGTACCTCATGGCATCCTTGAAGGCGGCGCTGCCGACGTCGCAGTTGAGCTGCTTCGCGTGCTTCTGCACCCTGGTCCTCCAGTAGTTCTTGATCTCGTTGTCCGTCCGACCCGGGAGGTGCTGCGCGATCTTCGACCACCTGCAGCCATTAATCCCAAAAGTAATTAACTACCCATGGAGATTACTACAGAAGACGACGACGATGAGGTCGACAAGGAAGAAGGCGTGCGAATCCCAAACGAGTACAAGCGCCGTCAGTGCCATGCACCCATCATTCGGTGACGCGGCCCAGCCGGGGGGTGGGTGAAAGAGCCGGGCAGGGATGCGCGTCCACGTCCAGGTACGTCAGGGAGTTGATCAAGATAGTGGGCGTGACATGGACGTGTTCACACGAGTCTAATCGAACTCCAATCACCGGCCCAATCGGCCCCTCAAACTTTCCAGCTCATCGCTCGGCTAGCATGCACAGTACGTTCACGCGTGTCGCCACACGATTTGCAGCGCGATGGTGCGAAGATTAACGGAAGGTGATTAAGGGGAAGGGCTAATTAATTACCGGTTGCCCCAGCGAGAGTGGAGGTCGAGGATGAGGAGCTGCTCGTCGGCGGTGAAGTTGCCGCGCTTCACGTCGGGGCGGAGGTAGTTCAGCCACCGCAGCCGGCAGCTCTTCCCCGTGCGCCTCAGGCCGGCGGCCCGCGCCAGCGCGTTCCAGCGGCCCTCACCGTGGTCCGCGATGTAGTTGATCAGCGTAAGGTCCTCGTCCACCGTCCACGGCCCCCGCCGGAGCTCCGCCTCCTCCTCCGGCTCCGCCGCCATGCTGTTGCTGCTACGACTCTGCAGCACCACATCCATGGACGGCGTAGCTACTGGAGGATCCAAGACAGATGTAGAGAGAGAGAGAGAGAAGCGCGGATGAGCTAGGTGGGATTCGGGGGGAGAGAGAGAGACTGGGACGCCATTTATAGGGTTTTG
This sequence comes from Thinopyrum elongatum, assembly GCA_011799875.1. Lineage (NCBI taxonomy): Eukaryota > Viridiplantae > Streptophyta > Magnoliopsida > Poales > Poaceae > Thinopyrum > Thinopyrum elongatum. The sequence goes on along the minus strand of CM022300.1, from coordinate 151,411,600 downwards.
AGAAGGCAAAAGGGAAAGTGGAGAAGAGAATGTAAAAAAGGAGAAGACCGGGAGACGGATCACTGGCTCAGGCTCACACACACTCACCTACACTGCAGGATCTTCTGTAGTAACACTCGCCATACGGCAGTTACGTACCACTCGTACGTTGCAGTCTTCTACAGCTCTGCCACGAACCTGCCTTTTATCTGGGCAAAATATTTTGTGCTTTGCATCAACATGACATGATTTTCGACCAAGAAATATCGTAAATAACGCATAGTACTTTATTCGGGAAGAATGCTACGATGCACTGCTCAAACTTTTTCGGAAAGTGTATGCACAATTCGATATTTATTGCAAATTTAATTTGTTGTTCATTGCAAAGTTAGTATGTCTTATATTTGTTTTACCTGGAATACATGGTTACTACTTAAGGATTATTATAAATATGATGTTATTATAACTTTCTATATTCCAAAAGATGGATTTGTAGTTTGCTAAATTAATAAACCACACGTAGTGTGAGTCATTTATGCACGGTGTATATCGTGCATAGATCCACCATCTGTTGTCACACGCGTTGTTCTTTTATCGTTATTTGTCTTGTTTCAGGCTATCACATAATGTTTATTTTTTTGTTCTTGTTTCATAGTGCACTACTACCTCCGTTTGAAAATACTTGACATGGTTTTAGTTCAAATTGGGGTTTAGTATATTAGTGTGTAACATTAAGAAATTATGTATCACTAAATGTTATCAAATCCAATTAGTTTTCAAAGTGCATACTAATGTTTCGTCGTGTATCATCAAAAATAGGTGCATAAATCTCCAACATATTTAACGGTAGATCAAAGCATGTATAAACGGCGCATGGTAGATAAGCATTTCTCACCGGATAGGTATATTATAAATAGCAAACAATATTCAAATCCTAGGTTTAACGTTTTGGGGTCTTATAAAGGCGGGATATTCTTTCAGTGCAAAACGATGTTTTCGTCGATAGCGAGCCATCTCTGGTGACTTCATCAATTTCAAAACCTGACAGTTTAGCCTTTCAAAAATGTTCATAGGGATAGGATGTGCATGTGTGCTTTTTATAGTGATGAGTGCGTGTACATATTTATGAGCGGCCACGTCTATATTATGTTTTCAGGACAAAAACAATGAACAAAGTACAACCTCTGTTGTCCATACGGACACTTGTTTTACGTGCACACGTTTCTTTGCGTATTGAGGGCAACACGCACGCATGTTCTGCACGAGCTGCCTCAAGATTAGCATCATAAGTACTCTTTGCTGTTTTCGCAAAAAAAAAAAAAAATGCAGAAGGATTAGTTCCTTCGGCACGGATGCATGTGACCTGTGTACAAGCTATTTTCGAACACAATTCATGTCAGCAACCTGTACAACCCAAATATCAGGTCGGCACTATCAATTGCCAAAAAAAAAGGTGGCACTATCAACTCTGCCCATGTGAGCCATCAAAGTATCATTAATATTTCCCGGGAAAAAAGTAGCATTAATATTTTCCGCAAAAAAGACCATCAATAGTATGTCATATTTAATTTTTCATCGCAAAAAAGTCATATCTAATTTTCCCAATTAAGACTAAATTCCATTAATTAAAATTGTGCTTGCTTCTTTCTTTCCAAAAAGTATGTCGGTCGTCCATGATGACCAATGGACGGATGTGCAAGTCGACAATAGCCTAAATCTTTTCAAAACAACCGTGTTAGATATTTGTTCTAGAGTATCTCTATATTTTTCTCCACCCCAAGAAAAGTGATGAGGGCTTTCTGCCTTCAATCAGCACCCTCACTGGTCTACCTTATCTCCGATGGCCTTGGGCAATGAGGCGCATTGGACCCTGGCCCTTATCGATGGGAGGGCTCCTTCCTTGTTTTTAGATTTTTGGGTCGTTTAGGGTTTGTGTCCTGCTCAAAAAGGCCAGGCGGCGTCGGCTCTATGAAGATGGAATAAAGTCCTCCCCGCTTATTCCTCATCCCGGCGGTGTGTATAGCGTCGTTGGAGGGCATGGGAGGTGTGTCCCCGACGCACCTCGTGGATTCAGTCAGTGTTGGTCTTAGATGGATCTCCGTGGATCGAGTCTTCATTCGTCTGTGTTCGTGTGTCTACAGATTTTTTTTTTTTGAAACGAAGGCAAAAGATTTGCATCATCGATTAATTAAGCAGAAGAGAATTGCCCAGTTAATTAACGGATAACCGGACGAAAACCGTCACAAACCGCTGAGCGGCACACACATAATACCCCACACACAACTCAACATAGAGGGCCTCGCCAAGGTCGCACATCGGTGTCATCGTCATCACTTCTCCCCAACAGGCATCATCGCCCTCCCTAAACTCCGAGCAAGCGACTCCGACTTCATCGAAGACGAACATCGACCCAATTCTCACCGTAGAGGCGGTGAGGAAACACGAGAAGACGCATGCCAGAAACTCAGCCACTCCACGCCAAGAGCAGCGCACCTCCGACTCTGAAGGAGAGCTCCGAAGTAGAAACTCTGCAAGGTTGGCGCCGTTGAAGATCGCCAAACAGACCACCTGTTGCATGTCATCGTTGCCATCGGGGCCCCGCCACCGCAGCTTCGACTTCACCGCAACAAAACAATCTGAGGTAATTCCATGGACACGCCGGAGAAGAGCCGACTACCTCAACCATTGCCACGCCTCCGACATCGCTCACCCCATCATCGTTGCCACAGAAGCCCCGACGCCAACACCGTCACCATCCACATCAAACCACACCGGCGTTGGCAAGACCAACACCCTGACTGTGGACATCACCGCTGCTGCCACGACAACCCCTCATCTTCTCATCGTCGAGATGCGCCATACTCACGCCACCATCCACATGTCCCGCTGGCTGGGAAAAGCTCCAAAAATGATGCCCTCAAGAGGGGAACGACCTCGAAACACCGCTATCATATGACCCATTGGGTCTGGGTTCCCCCCAGAGTTGTCTCAAGCAGGGAGAAGCAAAGCAGCCCAACGACACCTTCAAGAAGGTCACATCGCCCACAGACGTTGTCGTCACTGGCCCAGCCATGGCTGGAGACGAGGTTTCCCCTGACTTCACTCTGAACATCCCCATCCGAAAGAAGTCCATCCAGCTAGTCCACCTGCCTGCCGCAGCTTCTCTAGATCCAAGGCGCAACACATAGCCTCCACTCGGTAGCTGCAACCATCGTAAGGTGGAGCTCAACCCCGGTGATACGTCCATTTTGCATCATGTTTTCCTACTGTTATTTATAGTGTTTTTATGCATTATAACACTTTGTGGAGCAATTCTAATGCCTTTTCTCTCATAATATGCAAGGTTTACAGAAAGAAGGAGAATGCCGGCAACTGGAATTCTGGACTTGAAAAAGCTATGTCAGAGATACCTATTCTGCACATCTCCAAATGAGCTAAAATTTTAAGGAGAATTATTTTGTAATATATAATAAATATTGGAGAAAAAACCACCAGAGGGGGGCACCCAGGCGCCCACAAGGCACCAGGGCGCGCCACCCCCTCCAGGCGCGCCCTGGTGGGTAGTGGGGGGCCAAGCCCACCTCCGGTGCCCATCTTCTGGTATATAAGGTGTTTTGACATAGAAAAAATAAGGAGAGGACTTTCTGGACGGAGCGCTGTTGTCTTGAGGCGAAACTTGGGCAGGAGCACTTTTGCCCTTCGGCGGAGCGATTCCGCCGGGGGAACTTCCCTCCTGGAGGGGGAAATCGAAGCCATTGTCATCACCAACAATCCTCTCATCTTTGGGAGGCCAATCTTCATCAACATCTTCAACAGCACCATCTCATCTCAAACCCTAGTTCATCTTTTGTGTTCAATCTTTGTATCAAAATCTCAGATTGGTACCTGTGGGTGACTAGTAGTGTTGATTACATCTTGTAGTTGATGCTCGCCGGTTTATTTGGTGGAAGATTAAATGTTCAGATCCATTATGATATTTATTACTCCTTTGATCTTGAGCATGAATATGTTGTGTGAGTAATTACTTTTGTTCTTGAGGACACGGGAGAAGTCATGTTGCAAGTAATCATGTGAACTTGATATCCGTTCGATATTTTGATGGTATGTATGTTGTGATTCCCTTAGTGGTATTATGTGAACGTCGACTACATGACACTTCATCATCTTTGGGCCTAAGGCAATGCATTATGGAGTAGTTATTCAATGATGGGTTGCTAGAGTGACAGAAGTTTAAACCCTAGTTTATGCGCTATTCCGTAAGGGGCTGATTTGGATCCATATGTTTAATGCTATGGTTAGATTTTATTTTAATTCTTCTTTCGTAGTTGCGGATGCTTGCGAGGGGGGTTAATCATAAGTGGGAGGCTTGTTCAAGTAAGAACAGCACCCAAGCACTGGTCCACCCACATATCATATTATCAAAGTAGCGAACGCGAATCAAACCAACATGATGAAAGTAACTAGATGACATTCCCATGTGACCTCAAGAACGTTTTACTTATTATAAGAGACCATTCTGGCCTGTCCTTTGCCACAAAAGGATTGGGCTACCTTGCTGCACTTTTTTTATCGTTACTATTACTTGCTCGTTACAAATTATCTTGCTATCAAACTACCTATTACCGATAATTTCAGTGCTTGCAGAAAATACCTTGCTGAAAACCGCTTATCATTTTCTTCTGCTCCTCGTTGGGTTCGACACTCTTACTTATTGAAAGGATTACGATTGATCCCCTATACTTGTGGGTCATCAAGACTCTTTTCTGGCGCCGTTGCCGGGGAGTGAAGCGCTCTTGGTAAGTGGAAATCGGTAAGGAAAAATTTATATTACGTGCTAAAATTTACTGTCACTTTTTACTATGGAAAACAATCCTTTGCGGGGTTTGTTCGGGGTATCTTCACATCGACTGAAAGCACAAAGAGTTGCCCCTCAACCTACTACACCTACTGAAAATATTGGTTATGAAATTTCTTTGGGTATGATAGAGAAACTACTAGCTAATCCTTATGCAGGAGATGGAACACTACATCATGATATGCACCTAATTATGTGGATGAAGTTTGTGGATTATTTAAGCTTGCAGGTTTACCCGGAGATGAAGTAAACAAGAAGGTTTTCCTTTATCTTTGAAGAGAAAAGCATTGACATGGTATATGCAATGTGATGATATTGGAGCTTGGAATTGGGTCGATTGAAATTGGAATTCCACCAACGAATTTATCCCATGCATCTAGTTCATCGTGATCGGAATTATATATATAATTTTTGGCCTCGTGAAGGAGAAAGTATCGCTCTAGCTTGGGGAGGCTTAAGTCAATGTTATATTCATGCCCCAATCATGAGCTTTCAAGGGAAATTATTATTCAGAATTTTTATGCTCGGCTTTCTCATGATGATCAATCCATGCTCGATACTTCTTGTACTGGTTCTTTTATGAAGAAGACTATTGAATTCAGGTGGGATCTTTTGGAAAGAATTAAACGCAACTCTGAAGATTGGGAGCTCGATGAAGGTAAAGAGTCAGGTATAAAGCTTGAGTTTGATTGTGTTAAATCTTTTATGAATACCAATGCTTTTCACAAGTTTAGCACTAAATATGGACTTGACTCTGAGATAGTAGCCTCTTTTTGTGAATTGTTTGCTACTCATGTTGATCTCCCTAAGGAGGAGTGTTTTAAATATCATCCCCCTATTGAAGAAGAAATTAAAGAACCGGTCATAGTTAAAGATGAAACTATCATTTACAATGTTGATCCAGTTGTGCCTACTGCTTATATTGAAAAACAACCTTTCCCTATTAGGATAAAGGAACATGCTAAAGTCTCAACTGTGGTTAACAAAAGTAATATTAGAGCACTTAGACCCTCTGAACAAATTAAAGTAGAACCTAGTATTGCTATGGTTAAAGATCTGTTGGTTAACAATATTGATGGACTTGTTATTTATTTTTGTGATGAAGCTGCTAGAATTGCCAAACGAGATACTAAAGATAAAAATAGACCAGTTGTTGGCATGCCTGTCGTCTCAGTTAAAATAGGAGATCATTGTTATCATGGTTTATGTGATATGGGTGCTAGTGTCAGTGCTATTCCTTTTACTCTTTATCAAGAAATTATGAATGATATAGCACCAGCTGAAATAGAAGACATAGATGTTACTATTAAACTTGCAAATAGAGACACCATCACACCACTTGGGATTGTTAGAGATGTTAAAGTCTTGTGTGGAAAGATAAAATACCCTACTAATTTTCTAGTTCTTGGTTCCCCACAAGATGACTTTTGTCCCATTATTTTTGATAGACCTTTCTTGAACACCGTTAATGCTAAGATAGATTGCAAGAAAGAAACCACCAATGTTAATTTTGGTGTTGTGTCTCATGAGTTTAATTTCTCCAAGTTTCGTAGGCAACCTAGTAATAAAGAATTGCCTAGTAAGGATGTGTAACACCCGGATAATTAAGCTACAGTGAACCTCCGCTAATGATGCCACGTCACCTCGGTTACTGTTGATAAGCTCGCGTTGATTCGAAACCGACTCAAATTCAAATTCAAAATAAAGGCAAACAATAAAAGTTTTCAACCTTTAAAACTAAAATGTTCAAAATGGGACAAATAAATCCTAAGTAATAATGTTGGAGAAATCACATTTTTGTAAAAGGTTTAATTGCACTTAAATAATTAAAACAGTATGTAAAACAATTAAATAAATGCCTTTTCTATTTTATAAAATATTAAACTATCTTATTTAGTTGCCCAAAACTAATGGGGCAGTAGCATAATTATTAGTGCTAAATTGGGACTTGCTTTTATGTTTTATAAACGCCCTGGCCAAGTCGCCCGCACCCCCTTCTCGCGGTGCTCGCCGCGCCCTGCTTGCCGAGCCCACACCCGCAGCCTCCCTGTCCCACTGATGCTGCGCCTAGCTCCCACTCCACCGCTCGCCCGCAGCCCCGCACCGGTCACCCCCGGTTGGCCAAGCCCTTGCACCGCACCCGCGCCAGTCACCCCACTGCAGAGCTCGCCGCAAACTGCCACTGCTACCGCGGCGCCCCGCCGCGCCCTTGTGCACTCTGCCATGGCCGCTGATGACCCACAAGTATAGGGGATCTTTCGTAGTCCTTTCGATAAGTAAGAGTGTTGAACCCAACGAGGAGCAGAAGGAAATGACAAGCGGTTTTCAGCAAGGTATTCTCTGCAAGCACTGGAATTATCGGTAACAGATAGTTGTGTGATAAGATAATTCGTAACGGGTAATAAGTAACAAAAGTAAACAAGGTGCAGCAAGGTGGCCCAATCCTTTTTGTAGCAAAGGACAAGCCTGGACGAACTCTTATATAAAGCAAAGCGCTCCCGAGGACACATGGGAATTGTTGTCAAGTTAGTTTTCATCATGCTCATATGATTCACGTTCATTACTTTGATAATTTGATATGTGGGTGGACCGGTGCTTGGGTGCTGCCCTTCCTTGGACAAGCCTCCCACTTATGATTAACCCCTCTCGCAAGCATCCGCAACTACGAAACAAGAATTAAGATAAATCTAACCATAGCATGAAACATATGGTCCAAATCAGCCCCTTACGAAGCAACGCATAAACTAGGGTTTAAGCTTCTGTCACTCTAGCAACCCATCATCTACTTATTACTTCCCAATGCCTTCCCGTAGGCCCAAATCATGGTGAAGTGTCATGTAGTCGATGTTCACATAACACCACTAGAGGAAAGACAACATACATCTCATCAAAATATCGAACGAATACCAAATTCACATGATTACTTATAACAAGACTTCTCCCATGTCCTCAGGAACAAACGTAACTACTCACAAAGCATATTCATGTTCATAATCAGAGGAGTATTAATTATCATTAAGGATCTGAACAAATGATCTTCCACCGAATAAACTAACTAGCATCAACTACAAGGAGTAATCAACACTACTAGCAACCCACAGGTACCAATCTGAGGTTTTGAGATAGAGATCGGATACAAGAGATGAACTAGGGTTTGAGAGGAGATGGTGCTGGTGAAGATGTTGATGGAGATTGACCCCTCTCGATGAGAGGATCGATGGTGATGACGATGGCGATGATTTCCCCCTCCCGGAGGGATGTTTCCCCGGCAGAACAGCTCCGTTGGAGCCCTAGATTGGTTCTGCTCATGTTCCGCCTCAAGACGGCGGCGCTTCGTCCCGAAAGCTTCTTTCTGATTTTTTCTAGGTTAAAACACACCATATAGCAGAAGATGGGCGTCGGGGGCCTGCCAGGTGGCCCACAAGGGCGGGGGGGCGTGCCCTCCACCCTTGTGGCTGGCTGGTGGCCCCCCTCTGGTGCTTTCTTCGTCCAATATTTTTTATTAAGGGACTTTTACATTTGAACCCTTAACTCGAACCCACTACTCAGATTTACCCCTAATTTCAAAGTGTACTCAAATTTGCCCCTCTGTCGTTATGTGGTATTATAGAAATACCCATAAACGATGTTTTTGTCTGGTCTTCTCTACTTTATGAGTTTCGCAATGTCCCTCTGTAGCTACTGGTGCTTTTTGTTCTTTTGTAGCATTCCCGAGCATCTCCATTGATGACAGGTCCTGTTTTTGGGTGTTTATGTTTTCAGGGAAAATAAATATTTTTCAGGGATGCTACAAAAGAACAGAAAGCACCAGCATCTATAGAGAGACGTTGCGAAGCTTATAAAGTAGAGAAGACCTCACAAAAACATCGTTTAGGGGTATTTCTATAATACCACTTAACCACAGAGGGGCAAATTTGAGCACACTTTGAAATTAGGGGTAAATTTGAGTAGTGGGTTCGAGTTAAGGGTTGAAATGTAAATGTCCCTTTTATTAATTCTAAAACGACTCTCCGTGAAGTTTCGGGACTTTTGGAGTTGTGCAGAATAGGTCTCTAATATTTGCTCCTTTTCCAGCCCAGAATTCCAGCTGCCAGCATTCTCCCTCTTCATGTAAACCTTGTAAAATAAGAGAGAAAAGGCATAAGTATTGTGCCATAATGTGTAATAACAGCCCATAATGCAATGAATATTGATATAAAAGCATGATGCAAAATGGACATATCAACTCCCCCAAGCTTAGACCTCGCTTGTCCTCAAGCGAAAGCTAATATCAAAAAATATGTCCACATGTTTAGAGATAGAGGTGTCGATAAAATAAAATACGGACATGAGGGCATCATGATCATCTTTAGAACAGCAACATATATTGTCATATAATTTCTTATGCCAAAGTAACAATTCATTCACAAGATAAAGTATGAATTAGAAACTTCATTGAAAATGAACAAACCATGATCTCAGTCATTAAAGCAATTGCAATTTATCATAACATCGGAAAGAGTCAATATAAGAGCTTTTCAGCAAGTCCACATACTCAACTATCATTTAGTCTTTCACAATTGCTAACACTCACGTGATACTTATGGGTTCAAAGCTTCCATCGGACACAGAGAAAGATAGGGGCTTATAGTTTTGCCTCCCAACCTTTTACCTCAAGGGTAATGTCAACAATAATACTTTATGATAACCTACATCCGAGGGGATATATATATATATATATATATATATATATATACATATATATACGGATCTCTCCAATACATAGTGCTTGCCAAAGGAAAAAGTGTAAAAAGGAAAGGTGAAGATCACCATGACTCTTGTATAAGGGTAGAAGATAAAAGTAAAAGATAGGCCCTTCGCAGAGGGAAGCAGAGGTTGTCATGCGCTTTTATGGTTGGATGCACAAAATCTTAGTGTAAAAGAACGTCACTTTATATTGCCGCTTGTGATAAGGACCTTTATTATGCAGTCCGTCGCTTTTATTTCTTCCATATCACAAGTTCGTATAAAGCTTATTTTCTTCACACTAATAGATCATACATATTTAGAGAGCAATTTTTATTGCTTGCACCGATGACAACTTACTTGAAGGATCTTACTCAATCCATAGGTAGGTATGATGGACTCTCATGGCAAAACTGGGTTTAGGGATGTTTGGAAGCACGAGTAGTATCTCTACTTGGTGCAAAGAATTTGGCTAGCATGAGAGGGAAAGGCAAGCTCAACATGTTGGAGGATCCATGACAATATAACTTCTATTCGGATATAAGAAAACATAACCCATTATGTTGTCTTCCTTGTCCAACATCAACTTCTTAGCATGTCATATTTTAATGAGTGCTCACAATTACAAAAGATGTCCAAGATAGTATATTTATATGTGAAGCCTCTCTTTCTTTATTACTTCCTATTAATTGCAACAATGACCAAAACTATGTTTGTCAACTCCCAACAAATTTTATTCATCATACTCTTTATATGTGAAGTCATTACTCTCCATAAGATCAATATATGATCTTTTTATTTCTTTTCTTTTATTCCGTCAAGATCATGGCAGCAAGCAAAGCCCTCACTCAAAACTACTCTTTATTATATATAGCTCTCGGACTTGATTACAAAGAGGGAACATAAAGCAAAACTCAAAGCTAGATCATACTAAAACTTTATTCTACTAGATCAAGATATAACCAAAAGGATCGAACTAAGAAAAACAATAAAAGTAAAGGTGTGATGGTGATACGATACCTGGGCACCTCCCCCAAGCTTGGCAGTTGCCAAGGGGAGTGCCCATACCCATGTATTTATGTCTCTTTCTTCGGAGATGGTGATGTGATATTCTTGGCGATGATGCCCTTTAGGATGCGATTCTCTTCCTTGAGCTTATTAATTTGCTGCTTAAGTTCCATTACTTCCTTGCAAAGTCTCCCCGTGATGGCTAGAGCTCCATTCACCCATGGATGTTTTATAGCTGCGGGAGAAAAGGCAACACTCTTTTTCATATTTTCATAAGAGAGAAATCTAGCATTGGGAGGAATGACCGAATTTGGTATTGCTGAGCTCTGAAGTTCCTCCAGCATGAATCCGGTTTGAAGACGAGAGGTGACTTCTTGATCCTCCTCCATGGCATCCACCCTTTTCAAGTCAGCCTCCATCTCTTCCTCCGTTGATTGCCCGAAGTGGTTAGCTTCGCTATATGCTCTTGGGCCCGGTGTCGGGTGAGATACACGACTCTCCCCGACCGACTCTTGAAAGACATCTTGCTCTAAATCTGCTGCAGAAACAACTCAAAACAAAAAATAGGAGATTTTGTCGTGGTACGGTGGTCAAAACATTTGGGAGATTATATAATGATTTTTTACCGACCAAAAGAAGTATTGTTCAAGAAAACGGAGTCCGGAGGGCACACGAGGTGGCCACAAGGTTGGGGGTCACGCCCAGGTGGGTAGGGCGCCGCCCTCCACCCTTGTGGTCGCCTCGTGTCTCTTTCGGACTACTTTTAATTTTTCTAATTTTTAAAATATTCCAAAACGGAGAAAAATTATCATTGGAAATGTTTTGGAGTCGGTTTACTTACCGTACCACATACCTATTCCTTTTCGAAGTCTGAAACATTCTGGAAAGTGTTCCTTATGTACTCCTCCGGTGTTACAGTGTCAATAATATTGGTCTCAACATTTATGGGAGTACCTGAGATATAATGTTTGATTCTTTGACCGTTTACCACCTTCGGATTTGTGCCTTCAGCGTTGTTGATTTTGATGGCACCGGAACGATAGACCTCCTCGATAATGTAACGACCTTCCCATTTAGAGAGAAGCTTTCCTGCAAAAAATCTTAAACGAGAGTTGTATAGCAAAACATGATCACCTATATTAAACTCATGCTTGTGTATCCTTTTGTCATGCCATCTTTTAACTTTTTCTTTAAACAACTTGGCATTGTCATAGGCTTGGGTTCTCCATTCATCAAGCGAGCTTATGTCAAATAACCTCTTCTCACCTGCAAGTTTGAAATCATAATTGAGCTCTTTAATAGCCAATATGCCTTATGTTCTAGTTCAAGAGGTAAGTGACAAGCCTTTCCATAAACCATTTTATATGGAGACATACCCATAGGATTTTTATAAGCAGTTCTATAAGCCCATAATGCATCATCAAGTTTCTTAGACCAATTCTTTCTAGATCTATTAACAGTCTTTTGCAAAATCAAATTAATCTCTCTATTGCTCAATTCTACTTGACCACTAGACTGAGGATGATACGGAGATGCAATTCTATGGTTAACTTCATACTTAGCAAGCATTTTATGGAAAGCACCATGAATAAAGTGTGAACCACCATCAGTCATTAAATATCTAGGGACTCCAAACCTCGGAAAAATAACTTCTTTAAGCATCTTAATAGAGGTGTTATGATCAGCACTACTAGTTGGAATAGTTTCTACCCACTTAGTAACGTAATCAACAACAACTAAAATGTGTGTATACCCATTAGAGGAAGGAAAAGGTCCCATATAATCAAAGCCCCAAACATCAAATGGTTCAATAACAAGTGAATAATTCATAGGCATTTCCTGACGTCTACTAATATTGCCAATTCTTTGACATTCATCACAAGACAAGACAAACTTACGAGCGTCCTTGAAGAGAGTAGGCCAACAAAAACCAGATTGCAATACCTTATGTGCAGTTCTATCTCCAGCGTGGTGTCCTCCGTAAGACTCGGAGTGGCACTTGCGTATGATCTGTTCCTGTTCATGCTCAGGTACACAACATCTAATAACACCATCTACTAATTCTTTATAAAGGTGTGGGTCATCCCAAAAGTAATGTCTTAAATCATAGAAAAACTTTTTCTTTTGCTGGTAGGTGAAACTAGGTGGTATAAATTTGGCAACAATGTAATTAGTATAATCAACATACCATGGAGTATTATAAGAAGCATTTATGAGAGCTAATTGTTCATCAAGAAAGCTATCATCAATAGGCAGTGGGTCATCAAGAACATTTTCTAACCTAGACAAGTTGTCTGCAACGGGGTTCTCAGCTCCCTTTCTATCAATAATATGTAAATCAAATTCTTGTAGCAAGAGAACCCATCTAATAAGTCTAGGTTTAGCATCTTTCTTTTCCATAAGATATTTAATAGCAGCACGATCAGTGTGAACAATTACTTTGGAATCAACAATATAGGATCTGAACTTATCACAAGCAAAGACAACTGCTAAAAATTCTTTTTCAGTAGTAGCATAATTCCTCTGGGCACTGTCTAGAGTTTTACTAGCATAATGAATAACATTTAATTTCTTATCAACTCTATGCCCTAGAACATCACCAACAGCATAATCACTAGCATCACACATAATTTCAAAGGGTAAATTCCAATCAGGTGGCTGAACAATAGGTGCAGAAATCAAGGCTTTCTTAAGTATTTCAAATGCTTCTACACAATCATCATCAAAAACAAAAGGAACATCTTTTTGCAAAATATTAGTGAGAGGCCTAGAAATTTTAGAGAAGTCTTTAATAAACCTCCTATAGAAACCAGCATGACCAAGGAAACTTCTTATACCTTTGATATCTTTAGGACACGACATCTTTTCAATAGCATCTACTTTAGCTTTGTCAACTTCAATACCTCTTTCAAAAAATTTATGCCTCAAGACAGTACCTTCATTAACCATAAAGTGGCACTTCTCCCAATTCAAGATAAGATTAGTTTCTTCACATCTCTGCAAAACTTGATCAAGGTTGCTTAAGCAATCATCAAAAGAAGTTCCGTAAACGGAGAAATCATCCATGAAAACCTCAACAATCTTTTCACAAAAATCAGAGAATATAGCAGTCATACATCTTTGAAAGGTAGCAGGTGCATTGCATAAACCAAAAGGCATACGTCTGTAAGCAAAGGTACCGAAAGGGCAAGTAAAAGTGGTCTTTTCCTGATCATCCTTTGATACAGGTATTTGAGAAAAACCAGAATAACCATCTAGAAAGCCAAAATGTGTATGCTTGGATAATCTTTCTAGCATTTTATCAATAAAAGGTAGAGGGTAATGATCTTTTCTAGTAGCTTTATTTAATTTGCGAAAATCAATTACCATTCTATAACCTGTGACAATTCTTTGTGGAATCAATTCATTCTTATCATTAGGAACAACAGTAATACCTCCCTTCTTAGGGACACAATGAACAAGACTTACCCACTGACTTTCAGCAATAGGATAAATTATACCTGCTTCCAGAAGCTTTAGTATTTTATTTCTTACCACTTCTTTCATCTTAGGATTTAACCGTCGTTGGTGATCAACAACTGGTTTAGCATCTTTCTCCAAATTAATTTTGTGCTGACATAGAGTGGGACTAATGCCCTTAAGATCATCAAGAGTATATCCAATAGCGGCTCGGTGCTTCCTCAGAGTTTTCAATAATTTCTTTTCTTCATGCTCTGAAAGGTTAGCACTAATAATAACAGGATATATCTTCTTTTCATCGAGATAAGCATATTTCAAGGTATCAGGTAATTGTTTAAGCTCAAACACGGGATCACCCTTAGGTGGAGGAGGATCCCCAAGGATTTCAACAGGCAAATTGTGTTTCAAAATAGGCCCTTGATTAAAGAATATCTCATCTATTTCCCTTCTTTCATTCATAGACAAATCATTTCCATGGTCTAGCAAATATTGTTCTAAAGGATCAGTAGGAGGCACGGCAATAGAAGCAAGACTAATAATTTCATCCTTACTAGGCAATTCTTTATCATGGGGTCGTCTATGAAATTTAGAGAAATTAAAATCATGAGACATATCCCCTAAACCAACAGTAACAATATATTTCTCACAATCTATCTTAGCATTAACAGTATTCAAGAAGGGTCTATCAAATATGATGGGACAAAAGTCATCTTGTGGGGAAGCAAGAACAAGAAAATCAGCAGGATATTTTATCTTCCCGCACAAGACTTCAACATCTCTAACAATCCCAATTGGTGATATAGTATCTCTATTGGCAAGCATAATAGTAACATCAATATCTTCTTTCTCAGCAGGTGCAATATCATTCATAATTTCTTTATATAAGGAAAAAGGAATTGCACTCACACTAGCACCCATATCACGTAAGCCATGATAACAATGATCTCCTATTTTAACTGAAACAACAGGCATGCCAACAATGGGTCTATGTTTATCTTTACTATCGGGTTTAGCAATTCTAGCAGCTTCATCACAGAAATAAATAACATGCCCATCAATATTATCAACCAAGAGATCTTTAACCATAGCAATACTAGGTTCAACTTTAATTTGCTTAGGGGGTGTAGGTGTTCTAGTATAACTCTTACGAACCACAGTTGAAGCTTTAGCATGATCCTTTATTCTAACAGGAAAAGGTGGTTTCTCAATATAAGCAGTAGGAACAATAGGATCAACATTATAAGTAATAGTTTCTTCTTCAACTTTAATAGGTTCTACTACTTTAACTTCAATGGGAGGATGATATTTAAACCAATTCTCCTTAGGGAGATCAACATGAGTAGCAAAAGATTCACAGAAAGAAGCTACTATCTCAGAGTCAAGTCCATATTTAGTGCTAAAATCACGAAAAGCATCGGTATCCATAAAAGATTTAACACAATCAAACTTAAGGTTTATACCTGACTCATTACCTTTGTCGAGTTCCCAATCTTTAGAGTTGCATTTAATTCTTTCCAATAAATCCCATTTGAATTCAATAGTCTTCTTCATAAAAGAACTAGTACAAGAAGTATCGAGCATGGATCGATCATTATGAGAAAGCCGAGCATAATTTTTTTGAATAATAATTTCTCTTGGGAGCTCATGATTGGGGCATGAATATAACATTGACTTAAGCCTCCCCCAAGCTTGAGCGATACTTTCTCCTTCACGAGGCCAAAAATTATATATATAATTCCGATCACGATGAACCAGATGCATAGGATAAAACTTCTGATGAAATTCCAATTTCAATCGGTTTTAGTTCCATGATCCAATATCATCACATAGCCTATACCATGTCAATGCCTTATCCTTCAAAGATAAAGGGAAGACCTTCTTCTTGACTTCATCCTCGGGCAAACCTGCAAGCTTAATTAATCCACAAACTTCATCCACATAGATTAGATGCATATCAGGATGTAATGTTCCATCTCCTGTGTAAGGATGAGCTAGCAGTTTCTCTATCATACCCGAAGGAATTTAATAATAAATATTTTCAGTAGGTGCAGTAGGTTGAGGGGCAACTCTTTGGTCTTCAGGTCGGGGTGAAGATACCCCGAACAAACCCCTCAAAGGATTATTTTCCATAGTAACAAGTGACAGTAAATTTCAGCACACTATATAAATATTTCCTTACCAAATTCTACTTACCAAAAGTGCTTCACTCCCGGCAACGGCGCCAAAAAAGAGTCTTGATGACCCACAAGTATAGGGGATCTATCGTAGTCCTTTCGATAAGTAAGAGTGTCAAACCCAACGAGGAGCAGAAGGAAATGACAAGCGGTTTTTAGCAAGGTATTCTCTGCAAGCACTGATATTATCGGTAACAGATAGTTGTGTGATAAGATAATCCGTAATGGGTAATAAGTAACAAAAGTAAACAAGGTGCAGCAAGGTGTCCCAATCCTTTTTGTAGCAAAGGACAAGCCTGGACGAACTCTTATATAAAGTAAAGCGGTTCCGAGGACACATGGGAATTGTTGTCAAGTTAGTTTTCATCATGCTCATATGATTCGCGTTTGTTACTTTGATAATTTGATATGTGGGTGGACCGATGCTTGGGTGCTGCCCTTCCTTGGACAAGCCTCCCACTTATGATTAACCTCTCTCGCAAGCATCCGCAACTACGAAAGAAGAATTAAGATAAATCTAACCATAGCATGAAACATATGGATCCAAATCAGCCCCTTACGAAGCAACGCATAAACTGGGGTTTAAGCTTCTGTCACTCTAGCAACCCATCATCTACTTATTACTTCCCAATGCCTTCCCCTAGGCCCAAATCATGGTGAAGTGTCATGTAGTCGACGTTCACATAACACCACTAGAGGAAAGACAACATACATCTCATCAAAATATCGAACGAATACCAAATTCACATGATTACTTATAACAAGACTTCTCCCATGTCCTCAGGAACAAACGTAACTACTCACAAAGCATATTCATGTTCATAAGCAGAGGAGTATTAATTATCATTAAGGATCTGAACAAATGATCTTCCACCGAATAAACCAACTAGCATCAACTACAAGGAGTAATCAACACTACTAGCAACCCACAGGTACCAATCTGAGGTTTTGAGACAGAGATCCGATACAAGAGATGAACTAGGGTTTGAGAGGAGATGGTGCTGGTGAAGATGTTGATGGAGATTGACCCCCTCTCGATGAGAGGATCGATGGTGATGACGATGGCGATGATTTCCCCCTCCTCGAGGGATGTTTCCCCGCAGAATAGCTCTGCCGGAGCCCTAGATTGGTTCTGCTCACGTTCCGCCTCGAGACGGCGGCGCTTCGTACCAAAAGCTTCCTTCTGATTTTTTCCAGGTCAAAACACACCATATAGCAGAAGATGGGCGTCGGGGGCCTGCCAAGTGGCCCACAAGGACGGGGTGTGCGCCCAGGGGGGGTAGGGCGCGCCGTCCACCCTTGTGGCTGGCTGGTGGCCCCTCTCTGGTGCTTTCTTCGCCCAATATTTTTTATTAATTCCAAAACGACTCTCCGTGATGTTTCAGGACTTTTGGAGTTCTGCAGAATAGGTCTCTAATATTTGCTCCTTTTCCAGCCTAGAATTCCAGCTGTCGGCATTCTCCCTCTTCATGTAAACCTTGTAAAATAAGATAGAAAAGGCATAAGTATTGTGCCATAATCTGTAATAACAGCCCATAATGCAATAAATATTGATATAAAAGCATGATGCAAAATGGACGTATCAGCCGGCGCCCCAATCGCTCCGCCCATGCCAGCACCTCCCACTGCGGGCGCTGGCCCATCCGGCCGCAACCTCCACGGCCCTGGCGTCCCCCTCCGGCGACCGCCTGCATCGCCACAGCCTCGCCCCACTTAGCGCCTCTACGGCGCCCTCACCCCCCGGGCGCCCTATCGGGCGCCCGCGCCCGCTAAACATGGCCCGGCGCCTAGCACCTGATCCAGTGGCCTCTGGGCCTATGGCAAGGGGGGCCCATGCCCCAGAACAGAAAAAAGAAGGTTAAAAAATAGGAAAATAAATAAATAACTTAACTTAATTAATTCTGTTTAATTAACCTAATCACTTAGTTAAACTAATTAACTCTGTTTAGCTAATCTGTGTCAATGACAACCGGGACCCACGCGTTAGTTGATCCAGTCAACGGTCAATGTTGACCGCTGACATCATACTGACATCATGCTAATGCAGTAAACATATTTTGGATTTAAATTAATTCTGTTAATTTCAAAAATGAATTAAAACTTTGTAAAATAATATAAAATAAACCGTATCTCGGATGAAAATACTTTGTACATGAAAGTTGCTCAGAAAGATGAGACAAATCCGAATACGCAGTCCGTTCGTCCGTCACGTGTCCCTAGCATAGCGAACATGCCACCGTCCCCCTTCGTTTCATTTGCCCGAAAATGCCTAACATCGGGAATGCTTTCTCGGATGTTTCCCCCCGTCGCCGGCATCGCCTACCATTGCCACAACACACTGCCAAGTGCCTCCTAGTGAGGTTACTGAAGACAAGCTGAATTCCACTGTTTCCAATGAATAAATCCTCCTCTTTTGGAAGGACATGCTGTAATAATATTTGGGCCAATCATAGCCCTTCTGTTTGCTACCCTTATGGCTTTTGGTGCTTCATTATGTATCAGACTTTCAGACCTCAGTTACTATTATGTAGCACTTTAATTATCTACCTAAATTACTGCCAAATTTCATATGTTGTGTGCTCATGTGCTGTGTGCTCTGCTACTTGCATTGGATGATATTAAAGTCGATTTTTTTAGTTTTATCTGATGAAAATGGAATTTGTCTGTGTACTCTCACACTGTTGATTAGATCAACAATAGTGTACCAATACCCAAGCAGTTTCTATCATGAATAGACACTGGAACATACTTAATTGGAATGTAAGAGGTATCAATTCACAAGTCAGGTGGGATGATATTAGACAAAAGATAGAAGAAAGTAACTGCAACATCATTTGTTTGCAAGAAACAAAGAAGGACTATTTTGATACTACTTACATTAATAATTTCTCCCCTAGAAGGTTCACCAATTATGCCTACCGCCCATCACAAGGAAACTCTGGTGGCATTATAATCATATGGAATGGCAGTTTGTATGATGGCAGCATTACTGAGCAAAATGAATTTCAGATCATTGTTAAACTCAGTTGCAAGCTGACTGGCCAAATATTCTTCATCACCAATGTCTATGGACCCTCTCACAATGAATTCAGAGCTGACTTTATTAATTGGTTGAACAGTGTGGATTATTCACATATGGAACACTGGATGCTGTTGGGTGACTTCAATCTTATTAGAAGTACCCAAGATAGGAACAGACCAGGAGGGGATGTCAACAACATGTTATTATTTAACAGTACCATCCTGGCCCTAAACCTTGTGGAAATACCACTCAAGAGCAGGAACTTCACATGGAGCAACATGCAAGATCAACCTTTATTAGAAAAGTGTGACTGGATCTTCACTTCTGCTCAATGGACTATTGATTTTCCCAACACCTTGGCTCTACCATTAGCAAGAGTATCATCTGACCACATCCCTATTCATATTCAGATTTGTATTGATATCCCCAAGACCACTATCTTCAGGTTTGAAAACAGTTGGATGTACTTTGATGGTTTTTACGATACTGTTTTACAAGGCTAGAACTCATGTACCCCTCTCTTAAATTCTACCAAAGATATGACTGCTAGATTCAAGAACCTCAGATATGGTTTAAAACAATGGAGCAGAAACTTATCAAAACTGAACAAATGCATTGTGGCCAGCAATTATGCCATTGCTTTAATTGATGGCATTGAAGATCAGAGAGATCTCACTTTGCAGGAGAAAAATTTCAGAACTATCTTGAAGAAGCATGCTCTTAAGCTACTTGAAGCCAAAAAAAATTACTGGAAAAGCAGATACAAGAGGAGAAAAATCAAATTTGGTGATGAAAACTCTAAAAAATTTCATGCCATGGCTACCATCAATTATAGAAAAAATTACATATCCAGCATTCGGGGACCTGATGGAGCAACCTACTCATCTCATGACCAGAAAGCTACAGTCATATGGCAATCTTATAAAGAGAGGCTTGGAACTACCACAAATCCCATTATGTTATTTAAACTCCAAGACTTGGTACAACCACACAACTTGATGCATCTGGATGATCAATTTACTGTGGAGGAAATTGAACAAGTGGTCAAAGAATTCCCTACTGACAGAACACCTGGACCTGATGGATTTAATGGATATTTCATCAAAAATGCTGGCCCATCATCAAACAAGACTTCTATACTATGATTTGAGATTTCTTTGAAGGAGACTATGATATACAGAGCATTAATACTGCTTTTATTACTTTGATTCCAAAAAAGCAGTCTCCTGAAAATTTGAATGATTACAGGCCCATATCACTAGTTAGCCTACCCATCAAATTCATTACCAAGCTCATGGCTAATAGATTACAAAGAGAGATCATCCCTATTCTGCATCAGAACCAATATGGTTTTATCAAGGGCAAAAACATTCAAGATTGCCTTGGCTATGCTTTTGAATATTTGAATCTATGTCACAAATCAAAAAAGCAAATCATTATTGTTAAATTGGATTTTGAGAAAGCATTTGATAAAATTGAATACTCTGCTATTTTGGATATGTTGAAAGCAAAAGGTTTTGGCCCAAGATGGATTAAATGGGTATTCAAAATTCTTCATTCTGCAACTACTTCAGTCCTACTTAATGGTGTTGCTGGTAAAATCATCCAATGCAAATGTGGGGTTAGACAGGGTGACCCACTATCACCTCTGCTATATGTCATTGCTGCTAACCTCCTACAATCCATCATTAATGCTGCCTGGTTAAATGGTGAACTATCTCTACCAGTGGCAATAGTTATGGACAGTAGTACCCTATCATTCAATATGCAGATGACACACTCCTGATCATTCCTGCAGATTTAAATCAACTAATGCATCTGAAAACTCTCCTGCATATGTTCAGCAACTCCACTGGTCTGCAAGTCAATTTCAATAACTCATCATTAGTACCAATCAATGTCATCCCAGATCATATGAATTTATTGGCTACAAATTTTGGATGTAAAATTGAAGCTCTGCCATTCACTTACCTTGGTCTTCCTCTAGGCACTACTAAACCTTCTATACAAGACCTCATTCCTGTGGTTGCCAAGATTGACAGAAAGTTATCAGGTATTGCCAATTTCATGAACTATGCAAGCAGGCTTACTTATGTCAACTCTGTCATTGCTGTTATGCCCATTTTTGCTATGCGCACCTTCAAAATGGATATAACTGTCCTGGATCATGTTAACAAATCAAGCAGAAAATTCTTATGGCATACGAATCACAATGAAAGAAAAGGCAACTATCTTGCAAGCTGGAGTATGATTTGTAGGCCAAAAAAGAGGGTGGACTTGGTGTTATTAACCTGAAAATTCAGAATATTGCTCTGCTGATCAAACAGTAACATAAATTCTATAATCAAGCAAATGTGCCTTGGGTCAATCTCATTAGGCAGGCCTACTACTCAAATAATGAAGTTCCTCATGCAACCAAAATGGAAGGGTCCTTCTGGTGGAGGGATATATTAAGCCTGCATGATATATATAAGAGCATGACCACCTGCACCATATCCAGAGGTAATACTGCTCTATTATGGGAGGATTTATGGAACAATGGCTATGCTGCAGACAAATTCCCTGAACTGCACTCCTTTGATCTAGACAACAAGATATCAATCCATGAGGCAAAAAATATGGAACCATATTACTCCATGTTCCAATTACCCCTATCACTAATTGCTCATCAGCAACTGTATCAGCTAGCCTCATCATTGAACAGCAGCAGAGATGATGATCAACAGGACATTTGGAAACTGAATTGGGCCAACAACACATACAGTACCAAGAGAGTTTATAATTTACTGATGGGAGATGATGAAGCACCTAAACCACTTCAATGGATTTGGAAAAGCTACTGTATGCCCAAACACAAGTTCTTTATCTGGCTCATGCTTCAAGATAGGATTAATACATGTGACTTGCTTATAAGAAGACAAATACCTCCTGAATGTACCATATGCTCACTATGTGATGACCAACCTATTGAAGATCGTATGCACCTTTTCTTCTCATGTCCTTTCAGTCAAGGGTTTTGGTGGAGCATCAACATGGAGTTCAATACTGATAATAACATTCACAACATGATCATTGATGCTAAACAGAGATATGGAGTGGACTTTTTCATGGAGATCATGATCATTGGTTGCTGGAGTATATGGAACCAAAGAAATGGCAAAATATTTGATAACATTGATTGCTCCATCAACCAATGCAAAAGAGATTTTATTTCCACTTTCTATGATACCACTATCAGAGCTAAACCTAGCATTAAAGAGGGCATGCTATCATGGCTAGATTGTATCTAAGTTTTCTTTTGTTACCCTTTTCCTTTTATTTATCCTGTTAGAACTCCTATGTAAAGTCATTTTTACATACTTAATATAAAATGATCTACAGTGGGGGTTTTCCCCTGCTGTTTCTCTTGGTAAAAAAAGTACCGCGTTAGGGCATACCTAGCACCGCGTATTTCCTCGTTATGTTTTGTGATGCTTTGTTTGCTCCGTATTTATTGTGTCTACCCCCTCTTCTCTCCGGTAGACTTCGAGACCGACGCCGCTGCTCCAGACGTCGACTACACACCTGATGACCCGTCCTTCTCCGCAGAGCTTCCACGCAAGTGATACATCTCCAACGTATCTATAATTTTTTATTGTTCCACGCAAGTGATTATCATTCTTGGATGTTTTACAATCATTTTATAGCAACTTTATATCATTTTTTGGGACTAACCTATTGACATAGTGCCCAGTGCCAGTTGCTGTTTTTTGCTTGTTTTTTACTTGGCAGGAAATCAATACCAAACGGAGTCCAAACGTAGTGAAACTTTTTGGTGATTTTTTCTGGACCAGAAAACACAAGTTGGGCCAAGAAAGTATCCGAGGGGAGCACAACCCACCAGGGCGCGCCTGGGGGCCCAGGCGCACCTGGGGGCCCATGCGCGCCCAGGTGGGTTGTGCCCACCTCGGCCACCTCCCGCACCACCTCTTTGCTCTATAAATACCCCAATATTCCAGAAACCCTAGAGGAGTCGACAAAAATCAATTCCAGCCGCCACAAGTTCTAGAAACCACAGATCCAATCTAGACACCATCACGGAGGGGTTCATCATCCTCATTGGTGCCTCTCCGATGATGCATGAGTAGTTCATTGTAGACCTACGGGTCCGTAGGCAGTATCTAGATGGCTTCCTCTCTCTCTTTTGATTCTCAATACAATGGTCTCTTGGAGATCTATTTGATGTAACTCTTTTTTGCGGTGTGTTTGTTGGGATCCGATGAACTTTGAGTTTATGATCAGATCTATGTTTTTATCCATGAAAGTTATTTGAGTCTTTTGATCTCTTATATGCATGATTACTTATAGCCTCATTTTTCTTCTTTGAATCTTTGGTTTAGTTAGGCCAACTAGATCGATTTTTCTTGCCATGGGAAGAGGTGCTTTGTGATGGGTTCGATCTTACGATGCTTGATCCCAGTGACAGAAGGGGAACCGACACGTATGTATCGTTGCTATTAAGGATAACAAGATGGGGTTTGTTTCTACATAAATAGATCTTGTCTACATCATGTCATCGTTCTTATTGCATTACTCCATTTCTCCATGAACTCAATACAGAAGATGCATGCTAGATAGCGGTCGATGTGTGGAGTAATAGTAGTAGATGCAGGCAGGAGTCGGTCTACTAATCTTGGACATGATGACTATATAGTGATCATTGCCTAGATATCGTCATAATTATTTGAAGTTCTATCAATTGCCCAACAGTAATTTATTTACCCACCATATGCTATTTTTCTCGAGAGAAGCCACTAGTGAAATCTACACCCCCGGGTCTATTTTCTCATCATATATTTTCAGATCTATTTTGCTATTTGCCTTTTTATTTATTTGCCACTTTTATTTTCAGATCTATGTTTCTAAAAACCCAAAAATATTTTTGCTTCACTTTATTATTCATGATCTATTTATCCAATCTACTACAATTTATCTCCCGTCCATTTGCCAATTTCTGGCGCCGTTACCCGAAAGGGATTGACAACCCCTTTAACACGTCGGGTTGCAAGTATTTGTTCTTTGTGTGCAGGTGATGTTTACGTAGTGTTGCTTGGGTCTCCTACTAGTTCGATAACCTTGGTCTCATCACTGAGGGAAATACCTACCGTTGCTGTGCTACATCATCCCTTCCTCTTTGGGGAAATACCGACGTAGTTCAAGCCAACATCAAAAGGAATTTCTGGCGCCGTTGCTGGGGAGACATCATCAACAGCTACCAGGTTCCTAATCACAAATCTCATCTCCTTGCAATTTACATTATTTGCCATTTGCCTCTTGTTTTCCTCTCCCCCACTTCGCAAAAATTTACCGTTTTATTCGCCCTCTTTCTCATTCGCCGTTTTCTCGTTAGATCTCTTAATTGCTTGAACTTGTCATCATGAGTGACTTTGGTATGGCCGAAACAGATGATGGCCTAACTCCTAAAATTGGACGATCTGGCAATCTGGATGCTAAAACTTTTGTTTTGGGGCAAGGGAATGTTATAGGAAAAGAACATATCCAAGAATTTTTCAATTGTGTTGGAAATTTAAGTCTTGATGATGTTACTATACTTAAAAGGACTAAATCTTATGAGGAAGCTATCTCAGCACTAGTTCTAAAACTTGAAAATAAATTTATTCGCACTCATACTACCTTGCAAAGAATGTTTTATGAGCTACCCTTCATAAAGAAACCTAATGCTAAAAAGTTGGCCACTCTTGTTCTTATGAATGAATTTGACTACATAATACGGGAAGCTAGGGAAATCTTTGATTTTTATGGTAGGAATCGTGAAAAACCCGTGATAGATGAAGTTCTTTATAATAATGATTATGTTCTAAGACATTTGCTTGGGGATAATCAAATCTTTGATGAGAACCTTAAAAAGGACGTCCCTGTTTTAGATATAATCCAACAAGTTTTCAATGATGTTAATCAGCACTATTCTTGGATTTTTGCCGGAAATCAAGGGGGATATGATGATAAGCAACTTGATAGTGCTAAAGTCTCTATGGATAAGGTGTTTTATGTTGTTTTTGCAAAACCTTCTGACAAAAACACCTCTAAGGAAAATAAGAACAAAGATGACAATACTTAGATCTATACATTATGCCGAGCTAAGGGCCTAAAACGATAGCGCTTGTTGGGAGGCAACCCAATGAATAAATTTTATTTTTGTCTTTTTCTTTCTGTTCTTAGGTGTTTGCACAATTATGATACTGTTATGATTGTGTTTTTTGTGTTTTAATTAGTGTTTGTGCCAAGTAAAGCCTTTAGGATAGCTTGAGTGATAGTTGATTTGATCTTGTTGGAAAACAGAAACTTTTGCGTCCAGTAAAACAATTTTGAAAATTCACAGAAGCGATGAAAAATTCTGAATTGTTTACACAAGATTGATATACAAATTTCCTCTGTTGTCTTAATTTTTCAGAATATTTTGAGTTACAGAAGTATGAGAATAATTCGCATCTTTATAGACTGTTCTGTTTTTGACAGATTCTGTTTTCTTTGCATTGTGTGCTTATTTTGATGAATCTATGGTTTTTATCGGGGGGTATGAGCCATGGTAAAGTTAGAATACAGTAGATATAATGCAAAAACAAAATTTGAATGGGTTTTATACAGTACTTAAAGTAAAGATTGGTTTTCTTATACTAACGGATCTCACGAAGGTTTTGTTGAGTTTTGTGTGATTGAAGTTTTCAAGTTTTGGGTGAGATCACGATGGATGAAGGAATAAGGAGTAAGAAGAGCCTAAGCTTGGGGATGAACCATGTCACCCCAAGCCATTATCCAAAGAGAAGCAAGCAACTAAGCTTGGGGATGCCTGAGTGGCATCCCCTCTTTCTTCTAACGACCATCGGTATTATACTTGGAGCTATATTTTTATTCGTCACATATCATGAGTTTTGCTTGGAGCGTCTTGTATGATATGAGTATTTGCTTGTTTTGCTTTTTATTTTTAGTCATGAATCCTTGCTGGACACACCTATTTGAGAGAGCCAAATTTATGCTATGACTTGTTAGAATTGCTCTCTATGCTTCACTTAAATCTTTATGAGCTATGGAATTGCTCTAGTGCTTCCCTTATATCTTTTTGAGCACGGTGTGCTTTAGTATTTTTGAAGAAATTCTCTCATGCTTCACTTAGATTTATTTGAGAGTTAGTAATTTTTTTTAGAAATTCTCTCTTGCTTCACTTAAATTATTTTGAGAGAAGAAAATTTTATACTCATGTTCTTCACTTAGATTTGTTTGAGCTATCAAAAGCAACATATAAAATTAGTCCCAAAGTGATAGATATCCAAGAGGGATATAATAAAAACTTTCATGAAGATCATTGGACAAAATAAACTTGATTCCATGTAATAGTTTTGCGATATGTTGATATAATATGTGAGTCATGTTGATGAGTAATTATGCTTTAGTAAGAATATTGGTGTTAAGGTTTGTGATTCCCTATGCAAGCACGAAAGTCAATAATTATGCAATGAAATTACATCCTACTTGTGGTGCATTATTCGGTGTTAGTTATGCTTAATGCTCGCTTATGAGATTTTTCGTTTCTTGGTTGGATGCTTCTCAATCTTTTGCTAGCCTTCATTTGCACTAAGTATGATCACTACTTGTGCATCCAAAATCCTTAAACCAGTTTTGCCATATGAGTTCACTATACCTACCTATATGCGGTATTTCTGTGCCATTCTAAGTAAATTTGTATGTGCCATCTTTAATTTCAAAATAAATTTCTCTTTTGTGTGCTCGTACCGCTCATGAAATGGCAGGGGGTGGCTGATATATTTCCATGCCAGATGTGTTATTCTCAAGATGAGTGTTTATTCACTTGTCATTGCACGAGAGTACGGCAAAGTATTAGGGATGCCAGTCCTGAAATGAAAAATGAATTTACTTTATGTTGTCAAATAATAAATTCCTTGGAAAGTGTTGGTATGGAGGGCACCCGTGGATACGCACTACTAGGAAAATGGTTATATATAGAAGTTTACCAGTAGCGCCTGTTTAAGCACCCACGCTACTGGTATGTACCAGTGGCGCCTGGTACAAAACACGCTACTGCTACTAAATAACAGCAGCGTTTGTTAGCTTGGGCCGCGCTGCTATTACGTGGGCCGCAGGGCAAAAACGGTAGCCCACTTAGCTGTAGCGTTTGTTTTGAACGGGCGCTACAGCTAGTGGGCTTAGCAGTAGCGCCGGCCACTATGCAGCGCTACTATTACAGGAAAAGAAAACTGGCCCACACCAGTCCCCCGCACCACCCCTCTCGCTCTCACATCGATCCCCTCCGCCCGACGACGCCGCCGCGGTTAGGGTTCCTCCCCGGCCGCCTCACCCCCACCGACGACGCCGCCGCCGTAGCACCCCAGCCACCATGCGCTCTCGCCTCTCGCCTCCTCCGGTGCTCCAGCCCCGTAAGTCCCCCTCTCCTCTTCCCTGCGCGCGCCACTAGGCTCTGATCGATTCACCGCAGTGGCTCGCCATGTTCTGGGATTTCGCGTGGGGGAAAGGGATTTAGGGATTGCGCGGTGGCTCCGCGCTTCGATGCGATGGGTCCGGTTCACTCGACGTGTTCTCGCAGGCTTGTTTCCTCGCGTGATTGGGGATCTCTGATGCCTGATTGGGTTGGGGAGGGGATTAATTGTTGCATCCTCTAAGGTTGGGATGACGAGCGCTCGGCGAGGTCCATGGGACGCGCCTCGCTCGGCATGATTCGGTGTCTCTGCGCAGATTAGGGTTCCAGTTCGTGCTCTTGCTGTTTCCCCCCATTTGCGTGCTTGCGTTGAACGGTCAACCTAGAGCAGGCTGCACATGCCTGAATATCTGGGGTAGGATCGGTCGCTTTGTCTTAGTTCGTGGCAGCAGATAGGAATTCGTTTGTGTTTTGCCAGGTCGCATGCAATTGACAATCACTGGACATGTCTGGATTGGCTGATAGTTACATAATAATATTGTTCATGGTTATGTTGTTTTTTTGTGCCGTACCCTACCTGTCAAGTGCAATTTATTGGCATAAAATGTGACCTGCCCTTGTCCCATTTTATGTGTTGGATTGGCTGCTGGTTAGATAGTTTATTGTTCATGCTTATGTTGCGAGTTTCACACCCTACCCTGCCTGTCAAGTGCTCTCAGCTCCATGGGAAAAAATTTGGCCAGAATTTGAATCCACATATGCTCTCGGCTCCATGGGCAAAAATTTGGCCAGAATTTGGCTGTTTTTGAACTACTTTTGCTTGTCTACTTGTGCAATAATGGCAATATGCCATTTATCTTATTATTAGGGTCTGTTTGGGTTACATGATCTCTATTAGGTTATTGTCTGAACTGAACTACAATTTAGTTGTTATTTTGCTTGCCATGTGAACCTAATGTGTATTCTCTATGGTGTGAACCTGATGTTTCCTATTTTCCTGTGTATATTATTCAAAATCTGTCAAATTCTAGCCAATTTCCTATTTTCCTATGACATGTTAGTAAGTTAATTTAAAACTTTATGTTTACTTTTTGGACCGTTAATCCTTTAATCATATTGCTTTAGGGAAATGGCGCCACCACCACCATGTCGACTGTGCAAGTCAAGGTGCGCCAGCAGCCTTGCAACTGGCACGCTGTTCAGCATCTACTTCCAGTCTAGCTTTCTTCATGCGGCGGTAACAAATTATATGAAACTTGTAACCACTATTTTGTTTTTAGTGTTACTGGCATTAATGCATCGTGTATATATCATTTTTCTTTTTGTACACAGATCGTCCCATGCAATGTGAGGTTGGAATTCAACAAGCTGGCCGGAGACACTGTGACCTTTGAGGCTCTTGGGGGCCCTTACACTATGGAGGTCGAGAAAGGACGAAATATGTCGCAGATGGGAGGAGATGGATAGGTCCGTTTCATCACCCACATGGGTATCACTGGTGGTGAGTTGATCAGCTTCTCCTTCAGAGCAGAAAGACCCAAGCTGGCCGTCATTTATGTACACAAGGAGGAAGATGATGAAGATGATGAGGATGATGAGGACCCACTTGATGAAGCCATCTTAGCTCAAAGAATGAGGCTGAGCGAGGAGGAGGTGTGCAACCTATGGGACATAATTCCGCCACGTGCTGACTTCGTCGGGGTGCCTTTCGTGACCCGCCTGACAAGTACCATGGTTGATCGGCATGTCATGGTATGTTGCATTTACTGTAGTAATTTGATGATATGCTTTATTGTTATACTTAGTGTAGAGTCCCATGATATGCTTAGTGAATTCGATGATATGCTTAGTGTAGAGTCCAATGATATGTTGTGTAGAAGCTAGCCGATGATATGCTTTAGTGTAGAGAGTCCGATGACATGCTTAATTAATTAGTGTAGAGTCCAAAGACATGCTTACTGTCCGATCGATGATATGCTTTAGTGTGTAGCTAGAGTCCAATGATATATATGCTTAGTGTAGAATCCAAAGAACTGTTAATAGTGTAGAATCCATATATACTTATTAGTAGAATTCATGCTTAGTAGAAATGTAGTACTGTCTTTTGATAGTGTAGAATGTGTGAGGCTGCTTATTAATTGATATGTTTTTCTTATTCAGAAATTGCCAAAGAGCCTATCTGAGAGTTGTGGTATCAAGCCTGATGAAGAAGGCTCTGCTGGAATACGTCTTACCGCGAGGGGCTCCGTCACCACCTGTGCGTACGGCGTGGACACGGACGGTCGCACACACTTCAACTCGGTTGGGTGGAAGAGCTTCCTCGTTGGCAAGAATCTTCATGTTGGACAGGCCATCCAAATTACTATCAGGAACACCCACCGCCAAGCCTTGAGGATGATGAGCGTCATCGATATCATCTAGAACTACATATGCGTGTGGCTGCTGAACCATATATATGCTAGTATGACTACCTAGTAGACTTATCAACTATGATCTATCCATGCATTGTTGACTACTATATATGAGTTTGTGAGATTGTGTGGTTATATTAAATGTGGTATTGTCGTTAATGTTTGTGAGATGGTTCTGTGAACTTAGTTTATTTGCACTGGACTTGTCTTGATTTCCATCCATGAATATTGCATCTGACTTTTTTTATTTTTTTATTTCTATTTATCTAGTTGTAGCGTGGGGAGCAAATAGAGCGCTACTACTACGTGATGATAGTAGTAGCGTTGGTAGAGAAAGAGGCGCTACTATTAAGTATTTTAGCTGTAGCGCTGGTTTAGAAACGCGCTACTGCTAAAAAATAGCTGTAGCGCCATAGCAGTAGCGCGGGCTCCCGCGCTACTGATAGGTAAAAAACCAGCGCTACTGGTAAGGTTATCCCTAGTAGTGACGGCTAGCCATGGAAAGTGAAAGTATGGTGGAAAAAGGAATAAACTTTATTTTCTGTTTGGGAACCGCCTATGATATATCTAGCATGGAAACTATTGTGAACTACTCGATCGTTTTCATTGACAGGAAAAGCATGCCACCCAAAATGTTTTATCTCTACTTTTTTTGCTTTGAGCTCTGGCACCTCTACAAATCCCTACTTCCCTCTGCGAAGGGCCTTTCTTTTACTTTATGCAATTTTTATTTTGAGTCTCCATCTTCTCTTATAAAGCACCAGCTAAGGGGCACTATGATCGTACTTGAGCATTGGGTGTAGCTAATATGCGAGTGTGTTTCATGAATGGATCAATGATTGAGCATAATGGGCTATGGATAACTTGCTTTAGTGTTGATATTTTGAAAGACATGGTTGCTTGTTGATATGCTTGAGTATTGAAATCTTCATGTCGAAACTAGACTATTGCTTTGAATCATATAAAAGTCCAAATGTCCATGCTACAAAGAAAAGAATATGTGATGAACATGTTAGGCAGCATTCCACATCAAAAATTCTGTTTTTATCATTTACCTACTCGAGGACGAGCAGGAATTAAGCTTGGGGATGCTGATACGTCTCCAACGTATCTATAATTTTTGATTGTTCCATGCTGTTATATTATCATTCTTGGATGTTTTACAATCATTTTATAGAACCTTTATATCATTTTTTGGGACTAACCTATTGACATAGTGCCTAGTGCAGTTGCTGTTTTTTGCTTGTTTTTTACTTCACAGGAAATCAATACCAAACAGAGTCCAAACGCAACAAAACTTTTTGGTGATTTTTTCTAGACTAGAAAACACAAGTTGGTCCAAGAAAGTATCCGAGGGTAGCACAACCCACCAGGGCGCGCCTGGGGGCCAAGGCGCGCCCAAGTGGGTTGTGCCCACCTCGGCCACCTCCCGCACCGCCTCTTTGCTCTATAAATACCCCAATATTCCAGAAACCCTAGGGGAGTCGACAAAAATCAATTCCAGCCGCCGCAAGTTCCAGAAACCACAGATCCAATCTAGACACCATCACGGAGGGGTTCATCATCCTCATTGGTGCCTCTCCGATGATGCGTGAGTAGTTCATTGTAGACCTACGGGTCCATGGCAGTATCTAGATGGCTTCCTCTCTCTCTTTTGATTCTCAATACAATGGTCTCTTGGAGATCTATTTGATGTAACTCTTTTTTGCGGTGTGTTTGTTGGGATCCGATGAACTTTGAGTTTATGATCAGATCTATGTTTTTATCCATGAAAGTTATTTGAGTCTTTTGATCTCTTATATGCATGATTACTTATAGTCTCGTATTTCTTCTTTGAACCTTTGGTTTAGTTAGGCCAACTAGATCGATTTTTCTTGCCACTGGAAGAGGTGCTTTGTGATGGGTTCGATCTTACGGTGCTTGATCCCAATGACAGAAGGGGAACCGACACGTATGTATCATTGCTATTAAGGATAAAAAGATGGGGTCTATTTTGTGACACCCCCGGCTTAATCATGCACTAATCATACACGCAAAGGCACACGATCAAGCCTAAGGACTCACTTGAAGGAATCACAACACAACTCTAAAACATAAATAAAGGCATACAAGCATTATATTACAAGCCAGGGCCTCGAGGGCTCGAATACATAAGCTTGATGTCAACAAGCATCAGCAGAAGCGTTAGATTTGTGAGTACAGATATAAAAGAGAAACAGATAAGCCTTTAAGAAGGCGGTGCAAAACAAAAGCTACGATCGAAAAGGCACAGGCCTCCTGCCTGGGGCCCTCCGAACCTACTCCTAGTCGTCGGTCAACACGAAGTAGTAACCACCCTCGGGGTGGTAGTAGTAGTCGTCGGCGGGGGCAGCTATCTCAGGGGCTCCGTCATCTGGTTGCATCAAACGGATATGAGGAAAAAGAGGAAGCAAAGCAACCGTGAGTACTCATTCGAAGTACTCAGCAAGCAAGGATCTACACTACATATGCAACATTATCAAAGAAAGGCTGTATATGTGGACTGGGCTGCAGAAATGCCAGAATAGAGAGAAGGCCTAGTCCTATCGAAGACTAGCATCTTCAGCGGTCTTGCAGCACTAGAAGAGTGTAGATTAGCACAATATAAAGTAGTAGCAGTATTAAGTATCAACCTCGCCCAGAGATCCTTCCTCGACTCCCTGCGAGAAAGCGATCCCAGAGCCCTAATATCCATTTCTCATCTCAAGTATCCAGTTCTAGTTGTATCGATCGGAATACAACTCCGAGCGTCCATTACCGAGGATCCGTCTATGCATAGATTAGTTCTTCCCTGCAGGGGTGCACCAACTTACCCACCACGCTCGATTAACTCCGGCCGGACACACTTTTCGGGGTCATGCCTGGCCTCGGCCAAACGATACGCCGCAACCCGACCTAGGCCTAATAGAGAGGTCAACACGTCGGACTAAACCTATGCCCCCAGGGGTCTTGGGCCATCGCCCCGGGAACTCCTGCACGTTGCGTGGGCGGCCGGTGAGCAGACCTAGCAACCCACCCTATCAAGGCGGTTGCGTTACGCGGTCCAACCCGGCGCGCGCCGCTCAGTCGCTGACGTCCATTAAGCTTCACCTGATGCATACGATGCAGAGTGCCCATAACTGTTCGCACGTGATGGTTAGTGCTATCGGGCCAAAGGCCCAATTGGATCAAATATCCAAATCGTTAGTGTGTTGGTAGCGTGCGGTAACAAGCAGAGACTCACAATCGACGTGACCCCGTCGCCCCGTCTCGAGGACTTGCGGCAAGGGCTAAGAATGCCCGGCCACGCCTCGTAATTATCACATGGGCACCCTCCAGGTCAACCCGTCTCCATATCCCTCGCCACTTAGGCTCGCGCGGGTACCCCTCAGGGTCAACCCGCCTTTCCAAGTAACAGTCATAAAGTCCAAGTATCCGTGTGTCCATAACATCAGGGGAATCCAAGGTATCACCCTCGTTGGATTCCTACTCGATGTAACCATCAAGGTGAACTCGGAGGAATCACCCTCGATGGGTTCACACTTGAGGTGTTGCACGACAGTGTTGTTATCAGATGTAGTGAAGGAGGAATCACCCTCGATGACCACGACAACGGTCGCTACTCTACAGAGTTAACATCAGAAGTGCTAAACGAGGAATCACCCTCGGCACTCGATAGTAATGATGCAGTGTCGTACAACTAGGGGGGTGATGTGCGGTGCCGGGGCCTGGTTGTCGATCACATTGATCGAGTCATCTGATAATCCAGCGGGGGCAACTGGGTCAAAGTGGGGTCTCTGGTGGATCTCTGTCCAGCCTATACTAAGCAGTTTAGGATAAGCAGGTAAGTATCAACAGCAGTTACAAAAACAGGCTATGCATCAGAAATAGGTTAAACAGTAGCAGCAGCAATTTCTAATGCAAGCATAAGAGAGAAAGAATAGGCGATATAGGCATGTTCAAGGGGGGTGCTTTCCTGGAAGCTCTGCGGCAAAGGTCTGGTCGTCAGGGGCGTAGTCGATCTCCGGAGCTGCGTCGGTCTTGGGAACTGCGTCGGTACCAGGGTCTACCAAGAGAGAAGAGGGGGAGAAAACAAATAAATACACAGCAAACATATGCATCACAGAGCATACCATGCTAACGTGCAGTGCAGGGTTGCCTAAAGACATGTCTAAATCATTTTAGTTATTTTAGGATTAAAGTTGGATTTATTAACCGGTATGTATGCACTATTCGTCTACCAGAAATAGGCTAAAAGTTGCGGGTTCACCTCCATAGAGGGTCCTGACACGGAAACAGATAGCACGGTTGGATTCGTCTCGTCGTTCTGAGCAACTTTTATGTATAAAGTTTTTCGATCCGAGCTACGGTTTAAATTCTACGAATTTTCAAAGATTAAATCATTTTTTGGAATTATTTTAAATTAACAGAAAAGGTTTATTGCGTCTGCATGACATCACAGTGACATCAACAGTCAACAGGGCGGCTGACCAGGTCAAACCTGACCAGTGGGGCCCACATGTCAGCCTCTCTGGGTTAACAGTGGGTTAAACTAATCTAATATAATCAATTAGTGGGGTGGGCCCTAGGTGTCAGTGACTTAACTGATTAGCAGATTAGTTTTAAAACTTAATTAACTTAATTAAGCGCAGGGGCCCACAAGTCAGTGTCTAGTGTGAACAGTGATGGCGTTGACCGTGGTCAACGCGGTCAAACAGAGGCGCAGGGGCCCACTGTCAGCGGCACTGGGCGGGCACCACGCCCTGCCAGGTCAGCGCCGGTGCCGAAGTTACGGCGGCGAGCTCTCCGTGGCGGCCGAACGCCGGAGAGGCTCGGATTTTTGTTACAAAGCACCAAATCGCGTGTTTTAACTTGCGTTCGAAAGCTAACGCTGCCGCGCGTCGAGTGGTGCCACTGGACCGATCGGAGATGGCCGGAACAGGGAGCTGCAAGGTCATCGACAGTGGTGGACTACGGTAGCTCGGTGAAAACGAAGAACTAGCGAGCGCATGAGCGATCTAAAGCGCTATGTCGCACCGCTGGAGTGCCCCGAGCACGATAGCGTGCTCGGACGGCCATGGCATCGACGGAGGCGACGACGATGAGCGGCATGGTGGAGTTGAGCTCGGCCGTCCATGGCGGCGATGTTATGCGCTGCAGAACAAGGGGGAGGCAGGGGGAGGACATGCGGTGCTCACCGTGCGGGCGCAAGGAGGCCCCGTGAGTGAACGGGAGCGCAGAGGGAGGCCGCGGTCGACGGGAATCACCGGCGGCCGAGGCGGAAGGGGACGAGGTGGATCCGGCACTGTGGTGCCTCCCGGCTCCAACGGCGGGCACCGGTCGACGTGGAGGATGACGGCGGACGCCTACGGCATGTCGGCGATGCGGGGCGATGACGGTGGCCGTGGGATCGACGCGGCGACGGCGGCGGGTGCGTTCTGCTGCGTGAGAGAGAGAGGCGAGTGAGCGAAAGAGAGCGAGGAGGAGGGGGAACGAATGGACGAGGAGGTCCATGGGGGAGGGATGAGGCTGATCCTTATCCCCTCGGTGTCGAGTGGTGGCAGGTGGCGGCCAGCGGCCGGTGCGAGCGCGCGCATCCATGGCCTTGCTGACACGGCGAAGGAGAGAGAGAGAAGAGGGAGAAGGGGCCTGCTGGGCTGGGCCAGGTGCACTGTGCACTTAGGTCCAGTCGGTTTAGGCCTTTCATTTTTCTTTTTCTGTTTTTCTTTTTTCAGAGATGGTTTTGAATTAAAATGAGCTGCCAAATGATTTTGTACAAATGTGAAACTTGGTCACATAAATACAATGGAATATTTTGCACTGCCACATAAAGTTTGGGCAATTTTGGAATTCATTTGAATTTTTCATAAATAGGATAGCATTTAAAAATGTTGAATTGGTGCTGTTATAATTGCTAATGCTCATCTTTGCTCAAAAGTGATGTTGTGTTCCTTAACAA
The DNA here is from genome assembly GCA_011799875.1 of Thinopyrum elongatum. NCBI lineage: Eukaryota > Viridiplantae > Streptophyta > Magnoliopsida > Poales > Poaceae > Thinopyrum > Thinopyrum elongatum. The sequence continues at coordinate 151,375,562 of CM022300.1, read as the reverse complement.
ATAATTGTTATGGAATTTTTGTCAAATGATGAACATTTTTCTAGCAAGTTTTGAGCAACTTGGAATCTCACTTTGAATTTGAATAGAATTCAGAGAAGGAATTTGAAATGAGATATTATCCCAACATGATTATCATTGTAAATCACAGTAGCTTAGCATCATCATGATGGATTACTGTAGCACCATTACATAGGGGTGTTACAATTCTCCTCCTCTAAAAGAAATTCTCGTCCCGAGAATTCAGGAGGCAGAAGAAAAGAGGTCGGGGTATTCTTCCCAAAGATGATCCTCGCGTTCCCAAGTGGCTTCATCTTCTATATGATTCGACCACTACACTTTGAGGAACTTGGTCGTCCTCTGACGGGTCCGACGTTCAGCGTGATCTTGAATGTGGATCGGATGCTCCTTATAAGAAAGATCATCATGCAATTCGAGCATCTCGTGATCCACTACTCGGTGCGGAGACTCCTTGAAGCAACGACGAAGTTGCGACACATGGAAGACGTCGTGGATATGAGAGAATTGCGGTGGCAACTCTAATTTATATGCCACCTGACTACGTCTTGCAACAATGCGGAAAGGACCAATGTAGCGTGGAGCTAACTTGCCCTTAATTCCAAAACAGTGAGTGCCCTTCATAGGGGTGACACGAAGATAGGCTTGATCACCAGGTTGATAGGTCAAGCCCCATTGCTTGTGATCATAATTGCTCTTTTGACGGTCCTGAGCCGCCTTCAGATTTTCTCGAACGATACAGACTTGCTCTTTGACGTGTTGAATAATATCTGGACCCACGAGCGGTCGTTCCCCAGTTTCTGACCAATTCAGAGGGGTTCGACACTTACGTCCATAAAGTACTTCGAAGGGGGCCATTTTCAAGCTGGCTTGATAGCTGTTGTTATAAGAGAATTCAGCATAAGGAAGAGATTCTTCCCACTTCTTACCGAAAGAAATAACACAAGCCCGAAGCATGTCTTCAAGCACTTGATTGACTCACTCGACTTGGCCTTGGGATTGGGGGTGATAAGCTGAACTCCAGGTAATATGAGTTCCCATAGCCTCTTGGCAACTTTCCAGAACTTAGAGGTGAAAAGGCCGCCACGGTCGAACTGATCTCTTTCGGAATACCGTGGAGTGAAACAATTCTGGAGATATATAACTCTGCTAACTGACTAGCAGTGATAGTTTCTTTGATAGGCAGAAAGTGTGCAACTTTAGAAAGTTGGTCAACGACGACAAGAATAGCATCGTGACCCTTCTGTGACTTGGGAAGGCCAGTAATGAAATTCATTTGAACCTTATCCCATTTCCATAAAGGAATAGGAAGCGGTTGCAGAATTCCAGTAGGCTTCTGATGTTCTGCTTTAACGCGACGGCAAACGTCACATTCAGCAACGTATCGAGCAATATCCTGCTTCATTTTGGACCACCAGTACCTTTGACGGAGATCACGATACATCTTGGTGCTACCCGGATGAATAGACAGCGGGGTATCATGTGCCTCCTTCATGACCTTGTCAGTCATAAGCTCGAAGTGAGGTACCACAATGCGGTCTCTGAAATATAGGGTTCCATCTTTAGATAGCGAGAAATCCCTGTACTTTTCAAGGTGAAGATCTTTCTTCATCAGATCAACTTCAGCATCTTTAGCTTGCGCATTCTTAACAGCTTTATCAAGATCTAGCTATACCACAAGGTTATTAAGAGAACCCTGTGGCACTATTCACAGATTCAGCTTGCGCAATTCTTCATAAAGATGAGGTTGAACTCGCTTAACCATGAGGTTGTTACAATAGGACTTGCGGCTCAATGCATCAGCCATCACATTAGACTTGCCAGGGGTATAAGAAATACCGCAGTCGTAGTCCGTAATTGTTTCCAACCATTGTTGTTGGCGTAGATTAAGATCCAGCTGAGTAAACAGGTACTTCAGTCTCTGGTGATCAGTATATATCTCGCATCGATTACCAAGAAGGTAGTGTCACCACTGCTTCAATGCATAGATCACTGCAGCAAGTTCAAGATCATGCACTGGATAGTTTTCTTCATGTGGACGCAATTGTCATGAAGCATACGCAATTACTCTTCGTTCTTGCATTAGGACACAGCCTAATCCTTGACGACAGGCGTCACAATATATCACAAAGTCTTCGCAAGAATCCGGAGGAGCAAGCACTGGAGCAGAAGTTAGCTTGTCCTTGAGAGTCTGGAAACTTTCCTGACATTTGTCTGTCCACTCAAACTTAACGCCTTTGTGAAGCAGGTTAGTCAGAGGCTTAGCAATCTTGCAAAAGTTCTCGACATATCAACGGCAATAGCTTGCGAGGCCGAGAAAACTTCTCACTTGCTTGACGTTCTTCGGAGGAGTCCAGTCAAGAATAGCCTGAACTCGTTCCGGGTTAACAGCAATTCCATCCTTGGAAATCACATGTCCAAGGTAGGTTACTTCAGAAAGCCAGAATTCACATTTGGAGTATTTGGCATACAACTGGTGTTCACGAAGCCTTTCCAAAGCAAGACGAAGGTGTTCAGCGTGTTCTTCCTTATTCTTCAAATATACCAGAATATCATCTAGATATACCACGATGAACTTGTCGAGGTAATCCATGAAAATGTAATTCATCAGACGGGAGAATGTCGCTGGAGCATTTGTTAAGCCAAATGACATGACAGTGTACTCATAAGAGCCATAACGAGTAACAAATGCAGTCTTGGGAATATCCTCTTCGCGGACACGGATCTGGTGATAACCCAACCTCAAGTCGAGTTTAGAAAACACCGATGATCCAGCAAGTTGATCATACAAATCATTGATCCGAGGAAGCGGATATTTATTCTGAATGGTTGCCTGGTTGATAGGACGGTAATCTTGAACCAACCTATTCGTACCATCTTTGTTCTTGACAAAGAGAGAAGGTGCTCCCCAGGCAGAGGAACTTGGACGGATAAAGCCTTTGTGGAGTGATTTGTTGATTTCCTCCTTAAGCTCTAGAAGTTCATGCGGTGGCATCTTATAAGGACGCTTCGCAATGGGAGTTGTGCCTAGCTTCAAGTCGATGGCAAACTCGACAGCTCTAACAGGGGGTATTCCTGTAAGTTCTTCGGGAAAAACATCCTGGAAGTCACGAACGACTGGAATGTTTTTGATCCCCTCAAGCGGAGAAGCATTTAACGCATTTAGAGCGTATACTAGGGCCTCAACATTTTGAGTGATATTAGCACGGTAATTCACTAGCTCATCTGATGGGTGCAGGAGGTGTACAACCTTAGTGGCACAATTGATTGAGGCATAATGAGCCTTTAACCGATCCATTCCCAGAATAAGATCAATTTTGGAAGATTTCAGGATAATGGGAAATGCCTGAAAGTCCAACCCTTCAATCTCAATAGTGACTCGGGGGCTGAACATAGAAGTTCGGCATTGACCCGCGGGAGTGTTTACCACTAATGGATGGTGTAGCGTTTCACATTTAACGTCATGCATGAGTGCAAAATATTCTGACATTAATGAATGCGATGCTCCTAAATCAAATAAAACAGATGCTGGTACTGAATTAACAAAGAGAGTACCCATCATAGTTTCAGGTTAATCCTGAGCTTCAGCCATATTAACATGGTAATTCTGTCCACGACCATAAGAAGGCCTGACGTTGTTGTTGCGGGGTTGATTGTTGTCACGGGCACTGGGAGGCGGAGCCAGACTGCTGATGTCACTGTGATGTCATGCTGACGCAATAAACCTTTTCTGTTAATTTAAAATAATTCCAGAAAATGATTTAATCTTTGAAAATTCGTAGAATTCAAACCGTAGCTCGGATCGAAAAACTTTATACATGAAAGTTGCTCAGAACGACAAGACGAATCCAACCGTGCTATCTGTTTCCGTGTCGGGACCCTCTACGAAGGTGAACCTGCAACTTTTAGCCTATTTCCGGTAGATGAATAGTGCATACATACCGGTTAATAAATCCAACTTTAATCCTAAAATAACTAAAATGATTTAGACTTGTCTTTAGGCAACCCAGCACTGCACGTTAACATGGTATGCTCTGTGATGCTTATGTTTGCTGTGTATTTATTTGTTTCCTCCCCCTCTTCTCTCTCGGTAGACCCCGGTACTGACGCAGTTCCCGAGACCGATGCAGCTCCGGAGATCGACTACGCCCCTGACGACCAGACCTTTGCTGCAGAGCTTCCAGCCAAGCACCCCCCCTTGAACATGCCTATATCGCCTATTCTTTCTCTCTTATGCTTGCATTAGAAATTGCTGCTACTACTATTTAACCTATTTATGATGCATAGCCTATTTTTGTAACTGTTGTTGATACCTACCTGCTTATCCTAAACTTCTTAGTATAGGCTGGACAGAGATCCACCAGAGACACCACTTTGACCCAGTTGCCCCCACTGGATTATCAGATGACTCGATCAACATGATCGACAACCAGGCCCCGGCACCACACATCATCCCCCTAGTTGTACGACACTGCAGCGTTACTATCGAGTGCCGAGGGTGATACCTCGTTTAGCACTTCTGATGTTAACTCTGTAGAGTAGCGATTCGGTCGTGGTCATCGAGGGTGATTCCTCCTTCACCACTTCCGATAACAACGCTGTCGTGCAACACCTCAATGTGAACCCATCGAGGGTGATTCCTCCGAGTTCACCTTGACGGTTACATCGAGTAGGAATCTAACGAGGGTGATACCTCGGATTCCCCTGATGTTATGGACACACGGATACTTGGACTTTATGACTGTTACATGGAAAGGCGGGTTGACCCTAAGGGGTACCAGCGCGAGCCTAAGTGGCGAGGGATATGGAGACGGGTTGACCTGGAGGGTGCCCGTGAGATAATTACGAGGCGTGGCCGGGCATTCTTAGCCCTTGCCGCAAGTCCTCGAGACGGGGCAACGGGGTCACATCGATCGTGAGTCTCTGCTTGTTACCGCACGCTACCAACACACTAATGATTTGGATATTTGATCCGAGTGGGCCTTTGGCCCGATAGCACTAACCATCACATGGGAACAGTTATGGGCACTCTGTGTCGTATGCATCAGCCGAAGCTTAATGGACGTTAGCGACTGAGCGGCGCACGCCGGGTTGGACCGCGTAACGCAACCGCCTTGATAGTGTGGGTTGCTAGGTTTGCTCACCGGCCGCCCACGCAACGTGCAGGAGTTCCCGGGGCGATGGCCCAAGACCCCCAGGGGCATAGGTTTAGTCCGGCGTGCTGACCTCTTTATTAGGCCTAGGTCGGGTTGCGGCGTATCGTTTGGCCGAGGCCGGGCATGACCCCGAAAACTCTGTCTGGCCAGAGTTAATCGAGTGTGGTGGGTAAGTTGGTGCACCCCTGCAGGGAAGAACTAATCTATGCATAGCCGGATCCTCAGTAACGGACGCTCGAAGTTGTATCCCGATCGATACAACTAGAACTGGATACTTGAGATGAGAAATGGATATTAGAGCTCTGGGATCGCTTTCTCGCAGGGAGTCGAGGAAGGATCTCTGGGCGAGGTTGATACTTAATACTGCTACTACTTTATACTATGCTAATCTACACTCTTCTAATGCTGCAAGACCGCTGAAGATGCTAGTCTTCGATAGGACTAGGCCTTCTCTCTATTCTGGCATTTTTGCAGCCCAGTCCACATATACAGCCTTTCTTTGATAATGTTGCATATGTAGTGTAGATCCTTGCTTGCTGAGTACTTCGGATGAGTACTCACGGTTGCTTTGCTTCCTCTTTTTCCCCATATCTGTTTGATGCAACCAGATGACGGAGCCCCTGAGACAGCTGCCCCCACCAACGACTACTACTACCACCCCGAGGGTGGTTACTACTTCGAGTTGACCAACGACCAGGAGTAGGTTCGGAGGGCCCCAGGCAGGAGGCCTGCGCCTTTTCGATCGTAACTTTTGTTTTGCACCGCCTTCTTAAAGGCATATCTGTTTCTCTTTTATATCTGTACTCATATATCTAACGGTTCTGCTGATGCTTGTTGACATCAAGCTTATGTATTCGAGCCCTCGAGCCCCTGGCTTGTAATATAATGCTTGTATGCCATAATTTATGTTTTAGAGTTGTGTTGTGATTCCTTCAAGTGAGTCCTTAGGGTTGATCGTGTGCCTTCGCGTGTATGATTAGTACACGATTAAGCCGGGGGTGTCACAAAATAGACCCCATCTTGTTATCCTTAATAGCAATGATACATACATGCCGGTTCCCCTTCTGTCATTGGGATCAAGCACCGTAAGATCGAACCCATCACAAAGCACCTCTTCCCGTGGCAAGAAAAATCGATCTAGTTGGCCTAACTAAACCAAAGATTCAAAGAAGAAATATGAGACTATAAGTAATCATGCATATAATAGATCAAAAGACTCAAATAACTTTCATGGATAAAAACATAGATCTGATCATAAACTCAACGTTCATCGGATCCCAACAAACACACCGCAAAAAAGAGTTACATCAAATAGATCTCCAAGAGACCATTGTATTGAGAATCAAAAGAGAGAGAGGAAGCCATCTAGTTACTGCCTACGGACCCGTAGGTTTACAATGAACTACTCACGCACCATCGGAGAGGCACCAATGAGGATGATGAACCCCTCTGTGATGGTGTCTAGATTGGATCTGTGGTTTCTGGAACTTGCGGCGGCTGGAATTGATTTTCGTCGACTCCCCTAGGGTTTCTGGAATATTGGGATATTTATAGAGCAAAGAGGCGGTGCGGGAGGTGGCCGAGGTGGGCACAGCCCACCTGGACGCGCCCAACTTGTGTTTTCTGGTCCAGAAAAAATCACCAAAAAGTTTTACTGCATTTGGACTCCGTTTGGTATTGATTTGCTGTGAAGTAAAAAACAAGCAAAAAACAGCAACTGGCACTGGGCACTATGTCAATAGGTTAGTCCCAAAAAATGATATAAAGTTGCTATAAAATGATTGTAAAACATCCAAGAATGATAATATAACAGCATGGAACAATAAAAAATTATAGATATGTTGGAGACGTATCAGCATCCCCAAGCTTAATTCCTGTCGTCCTCGAGTAGGTAAATGATAAAAACAGAATTTTTGATGTGGAATGCTTCCTAACATGTTCATCACATATTCTTTTCTTTGTAACATGGACATTTGGACTTTTATATGATTCAAAGCAATAGTCTAGTTTTGACATGAAGATTTCAATACTCAAGCATATCAACAAGCAACCATGTCTTTCAAAATATCAACACTAAAGCAAGTTATCCCTAGCCCATTATGCTCAATCATTGATCCATTCATGAAACACACTCGCATATTAGCTACACCCAATGCTCAAGTACGATCATAGTGCCCCTTAGTTGGTGCTTTATAAGAGAAGATGGAGACTCAAAATAAAAATTGCATAAAGTAAAAGAAAGGCCCTTCGCTGAGGGAAGTAGGGATTTGTAGAGGTGCCAGAGCTCAAAGCGAAAAAAGTAGAGATAAAACATTTTGGGTGGCATGCTTTTCCTGTCAACGAAAACGATCGAGTAGTTCCCAATACTTTCCATGCTAGATATATCATAGGCGGTTCCTAAATAGAAAATAAAGTTTATTCCTTTTTCCACCATACTTTCACTTTCCATGGCTAGCCGTATCCACGGGTGCCCTCCATACCAACTCTTTCCAAGTAATTTATTATTTGACAACATAAAGTAAATTCATTTTTCATTTCGGGACTGGGCATAAATAATACCTTTGTCGTACTCTCGTGCAATGACAAGTGAATAAACACTCATCTTGAAAATAACACATCTAGCATGGAAATATATCAGCCACCCCCTACCATTTCATGAGCGGTACAAGCACAGAAAAGAGAAATTTATTTTGAAATTAGAGATGGCACATACAAATTTGCTTAGAACGGCACGGAAATACCGCATATAGGTAGGTATAGTGGACTCATATGGCAAAACTAGTTTAAGGATTTTGGATGCACAAGTAGTGATCATACTTAGTGCAAAGAAGGCTAGCAAAAGATTGAGAAGCATCCAACCAAGAAACAAAAAATCTCATAAGCGAGCATTAAGCATAACTAACACCGAATAATGCACCACAAGTAGGATGTAATTTCATTGCATAACTATTGACTTTCGTGCTTGCATAGGGAATCACAAACCTTAACACCAATATTCTTACTAAACCATAATTACTCATCAACATGACTCACATATTATATCAACATATCACAAAACTATTACAAGGAATCAAGTATATTTTGTCCAATGATCTTCATGAAAGTTTTTATTATATCCCTCTTGGATATCTATCACTTTGGGACTAATTTTATATGTTGCTTTTGATAGCTCAAACAAATCTAAGTGAAGAACATGAGTATAAAATTTTCTTCTCTCAAAATAATTTAAGTGAAGCAAGAGAGAATTTCTAAAAAAAATTACTAACTCTCAAATAAATCTAAGTGAAGCATGAGAGCATTTCTTCAAAAATACTAAAGCACACCGTGCTCAAAAAGATATAAGTGAAGCACTAGAGCAATTCCATAGCTCATAAAGATTTAAGTGAAGCATGGAGAGCAATTCTAACAAGTCATAGCATAATTTTGGCTCTCTCAAATAGGTGTGTCTAGCAAGGATTCATGACTAAAAATAAAAAAGCAAAACAAGCAAAGACTCATATCATACAAGACGCTCCAAGCAAAACTCATGATATGTGACGAATAAAAATATAGCTCCAAGTAAAATACCGATGGTCGTTAGAAGAAAGAGGGGATGCCACTCAGGCATCCCCAAGCTTAGTTGCTTGCTTCTCTTTGGATAATGGCTTGGGGTGCCATGGGTCATCCCCAAGCTTAGGCTCTTCTTACTCCTTATTCCTTCATCCATCGTGATCTCACCCAAAACTTGAAAACTTCAATCACACAAAACTCAACAAAACCTTTGTGAGATCCGTTAGTATAAGAAAACCAATCTTTACTTTAGGTACTGTAGAAAACCCATTCAAATTTTGTTCTTGCATTATATCTACTGTATTCTAACTTTACCATGGCTCATACCCCCCGATAAAAACCATATATTCATCAAAATAAGCACACAATGCAAAGAAAACAGAATCTGTCAAAAACAGAACAGTTTGTAAAAATGCGAATTGTTCTCATACTTCTGTAACTCCAAATATTCTGAAAAATTAAGACAACAGAGGAAATTTGTATATAAATGTTGTGTAAACAATTCAGAATTTTTCGTCGCTTCTGTGAATTTTCAAAATTGTTTTACTGGATGCAAAAGTTTCTGTTTTCCAACAAGATCAAATCAACTATCACCCAAGCTATCCTACAGGCTTTACTTGGCACAAACACTAATTAAAACACAAAAAACACAATCATAACAGTAGTATAATTGTGCAAACACCTAAGAACGGAAAGAAAAATACAAAAATAAATTTTATTCACTGGGTAGCCTCCCAACAAGCGCTATCGTTTTACGCCCTTAGCTCGGCATAATGTATAGATCTAAGTATTGTCATCTTTGTTCTTATTTTCCTTAGAGGTGTTTTTGTCAGAAGGTTTTGCAAAACCAACATAAAACACATTATCCATTGATACTTTAGCACTATCAAGTTGGTTATCGTCATATCCCCCTTGATTTCCGGCAAAAATCCAACAATAGTGCTGATTAACATCATTGAAAACTTGTTGGATTATATCTAAAACGGGGAAGTCCTTTTTAAGGTTCTCATCAAATATTTGATTATCCCCAAGCAAATGTCTTAGAACATAATCACTATTATAAAGAATTTCATCTATCACGGGTTTTTCACGATTCCTACCATAAAAATCAATGATTTCCCTAGCTTCCCGTATTATGTAGTCAAATTCATTCATAAGAACAAGAGTGGCCAACTTTTTAGCCTTAGGTTTCTTTATGACGGGTAGCTCATAAAACATTCTTTGCAAGGTAGGATGAGTGCGAATAAATTTATTTTCAAGTTTCAGAACTAGTGTTGAGATAGCTTCCGCATAAGATTTAGTCCTTTTAAATATAGGAACATCATCAAGACTTAAATTTCCAACACAATTGAAAAATTCTTGGATACATTCTTTTCCTATAACATTCCCTTGCCCCAAAACAAAAGTTGTAGCATCCAGATTGCCAGATCATCCAATTTTAGGAGTTAGGCCATCATCTGTTTCTGCCATACCAAAGTCACTCATGATGACAAGTTCAGCAATTAAGAGATCTAACGAGAAAACGACGAACGAGAAAGAGGGCGAATAAAATGGTAAATTTTTGTGAAGTGGGGGAGAGGAAAACAAGAGGCAAATGGCAAATAATGTAAATTGCAAGGAGATGAGATTTGTGATTAGGAACCTGGTAGCTGTTGATGATGTCTCCCCGGCAACGGCGCCAGAAATTCCTTTTGATGTTGGCTTGAACTACGTTGGTATTTCCCCAAAGAGGAAGGGATGATGCAGCACACCAACAGTAGGTATTTCCCTCAGTGATGAGACCAAGATTATCGAACCAGTAGGAGACCCAAGCAACACTACGTAAACAGCACCTGCACACAAAGAACAAATACTTGCAACCCGACGTGTTAAAGGGGTTGTCAATCCCTTTCGGGTAACGGCGCCAGAAATTGGCAAACGGACGGGAGATAAATTGTAGTAGATTGGATAAATAGATCGTGAATAATAAAGTGAAGCAAAAATATTTTTGGGTTTTTAGAAATATAGATCTAAAAATAAAAGTGGCAAATAAATAAAAAGGCAAATAGCAAAATAGATCTAAAAATATATGATGAGAAAATAGACCCGGGGGCGTAGATTTCACTAGTGGCTTCTCTCGAGAAAAAAAGCATACGGTGGGTAAACAAATTACTATTGGGCAATTGATAGAACTTCAAATAATTATGATGATATCCAGGCAATGATCATTATATAGGCATCACGTCCAAGATTAGTAGACCGACTCCTGCCTGCATCTACTGCTATTACTCCACACATCGACCGCTATCCAGCATGCATCTAGTGTATTAAATTCATGGAGAAAGTGAGTAATGCAATAAGAATGATGACATGATGTAGACAAGATCTATTTATGTAGCGGCGAAGCTCTTCAGACATCAGCGACGGAGCGACGCGCGCCGGGTTGGACTGGGACGCCTGCCCTTGTATAAGGGGGGCTAGGTCTGCTTACCGGCCGCCCACGCAACATGTAGTAGTGCAAAGGGCGATGGGCCCAAGAACCCTGCGCGCTTAGGATTTAGACCGGTGTGCTGACCTCTCTGTTGGGCCTAGGTAGGGCTGCGATGTGTTGATCTTCCGAGGCCGGACATGACCCAGGAAAGTGTGCCCGGCCAGAGGGATCAAGCGTGTTGGGCAATGTGGTGCACCCCTGCAGGGAAGTTTATCTATTCGAATAGTCGTGTCCATGGTAACAGGATGACTTAAAGTTGTATTTCGACCTTATGACAACTAGAACCGGATACTTAATAAAACACACCCTTTCAAGTGCCAGATACAACCCGGTGACCGGACTCTTAGAGGGTGACGAGGAGAGGATCGCCGGGTAGGATTATGCTATTCTATGTTACTTGATACTATACATGCTACTCTCTTCTATATGCTTCAAGATGGAGGCTGCCAGAAGCGTAGTCTTCGATAGGACTAGCTTCTCCCCCTCTTATTGTGGCATTCTGCAATTCAGTCCACAGATACTACCCATTTCATTGATACCGATGCATATGTAGTGTAGATCCTTGCTTGCGAGTACTTTGAATGAGTACTCACGGTTGCTTTGCTCCCTCTTTCCCCTCTTTTCCCATTCTTCTTGGATGTCGCAACCAGATGTTGGAACCCCAGAGCCAGACGCCACCATCGACGATGACCCCTACTACACCGAGGGTGCCTACTACTATGTTCAGGCCGCCGACGATCAGGAGTAGTTAGGAGGATCCCAGGCAGGAGGCCTGCGCCTCTTCTATCTATATCCCTGTTTCTGCTAGCCATCTTATGGCAACTTGTTTAACTTATGTATGTACTCAGATATTGTTGCTTCCGCTGACTCGTATATGATCAAGCTTATGTATTCGAGCCCTCGAGGCCCCTGGCTTGTAATATGAAGCTTGTATGACTTTAATTTGTGTTTAGAGTTGTGTTATGATATCTTCCCGTGAGTCCCTGATCTTAATTTTACACGTTTGCGTGTATGATTAGTGTACGATTGAATCGGGGGCGTCATGCTACCTCTTGAGCATGCGTTGGTTTTCCCTTGAAGAGGAAAGGGTGATGCAGCAAAGTAGCGTAAGTATTTCCCTCAGTTTTTGAGAACCAAGGTATCAATCCAGTAGGAGACAACGCACAAGTCACCTAGTACCTGCACAAACAATAAAGAACCTTGCAACCAACGCGATAAAGGGGTTGTCAATCCCTTCACGGTCACTCGCAAAAGTGAGATCTAATAAAGATAGTAAAGTAAATATTTTTGGTATTTTTGTTGTATAGATTGGAAAGTAAAGATTGCAAAATAGTAAACGAGATGCGATGTAAATAAAAGAGATGCAATATAATAGAAAAGAGACGGGGGGGGCATAGGTTTCACTAGTGGCTTCTCTCAAGATAGCATGTATTACGGTGGGTGAACAAATTACTGCCGAGCAATTGATAGAAAAGCGCATAGTTATGAAGATATCTAAGGCAATGATCATGAATATAGGCATCACGTCTGTGTCAAGTAGACCGAAATGATTCTGCATCTACTACTATTACTCCACACATCGACCGCTATCCAGCATGCATCTAGAGTATTAAGTTCATAAGAACGGAGTAACGCATTAAGCAAGATGACATGATGTAGAGGGATAAACTCAAGCAATATGATACAAACCCCATCTTTTTATCCTCGATGGCAACAATACAATACGTGCCTTGCTGCCCTTACTGTCACTGGGAAAGGACACCACAAGATTGAACCCAAAGCTAAGCACTTCTCCCATTGCAAGAAAGATCAATCTAGTAGGCCAAACTAAACCGATAATTCGAAGAGACTTGCAAAGATATCAAACCATGCATATAAGAATTCAGAGAAGAACCAAATAATATTCATAGATAATCTTGTTCATAAATCCACAATTCATCGGATCTCGGCAAACACACCGCAAAAGAGTATTACATCGAATAGATCTCCAAGAACATCGAGGAGAACTTTGTATTGAGAATCAAAGAGAGAGAAGAAGTCATCTAGCTAATAACTATGGACCCGAAGGTCTGTGGTAAACTACTCACGCTTCATCAGAGAGGCAATGGTGTTGATGTAGAAGCCCTCCGTGATCGATTCCCCCTCCGGCAGATCGCCGAAAAAGGCCCCAAGATGGGATCTCACGGGTACAGAAGGTTGCGGCGGTGGAAAAGTGGTTTCGTAGCTCCCCCTGATGTTTCTAGGGTATAAGAGTATATATAGGCGAAAGAAGTACGTCGGTGGAGCTACGAGGGGCCCACGAGGGTGGGGGGTGCGCCTACCCCCCTGGGCATGCCCTCCTGCCTCGTGGCCTCCTCGAGGAGTTCCAGACTTCAACTCCAAGTCTTCTAGATTGCTTTCGGTCCAAGAAAGATCATCGCGAAGGTTTCATTCCATTTGGACTCCGTTTGGTATTCCTTTTCTGCGAAACTCTAAAATAGGCAAAAAAACAGAAACTGGCACTAGGCCTCCGGTTAATAGGTTAGTCCCAAAAATAATATAAAAGAGCATATTAAAGCCCATTAAACATCCAAAATAGATAATATAATAGCATGGAACAATAAAAAATTATAGATACGTTGGAGACGTATCAAGCATCCCCAAGCTTAATTCCTGCTCGTCCTCGAGTAGGTAAATGATAAAAACAGAATTTTTGATGTGGAATGCTACCTAACATAATTATCAATGTAATTTTCTTTATTGTGGCATGAATGTTCAGATCTGAAAGATTCAAGACAAAAGTTAATATTAACATAAAAATAATAATACTTCAAGTATACTATCAAAGCAATCATGTCTTCTCAAAATAACATGGCCAAAGCAAGCTATCCCTACAAAATCATATAGTCTGGCTATGCTCTATCTTCATCACACAAAATATTTAAATCATGCACAACCCCGATGACAAGCCAAGCAATTGTTTCATACTTTTGATGTTCTCAAACTTTTTCAATCTTCACGCAATACATGAGCGTGAGCCATGGACATAGCACTATAGGTGGAATAGAATGGTGGTTGTGGAGAAGACAAAAAGGAGAAGATAGTCTCACATCAACTAGGCGTATCAACGGGCTATGGAGATGCCCATCAGTAGATATCAATGTGAGTGAGTAGGGATTGCCATGCAACGGATGCACTAGAGCTATAAGTGTATGAAAGCTCAACAAAAGAAACTAAGTGGGTGTGCATCCAACTTGCTTGCTCAAGAAGACCTAGGGCATTTTGAGGAAGCCCATCATTGGAATATACAAGCCAAGTTCTATAATGAAAAATTCCCACTAGTATATGAAAGTGACAACATAGGAGACTCTCTATCATGAAGATCATGGTGCTACTTTGAAGCACAAGTGTGGAAAATGATAGTAGCATTGTCCCTTGTCTCTTTTTCTCTCGTTTTTTTATTTTTTATTTGGGCCTTTCTCTTTTTATGGCCTCTTTTTTTCTTTCCTTTTTTTTATTTTTTTATTTTTCATCCGGAGTCTCATCCCGACTTGTGGGGGAATCATAGTCTCCATCATCCTTTCCTCACATGGGACAATGCTCTAATAATGAAGATCATCACACTTTTATTTACTTACAACTCAAGAATTACAACTCAATAGTTAGAACAAAAATATGACTCTATGTGAATGCCTCCGGCGGTGTACCAGGATGTGCAATGATTCAAGAGTGACATGTATGAAAAAATTATGAATGGCGGCTTTGCCACAAATACGATGTAAACTACATGATCATGCAAAGCAATATGACAATGATGGAGCGCGTCATAATAAACAGAACGGTGGAAAGTTGCATGGCAATATATCTCGGAATGGCTATGGAAATGCCATAATAGGTAGGTATGGTGGCTGTTTTGAGGAAGGTATATGGTGGGTGTATGGTACCGGCGAAAGTTGCGCGGTACTAGAGAGGCTAGCAATGGTGGAAGGGTGAGAGTGCGTATAATCCATGGACTCAACATTAGTCATAAAGAACTCATATACTTATTGCAAAAATCTATTAGTTATCAAAACGAAGTACTACGTGCATGCTCCTAGGGGGATAGATTGGTAGGAAAAGACCATCGCTCGTCCCCGGCCGCCACTCATAAGGAAGACAATCAATAAATAAATCATGCTCCGACTTCATCACATAACGGTTCACCATACGTGCATGCTACAGGAATCACAAACTTTAACACAAGTATTTCTCAAATTCACAACTACTCTACTAGCATGACTCTAATATCACCATCTTCATATCTCAAAACTATCATCAAGCATCAAACTTCTCATAGTATTCAATGCACTTTATATGAAAGTTTTTATTATACCCATCTTGGATGCCCATCATATTAGGACTAGTTTTATAGCCAAAGCAAATTACCATGCTGTTCTAAAAGACTCTCAAAATAATATAAGTGGAGCATGAGAGATCAATAATTTCTATAAAATAAAACCACCACCGTGCTCTAAAAAGATATAGGTGAAGCACTAGAGCAAAATTATCTAGCTCAAAAGATATAAGTGAAGCACATAGAGTATTCTAATAAATTCCGATTCATGCGTGTCTCTCCCAAAAGGTGTGTACAGCAAGGATGATTGTGGTAAAATAAAAAGAAAAGACTCAAATCATACAAGACGCTGCAAGCAAAACACATATCATGTGGTGAATAAAAATATAGCCTCAAGTAAAGTTACCAATAGACGAAGACGAAAGAGGGGATGCCTTCCGGGGCATCCCCAAGCTTAGGATTTTGGTTGTCCTTGAATTTTACCTTGGGGTGCCTTGGGCATCCCCAAGCTTAGGCTCTTGCCACTCCTTATTCCAAAATCCATCAAATCTTTACCCAAAAACTTGAAAACTTCACAACACAAAACTTCAACAGAAAATCTCATGAGCTCCGTTAGTATAAGAAAATAAACCACCACTTTAAGGTACTGTAATGAACTCATTATTTATTTATATTGTTGTTAAACCTACTGTATTCCAACTTCTCTATGGTTCATACCCCCCGATACTACTCATAGATTCATCAAAATAAGCAAACAACACACGAAAAACAGAATCTGTCAAAAACAGAACAGTCTGTAGCAATCTGTATCTTTCGAATACTTCTGTAACTCCAAAAATTCTGAAATAAATTGGTGGACGTGAGGAATTTGTCTATTAATCATATTAAAAAAGAATCATCCTAAAATCACTCTCCAGTAAAAAATTACAGCTAATCTCGTGAGCGCAAAAGTTTCTGTTTTTTACAGCAAGATCAAATCAACTATCACTGTAAGCCATCCCAAAGGTTTTACTTGGCACAAACACTAATTAAAACACAAAAACACATCTAACCAGAGTCTAGATGAATTATTTATTGGAAAACAGCAAGGGAAAATATTGGGTTGTCTCCCAACAAGCGCTTTTCTTTAAAGCCTTTTAGCTAGGCATTGATAATTTCAATGATGCTCACATAAAAGAGAAGAATTGAAGCACAAAGAGAGCATCATAAAACACGTGACAAACACATCTAAATATAATATACTTCCTATGCATAGGAATTTTATAAGCAAACAAATTATCAAGGCAAGCAAAAACTAGCATACGCAAGGAAGAAGAAAGAGACGATAGCAATCTCAACATGAAGAGAGGTAATTTAGTAACATGAAATTTTCTAAAACCATATTTTCCTCTCTCATAATAATTACATGTAGGATCATAAGAAAATTCAACAATATAGCTATCACACAACATATTCTTAACACGATCCACATGCATGCGAAGTTGACATTCTTCCAAAATAGTGGGATTAACATTAACTAAAGTCATGACCTCTCCAAACCCACTTTTATCAAAAATTTCATAAGATTGAATATTCTCCAAATATGTGGGATCTAAAGTTGACACTCTTCCAAACCCACTTTCAATATTATTGCAAACATTATTATCAATCTCATATTCATCATGGGGCTTAAATAAAATTTCAAGATCATAAGAAGAATCACCCCAATCATGATCATTGCAACAAGTAGTAGACATAGCAAAATTAGCATCCCCAAGCTTAGGTTTTTGCATATCATTAACACAATTGACATTAGTGGAATTTATAATAACATCATTGCAATCATGCTTTTCATTCAAGGAGCTATCGTGAATCACTTTATAATTTTCTTCTTTCAACACTTCATCACAATTTTCAGATTCACAAATTTCAAGCAAAACCTCATAAAGATAATCTAGTGCACTCAACTCACTAGCAATTGGTTCATCAAAATTAGATCTCTTAAAAAGATTAGCAAGTGGATGAGGATCCATAAACTTTTAGCAAGCGAAGATGCAAGCAAAAAGAAGGCACATGGTAACACAAGCAAACAAAAGATCGAATGGAAGAAGGGCGAATAAAAAGGCAAATCTTTTCGAAAATCATTTTAGAAGTGGGGGAGAGGAAAACGAGAGGCGAATGGCGAATAATGTAATGCAAGAGATGAGAGTTTATGATGGGTACTTGGTATGTCTTGACTTGGCATAGATCTCCCCGGCAACGGCGCCAGAAATTGGCAAGTTGACGGGGGATCAAATCTTGACTTGACTGGTCGTAAACCTCCCCGGCAACGGCGCCAGAAATCCTTCTTGCTACCTCTTGAGCATGCGTTGGTTTTCCCTTGAAGAGGAAAGGGTGATGCAGCAAAGTAGCGTAAGTATTTCCCTCAGTTTTTGAGAACCAAGGTATCAATCCAGTAGGAGACAACGCACAAGTCACCTAGTACCTGCACAAACAATAAAGAACCTTGCAACCAACGCGATAAAGGGGTTGTCAATCCCTTCACGGTCACTCGCAAAAGTGAGATCTAATAAAGATAGTAAAGTAAATATTTTTGGTATTTTTGTTGTATAGATTGGAAAGTAAAGATTGCAAAATAGTAAACGAGATGCGATGTAAATAAAAG
This sequence comes from Thinopyrum elongatum, assembly GCA_011799875.1. Lineage (NCBI taxonomy): Eukaryota > Viridiplantae > Streptophyta > Magnoliopsida > Poales > Poaceae > Thinopyrum > Thinopyrum elongatum. The sequence continues at coordinate 151,357,416 of CM022300.1, read as the reverse complement.
AGATGCAATATAATAGAAAAGAGACGGGGGGGGCCATAGGTTTCACTAGTGGCTTCTCTCAAGATAGCATGTATTACGGTGGGTGAACAAATTACTGCCGAGCAATTGATAGAAAAGCGCATAGTTATGAAGATATCTAAGGCAATGATCATGAATATAGGCATCACATCTGTGTCAAGTAGACCGAAACGATTCTGCATCTACTACTATTACTCCACACATCGACCGCTATCCAGCATGCATCTAGAGTATTAAGTTCATAAGAACGGAGTAACGCATTAAGCAAGATGACATGATGTAGAGGGATAAACTCAAGCAATATGATATAAACCCCATCTTTTTATCCTCGATGGCAACAATACAATACGTGCCTTGCTACCCCTACTGTCACTGGGAAAGGACACCGCAAGATTGAACCCAAAGCTAAGCACTTCTCCCATTGCAAGAAAGATCAATCTAGTAGGCCAAACTAAACCGATAATTCGAAGAGACTTGCAAAGATATCAAATCATGCATATAAGAATTCAGAGAAGAACCAAATAATATTCATAGATAATCTTGTTCATAAATCCACAATTCATCGGATCTCGGCAAACACACCGCAAAAGAGTATTACATCGAATAGATCTCCAAGAACATCGAGGAGAACTTTGTATTGAGAATCAAAGAGAGAGAAGAAGCCATCTAGCTAATAACTATGGACCCGAAGGTCTATGGTAAACTACTCATGCCTCATCGGAGAGGCAATGGTGTTGATGTAGAAGCCCTCCGTGATCGATTCCCCCTCCGGAAGATCGCCGGAAAAGGCCCCAAGATGGGATCTCACGGGTACAGAAGGTTGCGGCGGTGGAAAAGTGGTTTCGTGGCTCCCCCTGATGTTTCTAGGTTATAAGAGTATATATAGGCGAAAGAAGTATGTCGGTGGAGCTACGAGGGGCCCACGAGGGTGGGGGCGCGCCTACCCCCTGGGCGCGCCCTCCTGCCTCGTGGCCTCCTCGAGGAGTTCCAGACTTCAACTCCAAGTCTTCTGGATTGCTTTCGGTCCAAGAAAGATCATCGCAAAGGTTTCATTCCGTTTGGACTCCGTTTGGTATTCCTTTTCTGCGAAACTCTAAAATAGGCAAAAAAAACAGAAACTGGCACTGGGCCTCCGGTTAATAGGTTAGTCCCAAAATCAATATAAAAGAGCATATTAAAGCCCATTAAACATCCAAAACAGATAATATAATAGCATGGAACAATCAAAAATTATAGATACATTGGAGACGTATCACGTCACAAGTTGGTATCAGAGCCGACTGCCTGTAGAAAACCCCCTTCCAACTCCTTGGCCGAAGTTGAGTCTAGTCATTGCAAAACTTTTACTAACATGGCTGTGTGGCTTACGGGCCCACGTCGCCATTGGGTGGTATTAGGATCTTTTACTCCTTGTCTGTACTCTGGAATTCTGATCACTCTTCTATTCGGGTTAAATGATTTTGCTAACTCTAACTTTACGTTCTCGTAAATACTTCCTCCCGGAGAGCCCCTTATTACAGATGATCGCCTGCTGCACCAGAAGATTCCGAAGATACTCTCTGATGTTCTTTCGAGAACTTGTGCTCATCGGGTTTGCAATTCCCTACCACCGAGACATCCCTATGGATAGCTACTTATACTTGCCATCCATACATTCATTCTCGATTACTCTTGTTAGTACAAGATACCCTGAACTACTTCTCGCTATTACACCTACGAATCCGTTGTGCTTACTGCCTTGCAGCTCTTTTCTGCATGATTACACCTACAAATAATTCCTCACACTTACTGAGGATTTGTTCATTCCTAGTTGTTTTTGTTTTACACAAAATTCTTCGAGATACTATTTGATTTTCGGAAAATCCTTAGTAGCTTATTGCTCCTGAATTCCTTGCCTTCCTGCATTATGGTTAAATCCATATTTCTAAGTAATCTCCGTTGACATCCCCTGTCACTATCATTTCGAGTCCATTGATTCAATATGTTGTGAATGCTCACAATCCTCAATCAGATCCTAGAATTCATCCTTCCGGCTCAGACGCCATTTTAATCATGAGCTGGATCTCGACCAATCAGATTGCCATCGATTGTACCCCTAAGCCTACTCAACTTATCCATCCTTAATCAGAGCCTTGGCTTCTGATCCCTTGCTTTGGAAATCATAATTCCTTTGCATTTGAGCTTTGAACTAGTCAGTTGTTTCTATAATCCAATGCCTTTGCATTGTTTCTTCCTCTGGTTGTGTGCCAATGCTCATGCCAGCTGCATTATGGACCGTCAGATCCTTTGTTGAATTATCATCCTACGGTGTCCTTCGTATATAAAAACCACGAGAAGTTCTTTCCCTGATACATAATGCCATTGGTAAATCATATTCTCTGATTGGCCAACCATGCTCTGCTTTTGGGCTGGTGATGTTTACTCTTGAAGCTTGTGGTTTATGTTTCTAAGATGCCCGATGGATTGAACATATACCTTCCCTAAAGCCGTATGAACCCGAGAATACCCTTCTGGTGTTTTACCAGATAATTTTCTACTCTACAACTTCTTCGAAGACGAGAAGTGAATGAAAGGTTAGACATTGAAGAAGTGGGAGTCGACCTTGAACTTTGTGTTCATGCCCATGGACCCGATGTGGAACTTATCATGGAAGCTTCTAGTAATAATAATGATCCCCTTGTTATAAGTTCATCTTGTATCTATGTTTGGTCCTTTGCAACCGTGGTTACGACCATGATTGATCATCTTTGATTCCTTTTCTCGGACAAGTTAAAGTACTTGTCTTCTGCAAATCAATACACCCGTCCAACCTTTATTCTGTCCTACTTGCGAGTATTACCCTCTGGTATTTTGATAATATCACAGAACCATGTGTCCTATTACGAGTCTTCTCCTAGTATTGCTTCTCACCGAATTCAGATTTCCCCGGGTTCTGAGTTGTTAGACACTCAAGGACACCGATATCTGAATCAAGTCTGCCCCACGATTAAACAACTCATAGTAATCTTCTTTACTTACGAGTTTGTACTCGATCAAGTCATTCCTAGCCTAATTGCCTATATCATTATCATGTTGATTTTAACTGTGCTACCTGGTCCTTATTCCCGGAGCACAACTTTCGTCGATGAGCGAAGCTTACGTCGATTTCCTCGTCTTATCCTTCCACCTCGAACAACAAGCTTGATTCCGAGTTGGTGATGTATCCGTGGATCCAAAAATCTTGCGTTGCATCAGTCCTTATGCTTATTGCAGTCGCTGTTCGATTGCTTCTTCGTGGAGCCTCTCGACAAAATTTGTCGTGATCATCATCAACATTTTGACTCCTTCCAGGATATCAATCGAATTCATGATGAGAAATACCATCCTTGCCCCTCGATGATTTGTGTTACCATCAACAACAGTCTTGCCTTTCCTCCAACACAAACTTGTTCATGTTTTGTGTGGTACCTTGAGTTCCTTGCTATCCAGCTTATGTTCTAGTCTACCTTGGCGTATTATCATCTTTTATGTCAAAGATGTTGTGAGAATTGCTCCATCTCTTAAGGATTCTTGATATAGTGATACTTATCGCCATCACCCTTCTAACATTGATCGTGCTACTTGGTCCATATTTCCAGGTGCACTTTCGTTCAATGTTTAATTGTGGATGTTCTCCTCGAACATACTTCATTATATACTTTGGTGAGTCCAATGCTATCACCTTGTTCACTTAATTGTGGAAATCCATGTTTATGGAAATCTCGATGAATTGTAGCTGAGTCCATCAGCCACATCCTCATCTTCTCCTTGGTTAATGATGAACTATTGTTTCGGAACTCGCTTCCATTGTTCATTTCCTGATAATCTTACAATGTCATCTCGTCATATTGTGTGGCACCTTTTCTTCTCAGACATCTTGAGTCTGAGGTATCCTGACACCAATCGGATCTGAATCGCGGTCAGATATGATGGTTGGAACATATTTCCAAGAGTTATAACTTTGGTCTTTATATGACCCCGTAAGGTGATGTCATGCCTAGCACACCTGGCCGGAGGACCTATTGTTATAGTTTCCTTTTTAGCAAGGTTAGTCATTCTTCCATGACAAAATTGTCAGAATTATTCTATAAGTTGTTCCTGATGGATCATTTGTGTATCCAAAGTCTGACCTTTGCTTGAAGACCGTGTCAATGCTATCTCGAAGCATGTCTGTGGTACTCCGATCTTCAATAAGAACATTTGAAGCACAATGCTAAATTTCTTCATCAATTATCCAAACCCCGTTGTATGGGTAATGTCATGAAATTCCTCTCCCATTACCTAAATGGTTTTCTACTTTCTATCCTGTCATGGATATCATGCTCTGCTTGCCCTTGGGAAGGATATACTGCTGATTTAGGTGTTTAAACACATTTTCCTTTCCATTGTTCTGTTTAATCTGATAATCACATTTTCCTTTCCATTGTTTTGTTTAATCTTTCTTGTGATCTATATGATCTAAGCAGTAATATTTTCCTGCTTATGCAAACACCTCGGTGTACAACTCTGCCAGTAAGACCCTGTTCCTATTGTTGATGACATTTCGGTAGCCACCGATGGACGAGAACTTTGCCTATTGGTCCGCCTCGTTTCAATGAGCAGGAAAATGGTTCTCTTCATCCCTCACCCTTGGTACCGCTGTTGTTGCCAACATAACTGACAGGCTATGCTCTGACCTGCCTTGCTATCATGACCGTGCAAGATGTCACCGCTCTTTCTACCTTTAACCCACATGGTGGGCCCATAACCCACAGTTCCACAGGATCGAAACCTGACTCTCCTGTATATCCCCTGTTTCCAAAGTTATTCCTCATGCGTGGCTTCGTAAGTACTTCACGAGCCACCTTCCGAAAGATCATCAATTCTGGTATCAGACACAATACTTATTCCCATTGTTCTGAACCCCTTTCACACTCTGTTTCAAGCAATGAACGATTGCCTATCCGCTTGAAACTTCTTATTGCACCTTCTTACCTTGATCTCGATAATTTCTTAAGTTTCAATTCGAGAGTTACTTTCCGCCACCTTCCCTGATGTTATCTACCAGATAAGCAACATTGTAGCGCTCAGTTCTTCTCAAGATACCCCTTACCCCTTTTTCGTCAGTATGATGGAACTTCTGAAGAAAGGATGACGACTTCATCATGATGGCCTGAAACAGAGGAATGAAGACATCAATGTAATCGATCGACCTCTTTGAGAAGAGCAACCAAGACCGAGAAGAATCATTAGAATTTCGTAACCTAATCTTTCCCCCTTACTCCACACCTTAAATCTCGGGACGAGATTTCTTGTAGTGGAGGAGAATTGTAACGCCCGGATAAGTAAGCTACAGTGAACCTCCGCTAATGATGCCACATCACCTCGGTTACTGTTGATAAGCTCGCGTTGATTCGAAACCGACTCAAATTCAAATTCAAAATAAAGGCAAACAATAAAAGTTTTCAACCTTTAAAACTAACATGTTCAAAATGGGACAAATAAATCCTAAGTAATAATGTTGGAGAAACCACATTTTTGTAAAAGGTTTAATTGCACTTAAATAATTAAAACATTATGTAAAACAATTAAATAAATTCCTTTTCTATTTTATAAAATATTAAACTATCTTATTTAGTTGCCTAAAACTAATGGGGCAGTAGCATAATTATTAGTGCTAAATTGGGACTTGCTTTTATGTTTTATAAAACTATAACGAATCAAAATGAAATAAAACAGAAAAGAATGAAATAAAAGAAAAGAAAATAAACAAACAAGAGGAAAATAGAAAAATTGGGGAAACCCCACTGCGCCAGCTGGCCACTGCCAGCCAGGCCGACCCACCTGGCATAGGACGGCCCACTCCCCTTAACCCCCTGGTCTTGTATCCCTACCCGAGCGAAATCCCGACTCGCCCCCACTCCCCCCATGACCCGTTCCTCTCTCTCGATCCCGATCTGGATCGGGGAGGGGATCGACCGCATCGATGCTGACCACCGCCACCGAAGGACCCCCTCGCCGGAGCTGCCCTCCCCCTCCCCCGTCAACCACCTCCTCGCCGGAACGCCTCCACGTCCTCTTCCCCGACGAGCTCCATCGCGCCTCGCCGCTTGTTCCCCTGCTCATGGGTGAGAACACCCCGCGCCCTTTCTCCCCTGTCCCCGCTCGCCCGTCGACCGTGCCCACTTCGCGCCGCTGCCGCGCTCTCCGGCCCGCTCCGCCCGCGCCTCTGCGTGCGAGGCCGCGCCCCGGCCAAGTCGCCTACACCCCCTGCTCGCGGTGCTCGCCGTGCGCCGCTTGCCTAGCCCACGCCCGCTGCCTCCCTTTCCCGCTGAGGCCGCGCCCAGCTCCCACTCCGCCGCTCGCCCACGGCCCCGCACCGATCACCCCCGGCTGGCCAAGCCCTTGCCCCGCGCCCGCGCCTGTCACCCCGCTGCAGAGCTCGCCGCGAACCACCACTGCTACCGCGGCGCCCCACCGCGCCCTTGTGCACTCCGCCATGGCCGCCGCCCCCAACCGCTCCGCCCATGCCAGCGCCTCCCGCTGCGCACGCGCTGGCCCATCCGGCCACACCCTCCACGGCCCCGGCGTCCCCCTCCGGCGACAGCCCGCATCGCCACGGCCTCGCCCCGCTTAGCGCCTCGTCGGCGCCCCCCCGGGCGCCCTATCGGGCGCCCACGCCCGCTAAACGTGGCCCGGCGCCTAGCACCCGATCCACTGGCCTCTGGGCCTATGGCAAGGGGGCCCCACGCCCCAGAACAAAAAAAAGAAGGTTAAGAAAATAGGAAAATAAATAGATTAAATAATTAATTAATTTAATTAATTCTGTTTAATTAACCTAATCACTTAGTTAAACTAATTAACTCTGTTTAGTTAATCAGTGTCAATGACAACTGGGACCCACGCGTTAGTTGACCCAGTCAACGGTCAATGTTGACCGCTGACATCATACTGATGTCATGCTGATGCAGTAAACATATTTTTGATTTAAATTAATTCTGTTAATTTCAAAAATGAATTAAAACTTTGAAAAATAATATAAAATAAACCGTATCTCGGATGAAAATACTTTGTACATGAAAGTTGCTCAGAAAGACGAGTCTAATCAAAATACGCAGTCCGTTCATCCATCACGCGTCCCTAGCTTAGCGAACATGCAATAGTCCCCCTTCGTTTCATCTGCCTGGAAATGCCTAACACCAGGAATGCTTTCCCGGATGTTTCCCCCCTTCGTCGGCATCGCCTAGTACCGCGTTATTGCATACCTAGCATCGCGTATTGCCTCGTTATGTTTTGTGATGCTTTGTTCACTCCGTATTTATTGTTTCTTCCCCCTCTTCTCTTCGCTAGACTTCGAGACCGACGCGCTGCTCCAGACATCGACTACGCACCTGATGACCCATCCTCCGCAGAGCTTCCAGGCAAGCAAACCCCCCTTGATCATCCCGATGTCGCCTACTCTTTCCCTCTACTGCTTGCATTAGAGTAGTGTTACTATTTCATCGGTTTGATCATATACTGCTGCATAGCCTGTCCTTGTTACTACTGTTGTTGATACCTTACCTACTATCCTAAATGCTTAGTATAGGATGCTAGTATTCCATCAGTGGCCCTACATTCTTGTCTGTCTGCCATGCTATATTGTTGGGCCGTGATCACTTCGGGAGGTGATCATGGGTATATACTATATACATATTCTACATGATACTATGATGTGACTAAAGTCGGGTCGGCTCGTTGAGTACCCATGAGTGATTCACGGACTGGGGGCTGAAAGGACATGTTTCCCGACGGCCCTCTGTGTGGATCTTTGTGGCAGAGCAACAGGGCAGGTTGAAACCACCTAGGAGACAGGTGGGTGTGGTCCCTGGTCGGCGATCGCGGTTATTTCATAATAACACGCTTAACGAGATTGGGTATTTGATCTGAGTTGGTCTTTTGGCCTATACACACTAACCAACTACACGGGGACAGTTATGGGCACTCGGCGTCGTAGTGTTAGCTGAAGCTCTTCAGACATCAGCGACGGAGTGGCGCGTGCCGGGTTGGACTGGAATGCCTGCCCTTGTATAAGGGGGGCTAGGTCTGCTCACCGGCCGCCCGCGCAACATGCAGGAGTGCAAAGGGCGATGGGCCCAAGACCCCTGCGCGCTTAGGATTTAGACCGGCGTGCTGACCTCTCTGTTAGGCCTTGGTAGGGCTGCGATGTGTTGATCTTCCGAGGCCGGACATGGCCCAGGAAAGTGTGCCCGGCCAGAGGGATCAAGCGTGTTGGGCAATGTGGTGCACCCCTCCAAGGAAGTTTATCTATTCGAATAGCCGTTTCCAAGGTAACAGGATGACTTGGAGTTGTATTCCGACCTTATGACAACTAGAACTGGATACTTAATAAAACACACCCTTTCAAGTGTCAGATACAACCCGGTGATCGCTCTCTCACAGGGTGACGAGCAGAGGATCGCCGGGTAGGATTATGCTATGCAATGTTACTTGATACTATACATGCTACTCTCTTCTATATGCTTCAAGATGGAGGCTGCCAGAAGCGTAGTCTTCAATAGGACTAGCTTCTCCCCCTCTTATTCTGTCATTCTGTAGTTCAGTCCACAGATACTACCCATTTCATTGATACCGATGCATATGTAGTGTAGATCCTTGCTTGCGAGTACTTTGGATGAGTACTCACGGTTGCTTTGCTCCCTCTTTTCCCCCTTTTCCCATTCTTCTCGGATGTCGCAACCAGGTGTTGGAGCCTCAGAGCAAGACGCCACCGTCGACGATGACCCCTACTACACCGAGGGTGCCTACTACTACGTTCAGGCCGCCGACGATCAGGAGTAGTTAGGAGGATCCCAGGCAGGAGTCATGCGCCTCTTCGACCTGTATCCCTGTTTGTGCTAGCCATCTTATGGCAACTTGTTTAACTTATGTCTGTACTCAGATATTGTTGCTTCCGCTGACTCGTTTATGATCGAGCTTATGTATTCGATCCCTCGAGGCCCCTAGCTTGTAATATGAAGCTTGTAGGACTTTAATTTGTGTTTAGAGTTGTGTTGTGGTATCTTCCCGTGAGTCCCTGATCTTAATCGTACATGTTTGCATGTATGATTAGTGTATGATTGAATCGGGGCCGTCACAGGATGAAATAATTGGTATTGCTTCTATTGTTGTACCTCCTACTGATCCATTAGAACAATATTTGCTAGACCACAAAAATGATATGCACTTGCATGAAAGAAATGAAATAGATAAAATATTCTTTAACCAACAACCTATCCTTAAACACAATTTTCCTGTTGAAATTCTAGGAGGTCCTCCTCCACCTAAGGGTGACCCTGTGTTTGAATTGAAACAATTGCCCGATACTTTGAAATATGATTATCTAGATGAAAAGAAGATATATCCTGTTATTATTAGTGCTAACCTTATAGAACATGAAGAGAAAAGATTGTTAAAAACTCTGAGGAAGCACCGAGCAGCTATTGGATATACTCTTGCTGATCTTAAGGGAATTAGTCCCACTCTCTGTCAGCATAAGATTAATATGGAACCTGATGCTAAACCCGTTGTTGATCATCAACGATGATTAAATCCCAAGATGAAAGAAGTGGTAAGAACTGAAATATTAAAGCTTCTGGAAGTAGGTATAATTTATCCCATAGCTGATAGTAGATGGGTAAGTCTTGTTCATTGTGTCCCTAAAAAGGGAGGTATAACTATGGTTCCTAATGATAAAAATGAACTTTTCACAGAAAGAATGGTGACTGGCTATATGATGGTAATTGATTTTAGAAAATTAAACAAGGCTACTAGAAAAGACCATTACCCTCTGCCTTTCATTGATCAAATGCTAGAAATACTATCTAAGCACACACACTTTTGTTTTCTTGATGGATATTCTGGTTTCTCTCAAATACCTGTTTCACAACCTGATCAAGAGAAAACCACCTTTACTTGTCCTTTTGGAACTTATGCTTATAGACGTATGCCTTTTGTTTTATGCAACGCACCGGCTACCTTCCAAAGATGTATGACTGCTATGTTCTCTGGCTTTTGTGAAAAGATTGTTGAGGTTTTCATGGATGATTTCTCTGTTTACGAAACTTCTTTTGATGATTGCTTAAGCAACCTTGACCGAGTTTTGCAGAGATGTGAGCAAACTAACCTTGTCTTGAATTGGGAGAAGTGCCACTTTATGGTGAATGAAGGTATTTTCTTGGGGCACAAAAATTCTGAGCGAGGTATTGAGGTGGATAAAGCTAAAGTCGATGCAATTGAGAAAATGTCAGTTCCCAAAGACATTAAAGGTATTCGAAGTTTCCTTGGTCATGCTGGTTTCTATAGGAGATTTATTAAAGATTTCTCTAAAATTTCTAGGCCTCTTACTAATCTTTTACAAAAGGATGTTCCATTTGTTTTTTATGATGACCGTGTAGAAGCCTTTGAAACACTTAAGAAAGCCTTAACTTCCGCACCTATTGTTCAACCACCTAATTGGAACTTGCGTTTTGAAATTATGTGTGATGCTAGTGATTATGCTGTTGGTGATGTTCTAGGACAAAGAGTCAATAAGAAATTAAATGTTATCCATTATGCAAGTAAAACTCTAGACAATGCTCAAAGAAATTATGCTACTACTGAGAAGGAATTTTTAGCAGTTGTGTTTGCTTATGATAAATTCAGATCTTACATAGTTGATTCTAAAATAATTGTTCACACTGATCATGTTGCTATTAAATACCTTATGGAAAAGAAAGATGCTAAACCTAGACTCATTAGGTGGGGTCTTTTGCTACAAGAATTTGACTTACACATCACTGATAGGAAAGGATCTGAGAACCCCGTAGCTGATAACTTGTCTAGGTTAGAAAATATCCTTGATGACCCACTACCTATTGATGATAGCTTCCCTGATGAACAACTAGCTGTCATAAATGCTTCTCATAATACTCCTTGGTATGCTAACTATGCTAATTATATCGTTGATATATTTATACCACCTAGTTTCACATACCAACAAAAGAAAAATTCTTCTACGATTTAAGACATTACTTTTGGGATGACCCATATCTTTATAAGGAGGGAGTAGATGGTATTATTAGACGTTGTATACCTGAGCATGAACAGGAACAAATCCTAAGGAAATGTCACTCCGAAGCCTATGGAGGGCATCATGCAGGAGATAGAACTGCACACAAGGTATTGCAATCTGGTTTTTATTGGCCTACTCTTTTCAAAGATGCCCGTAAGTTTGTCTTGTCTTGTGATGAATGTCAAAGAATTGGTAATATTGGTAAGCGTTAGGAATTGCCTATGAATTATTCACTAGTTGTTGAACCATTTGATGTTTGGGGCTTTGATTATATGGGACCTTTTCCTTCTTCTAATGGCTATACACATATTTTGGTTGCTGTTAATTATGTCACTAAGTGGGTAGAGGCTATTCCAACTAGCAGTGCTGATCATAACACTTCCATTAAAATGCTTAAAGAAGTTATTTTCCCGAGGTTTGGAGTCCCTAGATATTTAATGACTGATGGTGGTTCACATTTTATTCATGGTATTTTCCGTAAAATTCTTGCTAAATATGATGTCAACCATAGAACTGCATCACCCTATCATCCTCAATCTAGTGGTCAAGTTGAACTTATCAATAGAGAAATAAAGTTAATATTACAAAAAACCGTCAATAGGTCCCGAAAGAATTTGTCTAAGAAAATTGATGATGCACTTTGGGCCTATAGAACAGCTTATAAAAATCATATGGGTATGTCTCCACACAAAATGATTTATGTAAAAGCTTGTCATTTGCCACTTGAGTTAGAACATAAAGCATATTGGGCAATTAAAGAACTCAATTATGACTTCAAACTTGCCGGTGAAAAGAGGTTATTTGATATTAGCTCACTAGATGAATGGAGAACCCAAGCTTATGAAAATGCCAAACTATTCAAAGAAAAGGTTAAAAGATGGCATGACAAAAGAATCCAAAAACGAGAATTCAAAGTTGGTGAACATGTTCTATTGTACAATTCTTGTTTCAGATTTTTTTGCAGGTAAACTTCTCTCCAAATGGAAAGGATCATATATCATCGAAGAAGTTTATCATTCTGGAGCTATTAAGATCAATAATGCCGAAGGCACCAATCCGAAGGTGGTTAATGGGCAAAGAATTAAGCACTATATCTCAGGTACACCTATTAATGTTGAAACTAATATTATTCAAACCATGACACTGGAGGAACACATAAAAGAAACCTTCCAGAACACTCCAGAACCCTAAAAAGGAAGAAGTACATGATACGGTAAGTAAACGGACTCCGAAAAATCCGCAAAAATATTTTCTGTCAGTTTTGGAATATTAGAAAAAATAGAAAAATAAGAAACAACCGGGGAGGCAACCCAGGTTCCCACAAGGCACCAGGGCGCACCTACCCCACCTGGTGCGCCCTGGTGGGTAGTGGGCCCCTCGGGGACCTTCCCGACTCCATTTTCCTGTGGTATACTTGTTTCCAAAGATAAAAATTCTTTATATACTCCCCCGGACGTATTTACCACCGCATCGTGGAAATATCCTCTGTTCTTGTTTCATGTTGTTTTTCTGACAGATCTAGATTGCCATGGCTTCACCAAATCCCCCCAAGGACAAGTTCTTCGAGAAGGTCATCAACCCTTACTTGTCGGGGGTGATGAAGCACCGTCAAGCCATTGAGATGCGTGAGGGGGTGCTCCGCATCCGGGATGTTCAGGGGCCCAAGAGGACGGGAAGCGTGGAGGCTAGGTTCGAGGCGGTGGAGCAAGACATCTTCAAGTGCCAAGGGATGGTGGAGCGTGGACTCAGTGCCAATCACCTCATGATCATGGAATTCACCCGTGATCACAAGGTGGATGGCCGGTCTATGAAGGACATCGTCTTCACCTTCAACGAGCAAATCAATTTTCTGCAAAGCCAAATCTATGATCTTCAAAATCAAGTCTTTGAGTATGAGGCAAGATTTAAAAGTATGAGTTTAGCTGCTAGTTGTAGGACTCAGGAGACTAGTGCATCCTCTTATGATGGTGAACCGCTACCATGGAAGCCGGAGGATAAGTTTGCTACCACCTCACCACCACAACCATCATCATCATCATCACCAAAGGAGACTTAAGCACACAGGTATGGGCACTCCCCTTGGCTTGTGCCAAGCTTGGGGGAGATGCCCTGGTATCGTATCACCATCACTTTTATTACCTTTACCTATCTTAGTTCAACCCTTAGTTATTTTGTGATTTAGTTGAATAAAAAGTTTAGTATGATCTATTTCCGAGTGCTACTTTCGTGATCTATATATCTATGTAATCAAGTGAGAGTTATATAATAAAGTTTAGTTTGAGTTTTTGCTTCTTTACTTTATTGTTTCAATCAAAATAAAGGAAATAGTGAAAAAGATCATATGCTAATCTTATGGAAAGTAATGACATTACACAAGGAAAAGTATAAGTGGTAAAAATTATTGAAAGTTGACAAACATAGCATTGGTCAATGATGCAACTCATGAAAGAATTAATAAGGGAAGAGAAGATTCACATGCAAATATACTATCTTGGGCATCTTTTATGATTGTGAGCCCCCATGAAATATTTTATGCCAAATTGTTGACGTTGGACAAGGAAGACAATGTAATGATTTATGTTTCTCATATTCACATAGAAGTTATATTGTCATGGATTCTTCAACATGTGGTGCTTGCCCAATATCTTTGTTAGCCAAAAATCCGCACTAAGTAGAGATACTACTTGTGCATCCAAAAACCTTAAACCAAAATTCATATTTTGAGAGTCCACCATACCTACCTATGGATTGAGTAAGATCCTTCAAGTAAGTTGTCATCGGTACAAAAAGGCAATAAAAATTGCTCCTAAATATGTTTGATCTTTTAGTGTAAGGGAAAATAAGCGTTGTACGAACTTGTGATGGCAAAGTAATAAAAGTGACAGACTGCATAATAAATGTTCCTATCATAAGGGGTAATATAACGTGACGTTCTTTTGCATTAAGAGATTGTGCATACAAAACCAAAAAAGCGCATGACAACCTCTGCTTCCCTCTGTGAAGGGCCTATCTTTTACTTTTATGTATGTACTTTTTATGCAGGAGTCAAAGTATTCTTCTCTATTCCTTTTTATTTTTTCCTTTTGTAAGCACCATGTGGTGGAGAAATATCTAGGCACATATATCCAGTTGAATGTGAGTGATCATGAGTTATTATTGTTGACATCACCCTTGAGGTGAATAAGTTGGGAGGTAAAACTATAAGCCCCTATCTTTCTATGTGTCCGGTTGAAACTTTTTGCTGATATGTATGCTGTGAGTGTTAGAAATCATAGAAGACTAAATGATGGTTGAGTATGTGGACTTTCCAAGAGGCTCCGACACGAGACCCTTCCTGAAAATATGATGAATTGCAGTTGCAAAGTTGACTGAGAACATAGTTTGTCAGTTTTTAATAAAGTTTATGCTTTCTACTTCGATGTTGTGATGAATTGTTACTTGTTCATGAAAAGTCATATGATAAATTTACTGTTATAATAATAAGCATGATGCTACTATGTCCGTATTTTGTTTTTATCGACACCTCCCTCTCTAAACATGTGGATATGATTTTTTTTATTGGTTTTCGCTTCAGGACAAGCGAGGTCTAAGCATGGGGGAGTTAATACGTCCATTTTGCATCATGTTTTTCTACTGTTATTTATAGTGTTTTTATGCATTATAACACTTTGTGGGGTAATTCTAATGCCTTTTCTCTCATAATATGCAAGGTTTACACAAAGAGGGAGAATGCCGGCAGCTGGAATTCTAGACCTGAAAAAGCTATGTCAGAGATACCTATTCTGCACATCTCCAAATGAGCTGAAATTTTACGGAGAATTATTTTGGAATATATAATAAATATTGAAGAAAAGAACCACAAGAGGGGGGCACCCAGGCACCCACAAGGCACCAGGGCGCCACCCCCTCCAGGCGCGCCCTGGTGGGTAGTGGGGGGCCAGGCCCACCTCCGGTGCCCATCTTCTGGTACATAAGGTCATTTGACCTAGAAAAATAAGGAGAGGACTTTTGGGACGGAGTGCCGCCGTCTCGAGGCGGAACTTGGGCATGAGCACTTTTGCCCTCCGGAGGAGCGATTTCACCGGGGGAACTTCCCTTCCTGGGGGGGGGGTGGGTGTGGGGGGGGGGGGGGGGGGGGGGGGGGGGGGGGGGGGGGGGAATCAAAGACATCATCATCACCAACAACCCTCTCATCTTTGGGAGGCCAATCTTCATCAACATCTTCAACAGCACCATCTCATCTCAAACCCTAGTTCATCTCTTGTGTTCAATCTTTGTATCAAAACCTCAGATTGGTACCTGTGGGTGACTAGTAGTATTGATTACATCTTGTAGTTGATGCTAGCCGGTTTTTTGGTGGAAGATTAAATGTTCAGATCCATTATGATATTTATTACTCCTCTGATCTTGAGCATGAATATGTTGTATGAGTAGTTTTGTTCTTGAGGACACGGGAGAAGTCATGTTGCAAGTAATCATGTGAACTTGATATTCGTGCAATATTTTGATGGTATGTATGTTGTGATTCCCTTAGTGGTGTTATGTGAACGTCGACTACATGACACTTCACCATCTTTGGGCCTAAGGGAATGCATTGTGGAGTAGTTATTAGATGATGTGTTGCTAGAGTGACAGAAGGTTAAACCCTAGTTTATGCGCTATTCCGTAAGAGGCTGATTTGGATCCATATGTTTAATGCTATGGTTAGATTTTATCTTAATTCTTCTTTCGTAGTTGCGGATGCTTGCGAGGGGGGTTAATCATAAGTGAGAGGCTTGTTCAAGTAAGAACAGCACCCAAGCACCAGTGCACCCACATATCATATTATCAAAGTAGCGAACGTGAATCAAACCAACATGATGAAAGTAACTAGATGAGATTCCCTTGTGCCCTCAAGAACGTTTTACTTATTATAAGAGACCGTTCCGGCCTGTCCACAAAAGGATTGGGCTACCTTGTTGCACTTTTCTTACCGTTACTATTACTTGCTCGTTACAAATTATCTTGCTATCAAACTACCTGTTACCGACAATTTCAGTGCTTGCAGAAAATACCTTGCTGAAAACCGCTTATCATTTCCTTCTGCTCCTCATTGGGTTCGACACTCTTACTTATTGAAAGGACTATGATTGATCCCCTATACTTGTGGGCCATCACCCGGCACCGCGGCAGCCAAGCCATGGGACAGAGCCACCGAGGACCAAATCCAACATCGCGCGCCGTCTCCACCTTCGTCATTGGCAAGCAGCGGCCCTCACAGGCCCAGATCGGGCACTTGCAGACCCCCCCCGCTGGCACATGGCCCTGTGCTAGATCCGACCGGCCACGCGCCAGCACCGCGCGAGCAGCCACCACCATCGTGCTCCACAACGCCTCCTACCGGTAGCAGGTAGTAGATGCACCACCGCTGGCCACAGGAGCCAGCCCCAAGAACTGGGCATGCAGATCGTGAATGTCCCGATCTGAGCCCGAGAGCCCACGCATGACCGCAAGGATGGCACCATCGCCTCACCACTTCAGGTCCTCCATCGGACAAACACCACCGCAGACCTCCAACAGCAGCAGCACTGTCCGGAACGAGCTCCCGCTGACCGTCGACTCAATCGTCCGCCGCGAGTACCCCAGCTCGTGAGAGACCACACCATAGGAGATCCCACCATCGCCGGCTCTATGCGGGCTTTGCCCGCTGGAGGCTGCCAGCGACGGCGAGAGGGCGGAGAAGGAAGGAGGCTTGTTGGCTGGGCATGCGCACCGCCGCCCATGTCGCCCTGGGGAAAGGAGCTACGCGGGGGCAGGAGGAGTGTATTTTGTTTTGAGAAATTATGTCTACAGATTACATTCTTCTGAAATACACTTCTCTTCATCGGCGGCGGTTGTGATTGCTCTGGTGCACTGGTCCTGTAGGGCCTTAGCACGACGACTTCCTAACTGTCTACTACAACAAGGTTTACCCAGCTCCGATTGCGGCAGGGTGCCTTCGGCTCGCTCCAACGATTGTAGTCGTCTCTAGACGGTCTAGAAATTCGGATGTAATTTTGGTTACTTTTGTTGTTCTTTGTACTGCCATGACAATTGATGAATAGAACGGAAGTTTTTCCCACAAAAAAAGGTTACTAATGGGACAAAAGAAACCTTCTGATCCAGTTAACCAGATTGGCGACCTCACCCCTATGTACGCTAACACCCACCAAGCTTCCACTTACGGCCGCTAGGAGGGTTGCTTCCGCCAATGACAACCGGTGTGCCTACTTATCTGGATCTATCAGCGGCGGGTGGGATATGGACAACATGTGGAGGTTGATGAAATGCGACAGTGTGAGCAGGCTCCGAGTCGTGGATGTCGGGGTGGTGGACTTGGAAGGTTGTGACCATAAGGTCAGCTGGCGGGCAATACTGCGATGGCGGCTCGCACGGAGGACGCTGGGGCAATGACCCCGGGGTCGTGGCGAATATTACATGTCGTTTTGTGCAAGTGTGGGGTGACTACGGTCAGATCCACACCGCGTCATGGACAGCCCTCCGACGGCGAGGGTGATGGTATATGGTGAGAAGATGTCTTACCTTTCTGCTAGTGCCTTTCCAGCCTAGCGTGGTGGACAGGCTGATGTGACTTTGGAAGATCCGACTTCAAGATGATAACCGGGACTCCCCTTCATGTTCGGGGGTGAAAACTCTTGTTCTGCAGTTAATTAGTTGGCTAAGCAGCGTCGAACTTGCATCGTTACCTTGTTGAAGGTGTTGCCTCCTTATTGTTGTGCTGACCTTTTATGGTTGGTTACGACAACCAGGGTCAAAATCCTTGTTTTGATCGTCTTCGGTCGAATCTTCTTGAAAACCGTTGGTGCAAAAAATAAGTCTAGTAGTTTATTTCATGTCTTGTAATGGTTTAGTAGTATCTACTTTTGTTTTGTAGTTTACTTACTACACCCTCCGTTTCATAATCTAGTGCGTATAATTTTTTTGAAAGTCAAACTTTGCAAAATTTGATCGAGTTTATAGAGAAAATTATTTATATGTACAATATCAAATATATAAAATATGAAACTACATCTTATGATGAATTTGATGGTATGTGTTTGGCATTCTAGATGTAAATGTTTGCTCTACAAATTTGATCAAAGTTTGTGAGGTTTGACTTTTCATAAAATCTATATGCACTACATTATGAAACGGAGGGAGTAGTTAATAAAAAATGGTTGTGTCCATCACAATGATGCAAAGGCTGTTTTCTACATCATTGCAATGCAGAGGCTCGGGATTTACCTTTTTGAAAAAAAGAAAGGAAATTTGTCTAGATATACAGATTAATGTAGACCATCTAGTGTCAGTAGCATCTGAGCAAATTAAGAAAAATATCCCCTCAATAAAATATGTGTTCATCCTATGTGGAAAAAAACTTGACCAAGAATTTGTAGGTGGAAAAATGTTTGACTAGACGGATAGAGATGGCCCAAGAAGAGCTCTTAGACATCTCGTCCTAGGGTGTGATCGACGTAGAATATTATGTACTCCATCGTGGTCGATTTGGGGATCATTGAGTTCGAGATTTGATGGCTCCGACGACCTTCCTCGCTATGATTCAATAGGAAAAAAACATCTTATCCAGCGTCACATCCCCCCTAGCTATCTCATTGATGTGCCCATCTCTTTTTTCATGTATTAAACACATCGCAATCACTAGTGATGGCAATGTCTTCTCTCATTGCAAACAAACCCATGTGAACAATGTGAGATAGAGCAGTGGTGCACATCACTTCCGTAATATTCCTTCCCGTGGTTCCCATAGAAAAATCTATGCCTACAAGCTACTACCTTGTAAAGTCGTTTATCCTCCATTTTTTGTGGAGGCAAAGTGATAAAGATGCCTTTGCCCAAATAGGCATTGTGAATGGACAACACACCACGAGCAAGCAAAAGCTAGGGTCGAGGGGTGCCATATATGAAGATTAGCAATGACACGCCACTGGCGAGCTGAGCTTATCATCTGCCAATGTCGACTGATGTATCATTGGTGACATGATCATCAGCCATCAACAGTGACAGCCATGAGGAGTGGGCGTTCGTGGTAAGGGGAAATCAATGCGTGTCACACCGGTTTCGCTTGCTTTCCTTGCGCAACGCAGGTGGATCGGAATTTGCTGGATCTGCATTCTGAAAGACGCGCTTCGACGGGTGCGATGATCTGAACCACCCAACCAAAATGAAAGGACGTACGCTCTTGATCTATAAACAGATATACAGTGTTTGGATACATGACGTACTTTGATCTTTGCTTTATATTAAAGCTGAGGCGGAAACCTATTTCAAGAATTTCTGAAATATGAGTGCTCGACATGCAACTTTAATCGTTAGATTCAGTTTTGTTTTGAAAACCATACGAAGATATGAAAACATTCTTAAATATAAAAATTATTTTGCCGGATCAAACTAAATTAATAAACCAATAAAAAGAGAAATTTGACCACACACTCTTTTTTTTTGCGGGGACCACACACTCTTCTCTATCTAAAGCATCACTCATATCCGAACAGAGGTACTTCGTCCAAAAAAACTTGTCCCAAACTTGTCCCTCAAATGAATATATCTAACACCAAGTTAATGCTAGATACATCCATTTGAGGGACAAATTTTTTCGGACGGAGTGAGTAGTACTGTACTGCAAGTTACCGTATTATTGGTTTCACGCACGCCGGCTCCAATTAAAGGCGTGTGGCGTTGCATCCATACATCCATGTAAGTGGTGGATCGCTAGGGTTTGCATTTCCCTCTGCTTTCTTTGATGTAACCAAAAGCTTTTCCCAAACGAGGCTTATGTGCAAGTTAATGTCAAGGTGACGTGATACAGTCCGTTAGATCTTTAATATGCACCCTTGGAATCTCGATCGCAACTAGCACGCAGCACAGAAAGGAACTCAAGTACTTACTCTTAACCTCATGCAACTTGCACCAATAATACTCCATATTTTTAATAGTGTGTTGTGTTGGACTGCAAGAATTTATAGTTCTTTACACGTGCCAATTGGACTGTTTCATCTAACGGGTTTCAGAAAATGACTAGCTTTTTTTTTCGAGAAAAACTTTCAATCTATTCATCTTCAAACATGGTACTACAACGAACACTAGAAATAATAAAAATTACATCCAGATTCGTAGACCACCTAGCGACGACTACACGCATTGAAGCGAGCCGAAGGCGCGCCGCCGTCATCGCCCCTCCCTCGCTGGAGCCGGGCAAACCTTGTTGTAGTGAACAGTCGGGAAGTCGTCGTGCTAAGACCTCATAGGATCAGCGCACAAGACCAGCAACCGCCGCCGTTGATGAGTAGCGTAGATCGGAAGGATCCAACCTGAAGACACACGAACGTAGACGAAATACGACAAAATCTGAGAAAATCCACCAATGACAGATCCACCGGAGACACACCTCCACACACCCACCGACGATGCTAGATGCACCATCGGAACAGGAACTAGGCAGGGAGAACCTTATTGCATCTTCAGAAAGCCGCCGCCGTCTCGTCTTCCTAAGCAGGACACAAACCCTAACAAAACTTGGAGGAACATCTAAGGACGGAGCCCACCCGCCAGCAAGGACCAGGATCCACCACGCTGTTGGGAAACGTAGCATGCAATTTCAAAAAAAAATCCTACGCTCACGCAAGATCTATCTAGGAGATGCATAACAACGAGAGGGGGAGAGTGTGTCTACGTACCCTCGTAGACCAAAAGCGGAAGCGTTTGACAACACGGTTGATGTAGTCGAACTTCTTCTAGCTCCGACCGATCAAGTACCGAAACGTACGGCACCTCCGAGTTCTGCACACGTTCAGCTCGATGACGTCCCTCGTCCTCTTGATCCAGCAAGGTGTCGAGGAAGTAGATGAGTTCCGTCAGCACGACGGCGTGGTGACGGTGATGGTGAAGTGATCCGTGCAGGGCTTCGCCTAAGCACTACAAAGATATGACCGAAGGCGTAAACTGTGGAGGGGGGCGCCGCACACAGCTAACAATTGTTGTTGTTTTGTTCTAGGCGCCCCCTCCCCATGTATATATAGGTGGGATGGGGAGGGGAGCAGCAAGGGTGCGCCCCAAGTAGGAGGAATCCTACTTGGGGTCCTCCCCAATTCGGCCTGCCCCCCTTCCATAATTGCCAGAGGGGGAAGGAAAGAGGAGGGAGGAGGGAAGGAAGGGGGAGGCCGAATCCCTCCCCTTCCTTCTCTCTTCCCCTCTTTCCTTCTCCTCTGGTGCGGCCCATATGGGGGGCGCAACAGCCCCTGGTGGCTGCTGTGTTTCCCCTCTTGGCACATAAGGCCCATATCTTTTGTCGGGGGTGCCCGGAACCCTTTCCGGTGACCCGATATGTACCCGGTACCCTCCGGAACACTTCCGGTGTTCGAATACCATTGTCCTATATATCAATCTTTACCTCTCGACCATTTCGAGACTCCTCGTCATGTCCGTGATCTCATCCGGGTTTCTGAACAACATTCGGTCACCAAATCACATAACTCATATAATACTAAATCGTCATCGAACATTAAGCGTGCGGACCCTATGGGTTCGAGAACTATGTAGACATGACCGAGACACCTCTCCGGTCAATAACCAATAGCGGAACCTGGATGCTCATATTGGCTCCTACATATTCTACGAAGATCTTTATCGGTCGAACCGTTATGACAACATACGTTATTCCCTTTGTCCATCGGTATGTTACTTGCCCGAGATTTGATCGTTGGTATCCACATACCTAGTTCAATCTCGTTACCGGCAAGTCTCTTTACTCATTCCGTAATACATCACCTCGTGACCAACTCCTTAGTCATTTTCTTGCAAGCTTATGATGTGTATTACCAAGAGGGCCCAGAGATACCTCTCCGAAACTTGGAGTGACAAATCCTAGTCTCGATCTATGCCAACTCAACAAATACCTATGGAGATACCTGTAGAGCATCTTTATAATCACCCAGTTACGTTGTTACGTTCGATAGCACACAAGGCACTCCTCCGGTATCCGGGAGTTGCATAATCTCATAGTCGAAGGAATATGTATTTGACATGAAGAAAGCAATAGCAATAAAACTGAACGATCATTATGCTAAGCTAACGGATGGGTCTTGTCCATCACATCATTCTCCTAATGATGTGATCCCGTTATCAAATGACAACTCATGTCCATGGTTAGGAAACCATAACCATCTTTGATCAACGAGCTAGTCTAGTAGAGGCTTACTAGGGACACGGTGTTTGTTTATGTATTCACACATGTATCTAGGTTTCCGATCAATATAATTCTAGCATGAATAATAAACCTTTATCATGAATAAGGAAATATAAAATAACAACTTTATTATTGCCTCTAGGGCATATTTCCTTCAGTCTCCCACTTGCACTAGAGTCAATAATCTAGTTCACATCGCCATGTGATTAACACCCATAGTTCACATCGTCATGTGACCAATACCCAAAGATTTTACTAGAGTCAATAATCTAGTTCACATCGCCATGTGATTAACACCCGAAGAGTACTAAGGTGTGATCATGTTTTGCTTGTGTGAGAAGTTTAGTCAACGGGTCTGCCACATTCAGATCCGTATGTATTTTGCAAATTTCTATGTCTACAATGCTCTGCATGGAGCTGCTCTAGCTGATTGCTCCCACTTTCAATATGTATCCAGATTAAGACTCAGAGTCATCCGAATCAGTGTAAAGCTTGCATCGACGTAACCCTTTACGACGAACTCTTTATCACCTCCATAACCGAGAAACATTTCCTTAGTCCTCTTAGGTAACTAAGGATAATTTTGACCGCTGTCCAGTGGTCCACTCCTGGATCACTCTTGGTACCTCCCTGCCAGACTTATGGCAAGGCACACATCAGGTCTGGTACACAGCATAGCATACATGATAGAACCTATGGCTGAAGCATAGGGAATGACTTTCATTTTCTCTCTATCTTCTGCTGTGGTCGGGCATTGAGTCTTACTCAACTTCACACCTTGCAACACAGACAAGAACCCTTTCTTTGACTGATCCATTTTGAACTTCTTCAAAACTTTGTCAAGGTATGTGCTTTGTGAAAGTCCTATTAAGTGTCTCGATCTATCCCTATAGATCTTGATACTCAATACGTAAGCAGCTTCACCGAGGTCTTTCATTGAAAAATTCTTATTCAAGTATCCTTTTATGATATCCAGAAATTCTATATCATCTCCAATCAACAATATGTCATCCACATATAATATCAGAAATGCTACAGAGCTCCCACTCACTTTCTTGTAAATACATGCTTCACCGTAAGTCTGTATAAAACCATATGCTTTGATCACCTTATCAGAGCGTATATTCGAACTCCGAGATGCTTGCACCAGTCCATAGATGGATCGCTGGAGCTTGCACACTTTGTTAGCATCTTTAGGATAGACAAAACCTTCTGGTTGCATCATATACAACTCTTCTTTGAGATATTCATTAAGGAATGTAGTTTTGACGTCCATTTGCCAGATTTCATAATCATAAAATGCGGCAATTGCTAACATGATTCGGACGGACTTAAGCATCGCTACGGGTGAGATAGTCTCATCGTAGTCAACCCCTTGAACTTATCGAAAACATTTCGCGACAAGTCGTGCTTTGTAGACAGTAACATTACCATAAGCGTCAGTCTTCTTCTTGAAGATCCATTTATTTTCTATGGCTTACCGATCATCGGGCAAATCCACCAAAGTCCACACTTTGTTTTCATACATGGATCCTATCTCAGATTTCATGGCCTCAAGCCATCTGTCAGAATCTGGGCTCATCATAGCTTCTTCATAGTTCGTAGGTTCGCCTTGGTCTAGTAACATGAGTTCCAGTACAGGATTCCCGTACCACTCTGGTGTGGATCGTGTTCTGGTTGACCTATGAAGTTCTGTAGTAACTTGATCTGAAGTTTCATGATCATCATCATTAGCTTCCTCTCTAGTTGGTGTAGGCATCACGGGAACGATTTTCTGTGATGAGCTACTTTCCAATTCGAGAGAAGGTACAATTACCTCATCAAGTTCTACTTTCCTCCCACTCACTTCTTTCGAGAGAAACTCCTTCTCTAGAAAGGTTCCATTCTTGGCAACAAAGATCTTGCCTTCGGATCTGTGGTAGAAGGTGTACCCAATTGTTTCCTTAGGGTATCCTATGAAGACGCACATCTCCGATTTGGGTTCGAGCTTATCAGGCTGAAGCCTTTTGACATAAGTGTCGCAACCCCAAACTTTAAGAAACGACATCTTAGGTTTCTTGCCAAACCACAGTTCATACGGTGTCGTCTCAACGGATTTAGATGTTGCCCTATTAACGTGAATGCAATTGTCTCTTAATGCATAACCCCAAAACGATAGTGGTAAATTGGTAAGAGACATCATAGAACGCACCATATCCAATAAAGTACGGTTACGACGTTCAGACACACCATTACGCTGTGGTGTTCCAGGTGGCGTGAATTGTGAAACTATTCCACATTGTTTTAAATGAAGGCCAAACTCGTAACCCAAATATTCGCCTCCGCGATCAGATCGTAGAAACTTTATTTTCTTGTTACGATGATTCTACACTTCACTCTGAAATTCTTTGAACTTTTCAAATGTTTCAGACTTGTGTTTCATCAAGTAGATATATCCATACCTACTTAAATCATCTGTGAAGGTCAGAAAATAATGATACCCACCGCGTGCTTCAACACTCATCGGACCGCATACGTCGGTATGTGTTATCTCCAATAAGTCATTAGCTCACTCCATTGTTTCGGAGAACAGAGTTTTAGTCATCTTGCCCATGAGGCATGGTTCGCAAGTATCAAATGATTCATAATCAAGTGATTCAAAAAGCCCATTTGCATGGAGTTTCTTCATGCGCTTTACACCAATATGACCTAAACGGCAGTGCCACAAATATGTTGCACTATCATTATCAACTTTGCATCTTTTGGCATCAATATTATGAATATGTGTAACACTACGATCGAGATTCAATAAACCATTTATATTGAGTGTAAGACCATAGAAGGTTTTATTCATGTAAACAGAACAACAATTATTCTTTGACTTGAATGAATAACCGTATTGCAATAAACATGAACCAATCATATTCATGCTCAACGCAAACACCAAATAACATTTATTTATTTAGGTCCAACACTAATCCCGAAGGTAGAGGGAGCATGCGATGGTGATCTTATCAATCTTGGAATCACTTCCGACACACATCGTCACCTCGTCATGAACTAGTCTCTGTTCATTTTGCAACTCCTGTTTCGAGTTACTAATGTTAGCAACTGAACCGGTATCAAATACCCAGGGACTACTATGAACACTAGTAAAATACACATCAATAACATGTATATCAAATATACCTTTGTTCACTTTGCCATCCTTCTTATTCGCCAAGTATTTGGGGCAGTTCCGCTTCCAGTGACCATTTCCTTTGCAGTAGAAGCACTCAGTTTCAGGCTTAGGTCCAGCTTTGGGCTTCTTCACGGGAGTGATAACTTGCTTGCCATTCTTCTTGAAGTTCCCATTTCTTTCCCTTGCCCTTTTTCTTGAAACTAGTGGTCTTGTTAACCATCAACACTTGATGCTCTTTCTTGATTTCTACCTTCGCTGATTTTAGCATCGCGAAGAGCTTGGGAATCATTTTTGTCATCCCTTGCATATTATAGTTCATCATGAAGTTCTAGTAGCTTAGTGATAGTGACTAAAGAATTTTGTCAATCACTATCTTATCTGGAAGATTAACTCCCGCTTGATTCAAGCGATTGTAGTACTCAGATATTCTGAACACAAGCTCAGTTGCTGAGCTATTCTCCTCCATCTTGTAAGCAAATTACTTGTCAGAGGTCTCATACCTCTCGACACGGGCATGAGTCTGAAATACCAATTTCAGCTCTTGGAACATCTCATATGCTCCGTGGCATTCAAAACATTTTTGAAGTCCCGGTTCTAAGCCGTAAAGCATGGCGCACTAAACTATCAAGTAGTCGTAATATCGAGCTTGCCAAACGTTCATAACATCTACATCTGCTCTTACAATAGGTCTGTCACCTAGCGGTGCATTAAGGACATAATTCTTCTGTGCAGCAATGAGGATAATCCTCAGATCACGAACTCAGTCCGCATCATTGCTACTATCATCTTTCAACTTAGTTTTCTCTAGGAACATATCAAAAACATAGGGGAGCTATATCGCGAGGTATTGGTCTACAACATAGATATGCAAATACTACCAGGACTAAGTTCATGATAAATTAAGTACAATTAATTAAATTACTTAAGAACTCCCACTTAAATAGACATCCCTCAAGTCATCTAAGTGATACGTGATCCAAATCAACTAACCCATGTCCGATCATCATGTCAGATGGGGTAGTCATCAATGGTGAACATCTCTATGTTGATCATATCTACTATATGATTCACGTTCAATCTTTCGATCTCCAGTGTTCCGAGGCCATGTCTGTACATGCTAGGCTCGTCAAGTTTAACCCAAGTATTCCGCATGTGCAAAACTGTATTGCACCCGTTGTATGTGAACGTAGAGTCTATCACACCCGATCATCACGTGGTGTCTCAACACGATGAACTGTCACAACGGTGCATACTCAGGGAGAATACTTATACCTTGAAATTTAGTGAAGGGATCATCTTATAATGCTACCTTCGTACTAAGCAAAATAAGATGCATAAAAGATAAACATCACATGCAATCAAAATATGTGACATGATATGGCCATCATCATCTTGTGCTTTTGATCTCCATCTCCAAAGCATCGTCATGACCTCCATCGTCACCGGCTCAACACCTTGATCTCCATCATTGCATCGTGGTCGTCTCGTCAAATATTGCTTCTACAACTATCGCTAACACATAGTGATAAAGTAAAGCAATTACATGGTGTTTGCATTTCATACAATAAAGAGACAACCATAAGGCTCCTGCCAGTTGTCGATAACTTTTACAAAACATGATCATCTCATACAATAACATATATCACATCATGTCTTGACCTTATCACATCACAACATGCCCTGCAAAAACAAGTTAGACGTCCTCTACTTTGTTGTTGCAAGTTTTACGTGGCTGCTACGGGCTTCTAGCAAGAACCGTTCTTACCTACGCATCAAAACCACAATGGTGTTCATCAAGTTTGCTGTTTTAACCTTCTTCAAGGACTGGCCGTAGTCAAATTCGATTCAACTAAAGTAAGAGAAACAAACACCCGCCAGTCACCTTTATGCAAAACTAGTTGCATGTATGTCGGTGGAACCGGTCTCATGTGCGTGGACATGTAAGGTTGGTCCGAGCCGCTTCATCCCACAATACCGCCAAATCAAAATAAGACGTTGGTAGTAAGCAGTATGACTATCACCACCCACAACTCTTTGTGTTCTACTCGTGCATATCATCTACGCATAGACCTCGCTCTGATGCCACTGTTGGGAAACGTAGCATGCAATTTCAAAAAAAAAATCCTACGCTCACGCAAGATCTATCTAGGAGATGCATAGCAACGAGAGGGGGAGAGTGTGTCTACGTACCCTCGTAGACCGAAAGCGGAAGCGTTTGACAATGCGGTTGATGTAGTCGAACTTCTTCTAGCTCCGACCGATCAAGTACCAAAACGTATGGCACCTCCGAGTTCTGCACACGTTCAGCTTGATGACGTCCCTCGTCCTCTTGATCCAGCAAGGTGTCAAGGAAGTAGACGAGTTCTGTCAGCATGATAGCGTGGTGACGGTGATGGTGAAGTGATCTGTGCAGGGCTTCGCCTAAACACTACAAAGATATGACCGAAGGCATAAAGTGTGGAGGGGGGCGCCGCACACGGCTAACAATTGTTATTGTTTTGTTCTAGGCGCCCCCTCCCCATGTATATATAGGTGGGAGGGGGAGGGGAGAAGCAAGGGTGTGCCCCAAGTAGGAGGAATCCTACTTGGGGTCCTCCCCAATTCGGCCTGCCCCCCTTCCATAATTGCCGGAGGGGGAAGGAAAGAGGAGGGGGGAGGGAAGGAAGGGGGAGGCCGAATCCCTCCCCTTCCTTCTCTCTTCCCCTCTTTCCTTCTCCTCTGGTGCGGCCCATATGGGGGGCGCAGCAGCCCCTGGTGGCTGCTGTGTTTCCCCTCTTGGCCCAGAAGGCCCATATCTTTTGCCGGGGGTGCCCGGAACCCCTTCCGGTGACCCGATATGTACCCGGTACCCTCCGGAACAATTTCGGTGTCCGAATACCATCGTCCTATATATAAATCTTTACCTCTCAACCATTTCAAGACTCCTCGTCATGTCCATGATCTCATCTGGGACTCCGAACAACATTCGGTCACCAAATCACATAACTCATATATTACTAAATCGTCATCGAACGTTAAGCGTGTGGACCCTATGGGTTCGAGAACTATGTAGACATGACCGAGACACCTCTCCGGTTAATAACCAATAGTGGAACCTGGATGCTTATATTGGCTCCTACATATTCTATGAAGATCTTTATCGGTGGAACCGTTTTGACAACATACGTTATTCCCTTTGTCCATCGGTATGTTACTTGCCCGATATTCGATCGTCGGTATCCACATACCTAGTTCAATCTCGTTACTGGCAAGTCTCTTTACTCGTTCCGTAATACATCACCTTGTGACCAACTCCTTAGTCGTTTGCTTGCAAGCTTATGATGTGTATTACCGAGAGGGCCCAGAGATACCTCTCCGAAACTCGGAGTGACAAATCCTAGTCTCGATCTATGCCAACTCAACAAATACCTTCGGAGATACCTGTAGAGCATCTTTATAATCACCCAGTTATGTTGTGATGTTTGATAGCACATAAGGCACTCCTCCGGTATCCGGGAGTTGCATAATCTCATAGTCGAAGGAATATGTATTTGACATGAAGAAAGCAATAGCAATAAAACTGAACGATCATTATGCTAAGCTAATGGATGGGTCTTGTCCATCACATCATTCTCCTAATGATGTGATCCCGTTATCGAATGACAACTCATGTCCATGGTTAGGAAACCATAACCATCTTTGATCAATGAGCTAGCTAGTAGAGGCTTACTAGGGACACGGTGTTTGTTTATGTATTCACACATGTATCTAGGTTTCCGATCAATACAATTCTAGCATGAATAATAAACCTTTATCATGAATAAGGAAATATAAAATAACAACTTTATTATTGCCTCTAGGGCATATTTCCTTCACACGCCGCCATGGCCCTAAGGCTACCGGAGACGAGGCGGACCGGCGGGAGACAAAGGAAATCTAGCCTCTAGCTATTTAAGATCTAGAAAAAAGTAGCTAGTTAACATTTATTTTTACACCAACAATTTGAACGCTTACAGAGAATATCAATCAATTGTTGATGCTTTATTAATAAAGCGGGAGGGAAGTATATTTATAGATTATAAATCTGTGGATTCCTAATTTCATGAATGGAACTATATATATCAAGGACCATTATTTAATTACTCTATATAGTCGTATACCTTGTTGAAGGTGTCTCGATAATGTTCTCGCCTACCTGCTTGCTACTCTGGGGAAACCCTAGGTCTGGGTGATCTCGGATCAGACAATGACGTCAGTGATGTCGTTTTCTCTCATGGGAGCATCATTTTGGAGTTGAATTTGCTAGGGGGACCAATGGATGATGGTAGGTTTGCGATGCAGCAGACATTTTCATGTCTCGATGGTGCCCTGTTTTGGGAGGCGGAGGCATCGAGGTGGAGCGTGGCGGCGGGCGGCAGCGAACGTTCGTTGAGACACCGCGTTATGAATATGGTGTATGGCGGGCAACATCGGAGTTGTGCCTCCCCCAGTCCACCAGGACTGGTTGGCGGCACAGGTGTCAATGCCCCTACTGTGGTGTTGTCGATCCAAACTTCGTGGCTGATGTCGGGCTAGGGGTCAAAGGAGACCCCTTTTACCCCTCCTACCAGGGTGGGTACACCGTGATGCGGATGGTTAGTGATGGCTTGGACATGGATGTCGGCGTGGCGGCCCCGGGTGGCGGTCCACATGGTTGGCTCTCCGACGGGCAACCTTGTGGCGGTGGTGACTCTCTGTCTTGGTCATGTGGGAAATAGGACGGCTTGAGGCGGATGGCTTGGGCATCCTCACTATCTTCTTAGTGGCGGCGCTCCAATCCGGATCTGGGGACCTGACCTCGCCGTGCTAATCCTGGTAACCTCATGGTGGCATGGGTGAGTTGTCGAGCGAAAACTCTGTACCTCGGCGCCGATGACGGCGACGCTTGCTGGTGCTGTTGTCTTCTTGAAGACGTCGTTGTGGTTCTTCTCTCTGTGTCAGGGTTCCGGGTGAAAACTCTATTCGCTGCAGACTCGGCAGCGGCGACGCTTGGCGTCGTTCTCCCTCCTGAGGGAGTTGTCATGGAGATTAGGTGTGCTAGGGCATAGTGTGGTGTTGTGTTCATATCTTCTTGTATTTTCTTTTGGTTTCGTAGTGTTCTGCGTGTGCTGATTATCCTGGGATCAGCTTTGTCAGAGGGCCACCTCACCATGCTGTATCGTTCAACCGTGTACCTGTTCGGTTGTGGTTTTATTTATAAAGCGGGGTGAAAGCCCGTTTCGAGAATATGGTGTGTGTGTGGCAATTTGTCGGTGATAATCGCGAACTTGGCAGGATAGTGACAACACGTGGTGTAGTGTCTCGGGTGCCCAGACTTACCACTGACAAACACTAGAGACGGAAGGTGGGATTGCCAGATTGTCTCCAAGGTGGGATTTCGGTGGTGGCATCATCTCTTACCCTATGATCATGGCTTCGCTGCTGGCTATTTTCTTGGTGTGTGCATGGTTAACAACTCGATCACGTTGATATCATGTCTGGACCATTTGCACTTACATCATTTTCAGTGGATACAACTGCTCGACGACGATCAATGTTACTCTCTCTTTTGATCCGCCTAGGCATGCAGAAGGTCTTCTATGGCTTTGCTATTAGCCGGCGTAGTCCTGTGTGTGTGTGTGTGTGTGTGTGTGTCTGGTCGTGTTGACTGTGTGCATCCTAGTAGGCCAGATACATAATTATGGTGTTTTGTGTTGGAATATGCCCTAGAGTCAATAATATTGTATTATTTATTTCCATGTTTGTAGTTAAGAGTTTATATTCTATGCTATAACTGCCATGATCCTAGAATATGCGATTCAGTGGAAAAATCATAAGCATGTGTGAAATGATAAACAACAAAACTTGGTTCCTAGTCTTGCTTCTAGGACTAGCTCAAGTGTTGTTTGTGATTATGTTTTCCAGATCTTAGAATATTGTTATGTGTAATGATGGTCCCAATAAATTTGAGAGTATGAGGTTAGAAGAACAATCATATTGAATTGACCCAACTTGTATGTTATTGTTTGAGATACTATCGTCACAAGTCAATCGTAATAAAACCCGAGGTGTGTCGGTATCCTCTTGAGTCATGCTCGTGCTCACTGTACCGCCATTCTCATTACTGGTTTTGTTCTTCTTTCTCGTTGAAGTGTTCTGACATCCCTGTGATGTAGTCACCTATGTCTGGCTAGATAATGATGGATGCCTTCACACCTAGAGAGCCCTAAGAATATCTATCCATCATTGGAGGAGCAAATCCCACTCTCGAGCTATCCAGTGCCTTGTCAAACTTTTCGATGAACCTATAAGTTGTCGTTATGAGCATCGTGTTATAGATGATGTTTAAGCAACCCCAAGTCCATAGTACGATAGGAAGTGACTGTGATACTCTCATGGTCTGAGGAACTAAAACACATGCTAACACTGCGTGTTATAATAATTGATTTCAGACGATATTATCTCAAAGTATAACAAACAAGTTTGGGTCGATTCAATATGATCGTTCTTCTAACATCATACTCTCAATGCTATATTAGGACTACCATTACACTTAAACAATATCCTAAGATCCGAAAAACATGATCACCAACAATACTTGAGCCAGTATCAGAGGCAAGACCGGGAACATATTCTTGACCATTTATCATTCCACACGTGCATATGAGTTTTTCATTGAATCGCATATTCCAGGATCATAGCAGTTATAACATGAAATATAAACTCTTAATTGTAAAAATGGAAATATATAATACAATATTATTGCCTCTAGGGCATATTTCCAACAACGCCCCTTAATAGCTCGTTGGACAAGCTAGGTGGGGTGCAAGGGAGTTGGAGGTGGACTTTTCCTCCTTGGCACGCCCCAAGGGAGGGATTCCCCTCCTCCAAGTCGGTTAGGCTCCCTCGCGCACCTATATATATATTCAAGGGGCACCACCTTCATGAGACACAAGTTCTCCCTTGATCTCGGGCGCCCCCTCTCCCCCCTCTAGTTCTAGCTCTCATCTAGTTTGATCTACAATAGATCTAGTTCTCATCTAATTATCATAATAGAGAAGCCCTATGCTATTCTCTTCTTCTTCCTCTAATTCTCCAGCGACGATTAGCTCTGGATAGCGAAGCGCTGCTGGACCATGAAGCATGTACGCTTGCAATCTGTAGAGAGGCCGTGTTTTCAGTCTTCGCTTCAAGGGATCGTTCGTGAACGGTTTGAGGGACTTCATCGACGATCTACACCAACTCTTCTTCCGCTGCAAAGTTGACAACGATCCGATCTAAACCGCTAATACATCTTCATAGTGTACCTGGTTTGATCATAGGACGACTTTTTTTGTTTCCTACTATGTTTCCCAACATTTTGTATCCCCTTGATGCCTCATTATAAGTTAATAAAAACACCACTTTTGGGGAAAATAAGTTTTTCTAGCTAAATTGGCACCTAGAGCTTTTAAATGATTCAAAGAAATAACTATAGCCCCTCCAATGCGAGAACAATGATCGGAAACTAAGAGCAAGTCTAGCTCGTCCCTAGAAAATTATTAATTCTTAAATAATTTTGATTATTTGGGGTTGGACCTATCTAACACAATTCCAAAATCCATATGATGATTGGATCCCCTGGGGTAGGCCCATGATAAGGATTCAACCCAGCAAGGACTGTGTCCCCGGTCTTCATGAAGAGAATCACCCTACTGGGCCAACATCGATAAAGCCCATCCGGCCGAACATCATGAAGCTCATCCTACCAAGCACCGTACCATCCACCCAACTAGATTGATACGTGGTCAATAAAGATGAACGTTACCCAGAACGTCATCAAGGCGATGTGATAACTCCATCAGTAACTACCATCATTATGGTCGTTATTACATCATGGACCACTTAACGCATGTGTAATGCAGAAGTATGCGGCCACAATGTGTATGATTGCATATGGAGTCTCGAGGGGCTATGTAGTTGAATATGTTTGCAATGGAGAAGATCTTGTCATCCTCTATGTGAAGAAATTTACAAAGGCTTTGATTGATATCTTAGAAGATGAGTATCTAAGAGCACCCAATGATGACACGACATGCAGGATATAGAGTGGTTCACATTGGAATATGTGCTTTATTCGTACCTATGGTGTGCTCGAATTTCAATTTCAAAAGGAGTTTGAAATTTTGTTGAAATATTTGTGTCATAAACATCAAGGTTTGAATTAATATGTTGTGAGAAGTAGTTGAAATAGGGTTTATGTTTGTAAAAGTAAGTGACAAATATATTTCCTACTTAGAAAAGACATACGGTTTAACTCATTAAAAAAGACATAAGTCTCCGTCATCGCTTCTTTCTTTGTCCAACCTTACATACGCTGTCCCCATCTCTTACAATTTGGATTTTGTTCTCCCTTTTCAGTGTCTTTCATCATTTTTTCTTGAAAACTGTTTCAATCACCCCACTCTTATTGACTTACCAAATAAAATAATGTTTCTTTCGTAAGTCAATAAGTGCATCAAATAAGTATTTACCAAATAAAATGCAATTATTTAAAATCACATTAATATGGCAGATAGATCACAAAATAACCTACTAGAATATTTATGCCCATTGCAAAGCACAAACAAACTATTGGAAGAAAAACCTTTTATAACTCGATATTAGAGGACGTATTATATGCAAGTATGCCACCTTTCCAATATTCATGGTCTTTTGGAAATTAAGTTTGAGGATGAGTGAGTGGTTAGCTATCTAAAAAAAAGTTTTGAGGATGAGCTTCTGAAAGACACTCCCTCTCACTACTAGGGAAATGCTTATAGGCAGGACCTCAGTAGTAGCGCTGGAAATTAGCAACCGCTGTTGTTAGTTAGCAGTAGCGCTGTTCTAAGGTAGCGCTACTAGTAACTCTTTAGTAGTAGCGCTGGAAAACAAAAAGGCACTACTACTATGTGGGACCAGCCGAGGCCACTGACGGTAGCTGTAGTAGCAGCGCTGTACAAAATACAGCGCTACTACTAAGAACTTAGCAGTAGCGCTTTACTTTACAGCACCGCTATTGCTAATGGGCCCTTCTTAATAGTAGCGCTTTTCCTGGAAAGCGCTACTACTAAGTACCATAGCAGCATCGCTTTCTTGGAAGCAGCACTACTGCTAGTTGCGGCTGGTGCCACCTTTTCACCCCCTCCCCCTCCTCCCCCACTTTGCCCTCTCTCCCCCTCCTTTCCCCTCTCCACTCTCCACCATTGTTGCTCTTCTTCTCTCTTCCTCCTACCTCTCTTCTCTCCTCATTAATGTCCCCCTCCACCATAACTCTCCTCCATAAATGGCCTCTCACCTCTCTCTTCCTCTCATACCTCTCTTCTCTCCCCATTAATGCCCCCCTCCACCATAACTCCCTCTCCATTAGTTAGCTAGAGTCATCTCTCCTCCCAAACAACTAGATCTAGCTAGCTATTTAGCCATCCACACTTTCGATCCGTATAGGTAGCGAAAGGCCTCATCATCTAACCGTGCTCTCTCGATCGGTCTCTCTCGGGAGATATATATATATAGGTGAGTAAAAAGTTGTGCATTTCAAGAATGGGAATATGTGTGTGAATGAGAATATGTGTGTTTGGGATATGGAGAGATTTGTGCGAGTGACATGCCCCCGAGTTGCTTATGTTTTGCCGAAATGTCGATTTATTTCTGTTTCGGTGAATTTCGAGCAAACTCGATATGTCCTATTTTTAGGCAAGGTCATGCCAAAATTTTATATGACTTTGAAGCATGCATGCATTTTGTTTATAACCCTTTTGCTTGTTATACCGTGCAGTCAGTCATGAAGGTGAGTGGATGGATCGTGGAGCGATACATGCAATCCGCGGTGATGGACATGTATGCAAATAATCGGACTAGGATTAGATGTCTGTGTGCAAGATGCAAAGGAGTCCTTTTGGACCCTTTTGATCGTGGCACTTTGAAGGCGCACCTGCTGATGAATAGTTTCATGGATGGCTATACTCGGTGGATAAGTGAAGAAGATGATGATGATGAGGACGTCCACATGGTAGGGAATAATGACATGGGGCTAGACGAAGAGATGACCGATCAACACGAAGACGATGGCGGCGGACATGGCGGCGGGGAAGAGTCCGGAAATGACGGCGGCGGAGAAGATTCCGGACACGGCGAAGAAGAGTCCGGACATGGCGGAGAAGAGGCGGCGGTCACGCCGCAGTCTTCAACGCTACTAAGTGCAGTCGTGCAGGACCCTCATGTTTGAGACCTCCTTTGCAAGAGTACGACTAGCGAGAGAGCTGCTTCTAGAGAGGAGGCCAAGTTGGCGCAAATTGAAGTAGACTCGAAGACTCCATTGTACGACGGTTGCGATCCCGAGGTGACCCGCTTGAGTTTCACGCTCGAACTTCTAAAGACGAAGGCCAAAAACAAATGGACAGACAAAAGCCTCGATGAGCATTTGAAGTATCTACATAATAAAGTTCTTCCCGCGGGGAATCTGTGTCCTACTAGTGTCGAGGAGGCCAAGAAAATTGTTTGCCCTTTTGATTTGCCGCACATTAGGTACCACGCATGCATCAACGATTGCATCATTTATCAGGGGGAGCACGCGAAAAAAACCAACTGTCCAGTGTGCAATGCTTCTCGATACAAGAAGGCAGGAAAGAAAGCTCCTTAGAAATTTGTATGGTACTTTCCGATCACTCCCCGTCTGCAGCGGTATTTCGTAGATCCTAAGGAAGCAAAGCTCATGCGCTGGCACGCGGAGAGGAAGAAGCCCGACGATGGAGATGATCCGAAGCTGAGACACCTCGTAGATGGTAGCCAGTGGAGAGCATTCAACGCCGTATATGGATTTGTTACAGAAGATCCAAGGAACATCATGCTTGGTGCGAGTACCGATGGCATGAATCCGTTTGGAAACCAGAACACCAACCACAGCACATGGCCCGTCTTTGTATGGATGTACAACCTCCCCCCATGGAAGTGCATGAAGACAAAGTACATACACATGAGCATGCTGATTCATGGGCCAAAACAACCGGGAAATAATATTAACCTGTATATGGGGCTTCTGAAAGAGAAGTTAGACACGTTATGGAAAACACCGGCATGGACATGGGACGCTAGCAAAGGAGAGTATTTCTATATGAGAGCCGCGCTGATGACAACGGTGCACGACTATCTCGGTTACGGGTACACCTCAGGCCAGGTGTGCCACGGATACTGCGGATGCACGAGGTGCATGGATGATACAACGTCTCAGTAGCTTATGTCAACGAAAGATGGCGGGTCCGGGAAAATCGTATACATGGGGCTTCATAGATGGCTCGAGAAGGATGACCCGTGGAGAAAGTGTGGAGATCTATTCAATGGGTTGGCTGAGCATCGAGGACCTCCACATAAGAGGAGTGGTGCCGAAATCGACGAGCTGTTGAAAAACTGGGCACAGTGCCCCAAGCCGGGAAAGATGAAAAAGGCGTCGGAGCCGCTGCTGAAGGTATGGAAAACGAGGTCTATTTTCTGGGACTTGGAGTACTAGCCCAATCACGACACGCCTCATTGCCTTGATCAAATGCATATCACGAAGAATGTCCTCGAGAGCTTGCTTGGCACACTGATGAACATGCCGGAGAAGACCAAGGATGGGCCGAAGGCAAGGAAAGACTTGGAAGATTTGAAGATCAGGAAAGATCTCCACCATAAAAAGTCGACGGAGGAGACGGAGACGGAGACGGAGGAGGGGGAAAGGGGCAGAAAAGTCAACAAGAAGGAGGAGAATTATTACCCCCCCTTCTTGCTTCACCTTAAGTGCGAAGGAGATCGATCAATTCATCAAGTGCCTTATGGGAATCAAAGTCAGTTCCGGTTACTGTGGGAAGATAAGCAGATTTCTAGACGCCAAGAAGAAAAGGTTCAGCGGGATGAAGTCTCATGATTGTCACGTGATGATGACGCAGATACTCCCGGTTGCCATTAGAGGGATAATGGAGAAGCATGTCCGTGACACGCTTACTGGTCTCTGCAACTTCTTGGACGTTATCTCTCAAAAGTCCATAAGTGTGAAGCAGCTCCGAAGGTTATAGGAAGAGATCGTTGTCATACTATGTGAGCTTGAGATGTACTTCCCGCTCATGTTCTTTGACGTCATGGTGCATCTGTGTGTCCACATCGTGGATGACATCATCGACCTCGGGCCGACATTCCTTCACAGCATGATGCCGTTCGAGAGGATGAATGGGGTCATCAATGGATTCGTTCGTAACATGTCCCGTCCCGATGGGAGCATCGTCTAGGGGTATCTGACGCATGAGTGCATCTCCTTTTGCGAGAATTATATAGGCGTCGGAGACCCTGTTGTTGGTTTGCCCGTCAAGAAGCACGATGGGAAGCTCGAAGGAGATGGTCACAACAACGGCCGGAGGGAATTGCACGTGGACTACTCGAATCGATGGAACGACTTTGACAGGGCTAACTTAGTAGTGCTACAACACCTAGATGTGGTAGATGATTATGTGGCACGGCACAAAGAAAGCATCACAAAGAAGCACCGTGATAAGGGGATGCTCAAGACGGACGACGAAGTTACTATAGAGCACAACACCACTTTCTTGTGTTGGTTCAAAGAGCAAGTTCTTGAAAATCCCTCGGAAGAGGGCAGTTCAGACGGATTGCTCATACACGCCTTAGCACATGGCCCCGCGCCCAAGCTCGCGACCTATCAGTCATACGATATCAACGGGTACACGTTCTACACGGAGGCCAAAGACATGGACAGTGATTACCAGAACTCCGGGGTGACAATTGAATGCGTGACCAACGCCAACGGCACAACTGAAAGATTCTACGGAAGGGTCGAAGAGATCTGGGAGCTTGACTATGCTGGAATGCACGATGCGACGATGTTCCGTGTCAGGTGGGCCAAGGACGTCGTAAGAGAAAACAAGTATTTCACTACCATGTCTATACCTGACGCGAAGAGCACTCCCATGAACGTTAACGTCATCGCCAAAAATGAGCCATGGGTACACGCTAAGCACGTGACACAATGCTTCTTCATAACCGACCCGGCCAATCCCAGTCATGTTGTCATGAGGAGATCCAAAAGGAGCATCGTCGGAATGGATGGAGTCGCCAACGAGGAAGACTATGACCAATACGGCAACCCGATCAGGGAAGATTACGATGACGATGAAGCATACGTGAAAAGAAGAATCAATACTACATTACCTAAAAAAGATCGTACTCCATGGTTCCGGAAAAGTCACAAGGAGGGGCTCAATTATTCGGCAACGAACAAGAAAGGGAAGAAGCTCAATGTGAAATGTCATCGATGCAGCTAAGAAACCATCATTTATATATATGTATCTATTTTGTGTACGCACTTAAGTAACCGTTATCGGTCAAATGATGTAATCGTATCCCCCTTCAATTACATGCATTGTTCCGGTGATATTCGCGCAGTGTGGGAGGGAGGCGCCTTCGTCGGGAGAAAAACAAAAACAAAAGGGAGAAAGCAATACAAAAGAAAAAGAAAAGTAAACAGAAAAGAAAAGGAAAGGAAAATAATAAAAAGAAAAGAAAACTAAAAACTAGAAAAGAAAATTAATAAAAAGAAAATAAACATAGCAGTAGCGCTTGGTTGGGAACAAGCGCTATAGCGAAGTTAGCTATAGCGATGGATACAGGTCAAGCGCTACTGCTATTTGTATTTTAGAAATAAAAAATTTAATTTTGGAATAGTTAGGAGTAGCACTGGTTTAGGAACCAGCGCTATAGCTAAGTTAGCTATAGCGCTGGTTCCTAAACCAGCGCTACTGCTATTTTGAGTTAACCACCGCCCGTGCGGGCTCAAAATTTTGCCAAGCCCCATTCCCCCCCACTCTCCCACCTCTCCCCCTCCTCTCTGCTCTCGCGCGCCGCCGTCGCCCCTGCCTGCCGGCCGTCGCTCGTCGACCTGGACCTCGACGCCGGCCCGAGCCCCTGCCCGCCCTCGGCCTCGACGCCGGCCTCCTCCTCCTCCTCGTCCGTGCCACTCCGACCTCCTCCTCGTCCGTGCCACTCCGACCTCCTCCTCGTCTGCGCCGCCGCTGCTCCGACCTCCTCCTCGTCCGCGCTGGCCTCCTCCTCCTCCTCAGGTACTGCCGACAACCTGCCCCCCACCTCCCCCTGTCTCTGTCTATTACGTTTTCTTTTTTTAGAAATGAAACTAGGTTTTCAATTTAGGGTTCAATTAGGTAGGCAGTAGGACTCAATTTTAGGGTTCAATTTATTAATTTTTTTAGGACAAAATATTTATTAGCAAAGAAAATTTCTAGGGTTCCAAGGTTCATAAGTCAAAAGTTATAGACATTTCTTTAACCGGAACATTAGGTGATGTTGTTGCTGCTTTAAACAAAATTAGTAAAATAAAAAACAGTAGCATTTAGCTAGGGCATTTAGCTAGGAAATAAAAAATAGTAGCAAAATTTTTAGCTATAAAAAAAAGTAGCAAATTATTTGTAGCTAGGCAATTTATCAAAAACAGTGGACTTTTTTAACTATAAATAAAAAACAGTAGCAAATTGCCTAGCTACAAATATTTTTTGTAGGTTTATAAAATAGCTATAAGTAAAAGTTAGCTAGGCAATTTTTGTAGGTATATAAAATAGCTATAAATAAAAAACAGTAGCAAATTGCACTAAAAAACAGTAGCAAATTTTTGTTTAGGTCAGTAGCAGAGAGAGAGAGATCATTTAGGAAAAAAACAGTAGCAAATAAAAACTAAAAAACAGTAGCAAATAAAACCCTAGATGATGTTTTAGGAGCATGATATGCCCTGTGGTGACTAGCAAAAGCATGCAAAGTAGCCTATACAATGTTGCTGTTTTCAACACTTGGTTAATTTGCTAAGTCCTGGAAATCTGTTATATGATGTTGCCATGTTCTCTTGATGATAGCATCAAATCTGATATATGAACTTGTGCCAATTGTCGAAGAATATCCCAGTGGCCTATGTTTTGCCTGAATGTTGATTCATTTCCGTTCCGGCAAATTTCAGGCGCTCCATATGTCCACTTTTTAGCAAAGGTCATGCCGAAAATTTCCGTGATTTTCGGCATGACTTGTGCTAGAAACTAGGACATATGGAGTGCCCGGGATTTGCCCGGGGGAATGAATCAACATTCCGACCAAACATAGGCCCCTTTTTTCTCTTCATTATATCTTTCATTTACAATTGTTGAATAGGAAACATGTCTAGCCACGCCGAAGCCGGTGGTTCTGCTTGCCTCGAAGAAGACCCCATCGAGGTAGCAAATCACTACTTCGATTACCTGGACGAACACCAGACGGGGGTGCATGGTGGCGGCAGTGGCACCAACCCCGACACCGACACCGACACTGGCACCGGCACCGACACCCCCCCCCCCCCCCCCGAGACCGGCAACGATGCTGTCGTAGCCGGTAAAGCACCCAAGCAGAAGAGGTCACGAAGACCAAACGAGCTCGGCATCGGACAAATTGTGGTCACGAAGATGCACCCCAAGAAGTTAGAGCCAACGTCGACGGAGGAAGCGTGCAAGTGCTGAGGCAATCAACTAGGATGCATCCTCAGGGAAACCGCCAACATCAACGACGAGAAGTTGAAGAAGATAGCACATATGGAGCACATGCTCCTAAAGAAGTTGCACAATAGGTTCCTGTTCCCCGGCCGGGATGAAAGCAAATTTAAAGAGCCGTGGGATGACGTCGCCATGACAAAGATAAACGACAAGTCGATGGTGACGTTCACCAACGACTTGTCCGCCTGGAAAGTTCAGGTGAAAAAAGCGATTGCGAAGAATGAACCGTGGTCCAAGATTCATGCTGATAATCCGTCAATAACGGAAGAGGACTTTGGAAAATTCAAGGAGAATTGCAGTAAAGAAGAAGTCAAGGCAAGGTCGGAGAAAATGAAGGCGCTCCAGACCAGGAACACGCCTCCCCACCGCCTCGGAAGCCGTGGTTACGAGGGGAAGAGGCACGTATGGGCCAAGGAGGACGCCGAACGTGAAAGTCATGGAATCCTAGACCCCTTGGCGGAGTTCACCGACCCGCTGGAGCACGAATGGATCAGGGCCCGGTACAAGTGGGACAAAGTCAACAAGATCTTTTACACGGACCCGAAAACGAGGGAGTTCGTGAGACTTCTGGTAATTGTTATATTACCACATTATCATATTAGCTTCCAATCAATTCGACTACAAGTTTTGTCACATTAGTAAACCATCCATGTTCCTTTTGCAGAAAGAGCAGCACCAAAAGGCAGCCGAAAGCGACGAGTCGTCACAGTCGTCGGCGAGGCCCAAGTGGGACACCCCATTCAACCGGGCCCTGAACATACTGAAAAAGGTCCCGGTGGACAAGCCGTCGTCCTATGGACGTGTGCACGGCGTCGGAGATGGCGCCTCATGGAAGACGTGCTACCACGAGGAGCCAGAGGAAAGAAGGAAGAGACGGTTGGTCACTCAGCACAGCATCGACGAGAAGGTCGCGATTGCGGTCAATAAGAGCAAAGCTGAGACCAAAGAAGAGTTGCTCGGGGTAGTCAATGCAGCGGTCACTGACGCGGTGGCCAGCTTGATTCCGACAATTTTCGATTGGTCAAAGAGCAATCCAAATGCACGGCCGAAGGACTTTCCCCTTCCCAGCTTTGTCGGGAGCAATTCGGCGAACACCACAACACCAACACCTGCTCAAGCAACCGCAAAAGGTCCCGCTCCTGTTCATAGCAGCCCGACCTCCGTCTCTGGCATGCTCGGCGGGCCTTCGTCGCCAGCTGAGCTTGACGCCCTCACGGTAATTACGCGTCATACCCTTTTCACCGGCATGTCTATAGTCTTCCATTTCAGTTGCCTTTCGGATGTTTGACGTCGCAGACATGTCTCCTTCGTAGGCCGATGATACCCCATGCACCCTACTCTACGACATCAAGGGCCAGAAGGTGGCCGTGGGAAAGGCAACTATCGTGAAGCCGAAGGACCGCATGTTCCACAACCGAGAGATGCCAGATGGCGTCTTCAAGGTTAACGTGGCCAGTGTCTTAGTGGGCTTCGAGGATTTGCCTCCTCCGGTACCA
Source organism: Thinopyrum elongatum (assembly GCA_011799875.1). Lineage (NCBI taxonomy): Eukaryota > Viridiplantae > Streptophyta > Magnoliopsida > Poales > Poaceae > Thinopyrum > Thinopyrum elongatum. Next base: position 151,314,851 of record CM022300.1, on the reverse strand, counting down.
GTCGATGATGAGGAGACCCCTAAGAGGATTGGCGCATGCAAGAGCTGGTTCTTGCCTTGGCCGAAGTCTCTTCTTCATCTCGAGGCGCCCAGTATCACACCAACGCCACCTTCTCAAGAAGGTATGATTGCCACCCACCTACCAAATTACCTGCACCTGTAGTGGCGGGTGATAGCGGACGATGCGAGGGAGAGCCTCCATTAGTGCCAGATCATGTCGCCCCCATTGTCGAAGAAGCAAATGTTGATGATGACATGGAGGAGGATGATGATGACCCAGACAAGTATTTCAATACCGCCTATGATGATGGAGGATTGATGGCTCAGGACGAGGAAGACTCAGGCTATGAGCATGGAGATGATGACTTGATGCTGTCTGATTTGCCGGAGCCGGAACGTCCTAAGGCAGAATGCAAAAAGTCTCTCTTCAAGCGATCCTCGCAGGAGACGCCTCCAGATGCCGCCTCTACCCAGCAACAACCCGAGGGCCGTCCACTGATTAGCCCGACGACACTGGGGGTGGTGGTTAGGGAAGGTATGGTGGGCTCACTACCACCACCCACCAAGAAGTAAAGGAGGAGACCGGACAGGAAAGGCCCTAAAGGCGCCAGAGGTGCTTCAAGCAGCCAGCCGCCTCTGAAGCCCCGGGTGGTAGACAGAATACCTGTCGAAGGTGCGAAGCGTTTCCATGTCGCCGGCGAGCCGATCCTACCTGCCAAAGCGCTAGAGCACATACTGAACAATGATCTAAGGAGACTCCATGAAGATGTGCTGGCCAGAGAGAAAAGCCTTCTCATCGCGGAAAAACCAGGATACCCGCTTTACGCGGCTCAGGTGCCGGGTGGGAAGTTGTACGTCGAGACCTGGCCCGCGAATCAGTTCATCCTGCGATTTGACTACATCTACGACATGTTCCACATGACCAAGCTGGATTTCCAGTTCATCCGCATATATGCGCTGTATCTCAACTACTTCATCAGGATCGAGAACATAAAATAAATCTGCGTCGCGGACCCGTACTATATGCACGAGAGCTTCTTGGCAGTTTGCAAAGAGCACCGTGACTATGCGAGCAAGTACCTCGGCGAATTCATGATCGCTAATAAGGACAAGGAAGCGATTTTCCTGCCTTATCATCCCACGTAAGTCATCCGCACATATCCTTTCGTAAGTATTAATCATTCCTTTGCAAGCATGGAGGCTAATTTGAGGTGTACTTAATTTGCGCAGTGGGGGCGGCGCCGTCCTCATCGTTCTGTACCCGGAATACTCCCATGCTATGTACTTGGACTCATCGAAGAACCTCAAGAAAAAGGATTACACACACGTAAAGAGTGTTCTTGATAGTGCCCTGTTAACCTTCAGCCTCTCTGGTGGATATATCAAGGTGAAAAGGCACAGGAAGAACGGGTTGGTTTTCCGCCATAAGACCAACTTCTGCTGCATCCAGCAACCGCACACCAGTAAGGCTGATGGATTCTACCTCATGCATCACCTGCTCGAGTACAGAAGGGATATAACCGCCTTCGCATGTCAGCTACTACCGAAGATGCCGAGATTGTCAGCTGGGCCACAAGCATAAGAAAGACACCGGATCATCGAATCCGAGCTGAGTTTTATCACGTACAGTGTGAACTTGCCCAAGTGATCATGAAGCAGATCCTCGAACCAACGGGGATGTTCTACCATGGGCCAATCACGCGGGCTGATGTCCGAGCACTGCTACTCGCTCAGCGTCTGGACCTGAAGCCTTTCAAGAAGCTCGGGTGCTTCCTCCCTGACTATGAAGATTGGACCGCCGACATGGAGGACTGATTGTCGATGACAATGTGTCACTACTGTCTTTCTATCGCAAAACTTTGAATTTATGCACGGCGAAACTATGTGATGTAATTAAACCACGTGGTCCTGAACTAGCGTAAATCGCTCTAGTTAATTAGTTTGGGTATGAGGAACTTTGTCATTTATGTTTATTATATATAGGTTGCTTGTATTTTGCTAATTACGCCTCTTTGTTTTCTTAAGTACATTATGTTGCATATTATCGTTCAATTCATCAACTGACAATGCAGGTACATAGATCAGAGATGGCGAGGGACTGCTACGCCGTGTTCGTTGGGAGGGTTCCAGGAGTCTACGACCACTGGCCAGACGCTCAGGCCCAGGTGGACAAGTACCCGGGTGCTAGCCACAGAGGGTTCGACAGCAGAGCCGAAGCGGAAAGTAGTTACTTGAGGTGGACGCTCCGGCAAGAGCGGGGGCGGGACCGCTGGTGCCTCAAGTACTACATAGTCACGCTCTTGCTCATGCTGATCGCCCTTCTCTTCTACATCATGGTTTAGATAGAGATGATGAAACTTGTGTGTGTGCCATGACTATGCAGTTGCACTTATTCGAGACATGACATGACTTGTGTATCGCTATTTTCGAGATGTGATGATATTTGTGTTGAATGATGATGATGATGATGATGATATGACGAGACTACTGTATGTCTATGATATGATGAGAATAGTGTATGTTTAGTATGATATGATGAAACTACTGTATAGAGCCTGTATAAATACATCACAAATACGTAGAGGGGGTGTAAATCTGTGAAAGCAGGAATACTAGCAGTAGCGCTGGAAAGCATCTACTAGCAGCGCTGGTTAGCAGCAGCGCTTCCTTTGTTCAAGCGCTACAGAGAGTTAGCAGTAGCACTGGTCAGGGCAGCGCTACTGCTAACCATACTTACCAGTAGCGCTGCCCATACCAGCGCTACTGCTACAACTTAGTCGTAGCGCGTTAGCAGTAGCACTGGACCCAGCGCTACTGCTATGTATATTTCAAGCGCTACTACTAGGGTTTTCCCTAGTAGTGTCTGTTCCATAATTATTGTTGTGGTTTTAGTTCAAATTTGAACTAAAATCATGACAAAAATAATGGAACGTAGGGAGTAAGTTGTGTGGATATATTAGATTTGCTCTAATTATGATGTACGGTCGACGGCGGAGCGAACTACGAAGAGCTAGTTGGAAGCATAAGGAGGGGATTTGTAGCATGCATGGGCAGGGGCTGCCAACCCCAATTTTCTTTTGGTTTTCGATTTTCATTCTTCTATAGCTTTTGAACCAAAAGTCTAAATTAAGTTGAGAGATCAGGATCCGTTTCCTCCCCTAACCCTTGGTGGCTAGGGCAAACTTCCCCCTCCAAACTTCATCGGCGAGTCCGTGGACTCGCCCTCCCCTCCCTTGCCGGTTGCTCCAGCGGCCGGTGATGGGGCAGAGAATCCCGGTGCCTCTGCTCTGGTTAGTAGTTTAGGTCAGCTAGGATCTTCTGGTCCTCACAGGTGCGGCGCTCGGGCGGATGGCGATGCTTCTTCTTCAAGTTTGTCTTTCGGACATCGATCCTCCTCGAGTTTGTCCGTGTAGATGTAGTCGACGGAGCTTCGGCGTAGATTTCTACCATCTCCTTGGGGCGGTGAGATTAGGGTTTCTGGTCATGCGAAGAGATTTGATGTCAGGTGCTTCAGATCTATGTAAGGGTTCAACGGCGACGACTGCGACTCCACTGCGTTGGTCCTTAGGGGCACGTGCACGAAGACTTCTCGGCTTTCATCGACAAGGTCAAGCCGGTTCCGATAGGGGAGTGACGACAGTGGCGCATCGGCGACTCCTTCTGGCGACAATAGTTGTCGTTCGGTGGTCTTGAAACTGCGATGTAATTTTTATTATGTTTGAGGTGCTTTGTACTTTCGATGAACTTTTGATAGATCTGATCCTTTTCGCAAAAAAAAAAATCCAAATTAAGTTTCATCTGCACATCCGTGTTTTTTGTGACGACGAGCTTTAAATGAAACCCTTTTTTTAGATCTAAATGAGATCCATTTTGAATATGTTTTGATGACTTTTCAAAACTTCATTAAGTTTCAACTGGTAAAACTTAGCACGAACGGTCAATAAAATTATAAGTTCCAGAAACTGTGACCGACAAAATCGTAGGTTTCAAAAATAACAACTTAAAACTTATTGTGACCTTAACGAGATCCAACGACTTCGTGGATCTAAGACAATCGGGCGACCGCGTGGTCCAGCATCTACATGCCGGAAGCATCGGCATCAGTATCGATCAGAGAGTTCGCTTGGAACAAGTTTGTGTTTCTCGGCCCTTATTCGCCGGCAAGACTGCATGCAGGATGCAGCTAGCGCATCTTATTTCCAGGATCGACGTGTAATGCAAGCTTTCTATGTGCTCTGTTTTTTTCCTTACGGTCTCCCTCTTTCTTGACTCACGCACGGCAGGACGGAGCATGCGGAACCACACGCGCGCTTCTTACGCGCCAAATACACGGAAACGTACACATGTCCTCTCGTTGTCTTCGATTAGAAGCGTATACAGGTTCAGGTACGCCACACCCACGCATACGCACACACAAGTGCTTCTACCTAGGTTGACCGAGATCAAGGATGATCCAGTGAAACCGGATGAATGTTTTTTACCATCCGGAGATTACGAATAACAGTCTTTAGTCGTTGATGGGTTGACTCTTGCCCGGAACTTCACCACCTCACCGAGACAGTACTTTTACAGATGTCCCCTTTACGTCCAACGACATAATCTGAGCTTCGACCACCAATTAGGCCCAATTTGTTTGAGCTTTAGGGACAGCTGAATCTGGAATCTAAAATCAACAGTTATTTCGAATCAGCTGCAGTGGCGGCGCCAGGATTCAAGTGGCGTGTATTTATTCTGAACCTGGGTATTCATTTTGCCAAAATTCTCGGCGTTTTTGCTAAAATTTTCACTGATCTACCAAGAAATTTCAAGGTTTTATCAAAATCATGGGTATTCACTTGCATGCAGGTGCATACACCTGGCGCCGCCACTGATCAGCTGGAATTTGACCACCACAAAGAACCTAATTATTTGAGCTAGGCTCAGTTCGTACTAATGGCATGTACTCAGGCTAGCACGAAGGCAATCGATACTTCACAAAAGTCAGTCAGAAAACGTCTAAGAAAACAGAGCATCATCATGGACAAGTACAGTTGCACTGAAAATAGCATCTACCAGGATTGTTCTTCCACGTACAAGTTCAAATAGCCGACAGGGTGCTGTTTTCATTGACCATGGCGCTCTTGCGACCGCGGAAGCGGCGGCTGGGCGTGCGCCGCCGCCGCCTGGATCTACGGCCTCCGACCTCCGTTGCGGCCGCCGACACCGGATCTGAGCTCCCCGCGGCGTGCTCTCCCACGACGGACTCGGCGCTGCCCCATCTCTCGGCTCGCCCAGCGATGCCGCCGTCGCGAACGTCTGCGGCGGCCGCCGCTCCAGCGTCGTCTTCCACCGCTGCTGCAGCCGCCGCTCTCCCGCCGTCTGCGTCGATCCGTCAAGGGCTCGGTGCCGTGGTCTCCTCTGCTTTCCCGATTCCAGGTCGGAGGTCCCTTGCCCGTGAGGTCTCTGCTCCGCCGCAGCCGCTGCTGGGTGCTGCTGACGATGTGGGAGCAGCCGTGAAGTCCAAGCCATGCTCAGCGTCGAGCGCTCCAGTTGCTGTCACCAACCCGTCTGCCGGCGTCCGCCCTCGACCACGGCCGCAACCCCCAACCTGCAGATTCAGGAAGGAAGACGGGGGTGTGAAGGCCTCGCTCACGCCATCCCAGGCCTGCGGCAGCTGCTTCGGCCCCAATGCCCACCTCCCCTGTCCCGCTCGCCGGTGCCGCCTCGGATGTGCTGCTGCAGGCCCTTGTTGCCCCGGCCAATGTCATCGACAAGGACAATGCAGAGGAACAGGAGTGCAGCGTCGTTGGCATGGGGGACGAACTGACGCGTGTGCCGCGATCTGTGTTGTGGACCTCTGCGTGAAAATGGACAAAGCTGGCCCTTTTTCGAAAGTTCAACATAAAATGGTCTCGATCTGAAAATATTTCACAAAATGGCCCTCTTTTGCATGACGCCCGCGGCTAGGCGTCATGCTAAAGATCATGACGCCCGGGGCTAAGGCGTCATGGTCGTGACATGTAGCATGGCGCCTTGGGCTAGGGTGCCATGCCAAATAGCATGACGCCCTGACCCGGGGCGTCATACTATCTAGCATGACGCCCTAGGTCCGGGCGTTATGCAAAAGGGCCACTTTGTGAAATATTTTCAGAATAGGGCCATTTTGTGTTGAACTTTTGAAAAAGGGCCAGTTTTGTCCATTTTCACGACCTCTGCTGACGACGGCGACGACGACGACGAAGATGATGAAGAGGTGCTAGCTCCCCAGACACCGCCAGGTGCCACCAAGACCCTTGAGTCGGGCGGGATGTGCGTGGGGCATGAGGCGGACACAAGTGAGGATTGGCAGGAGGTGCTTCCGCGCCGCAGCCCGCGTGTTCCGACGCCGTCGCCGTCACCGAAAGTGGCTCCAAGTCCCATCCTCGCTTGGCTTTACGGTAGATGTTGCAGGTGCCTCGCTCATGGGCACCGTGCGGCTGATTGCAGAGATCCGCTACGGTGTTCTCGTTGTTTGGAAAACGGTCACCGTGCGTGTGGATGCCGCAATCCCTGGCGTCCTCTAAGCTCGCTGGCATGCCTTGTCATGCCGCATATGTCCCGTCCCGCCTCCATGCATCGTCCTGCTCCTGCTTCATGCGAGGGGTCCGATGAAATCCACGCTCCCCTCCAAGGCACTTCAACGTGGGTCTTGGGTGTATGTCGTCTCTGCTTCTGCTAATTCGACAACCTAGTCTGAAGTGATGGTGCAGTCCGCTCTGGTTGATCAGACTATGCTACTGCAAGGCTGTCTGGCGCGGGTTGAAAGTTTTTTGGAGCGAGCGGAGGCTGCTTTGAGTGGACTCTCCGCTGTGTCGACTATGTTGAAGACTACTCTGACGTCGCATGCTCCTTGTGCAAACGGTGTTTGCTTCGGAGAGGACAAGGGGGTGGAGTTATTCGGATGTTTCTCCCCTCGTGGTGGAGACAATTCGGCATCGATGTCTACCTCGCCCCCTATATTGTCTTCCACTGAGGGTGAGTCCATCACCGTTGTCGTGGCTCCGGTGTTGAAGATCATGCCTGAGCTTAGGGAGCTTTGTATGAGTCTGTCAGTGGAGAATATGAAGATGGACTCATCGGTGACCTCGTGTGAGGAACATGATTCATCTTTGTCATGTGTGCATCTGAAGAATGTTGATGCGTGTGATGTGTTCGTACCGGCTTTTGAGAGCCGCTTGATGACTGATCACTCGACAGCCGGCAAGACAGATGGTTGCCTCGTGAAGGTGAAATCAAAGAGAACCAAAAGCAAGAAGTGTGACGGCAAAGAGAAGGCATCCGTGATTTCATGATGGATAGTGCTCACATTCTCGTGTCAGTCGTCGTGGCTTTGATCTTCTGAGTCGTTGCATCGATGTTCTCGCCAAGTGTTGAGGGTTGTGAGTGGTGTGTGTTAGGAGCATTGGGTGGGCAGTCTATGTGGTCGTGATGCTTCGTGCTTTGTGAGTGGCCCTCTTTTGGGTTGTTTGTATCGGTTTTTCTCAGTTTTTCGTAAATTAATTGGGCTACTCTTTTTTTCTTAATTAATCGATGAGGCAACTCTTTTGCCTCCGTTTCGAAAAAAAATAGCCGACAGAACCTAGGGGGAAAACACACAAGCAAGAGTAGAAAATCAACACCACCTTTGACTACTAAACTCCCGTTGATTAGTACTCGACCGAGTGTGTGACTGCAGTACACAATCCGTCCGCCTATCGCGGCCACGAGATGGAAGTTTCGATGCCAATTAAGTAGCTATTTAGGTGAAGCTGAAAGAGACGGCAGTCAAACCTGCTGAGAATTTCGTCAAACTGATAGAAAGAAGGGGGTCAATGTATGCACGTGTTGACTGGTCGACAACCTGCTCGTAGGGGACAGGGCAAAGCTGGTTGCAAACATGGCACACATACCAGTTCATAGTTTCACACCACTAAAGTCGATCTTTGCCAAAAAGAAAAGGTTACTTATCACACCAGAGTGGAAATACTAAACTTTGAACTGAACTTCACTGCAGAGTGGAGACATTGGAAAGCAGCAGGCAGAGACATGGAGAATATATTACTACTTGACATGCCGATTTGCAACAACACAATCTCCAAAGATAGTAAATCAACTTCCAGTCTACTTGTAGAGACAGAGTAGGAAATGTATGGATCATCATCATGCTGTGAAAACCAAAACAGTGCTTAGCACTTGTGTTTGTGTGATGATAACTAACTCTGTTTACGTTCTAGAGGGTCCTTGCGTTTACAAGGATCCATGGAGAACGAGAGGAAGACGTACTGCTGCACTTTCTGTTGACGTGACTTGTTTTGAACATGACTTGGAAAACAGTAATGCTATTTTAAAAGTTTAGATATCAAAATTGTTTTGCAAAGCGTTCTGCAGTTTCATGATGGTTTTCTTCATGCAAGACAAATTCAGTCTGACCTTTCTGTTACTTCTCATGATGGTTACCTCAGGCACATGCAGCTATCTTGGAAGATGCGGATTTCCAAAGTTTTTCTTTTCAAGAACACGCAGAAGCTCTGCATGCCTATATATTAAGAAGGGGAGATAGACATTTACAAGGTTTGTCCAGATGGCGCATGTGGACAGCCCCTATACCCAATTCACTGGAACACACCTCGGAGATACTCGCTTAAGACTACCTCTGCTGCCCGTCCGTCAATCACGGCAATGATCACGAATTTCGTCACCCATAGCCGATGGCGGTAGAGAAGTGTGTCTAGATTCCCTGTTGACATCAGATTTTGGCACAGTCGAGAACTTAATTAAGATAGTTTCAAATGGAAAATTGCTCAAAGTGAGAAAAGTTTCATATCGTCAAAAGGAGAAACTTTGATATTTGGGCCATAGCCATCCGGTCTCACCTCTAAGGTCGAAGTTGTGTTCGAAGTACTGAGATTTACTATCCAGAACACCATTCGGCTGATTACGCCCCCAATACGGACTCATATGAGAAAAGTTTCTACACGGATTGTCTTCGTCGCGTCAAAACGGTCGATTTTGATATTAAAAACGTCTAAATCAGAGTTCGTATGCAAAAGTTAGAGCCAAAATAGTGTGCTGCAAAAGTCTGCCCCGGAAGTTCCGGGCAACTTCCGGGGAGGTTCCGGGCTAAACCGAAAGTTTGCACGCGGTGCGCCCCGAAAACTGGAGTTTTAACATTATTTGCAGATTTGCGGGCCCAAATTCAACCTCAAGATGACCTCGGATGAAAAAGTGATCAACCGAAGAGTTTTTCTCCATTGCATGGTCTACAACTTTGCTTTTGGGACCATCGTGATCCGGAGTCGTATGCGACCTGCAGATTCGGTGCAATCGGGCTACTTGATATAATTTGAGCCCGGAAGTTCCGGGCCAGACTAGAAGTTCCGGCCCTCGTAATCCGAGTTAGGGTAACTTTTGATAATTTGGACGTGATTTGAGTCGTTTTCTTGTACGGAAAGTCCAGCCCCCTCATATATATATAAGGGGTGACGGCCGATTGAACAACACACAATCGATCTATCAATATATCACTTTTTACCTTTATCTTTATCTTCTCCCTTGTTCTTCTTCTACCTCGTTCTTCGTTCGTTCTTCTTGTTGCAGGGCGACGAACCTCGAGGCCCTAGGGGCGATCAGGTCAACCTAGGGCAGCCCATAGCCGCCACGCGCCCTGCCGGGGTCGCTCCCGGACGTGTGGGGTTTCGGGTCTACAAAAGCGCCCGCCGGATTGTCTTGTGTACCGCGCTTTCGGCGGGTCTCCTTCGACATGAGCTGTGGTGCATCACCCCCAGCGTCGGGGGTACACGGTGACGTGTTCGTGTGCGAACACACTTTTAGCGACTCCGCTGGGGACGAAGTTTTGAACGGTCTCCGGCCCGTTCTTGCTACGAAGAGATCGTCATCTAGAGATTGCAATCTACAAAGGTAATATGAATACCCAATTCACATATCTAGATGCAAATAATGCATATGTTGTTGCTAGATTATCTAATGAGCATAATGTATCGGCTAGCCCTAGCTTTATCAATCATGCATCTAATTATGTGCACGAGCCGATGCAACAAAATCTTCATGCTTCTATCTCATATAATTTTAGCAATATGCAACATATGTATTCCAGCTCCCATGCATCGGCAACCCCACAAATTCATATGCCGATGAACAACATGATGAGTTTGGTTAATCAAGTTGAAACACCCCATGTAGGAACTTTCAATGGCATGCAACATAGTGTTTCATCTTTTTATTCATCGGCAACTAATTTGCAACATGTTAATCCAAACATGCCGGTGGGAATTGGCCATGCTACTACTAGTTTTTCGGCCAATTACCCTCAAACATCATATGCTACACCTCATGCTACTAATTTTTTGGCACCATACGCAATTGTAGATGTTCATAATTCGGCTCCGCACCTTCATGCTCATGGCCGAATAAGTGAAAATTCTACCAGAGCGCATGTGTCTTTACCTAGTAACGTAGCATATCATGTTGCCCCTGCACAATTACAGAATTTCGGCAACACACCATTGCTGAAAGCGTCTTAAAGTATTGGGGGGCAATCCGATGAAGATTGGGCTGAAATTGGGCGAAAAAAGCTTAAAGATAGCCTAGCTGCAATATTTGCTGAATTTAGACAAGAACAAGCAACCTTGCCAATCAAAGAAAGAAAGAGTGGTGATTCGGATAACAAAGTTAATTCGGTTATTGAAAAGACCGAATCAAATATTACGTATGCCGAATCTATTCTAGAAAAAAAGGATGACAAGGTGTTGGGGAGCTATTCGAAAGAGGAACAACATATCGTTCAAGTAACGCAACCATCATGCTCTCCCAACATATTTGAAGAGGTATGTCTACCAAGTGATTTACCTATTTCCAGATTTGGTCACAACTTTATTGTTGATGCATCTATTAGGAAAAATCTTATAAGTAATTTTGAAAGACCAATGAAGAAGGGTAATTTACTTGTTAGCAATAAAATTGTTATAGAACATATCGGTCAACCGATTGTGGCATTTATAAAGACCGATAGTGACTTATTATTGCAGCCAAAGTTTTCCCCATTGCTTTATCAAAATTTCATATCTAATTGGGTAGCTTTGCTTGTTTCATACTTGGCTTGCATTTGGTCTCAATTGAGACATGTGTGTTCTAACTATTTTCGTTTCAGAAATTTAAAGCCAATGTTAAAATCTTTTGAGAAAACCGATGCTAGTATAGTTTCTCATTTAAGGACATCGGAAAAAGAATGTGAAAGAGAATTCATAGCCGAATGGAAAGATGCCAAATCTGAACCATTCGTTTGCTTAACTTCAAAGCCGTTTTCACAACAAGATCGGCTAGAAAACAAAAGGTATACCTTCGATTCAAACATGTGTGATCAAATCTTTGATTTGTTGTTGAAAAATAATTACATTAGAATTCTTGATCACCATGTCAAGCCATCAACCAAAGGACGAATGTATTCTAAGTTGCATGATTCGTCCAAGCATAATTTTGAGGATTGCAATATGTTTCGTCAAATAGTCAAATCGACCATTGATAAAGGACGATTGAAATTTGTTGAGACAGCAAGAGATGACGAGTCTATTCCAATTGGTCCCGATGGTAAAAGGTTTTTGCATCGGCTGCTTCAAGCCGATCCATTTAAAGAGAAGGTAAGAACTACAGGTGATGGGATCGAGCTTTCAAGTAACCAAGTTGTTGAAGAGCACAATGAACATAATCTTGAGGGCGAGAATTCCATCGAAGCTACAATGAAGACGCCAAGGACTAGGGGGCAACAAGAAAATCCAAAGATCGATGCAAGCACAGCCAAAGAAAGCAAAGGCCACGACAAGCACAAATGTAAAAAGTTGAAAGTCACTTTCGCGCAGCTATTGGAAAAATATCAAAAGAAGAGTGAAGATAAAAGTGCTTATCGGCCGGGTAATGCAAAAGCATCAAGATCACCCCCTAGGTGCAAATCTGAGGATTGGTATGAGCAAAGTGATAATTTTAATACAACATATTAATATCCTTACTTTGGGCTGCCAATGCCAATGTCGTGGATACCTCCCTATGCTCATGTAAATCCATATCCATTATGGGACAGGTATGATACAAGGGCACTTTATCCTTCTTATTTTAGTCCATCTTACCAACATTATGCAGCTCCAAAAAGATCAACATTTGATGAACAATCATATGTAAAAGACCGTTTCAATCATAAGGAATCGGTCCGGAGCTTAAGGAACAAGAAAGAGGTGGTCAAGCAAGTGTACCGGGTCAAGAAAGATGGCCGTAAGTGTGCTACTTCAGATTTGATCCCAAATAACAAAGAGCCAATTAAAGTATTGACATTGGATACTAAAGGCAAAAAGACAAGTCAATCAAGTGCCAAATCTGAAGAGAAGAAGTTGAGAGTGCACAAGGTAAAACAAGAATTGCCATTACTTCAAACAAAATCGCAGCCGGGGTGCCCACTCGGCTTATCGTATTGGCAAAAGAAGAAGTTGCAAAAGCTTAGTGCACAAGAACTTGAAATGAGAAACATGGCATGGGTTCCCAAAGGAAGTATTCAAAATAAGAATTATGTGCAAGTTTCCATTACAAGAAGTGCGGCAAAGGTGAAGAAGGAAAAGAGTGAAAACTATGAAGGACCAAGCCGAAGGTTTCAACATCTTCGGTCCACACATTATCCAATTTCTTCAACTATGTCGTTGATGCCTATGCCATGAAATTCGTCATCAGGTATGATTGGTTACCCTCAATGTGCTTATTTTAATCCATGGATGCAATATAATTTCTTACATCATGAAAGGGTATTACCAAATCATCATATGCTTGATTAGCTTCACTTTTGTTACTAATCTAAATGGCCGATATATACTTATCGTCCTAAGCACGTACAAATGGCCGATGGAGTGTTGACATCGTCCTTAGAAAGAGCATTGTGCAAGTTATTTTTCGGCACGCAAGCTTTACCGAAAAACAGGGGAACTTCCAGGGCAGACTTTTGTAGCACACTGTTTTGGCTCTAACTTTTGCATACGAACTCCGATTTAGACGTTTTTTATATCAAAATCAACCGTTTTGACGAGACGAAGACAATCCGTGTAGAAATTTTTCTCATATGAGTCCGTATTGGGGGCGTAATCAGCCGAATGGTATTCTGGATAGTAAATTTCAGTACTTCGAACACAACTTCGGCCTTAGAGATGAGACCGGATGGCTATGGCCCAAATATCAAAGTTTCTCCTTTTGATGATATGAAACTTTCTCATTTTGAACACTTTTCAATTTGAAGCCATCTTAATTAAGTTCTTGACCATGCCAAAATCTGGTGTCAACAGCTGCGCTAGGAAGCTGCCTCCTCTGTACAGAAGAAGAAGGAGAAAGCCGCGGTGGGCTTGGGCCGGTTCCTGTAGTAGCAGGCCACAAGTGGCCAGGGGGTTTCTTTCTATTTTTTTTATTTCCTTTCCTATTTTCTAATTTAGCTACTGTCTTACATTTTAAATTCATACTAAATGATTTTAGTTGAAGATGAAAGTTGGCTCATAAATATTAGGCAATGATTTTACCTAGCCAAACAAGTTTAAATTTATTTTGAAAAGTATGAGTTTTTTAAATTAAATTGGCCCAAATTAATGTTGTTGGCACTGTTTTAAATAGGTTAGGGGCATTTTGCTAATTCAAAACATGGTAGATTCTTCATGAAAATTACTTAGCGAGTATTTACAAAATTATGAACACTTTTATTTTAATATCCGAAGAAATATTTTTGACACTTCTATTAAGAATTTAAATTTGAGTTGAATTAACTATTTAATTATATTTTAATTATGAAAATATGATGACATGGCATATTAGGGGAAGATCACTGTAGCTTGATTCTCGGGGTGTTACAGTCATGAACTTATTTTATCTTCCTGGTCGACCGTTCTATTACCAATGGACGATCACTATTTTTCTAGCATGTGGTTCTAACATTATGGGAGATCTGGCAAATAAATTTGACGGTGAAAGACTACTCGAGAATGAGCCTATTGTGGCTATGTTTGTTTCCACCTTGGTTGATCAATATTCGGGTATGTAAGCAGTTGCGTCGAAGAGATTATTTTATACCACTATTTAAAATTAGTTGGTGGAAATTGACAACAATATGAAAACTACCTCGACATTCAGGTATGCTGGCATTCTAAATTCTAATCCACCTCCACCATTAGTTAGTACATTAACATGGCAGCCCCTGGGGTGTTAGCCAATTTGGAAAGGTAGTAATAACAAATTGCACTTCCTATTCTTATTATTTTATATTCAGCATCATGTTTTCTTTTATTTCTAATTAAACCGCTATTTAATCATTGGTTGAAATGATAGTCCACACACACGCACAAATCCTAAAAGGTATTAGAAGTAGTTGAGTGCTTATTTCTGTGGTGCATCATATTCCTTTGTTGTACTTACGTTTAATAATTCAAATTCTCAGTTTGAGCATCGGGGAGATGAGCTGACTCCTTATTAGAAGAAAAGGTAAGATCCATGGTACATGTCTTCTCCATGTTCCATAATCTTAATCCATAACATACGATGTGTTTTGGGGATTATTTTCTTAAGAGTTATGGATCATGTAATGCTTTTGCTCATAAAATTATTTGTGAGGTTACACCAACATGTATTTTCACTATTGTTAGCCATGAGCTTTACTCAACTTCTCATAGGGATTATGTTCACAAAAGATTAATTATGTTCATATTGCATAGAACTGAACCTAGATGTTTTTTCATCATCTTTCTAATTGCATTATCAATTCGTTTAAATATTGGATAAATAGTGATCTTGATTATTGACACAAGCTTCTGTATTTTTTTCCTTCATCATGATAACTCTGCCATTGTTACGGTTTTGCATCTTGATCAAATTTCTATGACTTCAAAGGCACCTATACCCTTTGTAATGGTTTACTGTAAGTGTGTGGCTCATGGTAGAATATTCATCCAGTTCCCCGAATATTTTAGATGACGAGCAAATCAGTTGCATTCTTTTTTATTAAGTTTGCACGCAATTAAAAGCTATTGTTAATGCAGTCTATAACTACTATCCTTTCCATTAATAACAAAGTATGAGCAATGGAAGAGTTATTACTGATGGACTTGGCTATAAACATCAACTTCAAATGGTCTCTTCACAACCAGCTCGACCTCAAACATACATACGGGCACGGTGGCATGCTGCGCGTTCCGCCTGCTAGTAAGCTATTATGATGGCTTTTGGCATTGGACTTTTGGGAAGTTAGGCAAATGTGAGTATTGTGACTTGCGGGATCCCTATAATCCAACAACAAAACAGAAAAGCTCCCTTTATGTAATTGCCACACATGTCTTGAGTCAATTGTATTTTGGGGGTCTGATATACAACATGATGTATCCTTGAGGACAAAAACATGTAGATTTACTTAGCATACATATTAGTCCCCTATAAATACATTGTCATCAATACCAAAATATAATTAATGACATGATTGTACTCTCACGCTAATGGTGTCAAAACTTGGCGGTTACGTGGGTATTGAGTATTCATTGCCATGTTGAAGGGCGCGTAGATTTTCGTGTCTTTAGAAGATCCCATCGGCATGTCTTGTCTATCGCGCTTCCGACGGTATTCTCCCACATATCACGTTAGACGTCCGAGATATATACACATCATGCCAGGAAATTAAAAAAAAAACCCCTGGATTTTTGGTATATCAAATCTAGATGCCCATTCTACTCCAGTGTTTAGTTTTTCTTAAGAAATGAAATACGTGGTATTCGTGGCGAAGAAAATACAGTTTGACCTATGATTCATCCAAACAGTGTTTTCTATAAACAAAATTGTGTTGATATTTTTACTGAGAATACCACGGATGTCATTTTTTCACGAAACTTCACACGGGAGTAGATTAGGCACCCAAGTTTGATATCCCAAAATTCTAGATTTTTTTTAAATCCTTGTATTTTTTTATTTAATATTCATTAGTGGGGTGGGGGTGGGGGGGGGGGGGGGGGGGGGGGGGGCGCGTGGCACCTGAGAGCCACAAATCCTGTCCCAGTGACTAGCATGTATATATAGAGTAGCACGTATATGTCCGAACAGATGTTTATCGTGACGTGGAGGCTGGGATCACACCCCTTTTAGAAAACAAAATGTATACATCGCATGCCACTACTGTCTGAAATTTTCAGATCATCGCTTCGTCTGCTCATTGTAGGAATTCAGTTAATTTAATGGTCAATTAAATGTCAAAATTTCAGAGCTAACAACTTTCCACGCACAAAAAAAGAAGATGTTAATCCTAATGCTTGCTTGGTCGTTATCATGACCAGCCGAGCACTTCATAGTTGATACGGGTCAAGCACGGACCAAACCTTGAACATTTTACAAGCATCTTTCACTGGTGGAGCACCTTGCACTTGAGTGCTGTTTTTCTTGCTTTCTCACTCTTTTGGAAAGAACATGTTCCGGAGTTCACTCTCTTTCCTCAACTCCTGCAACTTTTCACCTCTGATTTCACATTGCTTAAGGTAGAAAGGCAAGGCTAGTGTTTGGCTCAAGGAAGCAACGCTGATCAAGACCATTGGGCCTACCTTTACCTGATAGCATGAGCTAAGCTTCTGGTGAAGAGACATGTCTCCTTTTTCCCACTAGTTCCCCTCTTTGGGTGCAAAAAGGTCTTAGGTTCATCCCAGCTGCCTATTGGTTCAAGAATCACGACTAATTAATTGGTCTTATCTGTGGGTTACGACTTCAAGTTTTGTTTAATGAGAGAATACATCCTAATCGGAAGCATGATTTGCATGATGGAACATGCTACTAGAATAGGATTTGTTATACAAGAATTATTTTATTCAAAGTGGTACATGTAGTGTAACCAAGGACTGACCAATGCTCACCACAGCTTCAGCTGTTGCCAGTGTTTTTACCATAAAGAAATGACCACTTGGGTCTTGGCATATGGGGCAATTTCGATAGCGATCTTGACCTGTAATGAACTTTGCAACATGTACGTCATATAGGGCATCTCCAATGTCGCGTCGCATAGCGCCCGTAAATATCCGGGTTCGGACCATTTTTGTTATCCAAGGATGTTGCATATGTCCGCGGATGCGTCCAAGTATAGAATTCTCGCAAACCGGCACCAAACCCGAGTGAGGTTTGCGGCCGTCCAGACCCAAGCCATGTACATGTCGGACTACGTGGTCCCACCCAAAAGCATCGTCACATGTACTGCTGATTGCAGCGTGTCCCGCTCTCGAACTTCCGTCGCGCAATCTTGCCTAGCTGCTGCTCCCGAGAGGACGCGACGAGATGATGTCGGTCAGAGCGGCGTGATCGAACAAGAGGGTGGCGCCGCTTCAATGCGGACGTGGCGACCGAGAAGTTTACTCTGGCCACTGCGCTGCATTCAAGTGGCATTTGTCCGCTTGCCCCGGCTATATAAGCAGAGCTCCGGCACCGGCCAAAACCCATCTCCTCTCACACCCATACTCCGCCCCCTCTCTCCTCTCCTCCTGCTCACCACTGTCGCCTCTCCTCTCCTCGGCAATGGCAAGTCCGGCCAGAGCGGTTGGTATCGGCGCCGGCGAGTGGTTCCGACTCTCCCTATAGATTGTGACACCGTACCGCTCACATTCTCCCGTGCCTTCCTCCCTCAGCGTCGTCACGGATAAGGAGAAAATCGTGCTCTCCTCAGCGACGAGGAGGAGCAAATTCAACCACCCCTTGTCGCGGAGGTCTCACTGGCGGATGAGGAGTACCATGCGCACCTGGAGCTCCCGATCGAGCGGTCGCTCCACGATTGCAGTCCAGAGCCACCTTAGCTGCCACTTTACATCGTCAAGGAGGAACCGTCATCGCCGCCTCGCCACCGCGTCAAGCCGGAGCCCCCTCCCCTCGACGCAACCGCGGCCTCCAAATCAGACGCCGCGTCAAGGAGGAGTTGTCCTCGCTGTTGTGCATTATGTTGTCTCGTTTCGACCGGCTGGTGTCCCTGCCAGGACACCTCTGGCACGACAATGAGTGGGCTCCGCCATATTCTCCCCATCGGTGCCCAGTCGTCGTGAAGGAGTCCTTCCTTGATGCTTGCCAACGCGCGCGAGCGCTGTCATTGTTTTCTCACGGCAGATGCCATGGGTAGGCTTATAGAACGTGGTTAGGGCCGGAGAGCGTCGGAGTGTTCCGGAGGCGAGATAGGGGACAAGTAGAGAGGGCCTCACGATGTACCCAGGTTCGGGGCCCTCCGGCGGAGGTAAAACCCCTAGTCCTGCTGGATCTACTAGATGGATCTCACAAGGTGAATACAAGGCGCCGCTGGAACTGTTTGAGGGGAGGAGGAAGAAGAGCTAGCTTTCTCCTTCTCCTGGTTACGTGTGTGTGAATAAGAATCGAGGGAACCCCTCGCATGGAGGGCTCCTGGGGGGTCTTATAGGCCGGGCCCCCAGGGTTACAATGGTAATGTTACACGGGTGCGGGGCCCTGCGGTCATCTTCTGAAGCCGGCCGTGGGTCCCGCCGGCTGCCGGGTCCACCGGGCTCGGGTCCGAGGGGGCGTGGCACTGTAGAACATCGCTCCCTGCGTCATGAGGCGGTCGGTGTCATGGATCTATAGTGGCGAGCCGCGCGGACTCTGGACGCCCAGGTCCACAGGGCGGCGGCACTATAGCCATGCTCTCCCGTCATGGAGAGCCGTCTTGTCGTACGGATGGTCGGGGCGGCTGCTAACTCGCCGCCAGCCGGCAGGCGACCAGCCGGTCGGCCGGATCACCTTATCCAGCCGGCTGCGTCGAGGAGCCGGGTGGAGAGCCGACCCGGTCGAGAGGCGTCAGCAGGCCGTATGTTTTCTTAAAAAGGCGCTGGGGTTTAACCCGGGCGGTGGTGCCTACCCGGGGGTCATCCCCCCCGACAGTAGTCCCCAAAGCTGTGACGGTCCGCTGACTTCTAGTGGGGGGGGGGGGGGCTTCGCAGCTTACCCTCCAGAGGAGCCAACAGAGGATAGATGCACGGAGCCGACCACGGGTCGCTCTGAGGCCGGTTCGCGACGCCCAGCCTGAGCGTGGAGCAGAAGGGCCAGCCAGTCAAACTGACGTGACGATTTGTGCCCGCCACGGCCTAGAGGTCTGCCACGTGTAGCCCGACGGTGGGCGAGGCCCTGCCAGGCCACGCACATGACGGTACGCAACGGCAGGCTGGGCCGTTAACCCACGCGCGGGATTTGCTGCGCCGCACCCGCTGTTTGAGTTTCCCGACGTAATTATGGCACGTGCGTTACATGCCTGCGTACGTGGGCGAGCGGGGAACGTGGGTGCAAATAATCCCACTCCCTCACGTTCTCCTGCGGGTTTAAATGAAGGGGAGGAAGAACGGCCAGGGCATTCTTGCCCCCGCTATTGTCCCTCACCTCAGCTTCCTCTGCGGCTCTTCTGTCTCCAGAGCACGCGCAAGTGAAGCCCTGCCGTCGTGTTCCTCTTATATGCCGTGTTTCTATTGTGTTCCCTAATCGAAAACAATTCATCCGAGTGAACCGTATGCCGTATATCGCACAAACCTTGATCTGGCTAACCGTTTCTGTTGCATTCCCTAATAGCAAACAGTTCATCCGAGCGAACTGTATGCCATATATCGCACACACCTTTATATAGCTGCCCGTTTCTGTTGTTATGCCTCATCGCAAAAAGTTCTTATGGATTAATCGTATGTCACTCATCACACATGCAACTGTAATATGAACCGTGTTTGATGTATCCGCCATCGCAAACGTTTTGCATCTTTTTTGATGGGTTTTTTTACATCACCGTTTGCGATTAATGCATCGCACACAGTTTCATCGAAGGGTCTCTGATTGTAGTGTCACGTTAGCATCATCCTGCATTAGTGAATATAAAACTTCGGAAATCTGCCATATTAGATGCTCCCATGCATAGTCGATGCGGCCAACAAAAGTGGTGAATCCAAGTTCTTCATCTGGCTTGTGGTGTGTGCCAGTGCTGGAGTTCGGATACCATCGGCCACCTTCTAGTGCAGTGCGTCTTTGTGCGGGAAGTCTCGTCGCACACTCTTCAATGGATCGGGTTCTAGCACCTAACCACACCGGCGGATGCCACCATCCTTGCTGAGCGGTCTGATCTCCAGCCTGCCATGCACCGAAGCTACCCAAGGGCGCCAACTCGCTTGATTATTGGGTTTTCTATTTTTGTGCCCCTGGTTCCTTAGTTGTGCTCAGTTTTGTCCAAGCCAACTAACTTTGCTCACTTTTCCCCTCACTCCACCACCTACTCACAAATGGCCAAACGGATCACTGTCGTCCAGTCAACGCCATTCACCGTTACGTCCTGACTAGTGGGACGGTGCGATACCCTGACAGGTGGGGCAACCTACTGCCTACGCGACATTTTTTTAATGAGTAATAGAAGGAGAGAGATGTAGTTGGTAATAAGAAAAGTTGTTGTGCGATGTTTTAAGGCGGAAATAACTAATTAACGACCAGACTATAAACGGTCATCAACGTAATGAGCTTATGTTAAGGCAGGTGGGTCCCCCATGCAAGACTGAACCCTCCCTGCTCCCCTCTTATTTCTCAGCGGCGGGTGGCAGGCGGCAGAGCTATTGTTCTCGGCTACGACGGATGAGGTGAGTGAATTTGGAACCCTACTCCGGTCTAGTTAGATCTGACCGCGGTGCCTCTATTTTCGGATGATTTGGAATCTAGATTCGTGGGCGCGCGGGTTGGCTGAACGAGATGGAACCGGCATTGACAAACATGGGGGTTGGTGCTGCAAGGGTTGCTACCGTCGATTGGAATTCAGTAGAATTAGATGACCCTACAGATTTGTTCACTGCACCAATGGCCGACACTGAAATGGAATTTTTTTGGCATACAGTAGATGATAGAGATAATGAGGAGAGGGGGAATCTAGTTTACTTGCTCATGGTAATAGAGATTCATCCGAAGATGTGGATGGATAGTTGATGGAAGATGCTACATGTGGTGTTGATGATGCACATGATGATGAGATGGTAAATGTCTATGACAAAGAAAACCCTGTTATTGAAGTGGGGAAGTTTTGCCAAACATGGATGAGTTTAGGATGTGTTTCAAGACTTATGCGGTCAAGCATGAGTTTGATGCCAAGACTAAGTGGACTGATAAAAAGAAGTTTTATTCGATGCGCAGAGGATTTGATGAAAACGCCAAGCCTTGCAAGTGGTACATATCTGCTAGACGCCAACCTGATGGAAGTACCATCAGGGTTAATCAAATTCCACATCAACATACTTGTATTACAAGTTCACAGAGAGTACCAACCATGACATCACACATTTGGGTTGCAAAAAAGATCACTCCTATTTTAGCCAAGAAACCAAGCACTACTGCAAAGCAACTTTTAGTAGACTTAGAAAATCAGTGCCCCATTAAGCTGAAATATACCACAGTGTGGAAGGCAAAAGAAAGGGCAATGAAGCAATTATATGGTGATTGGGAAAATACCTTTAGGATGCTTTATAACTTCAAAGCAGAGGTGGAGAAGAGGTCACCTAGCAGTGTTGTTGAGATAGATACTGAGGTAACATAGGATGAAGTCGTTTTCTCTAAGTTCTTTATGGCTTTAAAACCTTGCATCGATGCTTCAAAGAAGGGTGCCGTCCATATTTGAGCATAGTCTCTTCTTCTTTAACTGAAAAGTGGAATGGTCAATTGGCAGCATGCAATGCTCTAGATTGCCACAATTGGATGTTCCCTGTTGCTATTGGCTTGTTTCAGTTAACGACAGAGGTTTCATGGACATGGTTCATGATGCAATTGAAAAGATGCATAGGGCCAGTGTCACCTTTGGCATTCCACACAGATGCATGTAAAGAGCTAGAAATTGCAGTCAAGAACATTTTTCCGCATGCTGAGCAGAGGGAGTGCTTCAGCCATATGTGGATGGATTTGATAAAAAAAATTAGTGGGGAAGAATTTGAGCACACGTGGCAAGCAGAAAGATCTTACACTACTCAAACACATTCGTATCATCTTGGTAAGATAATGGCAACATGCAGTGAGCTTGTTCCATGGATGAACACATACCATTCTCTGTTATGGTACATGTCAGGATTTAACACTTCCATCAAGTGTGATTATATCAACAACAACTTGGCAGAGAGTTTTAACAACAAGCTGAAGCAGTTTTTAAACTTGCCTGTGCATGACATGGTTGACCAAATAAGGATCATGATCATGCGTTTATGAGAATTGAGAAGAAGGATTGGTGATTGTCTGCAAGGGGATAAGCTTCCTGTAGTGGTACAACAGGTGGTCAACAAGAGCAGAAATGTTACGCATTTTTCTGTTGAAAAATCTACAATGTGGGGTGCTGAAGTTAGAGATACAAAGTCTGGAAGGCGGCATGTTATTAACACTGAAATGCATGACTGCACTTGCCTAGAGTGGCAACACACTCGGAAACCATGTGAGCATGCCATGCTTTTCTTGGCCTCCCGCCCGAATAAAAACATGCACCAATATTTCCATGAATATTACTCGGTGGCAAGATTCAAGGTTGCGTATGTAGCTCCAATTACAGCACTTAGAGATCAGTCTCAGTGGCCTGAAGTGGAAATCAAATTTTCCATGTGTCCTCCCTTAGAGAGAAGAAAGGCTGGTAGGCCTAAGGAGAGTGCATTCAAGGCATCGTTTGAGGAAGGTGAGAGTAGTAAGAAGGGAGAGAAAGATCCAAAGCCTAAAAGGTCCCAGAAAGGTAACAAGAATAGATGCAAGCTGTGCCAGGAACTTGGACACCGAAAAGGATCTCCAAAATGCTGTTACACTCCGGAAAGGCCAAAGTATGTTCATGTTTGTGATGTTTTTTGATTTGGCTGTTTTTTTCAATTACTAACCAATTGACATGCTTTGTTTGTCAGGAGGAAGCTTGCAGGCCAGTCCCTGGTTGCTGAAACACTGCAAACTGAAGCTAGTCCAGTGAAGAAAATCAAAAGCATCGGTGAGCTATGTGCTGTGAAATCAAGAGCAAGCTATCGTAAGAAGAAGTGAAAACTATTGGTTAATGAGTCTCATTTTGTGTGATGTAATGCTACTTATATTTTGATGTGTGTTGTACTTTGAAAACTATGCGCCATGTTCAAAATTTGAGCCAGATTTCAAATTTGAACCGATTTCAAATTTGAGGCACATTTCAAATTTGTACTTTGATGTGTATTGATGTTCCATTGCATTCTCAACTTTTTATGCATGTTAGGTGATCAATCCGAGCACTTTTGTGAAGTAACACACATATTCATGAAAAATGAGCTCCAAAGCTAGGGTAAACATCCCTGTTTCTAAGTTTTTTTTTCAAACTTCTCCAAATGAGCTAAAAAAAAACTTAACATCTAGTGCGCAAATATAGGGCCCACGCGCAATATGGGATAGTTTGGACAAACTATGTCATGGTTAACCCTAAACCCTAGCTCATTCCCCTTGAAAACCATACAGCAATGTCCGTGATAGCTAAGTTATGTGAAGGGAATTTCTTGAAAGTATCCGTAGTCATAATTTCTTATTTTTCCTAGCAACTTAGTAACATAAAATGATGATGTGCATAAGTTTCATATATTTTGATTTTTTTTTGAATTAGTTATGCTCAACCCTAACCTTTGAAACCCTCTCAAAACCCCTCAAACCCCTCTCAAAATCCCGCATCATCAGGGCCGTCGGATCGCTGTTCGAGGACAGTTTGGATCAGGCACTAGGGTTCATGGTCGATCCGCGAGAGGAGACCTGATTGGCTGGAGCAGACCTTTTTTTAGGCAAGGCTGGAGCACAACGTGAGTGGCCAACTTGGCAGCGACAGTAGGGACAATCGACAGCGGTCGCGGGCGCGGGCCATGGGCTTGGCACCTTTCTGAAACGCTTTCATTCCTGGTGGCACCCGTCGGACCGATGGGCCGTCGTAGAAAGGCCCTAAGTCACAGCCTGCCATGCATGCGCACAGCCACCCCGTTGCCATGCATGCGCGCGCAGCCACCCGACACAGATGCAGCTTCGTCGCATCAGGGCAATTAATGCAGCCTAGGGATGCAGCTTTACCGATCGGCACGCCCCATTACAGCCATGTTTCAGTGTGAAAAACGCATAGGGCTCCGGTGGGCTATTATTGCCATTATCAGCGGATGTAGTGTCCCGATGAACGCATTCAAATGGGCGCGCCGCACAGATGAACGCATACAAACGGGCGCGTCGCACCGCGGCTATTTAAACACCCCACCCCCACCCCCATCTCAACTCGATCTTACATCTTTCTGCGCCCCCTTCTTCTTCTTCTTCTCCTACAAAAGCCAAAGCAAAAGCCAGATCTCGCCCTAGACAAGATGCAGTACTACGGCCCAACCTATCATCTGCCGGCCACTCTGCCAAAGATGCAGTACCCGGTCGGGGTCATCATGGAGAACACCCTACGCGTGTGGGCCATCTCAAGGTGGAGAGGCCCGACGGAGCTGACGAACTTCTTCCTCGCTGCCGGCTACTACCACCTCCCACGTGGCTCCCCGGTCATGTTCCGCGTGGAAGAGGTTCAGGGCAACGGAGGCCTTGTGATTGGCCTCACTGCTCGCTTCACCAACCGCTTCAGCGCCTACTTCCTCCTCGGCAAAGTCTTCTGGTGTGGGTGCGAGTTCATCGCCTTCACCACCTACAACATCTTCACCAACTTCAACCACACCTTCCCCACCACCAACGACATGCACACTCTCCCCTACAACACCGAGGACGAGGAGTGAACATGGCGGCGGAGGCAGGAGATGTCAAGTGTTGCCCAACGTAGGGCTAGGCTATCTATAAGGGCGCTACTATAAGCCCTACTATTAATATCTATGTATGTAATGTGTGTGTTCCCTATATATATATGAGAATATATCTATCAATGGATGTTCCGTTCGTGCAACTTGCTTAATATTAATATATCTATCTATGTAATGTGTGTGTTCTATTGCTTGCAAATAGTCGTTCATGTGATTGAGATTAGTGCTGACCAGTGGCGGAGCTTGGAAGAAAAGGTTGGGCGGGACAGCTTAAAGGAGAGCACAAATATCAAGCAAGGTGTCGTTCATATTTGAGCATAAGCTTTTCTATAAGATCTTTGGCCTGCATGAGCATCACTAGTCGGTCATTAGGTTCGGTCATTGCTAGGAGCTTGTATCTCGCTTGTTTTTGACATGTGGACATGTTAGTTGTGTACAAAGCAAAGGGCTAAGCTATCTCGCTCGAGCGTCTCCATTGTTGTCTTGAATAAAAAGGATGACCGGTTTGTTTTGGTCAAACCAAACCAATGTAAATCTCACACCAAAACACGAGCTCAGTCCGTTTAAAAAAACTAAAAGAATAAGAATATTTGGCGTTCATTTGAACCATAAAATTTAAATGTTGCAACAAATATTGGAAAACAAAAAAAAGAAAGGAAAAGAACAATGTACACACCTGGCAGCCCAGTAGATGGCCAGATTTGAACTTGTGCCAAATCATTCACTATTTCTAGAGATTGACATAAAGTAATTCAAATTTAAACTGCAAGTGTGCTGTATTTTATTGCCATATTTGTTCCACTCATTTCACACAAAAGCCCTTCTTTTGGCTGTTGAGAAATATTTTTTTATTGTAACAAAAATTGGGAAACTGCCTCTTTTGAAAGCTATATTTTCAGTGTTATTTTTTAAGTACAATTCTCTGAAAATAGTTACGCAAATTAATGAGGTCAAATAAGGATTTATAAAAAATCCATACTGGAGTTGGACCAACAGGGAATTGATTAGGAATTTCTAATGAAGTCCTATATATATTAAATTTAAATTTAAATCACAAATACATAGAAAAGCTTCGTGTATAATTACGAAAATTAGCTACTATATAGGCCTGTAGATATGATGAAAGGAACTTGAATCAACTCAACTGGATTTGAAATAAATGTTTTATGAATTTGTAAGTTTGATTAGAAATGGAAAATGGTATTTGACACTGTTCATGCATGTTGAACAGGCCGACCCAGGCTCTTAAGCACATACGCACCCGTGTCGCACTGGCTCAGTCCATGGGCTGGGATGCGACATCGCTGGCGCACTCTTCAGGTCCCACTTGTCAGGACGTCATCCAAGTAACGGTCAATGATGGGCTTTGACCTGACGGAATGCTTCATCTGGGCATTTGAGAGACCGTGGCCAACGGACGAGCGGGAAAATGAGGAGCGTTAAAGTGACGGGGCAAAACCGAGCACAACTAAGAAACCAGGACCACGAAAATAGAAATCCCTTAATTATTTGCACTTTGCGTTGTATTTGGCTTGAGCATAACCATAGGGTCTGTTCGCACACGAACACGTCACCGTATACCCTCGACGCCGGGGGTGATGCACCACAGCTCACGTCGAAGGAGACCCGCCGGAAGCGCGGTACACAAGACAATCCGGCGGACGCTTTTGTAGACCCGAAACCCCACACGCACGGAAGGGACCCCGTCAGGGCGCGCGGCGGCTATGGGCTGCCCTAGGTTGACCTGATCGCCCCTAGGGCCTCGAGGTTCGTCGCCCTACAACAAGAAGAATGAACGAAGAACGAGGTAGAAGAAGAACAAGGGAGAAGATAAAGGTAAAGGTAAAAAGTGATATATTGATAGATCGATTGTGTGTTGTTCAATCGGCAATCACCCCTTATATATATATGAGGCGGCTGGACTTCCTGTACAAGAAAAGGACTCAAATCACGTCCAAATTATCAAAAGTTACCTTAACTCGGACTACGAGGGCCGGAACTTCTAGTCTGGCCTGGAACTTCTGGGCTCAAATTATATCAGGTAGCCCTATTGCACCGAATCTGCAGGTCGCATGCGACTCCGGATCATGATGGTCCCAAAAGCAAAGTTGTAGACCTTGTAATGGAGAAAAACTCTTGAGTTAATCACTTTTCCATCCGAGGTCATCTTGAGGTTGAATTCGGGCCCTCAAGTCTTCAAATAATGTTAAACTCCAGTTTTCGGGGCGCACTGCGTGCAAAGTTTCGGTTTAGCCCGGAACCTCCCCGGAAGTTGTCCGGAACTTCCGGGGCAGACTTTTGCAGCACACTGTTTTGACTCTAACTTTTGCATACGAACTCCTATTTAGATGTTTTTTATATCAAAATCGACCATTTCGACAAGACGAAGACAATCCGTGTAGAAACTTTTCTCATATGAGTCCGTATTGGGGGCGTAATCAGCCGAATGGTGTTCTGGGTAGTAAATCTCAGTACTTCAAACACAACTTCGGCCTTAGAGATGAGACCGGATGGCTATGGCCCAAATATCAAAGTTTCTCCTTTTGACAATATGAAACTTTCTCACTTTGAGCACTTTTCCATTTGAAGCCATTTTAATTAAGTTCTTGACCGTGCCAAAATCTGGTGTCAACAGCAGCACACGCTCGGCC
This sequence comes from Thinopyrum elongatum, assembly GCA_011799875.1. NCBI lineage: Eukaryota > Viridiplantae > Streptophyta > Magnoliopsida > Poales > Poaceae > Thinopyrum > Thinopyrum elongatum. The sequence goes on along the minus strand of CM022300.1, from coordinate 151,287,413 downwards.
GTCCACGGGCCGATGCCCCTCGTGTCGATCATCCGCTCGTCCTGGAGATGCATAAGAGTCCTCCCGACCCCGTTGATGAACCCTAACCGCTTCATACTTCCCCATCGCCTCTCTCTCTCGATCTGAACTCGTGCCCGAGCACATCGTCGACGCAACACCATGGAGCACGCGGCCACCGGCCTTCCCTCGTCGCGCCAAGATGTCTAGGAGCTCCGCCATCATCGTCTCCTTCGCCTACAACCATTGGTTCAAGCCGGGCCACGTCGTACGCTCGGCATCGAGCCATTCCCTGCCTGCAGCCGCTGCATCTCATCGCCGGTTGCCACTGCTCCGTGCCGCCCCGACCTCCCAACCTCGTCCACGAGCACTGGGGTGAGCCCCTCTACTGATTCCCTCGTGTTCCTCTTTCGATCGGTGCCGTTTTACGCCGCTCCCGGCTGAGCCGTCTCCGCCTGCTGCAGCCTACATGCGCCCGCTGCTCTTGGCCGTGGCCTGGCCACACCCCGCCCGCGCCCAGCCGCGCCAAAGCGTGCGCTCGGCAGCCCCCTGCCCACGTCCCTGCTCCTCGCTGTTGCCTGCTGCTGCGGTAGCTATGTTGCTATTACTGCCTTGGCTCTGCTGCTCTGCTGGCCTTGCCACTGCTTGCCTCGCCGTTGCCGCTACTTTGTTGCTGCTCCTACTAGTTGCCGTTGCTGCTACTGTGTTGACATCAGATTTTGGCATGGTCAAGAACTTAATTAAGATGCCCTCAAATGGAGAAATGGTCTACATGAAAAAGTTTTGTATTGTCGTCGTGAACATCTTTGAAGTTCGGGCCATCTCCATCCGATCTCATCTCAAGGGCCGAAACTATGCTCAAAGTACTAAGATTTTGTATTCAGATTATTGTTCGGCCAATTAAGCCACCAAGACGGTCTCATATGAGAAAAGTTTCTACCAGAATTATCTTCGTCTCGTTGAAACGGTTGATTTGAATATAAAAAACGTCTCAATCGGAGTTCATATGCAAAAGTTAGAGCCAAAACGGTGTGCTGCAGAGGTCTGCCTCGGAAGTTCCGGGCAAAACAGAAAATTTGCACGGGGTGCACCCCGAAAACTGAAATTTCAACATTATTTGCAGATTTACGGGCCGGAATTTAACCTCAAGATGACCTCAGATGAAAAAGTGATCAACTGAAGAGTTTTTCTCCATTGCAATATCTACAACTTTGCTTTTGGGACCATTGCGATCCGAAGGCATATGCGACCTGCAGGAGCGGCGCAAGAGGGCTACTTGATGTAATTTTTGCCCGGAAGTTCCGGGCCGACCAGAAGTTCCGCCCCCCTAGTCAGAGTTAGGTTAACTTTTGATGTTTTGGATGAGATTTGAGTCCTTTTCTTGTACGGAAAGTCCAGCCGCCTCATATACATGTAAAAGGTGACGGCCGATTGAATAACAATACACAATCGAACAAGTCGTCTATCATTTTTTATCTTTTATCTTTTACCTTCTCCCTTTGTTCTTCTTCTTCTCATTCTTTGTTCGTTCTTCTTATTGCAGGGCAGTGAACCTCTAGGCCCTAGGGCGATCAGGTCGACCTAGGGCAGCCCATAGCCGCCGCGCGCCCTGACGGGGTCCCTCCCGGGCGTGTGGGGTTTCGGGTCTACAAAAGCGCCCTCGGACTGCTTACGCACCACGCTTCCAAACGGGTCTCCTTAGACGTGAGCTGCGGTGCATCACCCTCGGCGTTGGAGGTACACGGTGACGTGTTCGTGTGCGAACACACTTTTTGGCGACTCCGCTGGGGACGAAGCTTTGAAGGTCTCCAGCCTGTTCTTGCTACGAAGAGATCGTCATCTAGGGTTTGCAATCTACAAAGGTAATATGAATACCCAAATCACTTATGTAGATGTAAATAATGCATATGTTGTTGCTAGATCATTTAATGAGCATAATGTACCGGCTAGCCCTAGTTTTATCAATCATGCGTCTAATTATGTGCAACAGCCGATTCAGAATAATCTTCATGCTTCAACTTCATATAATTTTAGCAACATGTAACATATGTATCCCAATTCCCATGCATCGGCAACCCCTCAAATCTATATGCCGATGAACAACATGATGAGTTCGGTTAATCAAGTTGAAACACCCCATGTAGGAACTTTCAATATCATGCAACAACAAAGTGTTTCACCTATTTATTCATCGGCAAATAACTTGTAGTATGTTAATCCAAACATGCCGGTGGATAGGGGAATTGGTCATGCTACTACTAGTTATTCGGCCAATTACCCTCAAACATCATATGCTACACCTCATGCTACTAATTTTTTGGCTCCATACGCAACTGTTGATGTCCATAATCCGTCTCCGCACCTTCACAGTCATGTCCGAATAAGTGAAACTTCTGCAGGAGCACAAATGTCTTCACCTACTACCGTGGCATGTCATATCCCTCCTACACAATTATAGAATTTCGGCAACATCTCATTACCGAAAGAATCTAAAAGTATCGAGGGGCAACCGTATCCAGACTGGGTAATTGAGAACAAACTTACATTCTCTTGGGATTTGTGCAACTCTATTCGCCAGGAACTAATAGAAGGCGGGAAGCCTCATGATTTTGCTACTGTAAAAGCTAGAGTTGTGCAAATGATGCAGTCGTCCAGTGTTGTACCATCTAGTGTACCCTATAAACAATTGCAAAGTTTCGGCTCCTCATTGCCGAAAGAGTCTCAAAGTATTGGGGGGCAATCTCATGAGGAGTGGATGTAAATTGAGATGAAAAAGTTTAAAGCCCGCGAAGCTAAGATGTGGGTTAAAATTAGACAAGAGCGAGAAGCCTTGCAAAATCAGCATTATAAAAGTATTGATTCAGGTAACAAAGAAAATTCGGTTATTGAAAAAGCCAAATCAAATAGTATGTGTACCGAATCTATTAAAGAAAAAGAGGACGCCAAGGCATTGGAGAGCCATTCAAAAGTGGAGCAAAGTATTATTCAAGTGATACAACCATCATGCTCTACTAGCATGTATGAAGAGGTATGTCTAGCAAGTGATTTACCTATTTTCAGATTTGGTCACTACTTTATTGTTGATGCATCTATTATGAAAAATCTTATAAGTAATTTTGAAAGACCAATGACGAATGGTAATTTACTTGTTAGCAATAAAATTGTTACAAAGCATATCGGTCAATATATTGTACCATTCAAAGAGACCGATGGTGACTTATTATTGCAGCCAAAGATTTTCCCATTGCTTTATTTAAATTTCATATCTAATTAGGTAGCTTTGCTTGCTTCATACTTGGCTTACGCATGGTCTCAATTGAGACATGTATGTTCTAACTACTTTGATTTCAGAAATTTAAAGCCAAGGTTATACTCTGTTGGGAAACCGATGATAGTATAATTCCTTTTTCAAAGACATCAGAGATAGAGTGCAAAACACAATGCATAGCCGAATGGGGTAATGCAAAATTTGAACCATTCATTTGCTTAACTCCAAAGACGTTCTCACAGCAAGATCGGCTAGAAAATAAAAAGTTTACCTTCAATTCAAGCATGTGTGATCAAATATTTGATTTGTTGCTGAAAAATAATTACATTAGAAATCTTGATTACCATGTCAAGCCATCAATCCAACGACGAATGTATTTTAGGTTGCATCATTCATTCAAAGATAATTTTGAGGATTGCAATATGTTTCATCAAGTAGTCAAATCGACCATTGAAAAAGGACGATTGAAATTTGTTGAAACTCCAAGAGATGACCAGTCTATTCCGATTGGTCCTGATGGAAAAAGTTTTTTGCATCGACTGCTTCAAGCCGATCCATTTAAACATGAGAAGGTAAAAACTACAGGTGATGGGATCAAGCTTTCAAGTAAAGAAGTTGTTGAAGATCATAATAAACATAAACTTGAGGGCGAGAATTCCATCGAAGCTACATAGAAGACGCCAAGGACTGGGGGGCAGCAAGCAAATCCAATGATCTATGAAAGCAAACCAAAAGAAAGCAAAGGCCGAGGTAAGCACAAAGGTAAAAGGTCGAAAGTCACTTTCACAGAACTATTGTAAAAATATATGAAGAAGAGTGTGGAGAAAAGTGCTTATCAGCCAAGTAATTTAAAAGTATCAAGATCACCCCCTAGGCGCAAATCCGAGGATCGGTATTGGCAAAGTGAGAATCTCAATGCAGCATATTCATATCCATACTTTGGGCCGCCAATGCCAATGTTGTGGATACCTCCCTATGCTCATGTAAATCCATATCCATCATGGGACAGGTATGATACAAGGGCATATTATCCATCTTATTTTAGACCATCTCACCAACACTATGCAGCTCCAAAAAGATCAACATTTGATGAACAATCAGACATCAAAGACCGTTTCAATAATTAAGGAATCGGTCTGGAGCTCAAGGAACAAGAAAGAGGTGGTCAAGCAAGTTTACCGTGTTAAAAAAGATGGTCGTAAGAGTGCTACTTCAGATTTGATCTCAAATGAAAAAGAGCCAATTAAAGTGTTGACGTTGGCTACTAAAGGCAATGAGGCAAGTCAATCAAGTGCCAAATCTGAAGAGAAGAAGTTGAGAGTGCACAAGGTAAGACAAGAATTGTCATTGCTTCAAACAAAATCACAGCCGGGGTGCCCACTCGGCTTATCATATTGGCAAAAGAAGAAATTACAAAAACTTAGTGCACAAGAACTTGAGGAAAGAAATATGGCATGGGTTCCCAAAGGAAGTACTCAAAATAAGAATTATGTGCAAGCTTCCATTACAAGAAGTGCGACAAAGGTGAAGAAGGAAAAGAGTGCAAACTATGAAGGACCAAGCCGAAGGTTTCAACATCTTCGGTCCACACATTATCCATGTTCTTCAACTATGCCATTAATGTCTATGCCATGGAATTCGTCATCAGGTATGATTGGTTACCCTCAATGGGCTTATTTTAATCCATGAATGCAATATATTTCTTACATCATGAAAGGGTATTACCAAATCATCATATGTTCGATTAGCTTCACTTCTGTTGCTAATCTAAATGGCTGATTGATTGCTTGTATCTGCATTGGTATTTCCCCGAAGAGGAGGGGATGATGCAGCACAGCAACGGTAAGTATTTCCCTCAGTTATGAAACCAAGATTATCAATCCAGTAGGAGAACCAAGCAACACTGTGTAAACGGTACCTACACACAAAGAACAAATACTTGCAACCCAACGCGTAAGAGGGGTTGTCAATCCCTCCACGGTAAAAAGATAGATTAAATTGTATGAGATTGGATAAATAGATCTAGCAAAACACAAAATATAAGTAAAGAAAAAGTGCAGGAAAGTATTTTTGGGTTTTTGGAATAATAGATCTGAAAACAATATGATAAAAGATAGACCCGGGGGCTGTAGATTTCACTAGTGGCTTCTCTCGAGAAAATAGCATACGGTGGGTAAATAAATTACTGTTGGGCAATTGATAGAAGAGCAAATAATTAAGACAATATCCAAGGCAATGATCATGTATATAGGCATCACGTCCGTGACAAGTAGACCGACTCCTGCCTGCATCTACTACTATTACTCCACACATCGACCGTTATCCAGCATGCATCTAGTGTATTAAGTTCATGGAGAAACGGAGTAATGCAATAAGAAAGATGACATGATGTAGACAAGATCTATTCATGTAGGAATAGACCCCATCTTTTTATCCTTAATAGCAATGATACATGCGTGCCTCGCTACCCCTTCTGTCACTGGGTGAGGACACCGCAAGATCGAACCCATCACAAAGCACCTCTTCCCATTGCAAGAAAAATCAATCTAGTTGGCCAAACCAAACCAAAGTTTCGGAGAAGAAATACAAGGCTATAACAATCATGCATATAAGAGATCAAAGAAAACTCAAATAATATTCATAGATAGATCTGATCATAAACTCGCACTTCATCGGATCCCAACAAACACACCTCAAAAAGTCATTACATCAAATAGATCTCCAACAACATCGAGGAGAACATCTTATTGAGAATCAAAAAGAGAGAAGAATCCATCTAGCTACTGCCTATGGACCCATAGGTCTATGGTGAACTACTCACGCATCACCGGAGGAGCACCAATGAGGATGATGAACCCCTCCGTGATCATGTTCCCCTCTGACAGAGTGCCGGAATAGTGCTCTAGATTGGGTTTCGTGGTTCTAGAACTTGCGGCGGCTGGAATTGCGTTTCAATGACTCCCTTAGGGTTTTGGAATATCTGAGTATTTATAGAGTTGACAGGTGGTGGAGGAGACCTCCATGGGCCCCACCTCGGGCATTTCCTTGGCTCCCAAGTTGTCTTCTGGGCCGAAAAAAATCTCCAAAAAGTTTTGTTGCGTTTGGACTCCATTGATATGGATATTCTGCGAAGTAAAAAAGAAGCAAAAAACAGCAACTGGCACTGGGCACTATGTCAATAGTTTAGTCCCAAAAAATGATATAAAGTTGCTATAAAATGAATGTAAAACATCCAAGAATGATAATATAACAGCATGGAACAATAAAAAATTATAGATACGTTGGAGACGTATCAGCATCCCCAAGCTTAATTCCTGCTCGTCCTCGAGTAGGTAAATGATAAAAACAAAATTTTTGATGTGGAATGCTACCTAACATGTTCATCACATATTCTTTTCTTTTGTAGCATGGACATTTGAACTTTTAGATGGTTCAAAGCAATAGTCTATAATTGACATGAAGACTTCAATACTCAAGCATATCAACAAGCAACCATGTCTTTCAAAATAACACTAAAGAAAGCTATCCCTAGCCCATCATGCTCAATCATTGATCCATTCATGAAACACCCTCGAATATTAGCTACATCTAATGCTCAAGTATGATCATAGTGCTCCCTTGTTGGTGCTTTATAAGAGAATATGGAGACTCCAATAAAAATTGCATAAAGTAAATAGATGGCCCTTCACAGAGGGAAGCAGATATTTTTAGAGGTGTCAGAGCTCAAAGCTTAAATCGAGAGATAAAAAATATTTTGAGAGGCATGCTTTTCCCGTCAACGAAAACGACCGAGTAATTCCCAATACTTTCCATGCTAGATACATCATAGGCGGTTCCCAAACATAAAATAAAGCTTATTCCTTTTTCCACCATTCTTTCACAATCCATGGCTAGCTGTATCCATGGGTGCCTTCAATACCAACACTTTCCAAGGAATTTATTATTTGACAACATAAAGTAAATTTCTTTTTCATTTCGGGACTGGGCATCCCTATTACCGCCACACTCTCGTGCAATGACAAGTGAATAAACACTCATCTTGAGAATAACACATCTAGGATGGAAAAATATTGGCCACCCCTGCCGCTTCATGAGTGGTTCGGGCACACAAAAAGGAAATTCATTTTGAAAATTAGAGTTGGCACATACAAATTTACTTAGAATGGCACGGAAATACCGCATATAGGTAGGTATGATAGACTCATATGGCATAGCTGGGCTTAAGGATTTTGGATGCACAAGTAGTATTCCCACTTAGTATAAGGAAAGGCTAGCAAATAGATTGAGAAGCAACCAACCAAGAAACAAAAATTCTCATAAACGAGCATTAAGCATAACTAACACCGAATAATGCACCACAAGTAGGATGTAATTTCATTGCATAACTATTGACTTTCGTGCTTGCATAGGAAGTCACAAACCTTAACACCAATATTCTTACTAAAGCATAACTACTCACCAACATGACTCACATATTACTATCATCATATCTCAAAACTATTACAAATAATCAAATTTATTTTGTCCAATGGTCTTCATTAAAGTTTTTATTATATCCCTCTTGGATATCTATCACTTTGAGACTAGTTTCATATATTACCATTGCTTTTGACAAGCTCAAACAAATTTAAGTGAAGAACATGAGCATAAAAATTTTCATCTCTCAAAATAATATAAGTGAAGCATGAGAGAATATTTCTTCAAAATTCTACTAACTCTCAAAATAATCTAAGTGAAGCATGAGAGCATTTTTCTTCAAAAATCAAAGCACCACCGTGCTCAAAAAGATGTAAGTGAAGCATATAGAGCAATTCTAACAAATCATAGCATAATTATGGCTCTCTCAAATAGGTGTGTCCAGCAAGGATGATTGCGACAAACTAAAAAGCAAAACAAGCAAAGATTCATATAATACAAGACGCTCCAAGCAAAACTCATGATATGTGACGAATAAAAATATAGCTCCAAGTAAAATTACCGATGGTTGTTAGAAGAAAGAGGGGATGCCTTCCAGGGCATCCCCAAGCTTATTTGCTTGGTTCTCCTTGAATATTATCTTGGGGTGCCATGGGCATCCCCAAGCTTAGGCTCTTTTCACTCCTTATTCCTTCATCCATCAAGATCTCACCCAAAACTTGAAAACTTCAATCACACAAAACTTAACAAAACGTTCGTGAGATCCGTTAGTATAAGAAAACCAATCTTTGCTTTAAGTACTGTTGAAAACCCATTCATATTTTATTATTGCATTATACCTACTGTATTCTAGATTTACCATGGCTTATACCCCCCGATACAATCCATAGATTCATCAAAATAAGCACACAATGCAACGAAAATAGAATCTGTCAAAAACAGAACAGTCTGTAAACACTTGAATTTTACTCATAGTTCTATAACTCCCAAAATTCTGAAAACTTAGAAATACGGAGGCAATTTTTATATCAATCTTCTTTAAAAAATTCAGAATTTTTTGTTGTTTCTGCGAATTTTAACAATTCTGTTACTGGACGTAAAAGTTTCTGTTTTTCAACAGGACCAAATCAACTATCACCCAAAGCTATCCTAAAGGCTTAACTTGCCACAAACACTAATTGAAACATAAAAAAACACAATCATAACAGATGCATAATTGTATAAACACTCAAGAACAGAAAAAAAGTAAAAATAAATTCTATTCATTGGGTTGCCTCCCAACAAGCGCTTTTCTTTAGAGCCTTTTAGCTAGGCATTGAGATTTTAATGATGCTCACATAAAAGACAAGAATTGAAGCACAAAGAAAGCATCATAATACATGTGACAAACACATTTAAGTCTAACATACTTCCTATGCGTAGGCATTTTATAGGGATTTTTTTTATCTAGACAAGCAATTTCTAGAATATGCAAATAGGAAGAAGGAAGCATTAATAATTTCAACGCAAAGAGAGGTGATTTAGTAACATGAAAATTTCTACAACCATATTTTCCTCTCTCATAATAATTACATGTAGGATCATATTCAAATTCAACAATATAACTATCACATAACATATTCTCTACATGATCTGTTGGGATCTACGGTAGGGTGCGTCGACTGCAAATTAAAATTTTCCTACACGCAGAACAACCAAGAACATGCTATGGGAGATGGATCACACATTGTTACCACTAGACACGCAGTGCCGTGCAGTGGAAGAAGAGTTGGGGTAGCGCGTCTGCATGGATCGTTGCCTCCTTGTCTGATCTCCCTCGAACAGCCGGTCATCGAATCCCACGTACAGGTTCGCCGGAGTGGCGCAACTGCATCGCCTCTAACGGTATTCGCGCGTGCAGGAGGAACACCATGTGGCGGACTGCTTGGTCCGAGCACACAGTCGGCGGCGAGTGGAGGTGGCTATTCGCAACACATGCAAACCCTAGTGACAACGCCGAAGCGGTCAACCAAATGAGTGTGCCGCACCTCCACTATATATAGGCATCCATCACGGGCTCAACACTTGGGCCTCGCGTGGACCCTAAAGCCCAAAATCTGTTCGGCCTGGATCTGAAACCGAGTAGGATCACATCTGACTCGTGGAGTCTGATCCGGCCTCATAGGTTCCTTCCCTTAAGCGCGCGACCCCTTAGGTTCAAGTCGGCTTGGTCGCCGGCCGGATCACCTCCTATCTGCTCGGTTGGTAGCAGCGTCTAGCAAGGCGTGCCGACCACCAAGTAGACAATGAAGCCGGTTGGCGAACCTGTACAACATGTCACACTTCTGTTCCCTTTGCCATACGATATATGTTGTTGGGCTCAAGGTGAGTCTGTCATCCTTGTGCTAGCCCGACCACTTTCTCATTCCAGTGATGTCTGATACGTCTCCAGCGTATCTATAATTTTTGCTTGTTCCATGATGTTATATTATCATTCTTGGATGTTTTACAATCATTTTATAGCAACTTTATATCATTTTTTGGGACTAACCTATTGACATAGTGCCCAGTGCCAGTTGCTGTTTTTTGCTTGTTTTTTACTTCACAGAAAATCAATACCAAACGGAGTCCAAACACAGGAAAACATTTTGGAGATTTTTTCTGGACCAGAAGGAACAATTTGGGCCGAAGAAGTACCAGAGGGGTGCCCCGAGGGGGGCACAACCCACCAAGGCGCGCCTGGGGGCCCAGGGCGCCCTGGTGGGTTGTGCCTACCTCGGTGGCCTCCCACACCGCCTCTTTGCTCTATAAATACCCTAAAAATCCAAAAACCCTAGGGGAGTCGACGAAACACAATTCCAGACGCCGCAAGTTCCAGAACCACCAGATCTAATCTAGACACCATCACGGAGGGGTTCATCATCCTCATTAGTGCCTCTCCGATGATGCATGAGTAGTTCATTGTAGACTTATCGGTCCGTAGGCAGTAGCTAGATGGCTTCCTCTCTCTCTGTTGATTCTCAATACAATGGTCTCTTGGAGATCTATTTGACGTAACTCTTTTTGCGGTGTGTTTGTTGGGATCCGATGAACTTTGAGTTTATGATCAGATCTATTTTATCCATGAAAGTTATTTGAGTTTTGATCTCTTATATGCATGATTGCTTATAGCCTCGTATTTCTTCTTCGAATCTTTGGTTTAGTTACGCCAACTAGATCGATTTTTCTTGCAATGGGAAGAGGTGCTTTGTGATGGGTTCGATCTTACGGTGCTCAATCCCAGTGACAGAAAGGGACATGACACGTATGTATCATTGATATTAAGGATAACAAGATGGGGTCTATTCCTACATGAATAGATCTTGTCTACATCATGTCATCGTTCTTATTGTATTACACCATTTCTCCATGAACTTAATACACTAGATGCATGCTGGATAGCGGTCGATGTGTGGAGTAATAGTAGTAGATGCAGACAGGAGTCGGTCTACTAATCTTGAACGTGATGCCTATATAATGATCATTGCCTAAATATCATCATAATTATTTGAAGTTCTATCAATTGCCCAACAGTAACTTGTTTACCCGTCGTATGCTATTTCTCTCGAGAGAAGCCACTAGTGAAATCTACGGCCCCGGGTCTATTCTTTATCATATTTGCTTTCCAATCTATTATTTGCCTGTTTTATTTTCAGATATATTATTTCAAAAACCCAAAAATACCTTGCTGCAATTTTTTGTTATTTATTTTATTTCGCGTTTCCGCGAGATCTATTTATCCAATCTACTACAAATTTATCTATCTTTTACCCGGGAGGGATTGAGAACCCCTCTTACGCGTCGGGTTGCAAGTATTTGTTCTTTGTGTGCAGGTAATGTTTACATAGTGTTGCGTGTTTCTCCTACTGGTTCGATAACCTTGGTCTCATCACTGAGGGAAATACCTACCGTAGCTGTGCTGCATCATCCCTTCCTCTTCGGGGAAAATACTGACGCGGACATGAGCCATCAATGCCGGCCACTCACTAGTGGAAAAAGCCTAGCTATGGCGTGGCAAATAGTGCCTTGCTGGCGTAGACACCCAACGCCACCAATATGGCGCCATTGTTAAGAAATAGTGGCGGCGTTGCCACCTACACCATCAGTATTTTGGACCATAATGGCGTGCCGCGTTGTCAACGCCAGCAGTATTAGTCCTCACCTACCGACGCCCAATTTGACTGGCACGCTAGCAATAGTCTTTGCAACAAAAAAAATTATATATGCACCTGCACTAGTAGGTGACGATCAAGTAGGTAATTATATAGGCCAACAACGGTACAACAAGGTTACTTAAGACTTAGTCATTTGTCAACATGCATGCAATACAACAAGGTTACTTAAGACTTAGTAATATGTCAACATGTGCGCGCCCTGCCACACACATTCTTTTAAATGTTGTCGATGACGATCATCATCCTCAAGTCATGGCATGGGGTGTTCCTGATAGTACCTATGATAGCTTGTCCATCGTGCAGATTCTTGCCAACGAGGAAGTCCCTCCACCCCATCGCGCTAAAGACAATGCGACCGTCCATGTCTGCTACATACGCACAGGTGGAGATGGAGCCCGTTGGCGTAAGGCATACTCCAGCATAGCCTGCTTCATCAGTCTCAATGCCACAACTCATAGCTAGCCTCTTAGGCAATTTCTGAGAACAAACATATGTCAATTGGATTCTACACTAATTAAGCATGAATTGGATTCTTTACACTAAGCATATATATCAATAAGAATCTACACAACTAATTAAGCACATCAGCAGATTCCACAGTAAACACATACCATGATATGGCCGCTGGATACATTGGTCCTTCTCAGACGGGTCACGAATGGCACCCCGACATAGTAATCACGGGATGGAAGTTTGTCCAATAGGTTGTTGGTCTCATCGTCATTCAACTGCATTCTTTGGTCAAAGACGGCATCATAAACAACGGTCATCCTGGGTCTTTGTCCTCTTAAGGAGAAGGTGATCAATTCACCCCTATTGAGATGGTTGTGGGCGAGGAAACGATCCCATTCATCTCCTCCGAGTTGGGTCATCGTTCATCCTTTTTCAACCTCCAAAGTGTAGGGGCCCCCGGGGGCCTCGAAGACCACAATGTCTTTGGTCAGCTCATTGAATTCCAATCTCACGTTGCATGGAACAACCTATGTATCAAAAAATAGAAACAAGCACAACATTAATGGTTATAGAAAAAACTGAAATATGTCAAACTAGTATATAGAAGGTTTGTTGTTACCGCCGAAGGAACATAGCACCGCTGGAAGTAGATGCCGAAAAGATCGCCAGTTGAAAGGCAGAGGGCGCACTTTGACTTGCATATTTCACATGGTGGTGGATGGGCCATTCTACAAGAAACATATCATTTGCACATTACGACAACAGGATTCTACGTTTGTTTGGGCTACAGATTCTACAAGAAACATACCATTTTTCGTAATATTTCTTTGGTAATTTTTAAAAACCAAAAGGCGATTCCACAGATTCTACAATGAACAATACATCCATACAAACTGGAAGACCATTTCTCTTATCGAACTACAGATTCCACACAAACAAGTATAGCATATTGTAGGAAACTAGTATAGTATATGCATACATACAAGAAAAAGGGAGGGGATATCACCTCTTAAGGAGGAGGTGGCGGCGGTGGCGACCAGCATCGACGCCGGCGAGGTCCGGATGTGGTGGTGGTGGCGACGACGACAAGCGGCGATGAGGGGCGAGGTCCGGAGGGCGGCAGCGGTGATGAGCGGTGATGCTGGGCGAGGTCCTGAGGGTGGCGGCAGCGACGCTGAGCGAGGTCCGGAGGTGGCGGCGACGTTGGTGGCCAGGGGGGAGTAAAAAGTAGTGCCTATGGGTAAATAGGACACTGGGCCAGGCCTAGCTCATGGTTGGACAAAACTTAGTACTAGCATTGCCAAAATGGACTCGACAGGACTAGATACTTTATCTATGGCGTGTATATAAATCGTACGCCAGCACAATCTCCCAACTGGTCAGCACAGCTAGACCCACATAGTAGTGACATCGCGCAAAATAGCTACGCCAGCACTACTCATGTATACCTGGCGTACCAATTACGCCAACGCCAGCACTATTTGAAAAAATAGTGTTGGCGCTGATGAAAATTGGCGCGCCACCAACGAAAGTTGTGGCTAGCACTTTTTCCACTAGTGACTAACCGGATTATCTCATAATCCCTGTCGCATGGCCATGCTTATCTTGGTCGAATCACATGAGGGGCCCATAGTATATCTCTCCTGATCGGCGGGGCAAATCTCATCTTGCTTGACCATGTCTCGCGGCATGGGTCTGGACAAGCCCGAAACCTACCTTTGTAACTACCCAGTTACGGAGTCGTGTTTGGTCGGCCCAAAGCAGGTCTGTCACCATCCCGAGTACATGCGCCAGCTCAGGTCTTAGGACATAGAATGTATGTTGTACTAGAGACTCACATATGACATATCGCTGCATGTCATAGTTGGGTCTGTCCGACTCAGACCTTATCTCGGCTTGGATCCGACTACATCGAATCCGACCAGATCCTTCTGAGTCCATATTATCCGATTAGCATCCAATGCTCCATGGCCAGTGACACCAAGCCATCGACCGTGTCATATGCTAATCTAGTCGGCTGCGCGTCCACACAGCCCTTTCGACTAAGGACCTTTTAGGATAGTCATCATACAATGCATTGTCCCACAAACAAGTCCCGTACATGTTGATACACATCATTGATAGTGTCCAAGGACTATCTTTATTCATAAACACATAGGAAATATCATCATACATGATTGGCTCTAGGCCATATCTCCAACAGTCTCCCACTTGCACTAGAGTCAATCAAATAGACATCGTATGCCCATAGCTCTAACGTGCCCCTCATGCTCGGGTTGTGGAAGCGGCTTAGTCAACGGATCCGCAACATTTTCATCCGTGTGAATTTTGCATAACTCTACATCACCACTCTTTATGATCTTTCGTATCAGGTGATATTTCCGTTCTATGTGTCTGGTCTTGTGGTGATTCCTTGGCTCCTTGGGTTGTGTGATGGCACCAGAATTATCACAATAAAGGTCCAACGGTTTTACCGAGGCTGGGAAAATACCAAGATCATCCAGAAAGTTCCGGATCCAAACACCCTCCTTTGCAGCTTCACAAGCCGTAATGTATTCGGCTTCTGTGGTAGAATCGGGCACCGTATCTTGCTTGGAACTCATCCAACTCACTGCTCCTCCATTCATTACGTACATGAATCCAGACTGTGATCGACAATCATCTCTGTCGGTTTGGAAACTAGCATTGGTGTAACCCTTTACGCAGAGCTCCTTCTCACCTCCATAAACTAGGAACATCTCTTTAGTCCTTTTCTGGTACTTTAGAATATTCTTCACCGCTGCCCAGTGACTCTCACCTGGGTTGGCCTAGTATCTGCTTGTTAGGCTTATTGCAAAAGCAACATCAGGCCTTGTACATATCATGGCATACATGATGGATCCGATTGCCGAGGCATACAGAATCCTACTCATCCTGCTTCGCTCATCAGATGTCGAAGGACTCTGAGTCTCGTTTAGCCTTATACCATGTGAGAGTGGCAAGAACCCTTTCTTCGCCTCACTCATGTTGAACCGCTTCAACACTTTATCTATGTACGTGCTCTGGCTCAAGCCGAGCAGCCTCCTCAATATATCTCTATAGATCTTGATGCCTAAAATGTAAACTGCTTCACCGACGTCCTTCATTGAAAACTTGCCATTCAATGATTCCTTGACCGAGTTCAGCATCGAAACATTGTTTACGATCAACAATATGTCATCCACATACAAGATCAAAAACACTATCGAGCTCCCACTTAACTGCTTGTATAAACAAGCGTCCTCTTCCCTTTTGATGAAACTGATACCAGTGACGACCTCATCAAAACAAATGTTCCAACTCCGAGATGCTTGTCTCAACCCATAAATGGATCTCTTGAGCTTGCATGCCTTACTAGCGCTAGTCGGATCAACAAAACCCTCGGGCTGCATCATATACACATCCTCGGTTAAATTTCCATGAAGGAAAGCCGTTTTGACATCCATCTGCCATATCTCGTAATCGAAATATGCAGCTATAGCTAGTACAATCGTCACCGACTTTAGCATCGCTACCGGTAAGTAAGTCTCATCGTAGTCAATTCCTTGAACTTATCCATAACCTTTAGCAACAAGCCGAGCTTTGTGGATCTGAACATTTCCATCCACATCGGTTTTCTTCTTAAAGACCCATTTGGAGCCAATGGCCGTTACGCCAGGCGGCGGATCAACCAAGTCCCAGACTCGATTCTCATCCATGGACTTTAACTCGGATCTCATGGCCTCTAGCCATGCCTCGGAATCTAGGCTCACCATCGCTTCTGCATACATGGTTGGCTCGTCGCTTTCTAGCAACAATACATCACGCACTCTGCGCAATCTTTCCGACCTCCATGGTTCCGGTGCAGCTTCCACTACGGGTTCCCTGACCAACTCCGGTATGATCTCATCATTAGCCGAGCCGTCCCCGAGTGGTCCTCGAATTTCTTCGAGTCGGACCGTCCTCCCACTGGCCTCCCGACTGAGAAACTCTTTCTCAAGGAAAACCCCGTTTCGAGCAACAAACACTTTGTTCTCTTCCCGGTTGTAGAAGCTATATCCCAAGGTTTCCCTCGGATATCCCATGAATATGCATTTATACGACTTGGGTGTAAGCTTGTCTGACATAAGTCGCTTGAAAAATGCTTCACAACCCCAAATCTTTAGAAAAGACAAACTGGGACTCTTCCTGGTCCACATCTCATGTGGTGTCTTGTCTACGCATTTTGATGGTACCCTGTTAAGTGTGAAAGCTGCAGTTTCTAGAGCGTATCCCCAGAATGACAAGGGTAAATCCGATTTTCTCATCATTGACAGCACCATGTCCAACAAGGTCCTATTCCTCCATTCTGACACGCCGTTTCTCTTTGGCGTACGTGGAGGTGTGAGCTGAGGTACTATACCTCGGCTTTTTAGATGATCATCAAACTCCTGGCTCATGTACTCAACTCCACTATCTGATCGTAGAAGTTTTATAGTCTTGCCGAGATGATTCTCAACCTCGTTAGGAAACTCTTTGAATTTTTCAGAAGTTTCCGACTTGTGCCTCATCAAATAGATATATCCATATCTACTCAAGTCATCGGTAAAAGTCACACAGTACTGATAGCCACCTCTGGCAGTTGTGCTCATTGGACCACACACATCACTGTGTATAAGCTCCAACAGCTCAGACGCCCTCTCGTAACTCTTTGCAAAAGGAGACTTAGTCATCTTGCCGAGCAAACATGATTCGCATGTCTCGAACGACCCAAAGTCGGACAAAGTTAGGAGCCCATCATCATGGAACTTCTTCACGCGTTTCAGACTAATGTGTCCAAGCCGGCAATGCCAGAAGTATGTCGGATTTATCTCATTAGGCTTATGCCTCTTGACATTCATGTTATAGACCGGTTCCTTTTCTAGATTCAATATAAATAGCCCATCAACAATGGGTGCATAGTCGTGGAACATACCATTCAAATAAAACAAACAACCATTATCCTTTAAATTGAATTCATAACCCTGACTCATCAAGCATGAGGCAGAAATAATGTTCCGACTAAGTGCAGGAATGTAATAACAATTATTCAATTCCAAAATAAATCCAGAAGGAAGCTCGAGCTGCATCGTGCCGACCTCCAACGCAGCAACTCTTGCTTTGTTGCCGACCCTGATGTCAATCTCCCCTTGTGCCACACGCCTAGTTCTACCAGCCCCTGCATCGAGTTGCAAATATGAACAACCGATCTGGTATCAAATACCCAAGAGCTACTAGGTATGTCAGCAAGGTAAATGTCTATAACATATGTAACAAGTGTACCTTTTCCCGAAGAAGCATTTTCGGTCTTCTTGCTATGCTCTGCAAGCCACTTGCTACAGTTCCTCTTCCAGTGACCGGTCTCCTTGTAATGATAGCAAATGGTCTTCGAGTCCGGTCCCGACTTCGGCTCAGCGACTGAGGTTACCGTCTCCGTGCCCTTTGCCTTAGCCTTTTTCTTGGACCAACTCTTCTGCACCATCAACACTTGATGCGTGCCTTTCTTAATATCTTGCTCTGCCACTTTGAGCATCCCATGTAATTTAGTGAGCTTCTTATCCATGCCATGCATATGATAGTTCGAGATGAACGTCCCATAGCTAGGCAGAAGAGAACCCAGAACTGCATCAGTAGCCAGCTCATCCAAGAGCGGGAAGCCCAACCGATCCAAAGCTTGCACGTATCCAATCATCTTGATCACATGTGGGCTCAGTGGATCACCTTCTTTAGCTTGCAATCCATCAAGGATCGCCAGACATTGAACCTTTTGGTCCTAGCCTGTGTCTAAAACATGCTCTTGAGACTCTCGATCATATCGTAAGCCTCAACATTTTCGAAATGCTGTTGCAAATCGGGCTCCATACAAGCTAGCATCAGACAACTGATCCCCGTTCATTCATCAACGAGTTTCTGGTAGGCATTCTTAGTTGTGGCATTAGCATTATCAGCAGGTTCCTCTGGAAGTTGATCCTCTAGAACATGTTCCTTTTTATCATGCTTGAGAACAATTCTCAAATTTCTATACCAGGTGGTAAAGTTTGTTCCATTCAGTTTATCCTTTTCCAGAATTGATTTCAATGCAAAGTTGGGTTGAGCAGGTGGTGCCATTGATCTACAACAGAAAATATGCAATCACTAAGCAATGTGCTTATGTAGAGTAATACAAGCCTAAACAAAATTACTCCCACTGAAGTTGGCATCCCTCCGC
The DNA here is from genome assembly GCA_011799875.1 of Thinopyrum elongatum. NCBI lineage: Eukaryota > Viridiplantae > Streptophyta > Magnoliopsida > Poales > Poaceae > Thinopyrum > Thinopyrum elongatum. Next base: position 151,268,863 of record CM022300.1, on the reverse strand, counting down.
AAACTCTCAGTGATTCAGGATCCGACTAGCGCATGCGACTAGTGAGCTTTAGCATCACTGCGAGCCAACATACCTATCCGGTAAGAAACTCCTTGCTATTTGTATCTCTATACGACTCCTGTCGGCCGGGAAGGTATCTCATACCCCGGCCCCCAACCTTCTTTGCCACAAGGCCCAAAACCGTTTTGATAGCCTTATGAAGATAACCAGATGCAGTGCATGTCGTGTCTGACACAAACCCTTCAGTTCAAGGACACCTAGCAGCACCCCAATTTTATGAGCCCACCACTAGACGTACTTGACGTGCGAAGGTGCAACATCGGGGATGGCAATTTGATTGATATTAACGAGGGATCTTTCTACCATATTAACATGCATAGAAAACAAGAAGCATAACAATCACAAATAAACATATAGCATAACAATCACAAATAAACATATATTGTGAAATAGTATGGCTCCTTCATGGACGTTCTTCCAGGTCGGCTTCGACTCCGATGACCAGGTAGGAACTCCATCTTGTTTGTCACGCCAGGATGCCAAGCCACCAACCTGATCTCTATTATCCAACTACTACAACTAGTAATGAATTTTACATAGAGTCACAAGTCAACACTCATGTCATTATACATTATAATGACAGCACTTTGGCTCCTGCCGGCTGACAAACATGACACGTAGGCCATGTATAAATTACACACATGCATCACATACACATGAGCCATACTATTCACATCAAGCCTACAAAACAAAGTTATGCATAGAATCACATTCTACCAGTTTGAGTGATCGTGTACGAAATACAAGGCGCTACGCACACGGCGGTCCCACTAGCCGGTTAGCGGGCAGGGTTCAAAGGGGCAGCGCCCCTCGCGGGTGCGGGAAGCACCCAACATTTTCGGAAATCACAGATCCCATCTGTACTCCATTCATGCCAATTTTTCTGATCTGATCGATCTCATCGATCATCACGAATCTGATTCGGATTTACGTTTCACTGTTAACCCCGATGGCGGATACCGACCGGTAGGGGCAGGTTGTGTCACGACCTCATCTATTCCGATCATCAGAAAACATAGCCACATCGATCCCCATGTGTAGTTGATCTCATCAACCGTGCACATAGCCGATCTGATAAACGACAACATATTTCATCTGCCGCCTCCACATATCTAATATGCATACGATCTCAATCCAAATCCTATAGCAGAGGCTCTGATACCATTGTTGGGATCTACGGTAGGGTGCGTCGACTGCAAATTAAAATTTTCCTATGCGCAGAACAACAAAGAACATGCTACGGGAGATGGATCACACATCGTTACCACTAGACGCGCAGTGTCGTGCAGCGGAAGAAGAGTTGGGGCAGCGCGTCCGCATGGATCGTCTCCTCCTTGTCCGATCTCCCTCGAACAACCGGTTGTCGGATCCCACGTACAGGTTCGCCGGAGCGGCGCAAGTGCACCACCTCTAACGGTATCCGCGCGTGCAGGAGGAACACCGTGCGGCGGACTGCTAGGTCCGATCACACAGTCGGCGGCGAGTGGACGTGGCTATTCGCAACACATGCAAACCCTAGTGACAACGGCGAAGCGATCAACCAAACGAGTGTGCCGCACCTCCACTATATATAGGCGTCCGTCGCGGGCTCAACACTTGGGCCTCGCACGGACCCTAAAGCCCAAAATCTGTTCGGCCTGGATTTGAGTCCGAGTAGGATCACATCTGACTCGTGGAGTCCGATCCGGCCTCACAGGTTCCTTCCCTTAAGCACGTGGTCCCTTAGGATCAAGTTGGCTTGGTCGCAGGTCGGATCACCTCCAATATGCTCTGTTGGTAGCGGCCTCTAGCAAGGCGTGCCGACCACCAAGTAGACAATGAAGCCGGTTGGCGAACCTGTACAACATGTCACACTTCTGTTCCCTTTGACATAAGATATATGTTGTCAGGCTCATGGCGAGTCTGTCATCCTTGTGCTAGCCCGACCTCTTTCTCATTCCAGTGATGTCGACCACTAACCGGATTATCTCATAATCCCTGTCGCATGGCCATGCTTATCTTGGTCGGATCACACGAGGGGCCCAGAGTATATCTCTCCAGATCGGAGGGGCAAATCCTGTCTTGCTTGACCATGTCTCGCGGCATGGGTCTGGACAAGCCCGAAACCTACCTTTGTAACTACCCAGTTACAGAGTAGCATTTGGTCGGCCCAAAGCAGGTCTGTCACCATCCCGAGTACATGCGCCAGCTCAGGTCCTAGGACATAGAACGAATGCTGTACTAGAGACTCACATATGACATATCGCTGCATCTCATAGTTGGGTCTGTCCGACTCGGACCTTATCTCGACTCGGATCTGACTACCTCAAATCCGACAAGATCCTTCCGAGTCCATATTATCTGGTTAGCATCCAATGCTCCATGGCTAGTGAGACCAAGCCATCGACCGTGTCAAATGCTAGTCTAGTCGACTGCGCATCCACACAGCCCTTTCGACTAGGGACCTTTTAGGACAGTCATCATACAATGCATCGTCCCAGAAACAAGTCACGTACTTGTTAATACACATCATTGATAGTGTCCAAGGACTATCTTTATTCATAAAAACATAGGAAATATCATCATACATGATTGCCTCTAGGGCATATCTCCAACATGACCCACATGCATACAAAGTTGACACTCTTCCAAAATAGTGGGATAATCAAATAAAGTCATGACCTCTCCAAGCCTAGTTTTATCAAAAAAATCATAAGATTGATCATTCTCCGAAGTAGTGGGATCATTATTACCTAGAGTTGACACTCTTCTAGACCCACTTTCAATATTATCGCAAGCATATTCATCATGAGGCTTAACTAAATTTTCAAGATCATAAGAAGAATCACCCCAATCATGATCATTGCAATAAGTAGTGCACATATCGAAATTAGCATCCCCAAGCTTGGGGTTTTGCATATTATTAGAACAATTGACATTCACAGAATTTATAATAATACCATTGCAATCATGCTTTTCATTCAAGGAGCTATCGTGAATCACTTCATAAATTTCCTCTTTTAGCACTTCATCACCATTTTCAGATTCACATATTTCAAGCAAAAGTTCATAAAGATAATCTAGTGCATTCAACTCATTAGCAATTGGTTCATCATAATTGGATCTTTTGAAAAGATTAGCAAGTGGATGAGGATCTATATCAATAGATTTTTAGAAAGAAAAGATGCAAGCAAATAGAAGACACATGGCACACAAGCAAAGATAGCAAACGAACAAAAAGGCAAACGGAAAGAAGGCAAATATTTTTGTGTTTTTCTGAAAATGTTTTAGAAGTGGGGGAGATGAAAACGAGAGGTAAATGGAAAATAATGTAAATTGCAAGGAGATGAGATTTGTGATTAGGAACCTGATAGATGTTGATGATGTCTCCCCGGCAATGGCGCCAGAAATTATCCCTGATTGCATGTATCTGTGTTGGTACTTCCCGAAGAGGAGATGATGATGCAGCACACACTACTAGGAAAAGGGCTATAGCTGATATGGACATTAATGGCGCACCATGTATGTGGTGCGCCACTGCTATATAGCAGTGGCGCACCAGATACAGGTGCGCCATTAGTGTCCTCATTACTAATGGTGCACCAGACAAACGGTGCGCCATTACTAGCAAATTTTATTTTTTTTTATTTTTCCAAAACTATTAATGGCGCACCAGGGCACAGTGCGCCATTACTAGTTTTAACTATTAATGGCGCACCACACGCTCCGTGCGCCACTACTAACAATTTTTTTTTATTTTTTTTTCAAAACTAGTAATGGCGCACCTGTGTGAAGTGCGCCATTACTAGTTCAAACTAGTAATGGCGCACCACAACCACGGTGCGCCACTACTAACAATTTTTTTTTTTTTGCAAAACTAGTAATGGCGCACCCCTAACTGGTGCGCCATTAGTAACCAGGGTTACTAATGGCGCATTTTTAGGTGGTGCGCCATTAGTAACCTGAGACCAGCTAGATATTTTGGACAGCCACCTACCACACTCACTTTCCCCACTTCATTCTCTCCACCTCCTCCTCCAAGCTTGTCTCGGCTGCCTCCTCCTCCTCACCTCATTTGCACCATAGATTCACCCAAATTAAGTGGTTAAATTACCTTTTTTTGATAGGTAAGTAAGGGGAAAGCTTTCTTTAATTATGTTGTAGATCTACTTTTTTCTCCCTCCAACAACGTGCACATGCACTTTTTATGGCCTAGATCTACGTATGTTTGTGGTGTTGCATATGTTTGTGGTGTTGCATATGTTTGTGTTTGCAGGTACCGGTATTTGAAATGCGATAGTTGCCAATATTTTGCCGGAATGTTGATTCATTTCCGTTTCGACGAGAATTTGGCACTATGCATTCTTTTTGGTCCTATTTTTAGGCAAAGTCATGCCAAATTTTTTCTTGGTTCTAAAATGTCATTTTGCTCTACCCCGTAGGCGACCATGGTCCGCACGATGACCGAAGGCATCGTGAATAGGTTTTTGAGCTCCGCGAAGGCCGAGATGCTTCAAAAGAACGAGACGGAGATAAGATGTCCGTGTCGAAGATGCAAGCTGAAGAGCCTTATTACGGACCCGGATTCCGGACAGGTGCGGGACCACCTGCTCTTGCGTGGTTTCATGGATGGCTATCGGTGGCAAGGTGATGAAGATGACTATGAAGTCGTCCATGGGGGCCGGGCAAGAAATGAGGAAGGGCAGCAAGACAACCGCGGCGGCGAGGGCGGGCGAGAAGACGAAGAATCTCCAGGACATGATCACGACGGTGATGCAGTACACAGTCATCATGTAGAAGATGCCGGACATGATGATGAGGAAGATCAAGACGAAGGGCATGATCATGAAGATGAAGATGCCGGAGTAGACGACGATGGACCATCGATGGGCTGGGTGTAGGACCCTCATATTCAAGAGCTGCTTCTCAAGCAGATGGATAACACAAGAGCTGCCGCCCGAGAGAAAGCCAAGCTGGATCAACTGGAGATAGACGCGGTTACTCCATTATATGAAGGATGCAGGCCCAAGGATACCCGCCTGAAAGTAACGCTCATGGCTCTGGAGATGAAGGTAAAACACAAAATGATCGACGCATGCTTCGACGAGAACATGTCATTCTGGCACGAACGTCTTCCCAAGGGGAACAAGTGCCCGACCAGTTTCGAGGAGGCGAAGAAAATTGTGTGTCCTCTGGATTTACCGCACGTGAAATACCATGTGTGCATGAATGATTGCATCATTTATCGGGACGAGCACGCGGAGTCTACCATATGTCCGGTGTGCGGCGTCACTCGATACAAGAAGAGGAAGAAAGCTCCTCGAAAAGTGGTGTGGTACTTTCCGATCACTCCTCGTCTGCAGCGGTATTTCGCGGACCCTAAGGCAGCAAAGCTCCTGCGTTGGCATGCGGATAGGGAGGAGAAGAAGCGAGAAGATGACGGAAATGATCCGGAGATAAATAAAAAAGACAAGATGCTGAGTCACCCTAAGGATGCGAGCCAGTGGCAAGCGTTGAACTTCGAATACCTAGATTTTGGGGACGATCCAAGGAACATCATGCTGGGCACGAGCACCGATGGAGTCAATCTGTTTGGCAGCCAGAGAAGCACACATAGCACCTGGCCTGTGTTTGTGTGGATGTACAACCTTCCCCCCTGGAAGTGCATGAAGAGGAAGTACATTCATATGAGTATGCTAATTGAAGGGCCGAAACAACCAGGGAACGACATCAATCTGTATCTGGGGCTGCTGAAAGAGGAGCTAGACACGCTGTGGAAAACGCCAGCCAATACGTGGGACGCCGCAGAGAAAGAATATTTCCCTATGAGAGCCGCACTGCTCACGACGGTGCAAGACTATCTCGGTTACGGATATGTCGCGGGGCAGGTGGTCCACGGATTTCGTGCATGCGTCAGGTGCATGGATGACACAACGTATCTCCAGCTAGATAGAGATCCCGGGTCTTCGAAAACCGTGTTCATGGGACATCGAAGGTGGCTTCGCGATGATGACTCATGGAGAAAACGCAAGGATCTGTTCGATGGTGAAACCGAACCCCGAAGACGCCCGCGTACGAGGAGCGGCCAGGAAATAGACGAGTTGTTGAAAAATTGGAAAGAGTGCCCACCGCCGGGAAAGAAGCGAAAGGCGCCAGAGCCGCTGCTGAAGGTATGGAAAATGAGGTCGGTTTTCTGGGACTTGCCGTACTGGAAGATCCTCCGTGTGCCTCACAGCCTTGATGTCATGCATATCACGAAGAACATGTGCGAGAGTCTGCTTGGTACCCTGCTCAACATGCCAGAGAGGACCAAAGATGGGCCGAAAGCAAGGGCAGACTTGAAATCAATGGGCATCAGGGAGGAGCTTCACGCTAATGATGATGAGGCAACAGACACGGAAAGTCGTCGCAAAGGCAAAAAGGCCAAGAAGATCGGAAATGACTGCCCTCCCGCGTGCTTCACTCTAAGTTAGGAGGAGATCGAGCAGTTTTTCACCTGCCTCGTAGGAGTAAAACTTCCTTACGGTTACGCGAGGAAGATAAGCAGATACCTAGACTCAGCGAAGCAGAAGTTCCGCGGGATGAAGTCTCACGACTGTCACATGCTGATGACGCAGATACTTCCAGTTGCAATCCGTGGGATCATGGACGCGCATGTCCGTGAAACGCTATTTGGCCTATGCAACTTTTTCGACGTCATCTCTCAGAAGTCAGTTGGCGTGAGGCAACTCAGAAGGCTACAGGAAGAGATCGTGGTGATACTATGCGAGCTTGAGATGTACTTCCCGCCCGCATTCTTTGATGTTATGGTGCATCTGCTGGTCCATATCGTGGAGGATATCATCCAACTCGGGCCGACGTTCCTGCACAGCATGATGCCGTTCGAAAGGATGAATGGTGTCATCAAAGGATACGTTCGCAACATGTCACGTCCAGAGGGAAGTATAGCCAGGGGCTTTCTGACCAAAGAGTGCATCTCCTACTGGACGAATTATCTAGGCATCGAGAACCCCGTTGGTCTGCCCGTCAACAGGCACCTCGGCAGGCTCGCTGGATGGGGTCACCGCGATGGTCGCCGCGAAATGCATGTCGACTTCGAGGGTCGACTCGCCGACTTTGAAAGAGCAAACCTAGTCATGCTACAACACATAGACGTGGTCGATCCTTGGGTGGTAGAGCACAAAACCTTTATTGAGAAGACGTACAATGACCGAGGCCAACAGAGGATGGACAGAGATATAATCAAAGAGCACAACTCATGTTTCACGCGTTGGTTCAAGGAGAAGCTTCTGTCGTACCCTTTACATGAGGATTCTTCCGCAGAAGAAAAACTCATATTCGCCTTGTCACAGGGCGCCGAGCACAACCTGATGACCTATGAGGCGTACGATATCAACGGCTACACATTCTACACCGAGGACAAGGACATGAAGAGTGATGGTTATCAGAACTCCGGGGTAACGATGGAATCCTACACCGGTAATGACAAGGACAGATACTACGGAAGGATCGAGGAGATCTGGGAGCTGAGCTACGCTGGAGAGAAGGTCCCGATGTTCTGTGTCAGATGGGCCAAGAGCGTCCTAAAAGAAGACCGGTATTTCACCACCATGGTTATACCCGAAGCCAAATCCAAGACCGCGGGCGCAAACGTCACCGCGAAAAATGAGCCATGGGTACTGGCTTCCCAAGTGGACCAATGCTTCTTCATTACCGACCCGTCAAAGCCCAGTCGTGTTGTCGTGAGGAGAGGCAAAAGGAAGATCATCGGAATGGATGGAGTCGCCAATGAGCAAGACTTCGACAAGTACGGCGACCCGAAGATGGAACATGAGGACGACGATGAAGTGCCATACACCACAAGAAGAAGCAGGACCACCCTACCTAAAGGACTTCCGTTCAACAGAAGAACTCCATTTGCGAAAAAGAAGGGCAAGAAGATTGTGAAAAGATAGCTAGCTAAGATCGATTGTATTTAAATCGTAGTCTTCATTTCTCAATTGTATTTCGACATTTTGAAATGATATTTCTTCTGTTCTAGTCCTCATGAATATTGAATTTGTTAATATTTTTTGAACTCATGAATATTTTTAAATTTCATGGGCACTTTTTGAATTCATGAATATTTTTTCAAATTTGATGATATTTTTTCATATTCATAAATGTTTTACCAATTCACAAATGAATGCAACTAAAAATCCAAAAAAAATATTGATGATATTTTTAAATAACAAATTTGATGATATTTAAAAAAAAACAAATTTGATGATATTTGATGATATCTTCTGTCCTAGTCCTCATGAAAATAACAAATTTGTTAAAAAAACAAATTATTAGATGCAACAAAAAATAATGAAAAAAAAAGTTACTAATGGCGCACCAGAGGAGGGTGCGCCATTGCTATCAGAAAAAAAGAGTTACTAATGGCGCACCAGAGGAGGGTGCGCCATTGCTATCAGTGTTTTTATGGCGCACCCCTAGATGGTGCGCCATTACTAACCTTCCCCCCTCTAGCTAGATACCCCTTTGCCCGATCCCCCTTCCCTCCCGCCAGATCCCCCTTCCCTCCCTCGCCACACCCGCTCCGACGACCCCCGCGCCCGCTCCGACGACCCCCGCGCCCGCTCCGACGACCCCCGCGCCCGCTCCACACCCGCTCCGACGACCCCCACGCCCACTCCGACGACCGCCGCGCCCGCTCCGACGAGGTGCTCCGACCGAACAGGCGAACAACCCTCCTTCGCTCGGCTCAAACTCGAGCAGGGCCAGCGGTAGGGTTCCAGCGCCGCCGCCGGCCCCGCCTCGCCGTCTCGGTCCTCGCCGCCGCCGGGACCCACTCCCGCCGTAGCCCAGCTTCCTCCATGGCCCGTCTGCCCCTCTGCCCTCTGCCATAGCTGAGACAACGGGAAGCCGCCGCCGCGCCCCTCCGCGCCTCCGTCCCGAAGCTGCAGATCATCCAGTCCTCCACTCCTCCACGGTGAGCCATCCTCTCTCTTCCAACTCCCTGTTCTTCTTTTTTTAAGCTATAAATTGTTTTAGGACCTTTCGGGGATCCGGCATGTTCCCCTTCTTGACGCGTTGTGGCCATGCTTGATGCAGGAGCTCAAGAACTTGCGGCCGCAGCTCTACTCCGCCTCCGACTACTGCGAGAAGTCCTACCTCAACACCCACCAGAAGCAGATGTGAGTAGCCACCTCTGCTGTTCCTCCTCTCCTCCATTAGAAGTAGTCGCAGAGTTATTGAGTGGACGGACATGCTTATATGGGCCTGGAAGACAGGAAGAACATTTAACTTGAAATGGTCATGAATTGGAACTAAGTGTGTGTAGAACAGCGACAACTTACACTAGTTTTGTAGCCTCCAGCAAGTTTACGAGCAAACAGAATTTTCCTTCTCTTTTAGAAATATGCAGGCAGCTCCCTGATCAATGTTGTTGTTGGTTGCTGTAAAAAACTAGTTACCAGTGCACAAATGAGTCTGAGACATGCCAAGCTAAGCTACTCACCATTTGAACTTTTTGCGCCATCATGAGTTATATGGATGTTAGACGTTTGTTACTTTCTAGTTCTGGCTACCGTAATTTGTTATGACCATCATGACTGACATCACCTTGACAAAATTCTGCTCCACATTGTCAATTGGTTGCCATCTGTTACTGTACCAGCCAACTAGTGCTAATTATTTACTACTTTTCCCATATCAGTTTTCAGTGAAAAAACAAGACAGAAAAGTGGAGCAGGAATTTGGCACTAACTGTTTTCCACTGATCCCAAAATGAGTTTAAGAGTGTAGTCTAGCAATCATCTGCTACCGTAACCATATGATATTGGTAGGTGTAGAGGTGAGTGAGGGGATTGATGTCCAGATGTGAGAATGTGACTAGCTAGGCAACAAATTCTGCTAGCCGAACTGAACAAGGATATGTCATTTTGGTTTTATCTAGGATATGAGAGTGGTGATATTCAGAGTACTCTAGTACAGTACTCCTATTTGTTTTCTGAAGATATCTCTTTGCTGAACGATAGACAGCCAATGTACCATGTACTGAAATCATTATCTGCCATCTTCTGAACATCATTACCTTACAGTTATCTTCTGAAATATGTAGGTGTAGTTTGTGTTTTTATTTGTTCACACTGTCGCTGTATTGCTCAATTAGACAATTAGTGTTTATGAAGAAGAAGAATAAACCTGCTGTTGCTGCTGTTATGCCTGTATTCACTGCTGCTGCTGCTGTACTTGTGATGATGTTGTACTTGTGATGATGCTACTTGTGATCTTCTGAAATTATAAGAACGCGGGGATAATGATTTTGCAGGTACCCCGAGAGGCCCTTGAGTTTGCCGGAATGTCGATTAACTTCCGTTCCGGCAAATTCGGGTACTCCATATGTCCTATTTTCAGCAAAGGTCATGCTGAAATTTTCCGTGAATTTTAGCATGACTTTGCTAAAAATAGGACATATGGGGTACTTGCGACTAATGCATGGGCCGGGGTATCTTAGTACTTAATTAAGTAGGATCAACTGCCCTTTTATTCTTGCTGCATTAAACCATAGGTGGCAATAGAGCCAAGTGATTAGGCCCAACTTAGAATTCTCCTTCCCTTTTCTTGATAGGGTATATTATTAGAAGATACCCATATATATCAGTCAACCTAGGGTGCATCGGCATCGATAAACCCTAAATGATGAAAACTTAACTTAGCATTTAGGGTGCCTCAGCGTTGACAAACCCTAAATGATAAAACCTTGGCTTTTAGGGTGCCTCGGTGTCGATAAAAACCTAAATGATGAAAGCTTAGGCTTTTTGGGTGCCTCGGCGTCGACAAACCCTAAATGATAAAAGCTTAGCTTTTAGGATGCCTTGGTGTCGACAAACCCTAAATGATGAGACCATGCTCTTGTTCCTTGACAATAACCAACTTTTTGACCAAACTTTTTTCCTATTTAGAGCGAAACATGGCCCACAACAATGAGGCCGGCGGTTCAGGCAAGGCATTCTGGGAGCTGTCCCAGGAGATGGAGGAAGAACCTCACCGCTATGAGGACGCCGCGGAAGACACCGATCCCGACTACACAACCCCTAGTGGCGTCGGGAATGACACCACTGATGGTGCCGCCGAGGATGCCACCACTGATGATGGCGGCGCACGCACAGATGGCAGCCAACCGAAGAGGCAACGGAAGGACCGGCGCCCGAACATGCTCGGCACCGTCAAGGAGGAATTTACTGAAGTGTCCTCCGAGGGGCATCCAATGGCGCCCAAAGAAATAGTCAAGGGGTACGCGGGACAGCTCGGGTGCATTCTCCGGAGCACCGTCTCGATCAACACCGAGAACCTAAGGCATCGTGACCGAGGGAATTTGCGCAACCTCCTCTTCACGAAGCTGCACGAACAATACAAGTTCCCCGGTGACTTCGCAAACACACGCCTCTCAGGGAATAAAGTGAACAGTGCCGCCCTCATGAAGATGAGCAAGGCCCTGGCTACTTGGAGAGGCGCGGTGAAGAGCATGATTGAAAAAGGTGATACTTATGAGAAGATCAAGGAGAAAAATCCTTAGATCAGCGAAGATGACTACCGGGAGTTCAAGATCAAGTGCGAGAGCAACGCATCCGAGGAATCAAGTTAGTGGGGGAAAGATATGCGGGACTTGAACTTAGGGGTCCACAAACTCGGTCCCGGCGGTTACAGAGTGGCGGAACCTATATGGGACAAGGAGGACGCGGAGCGTGCCGAGCAAGGCCTACCGCCCCGCTTCGAGAAATACCGTGACAAGCAGACCAGGAACTATGTCAGGGCCCGGTACAAGATTGACCCGGTAACCAAGGAGCTTACCACGGATCCGAAGACCAAGGTGCTTGAGCGTGTTCTGGTAAGGAATACACCCCCGCGTAATTAGCTCCATATGGTTGCATTCTAATTAATGAAGCCTAATTTGTAAATGGTTCATGTTCCTTCCGCAGGACACTGAAAGCAGTAGAGCGGGGTCGTCTCAGAGCTCCCCTTTCGACACCCCTTTAAATAGGGCGTTGAACATAATGAAAAACAAGGATAAGCTCAGTAAGCCGTCGTCAGCTGGTCGTGTGGCCGGCAAAGGCTTGTCCACGAAATGGTCGGAATACAATACCGCTGGGCGAAAGGAGAGAAAGACCAGCTCAGAAAGCCAGCAGCGTGAGGTTCAACAACTCAAGGCACAAGTGGCGTGGATTCCGGAGATGGTCGAAGAGCAAGTGCGAGACCAACTAGGAGCGACGATCACCGCCATTATACCTACCTTGGTTTCTGGGCTGTAGGCATGGGTGGCGGGCGGCCAACAGTGGCCGCCCCCGATTCCCAGCTTCACGGGCAGCAACTCGCGCAATGCGCCGGCGGCGCCATTGGTGTCTCCGGCGGAGGCGGCATTGGTGTCTCCCGCGGCGGCGCCGGCATTGCAGCTTAATGCACCCGGGTGTGGGAAGAATACGCCGGCCGGCACCTCGGCAGCAAGCGGCCCCTCCGTCAATTGCACGCCTGCCGTTGACGGTGCCTCGACATTAGCCGAGCTCGATGCCATCACGGTAACTAATTAAGCCTCTCGGCCGATGACTTCATCTCCTTGCGTTTGACTGGGCATCCCTGACGCCCTACATGTTTTCGCAGGGCGCCGCCGATGTTCCGTGCACTCTCCTGCACTTCGTGAACGACGAGTTGGTTGATGTCGCCAAGGGCAGAATCGTTCAACCGGGCAGCCGCGTGTTCCACGGTAATCAGATGCCACCCACCGTTTATAGGGTTCAACTGGTTCGGGTGCTGCCGGGCTTCGACGACATATTACCTCCATATCGACCCCATGGGGCCGACGAAGATGATGTGATGACCCTCAGCGCCTGCATAAGCTGGCCCATGCTTTGGTCGAAGAGCCAGATTCGTTTGGGGGCGGGGGACACCACCCCACAGACAACACCGCCAGTCGTGCCGGCGCCAAGCCATGGCAAGACCCCCGCAACGCTACCGGACATGCCGGACATGCATATGGCACAGGATCCGGACATGCATATGGCACAGGATCCGGACGACGACGACGACAACGACGGTACATTTACCAACGTCGATAAGTACTTCAACGAACATGGGTACGGTGACGAATTCTTGGGGCCTCCTTCTCAAGAACCCAACCCTGCAAAAGACGATCTAACTGGTACCGCGGAGAAACCCAATTGCAACAGGCGTCGTCTGGCGTTCAGTTCTCAGGAGACGCCTCCAGCTGCCGCCTTCACCGAGCCTCAGATAGCCGAGGTGCGAAATATTATCAGCCCCAACACACTCAAGAAGGCGGTCTCTGAGCAGAACTCGATCCCATTATAGCAGAAGAAGAAGGGACGGAAAAGAAAGAGTAACAAGGGTGCAAGCCAGCCGGCATCGAGTACGATCCGTGCTCAGGACGGGCCACCTTCACCTAAGGATATCTCGAGGAGGGTGCATGTGGCGGGTAGGCCGATGCTACCGACTAATCTGCTCAATGCTGCAACCGGTGCTATGCGGAGTCTACATGACAGTGTTCTTTCTTTGGAGAAGCGGCGTCTCCGAGAGAATGATGTGGCATACCCGGTTTTCGTGGCCAAGGTGCCAGAGGGCAAGGGCTTTGTGGATAGCGCCATCGGGGGTATGATCGTCCTGCGGTTTGATGACATCTTTGCTATGTTTAACCTTCATCCGCTGCACTACACCTTCGTTCGGCTATTTTCGCTGAGTATGGAGATGCGGATCATTAGAGACAAGACCCCGGACATCGTGATAGTCGACCCCTTCTACATGCGTGCCAAGATCTTGGGCAGCGCTGGGGACCGGCAAGTCGCGAGTTCATACCTCGAAGGCATCATTCTGGCAAACCCAGATAAGGATAACTTCCTCATGCCTTACTTTCCCAAGTAAGTCATCCCCTCACCGCCCCGTAACATATGATTTCTTAGATTTCGATCGTTCTTTTTTTTTCTAACATTCCGTGTTTTGTGCAGTGACACACATTGCACACTCATCCTCTTAAGCCCGAAATATTCCATGGCCACGTATTTCAACTCGGACCGTCAGTCGAAGAAAGACTACACAAATATCAAGAAAGTTCTTGATGATGTTATCCCCGGCTACGCCAGATCTGGAGGCACCTTCAGCAGGACAATTCGTAGGTACGGCAAGCACGTGTTCACCCACAATACGACGTTCCCCTGCGTCAAGCAGCCGCCTGGCGGTCAGAAGGATGCCTACTATGCCCTCCATCACATGCGGGCGATCGTACGGGACCATAATCACCTTCTGCTACCAAATAATCTCAAAGATTGGGCCGCACGCTTGTCGGCAATCCAGGACGCGGACATCAGACAAGAATTCTTTCGCATCCAGTTGGAGTTTGCGGAAATCATCCATCAAGATGTCCTTCGTACCTCGGGGCAGTTCTTCCTCAGATATCAACCGTCCAACAGTGAGATAGAAACAACGCTACAAATGCAGGCTGACAATGCCCGCGATTTCATGACCATCACGACAGACGGCGGCTTCATCCACGCTCCGGTCCCTGAGTCGAGTTGAAAGTAGTGATGCTATGTAGTTCTGAAATATCGATTAGCTCATGTTGTAATTAAACTTTAATGAACTTGTATGTCTCATTGGTTTGGACAGTCGTTCAACTTATATGTAATCGATGCTATTTATTAGTAGGACCATGAATCATGCTATTAATGTCTTGCTTTTCTCTTCCGATCCTTTTGTTGCATACTTATATATTGCTTATCTATTGTCTGTGAATTGCTACTAACGTTTTGTTTGGCTAGTGCATAGAGATGCCGTCGTATGCCGTGTACAAGGGTAAGGTTCCCGGAGTCTATGACGACTGGGAGGAGTGTTAGAGACAGGTTCACCGTTTCAGCGGTAACAGTTACAAAGGGTACACCACTAGGGCGGAGGCGGAAGCTAGATACGCGCGCTATCTAGCGGGAGAGAGGAGGGAGTGGAGGAGGAACAGGATGAAGACCAGTTGCATCGCGATGATGCTCATCGTGATGACCGCAGCTCTCTTCTATGTGATGGTAGTTTAGATGATCGATATCGACTTGTAATGTGAAGAAAAACTCGCTACTCGCGGTCTCGAGACTTGTAATGTTCTAACTTTGTTCGGTCTTTTGAATTCGGAGACTAGCTAATATGATGAATTGTATTCGGAGACTAATCTTCTATTGTATTCGATGAATCTGCTGTTTATATGTTTTGCTGTCTATATTCTGTGCAGTAATATATTTTGTAATCTGTGCAAATATCAGAAAAGAAAAAAAAAATTCCTAATATTCATACTAGTGGCGCACCATACAGCACATTAGTGGCGCACTGCTATAAAAAATACTAGTGGCGCATTATCTGTTAGTGCGCCATTAGTAACCCAGAGCACAAGGTAAATATGGCCCCCTGGGAGGCATACTAATGGCGCACCGTGTGACTTACTAATGGCACACTGCCTGGTGCGCCACTATAGTCTGGTTTACTAATGGCGCACCAGAGGTGCGCCATTAGTATATGTTACTAGTGGCGTGATGATAGTGGCGCACCTGTAGTGCACCATTAATGACCAAAACAGGTGCGCCACTAATAAGCCTTTTCCTAGTAGTGACAACAACGGTAAGTATTTCCATCAGTTATGAAACCAATGTTATCAATCCAATAGGAGAACCAAGCAACACTATGTAAACAGTACCTGCACACAAAGAATAAATACTTGCAACCCAACGCGTAAGAGGGGTTATCAATCCCTCCATGGTAAAACGATAGATTAAATTGTATGAGATTGGATAAATAGATCTAGCGAAAACAAAAAATAAAATAAGTAAAGAAAAAGTGCAGCAAAGTATTTTTGGGTTTTTGGAATAATAGATCTGAAAACAATATGATAAAAGATAGACCCGGGGGCCATAGATTTCACTTGTGGCTTCTCTCGAGAAAATAGCATATGGTGGGTAAACAAATTACTATTGGGCAATAGAAGAGAATTTACTTATGACGATATCAAAGGCAATGATCATGTATATAGGCATCACGTCCAAGATTAGTAGACCGACTCCTGCCTGCATCTACAACTATTACTCCACAAATCGACCGCTCTCCAGCATGCATCTAGTGTATTAAGTTCATGGAGAAATGGAGTAATGCAATAAGAACGATGACATGATGTAGACAAGATCTATTCATGTAGGGATAGACCCCATCTTTTTATCATTAATAGCAATGATACATGCCTGCCTCGCTACCCCATCTGTCACTGGGTGAGGACACCGCAAGATCGAACCCATCACAAAGCACCTCTTCCCATTACAAGAAAAAGCAATCTAGTTGGCCAAACCAAACCAAAGTTTTGGAGAAGAAATACGAGGCTATGACAATCATGCATATAAGAGATCAAAGAAAACTCAAATAATATTCATAGATAGATCTGATCATAAACTCGCACTTCATCGGATCCCAACAAACACACCGCAAAAAGTCATTAAATCAAATAGATCTCCAAGAACATCGAGGAGAACATTGTATTGAGAATAAAAAGAGAGAAGAAGCCATCTAGCTATTGCCTATGGACCCGTAGGTCTATGGTGAACTACTCACGCATCATCGGAGGAGCAGCAATGAGGATGATGAACCCATCCGTGATCATGTTCGCCTCCGCAAGAGTGCCAGAATAGGGCTCTAGATTGGATCTCGTGGTTCTGGAATTTGCGGCGCTGGAATTGTGTTTCGATGACACCCCTAGGGTTTCTGGAATATCTGAGTATTTATAGAGCTAATCGGCGGTGGAGGAGACCTCCGAGGGCCCCACCTCATGCATTTCCTTGGCTCCCAAGTTGTCTTCTGGGCTGAAAAAATCTCCAAAAAGTTTCGCTGCGTTTGGACTCCGTTTGATATGGATATTTTACGAAGTAAAAAAGAAGCAAAAAACAGCAACTGGCACTGGGCACTGTGTCAATAGGTTAGTCCCAAAAAATGATATAAAGTTGCTATAAAATAAATGTAAAACATCCAAGAATGATAATATAACAGCATGGAACAATAAAAAATTATAGATACATTGGAGACGTATCACCGATACATGATTATCGCCCTAAGAAATAAAATGGCCGATGGAGTGTTGACATCATGCTAAGAACAAACTTCATGCAATTTATTTTTCAGCACACAAGTTTGCCGAAAAGCAGGGGGGGCATGTGTTGACACCAGATTATGGCATGGTCAAGAACTTAATTAAGATACCCTCGAATGGAGAAGTGATCTACATGAAAAAGTTCTGTATTGTCAATGTGAACATCTCTGAAGTTCGGGCCATCTCCATCCGATCTCATCTCAAGGGCCGAAACTATACTCAAAGTATTAAGATTTTGTATTCAGATTATTGTTCGGCCAATTAAGCCACGAAGATGGTCTCATTTGAGAAAAGTTTCTACATGGATTGTCTTCGTATCGTCGAAACGGTTGATTTGGATATATAAAATATCTCAATCGGAGTTCATTTTCAAAAGTTAGAGCCAAAACGGTGTGCTGCAGAAGTCTGCCCCGAAAGTTCCGGGCAAAACTTCCGGGGAGGTTCCGGGCTAAACAGAAAATTTGCATGCGGTGCGACCCAAAAACTGGAATTTGAACATTATTTGCATATTTGCGTGCCAGAATTCAACCTCAAGATGACCTCAGATGAAAAAGTGATCAACTGAAGCATCTACAACTTTGCTTTTGGGACCATCGCGATTCGAAACCATATGTGACCTGCAGCAGCGGTGCAAGAGGGCTACTTGATGTAATTTTAGCCCGGAAGTTCCGACCCCCCTAGTTCGAGTTAGGTTACCTTTTGATTCTTTGGATGGGATTTGAGTCCTTTTCTTGTACTGAAAGTCCAGCCGCCTCATATATATGTAAGAGGTGGCAGCCGATTGAATAAGAAAACACAATCGACTAATCAATCTATCATCTTTTACCTTTACTTTTTTCTCTATCCCTTGTTCTTCTTATTCCTCGTTCTTCGTTCATTCTTCTTGTTGCAGGGCGGTGAACCTCGAGGCCCTAGGGGTGATCAGGTCGACCTAGGGTAGCCCATAGCCGCTGCGCGCCCTGACGGGGTCCCTCCCGGACGTGTGGGGTTTTGGGTCTACAAAAGCGCCCACCGGATTGCTTGCGTACCACGCTTCGGCCGGGTCTCCTTTGACGTGAGCTACAGTGCATCACCCCGGCGTCGAGGGTACACTGTGACATGTTCGTGTGCGAACATACTGCTGTGTGCTGCCGCTGCTAGCGCTGCTCTGCTGCTACTACTACCACTTGATGCCACTGCCTGCTGTTGGCCATGGCCACCGCGCGCTGTGTGTGCCAGCCAGGTACAACCGGTTGTGTTACACCCAGCGTGGCTGGCCTATTAAATTGTAGGTAGGTTAGCTTAGTGTAGAACGACACTTTGGCAATACAATAGTCATTGTATTGATGGGTGCAGGTGCACGTATATATAGAGTACAAGCAGGCCTCAACCTGAACTATACACAACTAGGAGGTCGGCCAGGATATACATAATACATGCAACACATATATATTCAACACCCCCCCCCCCGGCAGTTGAAGCATCGCCGGAGACACAGAGACTGGACTGAAACTCCTCGATGACAGGAGTAGGCAATCCCTTAGTCATCACGTCTGCAAACTGTTGCGTCGTCGGAACATGGAGAACCCGAACATGGCCAAGTGCAACCTGCTCACGCACAAAGTGAATATCGAGCTCAATATGCTTCGTACGATGATGGTGCACCGGGTTGGCGGAGAGGTAGACCGCGCTGACTGTGATGACCCCGGCTTGATCGTGCACTAATCATACACGCAAATGCACATGATCAAGCCTAAGGACTCACTTTAAGTTATCACAACACAACTCTAAAACATAATTAAAGTCATACAAGCTTTATATTACAAGCCAGGGCCTCAAGGGCTCGAATACATAGCTCGATGGCATACAAGTGACAGCGGAAGCATCAGATATCTGGGTACAGATATAACAGAGAAACAGATAGGCCTTTTAAGAAGGCGGGATAAAATAAAATACTACGATCGAAAGGCGTAGGCCTCCTGCCTAGGACCCTCCGAACCTACTCCTGGTCGTCAGTCGGCTCCTCGTAGTAGTACTCGCCAGGAGGGTAGTAGTAGTAGTAGCCGTAGTCGTCGACAGGGGTAGCTATCTCAGGGGCTCTGTCATCTGGCGGCGACATATGGATATGGGGAGAAAAAGAAAGTAAAGCAAACGTGAGTACTCATCCGAAGTACTCAGCAAGCAAGGATCTACACTACATATGCAACATTTTCAAAGGGTGGTTGTATATGTGGACTGGGCTGCAGAAATGCCAGAATAGAGAGGAAGGCCTAGTCCTATCGAAGACTAGCATCTTCAAGCACCTTCATCGTTCTTGCAGCATTAGAAGAGTGCAGATTAACATAATGTAAAATAGAAGTAGTATCATCAACCTCGCCCAGAGATCCTTCCTCGACTCCCTGCGAGAAAGTAATCCCAGAGCCATACTATCCATTTCATCTCAAGTCACCAATTCTAGTTGTACCGATCGGGATACAACTCCGAGTGTCCGTTACCGTAGGACAGGCTATCGATAGATTAATTCTTCCCCGCAGGGGTGCATCAACTTACCCACCACGCTTGATTAACTCCGGCTGGACACACTTTTCTGGGTCATGCCCGGCCTCGGCCAAACGACACGCCGCAACCCGACCTAGGCTTAAAAGAGAGGTTAGCACGCCGGACTAAACCTATGCCCCCAGGGGTCTTGGGCCATCGCCCCAGGAACTCCTGCACGTTACGGGGCCATCGAGAGCAGACCTAGCAACCCCTTATACAAGCGCAGTTGCTTTCCCAGTCCAACTCGGCGTGCGCCGCTCCTTACTGACGTCAAATAAGCTTCGGCTGATGTATACGACGCAGAACGCCCATACTATGCCCACGTGATGGTTAGTGCTATCAGGCCAGAGGCCCCTCGGATCAAATATCCAAACCGTTAGTGTGTTGGTAGTGCGGTAATGAGCAGAGACTCACGAAAGATGCGACCTCATCGCCCCGTCTCGAGGACTTGCGGCAAGGGCTAAGAATGCCCGGCCACCTTCCAGGTCAACCCGACTCCATAGCACTCTCAACATAATCTTGTGCGGGTACCCCTCAGGGCCGACCCATCTTTGTCCAGAATAAACAGTATCAACAGTAATGTAAAGTCATCCGTGTGGCTACCATATCAAGAAGGAACCTGAGGCATCACCCTCGTTGGATTCCCACCTGACGTAAACATCAAGGTGAACGAAGGAGGAATCACCCTCGAGGTCCACACTTGAGCAGTTGCACGACGATGTCGTTTTCGGGGGTGGTGTAGGAGGAATCACCCTCACTGACCACGACCGAATAACTAAACTACAAGGTTATCATCAGAAGTGCTGATGAGGTATCACCCTCGGCACTCGATAGTAACCCAGTAGTGTCGAACAACTAAGGGGAAGTGATGTGCGGTGCCGGGGCCTGGTCTTCGATCCCGTTGATCGGGTCTTCTGATGATCCAGCGGGGTAGTCGAGGTAAAGTGGGATCTCTGATAGGTCTCTACCCAGTCTATACTAAACAGCTTAGGATAACAGGTAGGTATCAACAGCAGGTTACAATTAAACAGGCTATGCAGCAGATATAGGACAACAGTAGCAGCAGCAACTTCTAATGCAAGCATAAGAGAGAGAAGAGTAGGCGATATCGAAATGCTCAAAATGGGGGTGCTTGCCAGGAAGCTCGGCGGCAAGGGTCTGATCGCCAGGAGCGTAGTTGACCTCCAGAGCTGCGTCGGTCTCGGGGGCTACGTCGATGTCGGGGTCTATCGAGAGAGAAGAGGGGGAAGAAACATATAAATGCACAGCAAACGATGCAATACAGGGCATGCTATGCTAAGATGTAGTGCAGGGTTGCCTAAAGATGCACCTAAGTCATTTTAGTTATTTTAGGATTAGAGTTGGATTTATTAACCGGTGTATAAGCACTATTCATCTACCGGATACGACCTCGAAGTTGCGGGTTTACCAACGTAGGGGGTTCCGGGATTAAAACAGATGACACGATCAGATTCGCCTCGTCGTTCTGATCAACTTTCATGTTTTAAGCTTTTCGATCCGAGCTACGGTTTAAACGTTATGAATTTTTAAAGATTTAATCATTTTCTGAAATTATCTAATTTAACAGAAAAGGAAATATGACGTCAGCATGATGCAATGCTGACATCAGTAGGTCAACTGGTCGGCTGACCAGGTCAAACCTGACATGTGGGTCCAGTGGGTCCCACATGTCAGTCTCTGTTATCCTAACTGTGGATTGAACTAACTAAATGGGTTAATTAGTGGAGTGGGCCCAGCCTATCAGTGAGTAATTAGTTTAACTAATTAGTTTTATTTATTAAAACATTTTATTTAAACTAAAGTGTGGTGGGGCCCGCGTGTCAGTGACACTGGGCTGCCCAGTCAGCAGTTGACTGGGTCAACCCAGTCAACTGGGACCCGCAGGGCCCACTGTCAGTGTCTCAGGGGTGGCCCCAGGTGGTGCCATATCGGCGCCGTCGCCAGAGTTGCTCCGGCGACCAAATTCCACGGTTGCGCGCTCGGGAGGTGGTCGGGTTCGCTCTACAAGCTATCAAAACGTACGCGGCCGGTTGCGTTCGAACGCGAAGATGTCGCCGCGTCCAACCGTGGCGGTCTCTGGGCCAGAGGTGGCCGGAATCGATGGCGGCGACGACCGTGGCGGACACCGGAGTTCGGGTGCTCACAGAATCGGCTACGCGCGGTGCCAGCGAACTAGCTAGCTAGTTAAGCAGCCACAGCAGCACTCCGGGAGCTCACCAGAGCCACTGGCTCAAGCCGTAGGGGCTCGGGAGCTCGCTAATGGCAGCGACGGCGGCAGTGCGAACTCGGTGCGACGGCGAGCTGACTAGAGCGAAGCAGAGCGGCTCGAAGAGGGACAGAGGGGAGAGGGGAGCTCACCGCGCGGTCAAGAAAGACCCGTGGCAGTTTAGTAGCAGCAGAGGGGGTCGTGGCCGCCGGCGAGTTCCGGAGTCAAAGAAGAAATGGGCGACGGCGAACGGCAGCTACAGGGCCTCCCCGCTCCAACTGAAGGCACCAGGCGACGAGGCGGTTACTGGTGGACCCCTATGGCACCACGGTGGGAGCAGTCGGCACGGGTGGCCACGGCGAGCAGCAAGGCGCGGTGGCTGTGACGCTCGGGCGGTGGATCTGAGAAGGGGAGAGGCAAGGAGCGAGCGAGGGAGAGAGGGGGAGACTGAATGGGGAGACCAGGGGGGACGCACGAGGCCCCAGCCTTATCCCCTCGACGGTGGAGCGTCGGTGGCCGTCGGCGTGTCGAGCTGCGGCCGGTGCGCGCCGGCGCAGCCACGGGGAGAGCGACAGCGCGAGGGAGAGAGAGAGTGGGGTGGGCCAGTTGGGCCGGTTTCGGGGCACTATGGACTTAGGCCAAGTGCACAGTGCCTCTTTTCTTTTTATTTTTCTGTTTCTATTTTTCTTTTGTTTTCTTTTCTGTTTTGGTAATTGTTAGGGCACATTTGCACTTTTGTAAAATGTGAGACTTGGCGAAAATATTACAGTGCAATGTTAACTTTCACCAAAAACTGGTTTGGGCAAAATAGGATTTTATTTGAATTTGATATTATTATAAATGGATTAAATAATTCCGTTTTGGTGCTGTTTCATGTAGTTTGAGTCACTTAGCTAACTCAATTATCTTTGTTTATATTTTTATAGTTGCTTCTGGATTATTTGTTGTTTAATGAACATTTTTCCAATAGTGTTTGAGCAACTTCATATTTCACTTTTGAATTTTGAGTTGATTTTCATAATAGAATTTGAATTGAATACTTAACCAAAGTGATTAGGCACTGCCAATGGAGATGACTTGGCATACTTAACAGAGTGTCACAGTGGCTATTACACGGGGGTGTTACACTGATGTTATCGCAGTAGACAAGAGTGGGCTTGTGGACATCACAAAGCAACTCCTGGAGCAGCTGAGGGATCCAAGAGCACTCAGCCACGGCATTAGCCACGACCCGATACTCGGCCTCGGCGCTGGAGCAAGAGATCATGGGCTATCGCTTGGAGGACCAAGAGATCAGTGAGGGCCCGAGGTAGATGCAGTAGCCGGACGTAGAGCGCCGGGTGTCGGGGCAGCCGGCCCAGTCAGCGTCCGAGTAGGCGACGAGGTCGGTGGAGGCGGAGGCCGTCAGGGTGAGTCCCAAGGACATAGTGCCGCGTATGTAATGGAGAATACGCTTCACCAAGGTACAATGGGAGTCACGCGGGGCGTGCATATGGAGGCACACCTGCTGAACAGCGTACTGCAGGTCCAGGCGTGTCAGCGTTAGGTACTGTAAAGCACCAACAATGGAGCGATAGAATGCTGCATCGGACGCGAGAGACCCCTCCAGGGTAGAGACCTTTGCCTTCATGTCGATAGGAGTGGGCACCGGCTTGCAGTTAAGGATACCAGCGCACTCCAGAAGCTCGTGGGCGTACTTCTGCTGATGCAGAAAGAAGCCGTCAGCCCGGCGGACCACCTCAACACCGAGGAAGTAGTGCAAGGGCCCCAAGTCCTTGAGGGCAAACTCATCACGAAGACGAGCCATGAGCCACTGAAGGAGCTCGGAGGAGGACGCCGTGAGGATGTTGTCGTCGACGTAGAGCATCAGATATGTAGTGTCAGCTCCCTGATGATACACAATGAGTGAGGCATCAGAGCGAGTGGACCGAAATCCCAGAGACTGCAGGAAGGCTACAATACGCTGGTACCAAGCCCGTGGCGCTTGCTTCAACCCGTAAAGAGAACAGGAGAGCAAGCACACGAAGTCTGGATGCTCGGCGTCGACGAAGCCAATGGGCTGCTCACAGAAGACCTGCTCGACAAGATGACCGTGCAAGAAGGCGTTGGAGACATCCAACTGATGCACAGGCCAGGCTCGCGAGACTGCCAACTGAAGCACGGTGCGGATCGTGCCCGGTTTCACAACCGGAGCGAAGGTGTCGGTGCAGTCCATGCCCGCGCGCTACCGAAATCCGCGAACTACCCATCGTGCCTTGTAGCACTCGAGAGAACCATCCGGAGGGGTCTTGTGGCGGAACACCCACTTGCCAATGATAACATTGGCACGAGGGGGTCACAGAACAAGATGCCATGTGCGGTTGCACCGCAGGGCGTCGAACTCCTCCTGCATCACTGCGAGCCAGTGGGGATCCCGAAGGGCAGTGTGAGCGGAGGTGGGGATGGGTGACAGCATCGAAGTCGAGGTGGCGCACAAATACTCGTCGGAGGAGTAGCGCTTGCTCGACTGGAGCACACCGGCCCAAGCGCGGGTCGTCACGCCGAGAGGCGGAGCAGCGGCGGCAGTAGGAACCGTGGCGGCGTCCGAGCCAGTGGCGGCAGCAGGGCCCACAGCGGCGGCCGAGCCAGCGATGGTGGGTGGGCCGACGGCAGTGGCAGGGCCCGCGGCAGCGGCCAAGTCGGCGACAGCGGGCGTGCCAGCAGTGGGGGTGACGACGGGTGAGGAGGAGGTCGAGCCCGTCGCTGGGGTGACGGCGCCGACCGGGGTAGTGGGCGGGGTGGCCGCTGTGGCGCCGGGGTGGGGTTCCCGGTCCAGCTCAACCTCGTAAGGGGGAGTCGGGGACCTAGGGGCCCGGTGAGACTCGACCTCGGGGGAGGGAGTCGAGAAACCGGGCGGCGAAAGAAGGCGCCGGGCTGGAGGGACCACCTAGGGCCATGGCCGTGCGTCACGCCAAGCAGGGGGCGCGGAGGTCGGCGCCGAGGGAGCTGTAGCCGGAGAGACCTGAAAAAAAGGGAACACCGTCTTGACAAAATACACGTGCCTCGAGGTGTACACGCGGTGAGTGAGAGGATCATAGCACCGGTAACTTTGGTGTTAGAGGGATAGCCAAGAAAGACGCATGGGAGTGATCGTGGTGCGAGTTTGTGTGGAGTGGTGGACGCGGTGCTAGGATAACAAAGACACCCGAAGATGCGAAGGCCGTCATAGGACGGCGGTGCACCGAAGAGAAGGTGGTGAGGGGCGTAGTTCCACCGAGGACGACACCGACGGATGTTAACTAGAAGGGTAGCGGTGGCAAGAGCATCAGGCCAAAACTGAGCGGGCACGTTAGAGTGAAAGAGTAATGTGCGGACGCAGTCGTTAAAAGTGCGAAGAATGCGCTCGGCACGGCCGTTCTGCTGTGAGGTGTATGGACAAGTTAAACGGAAGATGGTGCCGTGAGAGGCGAGAAGGGTGCGGAGAGCAATGTTATCAAACTCTTTTCTGTTGTCGGTTTGGAGTGCAAGTTTGGGGCGACCGAACTATGTGGTGACATAGGAATAAAAGGACGTGAGTGTGGCTAAGGCATCGGATTTACGACGAAGAGGAAAAGTCCACACATAATGAGAATAATCATCCAAAATCACCAAATAGTATAGATAGCCCGTGTTACTTGCAACCGGAGACGTCCAAACATCACTATGAAGTAATTGAAACAGAAAAGTGGAAACAGTTGTAGACACACTAAAGGGAAGACGAACGTGTTTGCCTAGCCGGCAAGGCTCACAAGTGTGCTTGTCAAGCTTATTACATGAGAAAGAAAAACTCCTAAGAATCTGACGCAAAACAGTGGGGTTGGGGTGGCCCAAGCGAGCATGCCAAAGGTCGACGCCGGCGGCCAAGGCGACGGGTGTGGAGGTGGAGGCGCCGGCGTGCACGGGAAAAAGCTCGTCGGGGCTGTCAATTCGGTGAAGTACCATCCGGGTACGGGAGTCCTTCACAGAAAAACCAACGTCGTCAAATTCAACAGTAAGTGGGTTCTCACGATTAAGATGACAAACGGAAACTAAGTTGGTGACTAAATCAGGTGAAACGAGAACATTAGACATAGTGATAGGTGTGGAAGTAGAAGGAAAACTAGTGCTACCGACATGAGTGATAGGTAAAGAAGAACCGTTGCCAACGGTGATATGAGTGGGTGTGTGAACGGGAGTGGAGGAGGTGAGGTTACCAGGATGAGCTGTCATGTGCGCAGTAGCACCGGAGTCCATGTACCAGTCGCCTCCACCGCCATAGTTACTCGGCGACGGCGTAGAGTGCAGGGCGGCGAGGAGGGCGGGATCCCATGGCGCAGGAACCGGCGGCGGCTGCAGGCCCCCGTAGGGTGGCGCCTGGGCAGGCAGGCCATAGCCGCCGAGAGGCAGCGGCGCAAGGGGGGCGCCGTAGCCGTTACCAGCCGGCTGGTAGGGTGCACTGAGGAACGCCTGGTGGCCCGCGGGACAAAGACCAAGGAGACCCGACGCAGGAGCCCGTGGGACGGGCATATGATAGGCATGCACAATGCCCGTCCACGGGTTCTGCCCAGCCGCCCACGACGGAGGGGGCTGCTGGTAGCGCGGTGCCCCCCCGGCACCCTGGGCCGGCTGCTTGTGCTGCTGACGGCGGCCCCCGCCGCCCGCCGGTTGCGCCGGTCCCCGCCACCTTGTGGCAGCTGGGGAGGCGGGGGCGCGCGGGTGGCGCGAGCGGCAGCGGGAAGTACCCGGCGAGCGCGGGTGGCGCGAGAGGACATGGTGCGGCCGGTGGAGCTGGGCCGCCGCGGGTGGTGCCGGCGGCGAGGGCGCTGTGCTGGACCTGCTGCTTCACCTTCATCATCCGGCGCTCCTCAAGCTTGAGGTACGTGACGACACACTGGAAGGTGGGCTGCGGTAGCAAGGTGAGATTGGACGCCGTGTTGCCGAAGTCCTCGTTGAGGCCGGCGGTGAGGGTGCTCTGCTTGAGGTCGTCGAAGACCTTCGCACCGATGTTGCGAAGCTCATCGACGAGCATCTTGAGGCTCATGCAGTACTCATCGATGGTGGAGTTGTCCTGGTGACAGCCGAAGAACTCCTGCTGCAAGAAAACAAGGCACTGAAGTTTGTTGTCGGTGAAGAGCGCGTTGATCTTGGTCCACATGGCATAGGCGTCATCGTCCTCGGTGACAACCGTGTAGAAGATGTCCTTCGAGATGGTTTGGTAGAACCATCGGATGAGCGTGGCCTCAATGGCGGACCACTCCGGATCACCCTTCATGTAGTCACCGTCCACAGAGCCGTCGACATGCTCGGTGAGATAGTCCTCACGGAAGACGAGGTTGAAGTAGGTCTTCCACGTGTAGTACGACATGCTGGAGCTGTCGAGGCGGATGGGGACCTAGGCCTCGATGTTGAGGTCACGAATGGCGGCGGCGGAGGGCTCGGGGCTGGCGAAGGGGTTTGACGAGTGGGTGGTGGAGGAACCCGGGGAGTCCATGGCGCGGCGCGGCTAGGGTTAGGGTTTTTTTGTTGGGAGAGAGGGGGAAGGGGCGGCAGCGGCGGGAGGAGCGGTGGCTGCGGGGGCGCGGCTACGGTGGGAGGAGGGCGGCAGCGGCGGTGAGTGGGAGGAGGCGGCGCGGCGGGAGGGCAGCAGCGCGTGGCAGGGAGGAGGCACGGCGCATCGGGAGGGCAGCGGCACGCGGCAGGGGAGAGGTGGCGGCGGGGTGCGGCAGAGGTGGGGAGCAGCGGCGGCAGCAGCGCGCGCGGGAGGAGCGCGGCGGCGGCTTTGCCCTAGATCAGGACCTTCAGAGATGATACCATGTAGGACACTTTGGCAATACAATAGTCGTTGTGTTGATGGGTGCAGGTGCACGTATATATAGAGTGCAAGCAGGCCTCAACCTCAACTATACACAACTAGGAGGTGGGACAGGATATACATAATACATGCAACACATATATATTCAACACTTAGGATTAAATTAGAGGATTGATTAGCGTAAGTTGTAGATGACATGTGGGTCCATTTGATTATGTTAGATTTTATTTATTTGACTAGGTGTAGTCCATGACATGCAGTACCCAGTGCACCATTCATCCTTTGACCAGTCAAATGTTGACTGGCCAACTCAGTCAACATGCCCACATGTTAACCTCTACAACACCCTGCTGTGTACACTTCAGTGCGTGCACATAGCATTTTACTATTAATTCTAATTAAAATTAATCCAATAAATTTCAGATTTGAAAAATCATATAGAATAATCTGTAACTCAGATGAACATAATTTATATATGAAAATTGCTCAGAAAAATAAGACGAATCCGAATATGCCACCCACATACCTGTCGCATGTCTCTAACACTGCAAACAAGAAACCTTCCCCTCCGGATCGTCTGACCGATAAATGCCTGGAGCCGGGGAAAGCATTCCTGGATATTTTCCCGCTCCGTCTATAACACTTAGCACTGCATTAGGTCACCCCTAGCATAGCTTACTATCATGTTAGGCTGTCTGCTGCATTTGTATGCCTGTTATTTATTGTTTCTTCCCCATCCTTTTTCTCTGGTAGACCCCGAAACCTCTGTTGATCTCGTGATCAACTACTTCACCATCGAGGGTCCGAGTCTGTCTATAGAGCTTCCAGGCAAGCAAAACCCCCTTGATTATTCCTATATCGCCCATTCCATTCTCTCTCATGGTTGCATTAGATTTTGCCACTGTATTTTATTGCTCCTATTCTGATTCATAGCCTGCTTTTGTAACTTGCTTTTGTACCTTACCTGCTTATCCTATATGCTTAGTATAGGTTGGTTAGTGATCCATCAGTGGCCCCTCGCCTTGTCCCAGTTGCCCCTGCTTTATGACTGATGACTCGATCAACGTGATCAACGTCTAGAGCCCGACACATCACCTCAAACCCCCTTTGTTGCTCGATTCTGTAGAGCTACTATTGAGTGTCGTGGGTGATACCTTGTATAGCACTTCTGATGTTAACTCTGTAGTGTAGCTAATCAGTCATGGTCTTTGAGGGTGATTCCTCCTTCACCACCCCCGACAACGACTATGTCGTGCAACACATCAAGAGTGAACCCTAGAGGGTGATTCCTCTAAGTTCACCTTGACAATTACATAGTGTGGAATCCATCAAGGGTGATTCCTCGGATTCCCCCTTGGTGTTATGGACACACGGTTACTTTGACTTTTCCCAGAACCATGTTGAAGTCGGGTCGACCCCGAGGGGTACCCGTGAGAGAAATGTGAAGTCGGGTTGACCATGAGGGTACCCGCGAGTGATGTTGAGTCGGGTTGATCTGGAGGATACCCGCGAGATTTGTACGTGGCACGGCCAGGCACTCTTAGCCCTTGTCGTAAGTCTGTGAGACGGGGCGACGGGACCACATATCGTGGATCATTGATCGTTACCACGTGCTCCCAAGACAGTGACGGTTTGGATATGTGATCCGAGTAGGCCTCTGGCCTTTTTGCACTGACCACCACGCGGGAAAAAGTATGGGCACTCTGCGTCGTATGTATCAGCCGAGAGCTCTTCGGATGTCAGCGATTGACCGGTACATGCCCGGGTGGTCCGTGTAAGCACCTGCCTTTTATAAGGAGGTAGCCAGGACTGATCCCGGCCGTCCATGCAACATGCAGGAGTGCAACGGGCGATGGACCCAAGACCCCTGCGCGCTTAGGATGTAGACCGGTGTGCTGGCCTCTCTGTTGTGCCTAGGTAGGACTACGGTGTGTCGATCCGTTGAGGCTGGGTATGATCTGATGGTGCGCCCGGCCGGAGTTAATCGAGCGTGTTGGGTAAGTTTGTGCACCCCTGTAGGGAAGTGTATCTATTCGAATAGCCATGTCCACGGTAATGGACGCTCAGAGTTGTATCCCGATTGATACAACTAGAACTGGATGCTGAGTCATGAAAAGGATATGATGGCTCCGGGATTGCTTTCTCGCAGGGAGTCAAGAAAGGATCTCTGGGCGCTAATGCTACAACATACTTGCTAATTTTAATATGCTTTTCTATACTCTTCTAAATGTTGCAAGATGCTAGTCTTCAATAGGCTAGGCTTTCCCTCTATTCTGGCATTTCTGCAGTCTAGTCCAAAGATATAGCCCCATTCCTTTGATACCGAAGCATACTTAGCATAGCTTTGATGTAAGTCTTGTGAGTACTTTGGATGAGTACTCACAGTTGCTTTGCTACCTCTTTTTTCCCCATACCCGATTGATGCGATCTGATGACGGATCTCAGGAGCCAGATGCCACTCCTGGTGACTACTACTACCCAGAGGGTGCCTACATGCAGACCACCGACTACTAGGAGTAGTTAGGAGGCTCCCAGGAAAGAGGCCTTGCCTTTTCGATCGTTGTTGTTGTTCGTGCTATTCTTCTTAAGGCAGACAAGTTTACCTTATGTCTGTACTCAGATAGTGCTGCTTCCGTTGACTCGTGTGTATTCGAGCTTATGCATTCGAGCCCTCGAGGCCCCTGGCTTGTAATATAAAGCTTGTATTGTTTTATTTGTGTCTAGAGTTGTGTTGTGATATCTTCTCGTGAGTCTCCGATCTTGATCATGCACATTTGCTTGTATGATTAGTGCACGATTGAATCGGGGCATCACAAGTTGGTATCAGAGCCGACTGCCTGTAGGTAGCCCCCTTTCCAACTCCTTGGCCGAAGTTGAGTCTAGTCTTTGGAAAACTTTTACTAACATTATTGTCTGGCTTACGGGCCCACATCACAATTGGGTGGTATTAGGATCTTTTATTACTCGACCTTTACTCTGGGACTCTGATCTCTCTTCTATTCAGGTTAAAGATTTTACTAACTCTAACTCTAGGTTCTCGTAACTAGTTCCTCCCGGAGAGCCCCTCATTCCAGATGATCACCTGCTTCATCAGAAGATACCAAAGATACTCTTGATGTTTTCCCAAGACCCTTGTGCCCACCACCTTTGCAATTCCCTACCACCGATATATCCTTATCGATAACTACATACACTTGCCATTCATACTTTCATTCCAGTTGCTCTTGTTATTACAAAATGCCCCGAAATAACCTTCGTTGTCTCGAGAATTCCTTGAGCTTACTGCCTTGCAGTTCTTTACCTCATGAAAGCCCTTACGAATAATTCCTCACACTTACCAAGGACTCCTTCATACCCACTTGTTCATGTGATTCACAAGATACTTTGAAATACTATCCGATGTTCCGATAGTCCTCTTCCAACTATTGCTCCGCAAATACTTGTCTGCTTGCATTATCATTACTTTCCATATGTCTAGCAGTATTCATTAGTATCCTTTGTCATCGTCATTTTGAGACTTTTGATTCATTGTGTTGTGAATGCTCACAATCATCAGTCGAAACTAGAATTCATCCTTTCGGCTCAGACGTCATTCTGGACATGTGCTGGTTCTCGGCAAATCAAACCTTGATTGGTTGCCCATCTAATTCTATTCAACTTACTACTCTTTGATCAGAGTGTCTGCTTCTGATCTTTTGATTCATAAATCATAAATTCATTGTATTTAAGCATCGAATTATTCAGCTGTTTCAATAATTTGGTGTTTTTTCATTCTTCTTCCTCTGATTGAGTACCGATACTCACATCAGCTCCGTTGTGGACCGCCAGATCCTTTGTTGGATTATTATCCAGCAGTGTCCTTCACATTCAAAATTCTTGTGAGCTCTTCCCCTGATACATAATGCCTTTGTTAAATTGTATCCTCTGCTTTTGTGAACAATGCTCTACTATCGAGCTTTTGTTATTTACTCTTGAAGTTTGTGGTATATGTTCCTAAGATGCCCCGATGGGTTGAACCAATGCCTTCTCTAATCCGTGTGAACTTGATAGTTTTCACGTGTCATACTCCTCTGGTAATTCACCAGGTAGTTCTTCACATTAAAATAATTTTTAATAGAGCAGTGAATGAAAGGATAGGCATTGAAGAAGTGGGAGTCGACCATGAGCTTTGTGTTCATGCCCATGGGCACGATGTAGATCTTATCATGGAAGCTTCTCTTAAAAATTAATTGTTCCCTTAGTATAAGTTCATCTTATATCTGGAATTTGGCCCTTTGCAATCGTGGTTCTGACCATATTGTCCTTCTTTGATCCCATTTCTTAGAGGAGTTAAAGTACTTGTCTTCTGCAGATCATTTCACCTGTCCAACCTCTATTCTGATGTACCTTCGAGTTTTACCCTCTAGTATCTCGAGAATATCACGGAACTACTTAACTTCTTATGTTTTCTTAATCAACTATTATTTCTCACTTATTCCAATTTTTTCGGGGTTCTGAGTAGTTAGTTACTCGAGGACACCGATAAGTGAATCGAGACCGCACTACAATTCAACAACTCTTAGTAAACTTCATTGCTTACAAGTTTGTACTCGATCATGCCATTCCCAGTCGATTGTCTATATCATCATCGTCATGCTAAAGCTTGACCATGCTAAAGCTTGACCATGCTATCTATGTCCTTCATCCCTGGAACATAGATCCAACAGTACACTAAGATTACATCGAGCTTTCAACATCATGTTGGTTGTCTTGAAAGGCAATTTTGATTCTGAGCTTGCAATCTTATTTGTGGTTCTGATAACCTTTCGCTTCACCATTCCTTTTGCTTGATGTCGTCGATGATCGATTTCACCTTCATGAAACCTCTCGACAAATGTGTCGTGGTCATCATCAACATTTTGAGCTCTTCTAGGATATCAATCAAATTCATGATGAGAAATACCATCCTTGCCCCTCGATGATTTGTGTTATCATCGAAAAACATTATTGCCTTCCCTCCAACACTAACTTGTTCATGTTTTGTGTTTTACCTTGAGTTCATTGCTATCCAACTTATGATATGTCCTACCTTGGTGTATTACCATCTTTTATGTCAAGAATGTTGTGAGAATTTCACCACCTATTAAGAATTCTTGATACAATTGATACTTCTCGCCATCTCCGTTCATTTCTTGGTCCCCGTGTTGTTGCTAACCGGAATACCGACAAATGAACTATGATGCGTGAATTCAAACTTTTAGCAACTCTATTGCTTTGAAGTTAATGGTCGATAGTTTCATTCTTAATCTATTGGTTATTGAATCACCATTCTAACATTGATCGTGCTACTTAGTCCATATTTCCGAGTGTACTTTTTGATCAATGTTTAATTGTGGATGTTTTCCTCGGGCATACGTCATTATATCATTTGGTTTGACCAATGCTATCACCTTGTTCACCTAATTATGTAAATCCGTCTTTAAGGAAATACGATGAAATGTTGCTGAGCCCATCAACCACGTCCTCATCTTGTCTATGGTTCATGATGAACATTTAAGCTAATGTTGGAAAGTTCTCAAAGCATTGTCATTGAGCCTAGCTCATGAAATATATGTTTGATGTAAGAAGTATCTTCTCTAAGTTCGCGTGCATTGGATGCAAGTTACTGCTGTGAATATGAGAAAAGTTGTTTCGCTTCCCCTGGAATCATCCCAAATCAATCATGCATGTGCGAAGTATTCTATGTTTTGATAGATTTGCTACCTTCACTCCGTACGTACTTCCTAACATACCAAGACACTGATTGATTTGTTCAAGGAAAAGAAGTTCCTTCGTAAGAAATCTGGACTTACAAAGGACTTTGATATTCTCGATGATGATTTCCAACCAGAACTTGGTTGCATTTTGTTGTAAGACTCCCATGTGGTCATGATTATCTTGGACAACGTGTTCATGTGCGTCCTGTGATCCAACTCATATTTTGGAGCTTGCTTCCATAGTTCATTTCTCGAGATTCTTGCAACATCATCTCATCGTTTTATGTCACACCCCTTTTCCTTCTCAGGCATGTTGAGTTTGAAGTATACCGAGACCAATCATATCTGAATCTCGAGCAGATATGACGGTTGGAACATTTTCCAAAAATTCTAACATTGTTCTCTATGTACCCCAGTAAAGTGATGGCATGTCTAGCACGCCTTGCCGGAGGACCTATTGTTATAGTATCTTGTTCAGCAAGATTAGCCATTCTTCCATGAGGAAATTGTATGACTAATTTTATAAGTTCTTCTGATGGATCCATTTGTGTATCCAAAGTCTGACCTTTACCTGATGACCATGTCAATGCTATCCCGAAGCATGTCTGTAGTACTCCGATCATTAACAAGAACATTGGAAGCGCAATGCTAAATGTTTCCTGATCAATTATCCAAACACCGCTTTATGGGTAAACATCATGATTCTCCTTGCCCCTTTTAACTAAAGGGTTACGTAATTGCTGCCCTATCAGTTATATCATGCTTTACTCTTCCTTGGGCAGGATATACTCCAAATACTTGGGTATAAACACATTTTCCTTTCCATTGGTTTGTTTAACTTGATAATCATATTTTCCTTTCCATTCATTTGTTTAACCTTTCTTAAAAAATTATATGATATCTAAGCAGGAATACTTCCCTGCTTATGTAAACACCTCGTTGTACAGCTTTGTCAGTAAGACCCTGTTACTATTGTTGATGACATTCCAGTAACCCCCCGGTGGACAAGAACTTTACCTATTGGTCTGCCTCGTTTCAACAAGCAGGAAAATGGTTCTCTTTGTCCCCCGGCCTTGGTACCGACGCTGTTGCCGACATAGATGACAATGCTATCCTCCGACATGTCATGCTATCGTGACCGTGCAAGATGTCACTGCTCTTTCTACTCTTAAATCCACACTAACCACAGTTCCACAGGATCGAAACCTGACTCTCCTGTACAACCTTGATTCTGCAGTATCCTTCGCACTTGGCTTCGTATGTAATTGACGAGCTGATTTCCTTACCATGTTGCTTTTCCGGTATCAGATGCAACATTATTCTTCTTTGCTCTGAACCCCTTCATCACCTGATTTAGGCATCAACTAGATGGCTACCTGGTTGAAACTTGTTGAACCTCCTTATATCACTCTCGATATGTTTCCTGGTGCTTCTAAAATCTCCTTCCCTGATATAGTTACCGGATGCCAATCCTTCCAGACATTCGTCCTTATAGTTTCCCCCTTCTACCCTATTCGTAAGTACGACTAATATCCCAAAGAAAGGATGACGACTTGATCGTAATGACTTGAAGTAGAGAAATGAAGGCATCAACAAAAGGAGTCAACTTCTTCGAGAAGAGCAACCAAGAACGAGAAGGTTCGTTAGAATTGCGTAACCAAATCTTCGCCCTTACTCCACCTCTTAAATCTCGGGACGAGATTTCTTATAGTGGAGGAGATTTGTAACACCCCGAGAATCAAGCTACAGTGATCTTCCCCTAATATGCCATGTCATCATATTTTTCATACTTAAAATACAATTAAATAATTAATTGAACTCAAATTTAAATTCTGAATAGAAGTGTCGAAAATATTTCTTCGGATATTAAAATAAAAGTGTTCATAATTTTGCAAATACTCGCTAAGTAATTGTCATGAAGAATCTACCATGTTTGGAATTAGCAAAATGCCCCTAACCTATTTAAAACAGTGCCAACAACATTAATTTAGGCCCATTTAATTTAAACAAAAACTCACACTTTTCAAAATAAATTGAAACTTGTTTGGCTAGGTAAAATCATTGCCTAATATTTATGAGCCAACTTTCATCTTCAACTAGTATGATTTTAAAATGTAAAACAGTAGCTAAATTTGAAAAGAGAAAGGAAATTAAAAAATAGAAATAAACCCCGTGGCCACTTGTGGCCTGCTACTACAGGAACTGGCCCGAGCCCACCATGGCCTTCTCCTTCTTCTTCTTCTGTACAGAGGAGGCAGCTTCCTGGCGCAGCACACGCTCGGTCGTCCACGCGCCGATGCCCCTTGTGTCGATCATCTGCTCATCCTGGAGATGCATAAGAGTCCTCCCGACCCTGTTGACGAACCCTAACCGCTTCATACCTCCCGATCGCCTCTCTCTCTCAATGTGAACTCGTGCCCGAGCACATCGTCAACGCAACACCATGGAGCACGCGGCCACCGGCCTCCCCTCGTCGTTCCAAGATGTCTAGGAGCTCCGCCATCATCGTCTCCTTCGCCTACAACCATTTATTCAAGCCGGGTCGCGCCGTACGCTTGGCATCGAGCCATTTCCTGCCTGCAGCCACCGCATCTCGTCTCCTGTTGCCACTGGTTCGGGCCGCCCCCGACCTCCCAATCTTGTCCGCGAGCACTGGGGTGAGCCCCTCTACCGATTCCCTCGCCTTCCCCTTTCACTCTGTGCCATTTGTCGCCGCTACCGGCTGAGCCGCCTCCGCCTGCTGCAGCCTGCATGTGCTCGCTGCTCCTCGCCATGGCATGGCCACACCCCGCTCGCGCCCAGCCGCGCGCATAGCACAAAACCATATGATCTCTACAAATGAAGAACCAATTGTAGCAAATGTGTTCCAAATTTATCCAAAATTGACATGGCGACCAACCTGTCATCTGTATGTTCTAAAGTAGGCATGTCCACTCTCTCAAATTGCAACTGAATTTTCTGACAAAACAACAAGCAATCATAGTAAATGGTAGATGTATTTGACAAGTGGACATGGCCGATGTAACATGCATATTACTTCTACGTGCACACTACACACATATCACTAGTGTAGAAAATCCTAGCTATGGCGTGCCAAAAATAGCCTTGCTGGCATAGGAGCCGGAAGCCACCAATATGGCGCCATTGT
The DNA here is from genome assembly GCA_011799875.1 of Thinopyrum elongatum. Classification (NCBI taxonomy): domain Eukaryota; kingdom Viridiplantae; phylum Streptophyta; class Magnoliopsida; order Poales; family Poaceae; genus Thinopyrum; species Thinopyrum elongatum. The sequence goes on along the minus strand of CM022300.1, from coordinate 151,232,230 downwards.
TAAGAAATAGTGGTGGCGCTGGAAGCTACGCCAGCAGTATTTTTGATATCTATGGCGTTGGTTAAAAATGCACGACGGCAATATCATTTGTATCTTCGGTGTTGGGACTTCTTCACATGACATAAATATGGAGAAACCTTGGAGGCGTTGCATGTCCTTCCCACGCCATTACTTAGTTTGAAAGCATCGGAAAAACGCTGCCACGGCAGCCGAAAAACGGTGCCGTGGCAGCGTTTTTTAAGATCAAATATATTTAGATCTAGGTAAGATTAATTAAAATACATCCATGATAATTATGTGTAGCACTTAATTAAGATAGCTAGGCAAAATTTTGAAGTACGATAAGACGACAGAACGACATGTGTACCTGGTCGATAGTTTACAGAACTACAACGGCATAGCTAGCTGTCATTATCCTATTACATCAATAATAAGGATCATTAATGTATTTCTTTATCGGATCCGCAAGATACACCGGTCCATTAGCATCGCGACCCTGCTTATTAAGATGAGATTTTATCTCCTCCGATCTGGTAGGTGCACCGCCATTGAAAACGCCGGCATGGTCGATGACATCCTTGTTGAGGATGGTAGCAAACTTGAGCTGGATGCGTCTGAACTCATCTCTACAATCTCCCAGGCTAATTTCCTCCATTTTCTTCCCCAGTGAGATGATGTCAGAGTTCTTTTTAAGGCGTTGTCCCTCCCATATGTACTCCTCCATGTGGTGGACGATGTAGTAGCCATCTAAATCAGTGTTATCCAGTTGCTGCATGCAAAAAAGTCAGTTTTGTGGCCGAAGCGTACCACTTTAAATTGGTCAAACTTGCGATATCCTTCTCTGATCACTCCTTCCCGGCTAGTATAATCAACGAGTGCTTCATCGAGAACCTTCTTGATGCCTTTGTAGTCTTTCTTCACTTTCATCATCGAATCCAAGAAATAAGTTTCGGCGAACTTTGGGGTAATAATGATGAGGACACAATGTTCTCTGCGTAAAAAGTAGAGGAAAAGCAATTATTCTCGAGTATATAATGTTTTGACGTGGAAGCAGAACGAGATTGTATGAAAGAATAGTGTGTACCGAGTACCGAATGACTTACTTTGGATAGTAGGGCACTAGAAGGCAATCTTTTTCCATGTTGGCAAGCATAAGATCTGTCAGGTAGTTCCTCATAGCTTGACGGCGATCAGGGAGATTGACGTTGGTCTCGTGCATAAGGTAGGGGTCCCCTACCGCGACAACCCTGTTGAGCTCACATTTGGCAATGTAAGTGCTATTGATTGCCCATAGGTGTATTAAGGAAGGACCAAGCTTGTATAGGTGGAATAGGTTGAGGTCTTCGAATGGCACATAGAACTTGTCCGTGGGGAAAATGTCGCACAAACCAATAGTAGGTGGCACCATCATTGTGAAAATGGGGCGATGTCCACCTGCATGAGAAAATGCATACTTCTCCCTACACAGAATTGTGTCATGCAGAACCATCAATTCTGTCTACAGAAGATTGCTGAGCTCCTTCGGAAGGATGGGTTCACCCGGGGAATGGTAAGTCCGCCATGCAACATGATGAACTACTTCTTTATTATTCTGAACCGGCTGGCTGGCGGCGGCAGTGCCCTTCTTACCATTTCCTGGTCGCCTCCTCTTCTTGTGTGGCATGTTAGGCCGGCTGGCTGCACCGCCCGTCAGTGCATTTGCTAGCGTCGCATTGAGTGTGTTTGGACTCAGCAACGCTCCCCTAGATGGTGGCACTTGTGTGTCTGGTGGCGTGAAGTCCTCGTTGAACAGACTCTTCTGGCAAGGAACAACACATTGATCAGCTTGGACAGCAGGAGGCATAGAGAATGCTTGGACGGGATCAGCAGGCATAGGTCCATCAAGATTGCACATGGCAGCTGAGTTCTGATATTCGTCAACCAAGAAGAATCGATTGACAAGTAGTTCATCATTATTTACTTGGTCCTAAATGACATCCACATTGTTGTTACGAACTTCAAGTTGACTCTGACCCAAAGGAGATGGTCCTCGGCACGTCTTGCCATTGTTCATCTGCTGTGAGCTTGTTGCAATTTGGACGTTTCCTAGCCGAATTTGATTCTTCGGCCACATCATTGGCCAATATAAGCACTGTCCAAGGGTAAGCTCGCTATTAGCACCCGGAGGTTGTATCAGAGGAGCAATATCATCGTAACCATTTAAGACAATAGACAACTCAACTTTGAAGATTCCCTCAGGCATCTGCACTCCTTGCATGATTGTATCTTTGGACTGAATGATCGAGCTGATTGCAACTTTAATCAGCTCACCATTAACATGGGCTAAGAGACTGCATGGAGTGTCTTCCATAAGAGCGTCAAGAGCAGCTATTGGTGACGGGTTGCCAATGAAAGAGACAGAAAGGCTGTTGCCCTTGGGTGATGCTTCGATGACAATGTTTCCTAGTTCACCGTTTTTGATCCATTGTTTGACGCTCTCGATTATTGAAGGCAACATGGCTTGGGCATGGGCTTGACTTTGCGTGTTGATGCGTGCTTCAATGTCGGCAGTTGCTGCGGCTGTGGTGGTGGTTGTGGCTGCAATTATTTTCTGTTTGATGGTCTGCTTGTTGGCTCTCCTTCTCTATCGTTGCTTCTCGTGGTCTTCGACATAATGATGCTCCCATCTGGTTCCACATCCGGTGCCATTCACACGGCCACCCGCCAGCGGATGCAATGTGTCCCTGCCAAGGGTCACATTGATTGACCAGTTAAGAGGAGTGTTCCACCTGGCCGTTGACCCTTGAGAGCTCTGAGGTTTCGCATGCTGCCTTGCCAGTTCTTCTTCAAGTCGTGATCGGCATAAAGTTCCCCTGACTTATAATCATAATGGTACTGGCCCCTGACATAGTTATATTCGAGGGGGTGTTTGAATATCTCGAAGTGGTTAGGGATGACCTTTGTTGCAAGTATAGTGTCCTGCTTCTCCCACACGGGCTTCTTCCCAACAAAACCACGGCTTCCGAGGGTGTGGTTACTTAATGTCTTTGATCGCATGTCCTCCCCCCATGTCGACTGGCTCTACACCACAGGGTTCTCCGTATTTTGCATCTTGAGAATGTTCCAGTGATCTTCACTAATGGTAGGCCACTTCTTCTTGATCACGGAGTAATCTTCGTGAACCTCTTTTCTTGTGGCTGATTTCCAAGAACTCAAATTCTTTGAGAACTTATGGATTGCATGGTTATTCACCTCATTCTTTGGGTACGATAGGTTGTCATACTCGTCAGGAAACTTAAATCTGGCGTGCACCCTTCTTATCAGGAGTTCTCGCAGATTATGTTTGCCTAAATCCCTTACATTGGACTCATTGATGGAGCAGACTTCTCGAAGGATGACACCTAGGGCGTTGCCGTAGTGAGACGCGGCCTTCCGCAGACTAAAAGGCTCACTAGTGGAGTTAACTCAAGTGACCACAAACCTGTCTGTGCCAATAGCATTTCGGCTCCGAGGTTTTCGCTACTTCTTATTTTTTGGAGCATCCTCCACCTCCTCCTCATCCTCAGCACAATACTCATCCATATCATCTTCAGCATTATCAACACCCTTATGAGGATTACTATCCTCACCAGGAATATCTTTGTAGCCACTGCCTCTCACATAGCAGTCAACCGGATTTATCTCCTCCTGCTGAAGATCTTCATCATAATCGTTGTTTCCCTGCGTGTCCATAAATGCCGCTTTGCCATTGGCCAAATGTGTCGAAGAAGAGCCCACATCGGACATCTACAAACAAATAGGACATATACTTAGTTCGTATACAAAATTCAAAATTTCGGCATGACCACTGCTACAAATAGGACATATTGGTTGCCAGAAATTTGACGAAACAGAAATTAATCAACATTTCGACAAAACATTGGCAAGCCTATACAGTACCTGCAAACAAATCATCACCTACATTTCCTCCACATTTCCTAAAAAATTCGACAACTATTGTAACAAATTTGTCTATGAACAATTAATTCTTGTTGATTTCAAACACATTTCCTCAAATCCATGTCCAGAACAACTCACAATGTTACAAAAAGAACTAATTTACTCTAAAATATAGATGTGTACCAATTGTAACAAACTAATATGTCTATGAACTTAAAAAAAAGAGATCTCACTTACTGGCGGAATCATGGTCTCCGCGCCTGGGCAGAGCGACGACGGCCACGCTTTGCAACCCGAGATGCCGGAGGCGAGGTCGAGGTCGTTGTGGCCGGCTGGGGAAGGGGCAGGGGGGCAAGCAGTTTGCCGGGGAGGGGGAGGGGGCCAAGCGAGCGTTTGGGGGGGGGGCGAGGGCGGCAGGAGAAGCGGCGGCGCCGTCTAAGGAGCTCGACGGGGGCATCGACAGCAGGAGATGCGGCGGTGCGGGCGGCGACGAGGGTGGCGGCGGTGGCCCGAGAGAAGTGGAGTGCGTGTGTGTGTGTGTGTGTGTGTTAGCGCGAAACGAAATTTCCCCAAATCGGCTAAGGCAATGTGGAAAATAGCTATGGCATTGGTGACTAGCCGATTTGGAGAAAATGCTCACACGCAATAATACGTGAGAATGTTTATTTTATAAATATTGAAATACTCTTGATACACAATGCAAGTGCTGCTGATAATAAAAGATATAAAATTAAGTGCGGTGTCGTTTCTGAATTCTCTCGACGGAACTTTCTACACCCAACAAAATGTTTCAGCTTCTTTTCGTGCACTTTGTTTTGAGTTGGACTTCACCTTCTTCTTGGTAGATGCGAGATTGTTGGTCATCATGGTCATCTGGATCTTCCTTCTTGGGCAGGTCTTTATCGCTATGTTCGTTCTTCCTTTTGTACAAAAGGTTTCTCACTTCCTGAACCTCTGGACGGACTTCCTGTCCGTCCAGTTGATTTTCATGTCCGGCCTCTTTCTTCATGCCTCCTTTTGGCTCATCATCATGTGCTGCCCCTTCAACTTCGGCATCCTCCTCATCCTCACCATGACTTGCCCACCGTGTGTAACCAGGCATGAAACTATGTTTCAACAAGTGCATCTTCACACGACCAGTGGAAGGGTCAATCAAAACTCTATTTTCACACTTCTTACATGGACATAATATCTCTTTTTTGCCTTTGTGATTCATATATTCCAACGCCACCTCGAAGAACTCATTTATAGTTTGAATATAAGTATCTGTGTGTGTGTGTGTGTGTAAGAATCGTTCACTTCATACCATTTCCTACAAAAAGGGCTCTTCAACATGACTATATATATATGTACCTGCTAAAAATGGAAAACTAAAAAAATTAGGCATATTACCTAGATTAGATCGATAGTCGTCGATAGATGAAATCGGTCAAGGGCAACGGATGGCCACATGTATTATTTACGATCTGCAGAGAGAAACAAGATTGACAAAAATTATAAGAGATGATGTTCATCACCCTTTGCACTCCTGCTCGTTGCGTATGCGGCCTGGAGCAGACCCACCCCCTAATACAAGCGCAGGTGGTTCCCGTCCAACCGGGCGCGTGCCGCTCAATTGCTGACGTCCAAAGAGGTTTTGGGGAATTGTACGATGCCGAGTGCCCATACTTATTCCCGCATCATGGTCAGTGCGAAAAGGCCTTAGGCCTACTTAGATCACATATCCAAACCCGTTAGTGTCTTGGGAGCATGCGGAGACAATCAATGATCCACGATTTGTGGTCCCATCGCCCCGTCTCGCGGACTTACGGCAAGGGCTAAGAATGCTCAGCCGTGCCGCGTAATTATTTCGCGGGTACCCTCACGGTCAAGCCGACTGTAGTAACTCTCGCGGGTACCCCTCGGGGCCGACCCGACTTCAACAATGTTTTGTAGTAAAGTCAAGGTAATCGTGTGTCCATAACATCAAGGGGAAATTCTAGGATTCACCCTCGATGGATTCCCACTTGATGCAATCGTCAAGGTATCCTTGGAGGAATCACCCTCAAAGGATTCACACTTGAGGCGTTGCACGACAGCGTCGTTATCAGGAGTGGTGAAGGAGGAATCACCCTCTGTAATGCATGAACAATTAGCTACACTACAGAGCTATCATCAGGAGTGTGATACGAGGTATCACCCTCGGCACTTGATAGTAGCTCTGCAGACATTACAAAAAAAACCACTTCCGTGATGATACGTGTTTGTCACAGTAGGTCACGGTTTCTGTCATGCATGTACATCCATGACAATTTTATGATAGAATCAAGATAGTGACACCTTTGCTGTCGTAGAAGTGTTCCATGACAATACCAAAATTATCATCATGGAAGTGTCCACTTCTATGACGATAAATGGCGCGTCATGGAAGTGCTTTCTTCAAGGGTAAGCGACACGTGGCATCCACCGTAATGGGTTGCCATTAACCTATCGGGTTCCAGTTTGGATCTGATAACCCGTTAACAGCCCAGACCAATGGGGATTTTCCACATGTAAAATTCTCAATGGCCAGAGGAACCACGTGTCGGCTCAGCGTTGGGACAGATGGCATCCACTCATTGGACGGGAGGCGCCTATGATACGTCGACACGTGGCACGGCCCAACAAAGGCCCATTCACGTGAAAAGGCCGGCCTGTTTGACTTGGTCAAAAGGTAGCGGGCCGGCCCACGGAAAGCCTGTTAACGGCCTATTCGCATATAGCCCATTTACAGCCCGCTAACTCACGACCCGTTATGGCCTATCCGAATTAGGCCCAGTAGCGTCATCTGGGCCGTCCAATATGATTCCAGTCTGTTGTAACTTTCGGCCCATGACGTCTTTCGGCCCATACGAGGCCCTTTGTAACTCTAGGCCCATTAAAGGCCCGTGGTGAAACTGGCCCATAATGAATAGTGTATCGCTTTATACCCATTAACGGCCCATTATTCCGTTGGGCCGTTTCCAGCCCGTGTTAACTTTCGTCCTTCTAAGGGCTCATTTATTTTTGGGGTCATTTCCAGCATTCGGTTACTTACGGTCGGTTACTGGCCTGTTCCGCTTGTGGGCCAAATTCAGCCCGTGGTTACAGTCGGCCCGTTTGTGGCCCGTTAACCCATTGGGCTATTTTCATAGAGTCATCAAATACGTCCCATTAACGACCCGTGATCCCTATCGATATAATTAAGCCCGTTATACATTTCCGCCTATTAACAGCTCATTACGGTCGGGCCATAAACAGACGATTTCCACTCTAGCCCATTTACGACCCATTTTGCGGACCGTTATTGGTCCACGAATAGTACGACCCATATTTGGCCAATCGATCATACGACCCGTAGAAGGCCCATTGATTATACGGCCCGTAGAAGGCCCATAGGAGGCCCATGATCACTACAGCCCGTAGGAGGCCCATGATCACTACAGCAGGTAGTAGGACCATGGTTACAACGGTCTGTATGTTGCCCATGGTTATTGTGGCCTACTTATAAAATGTAGGTTATTGTGGCCACTAGAAAAATGCGGAAAAATAACTGCAGTGACTACAAGCAAACAACTAAACATACAATAAGGAAATAAATAAGCAAGCAACTAACGCTAGGCTATTACGGCTATTACACATATTACATCCACTGCGCATCAAAGTTCACCACCAGTGCAAATATAGGGAACAAAGCAGCATATTACATACACTGGCCGTCTAAATTGGCCACCAGTGCAAATAAACGCGGCAACAAAACAAGTCCATAACTGAAACAACCTCAGAAGAGCTCAAGAAATGTTATCCTGGGTATCCACGATGCTGGCAATAAGCTTAGCAAGCTTATTAGCTTTCTCTTGTTTGGCGCTAAAATCCTTCAACGCTTGTTGTTGCACCAGAAAGTATGCATCTGAATTCTCAAGTGACTTACGCAGTCCTTTGGCTTCTTGTCATAGCACAACTGATCGATGTCTTTCAGCTTGTAGTTGAGACTCAAGAAACTGAACTGATTCAGATAGTGAGTTCAAAGAGCTTGTGCCAGCGGTAGTGGCCAGTAACTCGAACACTACACCAAGACAGGACTTTGGGGTTGTCTCACTGTCTTCAAGATAGTTTTCCTTAGCTATTTTATCAGCTTTGTTGGAGACCAACAAGGATGTCTCACTATCTTGAACCTTATCTGCATTACTTCCTTTACCATTGCTTAATAAGGTACTCTTCCCCAATATTCTGTCAGCATTCTAAAAGAAGAAACAAGCAGACACATAACAGGTTTAGCATGTAGTATATGAAACTCATTTCGGTGAACCAGTTCATTAGTAAGGTGGACAGGATTAAACTACCAAGTCTTCTATTGCCAAGTAGTACATAATAAAAGCATCAAACAAACATATATCTATGTCCTATGGTCACTGCATTGTCTTGCCAAATCAAAATAGAGACACGGTTCAAATCATATCAGTCAAGACAAAGCAACATTGAAAGAATACAAGTGTGGGAAACTACATGGCATAACAAGATTTCAGATGGGTGCCATGGATATACATGTACAACAACACTATTGGCTCTGTTGTGATGCTAGTAATGTGCATGATATGAGAAGTCAACTGCATACACAATTGAAATTGGAATCAACAGAGCAATTTAGAAGAGCAAACCTGTTAAAGAAACATGCTTAAACATACCTGTTGTGCCATTGGAGTTTCGATTGGATCCTTCAATTTAAAAATAAGTTTGTATGAGTAAATACAGTCATACAAGAGCAAATTAGTATGCACCATAGCAATGCAATCTTAAATGAGAATAGTTGTTCTTCAGGTTTAAGCACTTGTTCTACATGAACAGAGTACAGTAAGATGCAGGCATAAGTACTTAAAAATAAAAAATGAGCCCATAGACCTTACCACATTCTTGGTTCGGGACCAGCACAGAACAAAGCATTCCCAGTCATCGTCTCGTAAATGTGTCTCAGGAGAACGTAAGGGAATTTGATGAGTTTCTTTGCCAGTGAAGTATGTTTTCTTCAGGTAATTCAAATATTGCCACCAAGCATTCTTGAAGATAGCAGAGGTATTAGCACAGGTTACCTCATCCTGAGATTCCAAATCGGTCCTTCTCTATAGAGAAAAATGGGAACATTTGCTGTATTATAACCAGCATGGAGGTAGAATGTATGGGACAAAGTAAAGTAATTGCCATGAATAACATTACTTACACATAACTCCTGGACGAACACCTGCAACTGGCATCTTCCTTCATCTTCAGTATAATATTTCCATGATGGGAAGATATGCACATAGGATTTAACAACATCAAATGCATTAGATGCTAAACTACGAATGGCTGGTTGTGCTTCGTCCACAGGAATAGGTGTACTAACTGGTGGAGTTGGGGTTCGCCGTGGTAATACTGGCGCTTTGGGCACTAGAGTTGCCTTACTAACTGCTCTTGTTTGAGAGCTCTGTGGTGGAGATGGTGTTGTGTCAACTGGAACTAGGTTACTATCTGCCGGGGTTGGGGTTAGATTGGGTGAAGTTGGTTCTCTGTCTATCGCACCAGGGGTACAATCTGCGAGAGTCTGGGTTATGTGTGGTAGGGCTGGTTCTCGTGCATGTACAACTGGGGTGCTATCTCCACCAAGAGGTAGCACTGTTTTATTTGAAGACCGTGTTTTTACTCCACTAGATACTGCCATCACCCGCTCCAATTCAAATGGCTGATAAACAAGAAACGTAGTTGAATGTACAGACCTTGTATGAGAGACAGATGCAATAGATAGTGTGGAAAAAAGAGGGAATGAAATAGTTCACATGAATATTTTTTAACTAAAAAGGATAGCATGACATAATTTCACATAAGTGATGTCTATCTAAACTGGATATCATAGCATGACATAATTCAAAGATATGATGACTAACTAAACAGGATGGCATGAGATAATTATATGATGTCTTTAGTAAACAAGTTCGCATGACATAATTCACATACATGTTATCTAAGTAATCAGGATCGCATGATATAATTCACATATGTGATTTATATACTAAGCAGAGGGCATTCGCATATATGATGTCTAAACTAAGAACATGGTGTTCAATATTGTGTATATGATGTCTAAACTATGCAATGCAAGACACCATATGCATGATATGAGCAGTATAACTGTGCCAAGTTAGCGCATACACCAAGGTGGGGGAATATGACTGGTCATCTGTCTCTGAATCCATCTCTGAGGAGCTATCGGGGCCCAGCAAGAGATCTGCTTCGACAGGTAGCACAGTCTACTCTGAGGACCTTGTTTTCACTCTAGATTTTTCCATCACCCACTCAAATGGCTGATTCACAGGAAGAGTAGTTGAATGTACAAACATTGTCGACAAATCGAAATGTAATGAAGAAAAGGATTGGCAAGATATCATTCAAATATATGATGCCTGGTTAAACAGGATGGCATTGCATATTTCACATATATTATGGCTGGCTAAAAGAGATGAGATTGCATAATTCACATATATGATATAGAAAATAAATAGGTGGCATTACAGAACATGTCTAAACTAAGCAGATGACATATATGATGTCGAAAGTAGGCACTACAAGGCAACATATGCATGATATGACCAACATCATCATTCCAAGTTAGAGCAAACACCTCGGGGGGTAAATAGGAGTGGTTAGCTCCGTATGAATCCGCCTCAGAACAAATATCTTCCTCTGAATTACAATCTGGATGGGGAGGGTTTGCCATTGCACCGACCATGGAGCGATGTCTGCATGACATTGTATTGCCGCGAAAAACTCTTCTCTTTTTCTCTACATGTTCAGCATGACTGTGTACAATATCTGACATGCATACGAAAAAAATATAGTGAGATTATGTAAGGAGAGCATGCAAAAATCTAGAGTGATGGTAACAACCAGTGGATACATCCAAAAATAATGATAGCAGGCTGATGATAGCTTTAATTTAATAAAAAGACAGATGATGATTGCTTTACTGTTTGTTTCCCACCCAAGATGAACAACATAGGCATACCCTAGGTGAACCAGATAAGAGGCAGAGATACTATTCAATGCTGCCTCAATATGTGCCCCACAAGCATTTTAAAACTCAAGTTTGAACATGAATTTGGACCTGACTTGGAGTCTAAGAGGTGAACAGGACGATAAAGTAGCAGGTAATATCAAGCAATGCATAACATAAGCAGAAACAAAAGAGTGTGACCTCTCTTGTGGACCCGTGTACTCCTCAGGTTCATCTGCTGAGTCGATGATGGTGATGCAATTGCGGTGGGTGTCGGCAGCAGGGAAGGATATCCGAGGCGGCGAAAGACGGTCAGGAGTCGTGATGTCTGGTAGGGTGGATGCTTCTATCGATGGAGCATCTCAGGTGTGGTGGACGACGTCGCAGCAAGAGTAGGACAAACCACACAAAGTTTTCTTCGACACCTATCTGTAACTGAAGTTATTATGTAAGGGCTCCTTTGGCTTACAAGATTCTAAAAATGCAGGGATAGGAAAAACACCGGAATAGGATAGGAATGCATGTGGGAAATAGAGCATTTGTAAACAAAGGATTTCTATCAACTTGGGTGTTTGGTTCACAGGAATTGAAAGAGCAGAGGAATGCAAAGAAACATGGCCAAATTAAAGTGAAACCATATGAAAGTGTGTATAGTTAGAATGTTATTCTGCCAGTAATGCACTTAGTCTTGTTTCATGCATAGGATTTTGAAAAGTAGGTCCAGGTGGATGTTTTGCTCCATTCCTTTCAACGATATGCATGAATAATTGAATAGTAGAGTACCATAGGAAAATTTCCTATTGCTATGTTTTTCCTTCACTTTTTCCTTTGAACCAAAATAGCCCTAATGGATCGACATGAATGTAGAGTAATAATTGATGCGACAAGTGTACAACCTCTTTGGCGTAGCTGTGTCGCTGAAGAAGTTGCGGCAGCGGTGGCTGTCGGAGGTGTGGAGGAAGATCTGAGGCGTCTGTAGATGACGTCCAGGGTACTGCTCTGTTGTGATGCATGGTTCCATCGTTGGAGCAGCTCCGGCGAGCCGTAAGATGTCGAGGCTGAAGCAGTACAAGACAGACATCGTTAATCTCAAGTGAGATTCTAATAGCATCTCCAATAGATGATGCAAAATACATTACCAAAATGTGATAGATGTAAAATTTACAACACCAAAAAACACCTGACTACAACAGATGGGGTAAAAACTTTTGACTCTGAACTTAACTGTCGAAACTGAAATTTACTATGGAATCTGAATGTTAATGTCAAAACTGAACGCACTAGTAGCAGAGAGGCACTTCACGTCTAGTTTAGGCCGCTCAAGCACTAGTAGTAGAGAAACAGTAATCTAAATCAGCAGGCGATCGATAGGGAACATAGTAGCAGATAGCAGCCGAAGCAGCAGTGCCTGGAGGAGTAGCGCGAACTAGAGCCAGAGCAGCAGCCCGTGTACCAGTATCAGCAGCGCGAGCGAGAGCAAGAGCAGAGCAGCAGCAGTAGTGAGGGGAAGAGGAGAGCAGCGGCGCGACCGAGCGAGAGACGGAGCAGTAGCAGCACGAGCGAGCGAGCGAGAGCCGAAGGAGCAGCAGCAGCAGCAGCGCGAGCGAGCGAGCGAGAGCCGGAGCAGCAGCAGATCCGGCTGGTATGGCCGCCGCTGCCGAGGGAGCCTTGCACTGGGGGAGAGCCGCCATGGAGATGTCGCTGGCGGCGCCGGCTTCGAGGTAGCCACACCATGGGGTGCGGGATCGAGCACCGTCGGCACCGGGAGGTCGAGTTAAGGAGAAGGTGCTATGCGATGAGTGTACAACCTCTTTGGTGGCGCCGAGTAGGCCTCGGCTTCGTCCGAGAAGTCGGTGAGGATGTTGCGGTTCCGGTGGAGCAGGTTAAGGCGGTGTTGTGGGGTGGATCAGCCGCAATAGACGAGGCAATTGTCTGAGCGGCCCTTTTGGAGGTGGAGGACGGGGCGGCTGAACCAGCGGGACGACGAGATCGACGATGGATGCTCATCCGGGGAGGTGGATGAGGGACGTCGAGCTGTTGCGGTGGACGACGTCGTCGGGGAAGAGGCTCCGGCTAGGCAGCGGTGGGGTGGCGGACGGAGGAGGGTGGGGTTTTGCGGCTGGAGCAGAGAGGTTATGGCGGTCTGGGATTTCAAATGGCGAAAAGCAGGTGATGGGAGGGGGGGAACCATGACTTAGGGACGCGCTTGTCCAAAATGTAGGGTGTGTTACAAAATTACCCCCACCGATTTGAACTAGCGGCCCTTTCGGCTCAGGGTTAGAAGGGGGATTTCGCGTGTCGGGATTTTGCAGCTGGAGGGAGTTTTCGCGCGCATTGTAATTTCGGGATAGCAAGGCGCGGGTTGTGAAGGCGCGAGTTTTGGGAGCATGATATCTGAATTTTTGGGATAATAAGGCGCGGGTTGAAATTTAGGGACAAGCCTAACATGTAATAATGTACGTACCAAATCAATTCGCTCTTCTCTCAATGAAAAAACAAAAAAAACTATTAGCACCACACAAAGAGAGAGAGTCTTGTCCCGTTTTACTATACAAATGCTATTCAAAGCTATGAATCCATGTTATGTCCAATTAAATTTTTTCGCTGGCTGTATAATGCATGTAACATACTCATACGAACATTTTAGTGCATTCCAAATGTCTATAGTACCTCTGCAATTCGAACTAAATTTGAATTTGTTTCTCTATTTGAATAAGAATCTACAATCATGATTGTTGCCAAGTTAAACCATCATTCGTATATTATCTTAACAACACACCACATGATTACTATAGAGATAGATATGAACTATGTGTACTGTATGAACTCGAATTCAAAATTTTGATTACACTTGATGTTGATTCCAAATAATAGTACATTTGATGTACTAATTAACTAGATCTTCATAATCTAAACCATGTTTCATACGTACACTGTGTTTATCACACAAAGTATAGTGCCCCACCCCCTACATTATGATAAGTATTTAGCCCTGAGTTGCAAAAGCCACACATTATCACAAATTCAAATAAATGTTCTATATATTATATGTAGTATAACATGTTCATAACCACACCATGCGTATCACCATTATATATATTCATGCATGCGTCGGTTTAAAACACTATGATATCTTCTTCAAATATCCGAATCCACTTTTATAATGAATTATGATCTCTATTCGTCTTTTACACCGACACAATCCTCTTATCTTTGTAGCTAGCACTAACTTTCTCTTGTGCATGCACACGCCCGCCTCCCTTTCACCCTCCCTCAACATTCTCTAGCTCCATCGCTCACATTCGTCATTTCTCTTTAGGTCGTTCACCCACGGTGTGTGTAGGCCCCCCAGCTCCATCTTTCCGGCACACACCGATCTATATACCTCTCTATCCAGGTGTGCCTACCACAAACACAAGCTTTCCCTCTTCTCTTCTCACCGTCCATGACCCCTCTGTCTAATAAGGTTCCACGCACGTGCACACTCCCGCCCCTCTTTTCATCGATCTCATACTCACACACTCCTTCCACCTCGATATAGTAGGCCTCTCGCACCACCTCCTAGCCGCATCCCTCTCTCTCTCTCCCTCTCTCTCTATCCTTCTCTCTGGGCCTTATTTGCTTATAACACATGCATGCATGTATACCGATCGACCTCCCTACATATACCTAGGTTGACTATAACTCGTTTTCCCCATGCATCGATCAACGTACCTCACAAGTTATGTCTCTCCCTTTCTCCGACACAGGACGATTGATCTTCATATGTAGTTACGTCTGCTTACCACAGCCGTATCATCCCCCCTCATCATTCGTGCATGCCTCCTGACCCGTCTCTCACACGCACGTGCACACACAGGCAGGCATCCCCTCTCTTATTGATATTGCAGGCGTGCCCTCCGTTTGTCTAGCAGGCCTCTCCCACCATTTGTGAGTAGCAACTCCACCACCAACCCCTCCAACCCCTCCAACACTCTAGCTCTGTCTCTCTCCCAACCTTATTCCTCTCCTACACATATGCATGGATGCCGATCGATCTCCCTCAATACATAAGGTAGGTCTCTCTCCTCCTCCACACATATACAAGTCATTCTACCAATATAGTTAGGTCTCTGCCGCCCCCCACACGCTGATAGTCGAACGCTGTAGGTAGGTATCCATGCCACAGAGACAAAACTGCACCTGTCCCCTCTCATGTTCTAGTAGGCCAGCCACCCTATATCTTTGACGTGGGCACACACAAATTCGATGGCACTCTTTATCGATCGCGCGCGCACAGACACACACACACTTCATCCCTCTTTTTGATTCTATGGATATCTCACGTCGATGGTACCTCCACTCTCTTCTCGTGGATCGCCCCCTCTATATATGATATATCCAAGCCTCTGTTTCACACACATTGCATATGTTACATTTTTTGTTTGAGATATCATCGACACATATTCCCTGTCTATCTCTCACGCACACCCCCCAAAAAAACACTCACGAACCCACACACCATCTCTCTCTAGGTTTGTATCTCTCTCACACAAACCCACATAGGTGGTGTATGTACACGAAGAGAATAGGTGCACGTACTCACGCTTCTTGCCCAACCACACCCACACGGGTACACGGTGGAGCTCATTTCTGTATGAAATGGCAGCCCACATGCTAATTTGAGAGCGTGTAGTGGTTGTTTACTTACGGAGGTCGTGTACCATGCTTGCACGAAACAAAGTTCGACTTGATGCATTGGCGTGTTATTTTTAAATAAAGTTATATTGCTCAATGGCACGTACACAAAATATAAAATGATTGTTATGGAGAAAAAAGTAGTCCGCTCCATTATATACAGTGGAGCCTTCCTGCCAGGGTTTGTCTCTCTTCACAGTATCTCACACAAGGTAGCGGTGGCCTCTCTCTCTCTCTCTCACCATTGGTCATTGATCCGGCCGCATTCCGTCCGCCGGCGGAAAGGGAGGATGTGCATCGTTTCTCCATTCGACGGCGTCGAGGCAGCACATCCCGATCTGCAGTACCCGCCGTTCTCTGTGACCAAGCTTCGGCGTGGTAGGGCCTACACCACTTTCACGATGCCGCAGTATGGGCAGATCCCGCCCGCCGCCGCCCTCCTAGTTACATCCCGACGACCCCTAGGTATCCCCTCCAGCCTTGCTCCACTGCCCATCTTCCCACGTTGCTGCATGTGGAAAATCCTGCATGTGGATCTTCCCTAGTTCTTTGCCCAAAGTGTAGCATGTCCGGCGTACTTTCCATCTTGCAATCTTGTCCTCACACCGTTTTTGATAATCCACCATGCTGCCATATTTCCCTTATGACATGGAATATGCTTCTTTTTTGTTGGCGTATGTGTCTTCAACTGTTATTGGGCAGTAATTGTTTCCTTTCTACCTCTTTTTGCAAACAGGGCTATCCATTTCACCTCGTTGCTATTGCGGCCTTTTGGTGAATTGCACAAATCACTTTTTTCTTAAGCGTGTTTTGTGCAGTTCCGCCAAAATGTAACACGGGCAACGTTTTTACATTTCCGTGGGACTGCAGAAAGGGAGATTGGTTTTGCTATCCTCCTCATCCAACTCCGAGCCTAATCTTCTCCAACAATTAGTTAGTCTTAAAGAGAGATCATAGAGGTGAGCGGCTTCTATTTGTGAGTGTTATGTTTCATCATCTAGTTCCACTTTTATTGTAATCACACTAACTGGATATCTTTGCAAACAGGGATGATCAGCTCGATTTTAGTGGAACTGCACAAAATGATCCGGTTGTGATGTCCTCCATACACCTCTTTCTTGGCTACAGAGCTGCGTGAAACTAGCTGCTAACCAATGAACACCGTGGCCAGGAAATGGAGCCATGCCTACAAACAGCATCGATCAATTATATATTTTTCTTTATTTGTACACCTTCTCACAACTTTGTCTTCAGTTGTGATGTGAATATTGGCGCTGATATGTGAATCATTGAGATGCATTAGCAGCCATGGTGGTTCCATTTGTATTTGATGGAATGTTGTAACGAGACAATCTTGAGGCAAGAGGACACATGAATCCTAAATTGAAACCTTTTTTTTCTGCGGGAACCAATGTTGGAACCTTCATAGCATGACAGTACAATTTCATTATGCTGGAAAATTATGCGCACATATAAACAAATCCTGAAAGATTGATAGCAATGCCAGAAACCATTCAACTTCGTTTCGCCGACATGTGGGACATCCTTCATCCTGCTCCACCTGCCATGCACCAATATTGAGTGCACAACTGCAGGGGAGATTCAACCCGGTCATTGCGCCTCAGTAATAATGACTAGTGAGCAGTCTAATCACAGAGCCCCACCTTTGCCACAGTAAGTTGCTCGGATGAAGCAACCAACATTTCACTCTTTGTTGAATCTGCTAGTACTCCAATATTCGCAGAGTAATAAGTTGCTCGGACGAAGCAACCATCACTTCACCTTTCCCACAGTAAGTACTACCTCCTTTTTTTATTCTAGAAACCACCACACGCGAATATTGGACGGTAGCAGCACAACATCAAGTGTACTAGCACTACTCAATTCAAAAATCGAAACCAACCAATGAACTACCAGATGGTGAGCGTTTGCTAGTATCATGTACTCCGCCTGTCGATGTATATATAGGGCCTAAAGCATTTTTTGAGACTAACTGACATGCAAGTTGCTCAAAGCATACCATCAATTTCGTACGTGAAAGGATCTTCGAATGATATAATTTTTAAATTATATAAAATCTTATCAATAGTCAAAGGCAACCTCAAAGAATACATTACTAATTGCAATGCATGGATGAAGGGCTAATCGCAACGCATGCATGTGTGAGGAGTACTACAGCACTAAACAAGAATGTTTTACATGCATTGGTTAATTATATCTTAATCATGGCACTTAACAATTTAATGCACAAAACAAGAACGGTTGACGGGATTAGCAGAAAGGAAAGCGCCTTTTTAGCGGGGATTTTCATCATTCTATGAAGGTGCAAAACCAAGTTTTACTACTACACCAAACAAGTTCAAAACGAGAACCTAGACCCACTAACGGCACGGCACGCGTGTCTCGTTTGGTCCGTCGGTTAAAGCGCTTCCTCTTCTTGCCATAACAATAGAGTACAGTAACTTTTTTAGAATGCTCTTGGCATGTCGCTAACATGCGGGAGCGAGTGTGAGTTAACCGACCTCAATAGACGGCAAAATCACCAGCCCGCCGCACTTTGAGAGAGACGAGGAGCGAGAAGCGATACGAGCTGGTGGATTACTAGAGCTAGGTGTCACACGGAGGTGAAGAAATATGGTGATAGCATGAGGTGGGCCATGTATGATGTAAACTACACTGGGTTGCCGTGTTTCAGAGGTCTACTAGATGTGGAGAAGATTGGGTTGATTTTATATCGCTGAATATATAAAATATATTAAAAGTCCAGAACGCTCCACCGCGAGGTTCCTTGCTCCTTCTTGGTCGTCGGAAAGCGTTCTTCTTCGTTTTGCCGACACGTGGGACATCCAGCATCCAGGTCCACGGTTCATGCAAGAAAATGGAGTAAGTAGTAGGAGAGACTCACCAACGGTCACGAACATAGGTGGAGTATGTGCACGAATCACAAAAAAAAAAGGAATACGTGCACGAAGAAAAGAGGTGCAGGTACTCTTTGCCTCTTTCGTACTCACGCGTGGGTACACGGTGAGCTCATTTCTGTACGAAGAGGCAGCTCACGTTATAATTTGGCGAGTGTAGCACTTATCAGTGGTGGGTCGGGAACCAGGCGTGAACGAATCAAAGTTCGACCATGAGGCCGTGGCGCGTTATTTATAAATGAAGTTATTCTATTCGATGGCATGTACCCAACATTATTTTCTTCAATGGAACATGAATCGTGCACGCACTCAATGACGGAGCAAGGGATGGTACTCCGTCCGTCTAGGTGTAGTCATCTTATGAAAACCAAATAATCCCAAAACACTTGGACGCGATGCATTAACTTTCACCTCGTTTCTTGTTTCTTTACATAAATAAAGGAATCAACCAATAAGAGATGTGGGGCGTGTATGACATCAATGACTTAGACTTTCAAACACGAAATGCAGTGGTCAGTTCATTGCATGCAATGCTATTAATTAGCAAATAAGCATTAAAATCTCTCATTTTTCCCTTTGCCTTGGTCATGGTGCACAACCTAAGATTACTTATACTCCTAGATGGAGGGATTAGCCATGGACATGGTCGGCCCTTTATGGAAAGAGTACTAAATAGTACTACATCCATCTGGGTTTAAAAGACCCATCGACAGAATCACTAAGACCAAGGCAAAAATAACTCTGGGCAGTTATAGAAAGTAATCGGTTTTGCGTACACAACTGGGTATGGGAAAGAGAGAAAGACCCCTTAAATCGGGCATGCATTGGCTGCTTATATTAATTAATACGGTTGCATGCAGCCCCGTCCCTCTCCTCCTTGCATGCAGTCTTGACCGTCGCGCTTGCATGTAGTCCCTTCTTTCTAGGTAAGTTAATTCACCCAATGAGTAAATGCAATGCCAACAAAGCCAAGCTTAAAAGCAGGGTCTTATAGTTATGTCCGGCCTAATAATTCCGGACTACCCTCCGTGGCCCTCCGTCATTTGGAGTGTAAATAGTTAAGTTGATGACATGTGGGTCTACCACAAGAGGGCCCATATGCTAGTTAATGGAAGAGAGAGGTGCGTAGGCATATTTGCGGAAGCGTGCTCCACTGGCAAACATGATGGCAGTACAGGGTAAGGCTGATTTAGTAACACCAACACGTTGGCTCAGCTTATTAATTAAGTGTCCCATCTGCTGCAGCGTGTATTGTCACTTCACTAACTAGGTGAATAAGTAGTTCTCTCTGACTGAGATGGGGAATAATGGATCGCCAAGACTTCCTATCTACAGTATCCCTATGCCTCTACTCTCATCCTGTCCAACAACAAGAACCATTGACCAAGGCACCCGACGCCAATTATGTAGGAGTACCTACTCCCTCCTTCCAATTTATATGCAAGTACTCCATCCGTTTCTTTTCTTTGATTTGCACATCATTTAGAGCAAGTACTAGGATTCTTAAAATGCAGGAATAGGAAAAACAAAGGATTCGAGTGGCATGTCCACTTGAATCCCATAGTATTAGCACCCAGTGTTTGATGCCACAGGAGAAAGGAAGGAAGTGGAAAAAAAAGTTGGAGCGATTCTAGATTTCCAATGAAATGTTGTAGTAGTACACATGATTCCATACTAGTAAAAATTCCTATAGGATTCAATCCTATGAATCAAACGACTAATGTACTAAGGTCCATGGTCAAGGCGGCACAGGGCGGACGCGACCTCTCACTTCGTCCGCCATTGAAGCGGCGCCCTGGCCGAGGGCGCCGCCCGCTGCATGCCCGGCTGAACGAGCCTCCTAGCTGCATTTAAACGCCTACATTAAACCCGCATGGAATCCGAGAAACCTACTTCGTATGGAAACTTGTTATTTTATGTAAATGTAATGAAATCCAGCCGTGTTTGCATGAATTTGTTTACGTACAATATGAGTGGATTGCTCCAGTGGTCGTCACATGTGAGCCAATCGATTCGCACCCTTTTTGCGTTACTTCCTCCGTCCAGTATGCTGACAAGTGGGCCCCATGCTCATTTATGTCAACGTGGTAGTCAATTATTTTGTTAGAGTCAGCTATCACACCCTTCCGGTGCCACGTCAACGAATCCACCAGAAACAAGTCTAGACTTGTTCGGTTCAACCGCTTCGCTAGGTGTTTGGAGAGAAATTGGCCAGTGCGAGCCGCTTCTATAGGTGGGCAGGCGGCAAAAAATAGGGAAAAACGCGTGAAGCAGCTAGACGAGGGAGGGAAGCTTCTACATTCGCGGGCGACGTGGCATTGGCCATTGGGCAGCAACAGGCGGTCATCTGGGTACGCCATAAAGGATACAAAGAGGCATCCTATATCAGCAAGGACCAGCTTCCCTACCGATAGCTCATCTAACAGAACTCCCAAGTTAACTGTGCTGAGGCTGGAGTACTCATCAGATGGGTGACCAGATGGGAAGTGGACTCAGTATTAACTAATTGGATGGGTCACTGTAAAGGTTTAATTGGCTTAATTAAACATTTACAGTGCTTCATCCTATTAGTTGAACCTCGAGGTCTTTGTTTTGTAATTTTCAAACACATGTTAATCGAAGGTCTATCACGTTACTTTTTGATAAAAAATTTTGAACACATGTTGATTGGCATGAAAAAGGTCTATCCCGTTACTTTACGACATGTTTCCAAAAATCTGATATGATTTCTGTCAACTTATAAGTCATGTATGTCAAATTAACCTCTGTGTACTTGTTCTCAAATTAACCTCCGGGCCTTGCAAGAGTGCTGCAATGTGTCAGCGTCAATTGCAAGATGAGCCATTTTTTAACACATGTTAATCAAAGGTCTATCGCGTTACTTTACGACATGTTTCCCAAAAAAGTGACATGGCTTCTGTCAACTTATAAGTCATGTATGTCAAATTAACCTCTGTGTACTTGTTCTGAAATTAACCTCTGGGCCTTGCAGGAGTGCTGCAATGCATCAGCGTCAATTTCAAGATGAGCCAGCAAGCTAGTAGTGGAGTTGCCAACATGCTCAAAGTGCACGCAACATTGAGTAGAAAGAAGCATGCCCAGGAAATTAATGCGGGCTTAGGGAGGCCCTTTGCTCAAACAACAATTATAATAAGGTATAATCAGCAGGCTATAAGGACGAGGAGTGAGAAGCGATATGGGCTGCTGGATATACTATAACTAGGTGTCGTGCGAAGGCCAAGGAATATGGTGAATGCGTGAGGTGGGTGATGTTGTTGGGGAACGTTGCATGGAAAACCAAAAAATTCTACGCACACGCAAGATCTATCCACGAAGATGCCTACCTACGAGAGGGGGAGAGCATCTACATACCCTTGTAGATCGCTAAGCGGAAGTGTTTATCACGTGGTTGATGTAGTCGTACTCTTCGCGATCTGATCATGATCCAACCAACCTAGTGCCGAACGGACGACACCTCCGAGTTTAGCACACGTGTGGCTCGATGACGTCTCCTCCTTGATCCAGCAAGTGGGAGAGGAGAAGTAGATGGGATCACAACCAACATGATGGCATGGTGGTGATGGTGGTGGTGGAGCACCGACAGCGCTTCGCTAAGCGTCGCCGGGACGAGGCGGTGGAACTACGGAGTAACGGGAGAGAAAGGGGCGCCAAGGGCTTGGTGTGTCCTCTTGGGGCGCCCCCTACCCTCTATAAATAGGTGAAGGGGCAGGGGAAACAGCCCCTCTGAGGGAGTTATGGATTAAGGGGTCCTCGGGGCGCTGGCCCATCGAATATGGGCCAGACTGGTGAAGCCATATAGCGACAGGAGGTCTATGAAGCCGTGGTGTGCCCTCCAAGTCAAGGATAGGCAGGATCTCTTTACTCCTTATTGTAATCTATCTCCGGTAACCCTAACCTTACCGGTGTCTATATAAACCGAGAGTTGTAGTCTTTAGGGCTAGAGCTACATTCATCACCTCATCACCTTAGGGTTTAGCTCATGCTGATCTCGAGGTAGATCTACTCTGTAACCATACTATACATCCAATACAATCAAGCAGAACGTAGGGTATTACCTCTTCGAGAGGGCCCGAACCTGGGTAAACACCGTGTTCATCATCCCTTGTTCCCCATCGATCTCAGATCCATAGCTCGGGACCCCTACCCCAAGGTCTGCCGGTTTTGACACCGACATTGGTGCTTTCATTGATAGTTCCACTGTGGGGTCGCCCAAAGGATCGATGGCTCGCTTGATCGTAGGAGAAGGCATCGGATCCAGGGACTTCTTTGTCCCCAGTCAACTCTTCGCGTTCGGCAGCATCGTGCTACATGCCGACCCGACTTGTCGTTTGAATCAGATCGACAACTTCCCTCTTGAACACCGAATTCAATTCGGTAATCTGGAATACGTTGCGGACAAGCGGGGCGATCTGGTCATTGCCGGATTCACTGCCCCTTCCCACACCCTTGCAGGCCTTGGCATGCCCGCTCTGGAGTCCTCGTCCGATCCGATCTATAGATCGGCCCCCGTCCTCCGAACAGCTTCGAGCCAGGAGGGCTCCGCTTCAAGCGGGGGCCAAACCCCATCTTCGGCCGAATCCATCATGTCTGCGGAGGGCCTATCCTCAGCCTTCGAGGCAGAATCAGGAGGTGGAGGCCAAGAGTCAATCTTGGCCGAACCTTTCCGTCACAACACCCCTCTGGCCTTGAGCCCTTATGACGAACCGGCAACCGATGGCCAGGGGTCACCCCCGGCCCGAAGCAGCTCGATCTCGAATCCCAGCGTGGAAACCACACACAAAAACCAAGGCCCGTCCTTAGTCTCCAGTGACAATATGGACCCCTTCAAGGATCCGGTGCCGTACCCCGAGCTTATCTCGGCCTGTGGAAACCAAGGACCGGCCAGGGCAATGACTGCCCCCACCCCGTTACAACGGAATTTGGCCTAGAGCACTCGAATTTGGCGACCCTCACTATGTTAAGCGAGGCACTAGACCGAATCCAGAAAATGACCATCCAGGAGGACCTGCCCTCCGCCCACAATCATCAACCCTTCGAGGTGTACCACAAGGAATTTTACATCCTACCAACCACCCACTTGGTAGCCGCTGTCGATGATTTAACCGATATGCTAGATTATAATTCGGAAAACGCTGAATACATGGATGAGGATAGCGGAGCCACGGCTAGTACCGATGTCGCCCCCCCGGTCACCGGCCGCTGGTCGGCCACATCCACCTACGATATTTACATGGTGGACACACCCAAGGATGGCGATGGCACTCCCAATCAGGACCGAGACAAGCCAGGAGATGAGCCGCCCAAACACCGAAGACAGCGCCGTCGATCAAAGCCACGTCGAAGCCATGCAAGCAACGTGGACTCTACGGAGAACGGCACCGCGAATAATACGGATGACCTCGCCGGAGCCGCAGCTAATGAACATCATTAGGATGACCCCGCGGGGCAGGATGACCCATTCAACCCAGAAAACCCCGATGACTCCGAAGACAACAACTACCTCCCATCCTCCGAAGAGGAGGCCAGTCTCGAGGATGATGATTTCATCGTCCTCGAAGACACGCTGGAGCAGAAGCGGTTTAAACGGAGGCTTCTAGCCACCGACTGTAGTCTGAAGAAACAAAAACACAGAATCAAGGCCGAACAGGACACCCTCAATGATCGATGGACCAAAGTCCTAGCCGCCGAAGAAGGTTACAGTCGCGAACAGCCAAACAAAAGTTATCCCAAGCGAAGATTGCTGCCACAATTCGACGACGAGGCCGTAGAGCCCACACGTCTGACATACACACGTGCCGAACAGCCGGACCGCCCCCCTAGAGGGTGGGACAGAGAAGCTGATGAGGCCGAGCACCCCGCCGCCCCACCTCGCCATTACGGCAAGGATCAAGTGCAGCCCACCTATGAATACGACCTCCGCCATGACCTAGACGCTCGAGGAGGCCATACGAGGTCCATCTACGGACCCAGAGAAGATCCGCCCAGTCATCGGGAAGGATATTACGATTGGCTGAACCGAAACGATAGAGTCCGGGAGCAGCAATAGACTCAGATGGCCGAAGACCTCCGACGCTATGTAGCCCGAGTTCGGGGCGCCGCACACCCCCTGTGCTTCACGGAGAGGGTAATGCAACACCAATTCCCAGAAGGTTTCAAGCCTGTGAACATCGAGTCATACGACGGAACCACATACCCGGCCATATGGATAGAGGATTTTCTCCTCCACATTCACATGGCGCGAGGAGATGACCTCCACGCCATCAAATATCTGCCACTAAAGCTTAAAGGACCAGCTCGACACTGGTTGAAAAGCTTTCCTGAAGACACTATAGGATTGGGAAGAGCTTGAGGATTCTTTTCGAGCGAACTTTCAGGGCACCTATGCCTGGCCTCCAAACGCGGACGACCTAAACCGCATCACACAACAGCCCAGAGAATCTGCTCGGCAATTTTGGAATCAATTCCTGACCAAGAAGAACCAGATTGTCGACTGTGCGGATGCCGAAGCCTTGGCCGCTTTCAGGCATAGTGTCAAGGATGAATGGCTTGTAAGACAGCTCATCCAGGATAAACCAAGAACTATGGCAGACCTTACTTCTCTCATGACCCGCTTTTGCGCGGGCAAAGACAGTTGGCTCACTTGTTGTGGTGCCCCGCCTGATTACCACTGTAGCCAGACGGTCGCCACGCATACCAGCCCAGGAAATCACTCTGGCATGCGCGTTTACAACAAGTATCAAGAACACAATCATTTCTATTAATGGATATATAAGTCTTACATGATATATTACATGAGTGATGGCAGCGGAAAAGCCCTATCTAAGGCAGCATGGTCTTGGTGCGGCTCCAATTCACAGGGATCTAACTGGGTTACTCTTCTAACTGTGAACGCTCCGGCTCCTCGATGACAGACGATGGATCCTTATGTGAACCTGGCCATGTTAAAGGCCGCTGAGTACTTTTGAATGTACTCGCAAGCAAACCAACTAACATATACACCAAGCAAAGCAATCCATGGCATTCAAGCATGCATTTGTTATTAGAGCAATATTAACTATCGTGGCATAGCAGGATTATCTAATAGGTTAATTTCTAAAGTAAAATTTAGTAAAGTAAAGTATATCAAGTAAATAATCAATACTCCGAACATTTTCATGATCCCATCTGAATCTGATCCAAATCCAATCCAAATCATGTGGTCATCCGACCACTCATCTTATAGCCATCCCATGGCTAACATAGCATATTCCTGACACCATCCGATGTCTATGCATCTCCTCTGTAAGTCTGATAAACTTACTTTCTTATGGGTTGTCCCACAACCCTCGGAATACCCATGAGTCGCTGAGTACTTCCTATCATAAGACGAGTTCTTCCATCATTATTATCATTATTACGGTTGACCGCCTAGTGAGGCCTGGACGGACTGTCCAATACCGTGGACGCGGATATTCGAATAGATTCTTCACTCTGCAGAGGTTGCGCACTTTACCCACACCATGGAGCACCTGGCCTCATGATCCCATTCGGGTGGACCAGTGTCGCTCCAACGAAATCTGCCTAACCCGTGTCTCCTTCACCGTGCCACCGACAATCATTCTCCCCCGGAGTCAAGCCCTGGGTGGCCCCTGTGTCACCCCGTGACACCTGCCACCATCATGGTCAAACAAACTGTCCCAAACGGGGACGCCGGCAAATATCTCAACTGGGCTCACAAGGTTATGGCCGCCTACCGGGCCAGGGCAGCGCGCGCGCATAACCTTCCATGTTTGGTGGTACCGGTAAAAGAGCACGCGATCAGACCAAGTCAAGACCGTCCCATACCGGAAAATGTGGTTGCACAGGTAAGTCCGGACAGGTGACTCTGGATCAACCGACTAGGTTTAGCTTTAGCCAGTACTTAGCAAGCATGGATATTCATCATGAATAGCTTAACATGGTGGTAACTATGTATGAGGTAACAACTGTGAAAACATAACAACCTATCTCCATATAACATCACAATGAGTCATTAGTGCGATAATATGATGAGCAGTAGTAGGTAATGTAAAAGACAGTATCTAAATAGCAGGAGTTTAATTATTTCTAGCACCAACATATTCATTAATTAAACACATAGGAATAACACAGAGCAATGCTTTAGGGCATATATCAGATGGTCGGCTTGCCTGGGGGTCGAAGAATACTCCGGGAAGAAGTGCGGAGAGTCCGCGGAAAGGATCGCCGAAAACCGTTCTCCCTCGAAGGGGGCTGATTAGACGCAAGGGCACAATGGTCATTTTCACAGTGTGGAAACATTACGAAAATGATATCATCGGAACGGGCTCGATGAACAGAAGACGTGAGCGTTGGTTTCACCTGATTCGGAGTTGTGAGCGAAAAGATATAGCAGTTTTACTACCAGGGACCTATCTGCAAATAAATTAATTACCACTGGGTCCTTAGTAGTTTTTTCTGTGGAAAAGATTCAATGAACCTGCGCTGTTGGGCCATGCTGGGCCGAAAGACGCCGAGCCAGCCAGGCCGCGAGGCTGCCGCTGCTACTGGGCCGGCCCACCCGTACCCCCCCACCACTTATCCAGCGTGGCGAGGGTGGGGCCCGCCTGGCCTCGTCTCCTACCTCCTCTCCCTGTCCCCGAATGGAATAGAGGAGGAGCAGGGGAGGCTCGACACCAGTGATGGCTTGGCGGCTCCGGCGGGTTTCTCCGGATGGCGAGGATGTCGGCGGGTGCGGGGAGGGACCACTACAAGAAATATGTCAACTTGTGACCTTCTGTCAGTGACCCTGGAAGAATTGGTCATAAATCTACGACCATTTGAGACCAATTGGTCAAAAGCTGTTCGGGGGGCTCCAAACCCTAAACCATAACGACCATTTTGGTCAGAAAGGTCGTAATTTCCTTACACGAAATGGTCGTAAAGCAAACAGCACTGGTCCGCTGCCTTATTTCTAGCTGATAATGACCAATATAGATAGTCATAGCCTTGTAAATTCTGGTGCATTGCTATGACTAGGCGCCACCTCATCAGTTTTGCCTATGTGTCATGTCTATATGTCAATTTTTGCCCTAGGTTGTGAAGCAGCCTATATTTCTGTCATTCCCAAAATTCCCAAAAAAATTGGGCATTCTTTACTATCCAAATCATTGCCTCATGCCAATATTCAGCTCCATTTGCCTGGTAAATCTTCCTCGGCAAATATCCAAAGTTTCTGTTCAACTAGAACCGTTGTGAAGGAAGTACTAGCAAGGCATATCCTAATGAGCTGAATTTTTGCCACATCTTCTATATTCCCAAATCATATCTCTCCACAAAATTTGATCCGCATCTAACAATCCATGTGAGCTCACCATCCAATCTTTTTTTCTGGTAATATTTTCAGTATGTCAAGCAACTATATTTTATGTTAATTTATAATTGCTGAAAATTTACCAGGACATGACCCTGCCCATAGAATCTCCCTCCACCAAATTTTAGCTCATTTAATCTAGCTAATTTCCCTGAGCATTTTTCCCAATTTTCTGTTCGGTGGAGAGCACCGTGAAGGAAGTACCATTTTTATTTATCCAAATGGTATGAAATTTTTATAGTGCCGTCATATGCCCAAATTATCATCCTCCTCCAAATTTCAGATCAATCCATTCATTCATTTGAGTCCAGCTTCAACATTCATATTTCTGTCCAGTGTGGTACTTTGCAAAGCAAGTGACACCTAGGCTCCTCCATTTGAGCTGCAAATTTTCCAAGACAGTGTCCTTAGTAGATGATCATCCTCGGCCAAAACTCAGGCGAATTGGCCATGTGCATTTTCCACACCACTAATCAAACACTTGGCTGCTAATTCATGTTTGAGCTCAGTTCAGTCTACTCGTGAGATTGTTCTATTGCCTTCTTCTTCCTAACACCTACCGAGGGAGTGCCCAACCCACTAGACATGCCTAGGCCACCCAGAACGTGTGGCAACGCCGTGACCACGCGGCGGGCATGCGAGTTTACGCGCTCTGGAGTTGGGGCCCTCGTCCACCGTCCAAACCTCGATGTATCGCCACCAAACCATGTATTTCTGATTAAATAGATACTTATGTACTTAGAAATGATTTTTGGAAAAAATAAAGAGCAAACTATAAGGCAGGTGCAGTTCAAATATGACCCGCTTCCTACTAAATCGACGAAAATTTGTCTTTTTCACGAGAGGTAGATCAAAACTTTTGACACCCAACCATTTGGTCAATTGTGCATTAAATATGGCCTAGTATTTTAGAAAATTGATTTGGTACAATTTTGCAACAAATATATGGTAGGTCCTTCATAAAAAAAACTCATTTTGGGCACTCGAAAAAATGGAAAATGAAATTTCCGTCCAAAGAAAATGAAAACTTCCTTAGGCAACATTGTTTGCCATTCCAAAATGCACCCTTGTGCATAATATTAGATCATTTGAACAAACTATGCCATTAATATGGCCATAAGATTGATCATTTGGCTTGAAAGCCATGAATCTTCACACATGATATCTCATTTCTGAGAACACTTTTTTTTAAAGAATTCATGTATTACAAGTTTATCATTTTTCCTGGTAACTTGGTCACATATAATGACACAATGCGAAGGTTTTCTAATTTTTTGATTTATTTTTATTTTTCATGCCCGTTTCAAAATGCGGTCAAAACTGCGGGCATAACCATTCCTAGCTAGTGGTTGAATCTTGGAAAACTTTTGGTATTTCTCTAATTAAATAGATACTTATGTACCTAGAAATGATTTTTGGAAAAAATAAAGATCAAACTATGAGGCGGCTGCAGTTCAAATCTGACTCGCTTCCAACTGAATCGATGGAAGTTTGTCTTTTTCAGGAGAGGTGGATCAAAACTTTTGACACCCAACCATCTGGTCAATTGTGCATTAAATATGGCCTAGTATTTTATAAAATTTATTTGGTACAATTTTGCAACAAATATATGGTAGGTCCTTCACAAAAAAACTCATTTTGGGCACTCAAAAAATGGAAAATGAATTTTCCGTCCAAAGAAAATAAAAACTTCCTTAGGCAACATTGTTTGCCATTTCAAGATGCACCCTTGTGCAAAATATGAGAACATTTGAAGAAACTATGCCATGAATGTGGCCATAAAATTGACCATTTGGCTTGAAAGTCATGAATCTTCACTCATGATAGCTCGTTTCTGAGAACACTTTTTTAAAAGAATTTTCGTATTACAAGTTTATTATTTTTCCTGATAACTTGGTCACATATAATGACACAGTGCAAAGGTTTTCCAATTTTTTGATTTTTTTTTAATTTTTCATACCTGTTTCAAAATGCGGTCAAAACTGCGGGCATGACCGTTCCTAGCTAGTGGTTGAATCTTGGAAACCTTTTGGTGTTTCTCTGATTAAATAGATACTTATGTACCTAGAAATGATTTTTAGAAAAAATAAAGTTCAAATCTGACTCGCTTCCAGCTGAATCGACGGAAGTTTGTCTTTTTCAGGAGAGGTGGATCAAAGCTTTTGACACCCAACCATTTGGTGAATTGTGCATTAAATATGGCCTAGTATTTTAGAAAATTGATTTGGTACAATTTTGCAACAAATATATGGTAGGTCCTTCACAAAAAACTTATTTTAGGCACTCAAAAAATGGAAAATTGATTTTTCGTGCAAAGAAAATAAAAACTCTCTTTATCAATATTATTTGCCAATCCAAGATGGAAATTTGTGCAAATTATGATATCATTTGAACAAATATTTGATAGGTGTTTTACAAAAAAAACTCATTTTGAGCTCTGAAAAATGAAAAATGGTTTTTTCATTAATTTTTTTATCTTTAATCGGTTACAATCAATTTAAATGGTCATAAGGTCTTCAAATTGCTTGCTGCGTTCTGATTCATCTATAGGCATATCACGCGGATCATGCATCAACCACCGTCGGATGCTCCCGGATCCAACGGCGGCCCTCACCCTCTCACCATAACACAGCCCCACGCCCCCACTCCCCACCGTTCCACTCCCCACCTTCTCTCCCGCACCCGCGCACCCGCTCGCCAAAACCCTAGTCGCCGCCGCCCCGCCCCCGCACCATGGCCGGCCTCCACCCCTGCGTCGACGGCGAGGAGCCCGAGTCCCCACGCCTCCGCGCCCTCAAGTGGCTCCTGTCCCCCGCTACCCACCGCATCGCCCCATTCGCATCCGGCGGCCCCTACGTGGTAGGGATGCACCACCTCGCAGCCCCTGCCTGCGCTCCAGCCTCCACTCGGACCAGATTCGGCGTGCGCGTCCCTCTCCCCTCGCCTTCATCCCCCAGATCCATCAACGTGGGTC
Organism: Thinopyrum elongatum; assembly: GCA_011799875.1. NCBI lineage: Eukaryota > Viridiplantae > Streptophyta > Magnoliopsida > Poales > Poaceae > Thinopyrum > Thinopyrum elongatum. The sequence continues at coordinate 151,201,352 of CM022300.1, read as the reverse complement.
ACCACTTGACCACAATCCCCTCCCCCTCCCCATTTTCCACTTGACCACCGCCCAGTGCGGAGAGACCCACCCCACGGCGATGTCGACGGCGGCGGCTACGGAGTTCCCCGGGTGCCGGGCCCTCATGTCCTCAGCGGCGTCAAAGGGGTCAAGAAGTCCGCGTCTACGGCCGCGAAACCCAAGGCGGCCAAGAAGCTGGTGGATCCGAACAATCTTCGAGGGATCATGCGGCCGGTGCCGGTGCCGGTGTCGGACGCCCTGCGCAAGTTCGGCGGCGCCGCTCACATCTCCCGCTCCGGTGTCCTCAAGATTGTCTGGGACTACATAAGGCCAACGACCTCCAGGTAGTACCCGTGGACGGGGAGCTGTTTGTGCGGCCTCACCTGTTGCGTTGTGTTCGTCGGGTGGTAGCAATTGTATTGCCTGGGTCGATGCCGGCGGCTCGCCAACTGCTTCCCTGTTCAAGTATTGTTGTTGGTTCCATCTTATCGATCGGGCACGCATGGTATGCCCCGTGTGCTCCCGTGCAGTGCAGTACAGGGCTAGCCAGCTGACGCTTGGCCTTTTTGCTGCAGGTACCACACCATCCACCACACCGGGAAGAAGGCCAACTTCTGCCTCTTGATGCCGCTCTTTGACCGGCTGGGCGGCACGCTCGACGCCGCGTCCTGGGAGCTGCAGACGAAGAACAGAGCAGGTAAAATCTCTTCAGCTTGAGTAGCACCATGGTTTCTAGTAGTAGCCAGGTTGCGTCTGCCCTGATTGTCCGGCTCGGCTGGTTCCATGTCCATGCGTCATGCGTTTCGTCGCAGCCGAACTGAGTGTGAAACTCCAACAGGGCACGCACCTGCTTGCATCTCTGGTGCTCCACACGCAGAAGCTTCTGTATCGTACTACTTACCGGTAGTTTGATCCATCTGTGTAGTTGCAAAAGCTAGCTTGTTTATTGCAGAGGCGGACGGAACGGAAAGGTTCATGCTTAACTGCAGGTTAGGACCAGAGTCCTTGTCGCGCATCATCTCCGCAGCGAGTGCCGATGGGATATGCCATCGGTAATACTGGCATTGAAGCGCGCAATTAGGGACAACGTGCACGCCGCATGTGTAGTCATTAGTCACCACTCAGCAGCTGTCCTACTGTAGGTTACTTAATTAGGAAAGCAATCGAGCAGCTGGGGACTTGTACAGCAGAGTCAGCGGTTGCTTTGGGTGTGGTTTCTGTGAGCTGTTCATCTGGGATTTACTGTTGTATTGTTGTCTTTGGATATAATAGTAATTGGCACATTAAGTTTGACAAAAGTTTCATCCAAGTGAGTCTAAATATGAGTTCTGTTCAACCCTGATAGTTTGTGGGTTCCGCTTAAGATAAAGCACCTTTCATTTATTTGTGTTGCAAGATTATTGTAAGGGGAAACCTCTGTAGTTCATTCCTCATTTCCCTGTCTTAGATAGATACTATAGTGTATTAATCTCACTGGTTTAAAGAAACTGAGAAAAATTGGAGCAGTTTCTGTCGTGCAGATTATAACTGAATTATGATCTGCTTTGCTGTAGTTGTATGCTCTTATTGCTGAATTGTTTGGTGGGTTGTTCAAACTAAACTCGTCCAGTTGGTTTGCTATAATGTACTGTATTTTACTGTACTTCAGACGTCTTGTAGAGTTTGGGCCTAAGCACTCTGGAATTTGGTTGTTGTTTGAGATTAATCTTTCCGAGCCGTTAGAGTGGGTTCAAGGATGGATCTGCCCATTCACTGTGCAGAGGATCTTCTAATTTACCACTTGTCTACCAGTACATTAGTTATCATGAACCTACATGCTCCCTTTTCTGTAAAGTAAAGACTAAAGAGGTTCCTTAACTTTACAGTCAAGTTATGACAACAGTTTGATATTCCTTTCGCTACCACATGTCCTTTATCTCTTATCTCTTAGCGTATACTGTATTCATGATGTGTGGGCTCTTGGAAAAGCAGTCTGTCTTTGTTTATGTAGTTATTTGTATTAAGTGCTCCACATTTGTCTTTGGAGATGGACTGTGATCCATAACCAGCTATAGGAGCTTGTTGCACTTGGTCACAAAGTGGGCTTCTCTTAACTTGATGGAGACTAGTTGTAATGTAGTTACTGTGATCCGACCGTGAGGTTGCACTTGTGATGCTCATGGCATACCTCTCATATATCCTAGCTGAGGTGTGCTTCTGGTTGGATACCTCTCATATATCCCAGCTGCTATTCTTGTAAATACAGGCGTGCCTACCATCGGCACCATCACCAAACAGAAAAGGCTCTAGCCACTTCTTATGACAAGAAAAATAAAAGTGCCCCTAAATTTAAAACATATTCCTCTTTATTGAAAACTCATTGTTCTTTTTCTGAACTATTGCAAAAATTGAGCAGTGGTACTGATTATATAAATTTTATATTGTCTTGGTAGCTTCACTCGAGTCTGCCACTGCCCATTCATCGGTGGAAATTCCTCAGGTCCCAAATGTCAAGACAAATATGACTTCGCCCAGATCAGGTAATGAGAACTATTCCTTAGCATTAAATCACTGTTGTTTGTATGTTCCAGTTTGCTACTGTTACAATCCGTGTATAACCATGAACAGAGCAAGTAGCTGTTAAACAGTCTGGTATACTGCCTACTGGAAAGAGAAACAAATCCAAAGCGATGGCTGCTCGATTCCTCTGTCTAGTTATATTTTGCACAAGAGGAAATAGTTACATTTAGTTATTTTGCTGTTTGCTCTCTTGACATTCTGTAAAAGGAAGTGTTGAAGGCAAGTTTTTGAGCCGTGTCTCTCATCTGTAATGGATCTATTGCACATGAATTCTTGTCTGGGTGGTATAAGTTTGCAATGAATTCAATGGTATTAACTGGGTTCTGTGTAGACTTGTCCATACACAGAATGAGTTATATGGAGTAGTGTCAGATGTTTTTGTTTCTCTTGACCATCTTGTTGATGTTATCTTCATACACTACAATGTACTTCCTGGTTATCTAAGCTTCTACATGTTTTGTTGCACCTCTCTTTTCATGTTGCTTGTTCGAGCTAATGTATGTTATTTCTGCTACAGCCATGGCAGAAATGGCACCGGAAGGTTCCCAGTTTGACGCTAAGAACTATGATTCTGAGATGCAGAAGCTGCTGTAAGTAGTCTCAAACTTTATGTTCTTTCATTTTATAGCTGCTCATGGTTATCAGTTGGTTGCCATCTAACCCGCCTTGTGCCATGGTAAGAACAGAGCTTCACTCTCTGTCGTGCATGTATTGAAATGCCGAAATGTCATATACATGTTCGCTCTCAGCTTGGATATTGGATTGTACTTAGTTATGTGATTTATTCATGTTCGCGCTGCTTGTTAAGTGATTCCCTTTATGTCCTTGCTACTAGTAGGATGGTCAATACATGCTTGTTCTGTATCTATTCAAGAACAGTTTGCTTGGTGGCCTGATGCTTGATGCATGTATAATGTGACACACACGTCAGAAAATCTGAAAAACTTTGACATAGTTGCTCTGTTATCTTGCACTGGGTTGATACTTGTCATTTGCCCTTTCCAAATATATCTCAGTTTTGTTGTTATGAAATGTTATATGCATGGTTTCTTATTAGATCTCAAATTCTGCAGCTATGTTTCATTGTTAGGAGAATGTTATATGCACAGCTTCACTTGATTATGTTTCTAACTTTTCTGATTTATAACCTGCAGATTTTCTCCTTCATTCGTCAAAAGTTGGTGTACAAGGAACTCTAGGAGAAGAATCCCGAAGTAAACATGCACAACTTCACTAATAATTTATGTAGATTAGGATCTTATGTTGTCGAGGTGGCTGCTGCTGTGATAGAAGATCAGAAGAAGTCGGGAGATGTGCACCATAGTTGTAGTTGATGTTGCCACCATGTTTTGGTTCCTGTGAATTTGTTTGGATTGTATGAACACTTGATGGATCGTGTTGTTGTGAGTTTCATTGAGTGATTTTTGGATTTGATATTTAATTGAGAGAATTATTGATTGTTTGCAGTTGAAATGTCTAAAATTGAAATATGTGATTGAAAAAGGCTGAATGTTCTATTGGATCGAATAATATTTGGGCTTTATAAAGGCAATGGCCCAAACAATAGTGCGTGGAATATTGTGCATTTATGAAAAAGGTACAAAAAAGCTTAATGAAATGGATGAGGCCTAGAAATAAAAAGCCCAAATTGTTGGGCCAGGCCTATGTAGGTGACCATAATTGACAGGGAAAAAATAAATTAAATGGGCTGAATTAATGGGCTTAGGCCCATATAGACACCGAATTGGACCGGGCTGATTCTTATCAACGACCAATTCAATTGGTCGCAATTTTGCCACGTCAGCTTGCCACGTTGGATCCGACGTGGCCTGAGCAGACAACCAGCGACCAAAACAAAAGGTCGTAGAACCAACGACTTTTGTTTTGGTCGTTGCTTTCCACGACCTTATCACAAAGAAGGTCGTTAATTTCCATTAAAGACGGTCAGCTTTTGACCATCTGTTTTTGGTCACAAAAAGGTCGCAAATGAAAAACAATGACCATTCAGCGACCAATAGTGATGGTCGCAAGTTGACATATTTCTTGTAGTGGACGATGCGTCCACCTGGAGGGGTTGCGGGCACCGGGGGGAGCAGGGTGATGGCGGCTGCTTGGGCAACAGAGGTCGGGGCGGAGCTTGACGCCGGCAAGGGCTACGGCAGCTCCGGCGTTCTCCGGCTCGGGCGAGGCTACCGGCGACTTCAGGAGGTGACGCCGCACCCGTCCAGACCGCAAGGGAGTGCCGAGGAGGGGTGAAATGACGGCGGGCCGCGGAGGCAGTGAACGGCAGCGGCCGGACTTGGGGAGGACATGGCCATGGCGGCTCCGGCGGTGAGGGGAAGGGCTGGGGAGGATCGCTGTTCCACGGGGGACCTCCTAGTGGTGGAATGCGGAAGAGAGGGACCCGGGCTCGTCGGAATTTAGGTGAGGCCGAGCTGTGGCCATGGCGGCAATGGGCAGTGAGGTGGGCCTCTGGCGAGGTAGTGAGGGGTCAGGGAGGTAGCTGGGAGGGAGAGGAGGCCGCTGCGGGTGGTGTGGTGCTCGGTAGGGCTCTGGCCATTGCTATATATAGCCGGCCACGGCCGAGGCGATTGGGAGGGTCGCCGTGGCGTCCTTAGCCACTTACTGGCGCTCCGGCGAGGTGGCGAGCGGGGAGAGGTGCCGACCTGACGCGCGACAGAGGGATTGGACGGCTCAGGGAGGAAGGAGCCAACGGAAGGGGAAGACAACGACGCTCACGGACGGGATACCGCCGCGGTGGTGACTGTCGTGGCGTGAGGAGAAGGAAAGAGGAGGGGAGAAGGTGTTGGAGAGGGGCAGGTGGATGCCATGAAGCCACTAGACATGTCGGGACACACCGGAGCTAGCCGGAGCGGGCTACACGACGAGGACAGTACGTGGAGCGCCGCTTCTGCCTGCTGTCCATGTGGTCACCATGTGCATATGGTGCCACGGCCACGTCTTTGACACGAAACCATGTCTGGTGTGTGACTCAGAGGTCAAGTAGATCCCAAGAGTGACTGGATTCAATTGGAAGGCTGGGAGGTGAGAGATATATCCAGAAACATGTTCTGACATGAAGGTGTTTGTAGATATTTCTGGAGAGATCGCTGGGTGAAAGGAGCTGAAATTTGGCATGCAGTAGTGATCTACCAAGGTGACTACCCTTGTAGATTTTCAGATCAAATGGAGCAATATAGCTAGCACTTTCTTCACAATCCAAAAGTGGGTCCAAAAACTGGAATTTGAAGCTGTGCTCAAATGGCTTGATGAAATGAAATGAAATTTGGTGGAGAGTCATGATTTGGATATATGAAGCCACTGTAAAAGTTTCATACCATTTGGATACACCAAAAGGGTACTTGCTTCACAGAGGTTCCAAATGGACAGAAACTTAGGAAAAATGATGTGGGAGAATGGGTAGAGGGATTGACCTGGTTTTTGGTTTCCATGAGTGATTTGGCAATGTTAACCACCATGAGAAATTTCAGCTCAAATAGATCAAGGGTTCGAGCACTTCCTTTGCAATTTGCCAACTGGACAGAATCTACAAATTGATGTTGTGCTCAAAATTAGAACTATGGAACTTGAGTTCTTGATGGAAATGGTAAATATATGGATAGGAGAAGCTCCACAATTTATTTGGGATTCTTCCTGGCTACCAAAATGGTAGTTCCTTTAGAAACTGCCCAAAATGCAATATTGGCATTAAATAGGAAAATGCAATTTCCCTTATTTAATTATGTCCAATATTTTTATGGGAGCTCAATATGATCACAAAGAATATCTCCACAAGTTTTCATGAACTTTGGAGATGGATAGATATTTTCCTGGATTTAATTCCTATAACTGGCAGAAAAAGGAATTAATTATAAATGAAAAATATTGCAAATGACTTGGCAATATTTTTGCATATCCAGGGTTTATAGATAAAGGATGATCACTGGGAGAAGTTTGGGAGTCAGCAGATCAAAGGAAATTGGGGTTCCTTTGTAACGAAAGAGATTAGGGTTTCCCTTCCAGCAACTCGGAAGGTAGGGTTTCGGTGGCAAAACCTAATATATATCTTGGGTGGCAAGCTTGGACTGGAGAGAATCTCTGGTTGGATAGGGAAGGCAAGGTTAAATGACCATCTTCATATACCCAAGAGCTAAAGAAATCCGATAACACCGAGAAAAAAGACGGGAGTCAAATCCCGCGAAGGAAAAAAAACAAAAGCGAAAACCAGGGTGTCACAAACCTACCCCCCTTGAGAAAATCTCGTCCTCGAGATTTCTGGGCTTACCTTTCGGTGAAGGGGGACTTACCTGTGTGCAACTTGGATCCATTAGTGATCTCGTCTTCATTGGTTCACTACCCTTTTAACTGCCGCTTCTGATGGACCATGTGTTGTCTTTGCACACAGCTTCCTTGAATCCTTCTCTTTCCTGTCAGGTGTACCTTTTTCCTTGGTAGTGGTGTTGCTGGGTGAGGTAGCGGGTAATACCAACAAACAGCTCAGTTTCCTTGGCCTGGAAGCGACTGCTTCAGATTTTATTGCGATACTTCATACTCTGACTGTCATGGCAAAACTTCCTTTCCTGGTACCAGGCTCACATGCTTGTATGGCCTCGAGCGAGTGGGAGTGGCTTTCTTTTTGCCATGTCAAAATGCTCAGTATGGCTGTGGGTTCCATACTGATGTTTCCTTCTGTCTTAGGCACTTTGACTTTGTCCTTAGGTGATCCACAATGCAAGGAACACATGATCGAGCTATTGCTGCTATATCCCCAACTGGGATGTCAGGCATGATCACAAAGTAATCATAGACAGTAATCTCTTATTCCCAATGATGTCTGTGAGCTATTGATGCTCTTGTTTCAAACTCTGTCGCTCGTGGAGATGGCTTTGTCATATATAGCCTCTGTAGTCCTTGCTATGACCACTGAGCTGAACTATCATCTGGTGTATCCTTTGGAGCAAAGCCTTTTATCTTGGTTGATGGCCCACGTTTATGATGAGTATGACATACTGGCTGCATTATTGTGGCCGTATATGCAAGAGTCTGACAAGTATTACCAATGTCACTCCGTCCGTGAAGCTGTATCTTGTTGACCGGCACAGAGGTTGTTTGTTCACCACTTCTTTGTTCTTGAGGATTCCTTTCATGGACCTGTCATGACCTGCGAGCATGGCTCCTTGATTGTTTTCCCGGTTTGTCGGGCTTATTCTCACAATTTACCCTTGCATACCTCGTAGGGGTTGCTGTATTCATATCCTTCCTTGAATTATAGGGCCAATGGTTCTCTGAACACAATCATTCTCATGTACGAGTGGCTCGCATGAACTGATCCATTGGACTGCATGCTCACAACATTTGCTGGTGTAGGATAAATCCATTTATAACCACCGAGTTCTGCGGCGGATGTGTGTCCAGACTAGTTTGTGCTTCTGACAAGCTTGTTGTAGGCACGATGGTGTGTTGACGAAGGCTGAATTCCTTATGCTCGAAGCTTCTGCCAGGTAGCGTGCTGCAGAAGGCTGGGTATCATACCTCAGAAGCTTTCCCTCATGTGTCTTGTTGGGGACGGTCAAGTGCCTTATGCCGGAAGTTCTCCATGGTAGCACGCTATAGGAGATGAGAGTGACATACCCCAGAAGAATTTTCCTCACCAAGTAGCATATCGAGGAAGATTGGCAGTCTAGAAGCTTGCAGAAGAAGGCTGGGTTCCTTATGCTAGAAGCCTTTCACTGTGTATGCATTCGGTTCTATGGCCAATTTTGGCTTCTTTCTGAAGTATCTGGAATTTACTCATAGCGGAGCCAAACTTGATATAGGCCATACCTTGTCTGAATATATTCTGTTATCATGCACACCGCTTGTCCTTCTGCTGGTCTGATAATTACTACTGTAAAGGTTGCGCAACTGATGCAAGTCCTCATGTTGTTAATTAATTCAGAATACCCTTTGCATTCAAACAAGTGTTGCCGATAATAAGCAGTTGACGGATAATTCCATTCGGTTTACCTGAGCTTCCAAGCATGTGAAGTTCTCATTGATTCTGGGCCACTGCGAACTCATCCATATTCCTTGCAAACCTTGTTATTGTGCCCAGAAATTTGTATTTGCATCAGTGGGCTCCAAGATATGCTTTGCAATTTGTACCAACGTACCGGAGTTTTGTTGCTGCTCCTGGCACATTCACATTCTTGAAATATGTCTTCGGTGGGTAATAGATGATTCTTGGGTCCATTAAGAAAAGACTCAGTTCACCTCACTAACTGAAATAATCCTTGTGTCGAGGACGACATCATTTGTCCTTACTGATATTCATTCTTGGTAACTCATCTGACTACTCTTCAGGTGTGATCTGTTCCGAGGCCAACTCTCTCAGGTATATTCTGGCCTTGTCTGTTGCACATGGATTCAGCTTTTGACCCTTCCTTCATTCCTGACAGATCCGGTATTGTTATTCTGAATATCGGGCAGTTGACTTGGCATGACTCTTGCTGAGTTTGGATTATTGGGTATTATCCAAGTTGTATGCTGGTCTTCTTGACGGCACTTGCGGATGGATCCAGTCGGAACGAAGAAACGGAACCGATAAAAGGAACAAAAACCACGAAAAACCAAAAACCAAATAAAGCTCAAAATTTTGCGGACCTTACACACGTGCCCGAGGATCCACTAGTATAACTAGCCTAGCGCACTCGATGCACCTCTAAGGATTTAGAAGTGAAACCACACAATGCTCCTCGTAGCACTGGTGTCAAGCTCCTACTACTTCCTTACGGAACATCAAACTCGACGCATGACCATAGCCAAAATGGCTTAGCCAACAATCCTAAGATTGTCGAGGAAAGAAGGAATTTATAGGTGTTTCCCAAAGGAAACTATTGTTAAGAAGAGAAATGCCATGATTAGCAAGCAAGGTAAGGATATCTAGTTTACCTAAGGGTTCAGGACTCACGGGTCGTTGCCTGGTGCGGATATTTCACACCGGAGGCAAAGGCCATGAGAGTTGGGGTCTGATGGAGCAAAAACCTATGGAGTTGCCTTATGATCAATAGTAGCCGTGCCTGCTTCGCGAAGATGGCTGAAATCCATCTAGGCTTTCTACTAATCAAGAGGCAATGAAGTCTGGCTAGGGTAACCTATAGTCAGCCTGGCGGCTCTGATACCATCCGTTGTGGAGCCCCGACTGATTACCACTGTAGCCAGACGGTCGCCACGCATACCAGCCCAGGAAATTACTCTGGCATGTGCATTTACAACAAGTATCAAGAACACAGGCATTTCTATTAATGGATGTACAAGTCTTACATGATATATTACATGAGTGATGGCAGCGGAAAAGCCCTATCTAAGGCAGCATGGTCTTGGTGCGGCTCCAATCCACAGGGATATGACTGGGTTACTCTTCTAGCCGCGAACGCTTTGGCTCCTCGACGACAGACGACGGATCCTTATGTGAACCTGGCCATGTTAAAGGCCGCTGAGTACTTTTGAATGTACTCGCAAGCAAACCAACTAACATATACACCAAGCAAAGCAATCCATGGCATTGAAGCATGCATTTGTTATTAGAGCAATATTAACTATCGTGGCATAGCAGGATTATCTAGCAGGTTAATTTCTAAAGTAAAATTTAGTAAAGTAAAGTATATCAAGTAAATAATCAATACTCCGAACATTTTCATGATCCCATCTGAATCTGATCGAAATCCAATCCAAATCATGTGGTCATCTGACCACTCATCTTATAGCCATCCCATGGCTAACATAGCATATTCCTGACACCATCCGATGTCTATGCATCTCCTCTATAAGTTTGATAAACTTACTTTCTTATGGGTTGTCCCACAACCCTCGGAATACCCATGAGTCGCTGAGTACTTCCTATCATAAGATGAGTTCTTCCATCATTATTATCATTATTACGGTTGACCACCTAGTGAGGCCTGGACGGACTGTCCAATACCATGGACGCGGCTATTCGAATAGATTCTTCACTCTGCAGAGGTTGCCCACTTTACCCACACCATGGAGCACCTGGCCTCGTGATCCCATTCGGGTGGACCAGTGTCGCTCCAACGAAACCTGCCTAACCCGTGTCTCCTTCACCGTACCACCGGCAATTATTCTCCCCCAGAGTCAAGCCCTGGGTGGCCCCTGTGTCACCCCGTGACACCTGCCACCATCGTGGCCAAACAAACTGTCCCTAACAGGGACGCCGACAAATATCTCAACAGGGCTCACAAGGTTATCTCCGCCTACCGGGCCAGGGCAGCGCGCGTGCATAACCTTCCCTGTTTTATGGTACCAGCAAAAGAGCACGCGATCAGACCAAGTCAAGGCCGTCCCGTACCAGCAAATGTGGTTGCATGGGTAAGTCTGGACAGGTGACTTTGGATCAACCGACTAGGTTTAGCTTTAGCCAGTACTTAGCAAGCATGGATATTCATCATGAATAGCTTAACATGGTGGTAACTATGTATGAGGTAACAACTGTGGAAACATAACAACCTATCTCTATATAACATCACAATGAGTCATTAGTGCGATAATATGATGAGCAGTAGCAGCTAATGTAAAAGACAGTATCTAAATAGCAGGAATTTAATTATTTCTAGCACCAGCATATTCATTAATTAAACACGTAGGAATAACACAGAGCAATGCTTTAGGGCATATATTAGATGGTCGGCTTGCCTGGGGGTCGAAGAATACTCCGGGAAGAAGTGCGGAAAGGATCGCCGGAAACCGTTCTCCCTCGGAGGGGGCTGATTAGAGGCACGGGCACAATGGTCATTTTCACAGTGTGGAAACATTATGAAAATGATACCATCGGAACGGGCTCGATGAACTGAAGACGTGAGCGTTGGTTTCACCTGATTCGGAGTTGTGAGCGAAAAGATATAGCAGTTTTACTGCCAGGGACCTATCTGCAAATAAATTAATAGCCACTGGGTCCTTAGCAGTTTTTTCTGCGGAAAAGATTAAATGGACCTGCGCCGCTGGGCCGTGCTGGGCCGAAAGTGGCCGAGCCAGCCAGGCCGCGAGGCTGCCGCTGCTACTAGGCCGGCCCACCCGTACCCCCCACCACTTATCCAGCGTGGCGACGGCTGGGCGGCTCCGGCGGGTTTCCTACCTTGGCTCCTACCTCCTCTCCCTGTCCCTGACTAGAACAGAGGAGGAGCAGGGGAGGCTCGACACCGGTGACGGCTGGGTGGCTCCGGCGGGTTTCTCCGGATGGCGAGGACGCCGGCGGGTGCGAGAAGGGACGGCACGTCCACCTGGAGGGGCTGGGTGCGCCGGGGGGAGCATGGTGATGGCGGCACCCATTCGGTTTACCTGAGCTTCCAAGCATGTGAAGTTCTCATTGATTCTGGGCCACTGCGAACTCATCCATATTCCTTGCAAACCTTGTTATTGTGCCCAGAAATTTGTATTTGCATCAGTGGGCTCCAAGATATGCTTTGCAATTTGTACCAACGTACCGGAGTTTTGTTGCTGCTCCTGGCACATTCACATTCTTGAAATATGTCTTCGGTGGGTAATAGATGATTCTTGGGTCCATTAAGAAAAGACTCAGTTCACCTCACTAACTGAAATAATCCTTGTGTCGAGGACGACATCATTTGTCCTTACTGATATTCATTCTTGGTAACTCATCTGACTACTCTTCAGGTGTGATCTGTTCCGAGGCCAACTCTCTCAGGTATATTCTGGCCTTGTCTGTTGCACATGGATTCAGCTTTTGACCCTTCCTTCATTCCTGACAGATCCGGTATTGTTATTCTGAATATCGGGCAGTTGACTTGGCATGACTCTTGCTGAGTTTGGATTATTGGGTATTATCCAAGTTGTATGCTGGTCTTCTTGACGGCACTTGCGGATGGATCCAGTCGGAACGAAGAAACGGAACCGATAAAAGGAACAAAAACCACGAAAAACCAAAAACCAAATAAAGCTCAAAATTTTGCGGACCTTACACACGTGCCCGAGGATCCACTAGTATAACTAGCCTAGCGCACTCGATGCACCTCTAAGGATTTAGAAGTGAAACCACACAATGCTCCTCGTAGCACTGGTGTCAAGCTCCTACTACTTCCTTACGGAACATCAAACTCGACGCATGACCATAGCCAAAATGGCTTAGCCAACAATCCTAAGATTGTCGAGGAAAGAAGGAATTTATAGGTGTTTCCCAAAGGAAACTATTGTTAAGAAGAGAAATGCCATGATTAGCAAGCAAGGTAAGGATATCTAGTTTACCTAAGGGTTCAGGACTCACGGGTCGTTGCCTGGTGCGGATATTTCACACCGGAGGCAAAGGCCATGAGAGTTGGGGTCTGATGGAGCAAAAACCTATGGAGTTGCCTTATGATCAATAGTAGCCGTGCCTGCTTCGCGAAGATGGCTGAAATCCATCTAGGCTTTCTACTAATCAAGAGGCAATGAAGTCTGGCTAGGGTAACCTATAGTCAGCCTGGCGGCTCTGATACCATCCGTTGTGGAGCCCCGACTGATTACCACTGTAGCCAGACGGTCGCCACGCATACCAGCCCAGGAAATTACTCTGGCATGTGCATTTACAACAAGTATCAAGAACACAGGCATTTCTATTAATGGATGTACAAGTCTTACATGATATATTACATGAGTGATGGCAGCGGAAAAGCCCTATCTAAGGCAGCATGGTCTTGGTGCGGCTCCAATCCACAGGGATATGACTGGGTTACTCTTCTAGCCGCGAACGCTTTGGCTCCTCGACGACAGACGACGGATCCTTATGTGAACCTGGCCATGTTAAAGGCCGCTGAGTACTTTTGAATGTACTCGCAAGCAAACCAACTAACATATACACAATGCAAAGCAATCCATGGCATTGAAGCATGCATTTGTTATTAGAGCAATATTAACTATCGTGGCATAGCAGGATTATCTAGCAGGTTAATTTCTAAAGTAAAATTTAGTAAAGTAAAGTATATCAAGTAAATAATCAATACTCCGAACATTTTCATGATCCCATCTGAATCTGATCGAAATCCAATCCAAATCATGTGGTCATCTGACCACTCATCTTATAGCCATCCCATGGCTAACATAGCATATTCCTGACACCATCCGATGTCTATGCATCTCCTCTATAAGTTTGATAAACTTACTTTCTTATGGGTTGTCCCACAACCCTCGGAATACCCATGAGTCGCTGAGTACTTCCTATCATAAGATGAGTTCTTCCATCATTATTATCATTATTACGGTTGACCACCTAGTGAGGCCTGGACGGACTGTCCAATACCATGGACGCGGCTATTCGAATAGATTCTTCACTCTGCAGAGGTTGCCCACTTTACCCACACCATGGAGCACCTGGCCTCGTGATCCCATTCGGGTGGACCAGTGTCGCTCCAACGAAACCTGCCTAACCTGTGTCTCCTTCACCGTACCACCGGCAATTATTCTCCCCCAGAGTCAAGCCCTGGGTGGCCCCTGTGTCACCCCGTGACACCTGCCACCATCGTGGCCAAACAAACTGTCCCTAACAGGGACGCCGACAAATATCTCAACAGGGCTCACAAGGTTATCTCCGCCTACCGGGCCAGGGCAGCGCGCGTGCATAACCTTCCCTGTTTTATGGTACCAGCAAAAGAGCACGCGATCAGACCAAGTCAAGGCCGTCCCGTACCAGCAAATGTGGTTGCATGGGTAAGTCTGGACAGGTGACTTTGGATCAACCGACTAGGTTTAGCTTTAGCCAGTACTTAGCAAGCATGGATATTCATCATGAATAGCTTAACATGGTGGTAACTATGTATGAGGTAACAACTGTGGAAACATAACAACCTATCTCTATATAACATCACAATGAGTCATTAGTGCGATAATATGATGAGCAGTAGCAGCTAATGTAAAAGACAGTATCTAAATAGCAGGAATTTAATTATTTCTAGCACCAGCATATTCATTAATTAAACACGTAGGAATAACACAGAGCAATGCTTTAGGGCATATATTAGATGGTCGGCTTGCCTGGGGGTCGAAGAATACTCCGGGAAGAAGTGCGGAAAGGATCGCCGGAAACCGTTCTCCCTCGGAGGGGGCTGATTAGAGGCACGGGCACAATGGTCATTTTCACAGTGTGGAAACATTATGAAAATGATACCATCGGAACGGGCTCGATGAACTGAAGACGTGAGCGTTGGTTTCACCTGATTCGGAGTTGTGAGCGAAAAGATATAGCAGTTTTACTGCCAGGGACCTATCTGCAAATAAATTAATAGCCACTGGGTCCTTAGCAGTTTTTTCTGCGGAAAAGATTAAATGGACCTGCGCCGCTGGGCCGTGCTGGGCCGAAAGTGGCCGAGCCAGCCAGGCCGCGAGGCTGCCGCTGCTACTAGGCCGGCCCACCCGTACCCCCCACCACTTATCCAGCGTGGCGACGGCTGGGCGGCTCCGGCGGGTTTCCTACCTTGGCTCCTACCTCCTCTCCCTGTCCCTGACTAGAACAGAGGAGGAGCAGGGGAGGCTCGACACCGGTGACGGCTGGGTGGCTCCGGCGGGTTTCTCCGGATGGCGAGGACGCCGGCGGGTGCGAGAAGGGACGGCACGTCCACCTGGAGGGGCTGGGTGCGCCGGGGGGAGCATGGTGATGGCGGCAGCTTGGGTAACAGAGGTCGGGGCGGAGCTCGACGCCGGGAAGGGCTACGGCAGCTCCGGCGGTCTCCGGCTCGGGCGAGGCTACCGGCGGCTTCAGGAGGCCACGCCGCACCCTTCTAGACCGCAAGGGAGCGCCGCGGAGGGGTGAAATGACGGCGTGCCGCAGAGGCAGTGGACGGCGGCGACCGGACTTGGGGAGGACGTGGCCACGGCGGCTCCGGCGGCGAGGGGAAGGGCTGGGGAGGCTCGCAGGAACACGGGTGACCTCCTGGTGGTGGAATGCGGAAGAGAGGGACCCAGGCTCACCGGAATTTAGGCGAGGCCGAGCTGTGGCCATGGCGGCAATGGGCGGCGAGGAGGGCCTCCGGCGAGGTAGTGAGGGGTCAGGGAGGTAGCTGGGAGGGAGAGGAGGCCACTACAGGTGGTGTGGTGCTCGGGAGGGCTCTGGCCATGGCTATATCACTACAGGAATCAGGAACTTTGCCGTCTGCCATGGCAGACGGCATAGGCATGCCCGACGGACGGCAAAGGCCTTTGCCGTCCGCCAGCAGACGGCAACAGGTCCGGCTGAACAAGCTACGGCAAAGTGCGCTTTGCCGTCTGCTGGCGGACGGCAAAGATGAAATGGTCTTTGCCGTCTGCCAGCAGACGACAAAGAGCCTGGACGGCACACGTGTCAGCTAAAGGCCGTTAGTGGGTTAACGGCGTGCTTTGCCGTCTGCTGGCAGACGGTAAAGACCTTTGCATCTTTGTCGTCTGCCAGCAGACGGCAAAGCTGCCTAATAGGCCAGCCCAGTGCACCCCAGGTTGAACAGGTAGCTGCCATGTGGGAGCTTTGCCGTCTGCTGGCAGACGGCAAAGAGCCTGTATAGCCCCTATTTTTTTTGTTTTTGTTAAATTCATTCAATTTCACAGAATTTCACAGATATATATATATATAGACATTTGAAAATACTTTCAACAAGCATAACAATAGATATACATACCAATCAAAAGTCCATATGCAACATATATAGCTAGCCAACATATCCAACAACAAGCATACAATGGTTTCATCCATACATACATATATAGGTAGCAAGTTTCACATTGTTCATCCTACAAAATCAAAACAAAAAGGAAGCACAAGAAGAGTAGACTCCATCAATGCAAGCTTCCTCATCGAAAGCAAATCTGCAAATTGGGAAAGAAGAAAGTTAGAAGAAGAAGAAGAAGAAGACTAGAAGAAGAAGAAGAAGAATTTTTCTTCTCTTTCTTTTTCTCCTCTCCTCTTCTTTATCTTCTTCTTCTAAATAAGGTAGGTAAAAATGCCATTTTTTAGCTAAGCTAGGTAAAAATGCTAAGTGTAGGTCATTTTAGAGCTAAGCTAGGTAACCTAGGTGATGATGCCATTTTTTAGCCAACTTACGTAAGTAAAGCTCATTTTTTATCTAACCTCGATAATTATGCCATTTAGGGGGAAAATAAGCTAAGTATCCATTTGTAAAGCAAAACACTAGAGAAAACTTACCCTCATCACAACAAATGCGATGAAGATCGCAACTAAGGTAACAATTGATCCAACGGCATAATGATACCAAGCCTCATTATCAATGGCATATTTTCTAATCCTCTTAAGCTTCAAGTGCATTGCATCCAGCTTCAACCGCATTGCATTCATCTTCATCTTGTGATCATCGACGACATCGGCAACATACAACTCCAATGTCATCTTCTCTTGTTCAATTCTTTTAATTTTTTTGTTTCAAATACTCGTTTTCTTTTTCAACTAAATTTAACTTCTCGACAAGAGGGTCGGTTTCAAATTCCGGTTCACATACCTCCTAGATTAAAATATCTCTATGTCAACTTGATGGCCATAATTGTCATAAATGCGAAATGCAACAAATAGTTATGAACGAGAATTTACCACATCAGCGGGCAAGGGCCGACGGGGACGGACATCAAGACCATGGCACTATGTATAAGAAACAATCATACAAAGTAAGAAAATTATACAAGTAACTATATAAATCATACAATCATACAAGTAACTATATAAATCAAGTACAACATAAAAAATTGAATACCTAATAATAATCTGGATCGTCGGGTACAATAAATGCTCCAAGATCAGTAAATGCATCATCATCATCACTATCGGTAATGACGTGCTCATCATCATCATTAATAAATGCATCATCATGTGGAAGGCCACCTTTACGTAATCGGTCAAGCATTGACAGGTCATCCGCAGCAGTAATCTCTTCTAGTTTAGGCTCTTCTTGTTCCGGCTGAGGGGTGAAGTCGGGTTCACTGTCACTATCTAATTCAATGTTCTGGGTTGAAGTAGAGCGGTTCTTGAAATGTTTTTTGGAAAGACGTGTTTCTTGGAAGAATTCTCCTTCATATGTGTCTGGGTTAAGGTGAGGTTCATAATCCTCTTCATTGGGGGGAGGTGGTCTAACACGTGGCGGCACTTCATAAACGACATCCCAACCATTGAGATTTGGATCACTTTGGTAGGCCCATGGTAGATAGAAAACTTGGGTTGCCTGTTGAGCTATAATATAGACATCGGGAACATCCAAATGGGTGCTTTGTTTGATTTCCACTAGCCCTAAGTGTTCATGAGTCCTTCTAGTCTCCTTCGGCTGGAACCAATAACATTTGAAGAGTACGATGTTTGGTGGGTTTGCACCATAGAATTGAAGTTCATAAATTGCCTCAACTCTTCCATAGTACTCGGTATCTCCTTCGCCGATAGCAGAGACACAACAATTTGTAGACTTTCGATCGGCCATAGATAGCTCTTTGCCATAGGTATGAAAGCGATACCCGTTGATGTCGTATTTGTCAAATGAACGAACCTTAAAGTCAAAACCATTAGCGACTTGTCTCAATTCGGCGTCCATAAACTTTGAATTAGCCTACAAGTTTAATACGAAAGGAATTGTTGCATTAGCCGCAAATTAGACGAAGAAATTAAATGGTCTAATGGAAATTACCGTTTGTTTGAACCAAGAGATGAAACCGGGATAGCCGTCTCCGTGCTTTGCCAGAAGCTCATACTCTTCGACGGAATCCTTTTGGATCACCGCTCCATACGATAATTTGGCGACGTATCGACTGTATCAAATATATCCAGAATAAGAGCAGTTCAAAGGAATTAGAAGTTGCGAAACAATGTACCAAGAACTTACTCGATGTATGGCCGCACTTCTGTTAGGTTGTTAAAGATATACAACGAAATGGTCCGCCATTCTTCGACATCCAACGTTAAGGAATCAGAAGCACCGACTGGTGCGAGATCCCCTTTGAATAGGCTAAGGTTGGATCCACCCTTTTTAGGGTCTCCAGCATTGTACTGAGGCTTCGGATTATGCAAATGACGATTTTTGGCTTCGTAGTGTGCTGTCACAAAGTTTGCCGACTCCTCAGTAATGAATGCCTCATCCATCGATGCTTCAATTCTACGTTTATTTTTACATTTTGCTCATAGCGTCTTCTGCATCCTCTTAGTTACGTAGCACCAACGATTTTGCACGGCCCCCCAATCTTGCCTCGGTTGGGAGATGCAAAATCAAGTGCTGCATTGGATTAAAGAAGCCCGGCGGAAAGATCTTCTCTAACTTGCAGATCAACTCCGGCGCCAACTCTTCTATTTCTTTTAGCAGGCCAGGCGATAGTTCTTTTGCACAAAGAACATGGAAGAAATAGCTCAGCTCTGCCAGTACTAGCCATTCATCCTCAGGGATGAAGCCACGCAACATCACCGGCATTACCCGCTCAATCCAGATGTGCCAATCATGACTCTTGAGACCAAATATCTTTAATTTGTCAAGACTTGCTCCCCTCTTTAGATTCGCTGCATACCCATCGGGGAACATCAATTGTATTTTCACCCACAAGATAATTTCCCTCATAGCTGGCCTTCCAAGATTGAACCATGCCTTTGGCTTCGTCCAGTTCTGCTTTCCTTTCGGTTGTCGCATGTTTTGTAACGGTCTATCACATAGAGCCTCCTGATCGACTCTAGCCTTAGGATTGTCCATTGACTTCCCATCTATGCCGAACAATGTACCAAAAAGTGCCTCGGCGATATTCTTCTCAGTGTGCATCACGTCGATGTTGTGTGGGCAAAGTAGGTCTTTGAAGTAAGGAGATCCCACAAGCATGTCTTATGAGTCCAGGCGTGTTCCGAATTATACCCCTTGAAATACCCTGGATGCTCTGGATCTGGCTCGAGAGCGTTTAACTGATCCAGGGTCTCTTGGCCTGTCAACGGAGGTGGTGCAGAGTTTTTGACAACTCTACCTTTGATGAAGTTCTGCTTGTCTTTCTTGAACTTATGGCGAGTATCCAGGAACTGTCTATGCAACTCGAAGCAAGAAAACTTGCGACCGGCCTGAAGCCAACAAAACTGAAGAGCTCCCTTGCATGTGGGGCACGGGAACCTTCCATGCACACACCAGCCAACGAATAGCGCATACGCCAGCAAGTCATGCGTCGAGTACATGTACCAGACACGCATTATGAAGTTCTGTTTGCTAAAGGCGTCGTATGTCTTGAACCCATTATCCCAGGCTTCTTGCAATTTGTCCTTCAGCGGCTGCATGTACACATTCATATTCTTCCCCGGATAGTTGGGCCCTGGAATTATCAATGTCAGGAAAATGTTCTTTCTTTGAATAATCAGTCCAGGGGGGGGGATTGAGTGGAATGACAAATACGGGCCAACAACTGTATTGGGCTGCCGTCAGACCAAACACACTGAACCCATCCATGCTGATGGTGACTCGAGGATGCCTCGGATCTACCGCTTTGTCGTCATGTGATGCATCGAAGCGCTTCCACGCTTCACCGTCCGATGTGTGCACCATCATCTGCATCTAGTTGGGTTCTTTTGCCCGTTTTGTGCCATGTCATCTGTCTGGCCATCTCTTCGACCATGGAAAGACGTTGAAGTCTTGGTACGACTGGCATATACCGAAGAACATTAACGGGGATTTTGGTCTGCGTCTTCTCACCCATACCGTTGTCTACCACAACATACCTGGATGACTTGCAAATGGGACAATAGTTCAAGTCCGCATACTGAAGCCTAAATAAGGCACATCCTTTCTCACAGGCATGTATCTTCTCATAGGGCATCTTAAGAGCACGGAGAATTTTGTCAGACTGGTACAGGTTTGCAGGTAGTACATGGCCTTTGGGTAGAAAACGTCCAAATACTGTCATCATTGCGTCGTAGCATTCTCTGCCCAAGTTGAATTGAGCCTTCAGAGCCATTATTTGTGAGATGGCATCCAGCTGACAAAGCTCAGTGTGCTCGTGGAGAGGACGTTTTGCAGACTCCAACATTTCATTGAAGGCCTTTGCAGATTCCTCCATCTCATCGTCCGAGTCCCGAGCATCATCAAAGTCTTGCACCATGTCTTGCATCCCGGTACCATGCTTGTCGGTGCAATGACGAAGCACCTCAGCTCTGGCACATTGGGAAGACTCGCCATGAAATGTCCACACTGTATAGTCTAGCATAAAACCCCTCTTCTGCAGGTGTTTGCCCATTTCATCCTCTGTCCTCTTGTGCCAATTGTTGCACCCGGCACAGGGGCCCCATGTTGTCCTCTGGCCATTTGCAAATGAGGCTCTCAGAAACCCCTTGGTTTTTGTTAACCATTCAATGGTCATGTCTTTCTGACTAGTGTGACCTGTGTACATCCACGCACGATCACTCATCTTGCCTAGCTACTGGACACATAAGAAATATATATATATAAATCAGCATGTATATATTCATCAGTTAATGGAGTTTGTCACTTTTATTACGTCCATGCAACCTAGACGCTAATAGGTAAAGATAGGTCCTAATCCCAGCCGAGTATGTGTAGATTGGGTTCGTTTTCCCATGCTCTGCTCCGGATCCGACGCAAAATTTCGGCAGCACCTCCCCGCTGTTCTCCTGATACACGTCTCGGCAATAAGAAGAGAGGATGTGTACCCGGAGAACAACAGGGAGGCACTGACAAAATTTTGCATCGGATCCGGAGCAGAGCATATGGGAAAATGAACCCAATCTACACATACTCGGGCTGTCCATGGATAATGTTGGAAAATTCGAAAGAATCACGGTTATAAATATGCAAATGCATGCATATTTATAGATGTAACCCTTTCGAACGGGAGACGCATAGTGGTCACGCATACTGATGATTGAAGACACCTATAGGTAGCAAGTTTCATCGGCACGAAGACTAGAACAGAGCAAATGAAGGGGGGGGGGGGAGGAGATGTCATTTGTGCTCACCCACGAACGCAGGGGCGGAGCTCGTCGAACACTAGACCCTCGAAGCGACGAAAATACTGCACATTTAAATCGAAAGATGAGTAACATAGCAATTGTGTTTTTTCCGTCAACCTAACTAAATGTTTACAACATGACGAGCGGGTTAGGGGGTTCCTCGACGTTGATGGAACCCTAAATAGCAAGTATCATTGGTGCGAGATACATGTGGCACTCGGTGTTGAACACTAGATCCACATCCCACAAGTGACGCCGGCGCCCGGCGTCCCGCAACAATAGTTCTGGTGGCCGATGACGGTCGAACACCTTGGCGAATTTGTCTGGCAGCCTTTGCGATGAGGATTAAAGCCAAGTTTTGAAAGTTCAAACAACCAAACCGACTTGAGTCAGTTTGGGTGTTTCAAGTTTCAACACTTGGCTTTTAATCGTCATCGCAGAGGCTGCAAGACAAATTCGCAATGGTGTTCGACTGCCATCGACGCCGAGAACTGTTGCTGCGGGACGCCGGACGCCAGCGTCACTTGTGGGACGTGGATGTAGTGTTCGACACCGACGGCCACATGTATCTCGCACCGACGATACTTGCTATTTACAGTTCCATCGACACCGAGGAACCCCCTAACCCGCTCGTCCCCGGGCGCCCTCAGGTATGGCGATGCACGGTTGACCCCGATCCTCGACCTGGTTTCGTCGGTGATGCACCCCTAATCTTCTTCTTCTTCCTCCTCCGCCTCTTCTTCTTCCTCCTCTTCTTCTTCCTCCTCCTCTTCTTCTTCTTATTTTTTTCATCTTTCTTCTTTCTTCTTAACCTAAACTTAACCTAAACTAAACCAAATCTAAACCTAAAAAATAGAAACTAAACCTAAACTAAACCAAGCCTAAATTATACTAAACCTAATTAAACTGAAACTAAAAAAACAGAAGAAAAAAAAGAAGAAGAGGGATGTCTCACCTTCAGGCGTGGCAGGGGGTGCCTGGGATGGAGGAGGGGGCGCCGGAGCGGCAGGGCGGCCGCGGGGGTGGAGGAGTGGGGCGTCGGGGTGGGGTGGCCGCAGGGGTGGAGGAGAGGGGCGGCCGGGGCGGCTCGGGCACGGGGGCGGCGGCACGGGTGTGATGAGGGGAGGGAGAGAGAGGGGTGGGGTTGGCCGCGTTTTAGTTTAGGTCACAGCTCTTTGCCATCTGCTAGCAGATGGCAAAGAGCCTAGCTAACGGACGTTAGTTGGGCACTTTCTTTGCCGTCCGCTAGCGGACTGCAAAGAATCTTTGCCGTCAGCTAGCGGACGACAAAGGAAGTGGCCGTTAGGTGGTACTCGTTAGTGGGCCACCCACCCTCTTTGCCATCCGCTAGCTGACGGCAAAGCTTCTATGCCGTTCGCTAGTAGACGGCAAAGGGACGGCCGACGGCAAATATGATCGCCGTCAGTTTTCTGTAACTGATGGCAAAGACCATCTTTGCCATCAGCTAGCAGACGGCAAAGAGACGGCTGACGGCAAAGATCCTGATTCCAGTAGTGTATATAGCCAGCCACGGCCGAGGTGATTGGGACGGCCGCCGTGGCGTCCTTAGCCACTTACTGGTGCTCTGGCGAGGTGGCGAGCAGGGAGAGGTGCCGACCTGACGTGCGACAGAGGGAGTGGACGGCTCAGGGAGGAAGGAGCCAATGGAAGGGGAAGACGACGACGCTCACGGACGGGACATTGCCGCGGCGGCGATTGCCGTGGCATGAGAAGGAAAGAGGAGGGGAGAAGGTGCTGGAGAGGGGAAGGTGGATGCCGTGAAGCCACTAGACAGGTCGGGACACGCCGGAGCTGGCCGGAGCAAGCTACCCGACGAGGACAGTACGCGGAGCGCCGCTTCTGCCTGCTGTCCACGCGGTCACCACATGCATATGGCACCACGGCCACGTCTTTGACATGAAACCATGTCTGGTATGTGACTCAGAGGTCAAGTACATCCCAGGAGTGACTGGATTCAACTGGAAGGCTGGGACGTGAGAGATATATCCAGAAACATGTTCTGACATGAAGGTGTTTGTAGATATTTCTGGAGAGATCACTGAGTGAAAGGAGCTGGAACTTGGCATGCAGTAGTGGTCTACCAAGGTGACTACCCTGGTAGATTTTCAGATCAAGTGGAGCAATATAGCTAGCACTTTCTTCACAATGCAAAAGTGGGTCCAGAAACTGGAATTTGAAGCTGTGCTCAAATGGTTGATGAAATGAGATGAAATTTGGTGGAGAGTCATGATTTGGATATATGAAGCCACTGTAAAAGTTTCATACCATTTGGATACACCAAAATGGTACTTGCTTCACAGAGGTTCCAAATGGACAGAAACTTAGGAAAAATGCTGTGGGAGAATGGGTAGAGGGATTGACCTGGTTTTTGGT
Source organism: Thinopyrum elongatum (assembly GCA_011799875.1). Classification (NCBI taxonomy): domain Eukaryota; kingdom Viridiplantae; phylum Streptophyta; class Magnoliopsida; order Poales; family Poaceae; genus Thinopyrum; species Thinopyrum elongatum. The sequence continues at coordinate 151,177,471 of CM022300.1, read as the reverse complement.
TTCCATGAGTGATTTGGCAATATTAACCACCATGAGAAATTTCAGCTCAAATAGATCAAGGGTTCGAGCACTTCCTTTGCAATTTACCAACTGGACAGAATCTGCAAATTGATGTTGTGCTCAAAATTTGAACTATGGAACTTGAGTTCTTGATGGAAATGGTGAAGATATGGATAGGAGAAGCTCCACAATTTATTTGGGATTCTTCCTGGCTACCAAAATGGTAGTTCCTTTAGAAACTGCCCAAAATGCAATATTGACATTAAATAGGAAAATGCAATTTCCCTTATTTAATTATGGCCAATATTTTTATGGGAGCTCAATATGATCACAAAGAATATCTCCACAAGTTTTCATGAACTTTGGAGATGGATATATATTTTTCCAGGATTTAATTCCTTTAACTGGCAGAAAAAGGAATTAATTATAAATGAAAAATATTGCAAATGACTCGGCAATATTTTTGCATATCCAGGGTTTATAGATAAAGGATGATCACTGGGAGAAGTTTGGGAGTCAGCAGATCAAAGGAAATTGGGGTTCCCTTGTAACGGAAGAGATTAGGGTTTCCGTTCCGGCAACTCGGAAGGTAGGGTTTCAGTGGCAAAACCCTGAGAATATATCTTGGGTGGCAAGGTTGGACTGGAGAGAATTTCTGGTTGGATAGGGAAGGCAAGATTAAATGACCATCTTCATCTACCCAAGAGCTAAAGAAATCTGATAACACCAAAAAAAAGACGGGAGTCAAATCCCGCAAAGGAAAAAAACAAGAGTAGAAACCAGGGTGTTACACTTGTAAAAACACCAACCCCGACACACCCGGTACCTTTGAGGTTCGGGACGCTAATGGAAAGCCGCGACATAGCAAGAGTAAACGTCGCCACAATGACGGCGAAGACGAGGATACGGCAGTAAATGCGGGGTTCAGAAACCCGAAGTCCGGACCCCGAAAGAAAGCCCTAAAGGCAACGGCGACGGCCCATCCAGACTAGACGCAATTCTGGACAAGACTTGTAAGATCCACGGCACGCCATATAAGCCTGCCAACCACTCCAACCATAACTGTTGGGTGATAAAACAGGCCGACAAGCTTACAGCCGAAAACTCTGGCAAATCCCCATGAAGCAAGGACGATGACGAGCCCGGAGGCCGAATAGTGGAGGCCAAAAACCCTTCCCTTCCAATGTCAAGACGGTGAACATGATCTACAGAACCCACATACCAAATAAGTAGAGGAGGCGAGCGCTGCAAGACGTATATTCTGTCGAGCCCGTAGCGTCGAAGTTCAATCCGTGGTCAGCCTGCTTGATCACTTTCGATCGCAGGGATCACCCGACCAGCATACGCCATAGAGGATCCACAGCCTTAGTACTTGACCCCATCATCGATGGATTCCACCTCACTAGATTCCTAATGGACGGGGGCAGTAGCCTCAATCTGATATACGAAGACAAAGTGAGGAAGATTGGCATTGATCCGCCAAGGATCAAACCCAGTAACACCACCTTCAAGGGGGTCATTCTGAGAGTGGTGGCCCGCTACACAGGCACTGTGACGCTTGAAGTGAAGTTCGGCTATCCGGATAACTTATGAAGAGAGGACTTGATCTTCGACACTGCACCTTTTCGCAGCGGCTATCACGCCCTCTTCGGCCGAACGGCGTTCGCTAAATTCAATGTCATCCCGCATTACACGTACCTCAAGTTGAAGATGCCCGGTCCTTCGGGCGTCATAACTATCAACGGCAATACAGAACGCTCACTCCGGACCAAAGAGCACACTGCGGCCCTAGCGGCCGAAGACCAAACCGGCCCATATGGGTCCCGTTACTGGCCCGCCGTAAAGGCCGGCGACAATAGTAAACGGGCCCGAACCCGCTCCCCATCATGGGAACCCGCATGCATTCGCCACAAATAGGGATGCGCGTCCCACGGCACGCCCACATTCTTCATGCTCCATGTGCCTCGTTAGCACAATTTCGCACTCAAAATACCATGGGCAGCCGTGAGGCATATATCAATAAATCCGAAGCATGTGTTCGGCTAACCCGAACTTCAAAATTACCTTGTCTTCCGACGACATGGGGGCCAATTCCGGACCCCCCCCCAAGCACAAAGCTTCATCGGCAGGATCCTCGCCCCTCAAGGTTTCATCGAAGGTCCCAACCCTCACCTCTCAGAAGCAAAGGCGCAGACGTGCAGCAGGGCATAATGGAGGCTTCGACTCACGCATCAAGGCCCTGCGTAAACCTTTACTCTGTAAAACTTTTTCATTTTTACAAATAATGCCATGGCAGTTCGAATTGTGCGGTTAGACGTATTGAGCCTACGAGAAATAATAAAAACGCCCTTTATGGTGTTCGGATATCCGCATCTTGCGATTATCTCCATTCCTTCCGATTCTCCCCTCGCTCTTCAAACAGCCCAACATGAAAACATGATCGGTTAACTAACCTAGAGCTCAATTTAATCATCGGCTCCATACCCCAAGTCCGACATCACTTTTCGCTGAGTGTTCGGCGTCTCGGATATTGCACTATATGCATCAGTTCCGAACTATGTCTTGGGTCAATAGTTGGGTTGCCCGGCTCCTGTGCTTGCCCCTTATGTTCCACTCGCTCGGCTAAGAGGGCAAAGGGAGAACCCCTGCGATTGTACTTCTGGGTAGCCTGGTCAAGTACCTTAGGAGGAGAAAGCCGAAAAGTGACCGTCATAGTAAGCGTGAACTGGTCGGCGATCCGATGACGAGGTTTGACTCCAAAAATCGTTGGCGATTTCACCGTGTCACACGAAGGGTTCGTTTTAATGCAAACCAGGTGATTGGAAAGGGCAGGCATTGACCCCCCCAGTACATCACAAAACTATGGGGGCTAGTCCTTAGCCCCCACCGTTAAGCTCCAAAGGCTAAGTGAAAGCAATAAAACCGAATAGTCTGATTGCCTAGTTTCGCTCATGCACTACCGCCTCCGGGTACCAAGACGTTGGTTAAGGGTAATAGTGCGGAGACAAAACACCCCTCATGATATTCACCTGGGGGCTGAAGCCGATGACTGGTGGCTTTCACAATAAACATACGGCCGCACAGGAGTCAAAATTAAATCGGGACAAGACAATATAAGTCAGGTGGACGCATCATAAAGCATAGGGTCCAAGTGATAAAAACTTAATACAGTCATTCCAGCATTACATCTTTTGAGCACTGGCCCTCTATCGCCCGCGCTCCATTCATCACATGCGCAAAGTACAGCTCAGGGTGGCAGTGCTCCTTCCCCTTGGGTGGAGGGCCAGTAGCCATGTCCACTGGATTAATCTTTGGCCAATGCACCATGGTCTTTGCAAACGCAAGCCTCGCCCCGTAAAGGCACGCAGAGCACTTCATGGTGTCAATCCGGAGCGGCGCCTCCCGCAGCTTCTGCACAAGGCCAAAGTAGGTGTCCGGAATTGGCTCAGCGGGCCACAGATTGAAACATAGGTCCTTCACGGCCAGCTCGGATATCCGATGCATCTCCATCAGATGCTTCATCTGGTTGCTGAGGAGGGGAGGATGCTCGGAGCCTGAAAACTATGACCAGAAGAGCCGTTGCAGGGAGTCCTCCTCGCGAGTGGCATAGTGCTCCACTGCGGCGCCGCACTCCTCGGAAGTTCGGCGAAGACGCCTGCGGAGCGCTTGACCCATGTCAGCATGACGAACCTGTTGCCTCTGAACACACTCTGTAGTGAGTATTTCTTACTGTTTGCAATTTGCCCCACTTGGCGGAGCTCCTCTCGGACACCTCGCACTTTTGTCCTCGCCTCCTGGAGTTCCTTGTCCACCTTGGATAGCGCAAAGGACCGCTTCTCCTTCTCCTTCTCAAGACCCTGCAACTTCGTGGCACCATCCTTGAGCTCCACCTGCACTTCGGCCACTCGAGCCTCGTGCTTTTGGCTGGAAAGCTTGGCTTCCTCAAGATCGGCCATCGCCTTTTCGGTGGCCAATTTCTTGGCAGCCGCCTTAGCCTCGGCTTTCTTTAGGGCCTCCTTCAAGCCCTCTACCTCAGCAGCGGCAGCTGAAAAATCCACACATAGAACGATCAACATACAGTCCAGGCATATAAGTACCCGGCGACGGGTGATCACACACATTAACGAAAAGCTTACCTTGCACTTCGTCAAGCCGTTTGTTGACAAGGTTAAGATCCCCATTGGAGTGTTCGAGCTTCTGGTCCATCTCCTTTAGTGCCACGGCATTAGCAGCCGCAGCCAAGGAAGATGCCTGCGTCAGCAAAAGAAACATCGACATTATTAATCGGCCTACAGAGTTTGATCCTCTGCAAGCTTCTTCGAAGTCCTTGCAGAGTCTTGGGGGCTGCTATGTACACGACCTACCCAAACTAAAGATTACAACCGCTTTACATGATAAGAGCATTACTTGACTTACCTCAAAGCCTATTAGCAGGCCTTGAACAACGTCGTTCGGTCTGGAATGAATGGACCGAACACCCTGTATAACCACACCCATAAGTGTGCGGTGCTCATCGACAACGGCAGAGTTACTCTTCAACTCTGCCAGCGCATCCGGCTAGCCCGCCGCCGCCCGAATAGAGGTGTTCGGCACGGGCGTCGGGCCCTCAGCACCTTCCCCACCGAAAGGAGGAATTGACTCCCTCTAGGGCCTCGAGGTCTTGGGAGCCGGATGTTGTAGGGGTTTGGAAGATTCGGATCCCCTTCCCGCGTTAGCCAGGAGGGATGCATCCCCCTGATCTTCAACGACCGAGGCACTGGCCTCAGCCATGGTGGCGTCGACCTCCTCCCCTGAGTTCGGAGGAGGAGGGGCCTTTCGTGACAGCACCTCCCCAACCTCTTCGGGGATTAGAGGAGGTGCGGAACATGAGCCACTGTTCGCCAGTTCGGCGGGCGGGGACGTCCCCTCTAAGGTCTCTTCGGCGGGGTGGCCATGCGGAGGGCTGCACCACCAAAAAACAATTTATCTACATTCTACCAGGGACTGCTAAAGAATAAGGCAATTGAAAATGCCGCGATACGTACCTGGTCGCATGGGGCTTGACCAGGGGTTCCCTCTCTGGAACCTTTTCGGACGCTTCAGACTCCTCGTCGGAGTCCGAGCTGTCAGATAGAACCAGCTTAGGCCGGCATTGTCTCTTCGAGGCCTGAGAAGGTTGAACCTCCTCGACGTCGCTGGACACCGCCCTCTTCTTAGAGTGCGAGGAGGTGCTTTCCTCCTCGTCCTCGTCCCCCTCCTCTGTGGACAGGGCCGCAGTGTCTCCGGACCGGCTGTCCGGACGAGCCCTGCGATGGAGGCCCTCCCTGGCTTCCGGCACCTCCGTCTTCTTGGCCTTCTTGTTAGGCGCCTTGTACGGCACCACGACCAACAACTTCTCTAGCTGTTCGAATCGGGGCCCTTCTGGCAGCGGCGCCGGGCCGCTGATCTTCTCGGCCTTGGCGAGCCAGCCCTGCAAAATCCACATAAAGAGGTTTGGATCAAATCATACGGTGTGAATATTCGAACTCATGTTAACACAAATGCCGCTCACCTTCTTCAGAGGGGTCGCAGCATCGAGGCCGATGTCCTCCCCCTCGACCGGCCAGTCCTTCTGTGGCTTGAATAGCAGAACCCCCACTTTCTTGTGGGTCGTGCCGAAAAGATGTTGCACGGTGGCCGGATCTTCGGGGTCATACTCCCACATTGGCTTGGCCCTCTCCTGATAGGGGAGGAGTCGACGCTTGAGCATGATCTGGACCATGTTAACAAGCTTCGCGCTAGTTCCCATTACGCTGACGATGCGCTTCTGCAGCGCCTTCAAGTCATCAGCAGACCGCCAATCCGGGCTCTTGGTGGTCCACAAGGCCAGTCTGGTAGGGGGTCCAGATCTGAATGCGGGAGCTGCCGCCCAAGTGGCTCCCCTTGGCTCGGTGATGTGGAACCATTCCTTTTGCCACACCTTGACGGTGTCGATGAACTTGCCCTCCGGCCATGGGACCCATGTCAGTTTGCTGATCATGGTCCCGCCGCAGTCCGCGTGTTCGCCATCAACCATGTTGGGCTTGACGTTGAACACCTTTAGCCATAGGCCGAAGTGTGTTCGGACCCGGAGGAGAGCCTCGCAAAAGATAATAAAGGACGAGATGTGGAGGAGGGAGTTAGTGGCTAGATCGTGAAAATCTAGCCCGTAAAAGAACATCAACCCCCTCACGAAGGGGTGCAAGGGAAATCCAAGCCTCCTAAGAAAATGGGAGAGGAATACGACCCTTTCGCCTGGCCTGGGCATAGGGACGATCTGGCCTGCTTCAGGGGCCCGATGGGCGATGTCGGCCGACAAGTAGCCGGCCTGCTTCAGCTTCAGAATGTCGCTATCGGTGACAATGGAGGCGTCCCACTTCCCGTTAGCGTCGGATCCGTCCATGGCTAAAGGAGACGGGGTGGGATTTGCTGTGGAAGCAGAGAAAAGGGGCGCTGGAGCTTTGAAGATCAGCATGAGCGGAAGGTGGAAGAAGGCAAGGGATACTGACTATTCTAGCTCCCCCTTTATAGGCTGTTGATAAGCCAAAAGTTCCTTTTTTCACACCGTTGGCTCCTCCACTTCCCGATACGGTCGCAATGTTATGTGCGGGGTGGGGAATTGAAATCATTGATCATATCCCCTGAAAGGCAGGGCACGATCTCCACCTTGAGGAGACGTGCCAAACGTGGCGTCAGCCTCGAGCCGCGCTTCGAGAAATACTAACCGATTGGCGTTATGGCCAGATGCGACTCTTCGAGAAAAAGTTGTCAGATGAAGGCACTGTTTACACTTGAATGATTTTTTTCCTTCGTGGCTAGGTAAAGCGATCGTTTCGGATTCCGGACATCACTTGACTCCGAACATGAATGAAGCACACTGGAGAACTCACCTCGCAAGCCGAATACTGTTTGGTGAGCGGATGCCAGACACAAGCCTTGGCGTTGGAGGCAAATTTGGGGGCTACTGACGGAGTTATGGACTAAGGGGTCCTCGGGGCGCCGGCCCATCAAATATGGGCCGGACTGGTGAAGCCGTATAGCGACAGGAGGTCTATGAAGCGGTGGTGTGCCCTCCAAGTCAAGGATAGGCAGGATCTCTTTACTCCTTATTGTAATCTATCTCCGGTAACCCTAACCCTACCGGTGTCTATATAAATCGAGGATTGTAGTCTTTAGGGCTAGAGATACATTCATCACCTCATCACCTTAGGGTTTAGCTCATGCTGATCTCGACATAGATCTACTCTGTAACCATACTATATTTCCAATACAATCAAGCAGGACGTAGGGTATTACCTCTTCGAGAGGGCCCGAACCTGGGTAAACACCGTGTTCATCGTCCCTTGTTCCCCATTGATCTCAGATCCACAGCTCGGGACCCCTACCCCGAGGTCTGCTAGTTTTGACGCCGACACCCTCCAAGCCCTAGGGCGCAGCTAAGGGGGAGAGGACTTGGACTCCAAGTCCAATCCTATTCCTACTAGGACTCCTTCCTTTTTTGCCTTCCCTAGCCACATGAGCTTTTGAGGACTTGGTGCACCTAGCCAATAAGGCAAGGGCGCCTCCCCGCAGCCCATGCTAGCCCTTGGGTCATGGTGGACCCACTTGTGGACTTCCGGACCCCTCCGAAATCCTCCAAAACCTTCTGGAAGCTTCCCGGTAAAATACCGAAAAAACTGCACCTTTTTCCGGAACCCAAAATATGACTTCCCAAATATAAATATTTACCTCTCGACAATTCCGAGACTCCTCGTGATGTCCGGGATCTCATCTGGGACTCTGAACAACATTTGGTTACCACTCATCAAATATCCCAATACTACTCTAGTGTCAACGAATGTTAAGCGTGCGACCCTGCGGGTTCAGAAATTTTGTAGTCAAGACCGAGACACCTCTCCGGTTAATAAACAATAGCGGGACCTGGATGCCCATATTGATTCCTACATATTCCACGAAGATCTTTTATCGGTTGAACCTTTATGACAACATACGTAATTCCCTTTTTCTGTCGGTATGTTGCATGCCCGAGATTCGATCGTCGGTATCTTTATACCTAGTTCAATCTCGTTACTGGCAAGTCTCTTTACTCGTTCCGTAATACATCATCTTGCAACTAACTCCGTAGTCACTTTGCTTGCAAGCTTCTTGTGATGTGTATTACCGAGAGGGCCCAGAGATACCTCTCTGTCATACGGAGTGACAAATCCCACTCAACAGACACCTTCGGAGATACCTGTAGAGCATCTTTATGATCACCCAGTTACGTTGTGACGTTTGATAGCAGACAAGGTATTCCTACGGTATCCGGGAGTTGCATGATCTCATGGTCAAAGAAACATGTATTTGACATTAAGAAAGAAGTAGCAATAAATTGAACGATCATATGCTATGCTAACGGTTGTGTCTTGTCCATCACAACATTCTCCTAATGATGTGATCCCGTTATCAAGTGACAAATCATGTCTATGGTTAGGAAACCTTAACCATCTTTGATCAACGAGCTAGTCTAGTAAAGGCTCACTAGGGACACAATATTTGTTTATTTATCCACACATGTATTTAAGTTTCCTGTCGGAGTAATGGGCCACGGGTAGCCTAACTCGGGTCCCTGAGCATTTTAAGACATTGGGCCAGCTGCGCCCCTCAAGCATCAAGGATAAAGCGCCGCCATCTGGTGGCCGGCTGGCTCACGAGGCCGGATGCCAGAGGACGGCCAAGCACTGGAAGACGGCCCCAAGACGGGCCGAATCCTAGCAGGCGGCCTCCTGAGAGGCCGGCTCCTAGAACAGGCGGCCCACGACGCCCTCAAAGTCTACGCCCCCATTAAGAAGACAAGACAGGATGTGGCTACAGTATAGCCCATTCCCATATATCCAAGGCACGGCGCGGCCACAGTGCTCCGTACAGGCAGAGATCTCCCCACGACATAGCACTGTGGCCACCCCACCCTTGACGTCACTCCTACCAGGTGAAGCCCTGTTCCCACGACGGCCTGTTGGTACGGCCTGCGGGTGGCAGGCCCTACTAGGCAGTGAGAGACTGGAAGGCGGTAGAGCTTGACCAGTCAGACCGGTGGGAGGCCGGCCTCTAGCAAGCGGCCCCTCCTCCCTCGAAGTCCACGCGCCATTAAACCAGAAAAGACACGATGTGGCTACAGTGATTTCCCACCCGACGGCGGGACTGTAGCCACGCCCCCCCCCAACCAAGCACGCGTCATCTGCATTACGGCTACAGCAACAAGCAGCTGATGAGACCCGCAAGTGGCAGGAGTGGCCTGTCGACTCCGAGCCAGACCAGTCGGCGGGGCCCACCAGGCGGCGGGCCCCGGCAGCTGACAGAGTAGCCGGCGGCCATGGACGCTGACCGCCAGACCCTACACCCGGCCAGATGACTATTGTACCCCTGGGTGGGTAGGCCTATATAAACCCCCCAGGGCACCCATGCAAAGGGTTCGAACCTGTAAAGCCTAGACTCATCCAGAGTGAGGAGAGAGTCGGCCCTGCTCTCTTCTACCTCTGGCATACAGCTCAAGGAGCACCTTGTACTCACAAGTGCCTTAGTGATCATGCGGCGACCCCGCAGAGCAGGACTAGGGGTGTTATCTCCTAGGAGAGCCCCGAACCTGGGTAAAGTACGCCGGCGTTCGTTTCTACGCCTCATCCCGCATCCAGGCACCGGCGACATTCTACTAACCCCCACCATGATAAGCCATCCTTTGGCATATGTCGCATCCAACCCCCGACATTTGGCGCCCACCGTGGGGCCAGGTGCACCGCCGTCCGGAAACCTATTCTGGACGGGAACCTTGTTCCTTCCTGACGAGCGCAGCCAGCCCGGCACGCTAGACGGTGCCTGCGCTGACGCGCTGCACGACGTGGAGGCTGTCTACGCGGCAAGTCGCCTCGCCGATCTTGTTGGCGAGATTCGCCTTCCCGACAAGCCCGTATCTGACGCGGGCACAGATGACCACGAGGGCCGCCTCGTCGGCCTCCTCGACTGGCTCCACGTCGGCAGCGAGCCTGCTGCAGACTTGGAGTCGGTTGGCTCCACCGACCCAATGCTTGTCGATTCTGACACGACGTCGCTCGACACATTCCCCACCAGCGTGGTGGTCTACGACGAACCGCTCCCTCGCGTGAACAGTGGCGGAGGCACTGTCACGGAGGTGCTTGTCATCGAGCATGGCGAGGACTCTGGCGGAGGTGGCCAGGATCGGCTGCAGGCGGCAATGCGGGACCTGTCCGCACTCATAGCACCCGGTACGAACGGTGAAACGCTGGAAGCATGCCGTGTCGCGCTTCTCGACAGCGAGAACAAGTTGGCGGCCATGAGACGCCTCACCGAGGCTTACCACCGCGAGATCGACTGCGCCGTCTGCGGCAAGCCGGCTGCTGGCGAGCCCAGCCGCGCGGGCACGGTCCGACAGCGTGGCGCAGCCATCGCCAGCATGTTGGGGGCCGACCGACCAGTCTACGCCACGCCGACGGAGAACTTGCGCGCCGCCCAGGCGGCGGCGGAAGAACTGGACCGCCTGGAGGGCGACGAGCGTCGCTGCATGACGGAGCGCGTCCAAGAGCTCATCGACGCGGCCGCCGCGCAGCAGGAAGCTGGCCGCCGCATGATCGAACCCGGCTTACAGGCCGGGAACCTTCCCCCTCACCGAGAGCACGGCGCGATCTCCCGGACGCCAATAGACGGCGCCCGCGACGGAAGAGGCCCAGAGCCGGTTGCAAGCCGCAGCCGCACACGCATCTCCATCGAGCGCGACCAAGACGGCCGCCCACGAGTAGTGGAATGGCGGGACGGTCTTCCGCCTCCCCCGCGCCGGGAGAGACGCGTTTCCCCGCCGCCTCTTGATCACCCGACACTCGGCGACCGCCTCGGCCGTCGAGAAGGAGTCGGGGAGAACGATGCCCGCCACCGGATCGACCGCCTCAACCGGTCCCTGGCGCTAGAAGAGGAAGACGCATTGGGTCTGCCTTGCTTTGGCCCCCGCATCCGTGACGAGCCCTTCCCCAAAGGGTTCACCCTCCCAAGAGATACGCCCAAGTACACCGGCTCCGTGAAGCCGGAAGACTGGCTGGTCGACTACTCCACGGCCGTCAGCATCGCGAACGGCAACAAGCGCGTTGCCGTGAAGTATGTTCCGCTCATGCTCCAAGGCACCGCCCGGACATGGCTGAACAGCCTGAAGCCTCGCAGCATCAACAGCTGGGTTGATTTCACCGAAGCCTTCAATCGCAACTTCACCAGCACGTACAAGCGGCCACCCAAGCCTCGCCAGCTCTCCTTGTGCGTCGAAGGCCCCGACGAGTCGACTCGCGACTACCTCCCGCGCTGGGCCGAGCTGCGCAACTCCTGCGAGGGCGTGCACGAGGTGCAGGCCATTGAGTATTTCACAGCCGGGTGTAGAGAAGGCACTCTGCTCAAGCACAAACTCCTCTGCGACGAGCCAGCCACCCTCGACGAGTTGCTGATCATAGCGGACAAATACGCCATGGCCGACTCCTCCATGAAGGCGGAGATTCAAGTTGATGCATCCGGCAACGTGGCTCCTCAAGCTCCTCGGGCCCCGGCTGGTGACGCCAGTCGGCGGCAGCAGCAAAATGACAACAAGCGCAAGGCGCCACAACCGGCTTCTACAAGCCGGTAGGTGGCGACAGTCGAAGACCAGCAGCCGGAAGGACAGCCTCCTCCCAAGCGTCAGAAGGGCGGCAAGCCAAACTGGTAGCCCGCTTTCTCATACGAGCTGACTCTCGATGCACCCAGCAAGTTTCACAGCGGCGCGAAGCCGTCCAACCACGCCACTCGGAAGTGCCACTGGCTCACCAGGATCGCCAAGGGCGACGGGCTCCTGCCTCCTCCGCCTGCTGGCCCGCCGCCTCCGCCGCCCCAGCAGCCGGCGGTTCGGCCAGTCGGAGCGATCCAGGACGAGTTCCCTGAAGAGCACGGAGCTTACATCGTCTTCACCAGCGTGACTGACGACAGGCGCAGCCAGCGTCAACAGCGCCGGGAAGTGAAAATTGTCGCTTCTAAAGCCCCAGAATTCATGCATTGGTCGGAGAGGCCGATCAGTTGGAGCCGATCTGACCACCCGGAGGTGATGCCTGCTCCGGGTTCTTATGCCCTGGTGCTGGATACCACCTTCGCTACGAAGAGGCGGGCTGCTCGTTTCTCCCGAGTTCTGATAAATGGCGGCAGCAGCATCAACATCCTCTACCGTGACACCATGGAGAAGTTGGACATCAAAGAGAAACAGCTCTAGCCCAGCCGGACTGTCTTCCATGGCATTGTGCCTGGCCTGTCCTGCTCGCCGATCGGCAAGATCAAGATAGATGTCCTTTTCGGAGAGAAGGATCACTTTCGCCGAGAGCCAATCTGGTTCGAGGTGGTTGATCTTGAAAGCCCCTACCATGCGCTGCTTGGCCGGCCCGCCCTGGCCAAGTTCATGGCGGTCCCCCACTACGCCTATCACAAGATGAAGATGCCGAGCACCAAGGGCATCATCACCGTGGCTGGTGACTACCAGAAGTCTGTCGCTTGTGCCGCTGCCAGCAGTCGGCTGGCCGAGTCCCTCGTGATTGCTGCCGAGAGGAGGCTCCTTGACCGGGTTGTGGCAATGGCAGGCAAGCAGCCGGAAATGCCGCCAGAACCTAAGGAGCCAGAAGCTGAGGGCTCATTCAAGCCGGCAAAAGAAACAAAGAAGATACCCCTGGACCCGGAGCACCCAGAGAGGCACACTATCATTGGTGCAAACCTCAACGGCAAATAGGAAAGCGAGCTCGCCGATTTCCTCCATGAGAATCGGGACATCTTTGCATGGTCTCCTAAAGACATGCCGGGTGTTCCGACGGATTTCTCCGAGCACAAGCTACATGTCCGACCTGGTGTCAAGCCAGTCAGGCAGCCCTTGCGCCGCCTGTCGGAAGAAAAGACAAGAGTCATTGGAGAAGAAATAGCCCGGCTTCTAGCAGCGGGCTTCATTATGGAAGTATTCTTCCCAAAGTGGTTAGCCAACCCAGTCCTTGTGCTGAAAAAGAATAAGAAGTGGCGCATGTGTATTGATTATACCAGCCTCAACAAAGCTTGCCCCAAAGATCCATTTGCTTTGCCAAGAATTGACCAAGTGATAGACTCCACAGCCGGATGCGAGCTATTTAGTTTTTTGGATGCATACTCAGGGTACCACCAGATCAAACTGAATCCAGCCGACAGGCTGAAGACCGCCTTCATCACACCATTCGGAGCCTTCTGCTACCTGACCATGACGTTCGGCTTGAGGAATGCCGGCGCCACGTTTCAGCGTTGCATGCAGAAGTGTCTCCTCAAGCAACTCAGCAAGAACGCCCATGTCTATGTCGACGATATCGTGGTGAAGACGGAGAAGTGTGGCACCCTGCTAGAGGACCTTAAGGAAACCTTTGAAAACTTGCGCCGTTTTCAAATCAAGCTCAACCCGGAGAAATGTGTCTTTGGAGTACCAGCCGGCCAACTTCTTGGTTTCCTGATCTCAGAGCGCGGCATAGAGTGCAATCCTGTGAAGATCAAGGCCATCAAGAGGATGGAGGTGCCCACCCGACTGCTGGATGTGCAAAAATTCACCGGCTGCTTGGCATCCATCAGCCGTTTCATCAGTCGGCTGGGCGAGAAGGCTCTTCCTCTGTACCAGCTTATGAAGAAAACCACTTTTTTCGAGTGGAATAACAAGGAGGATGAAGCTTTTCTCCTGCTCAAAAAGGTGTTGACCACTCCGCCTGTCCTAGCGGCTCCGACTACTAAGGAACCGATGCTTCTCTACATCGCCACCACCAGCTGGGTGGTCAGCACAGTCATAGTTGTGGAACGCAAAGAAGACGGCAAGGCACAGCCGGTCCAGAGACCGGTGTACTACTTGAGCAAGGTGTTGTCAGCCTCCAAGCAGAACTACCCCCACTATGAAAAGTTGTGTTATGGTGTGCATTTCGCCGCCAAGAAGCTGAAGCTGTACTTCCAAGAGCATCGAATCACGGTTGTTTGCACCGCCCCGCTTGCGGAGATCATAGGCAGCAGAGATGCATCGGGCCAAGTGGCCAAGTGGGACATCGAGCTGGCCCCCTACACCATCTTCTACCAACCTCGCACCTCCATCAAAACCCAGGCGCTGGCCGACTTCCTCGTCGACTGGGGCGAGACCCAGTACCTGCCACCAGCTCCAAACTCCACTCATTGGCGGATGCACTTCGATGGCTCGAAGATGCGCACCGGTCTGGGAGCCGGCATCGTCCTCATCTCTCCCAAAGGCGACAAGCTCAAATACGCACTGCAAATCCACTTTGCCGCCTCCAACAACGTGGCCGAGTATGAAGCACTCTTACACGGGCTCCGGCTTGCCAAGGAACTCGGCATTCGCCGGATCCTGTGCTACGGTGACTCCGACCTGGTGGTCCAGCAGTCGTCAGGTGACTGGGATGCCAAGGATGCAAACATGGCAAGCTACCGCTTCCTCACCCAGCAACTCAGTGGATACTTCGAAGGGTGCGAGTTCCTCCATGTGCCGAGAAATGACAATGAGCAAGCTGATGCCTTGGCACGGATCGGCTCCACCCGGCAAGCAGTACCAGCCGGCGTCACCCTGGAACGCCTCCTAAAGCCGTCTATCAGACCGTCACCTGAATCAGACTCCATCTTCGTGCCGGCTCCCCCCGAGGCAGCCGTCTCGGGGACTTCACCAAGCAGCCTGGGGACTGCAGCAGTCGCACCCGGCCCGGGGACTCCACAACCCGGCCCGGGGGCTGCGGCAGCCGCCTCGGGGACTTCACCAAGCAGCCCTGGGACTGCAGCAGTCGCACCCGGCCCGGGGACTCCACAACCCTGCCCGGGGGCCGCAGCAGTCGGCCCAGGGACTTCAACAACACAGCAAGACGCCGTTGTCTCCACCCAACCGCCCTCGTGCAAATAGCAGTTCTGGCAGTCGAAGAAATAGCAGCACCTTCATGAGCACAGTCCGTCCTCAACTTTCTGGTGAACAAGGAGCTGCCGACTGATGAAATCTCGGCCCGACAAGTGCAACGTCGGGCAGGAGCATACACCATTGTTAACAGAGAACTTGTGAGGCGTAGTTTCACTGGCGTGTACCAGCGCTGCATGGAGCCGGAGAAAGGCCAAGCAATCCTCAAAGATATCCACCAAGGCGAGTGTGGTCACCACGCGGCTTCAAGATCACTTGTTGCCAAAGCTTTCCGCCATGGTTTCTTCTGGTCAACTGCTCTAGAAGACGCCAAAGATTTGGTCCAGAAATGTAAGGGGTGTCAGAAGTTCCGCTCCAAGCCACATTCACCGGCTTCTGCACTCAAGACCATCCCCATTGCCTGGCCCTTTGCCGTCTGGGGGCTGGACATGGTGGGACCATTCAAGACAGCGCGTGGCGGCATGACTCATCTACTTGTCGCCGTGGACAAGTTCACCAAGTGGATAGAAGCCAGACCAATCAAGAAGTTGAATGGTCCGACCGCGGTGACTTCCATCGCAGACATCACCACCCGGTATGGCATACCACACAGCATCATCACCGACAACGGCACAAACTTCGCCAAGGGCGCCTTGGCTCGTTTTTTCGCGATGTAGGGCATCCGACTGGACTTAGCGTCCGTTGCCCATCCACAGTTAAACGGCCAGGTGGAGCGAGCAAACGGCCTCATTTTGTTCGGCATCAAATCCCGACTGATCGAGCCTCTGGAGCGTCCAGCCGGCTGTTGGCTCGATGAGCTGCCGGCCGTCCTTTGGAGCCTGCATACAACTCCAAACAAGTCAACCGGCTTCACGCCCTTCTTCCTCGTCTACGGTGCCGAAGCCGTTATCCCGACGGACATAGAATTCGACTCCCCTCGAGTCACCATGTACACTGAGGAGGAGGCAAAAGAAGCACGAGAAGACAGCGTCGATCTGCTGGAAGAGGGCCGGCTGTTGGCACTCAACCGGTCCGCCATCTACCAGCAGAATCTACGCCGATACTACAATCGGAAGGTCAAGCCAAGATCTTTCCAAGAGGGAGACCTTGTGCTCCGGCTGATCCAGTGAACAGCTGGCCAGCACAAGCTCTCGGCACCTTGGGAAGGCCCCTTCATCATCAGTAAAGTTCTGGGCAACGACTCCTACTACCTGATCGATGCTCAGAAGCCCAGAGCACGCAAGAGAGACGACTCCGGCAAGGAGACAGAGCGGCCGTGGAACGCAAACCTCCTTTGAAGATTTTACAGTTGATGCAGTATGTATCACGCTACCCTTTGTATTAAGTACGAAGACTCCGGGTTCCCCGAGAAGAACTCGGGGGCTACCCTCTTTTATCTGCGTAATAAGTATTACGCCTATAAATGTGTCATTTCATTATTCTACCTGGCATCGGGTTCGACCAGTCGACCAGGGGGGCTCGCCGCCTTGTACTATGTGGTGCTTCCTACAGCCGGACAAGTAATACGTTGGCGCCTCAACTTTCTCCTGCCAAAGCCACAGTTCGCAGAGCGACTGTCCGGTGGGCAGGGGTTAAAGGCAGAAAAGGTGTCCGCATGAAAAATGGCTAAGGACCCAAAGCATGCACATAGTTCAGGCCGGCTTCTGCCTCGTTGACCGGCTGCGGAGCAGCCGTGCGGCCGGCTTCTACTTATCTTACTAACGCTCTAGTCGGCTAAGTACTTGCTCTCCCGAAGGTAGCTAAGTACTTGACCCAGCCGCAGTCCGCAGAGCGGCTGTTTGGCTGGCAAGACAGCAGCCAAGGGAGGGCGGCAAAGGAAAAAAGCCAAGGAGCAGAAAGCAAGGAAAGTTAGAGCTCGGCAAGAGCGCAACTTATGTAGAAGAATATCTGCATGTCAATAGGCCCTTGGCCAGCATTCAACAGAGTTTGAAATACACCCCGTGGGTGGAATTGTGCGAATTTAACAAAGTTTGTCGAGACTGATAAAACAGGAAAAATAAAAAGACAAGTCGGCGGCCTAGGGAGCGGCAGAGGGGTCCGACTGGTTGGCTGAGTTGGTAGTGCCGATTGGTGGAGCGGACGGCTGGTCAGTCTCCGCTTGGTCGCCTCCAGCAGCAGTCGGCACACTCGAGCGCGGCTTGTTGTTTGAGGAACGATCAAGCGGAGACTGGTCGTCCGCCCCGACCTACGGCATATCTTCTTCGCTCTCCCCGTCCTCCTCGCCTTCCCCTTCATCGCTGGAGTCGATCATCTCGGCCGAGTCTTCGTCATCCTCCGGGTTCAGCCCGAACCACTCCGGCGGCGCCTCGGCACCATCCTCAGCCAGCTCGGGAACAAAGATGTTGGTGTTGGTGTACTCGGCGATCGCCGCTGCCCATCTGACAAGATCGCGCTCCACCGCCACCAGCTCCTCTTGGGCCTCCTGCCAAAACATGGTCAACTGGGCTAGACTTAGCCCAGAGTACCACGCCTTGACGAATTCCAAGGCCCGGCGCGCGCCTTCCCGGGCTGAGGAACCCTTCCAAGCCTCAAGTCGGCCGGCCGCCACCTCCAGCCAGTCGACAGTCCGACTGGGAGTGCGCGAAGCCGGCATGTCCGGCCAAAGGGCGGAGATCGCTTGGGCCCCGACACGCTGAAGACGGCGCAGCATCCGATGAGCCGGCCGGAGGCGGGCCTGGATGCTGTGGAGCTGTTCGCTAAGAGTCCGGGGGGCGTTGGCAGTGATCTGCACGCCTTCCGCTCTCTGTTCTCTACGATAAGCCTCAATAGCCTGGTTGGCGGTGTTAGAGTGGCCAAGAAAGAAGTCTGCTCAGAAAGAAAGCAAAGAAATCAGAAGTCAGAAGCTGGACGCCGGCTCGATCGGCAATCGGCAGCTCAAATAAAGAAAAAGAAGAAAGCTTACCATCAACTATGTCTTCAATCCTGCCGAAGCCGGATTTCAGTAGCGCCTCCCTGTCAGCCCAGGCGGAGCGTTCGGTCTCGAACTCGGCAAGGAGACTGGACTCTTTTACCTCCGCCTCCTTCTGGGCCTTCTGAAGAAGCTCCGCCTGCTCCATCAGTTGCTTGGCCAGTCGGTCACGCTCTTGGGCCAGCTCGTCGCACTCTGCCTCCTTGGCGCGCAACGCGGTGTTGGCCTCACCCAGATGCTGCTGCAAAGTAGTGTTGGCCTCTGCAAGAGCAGAGGAAAAAAAATAATATCAACCATCAACAAAAAAGAGGTACGGCTGCCAAGGAGATCCGGCCCGACTGCTCAGCAATCGGCCCGAATCTCGGGGGCTACAGCCCGCAGGTGCGCTGGCGCGCCCCCGCAGAGAAAGAAAATGAAGACTTATTCCGGCTTTCCGACAAGTCGGCGGTCCGCCGCTCCAGCTCTCGGACGTTGGAGTTGAAGGTGATCGCGCGAAGGTTATGATAGTCCTATAATGAAGATAGCAGATAAAGTTAGCACTCGGAGCTTGCCAATTAAAGTTCCGAGCCGCCTACTCAGCAGCCGGCCCGAAACTCAGGGGCTACACCCAGTGGGTGCGCTGGCGCGCCCCCACAGAGAGAATACAAGAATCAAAGACGAAGAAATAAAGGACATACCCGAATGGCCGCTCGCGAATCCAAGAATGCACTGTTGCACTGTCGAAGAGCGGTGGCCTCAGCTCGGAGTTTGTCCTGGACGTCTAGGATCGCCTGGTTTAAGGCGCCGGTCCCGCCTCCACACACCCACTCGGCGGGCGCGGGGCTGGTGGCTTCGGCATCTGGGGCGGACGAGCTCGCAGCGCCGACGTCTAGCGGTCGTGGCGCCGAAGCCGCCTTCGCGCCTCGGCGGCGCGACGGTGTGCGGGCCTCAGGAATTGGGCCCGTCACTAGCTCGTTTCCAGCTGGTGGCACCGGCGGGGCAGCCGGCTGTTCGTACTGCACTCATCCAAACGGCGGCGACGGAGGCACGACTACCTCCGGCATGACGACATCGCCGCCTTCTCTCCCCATGACCGGCTGTTCGACGCCGGCTCCCCCAGTCGGCGCCGTAAACTCTGGTGGTGGCGGCGCGAAGCTCAAGGGAGTGACGAGCAGCGGCGCCTGACAGCGCGCGGCTCCTTCACCCAGCCTCTTCTCCGCGGCATCGGCTTCAGCCTCCGCCAGCCTCTTCAACGCAGCGGCTTTCGCCCTGTCCGCCTCCGCCTTCTCCATGCGGGCGGCTTCCCGCTCCTCGCGCGCCTCCCGCGCGTTTCGTTCCCGCGCCTCCTAAAGGTTGGCTGCTGGGTCGATTCGCCGGGTGGTGGTAGAGGTCTCCACCGACCCGATGATGGAGGCGGCGGCTGAGTTCTCGAGGGAGAGCGGAGCCCTAAGTCAAGGAAAATAAAGCAAAGAAGCTCAGACGGAACCAACAAGAAAAGAAGGCACAAGGAAAAGACACTTACCCCGACACCATAGGAGGCACCTTCGGAAGCTTCTAGAACTTGGTCGCCTTTGCGGCGGCCTCCTTCCGCCTAGTCGCCGTGGCCGGGTTCTTGGCCTTCTTCGGCACGCTACCGAACAAGATGGCGCCTTGTTTGCGCTTGCGCGTACGGCCTCGAACAGCCGGCCCGGCAGAAGGGCCCACGTCCGCCCTGTCAGCGCCTCGCGCATGGCTCGGCTCGTCCTCCTCGTCATCATCGTCGGGCCAAGTCTCAAGGCCGCCTCCTTCTTCGGGGCCACCTGCTACGTCGCCGCCGCCCGCGGCGTCGTCTTCAAGGGCGGTCGCCCCCAAGTCAGGGTCGTCCACGTCACACACTTCCCGGTCCGGCTGATAGCCTTCACCCGGCCCCACCACGGCGGCCGCTGCCGGAGCAGGCAGCGGGTCGGCGCGGGAGTATGGCCGCTTGCCGAACCGCCAGGACCCTTCCGACAGTGTGAGGTCGGAGATCTCGTTCACCATACGGGCAACTTCGGCAGCCGGCATGTCCCTCTTGCACATCCGGCTCGGGTCGCGGTGCCCGCTCATCCGACAGATCAGATGAGGCCGGCCTTAGAGCGGGAGAACCCGGCGCTCAACAAAGGCGACCAGCAGGTCGGACGGCTTGAGGCCTTCCACGCCCGTCAGCACTCGGAGCCGGTTGATGGCGGCGGTGGCGTTGGCCGACAAACGTCTCGGCTTGTAGCCCCAGTTGGCCCGAGGCTCGGCCGGAGGGGCGGCTTCATAGGGCGGCAAGTTGATAAAGTCAATTGCCGGGTCGACGTTCTCCACGTAAAAATATGATTTCTGCCACAGTTTGACCGACTGTGACAGCTTGATGGCGGGGAAGGCATTCTCCCCCGACAGACGGCGCACCGCGACGAAGGCACCGCACTGGGCCGCCTTCTCCCTGGCGGAGGTGCCCAGTTTGGTGTAGAAGAAGGTTCCCCACAACTCGATGGTGGGGAGGATGCCAAGATAGCCCTCGCACAACGTGACGAAGGCGGACAGCAGCGTCATGGTGTTGGGCGTCAGATGATGCGGCTGAAGATGGTAGAAGTCGAGGAAGGAACGGAGGAATCCACTTTCCGGCAGGCCGAAGCCGCGGAGGAAGTGCGAGCGGAAGATGACCCGCTCACCTCCTTGCGGCGCCGGCGAAATCTCCCTCTCCGGCGGCACGCGCACCTTGACGAAGCCCGCGCCGGGCAGCCGCCGTGTGGCACGAAGGAAGCCAAGGTGGTCCTTGAGCACGACTGAGCCATCCTAGTCCCCTCCCCTCTCGCGCGCCATGGGGACCGAGCTAGACGAAGAAATGGCGCTGCGGCAGAGGCGAGGGCCGCGGCGGAGCAAGAGGCTTGGGGCGAAGGGGACCGACGGCGGCAAGCTGCGGCGGCACCTCGGCGGAGCGCGGAGGTGCGGCGGCAGCAAGGAAAGGAGAAGGACGAAAATGGCGAAGGGAGAGGAGGGCGCGAGTGTTCCGCCGCTCCCCCTCCTCCCCCTACTTATAGCCCCTAGGCTACGAAGCCGAGGGGGCGGGGCGTGGGATCGTGGGATTAACTGCGCCCACGACCCCACGGCCCCGCGGTTATCTTGCGGGTTACTGTGCGCAGTAACCCCACATGGAATCGCGACCGTCTACCTCGACCGCAGCAGATCTGCCCGCGCGCTGAGGCCCAGTCGTGGTGGGCCCGGCCTGCTGCCATGTCCCATCACGCGCGTGACTGGCGGGCTGGCCCGGCTAGCTGGCGCCGCGTGGCGTGCTTGCTGCGGGCGGCGCGCCCAGAGGCTCGACCGGCCCGCCACCTGGTCCCCGCCTCAGCGTTTCGAAGTTATCAGACAAGGCCGCCTGGTCGCGACTGACCCCCAGCAGGCGGCACACCAGGAGGCGGACGAGGCATTCAGCAAGAGCATTCGGAGAAGGAAGCTACTGAGGCCTCTCGATTTATCGGCCGCGATGCCTCACTAGCTTCGGGGACTACTGTCGGAGTAATGGGCCACGGGTAGCCTAACCCGGGTCCCTAAGCATTTCAAGACATTGGGCCGGCTGCGCCCCTCAAGCATCAAGGATAAAGCGTCGCCTTCTGGTGGCCAGCTGGCTCACGAGGCCGGATGCCAGAGGACGGCCAAGCACCGGAAGACGGCCCCAAGACGGGCCGACTCCTAGCAGGCGGCCTCCAGAGAGGCCGGCTCCTAGAACAGGCGGCCCACGACGCCCTCAAAGTCTACGCCCCCATTAAGAAGACAAGACAGGATGTGGCTACAGTATAGCCCATTCCCCCATATCCAGGGCACGGCGCGGCCATAGTGCTCCGTACAGGTAGAGATCTCCCCACGACGTAGCACTGTGGCCACCCCACCCTTGATGTCACTACTACCAGGCGAAGCCCTGTTCCCACGACGGCATGTCGGTACGGCCTGCGGGCGACAGGCCCTACCAGGCAGTGAGAGACTGGAAGGCAGCAGAGCCTGACCAGTTGGACCGGTGGGAGGCCGGCCTCTAGCAAGCGGCCCCTCCTCCCTCGAAGTCCACGCGCCATTAAACCAGAAAAGACACGATGTGGCTACAGTGATTTCCCACCCGACGGCGGGACTGTAGCCACGCCCCCCGACCAAGCACGTGTCATCTGCATTACGGCTACAGCAACAAGTAGCTGATGAGACCCGCAAGTGGCGGGAGTGGCCTGTCGACTCCGAGCCAGACCAGTCGGCGGGGCCCACCAGGCGGCGGGCCCCGGCAGCTGACAGAGAAGCCGGTGGCCAGGGACGCTGACCGCCAGACCCTACACCCGGCCAGATGACTATTGTACCCCTGGGGGGGGTAGGCCTATATAAACCCCCCAGGGCACCCATGCAAAGGGTTCGAACCTGTAAAGCCTAGACTCATCCAGAGTGAGGAGAGAGTCGGCCCTGCTCTCTTCTACCTCTGGCATACAGCTCAAGGAGCACCTTGTACCCACAAGTGCCTTAGTGATCATGCGGCGACCCCACAGAGCAGGACTAGGGGTGTTATCTCCTAGGAGAGCCCCGAACCTGGGTAAAGTACACCGGCGTTCGTGTCTACGCCTCATCCCGCTTCCAGGCACCGGCGACGTTCTACTAACCCCCACTATGATAAGCCATCCTTTGGCAAATGTCGCATCCAACCCCCGACATTTCCGGTCAATACAATTCTAGCATGAATAATAAACCTTTATCATGAATAAGGAAATATAATAATAACAACTTTATTATTGCCTCTAGGGCATACTTCCATCAGTCTCCCACTTGCACTAGAGTCAATAATCTAGTTCACATCGCCATGTGATTAACATCCATAGTTCACATCGCCATGTGACTAACACCCAAAGAGTTCACTAGAGTCAATAATCTAGTTCACGCCGCCATGTGATTAACACCCAAATAGTACTAAGGCATGATCATGTTTTGCTTGTGAAAGAGGTTTAGTCAATGGGTCTGCCACAGTCAGATCCGTATGTATTTTGCAAATTTCTATGTCCACAATGCTCTGCATGTAGCTACTCTAGCTAATTGCTCCCACGTTTAATACGTATCCAGATTGAGACTCAGAGTCATCCAGATCGGTGTAAAAGCTTGCATTGACGTAACCCTTTACGACGAACTCTTCATCACCTGCATAACCGAGAAACATTTCCTTAGTCCTCTTTAGGTACCTAAGGATAATTTTGACCACTATCCAGTGATCCACTCCTGGATCACTATTGTTCCCCCTTGCCAGACTCATGGCAAGGCACACAACAGGTCTGGTACACACAACATGGCATACTTTATAGAACCTATGGCTGAGGCGAAGGTAATGACTTTCATTCTCTCTCTATCTTCTGCCGTGGTCGAGCTTTGAGTCTTACTCAACTTCACACCTTGCATCATAGGCAAGAACCCTTTCTTTGACTGATCCATTTTGAACTTCTTCAAAACTTTGTCAAGGTATGTGCTTTGTGAAATTCCTATTAAGCGTCTCGATCTATCCCTATAGATCTTGATATCCAATATATAAGCAGCTTCACCGAGGTCTTTCATTGAAAAATTCTTATTCAAGTATCCTTTCATGCTATCCAGAAATTCTATATCATTTCCAATCAACAATATGTCATCCACATATAATATCAGAAATGCTATAGAGCTCCCACTCACTTTCTTGTAAATACAGGCTTCACCATAAGTCTGTATAAAACCATATGCTTTGATCACATCATGAAAGCGTATATTCCAACTCAGAGATGCTTGCACCAGTCCATAGATGGATCGCTGGAGCTTGCACACTTTGTTAGCACCTTTAGGATCGACAAAACCTTCTGGTTGCATCATATACAACTCTTCTTTAAGAAACCCTTTAAGGAATGTAGTTTGGATGTCCATTTGCCAGATTTCATAATCATAAAATGCGGCAATTGCTAACATGATTCGGACAGACTTAAGCATCGCTACAGGTGAGAAAGTCTCATCTTAGTCAACCCCTTGAACTTGTCGAAAATCTTTTGCGACAATTCGAGCTTTGTAGACAGTGATATTACCATCAGCGTCTATCTTCCTCTTGATGATACATTTATTTTCAATGGCTTGCCGATCATCGGGCAAGTGCACCAAAGTCCACACTTTGTTCTCATACATGGATCCTATCTCAGATTTCAAGGCCTCATACCATTTGTTGGAATCTAGGCTCATCATAGCTTCTTCATAGTTCGTAGGTTCGCCGTTGTCTAACAACATGACTTCCAGGATAGGATTATTGTACCACTCTGGTGCGGAACGTGTTCTGGTTGACCTACGAAGTTCCGTAGTAACTTGAACCAAAGTTTCAGGATCATCATCATTAGCTTCCTCTCCAGTTGTTGTAGGCATCATGGGAACGGTTTTCTCTGATGTGCTACTTTCCAATTCGAGAGAAGGTACAATTACCTCATCAAGTTCTACTTTCCTCCCACTCGCTTCTTTCGAGAGAAACTCCTTCTCTAGAAAGGACCCATTCTTGGCAACAAATATCTTGCCTTCGGATCTGTGGTAGAAGGTGTACCGAATAGTTTCCTTAGGGTATCCTATGAAGACGCACTTCTCTGATTTGGGTTCGAGCTTATCAAGCCAAAGCTTTTTGACATAAGCGTCGCATCCCCAAACTTTAAGAAACGACAGCTTAGGTTTCTTGCCAAACCATAGTTCATATGGTGTTGTCTCAACGGATTTAGACGGTGCCCTATTTAACGTGAATGCGACTGTCTCTAATGCATAACCCCAAAATGATAAAGGCAAATCCGTAAGAGACATCATAGAACGCACCATATCTAATAAAGTACAGTTACAATGTTTGGACACACCATTACGCTGTGGTGTTCCAGGTGGCGTGAGTTGTGAAACAATTACACATTGTCTTAAATGAAGGCCAAACTCGTAACTCAAATATTTGCCTCCGCGATCAGATCGTAGAAACTTTATTTCTTGTTACGATGATTCTCCACTTCACTCTGAAATTCTTTGAACTTTTCGGACTTGTGTTTCATTAAGTAGATATATCCATACCTACTCAAATCATATGTGAAAGTCAGATAATAACGATACCCGTCGCGTGCCTCAACACTCATCGGACCGCATACATTGGTATGTATTATTTCCAGTAAGTCATTAGCTCGCTCCATTGTTCCAGAGAACGGAGTTTCAGTCATCTTACCCATGAGGCATGGTTCACAAGTATCAAATAATTTATAATCAAGTGATTCCAAAAGTCCATCCGCATGGAGTTTCTTCATGCGCTCTACACCAATATGACCTAAACGGCAGTGCCACAAGTATGTTACACTATCATTATCAAATTTGCATCTTTTGGCATCAATATTATGAATATGTGTATCACTACAATCGAGATTCAATAAACCATTCACATTGGGTGTATGACCATAGAAGGTTTTATTCATGTAAACAGAACAACAATTATTCTGTGACTTAGATGAATAAACGTATTGCAATAAACACGATCTAATCATGTTCATGCTCAACGCAAACACCAAATAACATTTATTTAGGCTCAACACTAATTCTGAAGGTAGAGGGAGTGGCGATGGTGATCATAACAATCCTGGAAACACTTCGAACACACATCGTCACCTCGCCCTTAACTAGGCTCTGTTTATTCTGCAACTCCTGTTTCGAGTTACTAATCTTAGCAACTGAACCGGTATCAAATTCCCAGGGGCTACTACAAGCACAAGTAAGGTACACATCAATAACATGTATCTCAAATATACCTTTGTTTACTTTGCCATACTTCTTATTTGCCAAGTATTTTGGGGCAGTTCCGCTTCCAGTGGCCATTTCCTTTGCAGTAGAAGCATTCAGTTTCAGGCTTGGGTCCAACTTTGGGCTTCTTCACGGGAGCGGCAACTTGCTTGCCATTCTTCTTGAAGTTCCCTTTCTTTCCCTTGCCCTTTTTCTTGAAACTAGTGGTCTTGTTAACCATCAACAATTGATACTCCTTCTTGATATCTACGTTCGCCGATTTCAGCATCGCGAAGAGCTCAAGAATCGTTTTCGTCATCCCTTGCATATTATAGTTCATCACGAAGCCTTTGTAGCTTGGTGGCAGTGACTGAAGAACTCTGTCAATAACTCTCTCAACTAGAAGATCAATTCCCTGCTGAGTCAAATGGTTATGATACCCAGACATTTTGAGTATGTGTTCACTAACATAATTGTTCTCCTCCATCTTGCAGCTATAGAACTTGTTGGAGATTTCATATCTCTCAACCCAGGCATTAGCTTGAAATATCAACTTCAGCTCTTGGAACATCTCATATGCTCTGTGGCGTTCAAAACATCTTTGAAGTCCCGGTTTGAAGCCATAAAGCATGTCACACTGAACTATTGAGTAGTCATCAAATTAAGCCTGCCAGACGTTCATAACATCTGCAGTAGCTCCTGCAGCAGGTCTGTCACCTAGCGGTGCATCAAGGACATAATTCTTCCGTGCAGCAATGAGGATAATCCTCAAGTTACGGACCTTGTCTGTGTAGTTGCTACCATCATCTTTCAACTTAGCTTTCTCTAGGAATGCATTAAAATTCAAGGGAACGGTAGAATGGGCCATTGATCTACAACATAGATATGCAAAAACTATTAAGACTAAGTTCATGATAAATTAAGTTCAATTAAACAAATTACTAATGAACTCCCACTTAAATTAACATCCCTCAAGTTATCTAAGTGATACATGATCCAAATCAACTAACCCATGTCCGATCATCACGTGAGATGGGGTAGTCATCAATGGTGAACATCTCTATGTTGATCATATCTACTGTATGTCTCACGTTCAACCTTTCGGTCTCTAGTGTTCCGAGACCATGTCTGTACATGCTAGGCTCATCAAGGTTAACCCAAGTATTCTGCATGTGCCAAACTGGCTTACACCCGTTGTATGTGAACATAGAGTTTATCACACCCGATCATCACCAGCTGCCCCGAAACGATGAACTTTAGCAACGATGCATACTTAGGGAGAACACTTTTATCTTGAAATTAAGTGAAGGGATCATCTTATAATGCTACCGTCGTTCTAAGCAAAATAAGATCCATAAAGGATAAACATTACATGCAATCAAAATATGTGACATGATATGACCATCATCATCTTGTGCTTTTGATCTCCATCTCCAAAGCATCGGCATGATCTCCATCGTCACCGACATGACACCTTGATCTCCATCATTGCGTCGGGGTCGTCTCACCAACTATTGCTAGCACATAGCGATAAAGTAAAGCAATTACATGGCGCTTAGTGATTGACACGCAGGTCATACAATAATTAAAGACAACCCTAAGGCTCCTGCCGGTTGTCGTACTCATCGACATGCAAGTCATGTACTTATTACAACACATGATCATCTCATACATCAACATATATCACATCATATCTTGACCATATCACATCACAACATGCCCGGCAAAAACAAGTTAGACGTCCTCTACTTTGTTGTTGCAAGTTTTATGTGGCTGCTACGGGCAACTAGCAAGAACCGTTCTTAACTACGCAAAACCACAATGGTGATTATCAAGTTTGCTATTTTAACCTTCTACAAGGACCAGCCGTAGTCAAATTTGATTCCACTAAAGTAGGAGAAATGGACACCCGCCAGCCACCTTTATGCAAAACAAGTTGCATGTCAGTCGGTGGAACCGGTCTGATGTGTGTGGACATGTAAAGTTGGTCCGGGCCGCTTCATCCCACAATAACGTTGAATCAAAATAAGATGTTGGTGGTAAGCAGTATGAACCTCACCAACCACAACTCCTTTGTGTTTTACTTGCGCATATCATCTACGCATAGACCTGGCTCATGATTCCACTATTGGGGAACGTTGCAAGCATGGCAAACAAAAAAAATTCTACACACACGCAAGATCTATCCATGGAGATGCATAGCTATGAGAGGGGGAGAGCATCTACATACCCTTGTAGATCACTAAGCGGAAGTGTTTATCACGCGGTTGATGTAGTCGTACTCTTCGCGATGCAATCACGATCCAACCGATCTAGTGCCGAACGGAAGGCACCTCCGAGTTTAGCACACGTGCGGCTCAATGACATCTCCTCCTTCTTGATCCAGCAAGCGGGAAAGGAGTTGTAGATGGGATCAAAACTAACACGATGGCATGGTGGTGATGGTGGTGGTGGAGCACCGACAACGCTTCGCTAAGCGTCGCCGGGATGAGCCAGTGGAACTACGGAGTAACGGGAGAGAGAGGGGCGCCAAGGGCTTGGTGTGTCCTCTTGGGGAGACCCTTCCCCTCTATATATAGGTGGAGGGGCATGGGAAACAGCCCCTCCAAGCCCTAGGGCACAGCTAAGGGGGAGAGGACTTGGACTCCAAGTCCAATCCTATTCCTACTAGGACTCCTTCCTTTTTTGCCTTCCCTAGCCACATGGGCTTTTGAGGACTTGGTGTGCCAAGCCCAATAAGGCCAGGGCACCTCCTCGCAGCCCATGCTAGCCCTTGGGTCATGGTGGACCCACTTGTGGACTTCCGGACCTCTCTGGAATCCTTCGGAACCTTCTGGAAGCTTCCCGGTACAATACCGAAAAAGTTGCACCTTTTTCCGGAACCCAAAATATGACTTCCCATATATAAACCTTTACCTCTTGACCATTCCAAGACTCCTCATGATGTCCGGGATCTCATCCGGGACTCCAAAAAACATTTGGTTACCACTCATCAAATATCCCAATACTACTCTAGCGTCAACGAACGTTAAGCGTGCGACCCTACGGGTTCGAGAGTTATGTAGTCATGACCGAGACACCTCTCCCGTCAATAACCAATAGCGGGACCTGGATGCCCATATTGATTCCTACATATTCCATGAAGATCTTTTATCAGTTGAACCTTTATGACAACATACATAATTCCCTTTGTCTGTCGGTATGTTACTTGCCCGAGATTCGATCGTCGGTATCTTTATACCTAGTTCAATCTAGTTACCGGCAAGTCTCTTTACTCGTTCCGTAATACATCATCTTGCAACTAACTCCTTAGTCACTTTACTTGCAAGCTTCTTATGATGTGTATTACCGAGAGGGCCCAGAGATACCTCTCCGTCATACGGAGTGAAAAATCCAAATCTCGATTCACGCCAACTCAACAAACACCTTCGGAGATACCTGTAGAGCATCTTTATGATCACTCAGTTACATTGTGACGTTTGATAGCACACAAGGTTTTCCTCCGGTATCTGGGAGTTGCATGATCTCATGGTCGAAGAAAGATGTATTTGACATTAAGAAAGTAGTAGCAATAAACTGAACGATCATATGCTATGCTAACGTGTCGCGGTAGAACACAATCACCTATGGGGCTGTCGGCCCCTTGTGGTTCGGCGAGGGGGGGGGGGAGATCATGTTGCACAAAGAGCGGAGGCCGTGGGACGGCATGACAGAGGTGACACTGGTGATTTTTACCCAGGTTTGGGCCGCTGTGACGCGTAAAACCCTACTCCTGCTTTGGTGGATTGAAGAGAGGACCGTGGTGAGCACGCAACGCCCAAGCCCAGCAAGGTTGCCTTGGGGAGAGCAGCTGCGCGTGTATGATTGTACAAACGTCCGAATCCTTTCTTAGGTTGCCATGGCCCTCCTTTTATAGGCTAAGGGGTTACCATAGTGGCAAAACAGTCATTATCTGATTAGATAGCCAACAGTGCTATCATACCTAACTCTGGCAGTTAGGACAAAGTGCATTAAATGCACTGCTAGGTGTCACACTGTCGATGCAGCCCAGCAAGCCTGTCATGCCGCTTAACCATCTTCCACCTATCTGCATGACATGCCTCAGGAAGGGTGTCATACAGAGGGAATCTCCCTTGCAAATGACAGCCACTTAATCACTTGGGGGCTCGACACCGCACTGATAAGTGACTTGCATCGCTGTGCAGTGGAGCGGTGGACTCTTGGCGGGGAGATCCGCCCTTGGCGGCCCCGGCAAGCCTGTCGGGGGGGGGTGGTGGAGGGGGGATCTTGGGACTTGTCCTTGGTGCGGCCTCGACCTGACCAGGCTCGCCTGCCCGGTAAGGGAGGTCTTTCCTTAGTGGCATCTCGTTTTCTTGGCTTCTCTTGGTCTTCTTGATCCGCCCTTTGATTCCTCAAAGAGCTATCTCTCTTGTTTGGCCTTGTCTTGGAAACTTGGTGCTATTGGGTTGGAGGCCTACCGTCCGTGCACAAGTCAGGGGAAACATACACCCCTGTTTGTGTACCCCGACATAATGGTTGGGTCTTGTCCATCACATCATTCTCCTAATGATGTGATCCCGTTATCAAGTGACAACTCATGTCTATGGTTAGGAAACCTTAACCATCTTTGGTCAACGAGCTAGTCTAGTAGAGGCTCACTAGGGACACAGTATTTGTTTATTTATCCACACATATATTTAAGTTTCTGGTCAATACAATTCTAGCATGAATAATAAACCTTTATCATGAATAAGGAAATATAATAATAACAACTTTATTATTGCCTCTAGGGCATATTTCCATCAGATGTATGATGTGGTTCGGCATGCTTTGCACGTCAATTATCATACAGAAACATATACCTAATTAAAATACACATGCCAAACCTATAGATGTTTTTCCCAATGATATAGAGATGTTGTTCACCTTATTACATGTTTTTTATTCTTTAATTGCAGGTAACATTACAACCAACTTCCGAAAATAATGGTAACTGGTTTTACATGTTTGTAATGGTATTATCACTGGACTACCATGTAGGATAAATGATGAGGGAGTACTTCTTAGAGAAAAGTAAAGAAAAGAAATGGGGAAGCTGACTACGACAACATGTGAAGTTGTGAACCCACATGTTGCATGAGCACGTGCCCTGCAAGTCTCCACAGCTTCGCATGAATGTTCGGGATGGTTCACCAGATAGCGCTGTAGTTTCTGCGTTGCAGCAGGATGTGCAAGGTGGCAACAATCTGAGTGCTAGAGAGTTGATCCAATGGGTGGTTTTGTTTGGATTTTCCAACTATTGACCATTGGATAGAGTGAATCAATGGCTTACATTCAAAGTTATTCTCACACTATAGAATGGTATAGGAATGTGGAGAGATTTGGTTGATTTTATATCGTTGAATAATATAAAATATTATGTGTGCAGACCCTCCACCGCGAGATTCCTTGCTCCTTCTCGGTCATCGGGAATTTATGTTCTTCTACTCTTTTCTTTTTTTACGTGTGCTTGGTTCATCCTTTTGTCAACACGCGGGACATCTAGCATCAAGGTGCACGTGTTATGCAAGAAAATGGATATAAGCAGTGCGTAAGTGAGTCGTGCACTTCGATGGCACATACTACTCCCTCCGTTTCTTTTTAGTCTGCATATAAGACTTTGAGCAAATCTTATATGTAGACTAAAAAGAAATGGAGGGAGTACCACGCAATGTTTTTTCTCCTCGATGGCATGTTAATCATGCACGTACTCAATGACAGAGCACGGGATGGTAGCCATGGACATGGTCGGCCCTTTTTGGAGAGAGTACTAAATAACTTTGATGTGTCCTGTCAACTCGCAGAATGATGAGAAGCTTGCTTACTATGCCCTCTCCCTCGCCCACGCACGCGCGGTGGCTCGCAGCACGAGGAGAAGCGGCGGACGTGTAACAGTTCATTCGGTGTCAGATTGCCAGAAGTATATATACTGTAGTACCATCATCATTGTTCGACTTCCGAATGAGGCGAAGAGCCAAGCGCACGGTCACCTACTAACCTTTAGTATAGTACTAGAGCCAAAGCTGGGCCACCTTTTTTGAGCATGGTTAATTGATACGTCTCCAACGTATCTATAATTTTTTATTGTTCCATGCTATTATATTATCTGTTTAATTAGGATGTTTTATATGCATTAATATGCTATTTTATATTATTTTTGGGACTAACCTATTAACCTAGAGCCCAGTGTCAGTTTCTGTTTTTCCTTGTTTTTGAGTTTTACAGAAAAGGAATATCAAACGGAGTCCAAACGGAATAAAACTTTACGATGATTTTTCTTGGACCAGAAGACATCCACAGAACTTGGAGAGGGGGGGTCAAAAGATGGCCGAGGAGGCCACAAGCTTGCCAGGCGCGCCCCTGGGGGGGCCTAAGGGCTTGTGGGCCTCTCGGGGGTCTCCTAGCCCTAATTGTTGCTCTATAAATTCCCAAATATTCCCAAACCATCAGAAGCGTCCACCAAAAATACTTTTCTGCCACCGCAAGCCTCTGTTCCCGTGAGATCCCGTCTTGGGGCCTTTTCCGGTGATCTGCCGGAGGGGGATTCAATCACGGAGGGCCTCTACATCAAGCTTGCTGCCCTTCCAATGATGCATGATTAGTTTACCACAGACCTACGGGTCCATAGCTAGTAGCTAGATGGCTTCTTCTCTCTCTTTGATCTTCAATACAATGTTCTCCTCGATGTTCTTGGAGATCTATTCGATGTAATACTTTTTTGTGGTGTGTTTGTTGAGATCTGATGAATTGTGGATTTATGATCAGATTATCTATGAATATTATTTGAGTCTTCTCTGAACTCTTTTATGCATGATTAAGATATCTTTGTATTTCTCTTTGAACTATCGGTTTGGTTTGGCCAACTAGATTGGTTTTTCTTGCAATGGGAGAGGTGCTTAGTTTTTGGTTCAATCTTGCGATGTCCTCACCAAGTGATAGAAGGGGTAGCGAGGCACGTATTGTATTGTTGCCATCGAGGATAAAAAGATGGGGTTTTCATCATATTGCTTGAGTTTATCCCTCTACATCATGTCATCTTACTTAAAGCGTTGCTCTGTTCTTATGAACTTAATACTCTAGATGCAGGCAGGAGTCCGTCGATGTGTGGAGTAATAGTAGTAGTTGCAGAATCATTTCGGTCTACTTGTCACGGACATGATGCCTATATTCATGATCATTGCCTTAGATATTGTCATAACTTTGCGCTTTTCTATCAATTGCTCAACAGAAATTTGTTCACCCACCGTATGCTATCTTCAAGAGAGAAGCCTCTAGTGAAACCTATGGCCCCCGGGTCTATTTTCCATCATATATTTTCATATCTATAAACCAAAAAACCCAAAAATACTTTGCTGCAATTTATTTGTTTTTACTTTGTTTTACGTTTTAGTAATCTTTTATACCTATCTCTACTAGATCTCACTATTGTTCGAGACCGTGAAGAGATTGACAACCCCTTTTTCGCATTGAGTGCAAGTGTTTGTTAGTTTGTGCAGATGCATAGATTGGAGACTTGCTTGTGCCTCCTACTGTATTGATACCTTGGTTCTTAGCTGAGGGAAATACTTATCTCTACTTTGCTGCATCACCCTTTCCTCTTCAAGGGAAAAATCAACGCAAGCTCAAGAAATAGCATTAATTAATATAGGCAGCTCTTGCAGCGGCACATCATTTAGAGCAAGTACTCTCTCTGTTTCATTTCTTTCATTCGTAGGAACTTAAAATGCAGGAATAGGAAAAATAAAGGATTGGAGTGGCATGTCCACTTGAATCCCATAGCATTAACACAGTGTTTGACACATGAAAAACAAAGGAAGTGAAAATTTTTTGGAGTGGATGCTAGATTGCCAATTAACACATGATTTCATATGAAAAATTCCTATAGCATTCTATCCTATGAATCAAACGACCAATGTAGGAAAATTATGAGGGGGGTCTCTCCAACAGTGTTCCTCAGCTCGCACCAAGCATTACGGGGGTCGAACTTGGAGTCATTCATTTGGTACACGTGGCAATGGCATCTCAGATCTGGACACAAGGTGACCTACACCGTCAAGGTCCATATGAATGTAGTAACATAAACTAGTAACATATGCATGTTACTAGTCTAAGTTACCCTCCACTATGACTAGCCTCACTGCGTCCGCCATTGAAGCGGGGCGCCAGGCGAGGGCGCCGCCCACTCCACTCCCAGCTGTACCCGCCTCCTCGCCACATTCAAACCGCATGGAATGCCAGAAACCCACTCCAGCCACACGTCCGTTCAGGAGCGGGACGCTGGCCAAGCTCCTCCTTCCACCATTTTCTCCACTCTTTCGGCAGCATCAGACGAGCAGGAAGAGCAGTTCTCCGATATAAAAGCCGTCTGTGTGGCTTGCCGAGCCCGGCAGTTACGAGCGAGGCAGCTCGCTGCTCCACCTACCTCGCCTAGCCCGACGGAGCCAGTTGCGGCCCTAAGCCAGCGAGTGGTTCCATAGCTGGCCGCTCCAATCCTGGTCGAGGAAGAGTGCCGAGTTGCTCCACACTGGCTTGTCAGGGAGCACGGCGGCACGGGCATCGTCGCTGCCCTTGATGCCGCCACGTCGTATAGCGCCTCCAGTGCCTGCGACTGCGCCATCCGCCGTTGACACATGCGTAGCCGCGCAATGCAGGCAGAGAAAGAAGCCACTGCGGATGTCGACGAGGTGGCGTGGCTACACGGATGTCGATGAGATGATAGCCAGCACGTCCCCACCCACCGCCATCATCGAGGAGAAGTAGAACATGGGAGGCCACCATCGATTGTATCCCATGAAGTCCACCGCCGAGGCGATGCCGGCGAAAATAGTCGGTGTCTTGCATGATTCTTCTTCAGCCGGATGCTAGAGGAGGACAAGGAGATTGGTCGGCGACCATTTAGATTAGGTATATTAATTCTACCTTTAGCTCCGGACTAGCACAACTTATTTAATGTAAAAGTAATGAAATCCATCATGTTTATATGAAATCAGGCCGTGTTTGCAAGAATTTGCATCCACGTTCGCGCTCTCTGGCGAGCGCTGTCCATCCCTGGAGTGGGACGACGGACTCCGTCTCTAACAACCCCGTAAAGTGCGTCACCACCTTTTTAATAGTCAGGACATGGCGAAAGAATGACGTCCTTCATTCCGCAGGTGATGGTCATTACCGCGCGCTCGTCTAGACGGCTCGGTAGCTCATGAAGCAACACCAACAACATGCCTTGTGCGTCTAGTACTCCATTGCAGTCGTAGTTGCTGCATGCGCAACTCGGGTTGCAGTTGCAGGTGAGCACGGCGAGCTGCGTGGCCATCCATCAATAGTGGCTGGTATGAGGATGACATCGCCATGTGCATCCTATTTGTACTAAAAATTATGAATGAAGAGTATAAACATGTTTATGTACAACCTGAGTGGATTGCTCCTGTGGTCATCGCACGTGTAGTGTCATGCAAAGCTTCATTTATTAGGTTATAGAGTCATTTTATTTTGGTATGTGTGATGTTACTGAGTAACTAGCTATACGTTACTCAATTTACCTCTCTCGTCATTAACTAGTTGCCACATAGGCGAATTTGCTGAGTTGGACCCGATGTTACTCTTGAAGTTACTCCCACTATGGTTAGTCTTAGCCCTTGTTCAGTTCAACCTCCTCCCAAGGGGTTTGGAGAGGAATGGAGGGGAATTTGGCTTGTACATGATTTAATCCACCACAATCCCTGTTAATCCCCGTTAAAACCCCTTGAACCACATGTGCCCTTAAGGTTAAAAATGACCGGGATTACAGAGGACAGGGTACAAACTTCAGGGATTTAAAGGTTAGGGTTTGTTTCCGACTAGCTCTACAACCTCAAGGTTTATAAATTGGACTTCACTCTCCCCTCATGCACACGCACGGGTACACTCACGGTGGAGCGCATTTGCACATGAAAAGGCAGGTAACATGACAATTTGAGACATCTAGTCGTCCACTTAATGTGGGGTCTGGGACCAAATGCCAGCCATACCAAGTGCGACTTGAACACGGTGGCGTGGTTATTGTTCGAGTTTATTTTTACTGGTACGTTAAATGAAAAGATGGCTCCGCGTGTATTCAATTTAAAATGATCGCTACGGAGGGAAAAACAATTACTACTCCACTAGTCCATGTCAGGACTTGCTTGCTAGGGTTGCTCTCTTCTCACTCTCTCACCCTCTCCAGACCTAAACAAGACGGCGGTGTCCACTCTCTTTGTCTCTCTCTCTTCTCTCCGGTTGACACAGATCCGACTGGATCACTTCCGCCGGTGGTCGCCGGTGGCGAGGGAGGAAGCCGACGCGCGGCGTCTTCCCTGACCTGGCGCCGGCATGGAAGGTCCTCCTCACCCTTGCTTCCCGCCATTGAGTTGGTAGATCCCGTCGCCTGCCTTGCCACATCCCGCCGACCGGAGGTATAACTTATTTTAGAACCGGCCTTGTTCTAATGGCCCTGCTCCCCACGTCGTTGCATCCCTTTTTTTCATCAAGTTAGGATTGCTCCCCACGTCGCTGCATCCTGCATGTGGATATTCTTCTAGTATTACAAAGCTCCCCATGTGGCTAGCTCTGTCGGCTTGTCGAACACTCGAACACCACCTAAATTTTTACTATTAGAGGAAAAAAGGTACTGCAGATACTGGCTAACGAACCGATCTCTTGGTTGGAAAGGGAAATAAAGATGCTGGCCTGACCGGTCTCGTGGTCGAAAACGGACAGAAAGTGAGGGGTGTTGGGTCGACAATGCAACCGAGAATGAGCACGTCTAGATTTCTTGTGGTCACATAGGAAAGGTCACTGATGAGAAAAAAAAGCACAAATCCAGACATGCTTTGCATGTTTGCCGCACTCGGCAACACCTCTGCCTCACCACTTTATGCCTCGGTGGATGTAAAACGTGCTTGTTCCTACCCTATCCCTATGCCCTTACTGCTGCTTTTAATCTAACATCACAGGTAAAATGAAACAATGCCACTGTTAAGTAATGCTGATGTCAATCTATTGCCATTAATAAACTGAATCAATGCCACCACAGTTTTATGAAATGCTTCGATCTTGCTTTATTTCTCATAAAGAGTGTTTTGGGCTGTTACACTAAACTCTAACACCGGTAATATAGCCGCATCTCCATTGAACTACACAAAATTTAATTGCACAATGGTTGACACGGTGATGTGTTTCTCCTTTTTGTATCACCCTTTGTTAGAATGATCATTCCTGTTAACCATGCATGTACGTACTGATCAATTGCTACTCCCAATCTGTCATCACAGACTAATAATGCAATTGTTATGCATGTTAATGTAAGACCCCGTTAATCTAGTGCCAGTGTTGATTTGATGTGATGGCACTTCTTAGTTAATGGCACTTTTTCATACTGTCACTGTAATGCCATTGATAACATATGAGATGCTGCTGTTAATCATATGCCGCTGCAAGATGAGCCATCAAGCTAGCTGTGGAGTTGCCAACATGCTCAAAGTGCACGCAACATTGAGCAGAAAGAAGCATGCCCAGGAAATTAATGCGTGTGTAGGGAGGCCCTTTGCTCAGAGAAGCATCAATCATTTTTTTATTTCTACACCTTCTCACAGCTTTGTCTTGGTTATAGTCTTGTGAATCATTTAGATGCGTAAACATGCTAAACTTAAGTGCTTGTGAATATTAGCTACTAGTATGCATACCGTATCTTGTGAAGCTTAGTTTAGTGTGAATGTTGACTAGCGTGTCAACCTTTACAATCTATGTATATTGTGGGCATGTTATTTGACCCCTCATTTTACCGCGCTACGACCAGTGTGAGTGTCTGCATGCAGTCAGCATCCTCTAATTTGGTGGATGCCAAGCCAGCCCGAGATGGAGCTATAACTTCTTTTCAAGTTGAAAAATGTTGCCGATGAGGAGCCATAATTAAGCTGGAGGTGTCTCTTTTTTGCTTTCGAAAGGGCAATAAGCTGGAGAGCTGGAGAGTGTCTCTAATGGGCTGCCTCTAGTGTTAAGGCCCTCCAGTACGAAACACGGGCAGCCGACTAGGCCGATACAAAAGCCTATCCATCTTAAAGCCCATTTATTTTTTGTTTTTTGCGAGGAAAAGCCCATTTTTCTTGAAGAGGGAGTGATCCCAGAAAAACCCTCCTTCCTCCTCGCTTCCACTTATATTGCAGCTCGCTGGACTCTCCAGCTTCCATCTCCCCCCATTCCCCCCACTCCCCATCTTCCTCACTCGTACAGAAAACCCCCGCTCACCTTCTTCCTCACTCGTACAGAAAATGCCTGCTCCTCTTCTTTCTCGATCCTACAGAAAACCCCATCCCTCCTTCTTCCCCACTCGCACAGCCACTAGGCTCGTCTCTCGCTACTTTGCTCAAACCCGTGAGCTCAGCATGATGCCCGCAAGGAAAATGGAGTCGGCTGGCCCCAGCTCCAAGAAGATGAGGCTCCCGCCAGCGGCGACGTCGGTTGTAGATCCCGCACCCGGCAGCGCGGGGAGAAGTGGTGAGGCCCTCCCACCGGATCTGAGGTACCTATATAATGCCGGGAGGACCACATCAGCGATCTCCCGGACGACATCCTTGGGGAGATCATCTCACTTCTCCCCACCAAGGATTGCTGCCGCACCCAAGTCCTCTCAACTCGGTGGCGCCCTCTATGGCGCGCCACGCCCCTTAATCTTGACTGTTGTCAGCCATCTGTCATTCATGATTTTGAACTCCTTAGAGCCATAATCTTCTCCCACTAGGGCTCCATTCAACGCCTCTGCATCCCGACACACTAACTGCTATCCATACCCTACACAGTGGACGTCTGGCTGACATCCCCTGAATTCGAAAAACTCCAGCAGTTTGAGTTCTACCATTACCACAAAAATTACATACCATGAACCGAAGGCCAAGAATTTGTGCCCACACCACCGTTGTCCATCTCGTGGTTTTCCTCCTCTCTCCACACTGCCACCTTTGCCCGATGCCATCTACCAGACGATCTGGTACAAATGCTTCGACTCCCACATCTAAAAAAACTTTTGCTTGTGGTGGTTTATCTGTCAGAGGCCTCACTACACAGCATCATCCACTCTAGTTGCCCTGCCCTGGAGCGCTTGCTGATTGTTTTGCGAATAGAAATCCCTATCAGTTGTCTCCAAATAAAGTCACGTCACCTTAAAAGCATTGGAATTTGTTTTGAAGGACAACAGCTCATCATCGAAGATGCCCCTTCAGTTCAAAGGTTGCTCCTTCATTATTGTTATATACCTTCGCAAATAACTGTCGTCTCTGTGCCTAAACTGGAGAACTTCGATGCAATTCCTGATCCGTTTAATTATCAGAAGTTCATGTTTGGCTCCACACTTATTCAGGTACCATATATTATCATCTACACATTTGTAATCATAAGCTACATTTTTCATTTGTGCGCATAAGTTTTATATCATCTTGGAGTACACTTTGGGTACTAATATTATGTTATATGCTCAATGAAGAGTTCGTCCATGGTTAGCCTATCAATGGTGCTGGATTCTATCAAGATCTTATATATCGGAATGTTTAGTTATGATCTGAACACAATTATTGGCTTGTTGCGATGCTTTCCATGTCTGGAGAATTTGTATATAAAGGTGATGATTTCATGCACATTGAATCCAGCCATCAAAAGTCCGTATATATTGTACTAGAATTAACCGTTCAGCTGTCGCTCATTTGACATGCTCTTTTTTTAGACCTTAACTGTTTTCAATCTTCATGTCTACTTAGGCACTACCACATGGAAAAAAACATATAACCAATCGGTGGCGTAATAAGCACCACGATTTTCTCAGTTCTCATGACATTCGTTTGAGGACAATAATGTTGGAAGGATATGCATCCAACCAGGCAAACAGAAGCTTTGTCACAATCTTCCTGTTGAATGCGAGGTTACTATTGTCCATGAGGCTTAAGTTTTTCAACAAGAAATTTCTCACAGACGGATATGTTGAACAGCAAAAAAAGAAGTTTCAGGTGGACAAATGGGCTTATGAACGTCCTCGACTTCTATTTACAACAACTTGTGGTCATGTTCCAGTTAATTTTTTTGCACAGGATGTTGATTTTATGGATCAGACCGATCCATTTATTTGTGACTGCCAAAAATAGTGCTGGGTTAGATGTTAGTGCCATATTCAAGTTGGGTTTTGTCTAAATTTCATGAACAATTAATCCTTGGCCTTTTGTACCGTTTGTATGATTGACTTGGATGGTGTTGCCCTTTTCAACTTGGCTGTGACTATCAAATTTTCTTTGAAACAAGGCAAATGGCTTGCCATTTCCTTTATTAAAGGGACCCAGCTGCTCGCCCAGTTGTAGAGACGGAGCCCAGGCTTTTATTTAAGCACATGATGAGCCTAGTTGATATCTTTTTTCTTTCTGAAAATGGCTAGCCTAGTTCTATTTTGATTTGGACAATACCCAACCCAAGCCTACTTGCTTTTCTCAGCCCTACTGGGCTACAAATCTTTAAAGATGAGGAGGGATGTATTCGGCTTCCCCAGAAAATGGGCTATAAGTAGTAAGAAATGGGCTGTAAATTTTAAAAACACAGAAAACCGGCAAATAGATTCAAATTTCATTTTTCCAGGATTTCAAGATTTTAAATTTCATTGTTTTTTTTGCGGGGAAAATTTCATTGTATTTTAATTTGAAATAAAATTATTTTATAATTATTTTTAATGTGACTCGAAATTTCGTGATTAAAAGAGTTTGGACCCCAATGAAATATATAAAATTTTGTTGAATTTGTTAGCAGTGGCCAGAATATGGTCTGTAATGTTTACAAAAAGAATATGGGCTTCAAAATATCCTTAAGAATTAGCAAATGGGCTGTAAATTATTAAAAATAATGGCAAATGGGATGTATGCTATTTTCCATAGATTTGGAGGCTGACTTGTGGGCCTACTAGGTTGACGATGACGTTGTCCTAATTTTTTTTTGACGCGTACGCAAGGCTTTGTCAACTTAGTCAATAGAGAGCAATGACTGTTGGATGTCCATCCAACCGTAGTCGTGCTTCTTCAATCTCTGATATTCCTGCTCCAGCCTCCAAAACTAGCGCCGGCGGGACTTCCTGCTCCCTCCTTCCGTGGCTGGCTATGCTGCCGCGCAGGCCTCACCGGCCCACCCTACTCCGACCGCTGGCCAGGCTATCCCTCTACCCACCCGCACCTCCTGTTATTTTCCAGTGACGGTAGCCTCACCCCACAACCGACCAGTCAGCACTTGTACTCCACTCAGCATGGGCATCCATTGTTGTGGCTTCGCCAGCTCTGGGTCATTCCCTTCCTTGGCCTTGCCGTCGTCCACCGCATTGGTGCTCTCGGCACGGCATGGTCAAAATTGTCAACAAACGACAGCCATTAGAAGAGGGATGTAAGTGGAGAGGCTGACAGTAGGGACCCACACAAGTAGGTGTCTCCTTATTACGCTGACTTGTGGGCCTACTAAGCTGACGCGTACTAAGCTGACGCGTACGCAGGGCTTTGTCAACTTAGTCAACAAATGATTCTAGCAGCTGGACCATTGGATGTTAATCCAACAGCCGTGCTGCTTCTTCAACCTCTGATCTTCTTGGCCCAGCTGCCCAAACCAGCACCGGCGGGACCGCCTGCTCCTGCCTCCCGTGGGCGGCAGTGCTGCCGCGCAGGCCTCACCGCCCCACCCTAATCCCACTGCCGGCCAGGCCTTTCCTCTACTCACCCACACCCCGTGTTATTCTCTGGCGACGGCAGCCTCACACCGCAGTGGAACGAGTGAACTCTCGTACTCCCCTCCGCATGGGCATCCACTGCCTCGTCTTCCTCGGCTCCACATCGTTCCCTTACCAGGCCTCGCCATCGTCCACTGCCTTGGTGCTCTCCGCGCGGCATGGTCAACATTGTCAATGAATGACAGCCATCGGAAGATGACTGTACACTATGAGGCTGATAGCTGGACCCACCAGCTACATCTTCGCACGCAAGGAAGTGCCTCCTTATTACGCGCAAAAAAATGATTCCTCCCCCTGACAGCTAGGACCCACCACATATATCTTTGCATGCAAAGGGAGTGCCTCCTTATCTTCCCTGACAGCTGGGACCTACCTGATCGAAGCATATGTAGCATTGTCTATCTGGCCGCGAACGTGTACGTACATACTGGTCGATCGGTCTCTCTACAACGATGAACCATGGCCGAGCAAGCAGTAGCACATGTAGTAGTAGAGCCCCCGACGTAGCAGTTCAGGCAATCCCTTCTAAACCGTGTACACGTACATATAGCCACATGCCAAAAAATACGGCCACGTACGTACATACGGGCGGGGTCTCAAACGCCTACTCATGCATACGTACAGCCAGGGCACGTGTACATGGAGAGGCAACGGACGACAGCAAGGTGCCCTGTTCATCGGTAGTCAACCGGCTGGGTTGGAACGGAGAAACTGCGTCATGTTCATCGGGAGGCAATGGAATGCGTTGTGTTCATCGGGAGCCTATCGGCTTGGACAGAACAGTGGAAACGAGGTCTGGCGTACCGCAAAACAAAGGAAACGGCCTTCTGTTCGACCGCATACGGTCGAAACGGGGTCCTGTTCATCGGGAAGGGTCTGGCGTACCGCAAAACGGAGGAAATGGACTTGTCTTCGAGCTCCTATGGTCGAAACGGGGTGCTGGTTATTGGGAGGGGTGTGGCGTACCGCAAAACAGGACTCCACGGGCTACTGTTCATCCACCGTCTACTGCCTCGCTCCAGCCTACACGGGCTACTTTTCATGCACCATCGGCTTCCTCCAGCCTCCACCTGCTACTATTCATCCACCGCGTCTTCCTCCTGCCTCCACAAGCTACTGTTCATCCACGGGCAACTGTTTATCTAGCCTCCACTAGCTACTGTTCAACCAGCCCTCCACGGGGTCCTATTCATCCACCCCCAACCGGCTTGGGTGTGGCGGCCTCCTCGATCGGGGTCAAGTTCATCCAGCGACAACGGCCTACTACTACCACGGGGTCCTGTTCATCCAACCCCCACCGGGAACTGTTCATCCAACCCCCAACAATGGTGACTGTTCATCAAGAGGCAGCAGGTTCGATCGACTTCAGTTAGCAATATTAGCGAAGGAATCGGTCGGGTTCAGTTAACAACCAAGGGAGCGATCGCTCGGGTTCAGTAACGTAGCTAGTGCAATCGCTCGGGTTCAGTTAGAGCACAACGCCTCGCACATGCATGAGCGTACGTACGTGTACGAGAGAAACGCGCAAACCTCGCGTGCATCGCTCGGGCCCGACTACCCACTGTAACCGGGAACTCCCCGAAATTTTCCTCGCCCTCGCTTCTACCATGATTTTTTCCATCATCGATGGCCCAAAGAATGTCATGCAGGTGCGTCCCCGGCCCGCCCAGGATGAAAAGCCAATTTTTTGTCATGATTTTTTGTCGTAGAAGTAGGAGCCCACCACATCTATGATGATACGTGGTTTTGTCACAATTATCGTCACAGAAGTGTCATAAGCATGACCGAAAAAAATTCATTCGGACAAAATGTCAAGGATGTGTATTTTTTTGTAGTGAGAGTCGTACAACTAAGGGGGTGTGCGGTGATGTGTTGGTCTCTGCACATCGATCATGTTGATCGAGTCATCGGTGATGAAGCGGGGCAATAGGGACAAGGTGAGGGGTCACTGATGGATCACTAACCAACCTATACTAAGCATATAGGATAACAGGTAAGGTAACAATAGCAGGTTA
This sequence comes from Thinopyrum elongatum, assembly GCA_011799875.1. Classification (NCBI taxonomy): domain Eukaryota; kingdom Viridiplantae; phylum Streptophyta; class Magnoliopsida; order Poales; family Poaceae; genus Thinopyrum; species Thinopyrum elongatum. The sequence continues at coordinate 151,134,077 of CM022300.1, read as the reverse complement.
CAAAAGCAGGCTATGCATCAGAATAGGAACAGACGAACAACAATAGCAAAAGCTAATGCAAGCACGATGCATGACATGGTAATATGATGTGCTAAGGGTGACCTAACGCAGTGCTACACGTTACAGACGAAGCGGGAAAATATCTGGGAATGTTTTCCCGGCTTTCGGCAGTCAACGGACAGATGAAATGGAGGGGAAGGGTCCATGTTCATCATGTCAGAGGCATGTGACAAATGAGTGGGGGAAATATTCGGATTCGTCATATTTTTCTGAGCAACTTTCATATATAAATTATTTTCATCTGATTTACGGATTATTTTATATGATTTTTCAAAGTTTTAAACAATTTTCTGAAATTCTAGACTTATTACTAATTCGAAAATGATTTAAATAAAAAATGCTAAATGCACCCAGCTCTGTGTACACAAAAGTGTACCAGAGAGGCTGACCAGTGGGCCCGTTGACTAGGTCAACAGACCAATCAACATAGGCTGACTGGTGCCCCCCCCCCGCCTCTGAGTCAATAGGCTGACTCAGCGGGTCTTATCCAAATGAACAGTGGGTCGGGCCTGACCTGTTAGTGTGTTAGCTAACTGTACAGGGTTTAATTAATCCATTTACTTCAATTAATGGGTGTGGGGCCTACTGTCAGTGGGGGAATTAGTGACTAATCCATCTAGCAAATAACCCAGGCCAACTGTCAGCGAGGCAGCAGCCGGTTTTAAACTCCGGCACGCGTCGGCGACCTCTAGTGACGGCGGCGATGCGCAGGAATGCGATACAGACGATGCTTGGGCGAGCCAAGAACGGCTACGGGCAGCTGGTACTCGACTGCGTCCAATGACATTGTTGGCCGCAGCTAAGGCGACCTGAATCGACGGCACCATCGAGATCCGCGGCGGTGGGTGCATGACCATGACAAAGATCGCGCTGAAGAGGTGGATCCGGGGAGATGATCAGCTAGACGACACCCTAGAGGCTCCTTGGGCGCAAAAGAGGCATGGGTACGTCTCGTGGTTGACTGCAACGGTGACAGCGAACATGGCAGTGGCAGCGGAGCTTCGGTCGGAGCACGAAGACGACGCTGGCGAGCTATGGCTACAAATGCAGAGCACGGGGAGAGGGGCTGGATGCGGTGCGCACAGCAGTGTCGAGGAGCAGCACGGGGAGGCTGGGGAGGTTGCGGTGGTGCAGATCCACGACGAGGTAGCGACGGTGGCCGTCGAGAAGAAGAGGTCGATTCGGCATAGTAGGGGTGCTCCGGCTTGATTTGATGGGCGTAGTCGATGTAGCGGGCGACGGCGGAGCCTATGGACACGGTGGTTGGGCGCGGGGGTGATGGTGCCCACAGGATTTACGGTGGCACAGCCATGGATGCGCTCGGGAGAGGCAGGGGAGCGAGGGAGAGAGGGGAGGAGTGAGGCCAGGGGGTGAGGAGGGTGCGAAGCATCGTCCTTATCCACCCAGCGACAGGCGCGGTGCCACGCTGTCGAGCAGGTGAGGGGGCGGCCTCGGGCGTGTGGGGCGTCGACATTCACTGGAGAGAGAGGCGGGAGGTTGAAGGAGAGAGAGAGGTGGGCTGGGCCGGTGCACTGTGCACTTAGGCCCAGTGCACAATGGGTTGTCTTCTTTTTCCTTTTCTGCTTTTTGCTTTTTATTTTAATAGGCATGGTTTGTATTTATTTAAGCTATCAAATGATTTTTGCAAAATATGGAACTTGGCCATATACATGACCTACAATATTTGGCACTACCACAAAAAGTTTGGGAGGCTTTTGAAATAGTTTGTATTTTTCATAATTTGAAATAGCATTAAAAATATTGTTTTGGCCCTATTTTAAATGCTAGAGCCCAAATGAGAAAACAAGTGCAGTTTTACTTCACCAATATTTGTTTTGGAATATTTGCTAAATGGCAAGCTATTTTCCCACCATGTTTGTGAATTTAAATTTGAATTTTGAACTTGACTTTGCTTTTTATCAAGGGGCAATTTGCATAGTAATCATGATGACATGGCACCATTAGGGGGAGATTACTGTAGCATGACACTGGTGGTGTTACAAATCTCCTCCACTACAAGAAATCTCGTCCCGAGATTTAAGAAGTAGAGTAAGGGGAAAAAGTTTGGTTCTGAAACTCTAATGTGTTCTCGGTCTTGGTTGCTCTTCTCGACGAGGTCGATCCATTATGTTGATGTCTTCGTTTCTCGATTTCAGGTCATCATGATGAAGTCGTCATCCTTTCTTCAGGAACTCCATCGTACTTATGAAAGGACAAGAGAAAACTATAAGGACAAATGTCTGCAAGGGCTGATATTCGGTAATTATATCAGGGAAGGAGATTTAGAAGCATCTGGAAACATGTCGAGAGTGCTATAAGGAGGTTCAACAAGTTTCAACTAGGTAGGCATCCACCTGATGCCTAAAACAGGTGATGAAGGGGTTCAGAGCAAAGAAGAATAATGTTGCATCTGATACCAGAATGAAACATGGTAAGGAACATAGCTTGTGAATTACATGCGAAGCCAAGTGTAAAGGATACTTGAAAATCAAGGTTGTACAGGAGAGTCAGGTTTCGATCCTATGGAACTGTGGTTAGTGTGGGTTAAAAGTAGGGAGGATGGTGACATCTTACACGGTCACAAATAGTAAGGCATGTCGGAAAGTTTGTCAGCTATTTTGGCAATAACGTTGGTACCAAGGGCGGGGGACGAAGAGATCAATTTCCTGCTCGTTAAGGCGAGGCAGACCAATAGGCAAAGTTCTCGCCCACCGGGGTTACCGGAATGTTTACAACAATAGTAACATGGTTTTTCTGACAGGGTTGTGCACCGAGGTGTTTACATAAGCAGGGAAATATTACTGCTTAGATCACAAAAATTTATAAGAAAGGTTAAACAAACCAATGGAAAGGAAATGTTATTATTAGATTAACCAGATCAATGGAAAGAAAAAATGTGTTTATACCCGAGTATCTAGAGTATATCTTTCCCAAGGAAAAGGCAAAGCATGATATACATGATAGGGCTCCAAGTATGTAATCCATTTAGACAAAGGGGCAAGGAATTTATGAGTTTACCCATACAATGGTGTTTGGATAACTGACTAAGAAACATTTTAGCATTGTGCTTCCAATGTTCTTGATGGTATTCGGAGTACCACAGACATGCTTCGGGATAGCATTGACATGGTCATCAGGTAAAGGTCAGACTTTGGATACACAAAGGATCGATCAGGAACAATTTATAAAATAAGTCGTACAATTTCCTCATGGAAGAACGACTAATCTTGCTGAACAAGATACTATAACAAATCGTCCTCCGACAAGGCATGCTATCCATGACATCACTTTACCGGGGTACTTAGAGACCAATGTTATAATTTTTGGTAAAAGTTCCAACCATCATATCTGACCAAGATTCAGATCTGATTGGTGTCAGGATACCTCAAACTCAGGATGACTAAGAAGAAAGGGGTGCAACACAAATTGATGAGATGAGGTTGTAAGATTCTCGAGAAAGGAACTATGGAAGCAAGCTTTGAATCATGAATTGTATTTCAAGACACATGAACACAATGTCAAGACATTCGTGCCCACATGGAAGTCTAACAACAAAACGCAACCGAGTTCTGGTTAGGAACCATCATCGAGGATATCAAAGTCCATGTGTAAGTCCGGATTAGCTGTTACGAATGAACTCCTTTTCCTCGAACAAATCAATTAGTGGCTTGGTGTGCTAGGAAATACATATGGAGTGAAGGTAGCAAATCTATCAAACCATAGAATACTTCACACATGCTTGAATGAATTGGGACGATTCCAGAGGAAGCGAAACAACTTTTCCATATTCACGGCAGTAACTTGCATACAATGCATGCGAACTTAAAGAAGATACTTATTGCATCAAACATATACTTCATGAGCTAGGCTCAATGACAATGCTTTCAGATGTTTCCAACATTAGCTTAAATGCTCATCATGAACCATGGAGAAGATGAGGATGTGGCTGATGGGCTCAGCAACATTTCGTCGAGATTTCCTTAAACAAGGGATTCCACAATTAAGTGAACAAGGTGATAATATTGGACACACCGAAGAATATAATGAAGTAAGTTCGAGGAGAACATCCACAATTAAACATTGATCGAAAAGTGCACCCGGAAATATGGCCCAAGTAGCACTATCAACGTTAAAATGGTGACTCAGTAGCCAATAAACTAAGAATGAAACTACCGACCATTAACTTCAAAGCAATAGGGTTGCTAGAAGTTTTGAATTCACACCTCATAGTTCATTTGTCAGTATTCCGGTTAGAAACAACACGGGGAACGATAAAAGAATGGTGATGGCGAGAATTATCACTATAATAAGAATTCTTAAGAGTTGGAGCAGTTCTCACAACATCCTTGACATCAAAGATGGTAATACTCCAAGGTAGGACATAACATAAGCTGGATAGTAAGGAGCTCCATAACATGAACAAGTTTGTGTTGGAAAGAAGGTAAGGATGTTGTCGATGGCAACACAAATTACCAAGGGACAAGGATGGTACTACTCATCATGATTTCGATGCACAACTTCGAAGAAGTCAAATTGTCGACCATGATTACGGCACATTTTGTCGAGAGGTTTCATGAAGATGTAATCGATCGGCGATGACATCAAGCCAAAGGAATGGTGAAGCAAAAGGTTAGCAGAACCACAAACAAGACGAAATCTCAGAGTGAGAGTTGCCTTTCAAGACAAACAATATGATGTTGAAAGCTCAATGTAGCTTAGTTCACTGTCGGGATTGTATTTCGGGGATGAAGGACATAGGTAGCACGGTCAAGCTTTAGCATGGCGATGATAATGTAGTCAACCAACTGGGAATGACATGATCGAGTACAAACTCGTTAGTAATGGAGATTACTAAGAGTTGTTGAATCGCAGTGCGGACTCGATTTAGTTATGGATGTCCTCAAGTGACTAACAACTCAGAACCCAAGAAAAAATGGAATCAATGAGAAATAATACTTGATGAATACTCATAATAAGAAACATGGTTATGTGATATTATCAAGATACCAGAGGGTAATCCTCGAAGGTAGAGCAGAATAGAGGTTGGACAGGTGAAATGATCTCCAGAAGACAAGTACTTTAACTTGTCTGAGAAATGGGATCCAAGAAGAACAATATGGTTGGAACCATGATTGCAAAAGACCAAATCCTAGATATAAGATGAACTTATACCAAGGGGATAATTAATTTTAAGAGAAGCTTGATAACCCACAAGTATAGGGGATCGTTTTTAGCCTTTTTCGATAAATAAGAGTGTCGAACCCAACAAGGAGCTAAAGGTAGAACAAATATTCCCTCAAGTTCTATCGACCACCGATACAACTCTATGCACGCTTATCGTTTGCTTTACCTAGAACAAGAATAAAATTAGAAGTACTTTTTAGGTGTGGATAGGTTTGCAAGATAAAAAAGAACGTGAAAATAAAATTTAGGTGTTGTTTAAATAAAGAACAATTAAGTTTAGTAAAACGAGTGTGGATTAGTGGTGGTACGATTTACGGAATTGTCCCTTAGCAATTGACAACATTACTAGACCGATAGCAAGTTTTTATGTGGGAGAGGCCACTGCTAGCATGTCGTCCCTTACATGGAATTCTATGAACTTATGATTGGAACTATTAGCAAGCATCCGCAACTACTAACGTTCATTAAGGTAAAACCAAACCATAGCATTAGGATATATATTGGTCCCCCTTTCCCATATGCATCAATTTCTATGTTTAGGAAGAAGCTTCTATCACCCTTGCCCTCCAATGCATAGTCCTATCAACATGCAACTAACCCTATGGTGTAATCCACACGTGCGCTCATATGATGAGCACCAAAGGACAGCAACATAACCACAAGCAAATTACACCAATCATAGCAATTCACCAATTACCAATTGGACAACAAAAATCTACTCAAGTTTCATAGGATGGCACCATATCATTGGATAGTAATATGAAGCATAAAGCACCATGTTCAAGTAGAGGGTACAGCGCATTGCGGGAGAGTGGACCGCTGAATATAGATGGGAGAAGGTGATGAAGATGTTGGTGAAGATGACGGAGTTCTTGAAGTAGATCGCCGTCACACGATGATTGCCCCGGCTGCGTTCCGGCGCCACCGAGAGAGAGGGGGAGAGGAGCCCCTCCTTCTTCTTCTTCCTTGGCCTCCACCATAAATGGGAGGACGGTTCTCCCTCTGGTCCATGGCCTCCATGGCAGAGGGGCGGGAGCCCCTCTGAGATTGGATCTCCCTCTCTGTTCTCTTGTGTTTCGCGTTTTTGTTTTCTGGTCCAAAACCGTTTCTTATATTCCCGGAGATCTGTAACTCCGATTGCACTGAGATTTTAACACGATTTTTTTCCAGATAAAAGCTTCCTTGTGCCAGAAGTAGAGCTCCAACCGACTTACAAGGAGGCCACGATACACCACCACGCGCCTGGGCCCTTGGCCGCGCCCTGGTGTCTCGTGGTGGCTGTGGGCTTCTGTTTGTGTTGGTTCCACCTCCCAAAAATCACAAATATTCCATAATAATTCATCGTAAATTTTTATCACGTTTGGACTTTGTTTGATATGGATATTCTGCGAAATAAAAAACATGCAACAAACAGGAACTGGCACTGGGCATTGGATCAATAGACCAGTCCAATAAATCATATAAATTGTTGCCAAAAGTATGTAAAAGTTGTATAATATTGGCATGGAACAATAAAAAATTATAGATACGACGAAGACGTATCAGCATCCCCAAGCTTAATTCATGCTCGTCCTCCAGTAGGTAAATGATAAAAAAGATAATTTTTGATGTGGAATGCTACCTAGCATAAACTTGATCATATATTTAATCATGGCATGAATAGTAAGACATAAATGATTCAAAGCAATAGTCTATAATTTGACATAAAGACATCAATACTCAGGCATCCCAACAAACAATCGTGTGTTTCAAAATATCAATGCTAAAGAAAGCTATCCCTACAAAGTCATATAGCCTTGTCATGCTCCATCTTCTTAACACAAAGTATTTATCATGCACAACCCCGATGGCTAGCCGAGCAATTGGTTCATACTTTTTAACGCACTTCTGCTTTTTCAACTCTCACGCAATACATGAGCGCAAGCTATGGACATAGCACTATGGGTGGAATAGAGTATGATGATAGGGGTAAATATTGAGAAGACAAAAAGGTAAGGAAGTCTCACATCGACGTGGCTAATTAACGGGCTATGGTGATGCCCATCAATTGATATCAATGCGAGGAGTAGGGATTGCCATGTAACGGATGCACTAAGAGTTATAAGTGTATGAAAGCTCAACATGAAAACTAAGTGGGTGTGCATCTAACTCTATTATGAAAAATTCCCACTAGTATATGAAAGTGACTACATAGGAGACTCTCTATATGAAAAACATGGTGCTACTTTGAAGCACAAGTGTGGAATTGGCATGCCCTTTCTCTCTTTTCTCTCATTTTTTCTTTTCCTTTTTTTCCTTTTTCTTGGGCTCTTTTTGGCCTCACTTTTTTCTCTTTTCTTCTTTTTTTATATTTGTCCGGAGTCTCATCCCGACTTGTGGGGGAATCATAGTCTCCATAATCCATTCCTCACTAGGACATGCTCTAATAATGAATAATGATGATCATCACACTTCTATTTACTTACAACTCAAAAGAAATAAAAATTACAACTCGATACCTAGAACAAAGTATGACTCTATATGAATGTCTCTGGTAGTGTACTAGGATGTGCAATGATCTAGCGTAGCAGAGATATCAAAAAATGGACAAGCCATGGAAATATCATGCTAGCTATCTTACAATCATGCAAAGCAATATGAAAATGAATGCTCAAGTCATCGAAATGGAAGCGGTGGAAGTTGCATGGCAATATATCTCGGAATGGCTATAGAAGGGCCATAATAGGTAGGTATGGTGGCTGTTTTGAGGAAGATATAATAAGGCTTATGTGTGATTGTGACGCCCCCGATTCAATCATACACTAATCATACATGCAAATGTGTACGATCAAGATCAGGGACTCACAGGAAGATATCATAACACAACTCTAGACACAAATTAAAAGCATACGAGCTTTATATTACAAGCCAGGGGCCTCAGGGGCTCGAATACAAACGAGTCAGCGGAAGCAACAATATCTGAGTACAACCATAAGTTAAACAAGTTTGCCTTAAGAAGGCTAGCACAAACATCTACGATGATCGAAAAGGCAAGGCCTCCTGCCTGGGAGCCTCCTAACTACTCCTGGTCGTCGGCGGTCTCCACGTAGTAGTAGGAACCCTCGGGGTAGTAGTAGTCGTCGGCGGTGGCGTCTAGCTCCTGGGATCCGTCATCTGATTGCAACATCCGGAAAGAAGAAAGGCCGGGGAAAAGGGGTAGCAAAGCAATCATGAGTACTCATCCGAAGTACTCGCAAGCATCAGATCTATACTAAGTATGCATTGGTATCAAGGGAAAGGGATGTATCTGTGGACTATACTGCACAATGCCAGAATAGGGGGAATGCCTAGCCTATCGAAGACTAGTATCTTCAAGCATCTTGCAGCATCAGAAGAGATAAGAGTAACATATTATAATAGTAGTAAGTATGTTTTAACAACGCCCACAGATCACTTCCTCGACTCCCTGCGAGAAAGCAATCTCGGAGCCATCATATCCTTTTCATGCTTCAGCATTCAGTTCTAGTTGTATCGATCGGGATAACACTCCGAGCGTCCGTTACCATGGACACAGCTATTTGAATAGATAATAATTCCCTGCAGGGGTGCACAAACTTACCCAACATGCTCGATCAACTCCGGTCGGACACAACATCCGGTCATGACCGGCCTCGGCCGATCAACACACCGCAGTCCTACTTAGGCTCAACAGAGAGGCCAGCACGCCGGTCTACATCCTAAGTGCGCAGGGGTCTTGGGCCCATCGCCCTATGCACTCCTGCATGTTGCGTACGCGGCCGGTGAGTAGACCTAGCCCCCTTATACAAGCGCAGGTGTTCCAGTCCAACCCGGCGCGCGCAGCTCAGTCGCTGATGTCTGAAGAGCTTTCGGCTGATACATACAACATAGAGTGCCCATACTTATTCCCGTGTGGTGGCTAGTGCGAAAAGGCCAGAGGCCAACTCGGATCACATATCCAAATCGTTAGTGTCTTGGGAGCACGCGGTAACGAGCAGAGACTCATCATCATGTGACCCCATCGCCCCGTCTCGTGGACTTACGGCAAGGGCCCAGAATGCCCAACCGTGCCACGTAGAAATCTCGCGGGTACCCTCTAGGGCCTGGAATACATGAAGGAAGGGTCGTCGATCATAGTGGCATCGACAGCGATCTCGGGGTCTACCGGAGAGAAGAGGGGGAAGAAACAATAAATATAAAGCAAACAAAGCATCACAAAGCATAACATGGCAATACAATGTGCTAGGGGTGATCTAACGCAGTACTACACGTTACCAGCGAAGGAGGAAAACATCCGAGAATGTTTTCAAGGTGTTTGGCATTTTTCGGACAGATGAATCAGAGTGGACGGATCCATGTTCTCTATGCTAGAGGCACATGACAGATGAACGGATGGCATATTTGGATTCATCATATTTTTCTGAGCAACTTTCATGTATAAATGATTTTCATCTTCTATAGTTTATTTTATATAATTTTCTAAAGTTTTAATAATATTCTGTAATTACTGGATTTATTTTAATTCAAAATTATAAATGTATTTTATATGGGTACACAAAAGTGTACCCAGCAAAGTGCAGTGAGAGGCTGATAGTGGGCCCAGTCAGCAGTTGACTGGTCAGCATTGACTGGCCAACCAGACAAGTGGGACCCCACTATCAGTGTCAGAGCACATTTAACAGAGTTTATTTATTTTAATTAAACTAATTAAGTCCGGGTCGGGCCTACACCTCAGTGAGACATGTTTAATTATCAAGGAGGGCCCACGCGTCAGTGGCTGTTAGCAGGTGGATTAGGACTAATGTAAACCCCTGACTCGTGGGGGGCACACGTCAGTGACCCACTGAGGGTTTAAACGCCGGCGCACCTCCGGCGACCAAAGAGGACGGCGGCGACACGCGGAAACGGCGCTAGGGGCGGCCATTTGGCGCGCGGCTAGTCAAGACCGGACGTGGGCAGTGCCGCACGTTGTTCTGTGGCGGCGGCAGCAGCTAGGGCAGCCTGAGCTGACGCCGGCAGTGAGCTGAAGCAGCGGGCGTTTCGGGCGTGCACGGGACGCGGGGCTGAGGTGCCCTAGCAAGTGATCTGAGGTGCGCTACGCCTTCGTGAGGACCCTTGGAGCTTGCCAGCGGCAGTGATTCAACGTGGGGTGAAGCACAGTGGCAGAGGTGAGCGCGGTGGCGGAGCATAGCTCCGGCCATGGCGGCACCAGCAGCTAGAAGGCAAGGGGAAGGGGGGAAAAGGTCGAGGAGGAGCATATGCTCACAGTGATCCGATAAGGAAAGGCAGCGGGCTCGAGGAGGTTCGTTGGCGCCGAGATCGACGGCGAACAACGTCGGGTCCGGGGGTTGAAGATGATTCGGTCCGCGTGATGGAGGGGTCTGAGCTTGACGGGGTGGTCGTAGCTGACGTAGCGGAGGCCGGTGGAGCGCGTGGACAAGGTGGATGGGCGTGGGGATGACGGTGGGCACGCGGGCGAGGTCAACCATGGTGACGGCGGCGCGGGTCTACACGAAGGAGGTAGAAGCAGCGCGAGGGGGCAGTTGGAGGAGCTAGGGTTTCCGGGGGGTGGGGGCGGCTATATCCTCCTCCTGGCGCCTTGTAGCGTCGCGGTGGCGAGCATCCGCCAGCTTCACCGCACACGGACGGCCAGGTTAAGCGCACAGCCCCCCTGATGAACAGCAGGAAGAGGAAAGGGCGGGTTAGTGGGCTTGGCTGAGTACTGTGCAACTTAAGCCCAGTTGCACAGTAGGTCCTTCACTTTTTCTTTTTCTTTTATTTCTCTTTATTATTTAGCTACTATTTTTATTCATTCTAGCTACCAAATGATTTTTGTAAAAATGTGACACCTTGCCACATAATTACTATGCAATGAACTGCACTGGCACAAAAAGTTTGAGGATTATTTGAATCCATTTAAATTATGTTTAAAAAGAAATGATTTAATTTGGGGCTGTTTTGCTACTGTTCTGGATGCCAAGGGCATTTTAGGAATTTAGGTGATGTTATTTTCCTCAACATAATTACACAGGAACTATTTCCAAATTATGAACTATTTGGTTTGCACTTTTGAAGATGTAAATTTTAGACTTGAAATTTAAATTTGAATTTGAGTTTGGTTTGAAACAAAGTGAGGATTAGCAACTTAATTATGAAGACATGGCATCATTAGGCATGAGATTACTGTAGCATGATACCCGGGGTGTTACAAATCTCCTCCACTACAAGAAATCTCGTCCCGAGATTTAAGAGGTGGAGTAAGGGAAAGTTCTGGTTACGGAATTCTACCGAATCTTCTCGTCCTTGGTTGCTCTTCTCGAAGAGGTCGATCCATTACGTTGATGTCTTCAATTCGCTGCATCATGGCATCATGATGAAGTCGTCATTCTTTCTTCAAATCTCCATCGTACTTATGAAACAGATAAGGGGGAAAACTCAGGAAGGACCAAGCTCAACACATGTTAGTTACCTAGGGGCTATCTCAGTGAACGAGGCATAGAGGCATCCCTCGAGTTGAAATTCAAGAAAGACATCGAGGGTAAGTAAGAAGGTGCAATAAGAAGTTTCAAGCGGATAGGAAATCGTTCGATGACTAAAACAGAGTGTGAAAGGGGTTCAGAGCAATGAGAATAAGTATTGCGTCTGAAGCCAGAATAGATCATCCCTAGGACGGTGGCTCGGGAATTACATATGAAGCCAAGTGCAAAAGATACTTCGGAATCAAGGTTCTACAGCAGAGTTAGGTTTAGATCCTGTGGAACTGTGGGTTATGGGCCCACCATGTGGGTTAAAAGTAGGAAGGATGCTGACATCTTGCACGGTCATGATAGCAAGGCATGTCAGAGGATAGCTTGTCAGCTATGTCGGTAACAACATCGGTACCAAGGGCGGGGGACAAAGAGAACCATTTTCCTGCTCGTTGAAACGAGGCGGACCAATAGGCAAAGTTCTCGTCCATGGTTGGTTACCGGAATGTCATCAACAATAGTAACAGGGTCTTACTGACCGAGTTGCACACCGAGGTGTTTACCTAAGCAGGGAAAATATTACTGCTAGATCATATAGATCACAAGAAAGGTTAAACAAAACAATGGAAAGGAAAAATGTGATTATACACAAGTATAAGGAGTATAACTTGCCCCAGGACAAACGGAGCATGATATACATGACAGGTCAGTAAGCACATATCCATTTAGATAATGGGGCAAGGAGAATCATAATGTTTACCCATACAACGGTGTTTGGATAAGTGATCAAGAAACATTTAGCATTGCGCCTCCATTGTTCTTAATGATGTTCGGAGTACCACAGTCATGCTTCGGGGTAGCATTGACATGGTCATCAGGTAAAGGTCAGACCTTGGGAACACAAAGGATCCATCAGGAATTTTTAGAACATCTCATGCAATTTTATTAGGGAAAAGATGAGGAGGTGGCCGATGGGTTCAGCAACAATCCATCGACATGTCAAAAAGGATGTATTTCCAAAATTTGTATGAACAAGTTTGTGTTGGGGGGAGACAAGAATGTTGTCGATGGTAACACAAATCATCGAGGGGCAAGGATGGTATTTCTCATCATGAATTCGATTGATATTCTGGAAGATCTCAGAATGTTGATGATGATCCCAACACAATTGTCGAGAGATTTCATGAAGATGTAATCGATCGGCGATGACATCAAGTCAAAGAAATGACGAAGCGAAAGGTTATTGTAACCACGGGTACGACACAAACTCGAAATCGAACTTGCTATTCAAGGAGAAATGATATGATGAGGAAAATCAATGTAAGATTAGCTCATCATCAAAAATTATGCTCCGGGAAGAGGGACCAGGTAGCGCAGTTAAAAGTTTGCACAATAATGATATAGCCGATCAGGCTAGGAATGACTTGAAGGACTATTAAACGCGTAAGAAACAAAAATTACTTAGATTTGTTGAATTGGAGTGCGGAATCGATTCACTTATCGGTGTTCTCGAGTGACTAATAACTCAGAACCTGGGGGAAATCTGAAATCGATGAGAAGCAATACTAGAGGAAGACTCATAGGAAGCAACACAGTTCTTTGATATCCTTGAGATACCGGAGGGTAATAATCGAAGGAAGATCAAAATAGAGGTTGCGGAGATGTGTTGATCTGCAGAAGACAAGTGCTTTAACTTGTCTGAGAAATGGAATCAAGGAGAAAATATGGTCGGAACCACGATTGCAAAGGGATCAATTCACAGACACGAGATGATATTATATCAATGGGTAACTATTATTACAAGGAGCTTCCATGATAGGATCTACATCGTTTCCATGGGCATGAACACAAAGTCCAAGGTCGACTCCCACTTCTCCAATGCATAAGCTTTCATTCAGTTCTCGCGTTTGATGAAGTTGTAGTGTTGAAATTTTATCTAGCAAAATACCAGAAGAGTATCACTCGTGAACACTCTTGGGTTAACACGGATTAGGAAAGGCATATGTTCAACCCATCGGGGCATCTTAGGAACCTATTCCACAACTTCAGGAGTAGTTAACGCAAGCTCAAAAGTAGAGCATGGTTGGCCAAATCAGAGAATACAAATTATCAAAGACATTATGTATCATTGGAATAACTCACAAGAATTTTGAATGTGAAGGATACTATCGGATAATAACCCAGCAATGGGCCTGGCGGTCCACAACGGAGTTGATGTGAGTATCGGTACTCAATCAGAGGAAAAAAGAATGCAAAGGCATTGGATTATAGAACATCTGAATAATTCGATGCTTAGATAACAAAGGAATTATGATTTACAAAATGAAGGGTCAGAAGCAGACGCTCTGATCAAGGATGGATAAGTTGAATAGACCTAGGGGCACAATCGATGGCAAATAGATTGATTGAGAACCAGCTCATGTTCAAAATGACATCTGAGCCGGAAAGACAATTTAAAAGGATCAACTCATGATTGCGTGCTTTCCCAACATATTGAATCAACAGACTCAAAATGATAAAGACAAAGGATGCCTATAAGATTACCAGACTTATGGGATTAATCAAAATGCAAGCAAGCAAGAATTTCAAGAGCAATAGGCTGTTGAGGATTTTCGGAAGATTGAATGGTATTTTGAAGACTTTTGTGAAATACATGAATCAACTGGGGATGAGCGGATACTCAATAAGTGAGAAATTATCCGTAGGGGTATTCAGGTGGCAAAGAACTGCAAGGCAGTAGGCACAAAGTATTCTCGAAACAATAGAGAGAATTTTGGGGTATCTTGTAATAACAAGATCAACTGGGAATAAAAGTAAGAACGACAGGTGTATGTATTTATCCATAGGGATATTTTGGTGGTAGGGAATTGCAAAATTAACGGGCACAAAGTCTCGAGAGAACATCGGAGAGTATCTTCGAAATCCTTCGGTGCACCAAGAAATCATCTGGAGTGAGGGGCTCTCCGGGAGGAAGTAATTACGAGAACCTAGAGTTAGAGTTAGTAAAATCATTTAACCCGAATAGATGAGAGATCAGAGTTCCAGAGTAAAGATCGAGGAATAAAAGATCCTAATACCACCCAATTGCGATGTGGGCCCGTAAGCCACACAACAATGTTAGTAAAAGTTTTTCAAAAACTAGACTCAACTTCGGCCAAGGAGTTGGAAAGGGGGCTACCTATAGGCAGTCGGCTCTGATACGAACTTGTGACGCCCCCGATTCAATCGTACACTAATCATACATGCAAATGTGTACGATCAAGATCAGGGACACACAGGAAGATATCACAACACAACTCTAGACACAAATTAAAATCATACAAACTTTATATTATAAGCCAGGAACCTCGAGGGCTCGAATACAAATGAGTCAGCGGAAGCAAAAATATCTGAGTACAGACATAAGTTAAACAAGTTTGCCTTAAGAAGGCTAGCACAAACATCTACGATGATCGAAAAGGCAAGGCCTCCTGCCTGGGAGCCTCCTAACTACTCCTGGTCGTCGGCGGTCTCCATGTAGTAGTAGGCACCCTCGGGGTAGTAGTAGTCGTTGGCGGTGGCATCTGGCTCATGGGATCCGTCATTTGATCGCAACATCCAGAAAGAAGAAAGGAGGGGGAAAAGGTGTTGATGTTTACTATGCAACTTTATTCTTGTAGACTCGTGTTGGGCCTCCAAGCGCAGAGTTTTGTAGGACAGTAGCAATTTTCCCTCAAGTGGATGACCTAAGGTTTATCAATCCGTGGGAGGCGTAGGATGAAGATGGTCTCTCTCAAACAACCCTTCAACCAAATAACAAAGAGTCTCTTGTGTCCCCAACACACCCAATACAATGGCAAATGTTATAGGTGCACTAGTTCGGCGAAGAGATGGTGATAAAAGTGTAGTAATGATAGTAGATATTGATTTTTGTGATAGGAACAATACAAAACAGCAAGGTAGCAATAGATAAAATGTAGCACAAATGGTATTGCAATGCTTGAAAATGAGGCCTAGGGGTCGTACTTTCGCTAGTGCAATCTCTCAACAATGCTAATATAATTGGACCATATAACCATCCCTCAACATGCAATCAAGAATCACTCCAAAGTTCTTATCTAGCAGAGAACATAAGAAGAAATTGCTTGTCGGGTACGAAACCACCTTAAAGTTATTCTTTCCGTTTGATCTATTCAAGAGTTCGTACTAAAATAACACCAAGTTATTCTTTCCGTTCGATCTATCCAAGATTTCGTACTAAAATAACACCATATGATACGCATCAACCAACTCTAATGTCACCTAGATACTCCAATGTCACCACAAGTATCCATGAGTTAATTATATGATACGCATCAAACAATTTTAGATTCGTAATACTCAATCCAACACCAAGAACCTCAAAGAGTGCCCCAAGATTTCTACCGGAGAAAGAAGGATGAAAATGTGCATCAACCCCTATGCATAGATTACCCCAATGTCACCTCGGGAATCCGCTAGTTGAGTGCCAAAACATATATCAAGTGAATCAATATAATACCCCATTGTCACCATGGGTATTCATATGCAATACATCTATCAAGTGCTCTCAAATCCATAAAAATATTCAATCCATTAAAACAAAATCTCAAAGGGAAAACTCAATTCATTAAAACAAGATTGAGAGGGAGAAACACCATATGATCCAACTATATTAACAAAGTCCATGATACATCAAGATCGTGCCATCAAGAACGCGCGCGAGAGAGATTAAACACATAGCTACTGGTACAAACCCTCAGCCCCGAGGGTGGACTACTCACTCCTCATCATGGTGGCCGCCGGGATGATGAAGATGGCCACTAGTGATGATTTGCCCCTTCGGCAGGGTGCCGGAACGGGGTCTAGATTGGTTTTTCGTGGCTACAGAGGCTTGCGGCGGCGGAACTTCTGATCTAGGGTTATTTTCGGGGGTTCTGGAATATTTGGGAATTTATAGGGCCAAGAGGCGGTGTGGGAGCGAGGAGGGCACAACCCACCAGGGTGCGCCTAGGCCCCCAGGCGCGCCCAGGTGGGTTTTGCCCCCCCTCGGGGCACCCCTCTGGTACTTCTTTGGCCCAAGTTCTGTCTTCTGGTCCATAAAAATTCTCCAAAAAGTTTCGCTGCGTTTGGACTCCGTTTGGTACTGATATTCTGCAAAGTAAAAAACAAGCAAAAAACAGCAACTGGCACTGGGCACTATGTCAATAGGTTAGTCCCAAAAATGATATAAAGTTGCTATAAAATGATTGTAGAACATTCAAGAATGATAATATAACAACATGGAACAATAAAAAATTGTAGATACATTGGAGACGTATTAGCATCCCCAAGCTTAATTGCTGCACGTCCTCGAGTAGGTAAATGATAAAAACAGAATTTTTGATGTGGAATGCTGCCTAACATGTTCATCACATATTCTTTTCTTTTGTAGCATGGACATATGGACTTTTATATGGTTCAAAGCAATAGTCTAGTTTTGACATGAAGATTTCAATACTCAAGCATATCAAAAAGCAACCATGTCTTTCAAAATATCAACACTAAAGAAAGTTATCCCTAGCCCATCATGCTCAATCATTGATCCATTCATGAAACACACTCGCATATTAGCTACATCCAATGCTCAAGTACGATCATAGTGCCCCTTAGTTGGTGCTTTATAAGAGAGGATGGAGACTCAAATAAAAATTGCATAAAGTAAATAGATAGGCCCTTCGTATAGGGAAGCAGAGATTTGTAGAGGTGCTAGAGCTCAAAGCTTAAATTGAGAGATAAAAATATTTTGGGAGGCATACTTTTCCCGTCAACGAAAACGGCCGAGTAATTCCCAACACTTTCCATGCTAGATATATCATAGGCGGTTCCCAAACATAAAATAAAGTTTATTCCTTTTTCCACCATACTTTCACACTTCACGGCTAGCCGTATCCACGGGTACCGTCCATACCAACAGTTTCCAAGGAATTTATTATTTGACAACATAAAGTAAATTTCTTTTTCATTTCGGGACTGGGCATCCGTATTACCGCCGTACTCTCGTGCAATGACAAGTGAATAAACACTCATCTTGAGAATAACACATCTAGCATGGAAAATATTGGCCACCCCCTGCTGCTTCATGAGTGGTACGAGCACACAAAAAGGAAATTCATTTTGAAAATTAGAGATGGCACATACAAATTTACTTAGAACGGCACATAAATACCGCATATAGGTAGGTATGGTGGACTCATGTCGCAAAACTTGGTTTAAGGATTTTGGATGCACAAGTAGTATTCCCACTTAGTACAAATGGAGGCTAGCAAATAGATTGAGAAGCAACCAACCAAGAAACAAAAATTCATATAAACGAGCATTGAGCATAACTAACACCGAATAATGCACCACAAGTAGGATGTAATTTCATTGCATAATTATTGACTTTCGTGCTTGCATAGGGAATCACAAACCTTAACACCAATATTCTTACTAAAGCATAATTACTCACCAACATGACTCATATATCACTATCATCATATCTCAAAATTATTACAAAGAATCAAGTTTATTTTGTCCAATGATCTTCATGAAAGTTTTTATTATATCCCTCTTGAATATCTATCACTTTGGGACTAGTTTCATATATTGCAATTCCTTTTGACAAGCTCAAATAAATAAGTGAAGAACATGAGCATAAAATTTTTCATCTCTCAAAATAATATAAGTGAAGTATACGAGAATTTCTTCAAAGATATTAAAGCACACCGTGCTCAAAAAGATATAAGTGAAGCACTAGAGTAAATGACAAACTACTCCAAAAAGATATAAGTGAAGATCAAGCGAGTAGTTAATTAACCGGGTAGCTATTCGAGGACTCTCTTTTATTTAAAAACTTTCAGATCTAAGTATTTATTAAAACAGCAAGCTAAACAAAACAAAATTACATTCTAAGAATAACACACATCATGTGAAGAAGCAAAAACTTAGGCTCAACCGAGGCTAACCGATAATTGTTGATGAAGAAAGGTGGGATGCCTACCGGGGCATCCCCATGCTTAGATGCTTGAGACTTCTTGAAATGTTATCTTGGGATTTCTTGGGCATCCCCAATCTTGATCTTTTGTATCTCCTTAATTCCTTTTATACCACGGTTTCCCTAAATCTTAAAAACTTCATCCACGCAAAACTCAACAAGAAATTGTGAGGTAAGTTAGTATAAATCAATGCAACACCTTATCATTCTCTACTGTAGAAAATCACTAAAATTATTATTCAACATTTCATACTAAATGCCTCTGCATATTTAATAGTTCTATCCTCAAATAGAATCATTAAACAAGCAAACATATGCAAACAATGCAAACATAACAGCAATCTGTCTAAACAGGACAGTATGTAAAGAGTGCAATATTGTTCATACTTCCCTAACACCAAAAATTCAGAAAATTTACCACACTGTATAAAATTTATCATAGCTTATTGTTCAAAAAAATTCAATATTTTATCACATTCTGACTTTTCTGGAGAATTTTTGCAACAGCGACAAACTTTCTGTTTCATATACTTGCAAAATAAGCATGGTGAAGGCTATCCTTGCCACTTTTATTGAAATAAAAAGATGAAAAACATTACTATAATTAACAGTAAGCAAATACTTATAAAATAAAATGACTCTGCAAGCAAAACTCATATCATGTGACGAATGAAAATATAGCTCCAAGTGAGGTTACCGATAATGTTGATGACAAAAGAGGGGATGCCTTCCGGGGCATCCCCAAGCTTAGTTGCTTGGATCTTCCTTGAATATTACCTTGGGGTGCCTTGGGCATCGCCAAGCTTATGGTCTTGTCACTCCTTATTCTCCTCATATCGATATCTCACCCAAAACTTTGAAAAACTTCAATCACACAAAACTTAACGGAACTTCGTGAGATGAGTTAGTATGATAAAGACAAATAATTCGCGTTGGTACTGTCAAGATAAGATTCATAATTGTTCTCACACAATTCCTACAGTACTATACAACTTCCACAATATATATTAAGCAATATAAGCCATAGAAACCATAAAACAAGCAAACTATGCATTGCAAACAGAATCTGTCAAAAACAGAACAGTATGTAAAGATATGAATTAAGGTTATACTTCTGTAACTTCAAAATTTTTGAAAACTTAGGACAGCGTAGAAATTTTTTATATCAATCATATGTAAAAAATTAATAGTTTTTCCACGCTCTAGTGCATTTAAACAATTCTGTTACTGGAAGCAAAAGTTTCTGTTTTTTCACAGAATCAAGTCAACTATCATCCATACTATCCCAAAGGCTTTACTTGGCACTTTATTGAAACCAAAGCTATAAAACATGATTAATACAGTAGCTTAATCATTTTAACAAACAAAAACAGTAGGGGTAAATGTTGGGTTGTCTCCCAACAAGCGCTTTTTTTTAATGCCTTTTAGCTAGGCATGATGATTTCAATGATGCTCGCATAAAAGATAAGAATTGAAACATAACAAGACCATCATGAATCATAAGTTCCTCTCTCATAATAATTTTCTGTAGCATCATGAATAGATTCATCAATATAACCATCACATAAAGCATTCTTTTCATGATCCAAAAGCATAGAAAATTTATTACTCTCCATATAAGCAATTTTATTTTTATTCACAATAGTGGGAGTATCATATGAAACTCGAATACTATAAATTGTTTCCACATTAAAAGAGTAATGTTCAGTAAAAGGATATTCAAAATTATGACAATAATTATCACCACTTTTTATAACACAAGTATCATCACAATAATCATCATAAGTAGGAGGCATGCAATCATCATAACAAATTTGATCATTTAAAGTAGGAGGACTAAAAAGATCATCTTCATTAAGCATAGCATCCCCAAACTTGGGACAAACTTTAATTGCAGCAAATAAATTCTCAAACATGTCATTCTCATCAAACATAGCATCCCCAAGCTTGTGTCTTGGCCTATCATTAGCATAATCACTCTCATCATTAATAGTATGAATAGCACCAATGGTATAACAATTGCTATCATCATAATTTACCAAGTTGGTGCCAAAAAGATTTCCAAGATTATAAGAAGTATCATTATCTTCCCAATCATGATTATCACAACAAGCAATAGGCATAACAAAATCAGCATCAATAGTGCTTTCAGACATTGTGCCATAAGACAAAGAAGCAATATCATCATCAAGTGCATCATCTTCCTCGATTATTTTTGATTCATTTTCATGAGGCACAACAATAATAGGAGCAACATTATTTGGGAGAGATACCTTTTTACCTCTATTCTTTCTTCTTTTCTTTTTCTTCACCACATCATGTGTGGGTTTAATCAATTTCTTCGAGCTTCTTATTGATGAGATTGGTTGAATAGGGAGTTCTTTCTCATCACCTATTTCATCATGAGAGACAATAGGAGGGAAAGTGGAAATATTTACCCTTTCATTAGTATTCCTTTTATATTCTATTGGTTTTCCCATCTTTTTATAGTTAGCAATATAAGCATTATCATTACAATTTACCATGCAAAACATATGGATTTCTTTCAAATTAGTTTCAGCATGGTCTGTGAATATGAACGCTTCAAACCAACTATTTTTATGAGACAATTCTTCACACCCAAAAAATAAACAAAGTTCATTATAAAGTTCAAGGGTGATCAAGTTATTGCAATATTTGGACACGATTCGATCATGAAAAAGCATGCATTGGAAATTAAGGTGACCAACTTTATTGCAAAGTTCACAAGTAAGAGGATAAAGGGAACATAATTTTGTAGCAAATCCATCTATCACTTTGAGCAAAAAATTGGTTCTATCATGTTTATGCTTCTTGCAAAATCTATCATCCCTATAAGGCATATCTTCACAAAGTCTTTCCACTCCACAAAAATTGGCATGCTTATAAGAGACATTTTTGTCATGACTTGTGCAATCATCATTAGCATTTTGGATATTCGTAGAATTCATACTATGAACATTGCAATCATGCTCATCATTCATGACAATCATTTTATTGAATTCTTCTTCTATCAATTGAGCACAATTTTCCGCTCTATAATTTTCAAGAAAGACATGATAAAGATCAATAATATGAGACCACCTCAGTTCCATATTTTTTTGTAGTTTTCTTTTTATAAACCAAACTAGTGATAAAACAAGAAACTAAAAGATTCGATTGCAAGATCTAACGATATACCTTCAAGCAATCACCTCCCCGGCAACGGCGCCAGAAAAGAGCTTGATGTCTACTATGCAACTTTATTCTTGTAGACTCCTGTTGGGCCTCCAAGCGCAGAGTTTTGTAGAACAGTAGCAATTTTCCCTCAAGTGGATGACCTAAGGTTTATCAATCCATGGGAGGCATAGGATGAAGATGGTCTCTCTCAAACAACCCTGCAACCAAATAACAAAGAGTCTCTTGTGTCCCCAACACACCCAATACAATGGCAAATTGTATAGGTGCACTAGTTTATCGAAGAGATGGTGATAAAAGTGTAGTAATGATAGTAGATATTGATTTTTGTGATAGGAACAATAAAAAACAGCAAGGTAGCAATTGATAAAACGGAGCATAAACGGTATTGCAATGCTTGAAAATGAGGCCTAGGGTCCGTACTTCTGCTAGTGCAATCTCTCAACAATGCTAATATAATTGGATCATATAACCATACCTCAACGTGTGATGAAGAATCACTCCAAAGTTCTTATCTAGCGGAGAACATAATAAGAAATTGTTTGTAGGGTACAAAACCACCTTAAAGTTATTCTTTCCGTTGGATCTATTCAAGAGTTCGTACTAAAATAACACCAAGTTATTCTTTCCGTTCGATCTATCCAAGAGTTTGTACTAAAATAACACCATATGGTACACATCAACCAACTCTAATGTCACCTAGATACTCCAATGTCACCACAAGTATCCATGAGTTAATTATACGATACGCATCAAACAATTTTAGATTCATAATACTCAATCCAACACAAAGAACCTCAAAGAGTGCCCCAAGATTTCTACCGGAGAAAGAAGGACGAAAACATGCATCAACCCCTATGCATAGATTACCCCAATGTCACCTCGGGAATCCGTGAGTTGAGTGCCAAAACATATATCAAGTGAATCAATATAATACCCCATTGTCACCACGGGTATTCATATGCAAGACATATATCAAGTGCTCTCAAATACATAAAAATATTCAATCCGATAAAACGAAATCTCAAAGGGAAAACTCAATTCATCACAACAAGATAGAGAGGGAGAAACACCATATGATTCAACTATATTAACAAAGCCCACGATACATCAAGATCTTGCCATCAAGAACACGAGATAGAGAGAGATTAAACACATAGCTACTGGTACAAACCCTCTGCCCTGAGGGTGGACTACTCCCTCCTCATCACGGTGGCCATCGGGATGATGAAGATGGCCACCGGTGATGATTTTCCCATCCGGCAGGGTGCCGGAACATGGTCTAGATTGGTTTTTCATGGCTACAGAGGCTTGCGGTGGCGGAACTTCTGATCTAGGGTTATTTTCAGGGGTTCTGGAATATTTGGGAATTTATAGGGCGAAGAGACGGTGCGGTAGGCCACCGAGGTGGGCACAGAGGTGGGCACAACCCACCAGGGTGCGCCTGGGCCCAGGCACGCCCAGGTGGGTTCTGCCCCCCTCGGGGCACCCCTCTGATACTTCTTTGGCCCAAGTTCTGTCTTCTGGTCCATAAAAATTCTCCAAAAAGTTTCGCTGCGTTTGGACTCCGTTTGGTACTGATATTTGGCGAAGTAAAAACCAAGCAAAAAACAACAACTGGCACTGGGCACTATCTCAATAGGTTAGTCCCAAAAAATGATATAAAGTTGATATAAAATGATTGTAGAACATCCAAGAATGATAATATAATAGCATGGAACAATCAAAAATTATAGATACGTTGGAGATGTATCAGGGGTAGCAAAGCAACCGTGAGTACTCATCTCAAGTACTCGCAAGCATCAGATCTATACTAAGTATGCATTTCTATCAAGGGAAAGGGATGTATCTGTGGACTATACTGCAGAATGCCAGAATAGGGGAAGGCCTAGCCTGTCGAAGACTAGCTTCTTCAAGCATCTTGCAGCATCAGAAGAGATAAGAGTAACATATTATAATAGTAGTAAGTATGTTTTAACAACGCCCAGAGATCACTTCCTCGACTCCCTGCGAGAAAGCAATCCCAGAGCCATCATATCCTTTTCATGCCTCAGCATCCAGTTCTAGTTGTATCGATCGGGATACAACTCCGAGCGTCCGTTACCGTGGACACGGCTATTCGAATAGATTATACTTCCCTGCAGGGGTGCACAAACTTACCCAACATGATCGATCAACTCCAGCCGGACACACCATCAGGTCATGACCGGCCTTGGCCGATCAACACACCGCAGTCCTACCTAGGCTCAATAGAGAGGCCAGCACACCAATCTACATCCTAATCGTGCAGGGGTCTTGGGCCCATCGCCCTTTGCACTCATGCATGTTGCATACGCAGCCGGTGAGCAGACCTAGCCCCCTTATACAAGCGCAGGTGTTCCAGTCCAACCTGGCGCGCGCCGCTCAGTCGCTGACGTTCGAAAAGCTTTCGGCTGATACATACAACGCAGAGTGCCCATACTTATTCCCGCGTGGTGGTTAGTGTGAAAAGGCCAGAGGCCTACTCGGATCACATATCCAAATCGTTAGTGTCTTGGGAGTATGCGGTAACGAG
This sequence comes from Thinopyrum elongatum, assembly GCA_011799875.1. NCBI lineage: Eukaryota > Viridiplantae > Streptophyta > Magnoliopsida > Poales > Poaceae > Thinopyrum > Thinopyrum elongatum. The sequence goes on along the minus strand of CM022300.1, from coordinate 151,109,608 downwards.
CAGAGACTCACGATCATGTGACCCTGTCACCCCATCTCGTGGACTTACGGCAAGGCCCGGAATGCCCGGCCGTGCCACGTAGAAATCTCGTGGGTACCCTACAGGTCAACCCGACTACACGCCAACTCGCGGGTACCCTCATGGTCAACCCGACTACACACCAACTCGCGGGTACCCTCATGGTCAACCCGACTCACAAGAGACTATCAGGAACTCAGGTCCACCTCTACCGGGGTGGTACCGCCTGTCCCTCCAGTCCTGCAGTAATAGTAACTCTCGTGGGTACCCCTCGGGGCCGACCCGTCTTTAACATGGTCCTGGGGTTAAAGTCAAAGTAACCGTGTGTGCATAACATTAAGGGGGAAACCTGAGGAATCACCCTCGATGGAATCCCACTCGATGTAACCATCAAGGTGGACTTGGAGGAATCACCCTCGATGGTCCACGCTTGAGGGGTTGCATAACAGAGTCTTTATCGGGAGTGGTGAAGGAGGAATCACCCTCGAAGACCACGACCGATTGGCTACACTACAGAGTTAACATCAGAAGTGCTATACGAGGTATCACCCTCGGCACTCGATAGTAGCTCTTCAGAGTCGTACAACTAAGGGGGGGTGTGGTGATGTGTCGGGCTCTGGACGTTGATCATGTTGATCGAGTCACCTGGTAATCCAGCGGGGGCAACAAGTACAAGGTGAGGGGCCACTGATGGATCACTAACTAACCTATACTAAGCAGTTTAGGATAAGCAGGTAAGGTACAAGAGCAAGTTACAAAAGTAGGCTATGCATCAGAATAGGAGCAATCAAGTACAGTAGCAAAATCTAATGCAAGCATGAGGGAGAATGGAATGGGCAATGTCAGAATGATCAAGGGGGGTTTGCTAGCCTGGATGCTCTATTGAGAAGGAAGGGTCGTCGTCGACGTAGTCGATCACAGTGGCATCGGCAGCGATTTCGGGGTCTCTCAGAGAGAATAGGTAAAGCAAACAAAGCATCACAAAGCATAACATGGCAATACGATGTGCTAGGGGTGATCTAACGCAGTACTACACGTTACCGGCGAAGGGGGAAAACATCTGGGAATGTTCTCTTGGTGTTTGGCATTTTTCGGACAGATGAATCGGAGGGGACAGATCCATGTTCGCTATGCTAGAGCCACATGACAGATGAACGGATGCCATATTCGGATTTGTCATATTTTTCTGAGCAACTTTCATGTATAAATTATTTTCATCAGAGCTATGGTTTATTTTATATAATTTTCTAAAGTTTTAATAATATTCTGGAATTACTGGATTTATTTTAATTCGAAATTATAATAAATATATTTGCTATGGGTACACAGAAGTGTACCCAGCATAGTGCGGTGAGAGGCTTACAGTGGGCCCAGTCAACTACCCAGTCAGCAGTTGACTGGTCAGCATTGACTGGTCAACCGGACAAGTGGGACCCCACTGTTAGTGTCAGAGCACATTTAACAGAGTTTATTCATTTTAATTAAACTAATTAAGTGCGGGTGGGGCCTAAACCTCAGTGAGACATGTTTAATTAACATGCTTTAATTAATAAGGAGGGCCCACGCGCCAGTGGCTGTTAGCAGGTGGATTTGGACTAATGTAAACCCCTGACTCATGGGGGCCACACGTCAGTGACCCGCCGAGGGTTTAAACGCCGGCGCGCCTACAGCGACCACAGAGGATGGTGGCGATGCATGGAAATGGCGCTAGGGGCGGCCATTTGGTGCGCGGTTAGACGGGATCCGACGCAGGCACTGCCGCACGTCGTTATGTGGCGGTGGCAGCAGCTCAGGCAGCCGGAGCTAACGCCGACAATGAGCTGAAGCGGCGGGCATTTCAGGCGTGCACGGGACGCGGGGCTGTGGTGCCCTAGTGAGCGATCTGAGGTGCGGTACACCTTTGTTAGGCCCCTTGGAGCTTGCCAGCAGCAGCAGCTCAGCGCGGGGTGGAGCACAGCGACAGAGGTGAGCACGGCGGCGAATCATAGCTCCGGCCATCGCGGCATCAGCAGCTGGAAGGCAAGGGGGGAAAGGTCGAGGAGGAGCGTAAGGTCACGGCGATCTGGTATGGAAAGGCAGCGGGCTCTAGGAGGTTCGACGGCCCTGGGATCGATGGCGAACGACGTTGGGTCCAGAGGTTGAAGATGATCCGATCCGCGTGATGGAGGGGTCCGAGCTTGAGGGGGTGGCCGTTACCGATGTAGCGGAGGCCGGCGGAGCGCGTTAACAAGGTGGACGGGAGCGGGGATGACGGTGGGCACGCGGGCGAGGTCAACCATGGCGACGGTGGCTCGGGTCTACACGGAGGAGGAAGAAGCAGCGCGAGGGGGGGCAGATGGAGGAGCTAGGGTTTCAGAGGGGGTGCGGGGACGACCTTATCCTCTTCCTGGCGCCCTGTAGAGTCGCGGTGGCGAGCATCCACCGGCGGCACCACACACGGACGGCCAGGGTAAGCGTACGGCCCCCATGATGAACAGCAGGAAGAGGAAAGCGCGGGTTAGTGGGCTGGGTTGAGTATTGTGCAACTTAAGCCCAGTTGCACAGTAGGTCCTTCACTTTTTCTTTTATTTTTATTTCTCTTTATTATTTAGCTACTATTTTTATTCATTCTGGCTACCAAATGATTTTTGTAAAAATGTGACACATTGCCGCATAATTACTATGCAATGAACTGCACTGCCACAAAAAGTTTGAGGATTAATTGAATCCATTTAAATTATGTTTACAAAGAAATTATTTAATTTGGGGCTGTTTTGCTACTGTTTTGGATGCCAGGGGCATTTTAGGAATTTAGGTGATGTTGTTTTCCTCAACATAATTACACCTGAATTATTTGCAAAATTATGAACTATTTGGATTGCACTTTTGAACATGTAAATTTTAGACTTGAAATTTAAATCTGAATTTGAGTTTGGTTTGAAATAAAGTGAGGATTTGCAACTTAATTATGATGACATGGCATCATTAGGCATGAGATTACTGTAGCATGATACCCGGGGTGTTACAGTGATAGAGTGTATCATATCACGGGGTCTGGATGCACCGGCGAAGTTTGCACCGACTCTCGAGGTGAGAAAGGGCAATGCACGGTAACGAGAGGCTAGCAAATTGCGGAAAGGTAAGAGTGCGTATAATCCATGGACTCACATTATTGCGAAAGTTTATTAGCCCTCAAAGAAAAGTACTACTATGCATGCCCCTAGGTTTTCGTAATCTGAAAATATAAAAACAGCAAGGTAACTAGTAACAAAAGTGAGCAAAACGGTATTGCAATGCTTGAAAACAAGGCCTGGGGTTCATACTTTCACTAGTGCAAAGTTTCTCAACAATGATAACATAATAAAATCATATGGCAATCCCTCAACGTGCGACAAAGAGTCACTCCAATGTTCCTATCGAGGAGAACATAAGATGAAATTGCTTGTAGGGTACAAAACCACCACAAAGTTATTCTTTCTGATCAATCTTTGAGCTATTCCTATAACTGTCACAAACAACCCTAGAGTTCGTACTAAAATAACACAATATGGCACACATCAATCAACCCTAATGTCACCTAGATACTCCAATGTCACCACAAGTATCTGTGGGTCAATTATATGATATGCATCAAACAACTTCAGATTTATAATATTCAATCCAACACAAAGAACCTCAAAGAGTGCCCCAAGATTTCTACCAGAGAAACAAGGATGAAAACGTGCATCAAACCCAAGATTACCCCGATGTCACCTCGGGAATCCGCGAGTTGAGTGCCAAAACATACATCAAGTGAATCAATAGAACACCCCATTGTCACCATGGGTATCCCATGCAAGACATACATCAAGTGTTCTCAAATCCATAAAAGTACTCAATCCAATAATAGTGGAACCTCAAAGGTAAAACTCAATTCATCACAAGAAGATAGAGAGGGAGTTACACCATATGATCCAACTATAGTAACAAAGCTCGCGGTACATCAAGATCATGCCAAATCAAGAACACGAGAGAGAGAGAGAGAGAGAGAGAGATCAAACACATAGCTACTGGTACATACCCTCAACCCCGAGGGTGAACTACTCCCTCCTGTCATGGAGACCGTCGGGATGATGAAGATGGCCTCCGATGATGGTTTCCCCCTTCAGCAGGGTGCCGGAACATTCTCCCGATTGGTTTTTCGTGGCTACAGAGGCTTGCAGCGGTGGAACTTCCGACCTAGGGTTGTTTTCGGAGGTTTGGGTATTTATAAGAATTTTTGGCGTCGGTTGCATGTCAAGGGCGTGCCTAAGGGGCCCACAAGCCGGGAGCTAGCGCCCTGGGGGGTAGGGCGCACCCCCTGGCTTATGGCCTCCTCGGTCACCTCCTGGTCCAGCTCCGGTGCTTTCGGGTCTCTTTTGGTCCATAAAAAATCACAGTAAATTTTCAGCCCATTCCGAGAACTTTTATTTCTGCACAAAAAACGAAACCACGGTAGTTCTGCTGAAAATAGCGTCAGTCCGGGTTAGTTCTAATAAAATCATACCAAAACCATATAAAATTGTTGCACACATGGCATGAATACTTTATAAATTATAGATACGTTGGAGACGTATCAGCATCCCCAATCTTAATTCCTGCTCGTCCTCGAGTAGGTAAATGATAAAAGAAAGAATTTATGAAGTGTGAATGCTACCTAACGTATTTATCAATGTAGTATTATTTATTGTGGCATGAATGTTCAGATCCATAAGATTCAAAACAAAAGTTTAATATTGACATAAAAACAATAATACTTCAAGCATACTAATAAAGCAATCATGTCTTCTCAAAATATCATGGCCAAAGAAAGTTATCCCTACAAAATCATATAGTCTGGCTATGCTCTATTTTCATCACACAAAATATTTCATCATGCACAACCCCGATGACAAGCCAAGCAATTGTTTCATACTTTTAATGTTCTCAAGCTTTTTCAACTTTCACGCAAAACATGAGCGTGAGCCATGGATATAGCACTATAGGTGGAATAGAGTATGGTGGAGGTTGTGAGGAGAAGACTAAAAGGAGAAAGTCTCACATCAACTAGGCAAATTAAAGGGCTATGGAGATGCCCATCAATTGATATCGATGCAAGTGAGTAGGGATTGCCATGCAACAGATGCACTAGAGCTATAAGTGTATGAAAGCTAAAAAATAAACTAAGCGGGTGTGCATCCAACTTGCTTGCTCACGAAGACCTAGGGCAATTTTGAGGAAGTCCATCATCGGAATATACAAGCCAAGTTCTATAATGAAAAATTCCCACTAGTGTATGAAAGTGATAAAATAGGAGACTCTCTATCATGAAGAACATGGTGCTACTTTGAAGCACAAGTTTGGAAAAAGGATAGTAACATTGTCCCTTCTCTCTTTTTCTCTTATTTTTTTTGTTTGGGCTCTTTGGCCTTTTTTTATTTTGGGCTCTTTCGCCTCTTTTTTATTTTATTTTTAAGTCCGGATTCTCATCCCAACTTGTGAGGGAATCATAGCCTCCATCATCCTTTCCTCACATGGGACAATGCTCTAATAATGATGATCATCACACTTTTAGTTACTTAGAACTCAAGAATTACAACTCGATACTAGAACAAAATATGACTCTATATGAATGCCTCCGGCAGTGTACTGGGATGTTTAATGATCAAGAGTGACATGTATAAAAAAGTATGAACGGTGGCCAAGCCACAAATGCTATGCCAACTACATGATCATGCAAAGCAATATGACAATGATGGTATGTGTCATAATAAACGGAACGGTGGAAGCTGCATGGCAATATATCTCGAAATGGCTATCGAAAGGACATAATAGGTAGGTATGATGGATGTTTTGATGAAGGGTATATGGTGGGTTTAATGCATCGGCGAAAGTTGCGCGGTACTAGAGAGGCTAGCAATGGTGGAAGGGTGAGAGTGCGTATAATCCATGGACTCGACATTAGTCATAAAGAACTCACATACTTATTGCAAAAATTTATTAGCCATCAAAGCAAAGTACTAATACGCCTGCTCCTAGGGGGATAGATTGGTAGGAAAAGACCATGCTCGTCCCTGACCGCCACTCATAAGTAAGACAATCAAAAAATAAATCATGCTCCGACTTCATCACATAACGGTTCACCATATGTGCATGCTTCGGGAATCACAAACTTTAACACAAGTATTTCTACCAATACACAATTACTCACTAGTATGACTCTAATATCACCATCTTTATATCTCAAAACAAATCCAAGGAATCAAACTTCTCATATTATTCAATGCTCTTATATGAAAGTTTTTATTATATCCCTCTTGGATGCCCATCATATTAGGACTAAATTCATAACCTAAGAAAATTACCATGCTGTTTAAAGACTCTCAAAATAATATAATTGAAGCATGAGAGTTCATCAATTTGTATAAAATAAAACCACCGCCGTGCTCAAAAAAGATATAAGTGAAGCACTACAGCAACTACCTAGCTCAAAAGATATAAATGAAGCACATAGAGTATTCTAATAAATTCACGATTAATGTGTGTCCCTCTCAAAAGGTGCGTACAGCAAGGATGATTTTGGCAAACTAAAAAGCAAAGACTCATATCATACAAGACGCTCCAAGCAAAACACATATCATGTGATGAATAAAAATATAGCCTCAAGTAAATTTACCGATGGATTGAAGACAAAAGAGGGGATGCCATCCGGGGCATCCCCAAGCTTACATGCTTGGTTGTACTTGAATATTACCTTGGGTTTTCTTGGGCATCCCCAAGCTTAGGCTCTTGCCACTCCTTATGTAACACCCCCGGTGGTTAACTACAGTAATCACCCTTTTGATTATGCCATGTCATCATGTTTACCAGTGCATGATCATCATTAGCATTATATTGCATTTCAACTCCTAAGTCAAAATCCAAATTTAAATGAAAGTGGAAAATAAAAGTTGTCTAACATAAAAACTAAAATGTTCAATAAATAACAAAATATTCCAGAGACAATTCTAAAATTGAAACCAACATTATTGAAAATGGGTAAGTGGCCTGAACATCCTCAAACAGTGACTGAAAACCATATTTACTAACCTATTAATAAATATAAAATAAATCTGAAATGATAAATACCCCAAACAAATTTTTGGTGATAGGGTATGCTTCCCTGTGGTTTATGGACCAGGTCACTATTTTTACAAAAGTCTTGTGGGTGCCACACATTTTGCAAAACAGGAACTAAAACAGAAAAATAGAAAAAGAAATAAAGAAAAGAAAAAGGCCCACCGCACTCGGCCTGAGTGGCCACAGTGCGGCCCAGCCCACCGCCTGGCGCCGTTCCCTTCCTATTGCTCCTCCCCCTCGCGCGCTGTCGCCTCCGCCGCACTCGCCGCCCTGGCCCCCCCTTCCCCTGCTCGACAGCGGCCACCGCGCGCCTCTGGAGGGGATACGGCCCCCCCCCTCGACCCTCTGGACACCCCTCCCTGGCTCTCCCTCACGCCCTCCCTCTCTCTCTCTCTCGTCGGTGCCCGAACGCCGCCGCCGCCATTGCCATCGATTTCGCGGCCACCGTCGTCCCCGTGTCGTGCCATCGAGTCCGAGTGCTCCGCCGTCGACTACTGCGCCTCCTGGAGCTGCTCGTTGGAGCCAGGAGCCACTGATGCGACCTCCCCAAGCTCGTCTTCCCCGCACGGCCGTCTTCATCTCCGGCACCGATTCGTCGCCGTTGATCTTCCCCGAGCCCTCTATTGCACAACTACAGGGCCACTGTGAGCTGCTGCACCTTCTTCCCCTCTCCTCGTCCTCTTCCCATAGCCGTGGCCATCGCCTCGCTCGCGCCCGAGCGCGCCGCCACAGAGCTTGTCGCCGGCAAGCCTCCGATGACCAAATGGTCATGCGCTGCTGCTCATTTTGCTCGCCACATCGCGTCGAGCCTTCCTAGTCGCTTAGTTCGCTCGCTAGTGCGCCGTAGTGTCGAATCCGTAGCACGCCCGAGAGCCCCGCCGCCCGACGTCGTCGCCGGCGACTATTCCGGCCTCTCCAACTCCGACCACCACCATCACCGGATGCGCAGTGAAGTGGCCAATCCAAAGGACCAAACCCCACCTCGGATGGAGCCCCACAGGCGATTCCCGAGCTCGCCGGAGTTGTGCGCCGCCGCACGGCCTCGCCGGAGCACTCCGGTGACCGGCGCTGACTAGGCGTCCGACGTGGCCGACCGGGCCCCACCGCTGTGCCGCTGACTGCTGGGGCCCGCGGACCCAGTTGACCCGGTCAGCCCGCTGACTGGGCTGGCTGTGTCACTGACACACGGGCCCCACCGCCTGTTAATTACTTATTTTGATTAAGTTAATTAGTTTAACCTATTTACACACTGACATGTGGGCCCAGTAGCCTAATTAGTTAATTAGTTAAAATAAACTCTGTTTAGACTAATCAGAGGCTGACATGTGGGCCCCACTGGTCAGGTTTGACCCTGGTCAGCCGACCGTTGACTGCTGACGTCAGCATTACGTCACAGTGACGTCACCCTGTACTGTTTTGGATAATGTTGTTTTAATTAATTAAATAAATTCCAGAAATTAATAAAAACTTTAGAAAATCATATAAAATAATCCGTAACTCCGATCGAAAAACTTTGTACATGAAACTTGCTCAGAACGACGAGATGAATTCGGATACGCGGTTCGTTCGTCCGTCACGCGTCCCTATCTATCCGAACATGGAACCGTCCCTCTCCGGTCATCTGTCTGACAAATGCCTGGAACCGGAAAAACATTCCCGGATGAATTCCCCCTTCCTCGGTGACGTGCAACCATACGTTAGGACACACCCGGCACTGCGTATTGTCATGTCATACATTGTGTAGTACTTGCTTGCTTAGTATTTACTGTTTCCTCCCCCTCTTCTCTCTCGATAGATCCCGACGCAGCTCCGGAGACCGAAGTCACCATTGACGATCTTGCCCTTGCCGCCGAGCAACCAGGCAAGCCCCCCCCCCCACCCTTGAGCATCCCGATATCGCCCATTCTATTTTCTTGTGCTTGCATTAGAATTGCTGCTGCTACTGCTTTACCTATTCTGATGCATAGCCTGTTTATTGTAACCTGCTGTTGATAATTACCTGCATATCCTAAACTGCTTAGTATAGGCTGGGTAGAGACCTATCAATGACCCCACTTATCCTGATTGCCCCGCTGGATTATCAGAAGACCCGATCAACGGGATTGAAGACCAGGTCCCGGCACCGCACCTCACCCCCTTAGTTGTAACGACACTGCAGCGTTACCACCGAGTGCCGAGGGTGATACCTCGTGTAGCACTTCTGATGTTAACTCTGTAGAGTAGCTATTCGGTCGTGGTCATCGAGGGTGATTCCTCCTTCACCGCTTCCGATAACGACGCCGTCGTACAACACCTCAAGTGTGAACCCAGTGAGGGTGATTCCTTCGAGTTCACCTTGACGGATACATCGAGTAGGAATCCAACGAGGGTGATACCTCGGATTCCCTTGATGTTATGGACACACGGATACTTGGACTTTACACTGTTACTTGGATAGGCGGGTCGACCCTGAGGGGTACCGGCGTGCGCCTGAGAGGCGAGTGTTGTGAAGACGGGTGCCTGTATGGTGCCCGAGTGCTGAATACAAGGCGTGGCCGGGCATTCTTAACCCTTGCAGCAAGTCCTCGAGACGGGGCGACGGGGTCACATCTTTCGTGAGTCTCTGCTCGTTACCGCAAGCCCAAGGTACTAACGATTTGGATATTTGATCCGAGCAGGCCTCTGGCCTGATAGCGCTAACCATCACGTGGGCATAGTATGGCATTCTGCATCGTATGCATCAGCCGAAAGCTCTGTCAGACGTCCAGTTCAGCATGGCGGCACGGTCGGATCGTGTCGGCCACCTGAGGCGACGCTGGTATCCACCCTGTGCGCAACGACCCGGAGGGCGAGGGGCGATGGCCAAGACCCCCTTGCGCTTAGGATGTAGACCGGCGGGGACCTCTCTACTGAGCTTTAGGTAGGGCTACGGTGTGTCGTTTGGCCGAGGCCGGGCATGACCCAGGAAAGTGTGTCCGGCCGGAGTTAATCGAGCATGTTGGGTAAGTTGGTGCACCCCTGCAGGGAAGAAAACTTCTATCGATAGCCGGTCCTACGGTAAAGGACACTCGGAGTTGTATCCTGATTGATACAATTTAGAACTGGATACTTGGATACTATGGCTCTGGGATTGCTTCTCGCAGGGAGTCGAGGAGGGATCTCAGGACGAGGTTGATGACTATATGGCTCTGGGATTGCTTTCTCGCAGGGAGTCGAGAAAGGATCTCTGGGTGAGGTTGAGACTTAATGTTACTACTACATTATATTGATCTGTTCTGCTCTCTTCTATTACTGCAAGACCAATGAAGATGCTAGTCTTCGATAGGACTAGGCCTTCTCTCTATTCTGGCATATCTGCAGCCCAGTCCACATATACAGCCCCCCTTTGAAAATGTTGCATATGTAGTGTAGATCCTTGCTTGCTGAGTACTTCTGAGTACTCACGGTTGCTTTGTTTTCCTTTTCTCCCCTTATCAGTTTGACGTGACCAAGATGACGAAGCCCCTGAGACAGATGCCTCGTCGATCGCTACTACTTCTACCCAGAGGATGGTTGCTACTATGAGCTGATTGACGACCAGGAGTAGGATCGGAGGGTCCTAGGCAGGAGGCCTACGCCTTTCGATCATAGTGTTTTATTTTGCCCCGCCTTTCTAAAGGCCTTTTCTTTTTTGTTTCATATCTGTACTCAGATATCTGATGCTTCCGCTGACGCTTGTTCGCAAGCTTATGTATTCGAGCCCTCGAGGCCCCTGGCTTGTAATATAAAGCTTGTATGACTTTATTTATGTTTTAGAGTTGTGTTGTGATATCTTCCCGTGAGTCCTTAGGCTTGATCGTGTGCATTTGCGTGTATGATTAGTGCACGGTTAGGCCGGGGGCGTCACAAGTTGGTATCAGAGCCAGGTTTTGATCCTTGGACCTGTGGGTTATGGGCCCACGTCGCCAATTGGGTGGTATTAGTAACTTTTACTCCTCGACCTTTACTCTGGGCCTCTGACCTCTCTTCTATTCGGGTTAAATTTTTTACTAACCCCAACATTAGGTTCTCGTAATCACATCCACCCGGTGTTCTGAAATATCCCCCCTTGCTCCAAGATTTCGGGCCAGGTTCTGCTTGCAGGATCCTCTTATCGAGGGCACCCTGTGTTTCACTTGCAGATTCCTCGCCCCAATAGTTTTCTCCGACGTTGATGTAGCCTTTGCTATGCCTCGTTGTGTACTTCCCTATCGCGTGCCTGCGCACCGCCTAGATGTCTAGCCCTCCCTTTTCAACTGTCGTAATGCCGGATACTAACCGAGGCTATGTGTGGCTTTGAATGTCTGGTGCGAATATGCTGAATTATCTATTGCACTTCCTTCTGTTGTGCGTGATACTTCATGAATCATTCCATACACCTGCAATTTTTCTTGCTAAACTGTCCCTGTTGATTTGGCAGGATGGCTGACGATCCTCCACCTCCACCCTATATTGCCGCAATGATGCAACAATTCGAAATGAACCGTCAGGTTATGACCGGGATATTGGCTCAGTTCCCAAACCAGAATGCTCGTCAGCAGCCTACACCAATAACTCTGCTAGAATTTGTGCGCCTCAACCCGTCCGTTTTCCGCAACTCCACCAATCCTATGGATGCTGATGATTGGCTTCGTGACATCCTGTTTGAGATGGAGTCAGCTAATGTTGCCCCTGACAGTTATGTCACCTTTGCGACATTCCACCTGAAGGGCCCAGCTGCTCAATGGTGGGAAAGCCACAAAGGTATGTTGCCTGCTGAGACTGTAACCACTTGGCAGGAATTTCAGTCAGCCTTTCGTGCACGGTACATTCCTCAAGGTCTGATCGACCAGAAGAAGCAGGAGTTCTATAAACTCTCTCAGGGTAAAATGACTGTGGATGAATATCAGAGGAAATTTCTCGAACTATGCCGCTATGCTGAAGATGACGTCGACACTGACACTCGCAAGCAGGAGAAATTCCATGAAGGACTACGTACTGATATAAAACTTGCACTTGCTGTCCATGATTTCACAGACTTCGCAACGCTTGTCAGCAAATCTTTCCAAGTTGAAACAGCTTTGACTGAGTACCAGGAGTCGCTCAAGCGCACTCATGAAGCTGGTTCATCCTCGGGTCAGCCTGTTCAGAAGCGTCGAGTCTGGATTCCCCACAATGTTTACCACCGACCTGCTCCAACACCAAGGCCGTCTTATGTTTCACCTCGCCTGCCTCCGCCGCCGAGACAGCTAGTGACTCAGGGTGGACAGTCCAATGCTGTAGCTCCTCCCCATAATGATCGAAATTGCTTCAAGTGTGGTCAACCAGGGCACCGTGCTACCAATTGCCGTCTGAATCAAAATCGAGATGCCCGAGCTCGTCAGCCCAGGAATCCCAATGCCAGACCTTCTGCTGTTATACTGGGCCATGCTAACCATGTCAATGCAGAAGAGGCTCAGAAAGAACCAACCATTTTGATGGGTACCCTCCCAATTAATTCAGTTGCAGCTTCTGTCCTTTTCGACTCAGGAGCATCACATTCCTTTGTGTCTCAACAATTTGCTCAGCGGCATGAGCTACATCTAGAGCTGTTACCCACACCATTAGAGATTATCACTGCCCATTCCAGGTGGCAAACCAAAATGGTAAGTCACAACAATCAGATCAGAATTGAAGGGTTGATGTTCTCTGCTTCCCTTATTGCTCTTGGACCTTCCGACATAGACATCATTCTCGGTATGGACTGGTTGACAGCCCATAATGCTTTGATTGATTGCGCTACTAAGACAGTCCAGCTCACTCACCCTTCTGGCCAGACAGCCAAATACTCAGCCCGAATAGCTCAGGATGCTGAGACTCAAATATATGTTCTGAATGCATTGAATGCTTCACCTCTTGAAGGCATTGATAACGTTCCAGTTGTTCGTTATTTTCAAGATGTATTCCCAGAAGAACTTCCAGGGATACCCCCTGCTAGAGCTGTTGAATTTGTCATCGACTTGAAACCTGGCACAACTCCTATTGCGAAGCATCCTTATAAGATGCCTCCGCATCATCTTCTCGAGCTTAAGGAGGAAATCGACACGTCACTTAAGAAAGGTTTCATCCACCCCAGTTCCTCTGCTTGGGGAGCACCTTCACTCTTCGTTAAGAAGAAGGATGGAACTAACCGATTGGTTCAGGATTATTGGCCCATTAACCAAGCCACCATCCAGAACAAATATCCGCTTCCTCGGATCAATGATTTGTATGATCAACTTGCCGGTTCCTCAGTATTCTCTAAGCTTGATTTGAGGTTGGGTTACCATCAGATCCGTGTTCATGAAGACGATATTCCCAAGACTACATTTGTTACTCGCTATGGCTCTTATGAGTACACTGTAATGTCATTTGGCCTAACAAATGCTCCAACCACATTCTCCCGTCTGATGAATTACATCTTCATGGATTACCTCGACAAGTTTGTCGTGGTATATCTGGATGATATTCTGGTATATTCGAAGAATAAAGAAGAACATGCTGAACACCTCCGTCTAGTACTGGAAAGGCTCCGAGAACACCAGCTGTATGCCAAGTACTCCAAATGTGAATTATGGCTTTCTGAAGTAACTTACCTTGGTCATGTGATCTCCAAAGATGGCATTGCCATTAACCCAGAACGAGTTCAGGCTATTCTTGACTGGACTCCTCCGAAGAACGTCAAGCAAGTGAGAAGTTTTCTCGGCCTTGCAAGCTATTGCCGTCGATTTGTCGAGAACTTTTCTAAGATTGCTAAGCCTTTGACTGATCTGCTTCACAAGGGCGTTAAATTTGAATGGACAGAAAAATGTCAGGAAAGTTTTCAAGCACTCAAAGACAAGCTGACATCTGCCCCAGTACTATCTCCTCCAGATACCCGCAAAGACTTTGTGATTTATTGTGACGCATCCCGTGAAGGATTAGGTTGTGTCGTAATGCAAGAGCGTAATGTGATTCCTTATGGCTCTCGTCAATTGCGCCCACATGAAGAGAATTATCCGGTACATGATCTAGAACTAGCTGCTGTTATCTATGCATTGCAGTTGTGGCGACATTACCTCCTCGGTAATCGTTGCGAGATCTACACGGATCATAAAAGTCTGAAGTACTTGTTCACTCGGCCATCTCTAAACCTCCGTCAGCAAAGATGGATGGAGGCCATTGCGGACTATGATTTGGGTATATCCTATACCCCTGGCAAGGTTAACGTGATGGCTGATGCCTTAAGCCGCAAATCCTATTGCGACAACCTCATGGTTAGGCGAGCTCAACCTCGTCTTTTTGAAGAACTGCGCAAGCTGAATCTCCGTATTGTTCCATAGGGTTCTCTTAATAACCTTGTGATACAACCAGATCTTGAGAAAGCTGTTAAGAATGCGCAAGCTAAAGATGCTGAAATTGATCTGATGAAGAAAAATCTTCACTTTGAAAAGTACAGGGATTTCTCGCTGTCTGAAGATGGAACCTTGTATTTCAGAAACCGCATTGTTGTACCTCGCTTCGAGCTTATGACCGACAAGGTCATGAAGGAGGCACATGATACCCTGCTGTCTATTCATTCGGGTAGCACCAAGATGTAGCGTGATCTCCGTCAAAGGTACTGGTGGTCTAAAATGAAGCAGGACATTGCTCGTTATGTTGCTGAATGTGATGTGTGTCGTCGCGTTAAAGCAGAACATCAGAAGCCTGCTGGAATTCTGCAACCACTTCCTATTCCTCTATGGAAATGGGATAAGGTTCAGATGGATTTCGTTACAGGACTTCTCAGGTCACAGAAGGGTCACGATGCTATTCTTGTCGTCGTCGACCAACTTTCTAAAGTTGCACACTTTCTGCCTGTCAAGGAGACGATCACTGCTAGCCATTTAGCAGAATTATATATCTCCAGAATTGTATCACTCCACGGTATTCCGAAGGAGATCAGTTCGGACCGTGGCGGCCTTTTCACTTCCAAATTCTGGGAAAGTTTCCAAACAGCTATGGGAACTCATATTACCTGGAGTTCACCTTATCACCCTCAATCTCAAGGCCAAGTCGAACAAGTCAATCAAGTGCTTGAAGACATGCTCCGGGCTTGTGTTATTTCTTTCGGCAAGAAATGGGAAGAATCTCTCCCGTATGCCGAGTTCTCTTATAACAACAGCTATCAAGCCAGCTTGAAAATGGCCCCCTTCGAAGTACTCTATGGACGTAAGTGTTGAACCCCCCTGAATTGGTCAGAAACTGGGGAACGACCGCTCGTGGGTCCGGATATTATTCAACACGCCGAAGAACAAGTTCGTATTGTCCGAGAAAACCTCAAGGCGGCTCAGGACCGCCAGAAGAGCAACTATGATCGCAAACAATGGGGTTTGACTTATCAACCTGGTGATCAAGCTTATCTGCGTGTCACTCCTATGAAAGGCACTCACCGTTTTGGAATCAAGGGCAAGTTAGCTCCACGCTACATTGGTCCTTTCCGCATAACTGCTAGACGTGGTCAGGTGGCATATAAATTGGAGTTGCCACCGCAATTCTCTCATATCCATGACGTCTTCCATGTGTCGCAACTTCGTAAATGCTTCAAAGAATCTCCGCACCACGCAGTGGATCACGAGATGCTCGAATTGCATGACGATCTTTCATACAAGGAGCATCCGATCCGCATTCTCGATGAAGCTGAACGTCGGACCCGTCAGAAGGTTACCAAGTTCCTCAAAGTGCAGTGGTCAAATCATACTGAAGATGAAGCCACTTGGGAACGCGAGGATAATCTTCGTGCGAAATACCCCGAACTTTTTCCTTCTACTTCTTAATTCTCGGGACAAGAATTCTTGTTAGTAGAGGAGATTTGTAACACCCACGGTGGTTAACTACAGTAATCACCCTTTTGATTATGCCATGTCATCATGTTTAACAGTGCATGATCATCATTAGCATTATATTGCATTTCAACTCCTAAGTCAAAATCCAAATTTAAATGAAAGTGGAAAATAAAAGTTGTCTAACATAAAAACTAAAATGTTCAATAAATAACAAATATTCCAGAGACAATTCTAAAATTGAAACCAACATTATTGAAAATGGGTAAGTGGCCTGAACATCCTCAAACAGTGACTGAAAACCATATTTAATAACCTATTAATAAATATAAAATAAATCTGAAATGATAAATACCCCAAACAAATTTTTGGTGATAGGGTATGCTGCCCTGTGATTTATGGACCAGGTCACAATTTTTACAAAAGTCTTGTGGGTGCCACACATTTTGCAAAACAGGAACTAAAACAGAAAAACAGAAAAAGAAATAAAGAAAAGAAAAAGGCCCACCGCACTGGGCCTGAGTGGCCACAGTGCGGCCCAGCCCACCGCCTGGCATCGTTCCCTTCCTATTGCTCCTCCCCCTCGCGCGCTGTCGCCTCCGCCGCACTCGCCGCCCTGGCCCCCCTTCCCCTGCTCGACAGCGGCCACCGCGCGCCTCTGGAGGGGATAAGCCCCCCCCCCTCGACCCTCTGGACACCCCTCCCTGGTTCTCCCTCACGCCCTCCCTCTCTCTCTCTCTCTCGTCGGTGCCCGAACGCCGCCGCCGCCATTGCCATCGATTTCGCGGCCACCGTCGTCCCCGTGTCGTGCCATCGAGTCCGAGCGCTCCGCCGTCGACTACTGCGCCTCCTGGAGCTGCTCGTTGGAGCCAGGAGCCACCGATGCGACCTCCCCGAGCTCGTCTTCCCCGCACGGCCATCTTCGTCTCCGGCACCGATTTGTCGCCGTTGATCTTCCCCGAGCCCTCTATTGCACAACTACAGGGCCACTATGAGCTGCTGCACCTTCTTCCCCTCTCCCCGTCCTCTTCCCATAGCCGTGGCCGTCGCCTCGCTCGCGCCCAAGCGCGCCGGCGCAGAGCTTGTCGCCGGCAAGCCTTCGATGACCAAATGGGCATGCGCTGCTGCTCATTTTGCTCGCCACATCGCGTCGAGCCTTCCTAGTCGCTTAGTTCGCTCGCTAGTGCGTCGTAGTATCGAATCTGTATCACGCCCGAGAGCCCCGCCGCCCGACGTCGTCGCCGGCGACTATTCCGGCCTCTCCAACTCCGACCACCACCATCACCGGATGCGCCGTGAAGTGGCCGGAGTTGCGCGCCGCCGCAGGGCCTCGCCGGAGCACTCCGGTGACCGGCGCTGACTAGGTGTCCGACGTGGCCGACCGGGCCCCACCGCTGTGCCGCTGACTGCTGGGCCCCGCGGACCCAGTTGACCCGGTCAGCCCGCTGACTGAGCTGGCTGTGTCACTGACACACGGGCCCCACCACCTGTTAATTAATTATTTTGATTAAGTTAATTAGTTTAACCTAATTACACACTGACATGTGGGCCCAGTAGCCTAATTAGTTAATTAGTTAAAATAAACTCTGTTTAGACTAATCAGAGGCTGACATGTGGGCCCCACTGGTCAGGTTTGACCCTGGTCAGCCGACCGTTGACTGCTGACGTCAGCATTACGTCATAGTGACGTCACCCTATACTGTTTTGGATAAAGTTGTTTTAATTAATTAAATAAATTCCAGAAATTAATAAAAACTTTAGAAAATCATATAAAATAATCCGTAACTCCGATCGAAAAACTTTGTACATGAAACTTGCTCAGAACGATGAGACGAATTCGGATACGCGGTTCGTTCGTCCGTCACGCGTCCCTATCTATCCGAACATGGAACCGTCCCTCTCCGGTCATCTGTCTGACAAATGCCTGGAACCGGGAAAACATTCCCGGATGAATTCCCCCTTCCTCGATGACGTGCAACCATACGTTAGGACACACCCGGCACTGCGTATTGTCATGTCATACATTGTGTAGTACTTGCTTGCTTAGTATTTACTGTTTCCTCCCCCTCTTCTCTCTCGATAGATCCCGACGCAGCTCCGAAGACCAAAGTCACCATTGATGACCTTGCCCTTGCCGCCGAGCAACCAGGCAAGCCCCCCCCCCCCCTTGATCATCCCGATATCGCCCATTCTATTTTCTCGTGCTTGCATTAGAATTGCTGCTGCTACTGCTTTACCTATTCTGATGCATAGCCTGTTTATTGTAACCTGCTGTTGATAATTACCTGCATATCCTAAACTGCTTAGTATAGGCTGGGTAGAGACCTATCAGTGACCCTACTTATCCTGATTGCCCCGCTGGATTATCAGAAGACCCGATCAACGGGATTGAAGACCAGGTCCCGGCACCGCACCTCACCCCCTTAGTTGTAACGACACTGCAGCATTACCACCGAGTGCTGAGGGTGATACCTCGTGTAGCACTTCTGATGTTAACTCTGTAGAGTAGCTATTCGGTCGTGGTCATCGAGGGTGATTCCTCCTTCACCGCTTCCGATAACGACGCCGTCGTACAACACCTCAAGTGTGAACCCAGTGAGGGTGATTCCTCCGAGTTCACCTTGACGGATACATCGAGTAGGAATCCAACAAGGGTGATACCTCGGATTCCCTTGATGTTATGGCACACGGATACTTGGACTTTACACTGTTACTTGGATAGGCGGGTCGACCCTGAGGGGTACCCGCGTGCGCCTGAGAGGCGAGTGTTGTGAAGACGGGTGCCTGTATGGTGCCCGAGTGCTGAATACGAGGCGTGGCCGGGTATTCTTAACCCTTGCAGCAAGTCCTCGAGACGGGGCGACGGGGTCACATCTTTCGTGAGTCTCTGCTCGTTACCGCAAGCCCAAGGTACTAACGATTTGGATATTTGATCCGAGCAGGGCTCTGGCCTGATAGCACTAACCATCACATGGGCATAGTATGGGCGTTCTACATCGTATGCATCAGCCGAAAGCTTTGTCAGACGTCCAGTTCAGCATGGCGGCACGGTCGGATCGTGTCAGCCACCCGAGGCGACGCTGGTATCCACCCTGTGCGCAACGACCCGGAGGGCGAGGGGCGATGGCCAAGACCCCCTTGCGCTTAGGATGTAGACCGGAAGGGACCTCTCTGCTGAGCTTTTAGGTAGGGCTGCGGTGTGTCGTTTGGCCGAGGCCGGGCATGACCCAGGAAAGTGTGTCCGGCCAGAGTTAATCGAGCGTGTTGGGTAAGTTGGTGCACCCCTGCAAGGAAGAAAACTTCTATCGATAGCCGGTCCTACGGTAAAGGACACTCGGAGTTGTATCCTGATTGATACAAGTTAGAACTGGATACTTGGATACTATGGCTCTGGGATTGCTTCTCGCAGGGAGTCGAGAAGGGATCTCAGGACGAGGTTGATGACTATATGGCTCTGGGATTGCTTTCTCGCAGGAGTCGAGAAAGGATCTCTGGGTGAGGTTGAGACTTAATGTTATTACTACATTATATTGATCTGTTCTGCTCTCTTCTATTGCTGCAAGACCGATGAAGATGCTAGTCTTCGATAGGACTAGGCCTTCTCTCTATTCTGGCATTTCTGCAGCCCAGTCCACATATACAGCCCCCCTTTGAAAATGTTGCATATGTAGTGTAGATCCTTGCTTGCTGAGTACTTCTGAGTACTCACGGTTGCTTTGTTTTCCTTTTCTCCCCTTATCAGTTTGATGTGACCAAGATGACGGAGCCCCTGAGACAGATGCCCCGTCGATCGCTACTACTTCTACCCAGAGGATGGTTGCTACTACGAGCTGACTGACGACCAGGAGTAGGATCGGAGGGTCCCAGGCAGGAGGCCTACGCCTTTCAATCGTAGTGTTTTATTTTGCCCCGCCTTTCTAAAGGCCTTTCTGTTTCTGTTTCATATCTGTACTCAGATATCTGATGCTTCCGCTGACGCTTGTTCGCAAGCTTATGTATTCGAGCCCTCGAGGCCCCTGGCTTGTAATATAAAGCTTGTATGACTTTATTTATGTTTTAGAGTTGTGTTGTGATATCTTCCCGTGAGTCCTTAGGCTTGATCGTGTGCATTTGCGTGTATGATTAGTGCACGGTTAGGCCGGGGGCGTCACACCTTATTCCGTGGTCCATCAAAACTTTACCCAAAACTTGAAAACTTCACAACAGAAAACTCAAAGAAAACTCGTAAGATCCGTTAGTATAATAAATTAAATCACCACTTTAGGTACTGTTGTGAACTCATTCTAAATTTATATTGGTGTTATATCTACTTTATTTGAACTTCTTCATTGTTCATACCCCCCGATACTACCCATAGATTCATCAAAATATGCAAATAACACATAGAAAACAGAATCTGTCAAAAACAGAACAGTCTGTAGTAATCTGGAAATTTCGTATACTTATGTAACTCCAAAAATTCTGAAAAATTATAATAACCTAGGAAATTTCTATATCGATATTTTTTAAAAAATTCAGATCAAAATCACGTTTCTGTGATTTTCTAAATTTCTGGCAATGAGCGCAGAAGTTTCTGTTTTTCAGCAAGATCAAATCAACTATCACCATAGACCATCCCAAAGGTCTTACTTGGCTCAAAAACTAATTAAAGCACCAAAACACAATTACTATAGAGGTAATAATGTGTATTTATTGAAAAACAGGTGCAAAAACAAAAAACAAAAAACACAAAATAAAAATTGGGTTGCCTCCCAACAACGCTATTGTTTAACGCCCCTAGCTAGGCATGATGATTTCAATGATGCTCACATAAAAGATAAGAATTGAAACATAATGGGAGCATCATGAAGCATATGACTAGCACATTTAAGTCTGACCCACTTCCTATGCATAGGGATTTTGTGAGAAAACAATTTATGAGAGCAAGAATCAACTAGCATAGGAAGGCAAAACAAGCAAAACTTCAAGATTTTCAACACATAGAGAGGAAACTTGACATTATTGCAATACATACAAGCATATGTTCCTCTCTCATAGTAATTTTTAGTTGCATCATGAATGAATTCAACAATATATCTATCACATAAAGCATTATTTTCATGATCTACATGCATAAATTTTTTATTACTCTCCACATAAGCAAATTTATTCTCATTCATAGTAGTGGGAGCAAACTCAACAAAATAACTATCACGTGATACTTGATTTACATAATCAATTTGAGCACTAAAATCTTGATGAAAAATTTCATGGTTATCATTATTCTTTATAGCATACATGTCATCACAATAATCATCATAGATAGCAACTTTGTTGTCATAATCAATAGAAATCTCTTTCGAAATAGTGGATTCATCACTAAATAAAGTAATGACATATCCAAATCCACTTTCATAATTATTACAATAAGGTTCAACACCCTCCAAAATAGTGGGATCAATATTACATAAAGTTGACACTATTCCAAACCCACTTTCATCAATTGATCATCATAAATAGGAGGCATGTTATCATCATAATATATTTGCTCATCAAAACTTGGGGGACTAAAAATATCATCTTCATTAAACATAGCATCCCCAAGCTTATGGCTTTGCATATCATTAGCATCATGGATATTCAAAGAATGCATACCAACAACATTGCAATCATGCTCATCATTCAAAGATTTTATGCCAAACATTTTATTGAATTCTTCTTCTATTAATTGAACACAAATTTTCTTTCCATCATTTTAACGAAAGACATTAAAAAGATGAAGCATATGAGGCAACCTCAATTCCATTTTTTGTAGTTTTCTTTTATAGAATAAACTAATGATAAAACTAGAAACTAAAAGAATCAATTGCAAGATCTGAATATATACCTTCAAGCACTCATCTCCCTGACAACGGCACCAAAAAAGAGCTTGATGTCTACTACCCAACCTTCTTCTTGTAGACTCGTGTTGGGCCTCCAAGCACAGAGTTTTGTAGGACAGTAGCAATTTTCCCTCAAGTGGATGACCTAAGGTTTATCAATCCATGGGAGGCATAGGATGAAGATATTCTCTCTCAAACAACCCTGCAACCAAATGACAAAGACTCTTGTGTCCCCAACACACCCAATACAATGGTAAATTGTATAGGTGCACTAGTTCGGCGAAGAGATGGTGATACAAGTGGAATATGGATGGTAGATATAGGTTTTTGTAATATGAAAATATAAAAACAACAAGGTAACTAGTAACAAAAGTGAGCAAAAACGGTATTGCAATGCTTGAAAACAAGGCCTAGGGTTCATACTTCCACTAGTGCAAAGTCTCTCAACAATGATAACATAATAAAATCATATGGAAATCCCTCAACGTGTGACAAAGAGTCACTCCAAAGTTCCTATCAAGCAGAACATAAGATGAAATTGCTTATAGGGTACAAAACCACCTCAAAGTTATTCTTTCTGATCAATCTTTTGAGCTATTCCTATAAGTGTCACAAACAGCCCGAGAGTTCGTACTAAAATAACACAATATGGCACACATCAATCAACCCTAATGTCACATAGATACTCCAATGTCACCACAAGTATCTGTGGGTCAATTATACGATATGCATCAAACAACTTCAGATTCATAATATTCAATCCAACACAAAGAACCTCAAAGAGTGCCCCAAGATTTCTACCGGAGAAACAAGGATGAAAACATGCATCAACCCCAAGATTACCCCAATGTCACCTCGGGAATCCGTGAGTTGAGTGCAAAAACATACATCAAGTGAATCAATAGAACACCCCATTGTCACCACGGGTATCCCACTCAAGACATACATCAAGTGTTCTCAAATCCATAAAAGTATTCAATCCGATAATAGCGGAACCTCAAAGGTAAAACTCAATTCATCACAAGAAGATAGAGAGGGAGAAACACCATATGATCCAACTATAGTAACAAAGCTCGCGGTACATCAAGATCATGCCTAATCAAGAACACGAGAGAGAGAGAGAGAGAGAGAGAGAGGGAGAGATCAAACACATAGCTACTGGTACATACCCTCAGCCCCGAGGGTGAACTACTCCCTCCTTGTCATGGAGACTATCGAGATGATGAAGATGGCCTCCGGTGATGGTTTCCCCCTCCGGCAGGGTGCCGGAACGGGCTCGCGATTGGTTTTTCGTGGCTACAGAGGCTTGTGGCGGAGGAACTTCTGATCTAGGGTTCTTTTCGGAGGTTTGGGTATTTATAAGAATTTTTGGCGTCGGTCTCACGTCAAGGGGGTGCCGGGGGGCCCACAAGCCAGGAGCTAGCGCCCTGGGGGGTAGAGCGCACCCCCTAATTTGTGGCCTCCTCGGTCACCTCTTGGTCCAGCTCCGGTGCTTCGGGGGACTCTTTTGGTCCATAAAAAATCATCCTAAATTTTCAACCCATTCCGAGAACTTTTATTTCTGCACAAAAAAGACACCATGGTAGTTCTGCTGAAAACAACATTCGTCCAGGTTAGTTCTAATAAAATCATACCAAAACCATATAAAAATTGTTGCAAATATGGCTCAAATACTTCATAAATTATAGATACATTGGAGATGTATCACTATCGACCACCGATACAACTCTACGCACGCTTATCGTTTGCTTTACCTAGAACAAGAATTAAACTAGAAGTACTTTGTAGGTGTGGATAGGTTTGCAAGATAAAAAAGAACATGAAAATAAAAGTTAGGTGTTGTTTAAATAAAGAAACAACTAAGTTTAGTAAAACGAGTGTGGATTAGTGGTGGTAGGATTTGCGGAATTGTCCCTTAGCAATTGACTATGTTACTAGACCAATAGCAAGTTTTTATGTGGGAGAGGCCACTGCTAGCATGTCGTCCCTTACTTGGAATTCTATGCACTTATGATTGGAACTATTAGCAAGCATCCGCAATTACTAACATTCATTAAGGTAAAACCCAACCATAGCATTAGGATATATATATTGGTCCACCTTCAATCTCGTATGCATCAATTTCTATGTTTAGGAAGAAGCTTCTGTCACCCTTACTCTCCAATGGATAGTCCTATCAACATACAACTAACCCTATGGTGTAATCCACACGTGCGCTCATATGATGGGCACCAAAGGATAGCAACATAACTACAAGCAAATTTAAACAATCATAGCAATTCACCAATTACCGATAGGACAAAAAAATCTACTCAGGCATCATAGGATGGCAACATATCATTGGATAGTAATATGAAGCATAAAGCACGATGTTCAAGTAGAGGGTACAGCGGGTTGCGGGAGAGTAGACCACTGAATATAGATGGGGGAAGGTGATGAAGATGCTGGTGAAGATGACGGAGTTGTTGGAGTAGATCGCCGTCACACGATGATTGCCCCGGCGGCGTTTCGGCGCCACCGAGAGAGAGGGGGGAGAGGGCCCCCTCCTTTCTTATTCTTCCTTGGCCTCCCCCTAAATGGGAGGAGGGTTCCCCCTCTGTTCCTTGGCCTCCATGGCGGCGGAGGGGCAGGAGCCCCTCCGAGATTGGATCTCCCTCTCTGTTCTCTTCTGTTTCGCGTTTTTGTTTTCTGGCCGAAAACCGTTTCTTATATTCCCGGAGATCCGTAACTCCGATTGCGCTGAGATTTTAACACGATTTTTTCCAAATATAAGCTTCCTTGTGCCCGAAGTAGAGCTCCAACCGATTTACAAGGAGGCCGTGATACACCACCACGCGTATTGGCCCTTAGCCGTGCCCTGGTGTTTCGTGGTGGCTGTGTGCCTCCGTTTGCGTTGATTCGACCTCCCAAAAATCTCAAATATTCCAAAATAATTCTCCATAAATTTTTATCGCGTTTGGACTTCATTTGATATGGATATTCTGTGAAACAAAAAACATGCAACAAACAGGAACTAGCACTGGGTACTGGATCAATAGGTTAGTCCAATAAATCATATAAATTGTTGCCAAAAGTATGTAAAAGTTGTGTAATATTGGCATGGAACAATCAAAAATTATAGATACAACGGAGACGTATCAAAGCTTCCATGATAAGATCTACATCGTATCCATGGGCATGAACACAAAGTTCAAGGTCGACTCCCACTTTTTCAATGCATAACATTTCATTCACCTCTCATTTTTGAAGTTGTAGTGTTGAAAAGTTATCTGACGAAGCGCCAGTAGGGTATAACCCATAGAATTTTCTGGGTTCACACAGATTAGGGAAGGCATTGGTTCAACCCATCGGGGCATCTTAGGAACATATACCACAAACTTCAAGAGTAAATAACACAAGCTCGATAGTAGGGCTTGGTTGACAAAGTAGAGGATACAATTTACCAATGGCATTATGTATCAGGGGAAGAACTCACAAGATTTTATTGTATGTGAAGGACATTGTCGGATAATAACCCAGCAATGGGTCTGGCGGTCCACAACGGAGCTGATGTGAGTATCAGTACTCAATCAGAAAAAGAAAGAATGCAAAGGCATCAGATTATCGAAATATCTGGATAATTTCAAAGCTTAAATACAAAGGAATTATGATTTCCAAATCGGGGGATCAGAAGAGAGGCTCAGATCAAAAGATAAGTAAGTTGAATAGACATAGATCGGCAATCAATGAAGGTTTGATTTGCCGAGAACCAGCTCATGTCTGGAGTGATGTCTGAGCCAAAAGGACAAATTCTAGTTTCGACTAATGATTGCGACCATTCACAAACATATCGAATCAAAGGTTCAAAATGACGATGACAAAGGATACTAATGAATATTGCTAGCTATATGGAAAGTAACCATAATGCAAGCAGCCAAGTATTTGCAGAGCAATAGTTGATAGAGGATCATCGAAAGATCAAATAGTATTTCAAAATATCTTGTGAATCACAAGAACAACTAGGAATGAACAAATCCTCAATAGTGTGAAGAATTATCCGTAAGGGCTTTCATGTGGTAATGAACTGCAAGGCGATAAGCTCAAAGCATTCTCGGGACATAGGAAAAAGGTTACAGGGTATCTTGTAATAACAAAAGCAATTGGGGATCGATGTATGAATGGCAGGTGTATGTAGTTATCCATAGGGATTTGATCCATGGTAGGGAATTGCAAAAGCGATGGGCACAAATTCTCGAGAGAACATTAGAGAGTATCTTTGGAATCTCCCGGTGCATCAAGCGATCATCTGGAATGAGGGGCTCTCCGGGAGGAAGTGGTTACGAGAACCTAGAATTAGAGTTAGCAAAATCTTTGACCAGAAAAGAAGAGAGATCAGAATCCCAGACTAAAGGTGCGGAATAAAAGATCCTAATCCCATCCAATTATGATGTGGACCCGTAAACAACACAACAATGTTAGTAAAATAGTTTTTCAAAGGCTAGACTCAACTTCGGCCAAGGAGTTGGAAAGGAGCTTCCTACAGGCAGTCGGCTCTGATACCACCTTGTGACGCCCCCGACTTAATCATGCACTAATCATACACGCAAATGTGCACAATCAAGATTAGAGACTCACAGGAAGATACCACAACACAACTCTAGACACAAACTAAAACAATACAAGCTTTATATTACAAGCCAGGGGCCTCGAGGGCGTGAATACATAAGCTTGAATACACAAGAGTCAGCGGAAGCAACAATATCTGAGTACAGACATAAGTAAACAAGTCTGCCTTAAGAAGGCTAACAAAACAACGACATCTGGATCGAAAAGGCACAGGCATCATGCCTGGGAGCCTCCTAACTACTCCTGGTCGTCGGCGGTCTCCACGTAGTAGTAAGCTCCATCGGGGTAGTAGTAGTCGGCGGCGGGATCAGCTAGCTCCTGGGCTCCGTCATCTGATCACAGCAATCGGGTAAAGGGGAAAAAGAGGTAGCAAAGCAACCATGAGTACTCATCCAAAGTACTCGCAAGACTTACATCAGATCTATACTAAGTATGCATTGGTATCAAAGGGAAGGGGGCTGTATCTATGGACTATACTGCGGAAATGCCAGAATAGAAGGAAAGGCCTAGCCAATCAAAGACTAGCATCTTGCAGCATCTTGTAGCAACATAAGAGAGTAGAGTAACATATAATATAGTAACAAGTATAATTTAGTAAGGCCCAGAGATCCTTCCTTGATTCCCTGAGAGAAAGCAATCCCGGAGCCATCATATCCAATTAGTGTCTCAAGTATCCAGTCCTAGTTACAATAGATCTGGATGCAACTCCGAGCGTCCGTTACCGTGGAGACAACTATTCGAATAGATATACTTCCCTTCAGGGGTGCACCAACTTACCCAACACGCTCGATTAACTCCAGCCGGACACATTTTCCAGGTCATGTCCAGCCTCGGCTGATCGAAACACCGTAGTCCTACCTAGGCTAAACAGAGAGGCGAGCATGCCAGTCTACATCCTAAGCACTCAAGGATCTTGGGCCCATCGCCCTTTGCACTCCTGCGCATTGCGTATGCGGCCTAGAGCAGACCCACCCCTAATACAAGTGTAGGTGGTTCCCGTCCAACCGGGCGGGCACCGCTTAATTATTAACGTCCGAAGAGCTTTTGGAGAATTGTACGACGCCGAGTGCCCATACTTATTCCCACATGGTGGTTAGTGAGAAAAGGTCAGACGCCTACTCGGATCACATATCCAAACCCGTTAGTGTCTTGGGAGCGCACGGAGATGAACAATGATCCACGATCTGTGGTCCCATCGCCCCATCTGGCGAACTTATGACAAGGGCTAAGAATGTTCGGCCGTGCCACGTAATTATCTCGCGGGTACCCTCACGGTCAACCCGACTGTAGTAAGTCTCGCGGGTACCCCTCGAGGCCGACCCGACTTCAACAATGTTCTTAGGTAAATTCAAGGTAACCGTGTGTCCATAACATCAAGGGGAAACTCGAGGAATCACCCTCGATGGATTCCAACTCGATGTAATCATCAAGGTGACCTTGGAGGAATCACCCTCGAAGGGTTCACACTTGAGGTGTTGCACGACAGAGTTGTTATCGGGAGTGGTGTAGGAGGAATCACCCTTCGTAATCCATGAGCGATTAGCTACACTACAGAGATATCATCAGGAGTGCGATACGAGGTATCACCCTCGGCACTTAATAGTAGCTCTACAGAGTCATACAACTAAGGGGGTGTGTGGTGATGTGTTGGTCTCTACACATCGATCACGTTGATCGAGTCATCGGTGATGAAGCGGGGCAACAGGGACAAGGTGAGGGGTCACTGATGGATCACTAACCAACCTATACTAAGCATATAGGATAACATGTAAGGTAACAATAGCAGGTTGCAAAAGCAAGCTATGCATCAGAATAGAAACAGACGAACAACAATAGCAAAAGCTAATGCAAGCATAAGAGAGAAGGATAGGGCGAATAAGAATGATCAAAGGGGGGTTTTGCTTGCCTGGAAGCTCTGCTGAAATGGACTGGTCGTGAGGTGTGTGGCCGTACCCGGCAGCAGCGTCAGTCTCGGGTTCTACCGAAGAGAAGAGGGGAAGAAACAATAAATATAAAGCAATCAAATGCAACACGATGCATGACATGGCAATATGATGTGCTAAGGGTGACCTAATGCAGTGCTACATGTTACACACGGAGCGGGAAAATATTTGGGAATGTTTTCCTGGCTTTCGGCAGTTAAAGGACAGATGAAATAGAGGGGAATGGCCCATGTTCATCATGTTAGAGGCATGTGACAGATGAGTGGGTGACATATTCGGATTCGTCATATTTTTCTAAGCAACTTTCATATATAAGTTATTTCCATTCGACTTACGAATTATTTTATATGTATTTTCAAAGTTTTAAACAAATTTCTGAAATTCTAGACTTATTACTAATTCAAAAATGATTTAAATCAAAAATGCTAAATGCACCCAGCTCTGCGTACATAGAAGTGTACCAGTGAGGCTGACCAGTGGGCCCGTTGACTGGGTCAATAGACCAGTCAACAGAGGCTGACTCGTGGGGCACCCGCTGAGTCAGCAGGCTGACTCAGTGGGTCTTATCCAAATGAACAGTGGGCCGGGCTCCACCTGTCAGTGTGTCAGCTAACTATACATGGTTTAATTAATCCATTTACTTCAATTAGTGGGTGTGGGGCCTACTGTTAGTGGGGGAATTAGTGACTAATCCATCTAGCTAATAACCCGGGCCCATTGTCAGCGAGGCAGCAACCGGTTTTGAACTCTGGCGCGCGCCGGCAACCTCTAGTGACGGCGGTAACACGCGCGAACATGATACAGGCGATGGTTGGGCGAGCCAAGAACAGCTACGGACAGCTGGTACTCGACCGCGTCCAATGGCGTTGTTGGCCGCAACTAAGGAGACCTTAATCGATGGCACCATCGAGATCCGCGACGACGGGTGCACGGCCACGACGAAGATGGCGCTATAGATGTGGATCCATGGAGATGACGAGCTTGGTGATGCCCTAGAGACTCATTGGGAGCAACAGAGGCATGGGTTCGTCTTGGGGTTGACTGCAACAGTGACAGTGGACATGGCAGTGGTAGTGGAGCTTCGGCCAGAGCATGAAGACGACGGTGGCGAGCTATGGCTACAAACGGAGAGCACGGGGAAAGGGGCTGGATGTGGTGCTCACAGCGGTGTCGAGGAGTGAGGGAGTCCTGGATTAGGGGGTCCTTAGGGTGCCGGCTCATCTCACGTGGGCCGGATAGTTGGGTCGCACCGTATCCGGACCGAAGACCTTTTGTGCCTTCGTGTGCCCTCCATGTCAAGATGGAAGACCCGAAGTTTCCTTGATGTAACCGACTACCTATAAACCCTAGCACCCCTTGTGTCTATATAAACCAGGGGGCTTAGTCCGTAGAGGCTAGAGGAACAATCACCATCCTAGTAGTTAGGGTTTAGTTCGTCTAATCTCGTGGTAGATCTACTCTCCAACCCCCTCATACACAAGCAATATAATCAAGCAGGATGTAGGGTTTTACCTCCTAGAGAGGGCCTAAACCTGGGTAAACATTGTGTCCTACGTCTACTGTTCCCCATTGATCTGAGGTCCATAGTTCGGGACCCCCTACCCGAGATCCACCGGTTTTGACACCGACATTGGTGCTTTCATTGAGAGTTCCGTTATCGGATCGCCAAAGGATCGATGGCTCACCTGATCATTGGAGACGGCACCAGCACCAGAGACATCTTCATCCCCGGGCAACTTTTTGCGTTCAGCGGCATCGTTCTGCATGCCGACGCGACCGGCCACCTCAACCAGATCGACAGTTTCACCCTGGGCTGCAGATCAGGTTTGGCAACTTCGAGTACGTCACCGATGCTCGGGGCGATCTGATCTTCTTGGGCTTCTCAGCCTCACCTGCAATAGCCATGGCCTCCAAAGTATTGACCTCAGGGGCTATCCCCGATCCGATCTCCGGATCGGCCCTTACAAAGCAACCAGCGTCGAGCTTAGAAGCGTCTCCCATGTCCGAAGATGAGGTGTCAACCCTGTCCGAACCATCCCTCTTCGATGAGGATTCGGCCTTGAGCCCTGACAAGAATTCGATGTCCGAAGATAGGGAGTCAAACCTCGCCAAACTCGCCCTTCTCCGCCTTGACGCGAGTGCGGTGCCCGACGACCGAGGTTTTGCCCTGACCGGAGCCGTCCCTTACCTCACCATTGCGACGGAGGTCAGCTCCAAGGAAACTACATACGCCACTCTGGCCAGCCTCGCCTTGTTGAACTAGGCACTGGACCGGATCCAGATGATGGCATTATTCATGGCCCGTCCTCGGCTCACACCCGATGTCCCACCCACCACCCACTTGATAGCCACTGTCGAAGATTTAACCGACATGCTAGAGTATGCCTCTGAGGAGGTCGACGACATGGACGACGATGAGAAGGCCACAGCTCGCATGAACACCGCCCCTCCTGCCACCAGCTGCTGGACGGCCACATCCACCTATGATATCTACATGGTGGGCATCCCCAAGGACGACGGCGACGGCGCTAATGGGGACGGCACCCCCAAAAGGGATGGTAACAATCCCGGAGCGGAGCCCCCCAAACACCGAAGACAATGCTGATGATCCAAAGGGCGTCACAGCAGGGAAAGTAACATGGGCACCGGAGAAGGGGACACTCCGGACAACACGAAGGACCTCGGCGACCCCGCCTCCGAGTACCAGTTCAATGGCTCGAAGGGGCACGAGGATCAGGATAACCCCGAGGACCCTGATGATTCCGAGGATAGCAATTATATGCCCCTCTCCAAAGAAGAGATCACCCTTGGAGCCAAAGACTTCATCATCCTAGAAGACCCACTAGATCAGGAACGCTTCAAGCGGTAGCTTACAGACACTACGCGAAGCCTAAAAAATCAGCAGCAAAAGATAAAGGCCAAGCAAGATACCCTCAACAAAAGATGGACCAAGGTCCTAGCAGTCGAAGAAGGGTACAGCTATGACCAACAAACAAAGAGCTACCCTAAATGCAAATTGCTGCCGCAATTCATCGACGAGGCCGCCAAGCCTGCACTGCCTAGACAAACAAAGGCAACCGGCCCGACCGCCCCCCTCGAGGAAGGGATAGAGCGGCTGGCAAAGCCGAACACCCACCTACCCCTCGCTGTACAGGCAAGGAGGCGACACAACCAGAGTATCAGTATGATCTCCGACACGACCTAGCCGCTAGAGAAGGCCAGTCAAGGTCCATCTATGGATCAAAATATTATCCTCCCGACGGGAGAGACGGATATCAAGCATGGCTCGACCGAAACAACAGGCTTTGGGATCAACACAGGGCCAGGATGGAAACTGAGGTCCAACGCGATTAGCCCGAGCAAGAGGAGTTACTCACCCAATGTGCCTCACCGAGGAGGTGATGCAGCACCAATTCCCAGAAGGGTTTAAACCCGTTAACATCGAGTCATATGATGGAACCACGGACCCGGCCTTATGGATTGAGGACTTTCTTCTCCAGATTCACATGGCACGGGGAGACGAGCTCCACGCCATCAAATACCTCCATTAAAGATCAAAGGACCAGCCCGACATTGGTTGAACAGCCTCCCTAGAGACTCCATAGGGAGCTGGCAAGAGCTCGAGGATGCTTT
This sequence comes from Thinopyrum elongatum, assembly GCA_011799875.1. NCBI lineage: Eukaryota > Viridiplantae > Streptophyta > Magnoliopsida > Poales > Poaceae > Thinopyrum > Thinopyrum elongatum. The sequence continues at coordinate 151,077,658 of CM022300.1, read as the reverse complement.
TCGAGCAAATTTCCAAGGTACCTACGTCTGGCCTCCGGACGCCGATGACCTAGGCCATGTGGTCCATGATGACCCACAAGTATAGGGGATGAATCGTAGTCCTTTTGATAAGTAAGAGTGTCGAACCCAACGAGGAGCAGAAGGAAATGACAAGTGATTTTCAGCAAGGTATTCTCTGCAAGCACTGAAATTGTCAGTAACCAATAGTTTGATAGCAAGATAATTTGTAACGAGCAAGTAATAGTAATGGTAAATAAAGTGTAGCAAGGTAGCCCAATCCTTTTGTGGCAAAGGACAGGCCAAACAGTCTCTTATGATAAGCAAAACGTTCTTGAGGGTACATGGGAGTTTCATCATATCACTTTCATCATGTTGGTTTGATTTGTGTTTGCGACTTTGATAATTTGACATGTGGGTGGACCGGTGCTTAGGTGCTGTTATTACTTGAACAAACCTCCTACTTATGATTAACCCCCTCGCAAGCATCCGCAACTATGAGAAAAGTATTAAGATAAAATCAAACCATAGCATTAAACTTTTGGATCCAAATCGGTCCCTTACAGAATAGCGCATAAACTAGGGTTTAAGCTTCTGTCACTCTATCAACCCATCATCTAATTACTACTCCACAATGCATTCCCTTAGTTCCAAATATGGTGAAGTGCCATGTAGTCGACATTCACATGACACCACTAAGGGAATCACAACATATATATCATCAAAATATCGAACACATATCAAGTTCACATGATTACTTGCAACATGACTTCTCACGTGACCTCAAGAACAAAAGTAACTACTCACAAATGATAATCATGCTCAAGATCAGAGGGGTATTAAATAGCATAATTGATCTAAACATATAATATTCCACCAAATAAACCATATAGTAATCAACTACAAGATGTATCAACAGTACTAGTCACCCACAAGCACCAATCTAAGGTTCCGGAACAAAGATTGAACACAAGAGATGAACTAGGGTTTGAGAGGAGATGATGATGTTGAAGATGTTGATGGAGATGGACCTCTCATAGATGGGAGAGTTGTTGGTGATGACGATGACGATGATTTCCCCCTCCAGGAGGGAAGTTCCCCCTGCGGAATCGCTCCGCCGGAGGGCAAAAGTGCTCCTACCCAAGTTCAGCCTCGAGACGGCGGCACTTCGTCCCGAAAGTCCTCTGCTTATTTTTTCTAGGTCAAAATGACTTATATACCAGAAGAGGGGCACCGAAGGTGGGCCGAGGAGGGCAAAACCCACCAGGGCATGCTTGGGGGGCCTGGCGCGCCCAGGTGGGTTGTGCCCACCTGGTGGGCCCCTCTGGTAGTTATTTGTTCAAATAATTCTTAAATAATCCATAAAAAAATCTCTGTGAAGTTTGAGCTTATTTGGAGTTATGCAGAATAGGTAGCTCTAACGTGCTTTTCCAGGTCCAGAATTCCAGCTGCCGGTATTCTCCCTCTTTGTGTAAACCTTGCAAATTGCGAGAGAAAAAGGCAGTAGAATTACTCCAAAAAGCATTATTATGCATAAAAACATTATAAATAACAGTAGGTAAACATGATGCAAAATGGACGTATCAGTCCAATAGCCCGGAGAGTCGGCCCAACAATTCTGGAATCGGTTCTTAACTAAAAAGAACCAGATAGTCGGCTGCCCGTGAGGGGGTCCTGGATTGAGGGGTCCTCGGGCCGTGGACCCACTACATATGGGCCGGACTGATGGGCCACTATGAAGCTGAACTAGGGCGTGGACCCATGACCGGATAGGAGATCTTCGGAGTCGTGGTGTGCCCTCCAAGTCAAGATTAGCGTGATCTTTCCTTTATTTTAACCAATCGCATGTAACCCTAACCCTACTGGTGTCTATATAAACCAGAGGGTTTTAGTCTTTAGGGCTAGAGCAACATCCATCACCCCATCAACCTAGGGTTTAGCTCGCCTGATCTCGTGGTAGATCGACTCTGTAACCATATCATACACATCAAATACAAGCAAGCAGGACGTAGGGTTTTACCTCTTCGAGAGGGCCCAAACCTGGGTAAACGCCGTGTTCATCGTCCCTTGTTATCCATTGATCCTAGATCCACAGCTCGGGACCCCCTACCCGAGATCCGCCGGTTTTGACACCGACATTGGTGCTTTCATTGAGAGTTCCGCTGTGGATCACCAAAGGATCGATGCCCAACTATTCGTTGGAAACCCCACCAGTGATGACCCACAAGTATAGGGGATCAATTGTAGTCCTTTCGATAAGTAAGAGTGTCAAACCCAACGAGGAGCAGAAGGAAATGACAATTGGTTTTCAGCAAGGTATTTTCTGCAAGCACTGAAATAGTCGGTAACAAGCAGTTTGATAGCAAGATAATTTGTAACGAGCAAGTAACGGTAACGGTAAATAATATGCAGCAAGGTAGCCCAATCCTTTTGTGACAAAGGACAGGCCAAAACGGTCTCTTACTTATCTTGAGGGTAAACGGGAATTTCATCATGTTGGTTCGATTCGTGTTCGCTACTTTGATAATTTGATATGTGGGTGGACCTGTGCTTAGGTGCTGTTCTTACTTGAACAAACCTCCTACTTATGATTAACCCCCTCGCAAGCATCCGCAACTACGAGAAAAGTATTAAGATAAAATCTAACCATAGCATTAAACTTTTGGATCCAAATCGGTCCCTTACGAAGTAGCGCATAAACTAGGGTTGAAGCTTCAGTCACTCTAGCAACCCATCATCTAATAACTACTCCACAATGCATTCCCTTAGGCCCAAATATGGTTAAGTGCCATGTAGTCGACATTCACATGACACCACTAAGGGAATCACAACATACATATCATCAAAATATCGAACACATATCATGTTCACATGATTACTTGCAACATGACTTCTCCCGTGACCTCAAGAACAAAAGTAACTACTCACAAAAAATAATCACGCTCAAGATCACAGGGGTATTAAATAGCATAATGGATCTAAACTTATAATCTTCCACCAAATAAACCATATAGTAATCAACTACAAGATGTAATGAACACTACTAGTCACCCACAAGTACCACTCTAAGGTTCCGGTACAAAGATTGAACACAAGAGATGAACTAGGGTTTGAGAGGAGATGGTACTATTGAAGATGTTGATGGAGGTGACCCTCCCAAAGATGGGAGAGTTGTTGGTGACGACGATGGGGAGGATTTCCCCCTCCGAGAGGGAAGTTCCCCCAGCGGAATCGCTCTGCCGGAGGGTAAAAGTGCTCCTGCCCAAGTTCCACCTCGAGCTGACGACACTTCGTCTCGAAAGTCCCCTCTTGATTTTTTCTATGTCAAAATGACCTATATACTAGAAGATGGGCACCAGAGGTGGCCCGAGGAGGGCACAACCCACCAGGGCGCGCCTGGGGGGCCTGGCATGCCCACGTGGCTTGTGCCCACCTAGTAAGCCTCCTCTGGTAGTTATTTGCTTCAGCATTTTTTATATATTGCAAAATAATTCTCCGTAAATTTTCAGCTCATTTGGAGATGTGCAGAATAGGTAACTCTGACGTAGCTTTTTCAGGTCCAGAATTCTAGCTGCCGTCATTCTCCCTCTTTGTGTAAACCTTGCATATTATGAGAGAAAAGGCATTAGAATTACTCCAAAAAGCATTATTATGCATAAAAACATAGTAAATAATAGTAGTAAACATGATGCAAAATGGACGTATCAACTCCCGCAAGCTTAGACCTCGCTTGTCCTCAAGCGAAAAACCGAAATCGAAAAACATGTCCACATGCTTAGAGAAAGAGGTGTCGATAAAAACAAAATGCGGACATAGAAGCATCATGTATATTATTATAACAACAACAAACTTTATTACAAAACTTTATCACATAACACTTATCATATAGCTTCTCATGAACAAGTAACAATTCATCACAACATCAAAGTATAAAGCATAAACTCTATTGAAAACCAACAAACTATGTTCTCAGTCAACTTTGCAAGTACAATTCATCATCTTTTCAGGAAGGGTCACGTATCGGAGCCTTTTGGCAAGTCCATGATGTCACTTGAACTACATTGGTATTTCCCCAAAGAGGAAGGGACGATGCAGCACCGCTACGGAAGGTATTTCCCTCAATTATGAAACCAAGGTATCAATACAGTAGGAGAACCAAGCAACACTATGTAAACGGTACCTGCACACAAATAACAAATACTTGCAACCCGATGATTAAGAGGGGTTGTCAATCCCTCTATGGGTAAAAAGATAGATAAACTTGTGATAGATTGGATAAATAGATCTCGATAAAATGTGAAATAAAATAAATAGCAAAAAGGTGCAGCAAGGTATTTTTGGGTTTTTGGATAATAGATCTGGAAATAAAAGCAAATAAAAATAGATCGGAAAGCAAATATGATAAAGAATAGACCTGGGGGTCGTAAATTTCACTAGTGGCTGCTCTCAAGAAAATAGCATACGGTGGTTAAACAAATTACTGTTGGGCAATTGATAGAACATCAAATAATTATGATGATATCCAGGCAATGATCATTATATAGGCATCACGTCCAAGATTAGTAGACCAACTCCTGCCTGCATCTACTACTATTGCTCCACACATCGACCGCTATCCAGCATGCATCTAGTGTATTAAGTTCATGTAGAAATGGAGTAATGCAATAAGAACGATGACATGATGTAGACGAGATCTATTCATGTAGGAATAGCCCCCATTTTGTTATCCTTAATAGCAACAATACATGCGTGTCTTGCTGCCCCTTCAGTCACTGGGAAAGAACACCACATGATCGAACCCATCACAAAGCACCTCTTCCCATGGCAAGAAAAATCGATGTACTTGGCCTAACTAAACCAAAGATTCAAAGAAGAAATACGAGGCTATAATTAATCATGCATAAAAGAGATCAAAGAACTCAAATAACTTTCATGGATATAGATCTGATCATAAACTCAATGTTCATCGGATCCCAACAAACACACCACAGAAAGAGTTACATCAAATAGATCTCCAAGAGACCATTGTATTGAGAATCAAAAAGAGAGAAGAAGCTATCTAGCTACTGCCCACGGACCGTTAGGTCTACAATGAACTACTCACGCATCATCGGAGAGGCACCAATGAGGATGATGAACCCCTCTGTGATGGTGTCTAGATTGGATCTCGTGGTTCTGGAACTTGCGGCGGCTGGAATTGTGTTTCGTCGACTCCCCTAGGGTTCTGGAATATTTGGGGATTTATAGGGTGAAGAGGCGGTGCGGGAGGCCAACAAGGTGGGCACAACCCACCAGGGCGCGCCCAGGTGGGTTGTGCCCCCCTCGGGGCACCCCTATGGTACTTCTTTGGCCCATCTTGTGTCTTCTGGTCCAGAAAAATTCTCCAAAACTTTCGCTTTGTTTGGACTCCGTTTGGTATTGATTTTCTGCGAAGTAAAAAATAGCAACTGGCACTGGGCACTATGTCAATAGGTTAGTCCCAAAAAATGATATAAAGTTGCTATAAAATGATTGTAAAACATCCAAGAATGATAATATAACATCATGGAACAAGCAAAAATTATAGATACGTTGGAGACATATTAGCATCCCCAAGCTTAATTCCTACTCGTCCTCGAGTAGGTAAATGATAGAAATAGAATTTTTGATGTGGAATGCTGCCTAACATGTTCACCACATATTCTTTTCTATGTAGCAAGGACATTTGGACTTCTATATGGTTCAAAGCAATAGTCTAGTTCTGACATGAAGATTTCAATACTCAAGCATATCAACAAGCAACCATGTCTTTCAAAATATCAACACTAAAGAAAGTTATCCCTAGCCCATCATGCTCAATCATTGATCCATTCATGAAACACACTCGCATATTAGCTATACCCAATGCTCAAGTACGATCATAGTGCCCCTTAGTTGGTGCTTTATAAGAGAGGATGGAGACTCAAATAAAAATAAAAAATGCATAAAATAAATAGATAGGCCCTTCATAGAGGGAAGTAGGGATTTGTAGAGGTGCCAGAGCCCAAATCTTAAATTGAGAGATATTTTTTTTTGAGAGGCATACTTTTCCCGTCAACGAAAATGACCGAGTAATTCCCAACACTTTCCATGCTAGATATATCATAGGTGGTTCCCAAACAAAAAATAAAGTTTATCCTTTTTCCACCATTCTTTCACTTTCCATGGCTAGCCGTATCCACGAGTGCCCTCCATACCAACACTTTCCAAGGAATTTATTATTTGACAACATAAACTAAATTTATTTTCATTTCGGGACTGGGCATCCCTATTACCGCCGCACTCTTGTGCAATGACAAGTGAATAAACACTCATCTTGAGAATAACACATCTAGCATGGAAAATATTGGCCACCCCCTGCCGCTTCATGAGAGGTACGAGCACACAAAAATGAAATTTATTTTGAAGATTAGAGATGGCACATACAAATTTGATTAGAACGACATGGGAATACCGCATATAGATAGGTATGGTGGACTCATATGGCAAAACTAGGTTTAAGGATTTTGGATGCACAAGTAGTATTTCTACTTAGTACAAATGGAGGCTAGCAAAAAGATTGAGAAGCAACCAACCAAGAAATGAAAAATCACATAAGCAAGCATTAAGCATAACTAACACCGAATAATGCACCACAAGTAGGATGCATTGCATAACTATTGACTTTCGTGCTTGCATAGGGAATCACAAACCTTAACACCAATATTCTTATTAAAGCATAATTACTCACCAACATGACTCACATATCACTATCATCATATCTCTAAACTATTACAAAGAATCAAGTTTATTTTGTCCAATGATCTTCATGAAAGTTTTTATTATATCCCTCTTGGATATTTATCACTTTGGGACTAATTTCATATGTTGCAATTGCTTTTGACAAGCTCAAACAAATCTAAGTGAAGAACATGAGCATAAAATTTTCATCTCTCAAAATAATATAAGTGAAGCATGAGAGAATTTCTTCAAAAATTTACTAACTCTCAAATAAGTCTAAGTGAAGCATGAGAGCATTTCTTCAAAAATATTAAAGCACACCGTGCTTAAAAAGATATAAGTGAAGCACTAGAGCAATTCCATAGCTCAAAAGAGTTAAGTGAAGCATAAAGAGCAATTCTAACAAATCATAGCATAATTTGGCTCTATCAAATAGGTGTATCCAGCAAGGATACTTGTGAAAAGCTAAAAAGCAACACAAGCAAAGACTCATATAATACAAGACGCTCCAAGCAAAACTCATGATATGTGACGAATAAAAATATAGCTCCAAGTAAAATACCGATAGTCGTTAGAAGAAAGAGGGGATGCCTTTTAGGGCATCCCCAAGCTTAGTTGCTTGGTTCTCCTTGAATATTAACTTGGGGTGCCATGGGGCATCCCCAATATTAGGCTTTTCTTGCTCCTTATTCCTTCATCCATCATGATCTCACCCAAAACATGAAAACTTCAATCACACAAAACTTAACAAAACCTTCGTGAGATCCGTTAGTATAAGAAAACCAATCTTTACTTTAAGTACTGTAGAGAACCCATTCAAATTTTGTTATTGCATTATATCTACAGTATTCTAACTTTGCCATGGCTTATACCCCCGATACAATCCATAGAATCATCAAAACAAGCACACAATGCAAAGAAAACAGAATCTGTCAAAAACAGAATAGTCTGTAAAGATGCGAATTGTTCTCATACTTATGTAACTCCAAAAATTCTGAAACATTAGGATAACAGAGTAAATTTGAAAATATATCTTGTGTAAAAAATTCAGAATTCTTAGTAGCTTCTGTGAATTTAGACAATTATTTTACTGGACATAAAAGTTTCTGTTTTTCAACAGGATCAAATCAACTATTACCAAAGCTATCCCAAAGGCTTTACTTGGCACAAACACTAATTAAAACATAAAAACACAATCATAATAGAGGCATAATTGTTCAAACACTCAAGAACAGAAAGAAAAAGGCAAAAATAAATTTTATTCATTGGGTTGCCTCCTAACAAGCGCTATCGTTTTATGCCCCTAGCTAGGCATAATGCATAGATTCAAGTATTTTTATCTTTAGTTTCCAATTCCTCAATCACACAACCAATATTATTCAAAGATTAAGCATATATATTTTCAATAATAATACTCCTAGGAATGAGATTGAAAAATTTATTCTTGCAAGTAGGGTTTCTTATAACTTCAACAAAGTCGGGGTGAATACTAATCTTCTTAAGATCCTGTTTGTTGTTATTAGAAGTTGCACCCTTGTCCCTAGTGACTTGAGAAATCTTGCCAATCTTTACGGGAGTTTTTTCACTAGTTTTAATAGAAGCAAAAGCCGAGCTCAAATTACTAAAAATTTCTTCAAACTTATCAATCCGGGAAGGACTCTCTCCAATTCTTTCGTTAATTATAGTTTCCTTTTCCCTTAGTAATTTGAAAACATCGCCCGCTTTTGACCAAAATTTATTAGCAAGATTTTGCATCCTTGTATCTAAGTTTTCAATTTGCTCTAAGGTGACCATCTTCTTTTCAATAGCATCTAATTTTTGCATAACATGCTCAAGAGTTAAGATTGTTTCATTAATAATGATAGGTGGTGCACCTACTAGATCTCCCATGGCAGTAAAAGCATCCAAAGAAGGGCACATCAAGAAATTCCCACCGGTAATCGTATCAACAATGAATCTATACCAAGTGGTAATGCCCACACAAAAACTGCGAAGAAGAACAACGGTAGATTGCTTGCGAACAGATCTATTATGAGCATTGCAAATCCTATACAAAGCATCTTTTAGATTCTCCCTCCCCTTTGTTTAAAGTTAAGAACCTCGTTCTCGGGGGTACACGCAATAGAGGAAGAACTAGCCATCACGACAAAGTGGCAAACAAGATCACACACAAAAAGATAGATCTGACGAGAAAACGGCGAACGAAAAAGAGGGAGAATAAAACGGCAATTTTTTGTGAAGTGGGGGAGATAAAAACGAGAGGCAAATGGCAAATAATATAAATTGCAAGGAGATCAGATTTGTGATTAGGAACCTGATAGATGTTGATGATGTCTCCCCGGCAATGGCGCCAGAAATTCCTTTTGATGTCGCTTGAACTATGTCGGTATTTCCCCAAAGAGGAAGGGATGATGCAGCACAACTACGGTAGGTATTTCCCTCAGTTATGAAACCAAGGTATCAATCCAGTAGGAGAACCAAGCAACACTATGTAAACGGTACCTGCACACAAATAACAAATACTTGCAACCCGATGATTAAGAGGGGTTGTCAATCCCTCTACAAGTAAAAAGATAGATAAATTTGTGATAGATTGGATAAATAGATCTCGATCAAACGCGAAATAAAATAAATAGCAAAAACGTGCAGCAAGGTATTTTTGGGTTTTTGGAATAATAGATCTGAAAATAAAAGCGAATAAAAATAGATCAAAAAGCAAATATGATAAAGAATAGACCTGGGGGCCATAGATTTCACTAGTGGCTTCTCTCAAGAAAATAGCATACGGTGGGTAAACAAATTACTACTGGGCAATTGATAGAACATCAAATAATTATGATGGTATTCAGGCAATGATCATTATATAGGCATCATGTCCAAGATTAGTAGACCGACTCCTTCCTGCATCTACTACTATTACTACCCACATCAACCGCTATCCAGCATGCATCTAGTGTATTAAGTTCATGGAGAAATGGAGTAATGCAATAAGAACGATGACATGATGTAGATGAGATCTATTCATGTAGGAATAGCCCCCATCTTGTTAATCTTAATAGCAACAATACATGCGTGTCTTGCTGCCCCTTCTGTCAGTGGGAAGGAACACCGCACGATCGAACCCATCACAAAGCACCTCTTCCCATGGCAAGAAAAATCGATCTAGTTAGCCTAACTAAACCAAAGATTCGAAGAAGAAATACAAGTCTATAAGTAATCATGCATCAAAGAGATCAAAGAACTCAAATAACTTTCATGGATATAGATCTGATCATAAACTCAAAGTTCATCAGATCCCAACAAACACACCATAGAAAGAGTTACATCAAATAGATCTCCAAGAGACCATTGTATTGAGAATCAAAAAGAGAGAAGAAGCCATCTAGCTACTGCCTACGGACCCGTAGGTCTACAATGAACTACTCACGCATCATCGAAGAGGCACCAATGAGGATGATGAACCCCTCCGTGATGGTGTCTAGATTGGATCTCGTCGTTCTGGAACTTGCGGCGGCTGGAATTGTGTTTCGTCGACTCTCCTAGGGTTTCTGGAATATTTGGGGATTTATAGGGGGAAGAGGCGGTGCAGGAGGCCACCGCGGTGGGCACAACCCACCAGGGCGCGCCTGGGGGCCCTCGGGGCACCCCTCTGGTACTTCTTTGGCCCATCTTGTGTCTTCTGGGCCAAAAAAATTCTCCAAAAAGTTTCACTGCGTTTGGACTCCATTTGGTATTGATTTTCTATGAAGTAAAAAACAAGCAAAAAACAGCAACTGGCACTGGGCACTATGTCAAAAGGTTAGTCCCAAAAAGTGATATAAAGTTGCTATAAAATGATTGTAAAATATCCAAGAATAATAATATAACAACATGGAACAAGCAAAAATTATAGATACGTTGAAGACGTATCAGTCCACATACTCAACCATCATATAGTCTTACATGATTGCTAACACTCACCGCATACCCATGAGCAAAAAGTTTCAACCAGACACATAGGAAGATAGGAGCTTATATTTTCGCCTCCCAACATATTCACCTCAAGGGTGATGTCAAAAATAATAATTCATGCTCACTCATATCCAACTGGATATATGTGCCTAGATCTTTCCTCACCACATGATGCTTGCAAAAGAGAAAAATAAAAAGGAATAGGGAAGAATACTTTGACTCTTGCATAAAAGTAAATACATAAAAGTAAAAGATAGGCCCTTCGCAGATGGAAGTAGAGGTTGTCATGCGCTTTTTGGTTTGTATGGTCGGTCTCTTAGTGCAAAAGAACATCACGTTGTATTGCCCCTTATGATAGCAACCTTTATTTTGCAGTCTGTCGCCTTTATTATTTTGCCATCACAAGTTCATACAACGCTCAATTTTCTCTTACACTAAATGATCCAACCCATTTAGAAGCAATTTTTATTGCCATATTGCACCGATGACAACTTGAAGGATCTTACTCAATCCATAGGTAGGTATGGTGGTCTCTCAAAATAAGATTTGAGTTTAAGGGTTTTTGGATGCACAAGTAGTATCTCTACTTAGTGCGGAATTTTTAGCTAGCAAAGATAAGGGCAAGCACCACATGTTAAAGGATCTATGACAATATCACTTCTATGTGAATATGAACAAGCATAAATCATTATGTTGTCTTCCTTGTCCAACATCAACAAATTTGGCATAAAATATTTTGATGGGGGATCACAATCATAAAAGATGTCCAAGATAGTGTATTTGCATGTGAATCTTCTCTGCACTTATTAATTCTTTCATGAATTGCATCATTGACCAATGCTATGTTTGTCAATCTCCAATAAATTTTACCACTTATACTTTTCCTTATGTGATGTCATTACTTACCATAAGATTAGCATGTGATCTTTTCATTATTCTTTTTCTTTATTTTGAATGAAACATAAAAGTAAAGAAAGTAAAACTCGAACTAAACTTTATTATATATCTCGCACACGATTACAAAGATAAATAGATCACTAAGCAAAACACTCGAAAATGATCGAACTAAGCTTTTATTCAACTAATTCAAAAGATAACTAAAGATCGAACTAAGATAAATAAGGGCAAAAGAGGTGGTGTGATACGATACCGGGGCACCTCCCCCGAGCTTGGCACAAGCCAAGGGGATTGCCCATACCCAATACTCAAGTCTCTTTTGGTGGTGAAGAAGGTGATGGTGGTGGTGATGAGGTAGTAGCGAGCTTATCCTCCGGCTTCCATGGCAGTGGCTCACCATCATAAGAGGAAGTGCGGGTCTCACGAGTCCTGCAACTGGTAGCTAAACTCATACCTTTAAATCTCGCCTCATATTCAAAGACTTGATTTTGGAGATCATAGATTTGGCTTTGAAGGAAGTTGATTTGCTCGTTGAAGGTGAAGACAATGTCCTTCATGGACCGGCCATCAACCTTGAGATCATGGGTAAAATCCGCAATCATGAGGTGGTTGGCATTGAGTCCATGTTCCACCATCCCCTTGCACTTGAAGACCTCTTGCTCCATAGCTTCAAGCCTAGCCTCCACGGTTCCCGTCCTCTTGGGCCCCTGGACGTCTCGGATGTGGAGCACCCCCTCACGCATCTCAATGGCTTGAGGGTGCTGCATCACCTCCCGCAGATACGGGTTGATGACGTTGTCGAAGAACTTGTCCTTGGAGGAGCTCGGAGCGGCCATGGGGATCTAGATCTGTCAGAAAAACAGTGAGAAAGAAGAACAGAAGATTTCTCCGCGATACGGTGGCCAATGGGTTCGGGGGGTATATAAAGATTTTTTTATCTTGGAAAACAAGCAAATGCGAGAAAAACGGAGTCCGGAAGGTACCCGAGGTGGGCAAAAACCCACCTAGGCGCGCTGTCGGGTGTTGGGTGCGACATATGCCAAGGGATGGCTTATCATGGTGGGAGCTAGTAGAACATCGCCGGTGCCTGGAAGCGGGATGTGGCGTAGACACGATCGCCGACGCGCTTTACCCAGGTTCAGGGCTCACCGGGGAGATAACACCCCTAGTCCTGCTCTGCGGGGTCTCCGCATGATCACTAAGGCACTAGTGAGTACAATGGTGCTCCTCGAGCTGTATGCCAGAGGTAGAAGAAAGCAGGGCCGGCTCTCTCCTCCCTCTGAGTGAGTCTAGGTCTAACTGGTCTCTGAACCCCTTGCATGGGTGCCCCGGGAGGGGCTTATATAGGCCTACCCCCCTAGGGGTACAATGGTAATCTGGTCGGGCGTAGGGCCCGGCCGTCAGTGTCTCTGGCCGCCGGCCTCTCCGCCGGCTGCTGGGGCCCGCCGCCTGGTGGACCCCGCCGACTGGTCCGGTACGTGGCCGTGACGTTGGTGACGCAGGCTTGGTCAGGGGAGCGTGGCTACCGTCCCATCCGCTGGCGGGAGATCACTGTAGCCACTCCGTGTCCCATCTAGTTAATGGCGTGCGGACCCCGAGGAAGGAGATGGCCGCCTGCTTGAGGCCGGCCTCCCTCAGGTCCGACTGGTCAGACTCCCGCCGTCCTCTGGGCTCTCACTGTCTGGTAGGGCCCTCCGCCTGCAGGCCGTACCGATAGGCCATCGTGGAAACAGGGTTCTGCCTGTCAGGGGTGACGTCAAGGGCGGAGTGGCAAGAGTGCCGCGCCGGGCGGAGATCTCCGCCCGTACGGAGCACCGTGGCCATGTCCTGCCCTGGATACAGGGGGGATGGGCTACACTGTAGCCTCTCCCTGTCTCGTCTCTTTAATGGAGGCGCAAACTCTGAGGGCGCTGTGGGCCAACCGCCAGGAGCCGGTCTCTCCGGAGGCCGCCTGGGAGGAGTCGGCCTGTCTTAGTGCCGTCTTCTGGAGCTCGGCCGTGTTCGGGCAGCCGGCTTCTCGGGCCAGCCGGCCGTCAGAAGGCGGCGCTTCATCTTGGATGTTCGTGGGGCATAGCCGGCCCAATGTCTTGAACAGCTCAGGGACTCGGGTTAGGCTACCCGTGGCCCATTACTCCGATAGTAGTCCCCGAAGCTGGTGAGGCGTCGCGGCCGATTAGTCGAGAAGCCTCAGCAGTTTCCTTCTCAGAGTGCTCTTCCTGAATCCGACCCCCGGCGCGCCGCCTTCTCGGGCGGTCGGACGCGCCGGGGCGGCTCTGGGTGATGATTTCGAACATCAGGGCGGGAACCAAGTGGCGTGCTTGCCAAGCCTCTAGGCCCGCCGCCCGCTGCAAGCACGCCACATGGCGCTAGCGAGCCGGGCCTGCCTGCCAGCCCACGCTCATGATGGGACGTGACAGCAGGCCGGGCCCGCCACTACCGGGCCTCGGCGCGCAGGCGGATCCGCCGCGGCCGAGGCGAGCGGTTACGATTCCCGAGGGAGTTACAGCGCAGTAACTTTGCGAAATAAACTCAGGGTCGTGGGGTTGCGGGCGCAGTTAATCCCATGACCCCACACCAAGCCCCCTCGGCTTCGTAGCCCGGGGGTTATAAGTAGGGGGAGGAGGGGGAGCGGCAGAGCACGCGCGCCCTTCTTCCCCATTTTCATCTTCTTCCTCCTCTGCTGCTGCCGCATCTCCACGCCCTGCCGAGGCGCCGCCGTAGCTCGTTGCCGCGCTTTCTCTGTCAATCTCCCCTCTATGGCGCGCTCCGGTTCCTGGGATGCCTCCATCGTCCACGAAGATCACATCGAGTTCCTCCGCCAGACGCGGCGGCTGCCCGGCAAGGATTACGTGAAGGTCCGCCTCGCGCCGGAGCGGGAGATCTCGCCGGCGCCGGAGGAGGGCGAGCGGGTCGTCTTCCGCTCGCACTGCCTGCGCGGCCTCGGCCTGCCGGCGAGCGGCTTCTTCCGGGCCTTCCTCGAATTCTACAACCTCTAGCCGCACCACCTCACCCCGAACACGGTGGTGCTGCTGTCTGCCTTCGTCACTCTGTGCGAAGGTTTCCTCGGCGTGCTCCCCACCATCGAGCTCTGGGGGGAATTCTTCTACACCAAGCTCAGCACCGTCACCGCGGGCGTGCCGGCTCAATGCGGCGCCTTCATCGCGGTGCGGAGACCGGCAGCCGACAATCCATTTCCTCCCATCACGCTGATCCAGTCGGTGAAGATGTGGCAGTGGTCATACTTCTACGTGAAGAGCATCTTCGCGGAGGGCGACTGGGTCAACCTGCCGGCTTACGTAGCCGGCCCGCCGGCGAGGAGGTGGCCCACCTAGTCGTATCGGGCCAAGACGCTATCGCCCACTGGAGCCACCGCCATCGCGCGGCTCCGGGTGCTGACACAGTCGGAGGGCCTGACCGGGCCCGACTTGTTGGCCGCCTTTGTGGCACGGCGGGTGCTCCCGCTCCAGGGCCGCCCTCATATGATCTGTCAGATGAGTGGGCATCGGGACCCAAGCCGGCTGTGCACCAAGGAGATGCCTCACGCTGAGGTGGCTCATATGGTGAACTATCTTGCGAACTGCAAGCTCACGGAGGAGTGGCGGTTCGGCAAGGAGCCGTACTCACGCGCCGACCCCCCGCCTATGGTAAGTTTCCTCCCCTTCTCTTTTTCCGTTGCCGAGTTCTGTTTGGCCGACTCGATCAATCGGCTTTTCGAATAGAGCCCCCTCCTCCAGCCGGCGGCCGATGCCACGGGGCCGGAGCGTCGATTTCTCCCCGACCGGGCGGAGAGCGATGTGGATGACCCCGACTTGGGGGCAGCCGCCTTGGACGACGACGCCGTGGGAGGGGGCGGCGAGGCAGGCGGCGCAGGGCTCGGGGCCGGCCTCGAGGACTGGCCGAACGACGACGTGGAAGAGGTTGCCCCGCGCCGCCAGCCGGGGCCCGATCAGTAGGGCGCGAGCTCGTCTACCGCGCCGGTTGCCCGAGGTGGTGTAAAGAAGCGCCGGGCCGCGCCGAGCCAGTTCGGCAGCCAGCCGAAGAGGCCCAAGGGCTCGGCAGCGGCGACCAAGCGGGACGAGGCGGCCGCGAAGGCCGTACACTTCCGCAAGGCGGTGAAGGAGCCGCGGATGGTTTCCGCGTGAGTACCGACTTCCTCACGTACTTTTCCCTTCCTTTATGCCAATATTCTTCTAATTTATCTTTGTCTTGCGCAATGTAGATCTCCGCTTTCTCTCGAGCGGTCCGACGCCGCGTCCGTCATTGGGTCGGCGGAGACTTCCACCACCACTCGAAAAATCGATCCGGCCGCCGACCTCCGGGAGGCGCAGGATCGAAACGCGCGGGAGGCGCGCGAGGAGCTGGAGGCCGCCCGCAGGGAGAAGGCGGGGGCGGACAAGGCGGAAGCCGCCGCGTTGGAGAAGCCGGCGGAGGCCGGGGCTGCCGCGGCGGCGAAGGATCAGGCCGAAGAGGCCGCGTGCCGCCAGTCGGCGTTATTCGTCGTCCCCCTGAGCTCCGCGCCACCACCGCCAGAGTACGTGGCGCCGACAGGGGATGCCGGCGATGAGCACCCGATCAAGGAGAGGGAGGGCGGCGATGTCGTCATGCCGGACGTGGTCGTGCCTCCATCATCGTCGCCAGGGGGAGCGCGGGACACGCGGCTGGCTGACCCGCCAGCGCCAACCGAAGGCGAGGTGGGGACAGGCCCGACTCCCGAGGTTCGCATACCAACGCGCCGCCGGCCTGCGAAGGCGGCCTCGGCACCACGCCCGCAGGAAGTCGGCACCGCGAGCTCTTCGATCCCGGACGCCGAGGCGACCAGCGCCGCGCCCGCTGGTTGGGTGCGGGTAGGCAGGACGGGCCCTCTGAACCGGGCGATCCTGGACGTCCAGGCCAAGTTCCGAGCCGAGGCCGACGCTCTTAAGCATTGCAATAATGCGTTCTTGGAGTCGCGAGCGGCCGTCCGGGTATGCTTCTCGCTTTTCCATCTTTAACTTTTATACTTCTCTCGTGGGGGCACGCCAGCGCACCCACTAGGTGTAGTCCCCAAGTTTCGGGCCGGCTGCTGAGCAGGCGGCTCGGAACTTTTAATTGGCAAGCTTCGAGTACTAACATCGTCTGATGTCTTCATTGTAGGATTATCACAACCTCCGTGCGACCATCTTCAACTCCAACGTCCAGGAGTTAACTCAACGGACCGCCGACCTGTCAGAAAGCCGGCGTAAGTCTTTGTTTTCTTTCACTGCGGGGGCGCGCTGGCGCACCCGCGGGCTGTAGTTCCCCGAGATTCGGGCCAACTATTGAACAGTCGGGCCGGATCTCCCCGGCAACTGTAGTTCTTTGGCTGATCGTTGATAGCTTCTTTCTCCGCGGGGCCGCGACGGCGCACCCGCGGGCTGTAGTCCCCGAGATTCAAGGCGACTGCTGAGCAGCCGGGCCGGATCTCCCTGGCAACTGTACTTCTTTCCTGCTGACTATCGGTATCTTTTTCTTTCTCCCTTCTTGCAGAGGCCAACGCCACCCTACGGCAGCAGCTGGGCGAAGCCAACACCGCGCCGCGTGTTAAGGAGGCGGATTGCAGCAAGCTGGCCGAAGAGCGTGACCGGCTGGTCACACAACTGGCGGAACAGGCGGAGCTTCTCAAGAAGACCCAGAAGGAGGCGGAGGACAAGGAGGCCGGTCTCCTTGCTGAGTTCGAGACCGAACGCTCCGCTTGGACTGACAAGGAGGCGATGCTGACTGCCGTTTTTGGCGAGATTGAAGACATGGTTGACGGTGAGCTTCCTTCTTTATTCTTTCTTCGAGCTGCCGGCTTCTGATCAGGTTGGCTTCTTGTTTCTAATTTTGGCTTTTTTGCTTTCTGTTTGAGCAGACTTCTTCCCTGGTCACTCTGGTGCTGCCAATCAGGCCATCGAGGCCGATCACGAAGGGCGGAGGGCGGAAGGCGTGACGATTGCCATCGACGCCCCTCGGACCCTTAGCGAACAGCTTCTCAGCATCCAGGCCCGTCTTCGGCCGGCTCATCGGATGCTGCGCCATCTTCAACGTGTCGGGGCCCAAGCGAACTCCGCCCTTTGGCCGGACATGCCGGCTCCGCGCACTCCCAGTCGAACTGCCGACTGGCTGGAGGTGGTGGCCGGCCGACTCGAAGCTTTGAAGGGTTCCTCAGCCCAAGCTGGCGCGCGCCGGGCCTTGGAATTCGTCAAGGCGTGGTACCCTGGGCTAAATCTAGCCCAGTTGACCATGTTTCGGCAAGAGGCCCAAGAGGAGCTGGTGGCGGTGGAGCGCGATCTTGTCGGACGGGCAGCGGTGATCGCCGAGTACACCAACACCAGCATCTTTGTTCCCGAGCTGGCTGAGGATGGTGCCAAGGCGCCACCGGAGTGGTTCGGGCTGAACCCAAAGGACGATGAAGACTCGGCCGAGATGATCGACTCCAGCGATGAGGGGGAAGGCGAGGAGGACGGGTAGAGTGAAGAAGATATGCCGGAGGTCGGGGCGGACAACCAGTCTCTGCTTGATCATGCCTCAAACAACGAGCCGCGCTCGAGTGCACCGACTGCTGCTGGAGGCGACCAAGCGGAGACTGACCAGCCGTCCGCTCCACCAACCGGCACTACCGACTCCGCCAACCAGTCGGACCCCTCTGCTGCTCCCTAGGCCGCCGACTTGTCTTTGTTTTTCCTGTTTTATCAGTCTCGCTAACTTTGTTAAATTCGCACAGTTCCACCCACTGGGTGTATTTCAAACTCTGTTGAAATCTGGCCAAGGGCCTATAGATAAGTAGATGCTCTCCTACATAAGCTGCGCTCTCGCCGAGATCTGACTTTTCTTGCTTACTACTCCTTGGCTTTTTCCTTTGCTGCCCTCCCTTGGCTGCTGTCTTGCCAGCCAAACAGCCGCTCTGCGGACTGCGGCTGGGTCAAGTACTTAGCCACTTTCGGGAGAGCAAGTACTTAGCCGACTAGAGCGTTAGTAAGATAAGTAGAAGCCGGCCGCCCGGCTGCTCCGCAGCCGGTCAATGAGGCGGAAGCTGGCCTGAACTATGTGCATGCTTTGGGTCCTTAGCCATTTTTCATGCGGACACCTTTTCTGCCTTTAACCCCTGCCCACCGGACAGTCGCTCTGCGAGCTGTGGTTTTGGCAGGAGAAAGTTGAGGTGCCAACGCACTACTTGTCCGGCTGCAGGAAGCACCACATAGTACAAGGCGGCGAGCCCCCAGGCCGACTGGTCGAACCCGGTGCCAGGCGGAATAAAGAAATGACACATTCATAGGCATAATATTCATTACGCAGATAAAAGAGGGTAGTCCCCGAGTTCTTCTCGGGGGACCCGGAGTCTTCATACTTAAATACAAACGGTAGCGTGGTACATACTGTATCAACTGTAAAAATTTCGAAGGAGGTTTGCATTCCACGGCCGCTCTGTCTCCTTGCCAGAGCCGTCTCTCTTACGTGCTCTGGGCTTCTGAGCATCGATCTGGTAGTAGGAGTCGTTGCCCAAAACTTTGCTGATGATGAAGGGGCCTTCCCAAGGTGCCGAGAGCTTGTGCTGGCCGGCTGTTCGCTGGATCAGCCGGAGCACAAGGTCTCCCTCTTGGAAAGATCTTGGCTTGACCTTCCGATTGTAGTATCAGCGCAGACTCTGCTGGTAGATGGCAGACCGGCTGAGTGCCAACAGCCGGCCCTCTTCCTGCAGATCGACGCCGTCTTCTGGTGCTTCTTTTGGCTCCTCCTCAGTGTACATGGTGACTCGAGGGGAGTCAAATTCTATGTCCGTCGGGATGACGGCTTCGGCACCGTAGACGAGGAAGAAGGGCGTGAAGCTGGTTGACTTGTTTGGAGTTGTACGCAGGCTCCAGAGGATGGCCGGCAGCTCATCAAGCCAATAGCCGGCCGATCGCTCCAGAGGCTCGACCAGCCGAGGCTTGATGCCGGACAAGATGAGGCCGTTTGCTCGCTCCACCTGGCCGTTTGACTGCGGATGGGCGACGGACGCTAAGTCCAGTCGGATGCCCTGCGTCTCGCAAAAGCGAGCCAAGGCACCCTTGGCGAAGTTTGTGCCGTTGTCGGTGATGATGATGTGTGGTATGCCATATCGGGTGGTGATATCTACGATGAAAGTCACAGCGGTTGGACCATTCAACTTCTTGATTGGTTTGGCTTCTATCCACTTGGTGAACTTGTCCACAGCGACAAGTAGATGAGTCATGCCACCGCGGGCTGTCTTGAATGGTCCGACCATGTCCAGCCCCCAGACGGCAAAGGGCCAGGCGATGGGGATGGTCTTGAGTGCCGAAGCCGGCAAATGTGGCTTGCAGCGGAACTTCTGGCACCCCTTACATTTCTGGACCAAGTCTTTGGCGTCTTCTAGAGCAGTTGGCCGGAAAAAACCATGGCGGAAAGCTTTGGCAAGAAGTGATCTTGAAGCCGCGTGGTGACCACACTCGCCTTGGTGGATATCTTTGAGGATTGCTTGGCCTTTCTCCGGCTCCACGCAGCGCTGGTACACACCAGTGACACTACGCCTCACAAGTTCTCTGTTAACAACGGTGTATGCTACTGCCCGACGTTGCACTTGTCGGGCCGAGATTTCATCGGTCGGCAGCTCCTTGTTTACCAGAAAGTTGAGGATGGGCTGCGCCCATGATGGTGCTTCGACTTCATCCACCGTCATCATGGCCACTGATACTAGGGCGGTTGGGTTGGGAGGTGGCAGGGTGGAGCCAACGGCGTCTTGCTGCGTTGTTGAAGTCCTCGGGCCGACTGCTGCAGCCCCCGGGCCGGGTTGTGGAGCCCCTGGGCCGGGTGTGACTGCTGCAGTCCCCAGGTCGCTTGGTGAAGTCTACGAAACGGCTGCTGCAGCCCTCGGGCCGGGTTGTGGAGTCCCCGGGCCAGGTGCGACTGCTGCAGTCCCCAGGTCGCTTGGTGAAGTCTCCGAAACGGCTGCTGCAGCCCCCGGGCTGGGTTGTGGAGTCCCCGGGCCGGGTGCGACTGCTGCAGTCCCCAGGTTGCTTGGTGAAGTCTCCGAAACGACTGCTGCAGCCCCCGGGCCGGGTTGTGGAGTCCCCGGGCCGGGTGCGACTGCTGCAGTCCTCGCGTCACTTGGTGAAGTCTCCGGGCCGCCTGTTGCAGGGATCCTCCAGTCGAATCCGTCTCCCTTGGGGGAGTCGGCACGAAGATGGAGTCTGATTCTGGTGACGGCTTGATAGAC
This sequence comes from Thinopyrum elongatum, assembly GCA_011799875.1. Classification (NCBI taxonomy): domain Eukaryota; kingdom Viridiplantae; phylum Streptophyta; class Magnoliopsida; order Poales; family Poaceae; genus Thinopyrum; species Thinopyrum elongatum. The sequence continues at coordinate 151,056,864 of CM022300.1, read as the reverse complement.
GGCTTGAGGAGGCGTTGTAGGGCGACGCCGGCTGGTATTGCTTTCCGGGTGGAGCCGATCCGTGCCAAGGCATCGGCTTGCTCGTCGTCGTTTCTTGGCACATGGAGGAACTCGCACCCTTCAAAGTACCCACTGAGTTGCTGGGTGAGGAAGCAGTAGCTCACCATGTTTGCATCCTTGGCGTCCCAGTCGCTTGACGACTGCTGGACCACCAAGTCGGAGTCACCGTAGCACAGGATCCGGCGAATGCCGAGTTCCTTGGCAAGCCGGAGCCCGTGTAAGAGTGCTTTGTACTCGGCCACATTGTTGGAGGCGGTGAAGTGGATTTGCAGCGTGTATCTGAGCTTGTCTCCTTTGGGAGAGGTGAGGACGATGCCGACTCCCAGACCGGTGTGCATCTTCGAGCCATCGAAGTGCATTCGCCAATAAGTGGAGTCTGGAGCGGGCGGCAGGTACTGGGTCTCGGCCCAGTCGACGAGGAAGTCGGCCAGCGCCTGGGATTTGATGGCAGTGCGAGGCTGGTAGAAGATGGTGTAGGGGGCCAGCTCGATGGCCCACTTGGCCCGATGCATCTCTGCTGCCTATGATCTCCGCAAGCAGGGCGGTGCAAACAACCGTGATTGGATGTTCTTGAAAGTATGGCTTCAGCTTCTTGGCGGCGAAATGCACGCCGTAGCACATCTTCTGATAGTGAGGGTAGTTCTGCTTGGAGGCGGACAATACTTCACTCAGGTAATACACCGGCCTCTGGACTGGCAATGCTTTGCCGTCTTCTTTGCGTTCCACAACTATGACTGTGCTAACCACCCGGCTGGTGGCGGCGATGTAGAGAAGCATTGGCTCTTTAGCGGTCGGAGCTGCCAGGACAGGCGGATTGGTCAACATCTTTTTGAGCTAGAGAAAAGCTTCATCCTCCTTGTCATTCCACTCGAAAAAAGTGGTTTTCTTCATGAGTTGGTACAGGGGAAGAGCCTTCTCGCCCAACCGACTGATGAAACGGCTGATGGATGCCAAGCAGCCGGTGAATTTTTGCACATCCAGCAGTCGGGTGGGTGCCTCCATCCTCTCGATGGCATTGATCTTCGCAGGGTTGCACTCGATGCTGCGCTCTGAGACCAGGAAGCCAAGAAGCTGGCCGGCTGGTACTCCAAAGACACATTTCTATGGGTTGAGCTTGATTTGAAAACGTCGCAAGTTTTCAAAGGTTTCCTTAAGGTCCTCTAGCAGGGTGCCACGCTTCTCTGTCTTCACCACAACATCGTCCACATAGACATGGGCGTTCTTGCCGAGTTGCTTCAGGAGACATTTCTGCATGCAACGCTGAAACGTGGCGCCGGCATTTCTCAAGCTGAATGTCATAGTCAGGTAGCAGAAGGCTCTGAACAGTGTGATGAAGGCGGTCTTCAGCCTGTTGGCTGGGCTTAGTTTGATCTGGTGGTACCCTGAGTATGCATCCAAAAAACTCAACAGCTCGCATCTGGCTGTGGAGTCTATCACTTGGTCAATTCTTGGCAGAGCAAATGGATCTTTGGGGCAAGCTTTGTTGAGGCTGGTATAATCAATACACATGCGCCACTTTTTATACTTTTTCAGCACAAGGACGGGGTTGGATAACCATTCTGGGAAGAACACTTCCATAATGAAGCCTGCTGCTAGAAGCCGGGCTATTTCTTCTCCAATGACTCCTCTCTTTTCTTCTGACAGGCGGCGCAAGGGCTGCCTGACTGGCTTGGCACCAGGTCGGACATGTAGCTTGTGCTCGGCGAACTCCGTCGGAACACCCGGCATGTCTTTAGGGGACCATGCAAAGATGTCCCGATTCTCACGGAGGAAGTCGACGAGCTCGCTTTCCTATTTGCTGTCAAGGTTTGCACCAACGACAGCGTACTTCTCCGGGTGCTCCGGGTCCAGGGGTATCTTCTTTGTTTCCTTGGCCGGCTTGAACGAGCCCTCAGCTTCTGACTCCTTAGGTTGTGGCGACATTTCCGGCTGCTTGCCTGCCATTGCCACAACCCGGTCAAGGAGCCGCTTCTCGGCAGCAATCACAAGGGACTCGGCCAGCCGACTGCTGGCAGTGGCACAGGCGACAGACTTCTGGTAGTTGCCAGCTATGGTGATAATGCCCTTGGTGCTCGGCATCTTCATCTTGAGGTAGGCATAGTGGGGGACCGCCATGAACTTGGCCAGGGCGGGCCGGCCAAGCAACGCGTGGTAGGGGCTTTCAAGATCAACCACCTCGAACCAGATTGGCTCTCGGCGGAAGTGATCCTTGTCCCCGAAAAGGACATCTATCTTGATCTTGCCGATCGGCGAGCAGGACAGGCCAGGCACAATGCCATGGAAGACAGTCCGGCTGGGCTGGAGCTGTTTCTCTTTGATGTCCAATTTCTCCATGGTGTCACGGTAGAGGATGTTGATGCTCCTGCCGCCATCTATCAGAACTCGGGAGAAACGAGCAGCCTACCTTTCCGTTGCGAAGGTGGCATCCAGCACCAGGGCATAAGAGCCCGGAGCGGGCATCTCCTCCGGGTGGTCAGATCGGCTTCAACTGATCGGCCTCTCCGACCAGTGCATGAATTCCAGAGTTTTAGAAGCGACAGCGTTCACTTCCCGGTGCTGCTGACGCTGCCTGCGCCTGTCGTCAGTCACGCTGGTGAAGACGACGTAAGCTCCGTGCTCTTCAGGGAACTCGTCTTGGATCGCTCCGACTGGCCGAACTGCCGGCTGCTGGGGAGGAGGAGGCGGCGGGCCAGCAGGCGGAGGAGGCAGGAGTCCGTCGCCCTTGGCGATCCTGGTGAGCCAGTGGCACTTCCGAGGGGCGTGGTTGGACGGCTTCGCGCCGCTGTGAAACTTGCAAGGTGCATCGAGAGTCTGCTCGTATGAGAAGGCGGGCAACCAGTTGGGCTTGCCGCCCTTCTGGCGCTTGGGAGGAGGCTGCCCTTCCGGCTGCTGGTCTTCGACTGTCGCCACCTGCTGGCTCGTAGAAGCCGGTTGTGGCGCCTTGCGCCTGTTATCGTTTTGCTGCTACCGTCGACTGGCGTCACCAGCCGGGGCTCGAGGAGCTTGAGGAGCCACTTTGCCGGATGCATCAACTTGGATCTCCGCCTTCATGGAGGAGTCGGCCGTGGCGTACTTGTCCGCTATGATTAGCAATTCGTCGAGGGTGGCCGGCTTGTCGCAGAGGAGCCGATGCTTGAGCAGGGTGCCCTCTCGACACCCGGCGGTGAAGTATTCGATGGCTTGCACCTCATGAACCCCCTCGCAGGAGTTGCGTAGCTCGGCCCACCGCGTCAAGTACTCGCGGGTGGACTCGCTCGAGCCTTGGACGCATAGAGAGAGCTGGCGAGGCTTGGGAGGCCGCTTGTAGGTGCTGGTGAAGTTGTAGATGAAAACTTCGGTGAAGTCCAGCCAGCTGTTGACGCTGTAGGGCTTGAGGCTGTTCAGCCACGTCCGGGCCGTGCCCTGGAGCATGAGCGGGACATACTTCACGGCGACATGCTTGTTGCCGTTCGCTATGCTGAAGGCTGTGGAGTAGTCGACCAGCCAATCATCCGGCTTCACAGAGCCATTGTACTTGGGCGTATCTCTTGGGAGAGTGAACCCTTTGGGGAAGGGCTCGTCACGGATGCGGGGGCCAAAGCAAGGCGGACCCAATGCGTCTTCTTCTTCTAGCGCCAGGGACCAGTTGAGGCGGTCGATTCGGTGGCGGGCATCGTTCTCCCCGACTCCTTCTCGGCGGCCAAGGCGGTCGCCGAGTGTCGGGTGGTCGACAGGCGGCAGGGAGGCGCGCCTTTCCCTGCGCGGGGGAGGCGGACGACCATCCCGCCGTTCCACTGCTCGTGGGCGGCCGTCTTGGTCGCGCTCAATGGAGATGCGGGTGCGGCTGCGGCTAGCAGCCGGCTCTGGGTCTCATCCGTCGCGGGCGCCGTTTGTTGGCGTCCGGGAGGTCGCGCCGTGCTCTCGGCGAGGGGGAAGGTTCCCGGCCGGTAACCCAGGTTCCATCATGCGGCGGCCAGCTTCTTGCTGCGCGGCGGCCGCATCGATGAGCTGTTGGACGCGCTCCGTCATGCAGCGCCACTCGTCGCCCTTTAGGTGGTCCAGCTCTTCTGCCGCCGCCTGGGCGGCGCGCAGGTTCTCCATCGGCGTGGCGTAGACTGGGCGGTCGGCCCCCAAAATGCTGGCGATGGCCGCACCACGCTGTCAGACCGTGCCCGCGCGGCTGGGCTCGCCAGCAGCCGGTGTGCCACAGACGGCGCGGTCGACCTCACGGTGGTAAGCCTCGGTGAGGTGTCTCATGGCTGCCAACTTGTTGGCGCTGTCAAGGAGCGCGACACGGCACGCTTCCAGCATTTCGCCGTTCGCACCGGGTGCTACGGGCGCGGACAGGTCCTGCATTGCCGCTTGCAGCGGGTCCTGGCCACTTCCGCCAGAGTGCTCGCCATGCCCGATGACAAGCACCTCCGTGACGGTGCCTCCACCACCGTCCGCGCGAGGGAGCAGCTCGTCGTAGACCACCACGCTGGCGGGGAATGTGTCAAGCGACGTTGTGTCGGAATCGACAAGCATCGGGTCGGAGGAACCAACCGACTCCAAGTCCGCAGCAGGCTCGCTGCCGACGTGGAGCTGGTCGAGGAGGTCGACGAGGCGGCTCTCGGAGTCATCCGCGCCTGCGTCAGATACGGGCTCATCGGGAAGGCAGATCTCGCCAACAAGATCGGCGAGGCAACTTGCCGCGCAGACGACCTCCATGCCGCTCAGCGCGTCGGCGCAGACGCTGTCTGGCGTGCCGGGTTGGCTGCGCTCGCCGGGAAGGAACAAGGTTCCCGTCCAGAACAGATCTTTGGATGACGGTGCACCTAGCCCCACGGTGGGCGCCAAATGTCGGGTGTTGGGTGCGACATATGCCAAGGGATGGCTTATCATGGTGGGAGCTAGTAGAACGTCGCCGGTGCCTGGAAGCGGGATGTGGCGTAGACACGATCGCCGGCACGCTTTACCCAGGTTTGGGGCTCTTCGGGGAGATAACACCCCTAGTCCTGCTCTGCGGGGTCTCCGCATGATCACTAAGGCACTAGTGAGTACAATGGTGCTCCTCGAGCTGTATACCAGAGGTAGAAGAAAGCAGGGCCGGCTCTCTCCTCCCTCTGAGTGAGTCTAGGTCTAACTGGTCTCTGAACCCCTTGCATGGGTGCCCCGGGAGGGGCTTATATAGGCCTACCCCCCCTAGGGGTACAATGGTAATCTGGTCGGGCGTAGGGCCCGGCCGTCAGTGTCTCTGGCCGCCGGCCTCTCCGCCGACTGCTGGGGCCCGCCACCGGGTGGACCCCGCCGACTGGTCCGGTACGTGGCCGTGACGTTGGTGACGCAGGCTTGGTCAGGGGAGCGTGGCTACCGTCCCATCCGCTGGCGGGAGATCACTGTAGCCACTCCGTGTCCCATCTGGTTAATGGCGTGCGAACCCCGAGGAAGGAGATGGCCGCCTGCTTGAGGCCGGCCTCCCTCAGGTCTGACTGGTCAGACTCCCGCCGTCCTCTGGGCTCTCACTGTCTGGTAGGGCCCGCCGCCTGCAGGCCGTACCGACAGGCCATCATGGAAACAGGGTTCTGCCTGTCAGGGGTGACGTCAAGGGCGGAGTGGCAACAGTGCCGCGCCGGGCGGAGATCTCCGCCCGTACGGAGCATCGTGGCCACGTCCTGCCCTGGATACAGGGGGGATGGGCTACACTGTAGCCTCTCCCTGTCTCGTCTCTTTAATGGAGGCGCAAACTCTGAGGGCGCCGTGGGCCAACCGCCAGGAGCCGGTCTCTCCGGAGGCCGCCTAGGAGGAGTGGGCCTGTCTTGGTGCCGTCTTCTGGAGCTCGGCCGTCTTCGGGCAGCCGGCTTCTCGGGCCAGCCGGCCGTCAGAAGGCGGCGCTTCATCTTGGACGTTCGTGGGGCGTAGCCGGCCCAATGTCTTGAACAGCTCAGGGACTCGGGTTAGGCTACCCGTGGCCCATTACTCCGACACGCGCCCTGGTGTCTTGTGCCCTCCTCGGTTGCCTTCTAGGTTGTTTATTATTTTCCTAATTTTTGTAATATTCCAAAACTAACAATAACTATTTTCGTGGATTTTTGCGGATTTTTCGGAGTCCGTTTACATACCTCCTTTTATTCACGATTCTGGAGTGTTCCTGAAGGTTTCTATTATGTGTTCCTCCGGTGTCATTGAGGGAGTCATGGACTAAGGGGTCATCGGGGTGACGGCCCATTGTACGTGGGGCGGACTGGTGGAGCTGTGTGGTGATTGGAGACCTGTGAAGCCGTGGTGTGCCCTCCAAGTTAAGGGTGGACGAGATCTCTTTCTCTCTTGTTGTAATCTATCTTCAGTAACCCTAACCCTATCGGTGTCTATGTAAACCGAGGGTTGTAGTCATGAGGGTTAGAGCTACATTCATCACCTCATAGCCTTAGGGTCTAGCTCATGCTGATCTCGAGGTAGATCTACTCTGTAAACTCCATCATACATTCAATACAATCAAGAAGGACGTAGGGTTTTACCTCCTTGAGAGGGCCCGTACCTGGGTAAACACTGTGTTCGTCGTCCCCTGTTATCCATTGATTCTAGATCCACAGCTCGGGAACACCTACCCCGAGGTCTGCTGGTTTTGACACCGACATTGGTGCTTTCATTGAGAGTTCCGTTGTGCAATTGCCGGAAAGATCGATGGCTCAACCGGTCGATGGAGACCACACCCGTACTGAGGGCTTTACCGCCCCTGGTCACCTCCTCGTCTTTGGCGGCATCTTAGTGTGCGCCGACCCCGCCGGCCGCCTCGACTAGATCGAAGGCCTCACCCCCATTGAAGGAATCGTCAGTTCAGGGGCATCGACCCCAGGGCTAGCAAACTCACGAAAGTCCGGTATCTTTAAAGGTTCGGCCCCGAAGCCCAACTCTGACGGACCGCCCGCAGGGTCCGCCGTCGAGTTACCGGAGCGTTCGGCACCCCTACATGCCCAGCCGGCAGATCTGTTCTGTGCAATGGGAATTTCTGTTGTCATGCCCACAGCCTACGACCGGGTGAGGCCTAAACCTGATGACTGAGAAATAAACACCCCTCCGGTCACTTACCTCGTCGCCACGGTCGAAGAGGCCCAGGAGGGGCCACAGCCATGTAAGCTAAAGACGATGTACACTCGAATCTCCAGCTCGGAGTCAGACACTAGCCCGGATATACGTCCGGACACAACACCTAACACAAGTCCCGGCCTTGAGCCTATCCGGCCGCACATCAGTTTGGATCAGAGTCGTCTGTAGTCAGAACCGGACACGCCTCAACCTCCCATCAAGGATAGTCCGGATCCGCGGCAGGGGGGAATTGTTGAAATTTTCCCACCCGCCCACCACGCGAAATACTCTCCGGATTCGAGAAGCCCAGACATATGGGACCTCATGTATGTCAAACAGCTGCCAAACAAAATAGTCCATCATTATTGGGCTAGATTTCTCCTGGTAAAAAATAGGATGGTACCTTGCTGTGAAAAAGAAATAGTTAAAGCCTTCCAGTTCAACTGCAGGGATGAGGGGCTCTTAAACGCCCTCGCGGGCCGCCAAATTCAAAGCTTCACCGAACTATCAGACATGGTGCGCAAATATTGCGCCATGGAGGACACATGGAGGGCGCAACAACCGAGCATGGGACTATATCCCACCGCCATCATGAAAAGCCTCGCCTTAAATGAACCAATACAAATCAGTCACTGGAGCACGAGCCCAATGAAAAGAAAGCCAGGCCCAGATCGGTGTTAGATGAGTTGCTCGATAAACCATGCCCAATACATTCGGTCTTGCTAGACGCAAACCCAACCCACAGACTTCGAGCCTGCTGGGTGTAAGACAAGTGGCCAAACATGGCGAACCAATCTTGGGCCTTAAACCCCCGGATAAACAGTCCTCAGCTTCACCACGGGACCACAGTGTCCTTACGGTATACGAGACGTTCACCTCAAACAGCAAAAGGAAAAAGGCTCTTCGGGAGCTCAGCCAGGTATATCAAGTGACAGCCGCACACCCATGAATAAATACTCCTATCACCTTTGACGAGAAGGATGAGCCAGGCACCCGTATCAGCCACGCACCAGCTGCACTTGTCCTCGATCCCATCATCGATGGTTTTCGGCTGACTAAAGTACCAATGGACGGAGGTAGCGGCCTCAATCTCATTTATGAGGATACGCTCGATAAGATGCAATTCAACAGGTCTCGCATCGAACGCAGTAACACCACATTCCGAGGTATAATACCCGGTAGGGGGGCACACTGCTCGGGACGCATAACCCTCGATGTTGTGTTCGACACACCCGATAACTACAGATCCGACCCCTTGCTATTCCACATTGTACCCTTCTGCAGCGGATACCACGTCCTTCTAGGACATGAGGCATTCTCGAAATTTCAGGCCATACCACATTACGGGTATATGAAACTCAAAATGCCAGGGCCCAATGGGGAAATTTCACTTAAAAGCGACCCAAGCAGATCCTTGAGAGCCAAAAACAAAACAACATCCCTTGCCCTAGAGGCACTATCCGAAGCCCTCGCGGTCGAAGAATTGACAGCTTTACGCACTACCATCGACAGGGATGACGTGGTTCTTAGTAAAAGACAAAAATCCATGTCATTCAAGCCAGCAGACAAAATAGTAAAATTTCAAGTGCATCCAACAAATCCCAACAAAACGGCGTCCATAGGAGCACAGCTGGACCCCGCAGTCGACGAGGCATTAAGGACATTCTTGCGTGAAAATTGGGACATATTCGCCTGGCACCCTTCGGACATGCCAGGAATCCCACACAGGAAAGCAGAGCACATCCTCAACATCCTAAAAGGCTTTAAGCCAGTGAAGCAGACCCTGCGTCGGTATTCCGAGCCCAAATGACAAGCCATGGGCGAAGAACTCGCAAAACTACTGGAGGCCGGATTCATCCGTGAGATCAAACACCCCGAGTGGTTAGCAAACCTGGTAATGGTACCAAAGAAGGATAAGTCCTGGCGGCTCTGTGTCGATTTCAAAGACCTTAACAAGGCCTGCCCTAAGGATCCTTTCCCCCTGCCAAGGATAGACCAGATCATCGACGCCACTGCCGGACACGACTCACTATGTTTCCTTGACGCATACTCCGGATACCACCAGATCAAGATGAAAGGGTCCGACCAGGCGGCAACCGCATTTATTACCCCTTATGGCCCTTTCTGCTTCAACACCATGCCGTTCGGATTGAAAAATGCAGGAGCCATATACCAATGCATGATTCAAGCATGCCTCGAAAATCAAATTGGCAAAACGGTCGAGGCATACATGGACAATGTGGTTGTCAAAACCAAACACATAGACCAACTAGTAAACGACCTACGCCAAACCTTTGACAACCTGCGAGCTTAGGACATACGGCTCAACCCGGAAAAATGTATCTTCATGGTCCCCGCCGGAAAACTGCTGGGATTTATCGTTTCCCATAGAGGAATCGAGGCCAATCCGGCCAAAATTAGAACGCAGCCGAGTACGAAGCATTACTGCATGGTCTTCGCCTGGCCACCACAATGGGCGTACAGTGCCTCGAGGTAAGGGGGGACTCAAATCTGGCGATCTCTCAAGTAAATGTCGGGTTCGACGCCAAAGACCCCAAGATGGCAGCATGCAGAAACGTGGTCCTTCAGATATCTGCTCAATTTGAGGGCCTTCAATTTCACCATGTTGCTAGAGACAACAATCAAGCAGCCGACGTCCTCACTCAATTGGGCGCCAAGCGCGACCCGGTTCCTAACAACACCTTCCTTGAGCGGCTCTTTAAGCCCTCCGTGGTCTGGTAGGATGACGTCTCTGGTGCACCATCCGACGAGCCCGCTCACAATGCCCCGCCCGAAAACGAAAAAGGCAATCAAGTCATCCGCGGTTCCGCACTCGAGGAAACACCCTCCGCACACGAGGTAATGGCCGTAATCCCGCCTTGGACAGAACCCTTGCTAGCCTACATCACATAACATTAGCTTCCGAAGGATCAAACCGAAGCACGACATATCGTTCGCCGCTCTAAAGCATACAAGGTCCATGAAGGTGAACTCTATAAGAAGAGCACCACAGGAGTTCTACAAAGGTGCATCTCCGAAGAAGAGGGGTGGTAGCTTTTGGCAGAAATACACGCGGGCATGGGCGGACACCACGCGGCAGCTCGGGCTTTGGTTAGCAAAGCTTTCCGAGCAGGGTTTTTCTGGTCCACCGCCCGTGAGGATGCCCGGACTTTAGTCCAACACTGCATCGGATGCCAGCTGTTCGCAAATCAAAGCCACATGCCCCCCACAGCTCTCCGGACGATACCGATTACGTGGCCTTTTGCGGTCTGGGGTCTCGACATGGTCGGGCCACTCAAAGGGGGACAAGCAAAAAGAAGTACCTATTGGTCATGGTCAACAAATTCACCAAGTGGATTGAGGCAAGACCCGTCACTTCAGCAGAATCCGGACCCGTCGTCGACTTCGTATCAGATGTCGTACACCGTTATGGTGTCCCCCACAGCATCATCACCAATATTGGTACCAATTTCACTCCTCAGGAAGTTAAAGACTGGTGCAGCAAAATGGGCATCAAGCTCGATTACGCCACGGTGTATCACCCACAGAGCAATGGGCAGGTCAAACGAGCCAACTGACTCATCATGAGTGGCATTAAGCCTCGCCTAGTTCGCTCCCTTGAACAATCAGACCGCCAGTGGGTCGAGGAACTCGATTCTGTCCTATGGGGACTGCGCACTACTCCTATCCGGTCCACCGGATACACACCATTTTTTACGGTATATGGGGCGGAAGCAGTCCTCCCATGCGACCTGATCCATGACGCACCTAGAGTGCGCATGCATGAAGAAAGGGAAGCCGAACTCGACCGGCAGGATAATCTAGACGCTCTGGAAGAAGAGCGAGATATAGCTCGAGCTCGGTCCGTGTTCTATCAGTAGCAAGCACGACGTTACCACAACCGTGAAGTCCGGACAAAGACGTACAACGTGGGCGACCTCGTCCTCCGACTCCCTGAAAAACAGAAGGATAAACTCTTACCTAAATGGGAGGGACCGTACATCATTGATGAAGTACTCATAGGAGGAGCATATCGACTTCGCCGCATGTACGATGATGGCCTCGAGCCGAACCCTTGGAACGCAGCATGGTTACGGCGTTTTTACGCCTGAGTCTGACAGAACCTTCTTTCCTTTTTTCTTCTTTTATTTTTTGCCTTTTCCCTCTCTAACCATGGTACTAGTTCGTCTTAACCGAACCATACCGAACTCATACTATACACACCATCGAATGTAATACCCAGCCTTGCCTGGGGGCTCCCCTAGAAGAGCCAAATAAATGTATAAATAGCATTCATCCTAATTGCACCCTTCTCAAACATGTTAAGCCAACATATACACTTGTTTGACTCAAGAACTTTGCCAAGCTGGGTTGCCTGGCTCCTGTGCTTACCCCTATGTTCCCGATTGTTCGGCTAGGGAGTCAAGGGAGCACCTCTGTGATTGCTACGACCGGGTTATCCGGGACCGTACCTCAGACGGGTGAAGCCAAAAGCTAGCATTCTTCTAGAATACAATAAGTCGGCCTAAGGGAAGAGAATACAGCCTCGCGCTTATCACCAAGGTTTTTTTGCAGCCATTGGTTTCTATTGATCTTACGCATTCGGATTATCATTTTACCTGAAGAAAGGAACCCTTGGAGGAACTATTTTCATCAGAAGATGTTTCTTACGTCAAATAGTAATATAACATAGCTCTCCGCACATGTTTCGTCTGTTCAAACCATAAGGCCGGATTGCCTGGTTCCAAAATTCTTGCCTTGTTTTCCCATGGCACGAAGTACGGAACACTCCCCGATCTCTGATCGGCGAGGCAGAAGCCGATTGCCGGTCAAGACAACATTCTTTCAAAAAAATATAAGAGCGCAGATGGAGCACGGTCAACGTAAAGTACATAGATACATAGAATTGACAAAACTACTCATTCTCGACATTGTCTATCAATTGCTCTAACGCACAGTCTTTCTGAGAATAGCGGGCTGCTTGCATCACATCGTCGTACACCAAGCTCAGCGGTATTTCCTGGCCATCCGGACCCATGGGACTAACCCGGGCCATATGCACCGGGTCGAGCTTGGTGAAGCGGGTTTTGACCATCGCCCACGCTTCGCGCGCTCCTTCTCAATAGGCTGAAATCTTCCATAGTTCAACCTTCGCCGAGCTCCTTTAAAGAGACTAGCTAGATCGGCCATACTCTCTGGAGGCGCATCAGAAGGCCATAACGCCTTCGGCATGCTCTTCAGGGCCTTCCGGGCCCTCTCGTAGGTCTTCGATAGTTCCTTTAACAGGTTTCCGTCATAAGTGCCCACTTCTTCCTTGGGGTCGCCCAGTCAGGAGACCTAACAAACAAGTGTCGCACATTATCATTCACACATCATTAACACGGACCAACAACGCGGTATGATTAGCGCTTACCGTATATGCCACCTTTCAGCCGCTGGTTTTCCTCCAAGGCTTGCGCCAGTTGAGTCCTCAAACTCTTAATTTCATCGGCTTGCCGTTTATTCTCCACCTTGAGCTCATTTTTCTCTTCATGACTTCATGTCAACATGCGTTTCCCAGCCTCAAGCTCTTTGCGCAACTCATTTGCGGCCTCCGCGGCTGCGTGACGAAAACAATGTGGACACATAAAATACATCATATACCCTTCCCCGAGTTGGGAGGCGGTTCTCCTCACTTACCGGACTTATCGCTGCTGGCTTCTCGAGCCGCATCCAGTTCGGCCTTGGTGTCAACCAACTGCTTCTGGCTTGCCTCAAGCTCCTCGACCAGTTTTTTGCTTTGCTCTCTTGCGACCTACAAGCTCACATCATTAGAAATCCTTAACTCGGCCGTTCCGCCCAAATTAAGGTTTGGGGGCTAGTTAGTTAGGGAACTTGCTTTAATGCTATATACCTTCACCTTGGCGATGAATAGACCGGCAATCCCATCAAGACCTGGTTGGGCCGCTCCAAGGTACGCGTCTACCGAATTAAAAGCATTAAACTCCTGTTCGGTAAAGGCAACATGGCGCAAAGTCTCCCTCCGGCGGCGATGATTCGTTACGCTCTCAACTTCGGAATTAGTGACTGACACATCGTCGGAATCCGCCGGAGGCACGCCAGCCGCCGCGTATTCGGAGGGGGCTCCGGCCCGTGCCGAAGACTGTGGACCGGAGTTGCAGTTCGTCGCATCTGGGAGGCCTTCAGATTGATGTAGAGACACACGCCTTCTGCAAAGTTGAGCAAGCTTTAATAAACAAGTGTCAAAGGCGATCCTCGCTGCAATTCTAAAACACGTCACCTCTAGGAAGAGGGGGCAGGTGCGCCTGCCCCGGCGGAAGCCTTCCGTTTAGATCTCCCATCAAGGGTCGAAGCTGGCACGGTCCGCGCTCCTCCCGAGGCAGTTTTATGCATAGTACGGCGACCCTTGGGAGTAGAAGTCAGCATGTGTGGGGGGTAGCGCAAGATGAGCGTCCTGTTCGGGAGGGGTTCTCCTTTTCACTTACTGAGGAAGAGAGAAGAGCCCCGGGGTGATTGGCTGTTACAGCCACCTTGGCGCCATCAAGGCCCTCGTGATAGAACACCCCGTCTTCAAATTCAATTGATGTTTCTGGATCGTCGTGATACCCCGGATCGCCATCTCGGGAGTGACTCTCTGGTTGTGGAGCACAACTAAATGATGCAACCTAACGCCTCTACCCCTGTTTATATGACGATCGATAAGAATTCGGCGTAATCTACAAACTCAAAGTAATGGGTCATGACTTACCCAGTCCGCTGAATTGTATCCAGAGCAGCCTTCTCGAATACTCATGCGGGAGAACTCCACTTCATCTCCCTTGAAGAAATCAACCAGTATTTTGGTTAGAGCCACCTTGTTATCCGGCCCTTGCCGCTGGTGACGTGTCACGTCGTTGGTCCCATTATAACACCATAAAGGGTGACCCCGCTGTTGAAGGGGTTGCACGCATCGGGTAATGGTGATGGCCATAACTTCGATCATGGTGAGCTTGCAGCTAGTGAGCAGCCTGATCTTGGCTGTCAGTGCACGCACTTCTTTGCTGTCCTGTTGGGAAGGGCCTCTAGGCCGCCAGTTGTACCGCTTTATAGGCGGATCATGTGAATATTCGGGTAGCCCATGCTGAATTGGGTCGGTGAGGGGAACATCCTCGATGCAGAACCACTCCGAAGTCCATCCTTCGGGATCTTTCTATGGGGTCCCGATTGGGTACCCTGTCCCAGCTATTCGCCATATTTCGGCACCGCCCACCTCAAATATAGATCCCTCCTAGAGGCGGAGGACAAGACAGAAATACTTCCTCCACAAGTCAAAGTGGGGCTCGCAACTCAGAAATATCTCGCACAAGGCCACGAAGCCGAAAATGTGCAATATTGACCCTGGGGTGAGGTTGTGGAGCTGGGTCCCATAGAACTCTAATAGACCCCATAGAAAAGGATGAATGGGAAAGCCCAAACCTCTTAGGAGGAAGGGCACGAGACACACCCTCTCCTCCTTGTTTGGGGCGGGTGAATTCTCGGTGAGGGCACGGCCATCGATGGAGATGAGACCGGCACGGACTGGAACCAGATCGGCCGAGGGGAGGAAGCGATGCGTCTGCAGGTGACTCAGCTGGGTATGCGAGACCGAGCAGCTCAACCAATCACCTAGGAGCGGGCCGTGAGGGCACGAGGAAGAACCTGGGGTGTCGGCCATGGATTTGGGGAATATTTTCCATGTCGTTCTTGGCGAAGGGGAAGATAACTGTTCTCAGCTCCTTTGGATCTATAAAAAAAGTGCCTTATCATAAAGCCGAAAGGACGGGTGCGTTGAAAGACAGCTTTGGGCTGCACGCCCTCTGGAAAGGTGTGCGAAGCCCTTGCCCTGAGGCGCGGCATTAAACTCTGATGGTCCCACCTCAATCTCGAGATGTCTTCGGATCCTTGAATCTTGAGACTGTCCGGACCCAAGTGCATTAGAGCGGTTCCCGGATAATGTGCGGCGATACTAACACGGCTTCAAACAGAAGTAAGGAACTCGTCTCGCAAGCCGATGATGATGTGAAGATTCCAGAAGACTATCCCCGGCGTTGGAGGCAAGTTCGGGGCTACTGAGGGAGTCATGGACTAAGGGGTCCTCGGGGCGACGGTCCATTGTATGTGGGCCGGACTGGTGGAGCCGTGTGGTGACCAGAGACCTGCGAAGCCGTGGCGTGCCCTCCAAGTTAAGGGTGGACGAGATCTCTTTCTCTCTTGTTGTAATCTATCTTCGGTAACCCTAACCCTATCGGTGTCTATATAAATCGAGGGTTGTAGTCATTAGAGTTAGAGCTACATTCATCACCTCATAGCCTTAGGGTCTAGCTCATGCTGATCTCTTGGTAGATCTACTCTGTAAACTCCATCATACATTCAATACAATCAAGCAGGACGTAGGGTTTTACCTCCTTGAGAGGGCCCAAACCTTGGTAAACATTGTGTTCGTCATCCCCTGTTATCCATTGATCCTAGATCCACAGCTCGGGACCCCCTACCCCGAGGTCTGCCGGTTTTGACACCGACAATCATAGTTTGGATAATATTGCTTTCAACATGAATAGGCGTACCTGAGATATAGTGTTTGATTCTTTGCCCATTGACAACCTTCGGGTTAGTACCTTCGACATTATTTATTTTGATAGCTCCAGAGCGGTAAACTTCTTCGATAATATATGGTCCTTCCCATTTGGAGTGAAGTTTTTCTGCAAAGAATGTGAAACAAGAGTTGTACAAAAGAACATATTCTCCAATTTTGAATTCCCGCTTTTGGATTCTTTTGTCATGCCATCTTTTAACTTTTTATTTAAATAGTTTGGCATTTTCATAAGCTTGGGTTCTCCATTCATCTAGTGAGCTAATATCAAATAACCTCTTTTCGTCGGCAAGTTTGAAATCATAGTTGAGTTCTTTAATTGCCCAATATGCTTTATGTTCTAACTCTAGAGGCAAATGACAAGCTTTTCCATAAACCATTTTATGGGGAGACATACCCATAGGATTTTTATATGTTGTTCTGTAGGCCCAAAGTGCATCATCCAATTTCTTAGACCAATTCTTTTGGGACTTATTATAGTTTTTGTAATATTAGTTTTATTTCTCTATTGCTAAGTTCAACTTTACCACTAGATTGAGGATGATAGGGTGATGCAATTCTATGGTTAACATCATATTTAGCAAGCATTTTACGGAAAGCACCATGAATAAAGTATGAACCACCATCAGTCCTTAAATATCTAGGGACTCCAAACCTAGGGAAAATAACTTCTTTAAGAATTTTAATGGAAGTGTTATGATCAGCACTACTAGTTGTAATAGCTTCTACCCACTTAGTAACATAATCAACAGCAACCAAAATATGTGTATACCCATTAGAGGAAGGAAAAGGTCCCATATAATCAAAACCCCAAACATCAAATGGTTCAACAACAAGTGAGTAATTCATAGGCATTTCTTGACGCTTACCGATATTACCAATTCTTTGACATTAATCACAAGATAAAACAAACTTACAGGCATCCTTGAAGAGAGTAGGCCAATAGAAACCAGATTGCAATACCTTATGAGCAGTTCTATCTCTCGCATGATGTCCTCCATAAGCTTTGGAGTGACATTTCCGTAGGATTTGTTCCTGTTCATGCTCAGGTACACAACGTCTAATAATACCATCTACCCCTTCTTTATAGAGGTGTGGGTCATCCCAAAAGTAATGTCTTAAATCATAGAAGAATTTTTTCTTTTGTTGGTATGTGAAACTAGGTAGATCATCAATAGGTAGTGGGTCATCAAGTATATTCTCTAACCTAGACAAGTTATCAGCTACAGGGTTCTCAGCTCCTTTTCTATCAGTAATATGTAATTCAAATTCTTGTAGTAAGAGAACCCACCTAACGAGTCTAGGTTTAGCATCTTTCTTTTCCATAAGATATTTAATAGCAGCATGATCGGTGTGAACAATTACTTTGGAATCAACAATGTAAGATCTGAATTTATCACAAGCAAACACAACTGCTAAAAATTCTTTTTCAGTAGTAGCATAATTTATTTGGGCACTGTCTAAAGTTTTGCTAGCATAATGAATAACATTTAATTTCTTATCAACTCTTTGTCCTAGAATAGCACCAATAGCATAATCACTAGCATTACACATAATTTCATAAGGCAAGTTCCAATCAGGTGGTTGAACAATAGGTGCAGAAGTTGATGTTTTCTTAAGTGTTTCAAAGGCTTCTACACAATCATCATAAAAAATAAATGGAACATCCTTTTGTAAAATATTTGTAAGAGGCCTAGAAATTTTAGAGAAGTCTTTAATAAACCTCCTATAGAAACCAGCATGACCAAGGAAACTACGAATACCTTTAATATCTTTAGGACATGGCATTTTCTCAATTGCATCAACTTTAGATTGGTCCACCTCAATACCTCGTTAAGAAATTTTATGCCCCAAGACAATACCTTCATTAACCATAAAGTGGCACTTCTCCCAATTCAAGACAAGATTAGTTTGTTCACATCTCTACAAAACTCGATCAAGGTTGCTCAAGCAATCATCGAAATGAGTTACATAAACAGAAAAATCATCCATGAAAACCTCAATAATGTTTTCACAAAAATCAGAGAATATAGCAGTCATACATCTTTGAAAAGTAGCAGGTGCATTGCATAAACCAAAAGGCATACGTCTATAAGCATAAGTTCCAAATGGGCAAGTAAAGGTGGTTTTCTCTTGATCACGTTGTGAAACAGGTATTTGAGAAAACCCAGAATATCCATCAAGAAAACAAAAGTGTGTGTGCTTAGATAATCTTTCTAACATTTGATCAACAAAAGGCAAAGGGTAATGATCTTTTCTAGTTGCTTTATTTAATTTTCTAAAATCAATTACCATTCTGTAGCCAGTAACAATTCTTTGTGGAATGAGTTAATTTTTGTCATTAGGAACAACAGTAATATCTCCCTACTTAGGGACACAATGAACGGGACTTACCCATCTACTATCATCTATGGGATAGATTATACCTGCTTCCAGAAGCTTTAATATTTCAGTTCTTACCACTTCTTTCATCTTAGGATTCAAACGTCATTGATGATCAACAACGGGTTTAGCATTAGGTTCCATATTAATTTTGTGCTGACAGAGAGTGGGACTAATGCCCTTAAGATCATCAAGAGTATATCCAATAGCAGCACGGTTGTGAAAGGTTAGCACTAATAATAACAGGATATATCTTTTTCTCATCAAGATAAGCATACTTCAAAGTGTCAAGCAATTGTTTTAATTCAAACACGGGATCACCTTTAGGTGGAGGAGGGCCTCCTAGAGTTTCAATAGGCAAATTGTTTTTGAGCAGGGGTCGTTGTTCAAAGAAAATTTTATCTATCTCATTTCTTTCATGCATATGCATATTATTTTCATGGTCTAGCCAATATTGTTCTAGTGGATCAGTAGGAGGCATGGCAATAGAAGCAAGACCAATTATTTCATCCTTACTAGGTAATTATTTCTGATTAGGTTATCTATTAAACTTGGAAAAATTAAATTCATGAGACTTATCACCCAACCTAACACCGACAGTTTGTTTCTCACAATCTATTTTAGCACTGACGGTGTTCAAGAAAGGTCTACCAAAGATAATGGGACAGAAGTCATCTTGTGGTGAACCAAGAACTAGAAAATCAGTAGGGTATTTTATTTTCCCACACAAGACTTCAACATCTCTAACAATCCCAAGTGGTGTGATGGTGTCACTATTAGCAAGTTTAATAGTAACATCTATGTCTTCTATTTCAGCGGGTGCTATGTCATTCATAATTTCTTGGTATAAGGTAAAAGGAATAGCACTCACACTAGCACCTAAGTCACATAAACCATGATAACAATGATCTCCTAATTTAACTGAGACAACAGGCATGCTAACAATAGGTCTATGTTTATCTTTTTCATCGGGTTTGGCAATTCTAGCAGCTTCACCACAGAAGTAAATAACATGCCCGTCAATATTTTCTACCAGATC
The DNA here is from genome assembly GCA_011799875.1 of Thinopyrum elongatum. Lineage (NCBI taxonomy): Eukaryota > Viridiplantae > Streptophyta > Magnoliopsida > Poales > Poaceae > Thinopyrum > Thinopyrum elongatum. Next base: position 151,037,731 of record CM022300.1, on the reverse strand, counting down.
TTTAACCATAGCAACACTACGTTCTACTTTAATTTGTTCAGTAGATTTAGGTGCTCTAACATTACTTTTGCGAACCACAGTTGAAACCTTAGCATGTTCCTTTATCCTAACAGGGAAAGGTTGTTTTTCAAAATAAGCAGTAGGAACAACTGGATCAACATTGTAAATAATAGTTTCTTCTTTAGCTATTACCGGTTCTTTAATTTCTTCTTCAATAGGGGGATGATATTTAAACCACTTCTCCTTAGGGAGATCAACATGAGTAGCAAAATATTCACAAAAGGAGGCTACTATTTCAGAGTCAAGTCCATATTTAGTGCTAAACTTGTGAAAGGCATCGGGATTAATCAAAGATTTAACACAATCAAACATAAGCTTAATACCTGACTCTTTACTTTCGTCGAGTTCCCAATCTTTGTGTTTAATTCTTTCTAAAAGATCCCACCTGAATTCAATAGTCTTCTTCATAAAAGAACCAGTACAAGAAGTATCGAGCATGGATTGATCATCACGAGAAAGCCGAGCATAAAAATTCTGAATGATAATTTCTCTAGAGAGCTCATGATTGGGGCATGAACATAACATTGACTTCAGCCTCCCCCAGGCTAGAGCGATACTTTCTCCTTCACGAGGCCAAAAATTATATATATAATTCCGATCATGATGAACTAGATGCATAGGATAAATTTATTGGTGAAATTCCAATTTCAATCGATTCCAGTTTCAAGATCCAATATCATCGCATAGCCTATACCATGCCAATGCTTTTCCCTTCAAAGATAAAGGGAAAACCTTCTTCTTAGCTTCATCTCCGGGTAAACCTGCAAGCTTAAATAATCCACAAATTTCATCCACATATATCAAGTGCATATCAGGATGTTCAGTTCCATCTCCTGCATAAGGATTAGCTAGCAGTTGTTCTATCATACCAGAAGGAATTTCATAACCAATATTTTCAGTGGGTGTAGTAGGTTGAGGGGAAACTAATTGTGGTTCCGGTCGAGGTGAAGATACCCCGAACAAACCCCTCAAAGGATTGTTTTCCATAGTAGCAAGTGATAATAAATTTCAGCACGTAGTAATAATTTTCCCTTACCAATTTCCACTTACCAAGAGCGCTTCACTCCCCGGCAACGGCACCAGAAAAGAGCCTTGATGACCCACAAGTATAGGGGATCAATCGTAGCCCTTTCGTTAAGTAAGAGTGTCAAACCCAATGAGGAGCAGAAGGAAATGACAAGTGGTTTTCAGCAAGGTATTTTCTGCAGGCACTGAAATAGTCGGTAACAAGTAGTTTGATAGCAAGATAATTTGTAACGAGCAAGTAACGGTAATGGTAAATAATATGCAGCAAGGTAGCCCAATCCTTTTGTGACAAAGGACAAGCCAAAACGGTCTCTTATGATAAGCAAAGCGTTCTTGAGGGTACACGGGAATTTCATCATGTCACTTTCATCATGTTGGTTCAATTTGTGTTCGCTACTTTGATAATTTGATATGTGGGTGGACCGGTGCTTAGCTGTTGTTCTTACTTGAACAAAACTCCTACTTACGATTAACCCCCTCGCAAGCATCCGCAACATCGAGAAAAGTATTAAGATAAAATCTAACCATAGCATTAAACTTTTGGATCCAAATCGGTCCCTTACGAAGTAGCGCATAAACTAGGGTTTAAGCTTCTGTCACTCTAGCAACCCATAATCTAATAACTACTCCACATTGCATTCCCTTAGGCCCAAATATGGTGAAGTGCCATGTAGTCAACATTCACATGACACCACTAAGGGAATCACAACATACATATCATCAAAATATCGAACACATATCAAGTTCACATGATTACTTGCAACATGACTTGTCCCGTGACCTCAGGAACAAAAGTAACTACTCACAAATAATAATCATGGTCAAGATCAGAGGAGTATTAAATATCATAATGGATCCGAACTTATAATCTTCCACCAAATAAACCATATAGTAATCAACTACAAGATGTAATCAACATTACTAGTCACCCACAAGTACCAATCTAAGGTTCCGGTACAAAGATTAAACACAAGAGATGAACTAGGGTTTGAGAGGAGATGGTGCTGTTGAAGATGTTGATGGATATGGCCCTCCCAAAGATGGGAGTGTTGTTGGTGATGACGATGGTGATGGTTTCCCCTCCGGGAGGGAAGTTCCCCCGACGGAATCGCTCCTTCGGAGGGAAAAAGTGCTCCTGCCCAAGTTCCGCCTCGAGACGGCGACGCTTTGTCCCGAAAGTCCCTTCCTGATTTTTTCTAGGTCAAAATGACCTATATACCATAAGATGGGCACCGGAGGTGGGCCGAGGAGGGCACAACCCACCAGGGCGCGCCTGGGGAGCCCGGCGCGCCTAGGTGGGTTGTGCCCACTTGGTGGGCCTCCTCCGGTAGTTATTTGTTCTAGTATTTTTTATATATTACAAAATAATTCTCCGTAAATTTTTAGCTCATTTGGAAATGTGCAGAATAGGTAACTCTGACGTAGCTTTTTTAGGTCCAGAATTCCAGCTGCCGGCATTCTCCCTCTTTGTGTAAACCTTGCATATTATTTGAGAAAAGGCACTAGAATTACTCCAAAAAGCATTATTATGCATAAAAACATAGTAAATAATAGTAGGTAAACATGATGCAAAATGGACGTATCAGCCAGCGCTAGGGACATCTTCGTCCCCGGCCAGATCTTTACATTCGGCAGCATCACTTTTCGCGTCGACCTCACCGATCTTTTGAACCCGGTTGAAAACCTCACCGCCGATCATGAAGCCGGCCACCAAAACTTAGAGTCCAGCACCAGCCCTCGGTGATGCCCCTCTTCCGAATAACCCGCTGAGCCTGACACCTTGGCCTCAGATTCAATGGATGTAGAGGGAGCCGACGCAATCCGGGATCTGGCCCTAAAGCCGGATCCCATCGAAGTATCCAAAGAACATCCCGCCGAACATCCAGGAGGCATGTCCCTGACGGGAACCTCTTCGGTAAACAACCTATTGGATCGGTTACTAGCAATGGGAATCTTCATCAGTAGGCCTATGGCCTACAACCAGATCGGGCTTAAACCTGACAACAGAGAGATCCTGATGCGACCCCGTCTTCGGAGAAGAGGGAGTACAATGGGAGGTCCAATCTTCACGGTGTAGGATCGATAAAATGTTGGTGATAACTAGCTGCAAGCAGCCAAAAAATGTAAAATAAGAGATTATGACCCGACGAGGAGGATGCTCACCGAAGCGTGCAGTCCGAACATTCGCCAATCCACAACCCGCAATACTACCCCACACAACCACGCTCAAGTCGTGGAGCGCGGGATAGGTGCAATCCGCAAGGGAAACCACAAACTCTAACCCACACAACATGATCTCGTCATGGAGCACGAATTAGGAGCAATATCTCAAGGAATCACGAGAATAAGGGTAACAAGAGCTCTCCAATCTCAGGAGGAGTCTATGTCTTTGGTATTAGATAGCAATGGCAAAAGTCCCCAACGAAGGGAAGAGCTAGCCTATTTATAATTGGGACAACCCCTCTGGATAGGTGTGAAAGAGAACCAGCTTTGGTTTGACTAAATGGCTTAGAGACTTAATGAGGTAGCTTCTGGAAAACTCTCGTTGGAGGTGGTTGGCAGTTCCCGACCAAACATTGTTCACTGGAGTCGAACAATGTTTCCTTCAGCAGCAAACTCGAGTTCCGGGAACCTTTCGCAAGTCGGGATATCCAAACTCATGCAAAACATTGTTTCGTCAGAATCGGAACAATGTTTCTTCAGCAAACAACTCATTTCTTCATGAATTCCTAACTTTGTTTCTTCACCATAAAACATTGTTTTGGATGGACTGGAATGTGTTTGGCCTTCTTCGATATCACACCTGATCATGTATTTGCATTGCACGACTTCTTGTGATTGGACCGTTGATGATTGGTGGTGTGGTGCCCATGGTTGGGATGTCCTCATCATCCTCCCCCTCTTGAAAAGGAGTCGTCCTCGACTCTAAAGGCCCAAAGTATGGGGAAAGATCAGAGACATTGAAGGTTGGGCTAACACCATATTCTTCTCGAAGATCGATCTTATAAGCATTGTCGTTGATCCTCTCGAGCACCGCAAATGGTCCATCACCGCGTGGCTGCAACTTGCGCTTGCGTTGCTCAGGAAAACGGTCCTTCCAAAGGTGTACCCATACCAAATCCCCTTGCTCGAACACCAGCTTCTTCCTGGTCTTGTTTACCCACTTCGTATATTGTTCAGTCATTTTATCAATGTTCTCCTTTGCCTGGGCATGAAGTTTCTTGACGAAATCAGCACGCTTACTTGCATCAAGGCTGGTTCGTTCCTGCAGTGGCAAAGGCAAAAGATCGATGGGAGCAATAGGTTTGAATCCATAAACAAGTTCAAATGGGCAAAATTTAGTGGTCAAATGTACTGCCCTGTTATACGCGAACTCCACATGAGGTAGGCACTCTTCCCACATTTTCAAATTCTTCTTGAGGTTTGCTTGTAGCATCATGGACAATGTTCGGTTGACAACTTCAGTCTATCCATCAGTTTGTGGGTGGCATGTCATGGAAAATAGGAGCTTGGTGCCAAGTTTTCCCCACAAGGTCTTCCAAAAGTAGCTCAGAAATTTGGTGTCACGGTCTAACACAATCGTGTGTGGTACTCCATGTAGCCACACAACTTCCCTGAAAAACAAATCAGCAATGTGTGAAGCATCATCGCTCTTATGACATGGGATAAAATGTGCCATTTTGCTAAAATGATCAACTACCACAAACACCGAGTCACTCCCCCTCTTAGTCCGTGGTAAACTGAGAACAAAATCCATAGAAATATCTTCCCACGGAGTATTTGGAATACATAGAGGAGTATATAAACCATGAGGATTCAAGCGGGACTTAGATTTGTGACAAATCTCGCATCTCATCACGTAGCGTTCCACGTCACGTCTCATTCGCGGCCAAAAGAAGTGATCAACGAGCACACTTTCAATTTTCTTGGCTCCGAAATGTCCCATGAGACCACCAGCGTGAGCCTCCTGAAAGAGCAACAAACGAACAGAACAATCTGGGATGCACAATTTGTTAGCTCGAAAAAGAAATCCATCATGCAAATTAAACTTCTCCCATCCCTTTCCCTTGTTACACTTTGAAAATGGTTCAACAAAGTATGAGTCGTTAGCATACAATTCTTTGATGCTTTCTAAACGATGGATTTTAACATTAAGTTCGGAAAGTAAAATGTGACGCCTAGACAATGCGTCGGCAACAACGTTATCCTTCCCTTTCTTGTACTTGACAATATAAGGAAAAGACTCCATGAACTCACTCCATTTTGCATGTCTATGGTTCAGTTTGAGTTGGCCCTTTAGATGTTTTAAAGATTCATTGTCAGAATGTATTACAAACTCCTTTGGCCACAAGTAATGCTGCCATGTTTCCAAAGATCAAACAAGTGCATACAATTCTTTATCATAGACGGAATAATTAAGAGTTGGACCATTAAGCTTCTCACTAAAGTAGGCAATGGGTTTACCTTCTTGCATTAGAACTCCACCAATGCCAACACCACTTGCATCACATTCAATCTCAAATGCCTTACCAAAATCAGGAAGTGAAAGCAATGGGGTTGATGTCAATCTCATCTTCTGTTCTTGAAAGGACTTGTCTTGGGCATCACCCCATTGGAATGGAGTGTCTTTCTTCGTTAACTCATTCATGGGTGCAGCAATGGTGCTGAAATCCTTCACGAACCGGCGGTAGAAACCTGCAAGTCCGAGGAAGCTACGTACTTGGCTCACGTTTTGTGGAGGCATCCACTCACGAATAGCCTTGATCTTCTCTTCATCGACCTCCACACCGGCGGTAAAAACACACCTTTTGTCTTAAATGTAGTTTTCCATTCGTCACCCTCTTTCATTCTTATTTTGTGGTAACCACTTCGCAAATCAATTTTGGAAAATATGGTGGAGCCACACAGTTCATCAAGCATGTCATCGAGCCTAGGAATAGGGTGCCGATATCTCACAGTTATGTTGTTAATGGATCTACAATCAGTGCACATGCGCATGGTACCATCTTTCTTGGGAACTAAAATAATGGGAACAGCACAAGGAGAAAGACTTTCCCTTACATACCCTTTGGTAAGAAGATCTTCTATTTGCCTCTGAATTTCCTTCGTCTCCTCTAGGTTTGCTTGGTACGGTGGTCGGTTTGGTAGTGGGGCGCCTGGAACCAAGTCGTTTTGGTGCTCAATGCCCCGCTTTGGTGGCAAACCAAGTGGTACCTCCTTGGGAAACACATCCTCATACTCCTGCAAAAGATCAAAAACAACACTAGGAAGAGTTGAGGATAAGTCGTTAGCAGCCAATAAAGTTTCCTTGTACATGAGTACAAAGAATGGAGTATTAGGTTCTCTCAATTCCCGCATATCCCTTTTCCTAGCCATCATAACTAATCCCTGTTTTTCCCGGGGCTTGGTCATATTTGGCTGTGGAGCTTTTGGCTGTGGAAACACTCCCTCACTATGTTGGTGGCTCACTCGTTGTGTATGATCACTCTCTCCCTTTTTCTTTCCTTTTCTTTTCATCTCATCAAGATAGACTTCCTCGGGTGTCATGGGTAGCCAAGTGAACTTTTCTCCTCTATGGACAAAACATAAGCGATTTGCATGCCCGCTGATTTGCACATCATGGTCATGCAACCACGGTCATCCAAGAAGCAAGTGACTAGCATGCATCGGCACCACTTCACACACAACATCATCCTGATATGTCCCTACTGAAATTGGTATTTGCACGCTGCTAATCACCTTAATTGCACCACAATCATTCAGCCATTGCATGCGGTATGGGTGTGGGTGACGTTTCATTTGCAATTGAAGCTTCTCGACTATTTCCGTGCTTGCAATATTGTTGCAGCTGCCACTATCAACAATCACTCAACATATCTTTGAGTTGATAAGGCAACGGGAGTGGAAAAGATTATGCCACTGCCCCTTTTCCTCCTCCACAACCTGTGCGTTAACTGAACGACATAGAACCAAAGCTTCTCCATCAAGTTCCTCATGAGATAAAATAGTTCCTCCTACTTCCCAACCTTGCTCCTCTTCCACTTCATCATTGCCACCTTCAGGGTCACTTTCAAACTCCCATTCACCTCGTTCATGGATGATCATAGTTCTTTTGCTTGGACATTCCAAAGAAATATGACCTCTTCCTTTCCACTTGTGGCATTGAATGTCGCTGCTGCGTGTAGAACTCTTTTCTAGAGGTGGAGCAGAGGATACTCCTGCTGTAGCTAATGACCTCTTATCTTGATCGTGAATAGCAGGTGAGGAAGCCGTTGAGGCATGTGGGTGCCTAGGTCATGCACCCTCAAACTGAGAACCATATGGCTGTTGTGTTCGCTGCCATGAGCGTGTGGTGGTGCGACCTTGGAAAGCACGAGTACGACCATTACGCATATTCTTATTCTCAACTCTTATAGCTTGATGTACCACATATTGTAATGTATCATAAGGAAACATCTCCACAAAATCTGATATTTCAGCATTCAGCCCATGTAAAAATCTCGCCATCTTCGCCTCATCACTTTCACGGGTTTTTGTCCGAATTAGCAGCACCTCCATCTCTTTATAGTACTCTTCAACAGTGCAGGAACCTTGAGTGAGCCCCTGCAGCTGCTTGTACAATTGCCTCTCATAGTATGATGGAACAAAACGGCGCCTCATGACTTCCTTCATCAAAGTCCAGCTGCGGATATGATTATTGCCCAACATCAACCGATCATCTTGCAGCTGATTCCACCATGTAAGAGCATAACCAGAGAACTCCATAACAGCAAGATCAACTCTCTTGGCTTCAGAAAAACCATGGATGCGGAAGATTTGATCGCATTTCTCCTCCCACTCAAGATATGTATCCGGATCCTCTTTTCCCGTGAAGGATGGCACATGTAGCTTCACCCTCGCTTGGTTGTCATGGTCATCTTGATCACGACTGTCATAATGATGACCGTTGCAACCAAAAACAGCACCACGGCAAGGCGGGGAGTAGGGTTCATAGTCCCCCATGCCTTCATCTTTGTCACCATGCTCGGAGAGATCTTCAAGGGAGATGGCATCACCATCATGTGCCGCTCGTCGCCGGTGATCAGCGGCAAACCCGCGGGGGTCATGGCCTCTCCTGCGAGCTTCTCCTCCATGCAGCCCACCCTCATGGGGGGCAGTAAATTCTCCACGCCTCCATTCAGCCCCAACAGCAGGGGCGCCGTGGGCAGCAGCTCCTGCCGGTCTTCCACGACCATCGTGGCGATCCTCGTTTCCTTGACGTCGTCGGTTGTCAGCGGCCAGCGAGGCAGCGGGGCTTTGTTGATGTTGATCCCCATTACCCGCGATACGAAGACGGCCTCCGAACAACCTTCGCATAGCTTTAGCTATACTCTCCTCAATCATTTCACCAAGTGTTGCGCAAGTTTTTGGAAGATCATCTTCAACATGTTGATGTCCATGTACACTAGAGTTGGATCATGTCATGTTAACTCTCGGAAACAAGTGGACAAAAGAAAAATATATGTGGAAAACACTCAGCTCACCTTCTTGCTTACCCAAATTCTAATGATTCCTTGGCAGTTGTGCGGTGGTAGAAAATCAGGAGTGGATGGGTGAATGAAAGGAAGGAAGCTGACGGTTTCAAGGTGGATCTGGGTGGGGTAAAATGAGGAGGGCTAGTGCTGAGATCTAATTGATGCAAACAAAATGAACAAGAAAAATTTGTAGATCCTTGCACCATGTTTGATCTGTAACACTTGCCACTTCAACTTCTGAAATTTCTCACCAAACTGAATATGAGTGCACACTTGCTCAACACTTTCTCTTCTCTTTTTTTGCAACACAATAGATCCAACAACAAGACTCAAAGAAAAACAACAGCAACTTTGGATAGAAGTTGGTGCAAACACAAAGAGGAAAGCAAACATATAGATCTCAGCAAACAAAGGCTTGGATTTTTTTTTGTCGCTTTTTGGCTTTGGACTCTAGGATGGGGAAAATCAAACTAAAAAGGATAGATCTAGCAACAAAGATACAGATCCTACCATGTAAACCTTGCAATGAATACCAGATGATGTGACCCCGTCTTCGGAGAAGAGGGAGTACAATGGGAGGTCCGATCTTCACAGCGTAGGATCGATAAAAGGATGGGTATAACTAGCTGCAAGCAGCCGAAAAATGGAAACTCAGAGATTATGACCCGATGAGGAGGATGCTCACCGAAGCTTGCAGCCCGAACATTCGCCGATCCACAACTCGCAATACTACCCCACACAACCATGCTCAAGTCATGGAGCACGGGATAGGTGCAATCCGCAAGGGAAACCACAAACTCTAACCCACACGACACGATCTAGTCGTGGAGCATGAATTAGGAGCAATTTCTCAAGGAATCACGAGAATAAGGGTAACAAGAGCTCTCCAATCTTAGGAGGAGTCTATGTCTTTGGTCTTTGATAGAAATGGCAAAAGTCCCCAATGAAGGGAAGAGCTAGCCTATTTATAATCGGGACAACCCCCTGGATAGGTGTGAAAGAGAACCAGCTTTGGTTTGACTAAATGGCTTAGAGACTTAATGAGGTAGCTTCTGGAAAACTCTCGTTGGAGGTAGTTGGCAGTTCCCGACCAAACATTGTTCACTGGAGTCAAAAAATGTTTCCTTCAGTAGCAAACTCGAGTTCTGGGAACCTTTCGCAAGTCGGGATATCCAAACTCGTGCAAAACATTGTTTCGTCAGAATCGGAACAATGTTTCTTCAGCAGACAACTCATTTGTTCATGAATTCCTAAATTTGTTTCTTCGCCATAAAACATTGTTTTGTGCGGAGTGAAATGTGTTTAGCCTTCTTCGATATCGCACCTGATCATGTATTTGCATTGCGCGACTTCTTGTGATTGGACCAATGATGATTGGTGGTGTGGTGCCAATGGTTGGGATGTTCTCATCAGATCCACATCCCGCCCATCACTCACCTCGTCACTACCATCGAAAAAAGGGCGGAGGGATAGCGATCTCCGAAGCTTATGACAGTATACACCCGGGTCTCTAGCCCGGAGATGGACACCCATCAAGATAAGAGTTCGAACTCAGCCTGTGATATAGGATCTGGCCTTGAGTCGGCCCAACCACATACAGGCGTATGTCCGAACACTGCGCTATTAGATCCGGATATAGCCCAGGCACGGCTCGCCGTTGCCGACGCCCCGGGCTCACAGAAAATGGGATTGCCAAAAAAATTCCCACCCACCTCCCACGCCGAATATTGTCTGGATGTGGGATGACCGGACGTATGGGACCTGATATACGTCAAGCAGCAACCTGAAGAAACGGTCCATCATTACTGGGCTAGATTTCTCCTGGTCAAAAGCAAGATAATGGATTGCCATGATGAAGAAATAATTGAAGCCTTTCAGTTCAACTGCTGGGACGCAGGGATCTTAAATGACCTCGCCCGCCGTCGCGTGCAAAACTTCGCCGAATTATCGGACATGGTACGCAAATATTGCGCCATGGAAAGCACCTGGAGGTTACAACAAATGCGCAAGGAGTTAGTCCCTTCCCGGTAGCCGAGGAAATCCCAAGCAAAGCGGGCATATGCAAGAGGGTCGCCCGAGCACGAGCCCGCCGAAAAGAAACATAAACCCAGAACGGTCCTGGACGAATTGCTGGATAAACCATGCCCTATACACTCTGCCCTGCGTAATGCAAACTCGACTCATAGGCTTCGAGCTTGTTGGGTGGTGAGGCAGGTGGCCAAAAGTGGCAAAAATATCCTTGGTCTCACATCTCCTGATAGACGATAAACAACGCCACCTCACGACGACGACGTCCTGACAGTTTACGAGACTTTCTCCTCAGACAACCAAAGGAAAAGGGCTCTTCAAGAGCTCAGCCAAGTCTACCAGGTGATGGCCGCACAGCCATGGGTGGACACACCTATCACCTTTGATCAGAAGGAAGAGCCCAGGTCCAGCCCCACCCACGCGCCCGCCGCACTAGTCCTTGACCCCATAATGTGGCTTCAGACTAACTAAAGTACACATGGATGGGGGCAGTGGCCTGAACCTTATTTATGATGACACGCTCGATAAAATGCAGCTCAACAGATCCCGCATCAAGCACAGTCATACCACATTCTGAGGAATTATATCCGGTAGGGAGGCACGTTGTTCTGGACGCATAACCTGGGACGTAGTGTTCGGCACTCCCGACAACTACAGATTCGAACCCTTGTTATTCCATGTTGTGCCCTTCCACAGCGGATACCATGCCCTCTTGGGACGTGAGGCATTTGCACGATTCCAAGCCGTACCGCATTATGGATACATGAAGCTCAAAATGCCAGGGCCTAATGGCGTGATCTCGCTCGCCAGCGATCCGAACACAGCCCCCCGAGCTGAAAATAAGACCGCATCGCTTGCCCTTGCAGCACTATCCAAGGCCCTAGTAGTCGAAGAATTAACAACGCTCTGCACTACAGTCAACAGGGACGACGTGGTCCTCAGTAAAAGGCCAAAATCCACATCATTTAAACTAGCTGACAAGATAGTAAAATTCCAAGTACACCCGACAGACCTGAATAAAACGGCGTCCTTCGGTTCACAACTGGACCTAGCAATTGAGGAAGCGCTGCGCGCATTTTTACGCAAAAATTGGAACATATTCGCCTGGCACCCTTCGGATATGCCAGACATCCCATGGAGGCTGGCGGAGCATAGCTTGAACATCATAAAAGGCTTCAAGCTAGTCAAACAGACACTACGCCGATTCTCCGAACCTAAACGACAGGCTATGGGTGAAGAATTGGCAAAGCTATTAGAGGCTGGATTCATCCGTGAAATTAAGCATCTAGAGTGGCTAGCAAATCCGGTCATGTTACCCAAGAAGGACAAGTCCTGGTGGCTCTGCGTTGACTTTAAGGACCTAAACAAGGCCTATCCCAAGGATCCCTTCCCCTTACCTCACATAGATCAGATCATCGACGCCACTGCCAGACACGACTCACTATGCTTTCTCGACGCATACTCCGGATATCACCAAGTAAAGATGAAGGAGTCCGACCAAGCTGCAACCGCATTCATCACCCCCTACGGGTCATTCTGCTTCAACATGATGCCTTTCGGGTTAAAGAACGCAGGAGCCACATACCAACGCATGATTCAAACATGCCTGGAAAACCAAATTGGCAAAACAGTCGAGGCATACATAGACGCCATGGTCATTAAAACCAAAAAAGTCGATCAACTCGTGGATGATCTTCGCTTGACCTTCGAAAATCCACGGGCTTACGATATACGGCTCAACCCGGACAAATGTGTCTTCGGAGTCCCCACCGGCAAACTGCTCGGATTTATTGTCTCCCATAGAGGGATTGAGGCCAATCCAGCTAAAATCAAGGTCCTGTCCTAGCTAGCAATACCAACAAGGCTCAAACACGTACAGAAGCTGGCAGGTTGCATGGCGGCTTTAAGCCGTTTCATCTCCCGCCTTGGCGAAAAGGCACTGCCTCTCTACAGGCTACTCAAGAAGACAAAGAACTTTGAATGGACCAACGAAGCAACCATGGCTCTGGAGGAAATTAAAACACTCCTGGCAAGAAACCCTATCCTGGCCGCACTAGGTATCGGTGAACCTATGTTGCTGTGTATATCAGCCACCAATCAAGTGGTGAGCGTGGTGCTCGTCGTAGAACGGGAATCAGAGGGCCACAAGTTCCAGGTTAAAAAACCAGTCTACTATGTGTCAGAGGTCCTCACACCGTGCAAATCCCGATACCCACACTACCAAAAGATAGCATACACGGTCTTCATGGCATCCCGAAAACAATGACACTACTTTCAAGAGTGCTCGGTGACAGTTGTATCCGAGGTACCCCTTAATGGTATAATCAATAACAGGGATGCCACGGGCCGCATCGCCAAATGGGCCATAGAGCTCCTTCCCTTCGAGATCGTATACAAACCACGCCTAGCTATTAGATCTCAGGTGTTGGCTGATTTTTTATCTGCATGGACCAAAGCCGAACTCCCAAGAGAATATAATACATACGCACACTGGACGATGTACTTCGACGGCTCTAAAATGCTAGCCGGACTGGGAGTGGGGGTGATCTTACACTACTGCAAGATGCTGCTAACGCGACACTACAATCAGAGACCCTTTGACAAAACTGTGTGCGATGCATTAATCACAAATGGTGATGTAAAAAACCCATCAAAAAAGATGTAAAATGTTTGCGATGGCAGATACATCAAACACGGTTCAGATTTTAGTTGCGTGTGTGATGCGGGGCATACGGTTGATCCATATGAACTGTTTGCGATGAGACAGAACAACAGAAACGGGATGCCAGATCAAGGTGTGTGCGATATACGGCATACAATTCACCCTGATGAACTGTTTGTGATGAGGCAGAACAACAGAAATGAGCAGCCAGATGAAGGTGTGTGTGATATACGGCATACAGTTCACTCGGATGAACTATTTGTGATTAGGCAACACAAAAGAAACGGTCAGCAGTACAAGGATACCCCCTATAAAGCAACACATATTCTACATCGTTTTGACTATTTGTTGCAAAATTCACAGTAGATACGCATAGAAGCGAAGTAACATATGCGTTGCAGACTTGCAGCTCGTGACCCTGTCGTGGTGCAACAGGTCATATATGTTGCCATGTATTGGTTGCAAATTGTATCTATTATAAGATTGTAAATATACATAATTAAAATTAGAAAATTAATTGAGCACAAAAAGAAATCAATTAGACCCGCCGGTACACATAATGAATGTGGCGTTTTTTTAGGGATATGTGGCGCGAAAATCTGTGCTAACCGTGCGAGCAAAACCAAATCGCGCGAAGTCCACCACTTTTATTCTCTGATCTAGATTGATATTTTCCTTCAAGTCCAGATTGATCTAGGTCTACTATGACACAAATGAATCATCCAATCTCCTCTCTCGCTGAGCGCAAAGGCTTGAAGGCGGACGGAGAGCGGAGCGGCGGAAAGGCGGCGACGGACTGCGGAGCAGCGGGAAGGCGGTGCCGGACAGGGGAGCGACGGCTTTGCGGACATCACAGAAAGGAGAAGTAGCAAGGCCGCGGTAGGAGGGCTGGAAGTCGTCTGCTAGCGTCCCCTGCTCCTCCGGCGGCCACTCTGGCCTGCCCGCTGCCGGCGCGCAGCTCCTCCGGCCGCCCCTCTTCTCCCTCGTCGTGTAGGACGGCGAGACTGACCTTTGAGGTAACCCTCTCTCCTTCCCTTCTCCTCTCATCCAGTCAACTAGTGGGCACCTCGAGATATGGCCGTGGGATGTAGGTGATTTGGTAGATGACAAAGGGGATGTATTTCAGAGCTGTACTGTACCACCTGGGCTATGTTCAGTTGTTGGACTACCCTCGCTATTCAGACCAATTCCAATAGTCCCTGAAGGGACTACCAACATAAGTTCTATAGTTGTTTGAACTACTCCATCAGCTTTCATGACTGCCAAGATAAGTGCCATGCCATTTGAAGCTAATCTGACTACCCTGGCTGTGTTGCTTTTTGTGTGTAGATTACTACTGGAGTAGTGTTGTAACTAGACGTGTTACCATCTGAGTCTTTCACTTATGTTATTTGGGTACTTCTGACTAGATTATAGATTTTTCTAAGAACGTCTCTATTGCTCTGCTCTTTCTAGAACTTTAAGTTTGATGTAACTGAATCATAGGTGTAGCTATGTAACTAAATCTGTTAGTTTAGGACACCATTGGTGTTAATCGGGTACAGTCTTGTCAAAAGTGTTGTGGACTTCAGATTTCGGTTGTATTGATTTTCTGAACAATTGGAGAAATGACTCATGATTTTTCAAGGAACATGCCGAGCATAGATGCCAATGATATGGTTTCTGTATAGTTTCTGTTGATCTCTTTTCTCCACATTTTAAGCTTGTTGTTCCAGTTCACAACTGCAGTCTGTCGAGCAATGGTTTGACTGCTTGAAAACTCATGTTTGTTTCGTACACAGTTACTACAAATGATGAATGTGCCACTTTTTTCTAGTTGGGCTTTGAGTGCAGATTACTACTGGAGGAATGCTCGAATTGGGCGTGCTGCTGTCTGAGGATTTCATTGATTTTATTTGGGTACTTCTGACTGGAAAGTGTGGCTAGGCGATGTTCAACTGTGTTATTTCTGGACAGTTGGAGTACAGATTTTTTAAGAACATGTCTACTCTGTTTGTTTCTAATCTCTTATCTTTTTTAGGGATTCTCTAGTATATATTGATCTGCTCTCTCCAGAACTTCAAACCTTGATGTTCCAACTCCCAACCGCAGTCTGTTAGCGTAGCACTGAAAATGGATGTTGGCAGATGATTTATCCGCGCTTTATTGATGCCAGAAAAACAATGACTTAGATCATGCTGTTTCATTGATAGTAGTGACTTATGCCTGATGGATGAACAAGTGTTCCTCTGAACTGGCTAACATAGGCATGGGCTACATGATCTTGTTAGTTTCTTAGCTGTCTTTTGAGAGGGAATTGCTGTTGTAACTAAATCTGTTATGTGCGTGCATCATTGATGTTATTTCGGCACTTGTATGTCATATGTTTAGAAATGTTTTCCTTTTAATGAATTATTAGATCAAAGGATTCAGATTGTAAAATATGGTTCCAGGTGTTTGGGGCTAGCTCAACTTTGGCAGCTGCTACTGGTATTCTATCATAACAAAAATTCAGCCGGTCAACAATTGAATTGGACGCTGCTGTCGTTCAAGAGGCGAAGGCTAGTTATACTATTTACTGCTTGTGATGTACTATGTGTTCACAGATTTTACCTGATTGTACTATGTGTTCACAAATTTACTTTCATTCTGTGTTGTTGGATGTCAAGTTCACCATTGTTAGGAAATGTTGTACAATCTCTGACCTCTAACCTGAACCAAAGATATATTCAAATGATTTCACTAGTTTTGTACCTAAATAACTTGCAATCATGTTTGCCTATAGCCTACAGTTTATGAACTAGAAACAAGTATACATTTCTTATATTGTGTTGAAAATGATATAATTGTGAATTTCAATGGTGCTACTTAAACGTGAATGGGTTGATGTTATTGAAGGAAAAGGTATGCAAATAGATAAGTGATTTGACCAAGTGTTCTACGTGGATGACCATCTTTATCCAGGATGGTCAATTGTTTTGAAGATGAATCCTCGAGATAATTTTGATATGGGTGAAGAATCGAATGATGTGGAAACATAACCTTATCATGTTTTTTTTTGGCGCATGAACCTTATCATGTCAGCAATTTTTTTGGGCATTTTGATACTGCCGATCAGAAATAAAATTGGATGAGAAGAGATATAGAGGGCGAAACTGTAGATGCTTGTATAGTGCCAAGTGATGACACAGTACCTCAATATAGGCCAGCTTCCAATGGAGGTGGATTTGTGGTCTATGGGGACATCTACACCCTATATGGAAAAAAAATAGTAATTCAACAAAAAGTGAAAAATTCTTGAAAATATTTTTGTAATAAACTTGACCTTTTATTGTACTCGTGACAAAAAATCCACACAAAAAAATATCCCTTTGACTTCTTTTCAAAAAAGAAAATATTTTGGCTAAAATAGTGTGAATAGTGACCTATAATAGCAAATAAATTTTCGGTAATCCACTTTTGAGCCCAGGCTCAGCTGCACCCGCCCTTACGAAAAAAATCAAAACAAATATTAGAAAAATTTAAAAAATTCCAATTTTTTTGTGTGTGGTAGATAATTTGATGCGTGAGGTACTCTCCAATTTTCAAATCATTTGGACATCTGAGCAGCTCTCGGCAAAAAATACAAATTCGGGGTCTGTAAAAATGTTTACTGTTCATGCACTGTTCTGACCCGATTTGTTTTTTTGCTGAGAGCTTCTCAGAAGTCCAAATGATCTCAAATTTGGAGCGGACCTCACGTGATAAATTATCTACATTCAGCTGAAAACGCAGAAGCAAAAGAGCGTAAGAAGAGGAAGCTGAAATATATTTGGAACCTTCCAAAAGGGAAAAGGATAATGGTTCGCTGCAATGACCTACATCATCCAATCGGAAAAGTGGCTAAACATCTTGGGGACTTTCTTGGCTTCAGTTGATGGACATAACTCAAACAGAAAAGTTTGTATCTTGTCAAAGTACACAACAAAATTCTTCAAATTTCACTCCAGAAAGTATGGTCTCAACTAATATTTATGTTATGCTACCAGTAGAGAGTGGTTGCTCCTTCGGTTTATGGACTCTGACTTGTTAAAAAAGGACCAAATAATTTATAGAACAAGCCAAGTGGTTCAAATGGTGCAGATTTGCAAGCATCAAACGAGAATTCTGTTCCAGATAAGGTTTGTCTACTTAAATACTCTTTGGAACTTGTCATTGCTTAGGTTTAAGTTCTTATGCTTGAAACTTTTGCAATTACATATACAATACCCAAAACTTGATGTGTATCATTCTATCCTAGAACAAAGAAACTATGGTTCATACTGGTGGCAGTGCACGACAACTAGAAAAGTGTTCTGGTGCACACAAGGTATCTTCATAGTCTCATATACAAAATTATAATCAAACTATAGTGCTCCCATGTTTATGTGTTTACTTGTTGCTATCAGAATGTTGTCCAGAACCAAGAAACTTTTGATCAAAATTTCAATGCACGGCAAGGGGATTTGCTGCACATAAGGTATATTTCAATTACCATATACAATATTTCCATTGCTCCAATGGTTATGTATCTACTGGTCATCTTGCTATCAGAATGATGTTCAAAACAAAGAATCTTTGCTTGAGAATGTCAGTGCACATCAGGGAGAAAAAACATGCTGCAAACAAGCTGGTATCTTTCCATAATCACATACAAATTTGTGTTCAGAATATAGTGCTAGATTGTTTATTTGTTTATTACTTCTTCTTTGCTATCAGATTGTTGCCCAGACCAAAAAAATAACAAAAGGTGCTAATGCAGGCAATAAGAGTGCTCAAAGTGGTCCATTGAGTTGGTTGGGAGTGCCCAAATTCATTTCATATGTTCCCTTGTTTTGTGTCTGTTTTGCCATATGGTAACAATAATTTTCTCTAACAGGTAGGAACTAATGTATTCTTGAAGAGCCTAAAAAATCACAACAAGGACGTAGCTCTTGCTACAATTGTAAGTTATGATCCTAAATTTAAACTTGATGGTGCTCAAATTAGAAATGAATTCTAGGCAGTGCATGTTGATATGGCATTTGTGAAAACTGAAAATTTGGTATGGAGTTGCAAAAACTCCAATACTCTCGGTAATGCAGAAAAAACAAAGATTGCATGGCCTTCAACATTTGTACGTGACTAATATCTTGCCTTTATTACTACTTGCATCATGTTAATGCATTGTGAGTTAACAGTTCATTTTGTTTTCTTAATTGTAGATTCAAAAGATAAATGGATGAGTATATGGGTGCGTGGCAAGTATACTGCAATGATGATGTCGATGTTCTGTTTCATGATGATGATGATGGATGCTTTTAGTTTTAGTTATGTTGTAGGAATGACGTTCCTGTTGGATGTTGTTCCTCGCTTTTTAGTTAAGTTGCAGGGATGTTGATGGATGCTTCCATTTTAAGCTTTGCTGTCAAGAAAATAATTAGATTATGCATCGCATTTGGATGATGTTCCTCATGTAATATCCACTACTGTAATCCATCAGTTTTATATACTATATGATTTCTTCCTCTCGTGAGTATGTTCTCTTATTTTTCCTTTACTTGAAATACATAATTATCACCTTTACATGGATCATTAATTTAATTGCTAGAAAAAATATATAATAATAATAATGTCCACACTATATATGTACAACACTTGAAGTGTTGGAAATTCTCCGATGCCAAGCAATGGGATTTTGATTCATGTACATTAAGCACCAACATATCAAAGTGTTGTGAAAATCTGTTTTATCTGTTGTAGTCTTGCAACGGTCCCTTTTACCAACTGTAGTATAAACGTTGCATTACGCGCTAGCAACGCTGGATAAGGCTGCGCATCCCAAACCGTTGGTAAATACACTAGCAACGCATATTTGGACATTTAGATACGAAAAAATGTGTTGCTATAGGGGCGGTCCTGTTGTAGTGGGTGTGTGCGATATACGGCATATAGTTCGCTTGGATGAACTGTTTGCATTGAACCAAGAGAACAGAAACGTTCAACTTAACAAGATGTGTGTGATACGCGACAAACAGGTCTGTAATCGGAAAATGTGTGGCAAGACCGATAACAACACAGACGATTCCTGTTAACAAGCAGTGTGTGTTGTGAGCAAACGATTGCTGGTATACAATTATGAGTGACTGATGAAATCATCACCGACGTGTTCCATTGTTTAGTCCGTGTGTGATGTGATTTGCTCTGTCTACAGAACATCAACAATAACTTATAAGAACAGCATTGCATAACCAAATTAAGCATACAATTACATAAGTGACTACACACATAACATTTCCACACACCAAAGTAAGCAATTACATGCATACTAAACTAGGAGAAACGAGCATCTAATCATGTACACCTTGTTGCGACGACGCTTGCCATTACTCTGCTTCCGGCTGGATCCCTGGTCGAGAATGGTTAATAAAATCTAAGTCTATTGCATATTAAGGTCAAAATAGTACTACCAATATACGAGTCTCATACGATGCCATTTCAATGATTGTACCACAAAAGCCCGAAATATTACAAGGTTCAAATTCCAGAGTTACATGGCTCAAATTCGAAAATTACAAGGTTCAAACTGATATTAGAAATGAAATTCAGCTCATTCAGCTGCAAACGCCCATGCTGATCAGCTGAACATGGACATAAGAGAGGTTCAAACTAAAAATACCAATAGTAAGGCTGGTTTCGAAACCTCATCATTTCTGCAAAGGGATTAGCCGCTGATAAGTCATGTATGGGGTTGACACATGACTTCCGATTACTCTGTCATATGCAGTTCCAAAATGAAATTCAGCTTTTTTGGATCCTTTTCCATTCTATAGTAGCTGCCAGCGCTGATCAACAAACCATTCATGTTTTCGATATAAATGCATGTCCAACCTCATTACCTTCAGCACCCTTGCTCTGACAACAAAGAACTTGGCAAATATAATCTCCGGTAAGGTCCCTCGGTAGCAGTTCAAAGCCATTTCTGAGAGATGCAGATCTAGGCATTCGATGTGATTGTTATATTGTATCACATTATCCACCACCGGGCCTAATATTATCTACAAAAGAAGAGAACGTGTTAGTTCCTACATGCAGTTTTGAACACTACTACAGGCCTATTTGGTTTAGAGGATTTGTAAAATGCACCATTGTGCCATCTTCGATCTGACATGATTAACATGGGCATTTGATTACAATCTAGAAAAATGTAGCCTTCTTCACAAGAGGTTGGAGTTGATGAAAAATTCCCTAAGAAAACTAGTATAGATGAATCCAAAGGAGAAATGCTTATGGATTGTAACCATATGAATCAAGCAACCAATATGGGGTGGGGGATGTATGTACTGAAATCCTCCAAAATTCCTTCAGAAATCATAGTACATTGTCATTGTAAAACTTGGGAAAAGGTGCCAAAAATTGAACTCCCTTATGGTTAACATTTAACAGGAAAGGAACATCACCTCGATATACAACTTCTCCAGGCATGGAAAGCATCTCAGGAAACTGACAACTTCGTGCTGGTTGGGGCCGATAGATTCTAGTGCCAAGACCTTCACTGTGCGCAGAATCTGGGTCAAGCTTGTCGGAAACATTTTCTGAATGACAGACGAACATACATCTTCAAAATTATAAATAATGTTGATATCAAGAAGGAGAGGTAGAAGGCGACTGTTGTACCTGAACGGGTGTGGATCCAATAACAAGTTCGGAGTATTTGACAGACGAGTAGCCCACCATTGTCAACTTCGGTGCAGAAATGCCACTGATTCTTGTTGGACCTTGTTGATCAACTACAAGTAATCTCTCAAGTGAAGGTGTGTCCTCAATGACCATATTGTGGTCCACCTTTTGTGATCTCTTGTTGCAGCACCAGCAACACACATAAATAGTCCGGAGAGTCATGGAGGTGATGTGGAAGCTTCTCGACCAATTCATCGCCTGAAGACAAAGGAACTCGAGTGTAATACAGCCGCGGAGCAGGCGCTCCATGTCATACTTTGGGATGTAGATGGTGATGGGCTCGAGGTGCTTCAGTCGTGGTAGAAAAAGACAGGGTGCGTCATTAAGGATGGAAATGGCAGTTCATGAACTTGGCGAGGCACAGCGTGGGCGCGAGGCGGAGCACGGACATTGGCGGTGAGCATATACGTCCATCATTAAAACTGAGCTCCTCGAGCTGATCTAGGGCGGCGGATCAGAACCACTCATCAAGCTTGGCTCGTTTCTTGCCGTTGGAACGGAACTTGTCCGTGACAAGGCCTCTGATTGGGCCATGGTGACTACCGAGGATCTAGGAGAACGCATCCAAGCATTTGCGATAGCCATGGCAGAGCTCGTGGGCGTCGATGAGGCCGAGAGGGGTGGAGAGTGATAGGGGGCGCTACCGCCAGGAAAGGACGGTTGTCCTTGCCCCATATTTGATTGGGAGGAGGGCTATGATGACTTTCAACAAATCATCGGGGAGGCTGCTTATGAAGTCTAGGCCTGCTGGAGTCGCTTGCGGTTCTTTCTCGACCCGCCTCCGCTTGTTGGCAGCCTCGTTCTCCACCTCCAGAGTCTCCAAAAAAATGGCACAAACATATATGTAGGTCATTCAAAATCAATTGTCAAGACCTGGATAGGAATTATATTAACACGAACAATAACCCTAGTTGGATTATAAGCAAAAATCATTTGCACATATGAAACAACTAATCACTTATCATTTGTACCATTCAAACAATCAATACACTACACGGATCTAGTGGAACTTACTCAGATTTCATGGATTGCGAGAACATAACCATAGGATTTCTATTCCAAAAAGGGGGAGGCAGGAGTAACCAGAGAAACCCTAGGGTGTATTTGACACATAAATGTGTATAGATGACTAACCGGCTGCCTGTCGTCGTCAGAGTCGTTGCCGGAGTGGTCGTCGGAGTCGTCGCCAGAGTCGGTGTGGACCTCCAGCTCCGGCTGTGGAAGCACGACGCCGTCGATGACGTAGAGATGTAGCGATACCATGTTGGCAGCAATGACAGCCTCTGTCTCCATATTCATGCCATGCTCCGGTGCTTCAGTAGCCCCGGCGTCACCACTCCCTCCGATGGGGCGCTTCGGCGGCATCCTCATATACTAACGTCTTTGAGGACTGAGATCGGCGTCGAGGATGCAGGCGGAGAGTGAGGATTGTGTGTGTGGCGAGGATGGGGGTGCGGCCGCTCGAGCGCGCCATTAATATGGAGTAGTGGGAGAGAGGCGGGCGTCGGTCAAACCGCTGGCTCGCCTCCCGGTGAGCCTGCGTGGCGGACTTCTGGGATTCCTACCATCATTTCACACAGCTACTCGCACGCATCCTGGTGACACGACGCAGCAGAAACGCCTCCCGTCAATTCACACACCTGTATGCACGCCTTTCGGTCTGCCTGCGCAGCGGACTGCTCGCATGCGTCCCGTGAACTCATGCCTGCTCGCACGTGTGGTGGCACGTATATTTTTTTGTTTTTTGATGATTCATTCTGCCGCTTTACTGCTTAACCAAAGCATGCCACAGTCTAACGCATACGGTCCGAATAAATATTCCGTATGAGATATTGTTTGCCAGTTATTAAAAATCTCCCGTTTGTAAGAAGATTATATCAAAACTTGTCTCAAATTTGACGAAAAAATACAATATCACTGTCTACTGGTGTCCATGTATGACACCACGATAAGTTTCATGAATTTCAACTAAGTTTTGGATTTACTGAATTTTAAAAATCAATATTCTCAATGTTTTGAAAATCTTTTTCACGGGGAAACATGCACCCAGCGGCACATATGATTTTGCAATCCATTTTGGTGCACATGTAGCTCAAATTTGATTTTTGCACATTAAATCCCTAGGAAATCAATCAATGTAGAAAACGGGTATAATGATCTCTAATTTTTTTCAAACTTTAACACGACACTCCTTTGGTCACACGTTCACTGCAGAAAAAGTTTGACCTGCCTCAGAGTGGCGGTGGTGGTGCGGGATGTGTGTCTGTGTGTGTGTGTGTGGGGGGGGGGTCCGGCAGTACACTACTAGTCGTGAGCCTCCGTGATGTGGGATTATTGATCATTTTGTGAGCCATGTATATATGCCACATCAAAGTCGTGAATTGGTTATTTAAAGCATTACACAACCCTTTCATGCATACATGTTCAGGCAACATGCATACACTGGTAGTCCTATCGGACACTCGCTCGTGCGGTTAGCAGCGACGTGCCCATTCGTTAGACCGCAAAGGTTTTCAGTTTCCACCGACAACGAGAGGCATCGAACCGAAGGTGGATTCATCTTGGCATGTGTGTTACGGTGTGGATCATTGTGAGATTCCATATCAAAGTTCGGGCACGTGCGTACACATGAGTCCCTCCCACCGTCTCAAAGTGAGGGGGCTACGCATCATGAACCTCTATGTAGTGCGTTTCCGATTTGCGAAGCATGTGCCACGTCAAAGTTGTGGATTGGGTATTCAAACATCACACAACACACGGTAACATGCACGTGGTGGTTGTCCTATGACACTCGCTCGCGTGTGACTCTCTCTGTGGGCCCGTGAGGTCGTCGTCGATCAATTGAATGTACAGCGAGAGAGAGGTTAATTTGACCAACAAGGATGGTTATTTTTTTGTTTGTGTTACGTATATGCACGGTAGGAGTATGTAGTACATGTCAAAGAGGGGGCAACATGTATACTATATATATGTGTGTGTCATAACCTCGCTCCATGTGGGGACTTTCCGGTTCCCGAGGCAGCCACATCAAAGTTGTGCATTGGTATTAAAACATCACGCAATACCATGCAGGCGGTGGTTGCCCTATAGGAACTCACTCGCATGTGGCGCTTCTATCTGTGGGCCCGCGAGGTTGTCCTCCATCACTTTGACCCAACGAGAGAGAGGTTAATTTGACCATCAAGGATTGCCGATTCTTTTTTATTTGTGCTATACAGTATAAGTATATATATACCACGCGTCGAATGGCGGCGTAGCACGTACCACGCATCATGAACCTCACTCTATGTGGGGACTTTTCAGTTTCCGAGGTATATATGTATATATATATATATATATATATATATATGGTGCCACATCAAAGTTGTGCGTTGCGTATTCAAACATCACACAAACACCTCTTTGGGCCACATGTAGACGGTGGTACGTAGTCCTATATAGGATGCTCACTCGCATGCAACGTACGCTTTGTTCCTATGGGCCCGCGAGGTCATCATCCATCACTTTGACCCAACGAGAGAGATGCACATTTGACGAACAAGGAGGATTAATTCTTCTAGGGCTGTGTTAGGGTAGGATTATACAGTACGTGTCGAAGGGGGGATGGGACCAACATATACTAGGTGTCACATGAACCTCACTCTGTATGGGGACTTTGCGGTTTTTGAGGAAAATGCCACATCGAAGGTTGTGCATTAGGTATTCAAAATATCACAACCACACACATCTCCATATATATGTTTTGGCACACATGCAAGCAATGGTGGTTGTTGCTACTTCTTGAGCTTACGTTGATTTTTTCCTTGAAGAGGAAAGAGTGATGCAGCAAAGTAGAGATAAGTATTTCCCTCAGTTAAGAACCAATGTATCAATCCAGTAAGAGGCACAAGCAAGTCTCCAATCTATGCACCTGCACAAACTAACAAACAATTGCACACAACGCGAAAAAGGGGTTGTCAATCCCTTCACGGTCACGAACAAGAGTGAGATCTAATAGAGATGGGTATAAAAGATAAATAAAAGATCAAACTAAAGTAAATATAAATAAATAGCAACAAGGTATTTTTGGGTTTTTTGGTTTATAGATCTGAAAATATATGATGGAAAATAGACCCGGGGGCCATAGGTTTCACTAGAGGCTTCTCTCTTGAAAGAAAACATACGATGGGTAAACAAATTACTGTTGAGCAATCGATGGAAAAGCGCATAGTTATGATGATATCTAAGGCAATGATCATGAATATAGGCATCACGTCCGTGACAAGTAGACCGAAACGATTCTGCATCTACTACTCTTACTCCACACATCAACCGACTCCTGCCTACATCTAGAGTATTAAGTTCATAAGAACAGAGCAATGCTTTAAGTAAGATGACATGATATAGAGGGATAAACTCAAGCAATATGATATAAATCCCATCTTTTTATCCTTAATGGCAACAATACAATACATGCCTCACTACCCCTTCTGTCACTGGGTGAGGACACCACAATATTGGACCCAAAACTAAGCACCTCTCCCATTGCAAGAAAACCCAATCTAGTTGGCCAAACCAAACCAATAGTTCAAAGAGAAATACTGTTGGGGAACGTAGCAGAATTTTAAAATTTTCTACGCATCACCAAGATCAATCTATGGAGTCATCTAGCAACGAGTGAGAGGGGAGTGTATCTACATACCCTTGTAGATCGCGAGCGGAAGCGTTCAAGAGAACGGGGTTGATGGAGTCGTACTCGTCGTGATCCAAATCACCGATGACCGAGCGCCGAACGGACGGCACCTCCGCGTTCAACACACGTACGGAGCAGAGACGTCTCCTCCTTCTTGATCCAGCAAGGGGGGAGGAGAGGTTGATGGAGATCCAGCAGCACAACGGTGTGGTGGTGGAAGCAGCGGGATTTCAGCAGGGCTTCGCCAAGCGCTACTGGAGGAGGAAGAGGTGTCACGGGAGGGAGAGGGAGGCGCCAGGGGCTGAGCTGTTTCTCCCATGCACCTCCCCACTATATATAGGGGTGGAGGGGGCTGGTTTCTTGCCCTCCAAGTCCATTGGGGCATTGGCAAAGGTGGAAGGAAAGAAATCCCATCCTTTCCCTTCCCCACCGATTGTTATCCCCCTTTTTTAGGGATCTTGATCTTATCCCTTCGGGATATGATCTTATTCCTTCTAAGGGGGAATCTTGGTGCGCCTTGACTAGGGGTGTGGGGCCTTGCCCCCACTACCCACGTTCATGTGGGTCCCCCCATGCAGGTGGGCCCCACTCCGGAACCTTCTAGAACCTTCTCGGTACAATACCGAAAAATCCCGAACATTTTCCGGTGGCCAAAATAGGACTTCCCATATATAAATCTTTACCTCCGGACCATTCTGGAACTCCTCGTGACGTCCAGGATCTCATTCGAGACTCCGAACAACCTTCGGGTTACCGCATACTAATATCTCTATAACCCTAGCGTCACCGAACCTTAAGTGTGTAGACCCTACGGGTTCGGGAGACACGCAGACATGACCGAGACGACTCTCCGGTCAATAACCAACAGCGGGATCTGGATACCCATGTTGGCTCCCACATGCTCCTCGATGATCTCATCGGATGAACCACGATGTCGAGGATTCAATCAATCCCGTACGCAATTCCCTTTGTCTATCGGTACGATACTTGCCCGAGATTCGATCGTCGGTATCTCGATACCTTGTTCAATCTCGTTACCGGCAAGTCTCTTTACTCGTTTCCGTAACACATCATCCCGTGAACAACTCCTTGATCACATTGAGCTCATTATGATGATGTCCTACCGAGTGGGCCCAGAGGTACCTATCCGTTACATGGAGTGACAAATCCCAGTCTCGATTCGTGCCAACCCAACAGATACTTTCGGAGATACCCGTAGTGCACCTTTATAGCCACCCAGTTACGTTGTGACGTTTGGTGCACCCAAAGCACTCCTACGGTATCCGGGAGTTGCACAATCTCATGGTCTAAGGAAAAGTTACTTGACATTGGAAAAGCTTTAGCAAACGAACTACACGATCTAGTGCTAGGCTTAGGATTGGGTCTTGTCCATCACATCATTCTCCTAATGATGTGATCCCGTTATCAATGACATCCAATGTCCATGGTCAGGAAACCGTAACCATCTATTGATCAACGAGCTAGTCAACTAGAGGCTTACTAGGGACATGTTGTGGTCTATGTATTCACACATGTATTACGATTTCCGGATAACACAATTATAGCATGAATAACAGACAATTATCATGAACAAGGAAATATAATAATAACCATTTTATTATTGCCTCTAGGGCATATTTCCAACAGGAGTCATCTAGCAACGAGTGAGAGGGGAGTGTATCTACATACCCTTGTAGATCGCGAGCGGAAGCGTTCAAGAGAACGGGGTTGATGGAGTCGTACTCGTCGTGATCCAAATCACCGATGACCGAGCGCCGAACGGACGGCACCTCCGCGTTCAACACACGTACGGAGCAGAGACGTCTCCTCCTTCTTGATCCAGCAAGGGGGGAGGAGATGTTGATGGAGATCCAGCAGCACGACGGTGTGGTGGTGGAAGCAGCGGGATTTCAGCAGGGCTTCGCCAAGCGCTACTGGAGGAGGAAGAGGTGTCACGGGAGGGAGAGGGAGGCGCCAGGGGCTGTGCTCTTTCTCCCATGCACCTCCCCACTATATATAGGGGTGGAGGGGGCTGGTTTCTTGCCCTCCAAGTCCATTGGGGCGTTGGCAAAGGTGGAAGGAAAGAAATCCCATCCTTTCCCTTCCCCACCGATTGTTATCCCCCTTTTTTAGGGATCTTGATCTTATCCCTTCGGGATATGATCTTATTCCTTCTAAGGGGGAATCTTGGTGCGCCTTGACTAGGGGTGTGGGGCCTTGCCCCCACTACCCACGTTCATGTGGGTCCCCCCATGCAGGTGGGCCCCACTCCGGAACCTTCTAGAACCTTCTCGGTACAATACCGAAAAATCCCGAACATTTTCCGGTGGCCAAAATAGGACTTCCCATATATAAATCTTTACCTCCGGACCATTCCGGAACTCCTCGTGACGTCCAGGATCTCATCCGAGACTCCGAACAACCTTCGGGTTACCGCATACTAATATCTCTATAACCCTAGCGTCACCGAACCTTAAGTGTGTAGACCCCACGGGTTCGGGAGACACGCAGACATGACCGAGACGACTCTCCGGTCAATAACCAACAGCGGGATCTGGATACCCATGTTGGCTCCCACATGCTCCTCGATGATCTCATTGGATGAACCACGATGTCGAGGATTCAATCAATCCCGTACGCAATTCCCTTTGTCTATCGGTACGATACTTGCCCGAGATTCGATCGTCGGTATCTCGATACCTTGTTCAATCTCGTTACCGGCAAGTCTCTTTACTCGTTTCCGTAACACATCATCCCGTGAACAACTCCTTGATCACATTGAGCTCATTATGATGATGTCCTACCGAGTGGGCCCAGAGGTACCTCTCCGTTACATGGAGTGACAAATCCCAGTCTCGATTCGTGCCAACCCAACAGATACTTTCGGAGATACCCGTAGTGCACCTTTATAGCCACCCAGTTACGTTGTGACGTTTGGTGCACCCAAAGCCCTCCTACGGTATCCGGGAGTTGCACAATCTCATGGTCTAAGGAAAAGTTACTTGACATTGGAAAAGCTTTAGCAAACGAACTACACGATCTAGTGCTAGGCTTAGGATTGGGTCTTGTCCATCACATCATTCTCCTAATGATGTGATCCCGTTATCAATGACATCCAATGTCCATGGTCAGGAAACCGTAACCATCTATTGATCAACGAGCTAGTCAACTAGAGGCTTACTAGGGACATGTTGTGGTCTATGTATTCACACATGTATTACGATTTCCGGATAACACAATTATAGCATGAATAACAGACAATTATCATGAACAAGGAAATATAATAATAACCATTTTATTATTGCCTCTAGGGCATATTTCCAACAGTCTCCCACTTGCACTAGAGTCAATAATCTAGTTACATTGTGATGAGTCGAACACCCATAGAGTACTGGTGTTGATCATGTTTTGCTCGTGAAAGAGGTTTAGTCAACGGATCTGCTACATTCAAATCCGTGTGCACTTTACAAATATCTATGTCTCCATCTTGAACATGTTCACGTATGGAGTTGAAGCGACGCTTGATATGCCTGGTCCTTTTGTGAAACCTGGGCTCCTTGGCAAGGGCAATAGCTCCAGTGTTGTCACAGAAGAGAGCCATTGGACCCGACGCATTTGGAATGACTCCTAGGTCGGTGATGAACTCCTTCATCCATACTGCTTCGTGTGCTGCCTCCGAGGCTGCTATGTACTCCGCTTCGCATGTAGAACCCGCCACGACGCTTTGCTTGCAACTGCACCAGCTTACCGCTCCACCATTCAAAATATACACGTATCCGGTTTGTGACTTGGAGTCATCCGGATCTGTGTCGAAGCTAGCGTCGACGTAACCCTTTACGACGAGCTCTTCGTCACCTCCATATACGAGAAACATATCCTTAGTCCTTTTCAGGTACTTCAGGATGTTCTTGACCGCTGTCCAGTGTTCCTTGCCTGGATTACTTTGGTACCTACCTACCAAACTTACAGCAAGGTTTACATCAGGTCTGGTACACAGCATGGCATACATAATAGACCCTATGGCTGAGGCATAGGGGATGACACTCATCTCTTCTATATCTTTTGCCGTGGTCGGGCATTGAGCCGAGCTCAATTTCACACCTTGCAATACAGGCAAGAACCCCTTCTTGGACTGATCCATATTGAACTTCTTCAATATCTTATCAAGGTATGTGCTTTGCGAAAGACCTATGAGGCGTCTCGATCTATCTCTATAGATCTTGATGCCTAATATATAAGCAGCTTCTCCAAGGTCCTTCATTGAAAAACACTTATTCAAGTAGGCCTTTATACTTTTCAAGAATTCTATATCATTTCCCATCAGCAGTATGTCATCCACATATAATATGAGAAATGCTACAGAGCTCCCACTCACTTTCTTGTAAACACAGGCTTCTCCATAAGTCTGTGTGAACCCAAACGCTTTGATCATCTCGTCAAAGCGAATGTTCCAACTCCGAGATGCTTGCACCAGCCCATAGATTGAGCGCTGGAGCTTGCATACCTTGTCAGCATTCTCAGGGTCGACAAAACCTTCCGGTTGTATCATATACAACTCTTCCTTAAGAAAACCATTAAGGAATGCCGTTTTGACGTCCATTTGCCATATCTCATAATCATAGTATGCGGCAATTGCTAACATGATTCTGACGGATTTCAGCTTCGCTACGGGTGAGAAAGTCTCATCGTAGTCAACCCCTTGAACTTGTCGATAACCCTTAGCGACAAGCCGAGCCTTATAGATGGTCACATTACCCTCCGCGTCAGTCTTCTTCTTAAAGATCCATTTATTTTCTATGGCTTGCCGATCATCGGGCAAGTCAGTCAAAGTCCATACTTCGTTTTCATACATGGATCCTATCTCGGATTTCATGGCTTCAAGCCATTTGTCGGAATCCGGGCCCGCCATCGCTTCTTCATAGTTCGAAGGTTCACTGTTGTCTAACAACATGATTTCCAGGACAGGATTGCCGTACCACTCTGGTGCGGAACGTGTCCTTGTGGACCTTCGAAGCTCAGTGGTAGCTTGATCATGATCATTATCATTAACTTCCTCTCTAGCCGGTGCAGGCTCCACAGAAACATTTTCCTGTGCTGCGCTACTCTCCGGTTCGAGGGTCATCTCATCAAGCTCCACTTTCCTCCCACTTACTTCTTTCGAGAGAAACTCTTTCTCTAGAAAGGATCCATTCCTGGCAACAAAGATCTTGCCCTCGGATCTTAGGTAGAAGGTATACCCAATAGTTTCCTTAGGGTATCCTATGAATACGCATTTTTCCGACTTGGGTTCGAGCTTCTCTGGTTGAAGTTTCTTCACATAAGCATCGCATCCCCAAACTTTCAGAAACGACAGCTTAGGTTTCTTCCCAAACCATAATTCATACGGTGTCGTCTCAACGGATTTTGACGGTGCCCTATTTAAAGTGAATGCGGCAGTCTCTAAAGCATAACCCCAAAAGGATAGCGGTAAATCGGTAAGAGACATCATAGATCGCACCATATCCAATAGAGTGCGATTACGACGTTCGGACACACCATTACGCTGAGGTGTTCCAGGCGGCGTGAGTTGTGAAACAATTCAACATTTCCTTAAGTGCGTGCCAAATTCATGACTCAAATATTCTCCTCCACGATCTGATCGTAAGAACTTTATTTTCTTGTCACGTTGATTCTCAACCTCACTCTGAAATTCCTTGAACTTTTCAAAGGTCTCAGACTTGTGCTTCATCAAGTAGACATACCCATATCTACTCAAATCATCGGTGAGGGTGAGAACATAACGATAACCACCGCGAGCCTCAACACTCATTGGACCACACACATCAGTATGTATGATCTCCAATAAGTTGGTTGCTCGCTCCATTGTTCCGGAGAACGGAGTCTTGGTCATCTTGCCCAAGAGGCATGGTTCGCATCTGTCAAATGATTCATAATCAAGAGACTCCAAAAGTCCATCTGCATGGAGTTTCTTCATCCGTTTAACACCGATATGACCAAGGCGGCAGTGCCACAAGTATGTGGGACTATCGTTATCAACCTTGCATTTCTTGGCATTCACATTATAAACATGTGTAACATCACGTTCGAGATTCAATAAAAATAAACCATTCACCAGCGGGGCATGACCATAAAACATATCTCTCATATAAATAGAACAACCATTATTCTCAGATTTAAATGAGTAGCCATCTCGCATTAAGCGAGATCCAGATACAATGTTCATGCTCAAAGCTGGTACTAAATAACAATTATTGAGGTTTAAAACTAATCCCGTAGGTAGATGCAGAGGTAGCGTGCCGACGGCGATCACATCGACCTTGGAACCATTCCCGACGCGCATCGTCACCTCGTCCTTTGCCAGTCTACGCTGATTCCGCAGTTCCTGCTTTGAGTTACAAATATGAGCAACCGCACCGGTATCAAATACCCAGGAACTACTACGAGTGCTGGTAAGGTACACATCAATTACATGTATATCATATATACCTTTGGTATTGCCGGCCTTCTTGTCCGCCAAGTACTTGGGGCAGTTTCGCTTCCAGTGACCGTTTCCCTTGCAATAAAAGCACTCAGTCTCAGGCTTGGGTCCATTCTTCGACTTCTTCCCGGCAGCTGACTTACCGGGCGCGGCAACTCCCTTGCCGTCCTTCTTGAAGTTCTTCTTACCCTTGCCCTTCTTGAACTTAGTGGTTTTATTCACCATCAACACTTGATGTTCCTTTCTGATCTCTGCCTCCGCTGACTTCAGCATCGCATATACCTCAGGAATGGTCTTTTCCATCCCCTGCATGTTGAAGTTCATCACGAAGCTCTTGTAGCTAGGTGGAAGCGACTGAAGGATTCTGTCAACGACCGCGTCATCCGGGAGATTAACTCCCAGCTGAGACAAGCGGCTGTGCAACCCAGACATTTTGAGTATGTGCTCGCTGACAGAACTATTTTCCTCCATCTTACAGCTGTAGAACTTATCGGAGACTTCATATCTCTCGATCCGGGCATGAGCTTGGAAAACCATTTTCAGCTCTTCGAACATCTCATATGCTCCGTGATGCTCAAAACGCTTTTGGAGCCCCGGTTCTAAGCTGAAGAGCATGCCGCACTGAACGAAGGAGTAATCATCGGTGCGTGTCTGCCAAACGTTCAAATCGTCTGGCAGTGCTGGGAGAGCAGGTGGGTCACCTAACGGTGCTTCAAGGACATATGATTTCTTGGCAGTTATGAGGATAATCCTCAGGTTACGGACCCAGTCCGCATAGTTGCTACCATCGTCTTTCAACTTGTTTTTCTCTAGGAACGCGTTGAAGTTGAGGGTAACATTAGCGTTGGCCATTTGATCTACAAGATAGATATGTAACATTTAGACTAAGTTCATGACAATTAAGTTCATCTAATCAAATTATGTAATGAACTCCCACTCAGATAGACATCCCTCTCGTCATCTAAGTGATTACATGATCCGAATCGACTAGGCCGTGTCCGATCATCACGTGAGACGGACTAGTCATCAACGGTGAACATCCCCATGTTGATCGTATCTTCTATACGACTCATGCTCGACCTTTCGGTCTCTTGTGTTCCGAGGCCATGTCTGTACATGCTAGGCTCGTCAAGTCAACCTAAGTGTATTGCTGTGTAAATCTGGCTTACACCCGTTGTATTCGAACGTTAGAATCTATCACACCCGATCAACACGTAGTGCTTCGAAACAACTAACCTTCGCAACGGTGCACAGTTAGGGGGAACACTTTCTTGAAATTTTAGTAAGGGATCATCTTATATATGCTACCGTCGTTCTAAGCAAATAAGATGCAAAAACATGATAAACATCTCATGCAATCAAAATAGTGACATGATATGGCCATTATCACTTTGCTCCTTTTGATCTCCATCTTCGGGGCTCCATGATCATCATCGTCACCGGCATGACACCATGATCTCCATCATCATGATCTCCATCATCGTGTCTTCATGAAGTTGTCTCGCCAACTATTACTTCTACTACTACGGCTAACGGTCAGCAATAAAGTAAAGTAATTACATGGCGAATTTCAATGACACGCAGGTCATATAATAAATTAAGACAACTCCTATGGCTCCTGCCGGTTGTCATACTCATCGACATGCAAGTCGTGATTCCTATTACAAGAATATGATCATCTCATACATCACATATATCATTCATCACATCCTTTGGCCATATCACATCACAAAGCACTTGCTGCAAAAACAAGTTAGACGTCCTCTAATTGTTGTTGCAAGTTTTTACGTGGCTGCTATAGGTTTCTAGCAAGAACGTTTCTTACCTACGCCAAAACCACAACGTGATATGCCAATTTCTATTTACCCTTCATAAGGACCCTGTTCATCGAATCCGATCCGACTAAAGTGGGAGAGACAGACACCCGCTAGCCACCTTATGCAACTAGTGCATGTCAGTCGGTGGAACCTGTCTCACGTAAGCGTACGTGTAAGGTCGGTCCGGGCCGCTTCATCCCACAGTGCCGCCGAATCAAGATAAGACTAGTAACGGCAAGAAGATTGACAAATCGACGCCCACAACTACTTTGTGTTCTACTCGTGCAAGATACTACGCATAGACCTAGCTCATGATGCCACTGTTGGGGAACGTAGCAGAATTTTAAAATTTTCTACGCATCACCAAGATCAATCTATGGAGTCATCTAGCAACGAGTGAGAGAGGAGTGTATCTACATACCCTTGTAGATCGCGAGCGGAAGCGTTCAAGAGAACGGGGTTGATGGAGTCGTACTCGTCGTGATCCAAATCACCGATGACCGAGCGCCGAACGGACGGCACCTCCGCGTTCAACACACGTACGGAGCAGAGACGTCTCCTCCTTCTTGATCCAGCAAGGGGGGAGGAGAGGTTGATGGAGATCCAGCAGCACGACGGTGTGGTGGTGGAAGCAGCGGGATTTCAGCAGGGCTTCGCCAAGCGCTACTGGAGGAGGAAGAGGTGTCACGGGAGGGAGAGGGAGGCGCCAGGGGCGGAGCTGTTTCTCCCATGCACCTCCCCACTATATATAGGGGTGGAGGGGGCTGGTTTCTTGCCCTCCAAGTCCATTGGGGCGTTGGCAAAGGTGGAAGGAAAGAAATCCCATCCTTTCCCTTCCCCACCGATTGTTATCCCCCTTTTTTAGGGATCTTGATCTTATCCCTTCGGGATATGATCTTATTCCTTCTAAGGGGGAATCTTGGTGCGCCTTGACTAGGGGTGTGGGGCCTTGCCCCCACTACCCACGTTCATGTGGGCCCCCCCATGCAGGTGGGCCCCACTCCGGAACCTTCTAGAACCTTCTCGGTACAATACCGAAAAATCCCGAACATTTTCCGGTGGCCAAAATAGGACTTCCCATATATAAATCTTTACCTCCGGACCATTTCGGAACTCCTCGTGACGTCCAGGATCTCATCCGAGACTCCGAACAACCTTCGGGTTACCGCATACTAATATCTCTATAACCCTAGCGTCACCGAACCTTAAGTGTGTAGACCCTACGGGTTCGGGAGACACGCAGACATGACCGAGACGACTCTCCGGTCAATAACCAACAGCGGGATCTGGATACCCATGTTGGCTCCCACATGCTCCTCGATGATCTCATCGGATGAACCACGATGTCGAGGATTCAATCAATCCCGTACGCAATTCCCTTTGTCTATCGGTACGATACTTGCCCGAGATTCGATCGTCGGTATCTCGATACCTTGTTCAATCTCGTTACCGGCAAGTCTCTTTACTCGTTTCCGTAACACATCATCCCGTGAACAACTCCTTGATCACATTGAGCTCATTATTATGATGTCCTACCGAGTGGGCCCAGAGGTACCTCTCCGTTACATGGAGTGACAAATCCCAGTCTCGATTCGTGCCAACCCAACAGATACTTTCGGAGATACCCGTAGTGCACCTTTATAGCCACCCAGTTACGTTGTGACGTTTGGTGCACCCAAAGCACTCCTACGGTATCCGGGAGTTGCACAATCTCATGGTCTAAGGAAAAGTTACTTGACATTGGAAAAGCTTTAGCAAACGAACTACACGATCTAGTGCTAGGCTTAGGATTGGGTCTTGTCCATCACATCATTCTCCTAATGATGTGATCCCGTTATCAATGACATCCAATGTCCATGGTCAGGAAACCGTAACCATCTATTGATCAACGAGCTAGTCAACTAGAGGCTTACTAGGGACATGTTGTGGTCTATGTATTCACACATGTATTACGATTTCCGGATAACACAATTATAGCATGAATAACAGACAATTATCATGAACAAGGAAATATAATAATAACCATTTTATTATTGCCTCTAGGGCATATTTCCAACAAATACAAAGATATCTTATTCATGCATAAAAGAGTTCAGAGAAGACTCAAATAATATTCATAGATAATCTGATCATAAATGCACAATTCATCAGATCTCAACAAACACACCGCAAAATAAGATTACATCGGATAGAACTCCAAGAACATCGAGGAGAACATGGTATTGAAGATCAAAGAGAGAGAAGAAGCCATCTAGCTACTAGCTATGGACCCGTAGGTCTGTGGTAAACTACTCATGCATCATCGGAAGGGCAGCAAGGTTGATGTAGAGGCCCTCCGTGATCGAATTCCCCTTCGGCAGGGTGCCGAAAAAGGCCCCAAGATGGGATCTCACGGGAACAGAGGCTTGCGGCGGCGAAAAAGTATTTTGGTGGACGCTTCTGATGTTTGGGGAATATTTCTGAAGTTACAGAGGTGGAATTAGGGTTGGAGGACTCCCGAGGGGCCCACAAGCCCTCAAGGCGCCCCCCTGGGGCGTGCTCTAGAGGCTTGTGGCCTCCTCGGGACTCTTCTGGCCCTCTCTCCAAGTCACGTAGGTGTCTTCTGGTCCAAGAAAAATCATCATAAAGTTTTATTCCGTTTGGACTCCGTTTGATATTCCTTTTCTATAAAAGTGAAAAACAACGAAAAAACAGAAACTGACACTGGGCTCTAGGTTAATAGGTTAGTCCCAAAAATAATATAAAATATCATATTAATGCTTATAAAACATCAAAAACAGACAATATAATAGCATGGAACTATCAAAAACATCTGGCACTCACTCACTTGGTTATCGGTGATGCTTCCATCTGTCGGCCCGCCTAGTCCATCACTTTCACCGACAGTGAGAGAGGTTAATTATTTTGACTTAGGATGTGATTAATTTTTTGTTTGTCTCATGATATAGGTCATGATGTGAGATTACATATATAATAGCGCATGTGTACACATGAATCCATCCCGCTGGATCGATGGGGGGGACGAGCATACGACACCTCATGAACCTCTTGCTCTGTGTGGAGACTTGTGCGATTTTTAACGCATGGACCACATCAATGTTGTGCATTAGGTATTCAACACATATGCATGCATCACGCACCTCCATAAATATGTTTGGGACACATGCATGCAATTGTTATCTTTGGACACTCTCACTCGCTTGGTTATGGGCGGCAAGCCTATATATATTCGTTGGCCCGCGTGGACGTCCATCATTTCAACCGACGACGAGAAAGGTTACCAGGGTGTACTCTTCTTCTTTGGTTCATGTTACGGTATAGTAGGTCGATCATTCCAGGCCTAATTAAGTTTGAGCGCATGCATGCTACGTGTCGTGAACCCTCATTGAGTGTGGGTATTTTACGGTTCCAAAGAATGGTGCCACATCAAATTTGCACATTGCGTATTCAAACACCACACACACCACTTCCATATACATAATTGGGCCACATGCATAGAGTGGGTTTTGTCTTCAGACAATACTCCCTCGCGAGGTTATCGGCGACAAGCTAGCCCATTTTAAGGGGCCGTGTGGACATCCATCACTTTGACCTACAACGAGTGAGAGAGGTTATACGATCAAGTTGGGTTCTATTTGGTCTGTCTTACAGTATCTCTTGGTGAGAAGCCCTCCCCCCTGACACGTGTGTATGTGTGGGGGGGTGGGGGGGCTACTTCGCACTACCCGCAACCTCCGTGGGGTCGGGGAAGTCTGGTTAATTTGCGAGGCACACGTGCCACAACAAAGTTGTGAATGGTAGTTAAATATCACACCACACCCTTTTCATACATATAGTATAGGGCCACTCGCAGGTGGTTCATACGTGGTCTCACCCATCTCCTGCCACAAAGACACATTCGTGGGTCGGCACACGGTCCACCTTTGTCCGGAAGAGAAAGGGGAAGTTTGACCATATATATGATGGACTCCTATAGGTTTTGTGTTACGGTAGGGTGAGATTTCAAACCTAGGTATCTAGGGGCATGCATTCATAGCTAGGATTCCCTTACCACTGACATGAAGTGGGGTTCATAGGGGGTGGCTGACTAGCAATACTGTGCACTTTGTGCGACGGGTACCACATCAAAGTTGTGCATTGGACATTTGAACATCAAACCACCCTTTTGATACATATATTTGGTCCACATGCAAGTGTGTTCATGTTCTGACCCTTTCCCACATTATTCTTTTTGCCAAATTTATAAACAACAGACAAGTTGGATGCAGAAACCGTCTGTGATTGGGGACGCAACCGACACGGTTCGCTCAGACTACCCTTGTGCCAGGCCTGCACCCCTGTCACTCACATCAGCATAGTAGATTTGGCTCCACGAGGCTTGCCTCCCGCTCTAAAAAATATCTACTACCTCGCAATCTCGAAAATATCTACTGCCTAGAAGGTTTTTCTGTTTGATAGCACACGATTAGTACGTGTGTTCCGTCTGCGATGTCTGTTACTCCTGCTCTGCTTCAATCCCTTGATTCAAATTTTCAGTAGCCCCGGCATTTTACTCCCGCCTCTGCATCCCTCGCAATCTCAAAAATATCTGCTCGCCCTTGATTCAAATTTTCAGTAGCCCCGCCTTGTTACTCCCGCCTCTGCATCCCTGGCAATCTAAAAAATATCTGCTCGCCCTTGATCCAAATTTTCAGTAGCCCGACATTTTACTCCCGCCTAGTAAAATTTTCAGTTGCCACGGTATTTCCTCAAACACCACCTTGCCCCCTCCACACACACCACACACACCCCAAAACCGCCACTCACACAGACACACACCACCCCTCCCTTGCTTGAAACCATTGATAGGTCGCCGCCATCACCGTCGCCGCCGCCTCCATCCACAACCTCTGCCTGTGTGCCGGGGAGTTTGAGGAGCCAATGGCCCAAAAGAGGTTTATCGCGGCCTCTTCACCCGACGCTGATGAGGTGGCCGCCGAGGTGTCCTCGTCGTCCTCTGCGGGCTCTTTATTGATCTGCCATCGTCGATCGCCCGATCTGCCCGCCGCCGCACCCCTACGCCGGTTCGAGGACTTCCCCGTCATCCCTCGGGCCCGGCCACCGACGAGGTCCTACCTCGGGGTCCGGCATTGGTGGTGGGGGACGTGGGTCGCTGAGATTACAGATCGGGAGACCCACACACGCCGGTGGCTCGGTAGCTTCCACACAGCCGAGCTCACGGCCATGGAGTATGATCGCTGGCAGGTCCGCTACCACAGCACGGTGGCTAGGCTCAATTTCCCCATCGGCACACATCCGATCGACCTCTTCCCGCCAGAGCCAGGGGTGGTGAGCTCGGCTATGGCGTGGGAGGACCGCGAGGCATGGGAGCGCCTCGAGGCCGAGGACAACAACGAGGCCTACATGCAAGAGCTCCACCGGCAGCACCCAGAGCTCATGGAGGTGGAGTGGATGATCTTTGCCGGTGCGGAGGGTAGCGAGGTTATTATGCTCTCCTCCTCTGACGAGGTCAAAGGCGGTGAGGATGGCGGCGTAGAGGGTGTCGAGGTGGGCGGCGAGGACGAGGAGATTGGCATCGACGAGTGGAGGAGTGTCTTCCCCAACGACCCCGACGACGGCATCGGCCCGGACCTGGCTCGTGGCACACTGTACCTGACAAGGAAGGATTGGCTCGACCTCCACTTTGACCGGAAGTAATTTAGTTTAGTTTAAATTAATGTTTTATGTTCGGTTATGCAAAACTATCTATGTTTATGTTTGAATGCATGCTACTTTCGGTTGAACCAGCTTTGAACTTGATCAAATTGAAGTTTACAACATTAAGTTTAGGGGATCGACTAGAAACGGCCAAAAATTGCTAGAGTATATATATACTCCACTAAGGGTCTTAGTCCGTTAACTTTTAGGGGATCGGCTAGAGATGGCCTTATGCCTTGTTTATTTCAGTTCTTCACAATGTGATGCTCTATATGTGCAACTATTTGCCGTGCAGTTCAATTTCATCAATAACAGTTTCAACAATACCACTATGAATTACGATATTCGGTTGCTGTTAAGGATGTTGCAGTTAACACGCCTTTTCATTTTTTTAACAATAACTAGTGTACTTTAGACCTGCACAATACCAGTTTGAATGACTATATTTGCTTGTTTTTAAATGTTATGTTTGTTGCAGTTAACACACATTTCCACTTCTTGTTTTGCTTAACTAGCGTGCTTAAACCTGCACACTGAAGCTATCATTTGTAGATTATGTTGTCTACCATGGATATATTTGGTTGATGTTTAGCCTGTTGTGCTTAACATGCCTTTATATGTACTCATACAGGACAATATTGAGAAGAGTTGTTGTTTTCCATCGAGGTTAGTTTCATCGCATTGCTTATATATACTCACTGTTTAGGATGACGGTAGCTGGTACCATATAGCCTAGGGGCTGATAAGGGATTAATCGTCGAATCAGACATTTCACTGAATATATCTGTAACCCATTTATCGGTAGGTTAACTAGGGCCATATTTAATATATCTAAGGCTACATAGCAACATGCATTGTACTGAATGACTAAATATGCAATCCCAGGTTACATAGCAACAAGGAAGAGTGTTACCTTAATGTTCTGATAATGTCTAGATATACATGTAATAAGATCTTATATAATGCGATGGAGGGAGTGTTGTACTCTACATCATTTTGCAATTGTTGTTTAGCTTCTAATATTAACTTGGTGCTTTTAGGTACATATGTCATTGCCAAAGATCCACACTTCGACCCTTTCTGCTTATGGGGCAATGAGATATTCATGAACCAGCATCAAGTGAGGAAACTGATAAAGATTTTTATTAAAATGGGTCAAAAGATGTCAATCGAACTATTTGTTTACACTTTATGAAAGACAACAGTGAACTGCAAGATGGTAAGTAAGAACTATGTAGCCCTCTTTTTACTGCCCATAAAGAGTTGTGTTAGATGACAATGTCTGAATCTTTTTCCTTTGAAGTGGATCCTGAAGCAGTTTACTCAAGATTACCTCTCAAACTACATGACTGGCGGCCGGCCATCACAAGGGGTTGGACTAGAGTCGTGCGTGCCTTCTGCATCGAGGAGAGCACAATAGGCCATTCCGCTTCACCTTGTTCAGCAACCAGAATGTCTCTCGCCTCTTTCTTTACCATCTTTAACAGTACAAGTATACAACCATGGTTCATCATTCTTTATTTGGTGCTTATGTAATTCTTGAACATATGTACCTATGAATCGAATAATGCATTGGTTGTTTGAACCTGATGGATATGAATAAAGCTATATCCTACTTTCAAATTCAAATTAGGTACAATTTTAAATTACGCTGTGCAGGTCATTACGGCGCACATGGTCTATAAAGCACAGCGTGTGTGATATACATTATAATCCGACACGGTTCACGGAGAGGAAACGTGTGCAACCATGCACACAGTTGCCATTTGCAAAGCGTGTGTGATGTCAGACAATATCACAAACAATGCAGGAAAACTAAATGTGTGTGATTGTCAACCTATCGTACACGATTTACAATCATGAATTGTTTGTGATGTGCCGGGCATAGTAAACATAGGCCAGTTTGGTACATACCCGGAAAAATCCCGTGCCTGGAATGTGCTTGGTTTTAGGTAAAACCACAGAAGTCCGACTGCGATGGCAATGCGAGCACAAACGAGTTGCAAGGATGAAGCGTTTGGGATATTCGAGATATCAGAAACAGTTTTATAGGGACAACTGTATGCATCAAGGCTCCCTATCCCCGACGGTTTCTGGGTCGTGTGGGAAGGACCCCCCTATCGCACACACTCACTTGGCGAT
The DNA here is from genome assembly GCA_011799875.1 of Thinopyrum elongatum. NCBI lineage: Eukaryota > Viridiplantae > Streptophyta > Magnoliopsida > Poales > Poaceae > Thinopyrum > Thinopyrum elongatum. The sequence continues at coordinate 150,995,919 of CM022300.1, read as the reverse complement.
GGTTCAAAATGCCATCATGGAAAGGGTTAAAAACCATTTGTATAGCACCTCGTTGTACCAGTGTTAACATCCCCCACAGGCGACAATATCCGGTATGTTCTACAGATCATGTACACGGATTCCAATAACGCAGCCGAATACAAGGCACTGTTACACGGTCTTCGGATGGCAACGTCGATGGGTGTTCGGTGGCTAAAGGTACAAGGATATTCGAACCTCGCCATCTCCCAGGCCAACGGCGAATTTGACGCCAAAGACCCGAAAATGGCGGCCTATAGAAACGCCGTCCTCAGGATGTCAGCCCGATTCGAGGGTCTAGAATTCCATCATGTCTCTAGAGACAGTAACCAAGACGCGGACATCCTCGCCCACATGGGTGCCAAGCACGACCCAGTCCCTAAAAACACCTTTCTAGAAAGGCTCTTTAAGCCATCCTTTGTATGGCAAGGCGGGGACAGTGGCACCACAACAAATGAGCCCGCCCAGATCGTCCCCCTGGAAATCGAGCCCGATGACTATATCATCGGGGGCTCTGCACTCGAAGAAACACCCTCAGCTCATGAGATCATGGCCATAATCGCCCCGTGGACCGAGCCCTTACTTGCCTACCTCATGCGACAAGAACTCTCCGACGATAAGACGGAGGCGTGGCGCATAGTCCGGCGCTCTAAAGCATACAAGGTCCATGAGGGCGAGCTCTATAAAAAGAGCAGTACGGGGGTCCTTCAGAGGTGCATCTCAAAAGAGGAGAGGCAGCAGCTTCTCACCGAGATACATGCCAGCATGGGCGGCCACCATGCAGCATCTCGAGCCCTGGTCAGTAAGGCATTCCGAGCAGGGTTCTTTTGGCCCACAGCCGGCGCGGACGCACTTGTGCTAGTCCAACATTGCGTTGGGTTCCAGCTATTTGCAAATCAAAGCCATATGGCCCCCACAACTCTTCGGACTATACCGATAACCTAGCCATTTCCAGTCCGGGGGCTTGACATGGTCAGACCACGTAAAGGGGGGGGACCAAGAAAAAGAAATACCTACTGGTTATGGTCGACAAATTCACTAAGTGGATCGAAGCAAAACTGGTAACCTCTGCAGAATCTAGACTAGTTGTTGATTTCATATCTAGTGTCGTACACTATTATGGTGTTCCCCACAGCATAATCACCGATAATGGGTTTAATTTCACCGCCCAAGAGGTTAAAGATTGGTGCGCTAAGATGGGCATAAAGCTCAACTACGCTTTCCTGTACCACCCGCAAACTAATGGGCAGGTAGAGCGAGCAAACAAACTAATTATGAGCAGCATAAAGCCCCGCTTAATCCGCTCACTCAAAGAATCAGGTTGCCACTGGGTAGAGGAGCTGGACTCCATGCTATGGGGGCCGTGCACCACTCCTAATCTCTCAATAGGATACACCCCATTCTTCATGGTGTATGACGCCAAAGCAGTCCTCCCATGTGATTTCATCCATGACGCACCTAGAGTACGCATGTACGAAGAGAAGGAGGCCAAGCTGGATCGGCAGGACGACCTGGACGCCCTGGAAGGAGAGCGTGATACCGCGCGCGCACGCTCTGCATTTTATCAACAACAAGCACAGCGCTACCAGAGTCGGGAGGTTCGGGCGAAGGCATACAACATGGGAGAGCTCGTCCTCCGCCTCCCTGAGAAGCAAAAGCACAAGCTTTCAACGAAATGGGAGGGCCCCTTCATTATAGATGAAGTGCTCGCAGGAGGGGCATACCGCCTCCACAGCCCGTCAGATAACCGCCTCGAACCCAACCCATGGAACGCCGCTCGGCTTCGGCGTTTCTACGCCTAGTTTGGCTTCGTCATTGGCACTCCTTGTTTTTTCTTCGGTTTTATATCTTTCTTTGTTTTACTCTTGGAGCTTTAGCCTCCCGACCTAGAGTTCGGATAAACCGTAACACGACAGGTCGCCACTATAGACATCTTTGGATGTACTGCCCAGCTTTACCTGGGGGCTTCATTTAAAGCGGCCAATTACAATATTCTTCTCACAACCTTGTTTATGTTGTTTGAATTAATGTCCTTCCCATACCTCTCACGCCATTATATGCACCTATTTGACTTAAGTCCTTTGTCAAGCTGGGTTGCCTGGTTCCTGTGTTTAACCCTACATTTCTGATTGTTCGGCTAGGAAGTAAAGGGAGCACCTCTGTGATTGTTACGCCCGGGTAATCCGAATACGTACCTCAGACGTGTGAAGTCGAAAGCTAGCGTTCTTACAGAAAAAGATGGCTTGGCCTCCAGGGAAGTGAAAATAAACAGGCGCTAGCTGCCATCCAACTATTCTTGGTTCCTAAAACCCACGAACATCCGTGTGTCACCGGCATCTGAACTCACGGCTTATGGTCAACATACCACACTCGAAGAAGGGAACCCTTGGAGGAACTATTTTCTTCAGAAGATGTTTCTTACATTAAAAAGTAATATAACATTGCTCGCTGGGTGCGTTTTGTCTGTTCGCACCAAATGGCCGGATTGCCTGGTTACCGGAATTATCCTCTGTTCGTCAGGGCATATAGTACGGAACTCTCCCTGATCACTGGTCGGGGAGGCGGAAGCTGATGTTCGATTAAGACAATGTTTGTACCATGGTTTGAGAATGGTGCGATGTAAAGTACATGGATACATAGAATCACACACCCTACTCTTTATCAATTCCATCTATCAAACTTTCCAAGGCACAATCCTTCTAGGAGTACCGAGCAGCGGGCATCACTTGGTCATACACTAAGCTAAGCGGTATTTCCTTCCCATCCGGCCCCACGGGTCCCACTCGAGCCATATGTTCAGGGTTCAAGTTTGGTAAACCGGGTCTTCACCATTGCCCAGGTCTCGCGCTCCTTCCCGGCAGGCTGATGTCTTCCACAATTCGAAGCATTGCCTCGCCCTTTAAAGCGGCTAGCCAGCTCAGCCATGCTCCCTGGTGGCACTTCCAGTGGCCATAATGCCTTAACCATGCTCTTCATGGCCTTCTAGGCTCTTTCGTGCGTTTTGGTCAGTTCCTTCAAAAGGTTCCACTAAAGGAACCCACCTCCCCTTCAGGCCGCCCTGTCAGGAGACCTAGCCAATAGGGGCAACATGTTTTTCAAAATATTGTGATCACCCACATACGAGTGATATTGAATTCACGACAAACTGAATATGCCACCTTTTAGCTTCTGGTTCTCCTCCAAGGCTTGTGCCAATTGAGATTTTAACGGCTTGATTTCTTCAGCTTTCCGCCGATCTTCCGCCTTGAGCTCATTCTTCTCCTGCTGACTTCGTGTCAGCACTCTTTTGCAAGCCTCCAGTTCCCTCTGCAATTGATTCATGGCTTCGGTGGCTGCAGGGACGACATGGTATCAATATGCAGGAAACGCCATACAGTTTTTTAAGCATTCTAAAGCTTTTCCACTTACCAGGAATTTTACTAGTAGCTTTCTTGGCCGCTTCCAGTTCGGCTTTAGCATCGGCTAACTGTGTTCGGCTCAGCTCGAGGTCTTCGGATAACTTGCTATTTTGTTCCCTCGCGGCCTGCAAAATCAAGATAATACAAGATCCTTAACTCGGCCGTCCCGCCCAAATTAAGGCTTTGGGGCTACTAGGTTAGGAATTATGATTTGCTTTTAAGCTATCTCGCACCTGCATTTTGGCAGAAAAGAGACTGGCGATCCCTTCAAGCCCTGTTCAGGCCGTTCCAAGGTACGCGTCCACCGAATTAAATGCATTGAACTCCTGATCGGTAAAGGCAACATGGCACAAGGATTCTCTCCGGCGGCGGTGATTCATTACACTCTCGACCTCGGAGTCACTACAAAAAAAAGACACATCCGTGACATTTAGGCCTGAACAATTTTTTTTTCCTGTCATGCTTATGACACTTCTATGATGATAATTGTGACAAAACCAAGTATCATCACAGATGTGGTGGGATCCTACTTCTATGACAAAAACTCATGACAGAAAATGTGCTTTTCGTCCAGGGCGGGCCGGGGATGCACCTGCATGACATTCTTTGGGCCGTCCATGACGGAAAAAACCGTGGTAGAAGCGAGGGCGAGGAAAATTTTGAGGAGTTCCCGGTTACGGTGGGTGGTCGGGGTCGAGTGATGCACAGAGGTTTGCACGTTTCTCTCATACACGTACGCGCATGTGTGCGAGGCGTTGGGCTCTAACTGAACCCGAGCGAGGTGTTCACTTACTGAACCCAAGCGATTGCACTAGCTACGTTACTGAACCCGAGCGATCGATCCCTTGGCTGTTAACTAAACCCGAGCAATTTATTTGCTACTGCTGCTAACTGAAGCCGATCGAACCAACTGCCTCTTGATGAACAGTGACCGTTCTTAGGGGTTGGATGAACAGTTCCCGGTGGGGGTTGGATGAACAGGACCCCGTGGTATTAGAGGCCATTGCCGCTGGATGAACAGGACCCCGATCGAGGAGGCCGCCACACACCCGAGCTGGTTGGGGGTGGATGAACAGGACCCCGTGGAGGGCTGGTTGAACAGTAGCCGGTGGAGGCTGGATGAATAGTAGCTTGTGGATGAACAGTAGCTTGTGGAGGCTGGAGGGAGTCGACGATGGATGAACAGTAACATGTGGAGGCTGGAGGAAGTCGATGATGGATGAACATTAGCCCGTGGAGGCTGGAGTGAGGCAGTAGACAGTGGATGAACAGTAGCCTGTGGAGTCTTGTTTTGCAGTACACCACACCCCTCCCGATGAACAGGACCCCGTTTTGTGGTACACCACACCCCTCCCGATCAACAACACCCCGTTTCGACCGTAGGAGCTCGAACAAAAGTCCATTTCCTCCATTTTGCGGTATGCCAGACCTTGTTTTGGCTGTTCCGTCCAAGTCGGTTGGCTCCCGATGAATAGGACGTATTCCGACCCAGTCGGTTGCCTCCCGATGAACACGACGTTGTTTCCTCCATGCCAACCCAGCCAGTTGGTTGCCGATGAATAGGACGCCGTTGCCTCTCCATGTACATGAGCCCTGGTCGTACGTATGCGCGAGTACGCGTTCGAGACCCAGCCCGTATGTACGTACATGGCCGTATTTTTTGGCATGTGGCTGTACGTACATGTACACAGTTTAGAAGGGACTGCCTCAACTGCTACATCGGGGGCTCTACTACTACACGTGCCGCTGCTTGCTCGGCCACGGTTCATCGTTGCAGAGAGACCGATCGACCAGTATGTACGTACACGTCCGCGACCAGACAGACAACGCTATGTACGCTTCGACCGGGTGGGTCCCAGCTGTCAGGGAGGATAAGGACGCACTTCCTTCCGTGCGAAGATGTAGATGGTGGGTCCGAGCTATCAGGGGGAGGATTCATTTTTTTGCGTGTAATAAGGAGGCACTTCCTTGCGTGTGAAGATGTAGCTGGTGGGTCCATCTGTCAGCCCCACCATGTACATTACTCTTCTGATGGCTATCGTTCGTTGACCATGTTGACCACGCCGCGCGGACAGCACCCAGGCGGTGGACGACAGCGAGGCCTAGGAAGGGAACGATGCTAAGCCAGGGAAGATGAGGTAGGTGGATGCCCACGCGGAGGGGAGTATGAGTGTTCACTGGTTCAGCTGCGGTGTAAGGCTGCCGTCGCCGGAGATTAACAGCGGGTGTGGGTGACTACAGGGAAGGCCTGGCCAGTGGTAGTATGGCCGGCTGGTGAGGCCTACGCGGCAGCATAGCTGGCCATGGGAGGCTGGAGTAGGCTGTACGGCGGGCGCAGGTTTGTGCAGCTGGAGCAAGAAGACCAGAGGTTGAAGACACAGGTTGGCCGTTGGATTAACATCCAACGGTCACTGCAGCTAGAATCGTTTATTGATTAAGTTGACAAAGCCCTGCGTACGTGTCAACTTAGTAGGCCCACAAGTCAGCCTCCAAATCTGGTGGGTCCCAGCTATCATGGGGAATCATTTTTTTGCGCGTAATAAGGTGGCACTTGCATGCGAAGATATTTTCTGGTTTTTTTAATTTCTTCTTTTTCGAGTTAGAATAAAAAGAAAACAATTTAGCATCTTTGGTACAATCTATATTTTCATGAAATGGATCATAATAAAGCTGGTGGGTCCTAGCTATCAGGGAGAGGAAACTTTTTATTTCCGCGTAATAAAGGAAGCACTTCCTTGCGTGAGAAGATGTAGCTGGTGGGTCAAACATGTCAGGGGGAGAAATCATTTGTTTTCGCATAATAAGGGGCACTTGCTGTGTGCGGCCATGGGCCATGTGGGTCCCTACTGTGAGCCACTCCACGTACATGCCTCTTCTGATGGCTGTCGTTTGTTGACAAAGTTGACCACGCCGCGCCAAGAGAACCAATGCGGTGAACGATGGAGAGTCCTAGGAAGGGAACGACCCGGAGCCGGCGAAGACACAACAGTGGATGCCCACGCGGAGGGGAGTATGAGGGTTCAGTGGTTCAGCTGCGGTGTGAGGCTGCCGTCACTGGAGAATAACAGGAGGTGTTGGTGAGTAGAGGAATGACCTGGATGGCGATGGGAGTAGGGTGGGCCGGTGAAGCCTGCGCGGTAGCACAACCGACCACGAGAGGCGGTAGCAGGCGGTACCGCCGGCGGTGGTGTGGGTGGCTGAAGCAAGAGTATCCGACATTAAAGAAGCACTACAGCCATTGGATGGACATCCAACGGCCACTGCTGCTAGAATCGTGTGTTGACTATAAGTTGACAAAGTCTTCCGTACGCTTCAACTTAGTAGGCCCACAAGTGAGCATCACATCTGCGGCAGAGAACATATAGCCCATTTGAGATTTGTAATAATGTACAACCCATTTTTGAATTCTAATGGAATTTACTACAACCCATTTACAGTTTGTTAAAATTATAGCCCATTTTCTAGCCAAGACAACGATTAATAATTTCAACCAACCACTCAAAACAGAGTTCATCAAAAAATCCCACATTTTGATGGGATCCAAAATATTTTTATCCTGAAATTTCGAGTCAGATTAAATATAATTTCAAAATAAACTTGTATTAGGTAAAAATCTAACGAAATATTGCTCGCGCAACAAGTAATGAAATTAAAATTTTCAAAATCCAAAAAAAATATTTTTGAAACTAATTACCTGTTTGGTGCGTTTTTTATATTTATAGCCCAATTTTTTAATTACATCCCATTTATTATTTCTTCAAGCCCATTTTCTTGTTAGGCCTAATGCATCCCTCCTAGGAAAGATTTGCAGCCTAGCGGGGCGGAGAATAACAAGTTGATCTGGGTTGGGTATTCCGCAAAAAAAGTATAGCTGGGCTAGCCATTTTCACCTTGAAAAACTAATATCTGGGTTGGATATTTGGTCGACATAAAATAATAGCCTGGGCTAGACGGGCCACAGCTCACCCAGTTGATACCCTGCTCCTCTGAACAACAACAAAAACATCGCTAAAAAAAACTCTGCTCACACCTCAAATAACAAATACTACTCGAGCTGCTGGGTCTCAGCTGTCGGCCGCACCTTGTGCAATTCTCTCATTTATTGACTATATAGGTTGACAATGGTGTGGGACCATGATGTCAGGAAACCAGGAGGAAGCAAAAAATATTATAGTTGTATATATATATAATAAGGAGGCACTTGCGTACGTACGGCTATGGCCCTGGTGGGTCCCTACTATCATCCTCTCCAAGTAAAGTCATCTGCTGATTCTTCATGTTCGTTGACCATGTTGACAACGCGAGACGGCGGCGCCACGGTGAGCACAACAACTCGAAGGACGACGGAGAGGGCCTCGCGGGCCCTATGGATGATCTGATACAGCGCCCGCTGGTCGTTTCAAGAAGCCAGTATCATCGAACCCCTATGAGCACCTTTGAGAGACTGAGCCGGCATGAAACGATAAGGCCGCGCTTGGGAGCTCTAGACTATTTCACACCTGTATTATGGATACAAGTGTAATTTTCTTGTCACCGGAAACTGAGGGAGTCCTGGATTAGGGGGTCCTCGGGTATCCGGGCTATTTGATATGGGCCGGACTGATGGGCCGTGAAGATACAAAGCGGAAGACTTTCCCCCGTGTCCGGGTAGGACTCCCCTATGCGTGGATGGCAAGATTTGTGTCCGGATATGTAATTTCCTTCCTCTACGAACTGACTCTATACAACCCTAGGCCCCTCCGGTGTGTATATAAACTGGAGGATTTAGTCCGTAGAGGCTATCATAATTCTCATAGGCTAGACAGCTAGGGTTTAGCCATTACGATCTTGAGGTAGATCAACTCTTGTAACCCCTATACTCATCAAATACAATCAAGCAGGACATAGGGTTTTACCTCCATTAAGAGGGCATGAACCTGGGTAAACATCGTGTTCCCTTTGTCCCTTGTTAAATTCGATCCTCAGACGCACAGTTCGGGACCCCCTACCCGAGATCGGCCGGTTTTGACACCGACATTGGTGCTTTCATTGAGAGTTCCGCTGTGTCATCGGCAGAAGGCTCGATGGCTCGTTTGCTCATCAACAAAGATGCCATTTTCGGGGAAGCTTTCCTCCCTGGTCAACTTTTTGTGTTTGGCGGCTTCGCTCTGCATGCCAATTCAACTGGTCACCTTGAACAGATCGACAGCTACACTCCTGGTCACCAGATCAGGTTTGGGAGCCTGAATTACATCGCTGATATCCGAGGAGATTTGATCTTCGAAGGATTTTCGGCCTCGACCACCGCTCCTCATCTATATGAAGGAGGCCCATCGGATCCACCATCAGGCTCCGTCCAAGGATCAACCATCGTCCCTGCCCTGGCCTTAGATCCAGAGCAGACCACCCTGTCCGAAGATGAGAGTATGAATCCCACCGGACCCTCTCCTATCACGGAGCTCCCTGCCGAAGACCCAGAGGTGACCATATTATCGACAGGCCTAGAATCAAACAGGGCTCTCCCTGTCATCGGGAAGCCGAACTCACCTCCAGATGTTAGCTCCGAACTCTTGAGGCCTGCGTCCATTGAGCATGGTCGGGCGGCGATTTCTGAACCCAGCTCCGCAGGCTCTGAATCACCCGCCCAGCTATCTCTCCTAAACGAGGCTCTGGACTTAATGCGATCTCTCGCCATCACGGAGGTATCACTTTCGAACTACGCCCAGCCCGGACTAGGGGCTGAGTGCGGGGAATTTTACGTCCCACCCACCACCCACTTGATAGCCACTGTCGAGGACTTAACCGACATGCTAGACTACGCCTCCGAGGACATCGATGGCATGGACGACGATGTCAGAGCCGAATTAGGCCAAAACCCACCCATCACTTGGCGTTGGACGGCCACTTCTACATACGACGTGTACATGGTGGATACACCCAAAAAGATGGACGATGATAGAGCTCAAGACCCGATCGAGGACAAGCCTGTCGAAGCACCACCTAAACATCGACATCAGCAGCGCTGCTCACGACCGCGTCGCGAAAAGGAAAGCAATACCGGTACCGGAGACAATGACACTCCGGAGAACGCCGAAGACTCTGACCACCTCATCGAGCCTGCTGTTGAGCAGGATGAGTGGGAAGAAGGACAAGTCACTCCAGACAAACCTGTCGATCATGAGGATTCGGAGGATAGTAATTATCTGCCGGCCTCCGAGGAGTATGTTAGCCTCGGTAACAAAGATTTTATCGTACCAGAGGAACCCCTCGAGCAAGAAATCTTCAAGCGATAGCTCATTGCCACTGCGAGGAGCCTGAAAAAGAAATAGCAACAAGTTCAAGCTGAACAGGATATGCTCAACGAAAGATGGACCAAGGTCCTAGCCGCCGAAGAATACAGCCTCAAGCGCCCAATAAAAAGCTACCCAAAGCGCAGGCTACTACCCCAATTCGCCGACGAGGCCCTTGAGCCAATTCCGTCAAGATACAATCACACCGATGAACCGGACCAACCACCACGTGGACGGGACAAAACGGCTAATTACGCCGAATACTAGCCCGCACCACCTCGCCGTAAAGGCAGAGAGGCCGTGGCTCCGGGCTACACGTATGACTTATGTCAGGACCTGGACAATAGAGCCGGGCAGACCAGATCAATCTACGGATCAAGGGAACACGCTCCAACATGAGACGACGGCTGTCAAGCCGGGCCTGACAAGCATCACCAAGTTCGGGCCGAGAACCAAACACGGATGTCATCTGAACTCTGTCGTGATGTTGGCCGATATAGAGGCGCCGCACACCCCATGTGCTTTATCAATGAGGTAATGCAACACCTGTTTCTAGAAGGGTTTAAACACGTAAACATTGAAGCATACGATCAAACGACAGATCCCGCTGTATGGATTGAAGATTTTCTTCTCCATATACACATGGCTCGCGGTGACGATCTCCATGCCATTAAATACCTCCCCCTAAAGCTCAAAGGACCAGCACGGCACTGGTTGAACAGCCTCCCAGAAAACTCTATTGGCAGCTGGGAAGACTTGGAGGACGCTTTTCGAGACAACTTCCAAGGTACCTATGTCCGGCCACCGGACGCTGACGACCTCAGTCACATAGTCCAGCAACCCGGAGAGTCAGCCCGCAAGCTCTGGACTTGGTTCTTGATTAAAAAGAGCCAAATTGTCGACTCTCCGGACGACGAAGCCTTAGCGGCCTTTAAACACAGCGTCCGGGATGAATGGCTCGCCCGACACCTCGGTCAGGAAAAGCCAAAAACTATGGCAGCTCTTACCACACTTATGACCCATTTTTGCGCCGGCGAAGATAGCTTGTTGGCTCGTAGAAGCAATAGTACCAGTGACCCCGGCACCTCTGAAGCCAGGGATGGCAACGGAAGGCCACGATGTAACAAAAACAAGCGTCGGAACAACAATGAAGAAACTGAAGATACGGCGGTCAACGCCGGATTCACTGGCTCTAAACCCGGTCAGCGGAAGAAGCCAATCAAAGGAAACAGAGACGGTCCATCTAATTTGGACAAGATACTGGATAGGCCTTGCCAGATTCATGGCACCCCCGATAAGCCTGCCAACCACTCCAACAGAAACTGCTGGGTTTTCAAACAGGCCGATAAGTTAATTACCGAACACAAGGGGAAGGGGCCTCAAAGTGAGGACAATGACGAGTCCCGTCCACCGAACACAGGGGGACAGAAGAAATTTCCCCCCAAGGTGAAAACAGTGAACATGATCTAAGTCACACATATCCCAAAGAGGGAGCACAGGCGCGCACTAAGGGACGTCTACGCCATAGAGCCTGTCGCCCCAAAATTCAACCCCTGGTCGGTTTGTCCGATCACCTTCGATCGCAAGGACCACCCGACCAGTATCCATCATGGAGGTTCGGCGGCCCTGGTGCTCGATCCCATCATCAATGGATACCATCTCACTAGAGTCCTTATGGAGGGCGGCAGCAGTCTAAACCTGATCTATCAAGACACTGTCCGTAATATGGGCATTGACCCGTCAAGAATTAAGCCCATCAATACTACCTTTAAAGGACTAATACCCGGCGTGGAGGCCCGTTGTATGGGCTCCTTAACATTGGAAGTAGTCTTCGGTTCGCCGGATAACTTTCGAAGTGAAGACTTGATCTTCGACATTGTCCCTTTTCGCAGTGGCTATCACGCGCTGCTCGGACGAACTGCTTTTGCCCGCTTCAATGCAGTCCCGCACTATGCTTACTTAAAGCTCAAAATGCCCGGACCGCGCGGCGTCATCACAGTCAATGGAAATATAGAGCGCTCCCTCCGTACTGAGGAGCATACCGTGGCCCTGGCAGCCAAAGTATAGAACGGCCTCATCAAGCCGAACAATTCATCGGTCACTAAGACACCTAACACTGCCAAGGGAGCCCGGTCCACTCTGTAGAACGACAGCTCGGTGAATCCAGAGCTTGCATAGCAGTTTCGCCTCTACCGATGGCCCCATAAAACAGCGGCATGCCTACCGCGCGTGCATAATTACGCACTTAAAATACCCTGGGCAGCGACAGAGGCACACTGCGAAAAAGGTCAATAGTACGGCTTGACCCTATTCGGACCTTAACCTTTTTTCTTTTTCTTTCTTTTTTTCCTCTTTTGTACTACAGGTTCATTAAAAACCTACCCTACGGTCGTACGAAGGTCCTTTTTGAGGCCCTTCTTTTTCGTATAGCCGACAATCGACCTCTCCTCTCAAAGGATTTCACACCAAGGGGAAACGGCGCAGACATGCGGCAAGGCACCACTGGGGTCCTCAAGACTACCTTTTCTTTTAGGCCCTATATAAAGTTTCCCCTCGTGCACACACTCTCGGCATGTCAAATAGCCTTGATGTTCATGGCATTATCTGTAATAGCACGTCTTGACGTATCAATCAGGGTATAAAGGAAACCGTTGATCGCCAACTTTTGTTCGATTTTGGTTTATTTTTCCACGTGAGATCCCTCCTTGCTTCAGATTGCCACATATGCTTTGTTCCGGCCTAAATGCCGGGGGCTCTATCCGGCCATGCATATTTTCAAAAGTCCGAACACTTATAAGGTACTCTTCGGCGTCCCGAATATTGCATTATATGCATCAGCTCCGAATCATGTCTTTGGTCTATAGTTGGGTTGCCCGGCTCCTGTGCTTACCACCTTACGTTCCGCTAGTTCGGCTAAGGTAGTAAAGGGAGAACTATTGCGATTGTGTTTCTGGTTCGTCCGGTCAAATACCTCAGTAGAGAAAGCCAAAAACTGACTGTCATGATACGGCAAGAGCTGCTCAGCGATTCGGTGACTTAATGCAAATCCTTAGTGATTTACCCCGTGTTATACGAAGGGATGGATTTCGCCCAGTCATGCGATAAAGGCACCCTAGTTCGGATTGCCGCACACGCACTAGGGGCTGGTACTTAGGCCCACCGTCAAACTCCTATGGCTAAGTGAAAGTGATAAAGCCGCATAGTCTGATTGCCTGGTTCATTGCGCAAACACCTCCTTTACGGACCAAGACGTTGGATAAAGTGTGATCGCGCGCTCCACCGAACACCCCAGTAGCATCTATGAGGGGGCTGAAGCCGATGACTGGAAAACTTTCATAATTAAAACGGCTGCACAGGAAGCAAATAACTCAGGATAAAAGGCATAAATATATGACAAGCCTTGGTTCACAAAATAAAGTTTTTACAACCCGGATACATTTACTCAAACATCACGTCCTTTGAGCATTGGCCCTCTACTATTCGGGCACCTGCTAGGACATCTTCAAAGTATCTTTCTAGCTTGCGGTGATCCTTGCCTTCGGGCGAGCCTGCAGTCGTGACGTCGGTGGCCTTCATCTTTGCCCAGTGCATCTTGACACAAGCAAAGGCCATCCGCGCACCCTCTATGCACGCTGAGCACTTCACAGCATCAACTCGAGGTAGCGCATCGATGAGTCGCCTCACCAAACCAAAGTAGCTGCTTGGAATTGGTTCGGCTGGCCAAATTCGGACTATGAGATCCTTCATGGCCAAGCCGGACACCCTATGCAGCTCCGTCAGCTGCTTCATTTGGTCGTTCAGAGGCGTCGGATGCTCCGGTGCCAGGAACTGTGATCAGAACAGCTTCTCGGTCGAGTTCCCCTCTTGGGCTCGCAAGAACTGTGCGGCATCAGCGGCACTCCTTGGAAGATCCGCAAAGGCGTCTGGAGAACTCCACAGTCGAGTGAGCAAAGCATATCTTTGACCTCCAAATACACTCTGTAAAAGAAAAGGTTTACCAGCCGCTATCTATTTGGCCTGTCGGATCTCTTCACGAGCACTCCGGGACTCGACCCGCACCTCTTTAGCCTCCTGGATGGCTTTGGTGAGTTCGGTCGCTTGGTCCGTAGTCTTCTCCTCCAATGCCTCGCACTTGCGGATGGCATCCTTCAGCTCTTGCTCCATTTCGGCCACCCTATCTTCGTGCTGGCGGCGGGCATTCTGTTCGGTCTTTAGTTCCGCAGCCGCTTTGTCAGCGACTACCTTATTCACCTTTGCCTCCTCCTTAGCCTGAGCAAGGGTGCTTTTGAGGATCTCGACCTTGGCCGCGCCAACTGCGCACATAATTACAGCAGTACATGAGTTAAACTCTGAATTTACATATCAGATATATGCTCAAACTCTTTACACACATACCTTGCATCTCGTTGAATCGCTTGTTGATGCAATCTATTTCATCATCAGCCAGCTTTAGTTTCCGATTAAGTTCGGAAACTTCAGCGGCCTGAGCGGTTGCCGCCAACAAGGAAGCCTGTTATACAATAGAAAAGTATGTCACCTCTTCCGAATACTATGTGATCCTCTGTCCGGCTTTTTCAAACCCAGACAGAGTCTCAGGGGCTACTATATATGCACAGGTATATCCCTTTATAAAAAATGTCTAGAGCATTACATTGCATACCTCGAAGCTTGTTAGTAGGTTGGTGAAGGCTTCGTTCAGCCCGCTCTTGGCGGACTGAACCTTCTCTACCACCACACCCATCAGGGTGCAGTGCTCCTCCATGATGGAAGCATGTTGTAGTGCTTCCACAAGAGTATTCAGCGCCTCCGAATTAGTGGAGGCCGCCGTCGGAGCTGATGCTCCCTCCTCCTTCGAAGGGGGCTGCTCGCCTGACTCCGGAGCCACATTGGTCTCTGGAATGATGTCCGGCTGGGGGCCGGATTGATCAGGGCCCCCGCCATCGGTTGCCATGGGGGTCGCCCCCCCCCCCCATATCTTCGGCAGCCGAGGTATCACCCTCGGGCGCCTTCTCGGCAGCCTCGCTCGCCCCTCCGCGGCCAGGAGAGTTCCTTCGGGACAACACCTCGGTGTCATCCATGATGATTGGCGAAGCGGCTCGTGGTGGCGTTTCGCTCTCTGCCATCTCGGGCGGTAGAGAACTCCCCTCAGATAGTGAAGGGTTGGCGAGGTCACGAGCAGGACTGAAAGACACACGGTGTAATATGTTATATTATAAAAACATAAAAGACCGAAGACAAATAATAGCCCCTTTTGGTACTTACGATTCGGCCAGGGGCTTCACCCTGGGAAGTCTCTTGGGGACTGGTTCAGCCTCCGAATCCGAACCATCCGAGAGGGCTATCTTCACCCTCTTGGGCGCCTCATCCTCCGGGTCTGTGGAGGCCGCCCTCTTCTTCTTCTTCCCCCTAGGAGGGGAGTCGCTTTCCGCTTCCTCCTCCTCTTCTTCCTCATCTCCCTCATAGGAGGAGAGGACTTCGGTCTCTCCGGACACTGCTTCCAAAGGGCCCTTGTGGCGGAGGCCGCCTTTTGCCTCCTTGCCCTTTTTCTTCTTAACCTTCTTCTCCGGCGCCTGATAGGGCGCCAGGACCAGCATCCCTGTCAGCTGGGGTGTGGCCGGGTCTTCAGGCAGTGGTGCCGGACAATCAATCCGCTCCGCCTTTGCTATCCAGCTCTGTACGGAGGACAGAAAATTCATTATGTCTAAAACTTATTGACCGAATAGATATTCAGGAAAATCATACTTACGGGTGTGGCCGGATTCTCGATGTCAAGACCGATGTCTTCGGTCTTCTTCGGCCATGTTTGTTAGGCCTTAAAGAGCAGCTTCCAGATGTCTTCGTGCGTTGTGCCGAAGAAGCGCTTCAAGGTTCGTGGATCTTCCGGATTGAACTCCCAAATGGGAGAGGGCCGGAGTTGGCAGGGAAGAATCCAGCAGAAGAGCATCACCTGAATCACGTTAGTGAGACTAGTGTTCTTGCCTATCATATTGGTGATGCGCTTTTGCAGCATCAACACTTCCGCCTTGGATCCCCAATCCAGACCCTAAGCGGTCGACGAGCTAAGCCGCGTAGGGGGTCCGGATCTAAACTCAGGAGTAGCCGCCCACTTGCCGTTGCAGGGTTTGGTGATGTAGAACCACTCCTGTTGCCACACCTTGACGGTCTCTACGAAGGCCCCTTTGGGCCACACGACATTGGGCAGCTTGCTTACTATGGCGCCGCCGCAGTCCGCATGATGCCCGTCGACCACCTTCAGCTTCAGATTGAAGACCTTGAGCCATACGCCGAAGTGTGGGGGGATGCGGAGTAGCGCCTCGCACACGACGATGAACACCGAGATGTGAAGGAATGAATTCGGGGCTAGATCATGGAAATCTATCCCGTAATAGAACATAAGTCCCTAAACGAAGGGATGAAGGTGAAACCCTAGTTCGTGGAGGAAATGGGGGATGAATACAACCCTTTCGCCGGGCTCCGGAGTGGGGATGACTCGATCCTTGGCAGGGAGCCTCTGCGTGATCTCCGCGGACGGATATCCCGCCCCCCGGAGCTCCTTGACGTCCTTCTCGGTGACGGAGGAGGCCTCCCACCTGCCCTTTGAACCAGATCCCGACATGGCTGGGGAGGCTGGTTGCAGTGGGAAAGATTGAAGTTTGGGCGCTGGAGCTTGAGGATGGGAAAGCAGGAAAAGAAGGCGTGGGGAAAAAGAGGGATCTTTATCCTCTTATATAAGCGGTGAATATCAAGCGCCCCTCCTTCAAGCCTTAAAACTCGCCTGTTCCCAAGGGATTGTGCGAATGGCACGGTTGGATTACCCAAAACCGTATTGATGATGATCCCGTAATGGACGGGCATGATCTCTATTTTGACAAGACATGCCAATGGAGGTTGTGCCTCGAAACACGAAGCGGGAGGCGTGAAAACGGTTCAAAATGTTAAGAGGCCAGACGTGATGTTTCGCCAAAAAGTTGTCAGTGAAAAGACACTGTTTTGTTTGATATCTTACCTTCGCAGCTAAGGGCTGTATTAATTGTACAGAGCCGGATATAGTTCTTTTATTTAGAAGATTGCTTTGAAGTATTCAGGAGGAGGAACCCGCCTTGCAATGCCGAAGACAATCCTCGTGCCGAACACATCGTCATTGAAGACTGGTTCAGGGGCTACTGAGGGAGTCCTGGATTAGGGGGTCCTCGGGTATCCGGGCTATTTGATATGGGCCGGAATGATGGGCCGTGAAGATACAAAGCAGAAAACTTTCCCACGTGTCCGGGTAGGACTCCCCTATGCATGGATGGCAAGATTTGTGTCCAGATATGTAATTTCCTTCCTCTACGAACCGACTCTGTACAACCCTAGGCCTCTCCGATGTGTATATAAACCGGAGGGTTTAGTCCGTAGAGGCTATCAGAATTGTCATAGGCTAGACAGCTAGGGTTTAACCATTACGATCTCAAGGTAGATCAACTCTTGTAACCCCTATACTCATCAAATACAATCAAGGAGGACGTAGGGTTTTACCTCCATTAAGAGGGCCCGAACCTGGGTAAACATCATGTTCCCTTTGTCCCTTGTTACCTTCGATCCTCAGACGCACAGTTCGGGACCCCCTACCCGAGATCTGCCGGTTTTGACACCGACATAAACAACGTGTAAAATACAAGCTTAATGAAACCAACGGCCCGAGGTATGTAACGAAAACTGGCAAGTTACGCGTGTAATTTGAGAAACCAGTGTATATTTTACCAGTCGAAAATGACCAACCAAGCACTTCGCCCAAGACCATCTGCTTTTATTTACAAGCATCAGTTTACAAGCGGTTTTCATTGGAAAATGATGATCCAATCACGGCCTAAGATGATGAGTTGGTCGGAAGATCATATGGTTTCACCTCTAACCTACCCGAGTTTTCGTATAGGCTATGAATGAAACATAAGACGATGAACTTCTTAAGCATAGAAACAACAGAAGAGGATGATCTTCTTAACATGCAAATCACTGGCATTAGATCAACATGCAAAACAATACGAAGCATTATTCTCAGGAGGCACGGTGAACATCTCATGATGCCGCATGCCACAACATTCCAAGCTCAACTTTGCAATCAAACTCACAAGGCCTGGCATTTCATAGACAACATTCAGAACAAACTCTTAAAATACCTTACATAACTCAACATTCATGATTATGCATCTCATCAGAGTAAATATTTACTTCTGAACTGAACACACGAATAGGAAAAAATGATCGACGCTGCTCACAGCAAAGGGCATCCCATTCCAAAATATCAAATGCATGTCTTCTGGCTAACATCAATGAGCAAAATTTGACAAGGTTTTCCAATTCCAAAATATTAAACAAATGTCTTCTTGCTAACATCAATGATTAAACTTTGACAAGCTTTTCCCATTCAAAATATGTAATGCCTATGATTGTGGAACGGACAGGGTTTGTTATCTGTTTGCACATTGAAATGGCACATGGAGCCGGATTAACCAGCGTATCTTTTTGTGCTGTTCCACTGAAATCAAACAAGGTCTTGCGTAGCACGGTGGATTCCGTATTTATATGTTGCAAGGCCTTGAAGACATTTGCAGCTCCATTCAAGTAGATAGTCCGGTGGCTCAAGGTGACGATGAATTATTAGAGAACTATTCGATGTATTGTGCATGATGAAGTATTATGGAGGACATGAACCATCTGAACATTTTGTGCAGTTCCACTGGAATCAAGCTGAGCATCCCTATCTGCATAAATACAGAAAAAGTGTGATGAATATAATAGTGGTAGTAGTTGATTAAACATACGCTCATCTTCATTATCTTAACAGGAAAAGAGAGCAATACAATAGCTTCAATTAAACATTTATTCAAAACAATACAACAATATAATTAGCACAACATAACAAAGCACGATCATGTGGATGAAGGCCGATACTGACCTCGTTTGTTACAGCTGCGCCGGCCACTGACTTGGTCATACCTTTCCTTGTGGAGTGAATTTTGCACCCCACATGCTGTTGAGTTGAGTTTCCCTTGGTACGCAGACTAGTCATGTCACCAGTGTCTACTAATACTCTAAAGCTTCTCGATCATTCCTTCTGTAATGTAGCGCAAATGGTGACTGCTTCTTTCTGCAAAGTGGAAAGACCAACTGGGCCTAATAATGCAATAGTTTGCCTTAAACACATTGGCTCATTTTGTGCAGTTCAACTAAAATCAGAGTTGAAATAGAACTGAGCAGAAGTTTTGATATCCCTGTGTGCACAAATAGGTATAAAGGAAACAATTACTGAGAAATAATGATTGAGACATTATCTCAACAATACCTTGTTTCAACATGTATAAAGAACGACAAAGCAGAAAAGTACCATTCCTAAAACAGTGCAACTGATTCATATTAACAGAGACATTATCTTAACAATACCTTGGTTAAACATGTAGAAAGAACTACAAAGCAGGATACTACCATTTTTAATACACTATAATTGATATATCATAACAGAGACATTATCTCAACAATACATTTATTAAACATGTACTCCTGCTGATCCCTAACAGAAATGGTACTCCCGCCGATCCCTAACAAGTGTTGCAGTTTTGAACTAAGATTCATTAGTTAATTCTAAGAGTGGCCTTGCTTAATTTTACTAGTGGCATTAGATTAACAAAAAGCATAAACAGTTCCAGGGGATAGTGGGCGCAACAGCACCATGTGCTTCCATCTACTTATAAAAGGGGTGATGCAGAGTTTGTTGTAACAAAGCAACAAACAACATGTCTGGGTTGGTCCCATTTTTGTTCATTTAATGGGAGAAGACAGCAATACGTACAATAGCTTCAATTCAACATTTATTTAAAACAGTACCGCTACAAGTAGCACAACATCTCAAAGCACACTGCACAATCATGTGGATGAAGGCCGGTACTGACCTTTCATGAGGCAGATAAGATCAAATACGAATCTGCCAACACAAATAGGAAATCCAATCTCGTTTTGTGTAGTTCAACTAAATCAAGCAAAGTTGCCGGTGTGACATTTAAGTTGAACTGCACAAAACACTCTTAAAACAAAAGTGTTTTGTGTAGTGAAGCAAAAGGCCGCAATAGCAACGAGTTGAATAGATATCCCTGTTTTCAGAGGTAAAAAAAGAAACAATTACTGGGCGATAAAGGAGGATGAATCATATGGCCACAAAAAGAAGCATCTACCTTATCTTGATGGAAAAAAAGTAGGACAGTAGCATTTCTAAAACGGTTGCATTGATTCATATTAACAGAGACATTCTCTTAAAATAACATCCGTTAAAAATGTAATTTACTTTTAACAGTCGCATTGCTTCAATTTTCCAGCGGAATTCTTAGAATAACAACAGCAAAATAGTTGTATGGGACATGGGACATGCCAGCACCATATGCGTCCACATGTATAAATGGGTGATGCAGAGTATGTTGCCAAGCAGCATATCTGTGTTGGTCCCATATTTGTTCTCTTTCAACCATTTTCCTACGTGAGGGCAGCAAATCTAGTCCTGCACAAACTACCCGACCCCCCAGTTTCTTTCCTTTTTCAACAAAGAGATCGGTTACTTACAGATGTGTGTACCTGGTTACTCCCTTTTCCCCTTTTCGACCAACAGAGCGGCTGGATAGCCAGTCTATACTACTTTCCCTCCCTCCTTTCCTCATTGAACCACATCCTAGATTCATGCTCCACCCCACACCCCTTCTTTCCTCTTTGAACCAAGACCTAGATTCAACTACAGAATCGAAAAAGATCCGCATGCAGCTAGAGCAATGACAGTTTCAAAGAAAGTTATACCTTAGTGTCGTCGGGATGTGGCTAGGCGTGCGGCGGGAGGCCGGATCTGCCCACACTATGTACGACGGGGAGGAAGAAGGGGTCGGAGGCCCTCCCGCATGTGACGCCCCCGGCCCGATCATGCACTAATCATACACGCAAATGCACACGATCAAGCCTAAGGACTCACGGGAAGATATCACAACACAACTCTAAAACATAAATAAAGTCATACAAGCTTTATATTACAAGCCAGGGGCCACGAGGGCTCGAATACATAAGCTTGCGAACAAGCGTCAGTGGAAGCATCAGATATCTGAGTACAGATATTAAAAGAGAAACAGAAAGGCCTATAGAAAGGCGGGGCAAAATAAAACACTACGATCGAAAGGCGTAGGCCTCCTGCCTGGGACCCTCCGATCCTACTCCTGGTCGTCAGTCAACTCGTAGTAGTATCCATCCTCTGGGTAGTAGTACTAGTCGAACGATGGGGCATCTGTCTCAGGGGGCTCCGTCCTCTGGTCACGACAAACTGATATGGGGAGAAAAAGAAAGCAAAGCAACCGTGAGTACTCAGAAGTACTCAGCAAGCAAGGATCTACACTACATATGCAACATTTTCAAGGGGAGGCTACATATGTGGACTGGGCTGCAGAAATGCCAGAATAGAGAGAAGGCCTAGTCCTATCGAAGACTAGCATCTTCAGCGGTCTTGCAACAGTAGAAGAGAGTAGAACAGTTCAATATAATGTAGCAGTATCATTAAGTCTCATCCTCACCCAGAGATCCTTTCTCGACTCCCTGCGAGAAACAATCCCAGAGCCTCATATACAGGTCTCATATCATGTTCTAGCTGTATCGATCGGGATACAACTCCGAGTGTCCGTTACCATAGGACAGGCTATCGATAGAAGTTTTCTTCCCTGCAGGGGTGCACCAACTTACCCAACACGTTCGATTAACTCCGGCCGGACACACTTTCCTGGGTCATGCCCGGCCTCGGCCAAACGACACATCGCAACCCTACCTATAGCTCAGCAGAGAGGTCCCCGCCGGTCTACATCCTAAGAGCAAGGGGGTCTTGGCCATCGCCCCTCACCCTCCGGGTCGTTGCGCACACGGTGAAGCCAGGCACCAACACTACAGGAAGACGCTGGTCCGTCCGTGCCACCATGCTGAACTAGACGTTTGACAGAGCTTTCGGCTGATGCATACGATGTAGAACGCCCATACTATGCCCACGTGATGGTTAGTGCTATCAGGCCAGAGGCCTGCTCGGATCAAATATCCAAATCATTAGTGGACTAGGGGCTTGCGGTAACGAGCAGAGACTCACGAAAGATGTGACCCCGTCGCCCCGCCTCGAGGACTTGCTGCAAGGGTTAAGAATGCCCGGCCGCGCCTCGTATTCAGCACTCGGGCACCATACAGGCACCCGTCTTCACAACACTCGCCTCTCAGGCGCACGCGGGTACCCCTCAGGGTCAACCCGCCTATCCAAGTAACAGTGTAAAGTCCAAGTATCAGTGTGTCCATAACATCAGGGGAATCCGAGGTATCACCCTCGTTGGATTACTACTCGATGTATCCGTCAAGGTGAACTCGGAGGAATCACCCTCACTGGGTTCACACTTGATGTGTTGCACGACAGCGTCGTTATCGGAAGTGGTGAAGGAAGAATCACCCTCGATGACCTCGACCGAATAGCTACTCTATAGAGTTAACATCAGAAGTGCTACACGAGGTATCACCCACGGCACTCGGTGGTAACGCTACAGTGTCGTTACAACTAAGGGGGGTGATGTGCGGTGTCAGGGCCTGGTCTTCAATCCCGTTGATCGGGTCTTCTGACAATCCAGCGCGGCAGTCGGGATAAGTGGGGTCACTGATAGGTCTCTACCCAGCCTATACTAAGCAGTTTAGGATATGCAGGTAATTATCAACAGCAGGTTACAATAAATAGGCTATGCATCAGAATAGGTAAGGCAGTAGCAGCAGCAATTCTAATGCAAGCATGAGAGAATAGAATGGGCAATATCGGGATGATCAAAGGGGGGGCTTGCCTGGTTGCTCGGCGGCAAGGGCAAGGTTGTCAATGGTGTCTTCGGGCTCCAGAGCTGCGTCCGTCTCGGGGACGACGTCGGGGTCGGGGGCTATCGAGAGAGAAGAGGGGGAGGAAACCGTATAAATATAGAGCAAACATGAGCAACACAAAGTACGACATGACAATGTGCAGTGCCGGATGTGTCCTAACGTATGGTTGCACGTCACCGAGGAAGGGGGGATCCATCCGGGAATGTTTTCCCGGTTCCGGACATTTGTCAGATAGATGACCGGAGGGGAACGGTTACATGTTCGGATAGTTAGGAACGAGTGGCGAACAAACGGACCGCGTATTCGGATTCGTCTCGTCGTTCTGAGCAACTTTCATGTACAAAGTTTTTCGATCTGAGTTACGGATTATTTTATATGATTTTCTAAATTTTTTATTAATTTTCTGGAATTTAATTATTTATTTAAATTAAACATTATCCAGAATAGTAACTGATGATGTCAGCATGACATCATGCTGACGTCAGCATAATCTGACAGGTGGGGCCCGCTGTCATTGACTGATTAGTTAATTAGTGTTAACTAATTAATTAATACTTAATTAAACTAATTAACTAAATTAGATTAACCTAATCAGGATTAATTAACTTAATTAATTAACTAATTAATTAATTATTAATTTTAATAATTTTTATTTATTTTTATTATCTATTTTTTTTGTTCTGTGGGGTGGGGCCCCCTAGTTAGTGGCCCATAGGGCCAAACGGGCGCTGGGCGATTCGGGCGCAGGGGCGCTGCGGGCGCGCGGGCTACGGGCTTTGCCCGCGTAGGCGCTGCGGCCCGATGCCGGCGTCCACGGCCGCAGCCGGAGCAGGGCGGCGCGGCGAGCGGGACAGCAGGCGGCGGCCGCGGAGTGCAGCGGGCGCGCGTGTGGGGAGGCGCGCACGGGCGCGTGTGCGCGAGGCGCAGACGGCAGCAGCAGGGGAACCGGGGCGCGGCAGCGGCAGCGCAGCAGGTAGGCGGCCACGCGCGCGAGCAGGGGCGGCGCGGGGCGAGTGTGGCGCGGACAGCGTGAGCGCGCGCGCGGTGGCACGGGACGCGGCCAGCGCGTGCGGCGGAGTGCAGCGGCGACAAACGAGGCGAGGCCGCGGCGAGCGCGAGGCGGGCGCAGGCGCCTTGGTGGCGAGCGGGGACGAGGGCCCGGGCGCGGCACGGACGCGGCCGAAGGGTCGACCGGGGCGCGCCCCAGGCGCGCGCGCGGGCGGGCGTCGAGCGCGGCCTCAGCGGCGGACGCGCGCTGGCCGCCGAGCAAGGGGGGGTCACATGGGCGCGGGGGAAAAGGGAAGGAGAGGGGGAGCTCACGGGAGGGGCCGTAGGGGACTGGGCAGCGGGGCACGGGGAGGAGGACGCGGACGACGGCGTCGGAGACGGGGAGGCAATCCGGCGGGGAGGCGTGGTCGAGGCGGCGTTCCGGGCGACGGCGACATGGTCCAGCGGCGCTGGTGACAGTGGCGAGCGACGGGCGCGGTGGATCGAGCCCCGGCGTCAGGAAGCCGGTCGACGACGGAGCTGGGGGCGACGATGCCCAAATCGGGGTGGAGGGAGGAGTGGATCGGATGGGAGGGGGAGAGTGGGGAACGTGGGGGTAGGTTAGGGTTACGGTGGGAGGGGGAGTGGGTTAGTAGGCAGGGGGTGGGCCGGCCTGGGGTTGGCCTGGTGACCCAGTTGGGCCGGGAGAATTCTTTTGCTCTCCTCTGCTTTTCTGTTGATTTTATTTTTATTTATTTCTTCACATATCTCTGTTTAGTAAATTGTTAGGCCTCATATTGAATTTTGTAAAACATGGCAAATGTTCCAACAAATACTAGGCATTACCTACCACTACCAAAAACTGGTTTGGAGACAATAGGAGTTCCCACAATTTTTATAATAAATGAAATGCATTAAACCTTGCTGTTTAATTAATGTTAGTGCCACCTAATTAATTTATTAATTGTTGGTTTCAATTTTAGAATGGTCTCTGTATTATTTGTTATTGATTGAACATTTTAGTTTCTATGTTGGATAACTTTTATTTTCACTTTTATTTAAATTTGGATTTTGACTTAGGAGTTGAAATGCAATATGATGCTAATGATGATCATGCACTGTTAAACATGATGACATGGCATAATCAAAAGGGTGATTACTGAAGTTAACCACCGGGGGTGTTACAAATCTCCTCTACAAACAAGAATTCTCGTCCCGAGAATTAAGAGGTAGAAGGAAAAAGTTCGGGGTATTCCGCACGAAGATTATCCTCGCATTCCCAAGTGGCTTCATCTTCAGTATGATTTGACCACTGCACTTTGAGGAACTTGGTAACCTTCTGACGGGTCCGACGTTCAGCTTCATCGAGAATGCGGATCGGATGCTTGTTATAAGATAGTTCATCTTGCAATTCGAGCACCTCGTGATCCACTGCTCGCTGCGGAGATTCCTTGAAGCATTGACGAAGTTGCGACACATGGAAAACGTCGTGGATATGGGAGAATTGCGGCGGCAATTCCAATTTATATGCCACCTGACCATGTCTAGCAATAATGCGGAAAGGACCAATGTAGCGTGGAGCTAGCTTGCCCTTGATTCCAAAATGGTGTGTGCCTTTCATAGGAGTGACTCGCAGATAAGCTTGATCACCAGGTTGATAAGTCAAACCCCATCGTTTGCGATCGTAGTTGCTCTTCTGGCGGTCCTGAGCCGTCTTGAGATTTTCTCGGACAATACGAACTTGTTCTTCGGCGTGTTGGACGGTCACGATAGCAAGGCATGTCAAAGGATAGTCTGTCAGTTATGTCGAAGACAACATCGATACCAAGGGCGACGGACGAAGAGAACCATTTTCCTGCTCATTGAACGAGGCGGACTGGTAGGCAAAGTTCTCGTCCATCGGTGGTTACCGAAATGTCATTAACAATAGTAACGAGGTCTCATTGACAGAGTTGTACATCGAGGTGTTTACATAAGCAGTGAATTATTGCTGCTTAGATCATATAGATCACGAGAAAGGTTAAACAAAACAATGGAAAGGAAAATATGATTAGTATATTAATCAGAACAACAGAAAGGAAAATGTGTTTATACCCGAATATCAAGAGTATATCTTTCGCAAGGAAAGGCATAGCATGATATACCTGATAAGGCTCCAAGTATGAAACCATTTAGACAAAGGGGCAAGGAAATTATGAGGTTTACCCATACAATGGTGTTTGGATAAATGATCAAGAAAATTCAGCATTGCGCTTCTAATGTTCTGGTTGATAATCAGAGTACCACAGACATGCTTCGAGATAGCATTGAGAAGGTCATCGGTTAAAGGTCAGACGTTGGTAACACAAAGGATTCATCGGGAATTTTTAGAACATTTCATACAATTTTACCAGCAAAAAGATGAGGATGTGGCCGATGGGTTAAACAGCAATCCATCGACATGTCACAAAGGATGTATTTCCAGAATTTATATGAACAAGTTTGTGTTGGGGGGAAGACAAGAATGTTGTCGGTGATAACACAAATCAACGAGGGGCAAGGATGGTATTTCTCACCATGAATTCGATTGATATCCTGGAAGAGATCAAAATGTTGATGATGATCATGACACAACTGTCGAGAGATTTCACAAAGATGTAATCGATCGGCGATGACATCAAGTCAAAGAAATGATGAAGCAAAAGGTTATTGGAACCATGGGTATGACACAAAGTCGAAATCAAGTTTGTTGTTCAAGGCGAAATGATATGATGAAGAAGATCGACGTAGGCTTAGCTCATCGTCGGAAATTGTGCTCCGGGAAGAAAGACCAGGTAGCAAAATTTAAATTTAGAACGATAATGATATAGTTGATTAGGCTAGTAATGATGTGATGGATTATCATTCCAATAAGAATTCACGAGAGGTAGTGCAATGACACGATAATCATGAGATGACATCGGGCAATACTTGAAGGTAGATCAGAATTAGAGGTTGGACAGGTGAAATGATCTACAAAAGACAAGTAATTTTAACTTGTTCGGGAAATGGAATCAAGGAGAAAATACGGTTGGAACAACGATTGCAGAGGATCAATTCACAGATACAAGATAAACTTATTCCAAGGAAATAATTATTTTTACGAGCAGCTCCCATGATAAGTTCTACATCGGGTCCATGGGCATGAACGCAAAGTTCAAGGTCGACTCCCACTTCTTCAATGCATAACCTTTCATTCACTCCTCGTTTTCGAAGAAATTGTATTGCTGAAGATTTATCTGGTGAAGCACCAGAAGGGTAGGACTCGTAGAATTTTCTGGGTTCTCGCTGATGGCAGAAGCATAGATACAACCCATCGGGTCATTATACGAATCCCTACAACAATCAACCAAAGCAAGGGAGGCGAGTTCGAAAGCAGAGTATCGAAGTCAAAGCAGATGATACCATTTACCGGAGGTACTAAATACCAAGGGAAGAGCTCATAAGATGTTTGAATATGAAGGATACCGTTGGATATTAATCCAACAAAAATTCAGGTAGACGACAAAGGATCTGACGTGAGTAGCGATACTCAACCAGAAGGAGAAGAAATGCAAGGGCATCGGTTTAAGGAAACATCTGAATAATTCGATGCTTAAATGCGAAGGGTTTACGATTCCAAAATCGGGGAATCAGAGGCAGAGGCTCTGATAAAAAGATGAGTATGTTGAATAGAATTAGATGGCTAATCAATCAAGGATTGATTTACCGAGAACCAGTTCGTGTCCAGAATGATGTCAGAGCCGGAAGGATGAATTAGTAGGAAACAACTGATGATAGGGATTATTCTCATTCACATTGAATCAATAGACTAGGAATGACAATGACAAGGGATGTTAATGAATATTGCCGGACATATGGTGTTAACCATAATGCAGACGGGCAAGACTTTCCAAAGTAATAGGTTGCAGAGAATTTTAGGGGGGATCAAATAGCATTTCAGAGTAATTGGGAACCACATGAACAACTAGGGATGAACGGACCTCGAGTAAGTGTGTGTTCAGACGGAGAGGAACTGCAAGGCAGTAGGTTCAGAGAATTCTCAAAATGTCGGATAGTATTTCGATATGTCGGATAGAACCCGAGAGTAACTGGAACGAATATATGAACGACAATTGTAAGTAGTTATCCATCGGAGTTTATCGGTGGTCAAGAACTGCAAGGTAGTGGGCACAGGTTCTCGGGAAACATCGAGAAGTATCTTCAGAGTCTTCTGATGTAGCAGACGATCATCTGTGGAGAAGGGGCTCTCCGGGAGGAAGTAGTTACGAGAACCTAGAGTCAGCGTTAGTAAAATCATTTAACCCGAATAGAAGAGAGGTTAGACTCCCAGATTAAAGACGAGGAATAAAAGATACTAATACCACCCAATTGGCGACGTGGGCCTGTAAGCCACACAACCAAGTTAGTAAAACAATTTTCGATTACTAGACTCAACTTCGGCCAAGGAGTTGGAAAGGGTGGTTCCTACAGGCAGTCGGCTCTGATACCAACTTGTGACGCCCCCGGCCCGATCGTGCACTAATCATACACGCAAATGCACACGATCAAGCCTAAGGACTCACGGGAAGATATCACAACACAACTCTAAAACATAAATAAAGACATACAAGCTTTATATTACAAGCCAGGGGCCACGAGGGCTCGAATACATAAGCTTGCGAACAAGCGTCAGTGGAAGCATCAGATATCTGAGTACCGATATTACAAGAGAAACAGAAAGGCCTAAAGAAAGGCGGGGCAAAATAAAACACTACGATCGAAAGGCGTAGGCCTCCTGCCTGGGACCCTCCGATCCTACTCCTGGTCGTCAGTCAACTCGTAGTAGTATCCATCCTTTGGGTAGTAGTAGTAGTCGAACGACGGGGCATCTGTCTCAGGGGGCTCCGTCCTCTGGTCACGACAAACTGATATGGGGAGAAAAAGAAAGCAAAGCAACCATGAGTACTCAGAAGTACTCAGCAAGCAAGGATCTACACTACATATGCAACATTTTCAAGGGGAGGCTGTATATGTGGACTGGGCTGCAGAAATGCCAGAATAGAGAGAAGGCCTAGTCCTATCGAAGACTAGCATCTTCAACGGTCTTGCAGCAGTAGAAGAGAGTAGAACAGTTCAATATAATGTAGCAGTATCATTAAGTCTCATCCTCACCCAGAGATCCTTTCTCGACTCCCTGCGAGAAACAATCCCAGAGCCTCATATCCAGGTGTCATATCATGTTCTAGCTGTATCGATCGGGATACAACTCCGAGTGTCCGTTACCGTAGGACAGGCTATCGATAGAAGTTTTCTTCCCTGCAGGGGTGCACCAACTTACCCAACACGTTCGATTAACTCCGGCCGGACACACTTTCCTGGGTCATGAACGGCCTCGGCCAAACGACACATCGCAACCCTACATACAGCTCAGCAGAGAGGTCCCCGCCGGTCTACATCCTAAGCGCAAGGTGGTCTTGGCCATCGCCCCTCACCCTCCGGGTCGTTGCGCACACGATGAAGCCAGGCACCAACACTACAGGAAGGCGCCGGTCCGTCCGTGCCGCCATGCTGAACTAGACGTCTGACAGAGCTTTCGGCTGATGCATACGATGCAGAACGCCCATACTATGCCCACGTGATGGTTAGTGCTATCAGGCCAGAGGCCTGCTCGGATCAAATATCCAAATCGTTAATGGACTAGGGGCTTGCGGTAACGAGCAGAGACTCACGAAAGATGTGACCCCGTCGCCCCGTCTCGAGGACTTGCTGCAAGGGTTAAGAATGCCTGGCCGCGCCTCGTATTCAGCACTCGAGCACCATACAGGCACTCGTCTTCACAACACTCGCCTCTCAGGCGCACGCGGGTACCCCTCAGGGTCGACCCGCCTATCCAAGTAACAGTGTAAAGTCCAAGTATCCGTGTGTCCATAACATCAGGGGAATCCGAGGTATCACCCTCGTTGGATTCCTACTCGATGTATCCATCAAGGTGAACTCGGAGGAATCACCCTCACTGGGTTCACACTTGATGTGTTGCATGACAGCGTCGTTACCGGAAGTGGTGAAGGAGGAATCACCCTCGATGACCTCGACCGAATAGCTACTCTACAGAGTTAACATCAGAAGTGCTACACGAGGTATAACCCTCGGCACTCGGTGGTAATGCTGCAGTGTCGTTACAACTAAGGGGGGTGATGTGCGGTGTCGGGGCCTGGTCTTCAATCCCGTTGATCGGGTCTTCTGACAATCCAGCGCGGCAGTCGGGATAAGTGGGGTCACTGATAGGTCTCTACCCAGCCTATACTAAGCAGTTTAGGATATGCAGGTAATTATCAACAGCAGGTTACAATAAACAGGCTATGCATCAGAATAGGTAAGGCAGTAGCAGCAGCAATTCTAATGCAAGCATGAGAGAATAGAATGGGCAATATCGGGATGATCAAAGGGGGGCTTGCCTGGTTGCTCGGCGGCAAGGGCAAGGTTGTCAATGGTGTCTTCGGGCTCCGGAGCTGTGTCGGTCTCGGGGACGACGTCGAGGTCGGGGGCTATCGAGAGAGAAGAGGGGGAGGAAACCGTATAAATATGGAGCAAACATGAGCAACACAAAGTACGACATGACAATGTGCAGTGCCGGGTGTTTCCTAACGTATGGTTGCACGTCACCGAGGAAGGGGGGATCCATCCGGGAATGTTTTCCCTGTTCCGGACATTTGTCAGACAGATGACCGGAGGGGAACGGTTGCATGTTCGGATAGTTAGGAACATGTGGCAAACGAACGGACCGCGTATTCGGATTCGTCTCGTCGTTCTGAGCAACTTTCCTGTACAAAGTTTTTCGATCTGAGTTACGGATTATTTTATATGATTTTCTAAAGTTTTTATTAATTTTCTGGAATTTAATTATTTATTTAAATTAAACATTATCCAGAATAGTAACTGATGACGTCAGCATGACATCATGCTGACGTCAGCATAATCTGACAGGTGGGGCCCGCTGTCATTGACTGATTAGTTAATTAGTGTTAACTAATTAATTAATACTTAATTAAACTAATTAACTAAATTAGATTAACCTAATCAGGATTAATTAACTTAATTAATTAATTAATTATTAATTTTAATAATTTTTATTATCTATTTTTTTTTGTTCTGTGGGGTGGGGCCCCCTAGTCAGTGGCCCATAGGGCCAAACGGGCGCTGGGCGATTCGGGCGCAGGGGCGTTGTGGGCGCGCGGGCTACGGGCTTTGCCCGCGCAGGCACTGCGGCCCGATGCCGGCGTCCACGGCCGCAGCTGGAGCAGGGCGGCGCGGCGAGCGGGACAGCAGGCGGCGGCCGCGGAGTGCAGCGGGCGCATGTGTGGGGAGGCGCGCATGGGCGCGTGTGCGCGAGGCGCAGAGGGCAGCAGCTGGGGAACCTGGGCGCGGCAGCGGCAGCGTAGCAGGCGGGCGGCCACACGCGCGAGCAGGGGCTGCGCGGGGCGAGCGTGGCGCGGACAGCGCGAGCGGTGGCGCGGGACGCGGCCGGCGCGTGCGGTTGAGGGCATCGGCGGCAAACGAGGCGAGGCCGCGGTGAGCGCGAGGCGGGCGCAGGCGCCGTGGTGGCGAGCGGGGACGAGGGCCCGGGCGCGGCGCGGACGCGGCCGAAGGGTCGACCGGGGCGAGCCCCAGGCGCGCGCGCGGGCGGGCGACGAGCGCGGCCTCAGCGGTGTACGCGCGCTGGCCGCCGAGCAAGGGGGGTCACGTGAGCGCGGGGGAAAAGGGAAGGAGAGGGGGAGCTCACGGGAGGGGCCGTAGGGGACTGGGCAGCGGGGCGCGGGGAGGAGGACGGGGACGACGGCGTCGGACATGGGGAGGCAGTCCAGCGGGGAGGCGTGGTCGAGGCGGCCTTCCGGGCGACGGCGACGTGGTCCAGCGGCGCTGGTGACAGGGGCGAGCGGCGGGCGCGGTGGATCGAGCCCCAGCGTCAGGAAGCCGGCCGACGACGGCGCTCGGGGCGACGATGCCCAAATCGGGGCGGAGGGAGGAGTGGATCGGATCGGGGGGGGGAGAGTGGGCAACGTGGGGGTAGGTTAGGGTTACGGTGGGAGGGGGAGTGGGTTAGTAGGCAGGGGGTGGGCCGGCCTGGGGTTGGCCTGGTGGCCCAGTTGGGCCAGGAGAATTCTTTTGCTCTCCTCTGCTTTTCTTTTGATTTTATTTTTATTTATTTCTTCACATATCTCTGTTTAGTAAATTGTTAGGCCTCATATTGAATTTTGTAAAACAAGGCAAATGTTCCAACAAATACTAGGCATTACCTACCACTACCAAAAACTGGTTTGGAGACAACAGGAGTTCCCACAATTTTTATAATAAATGAAATGCATTAAACCTTGCTGTTTTATTAATGTTAGTGCCACCTAATTAATTTATTAATTGTTGGTTTCAATTTTAGAATGGTCTCTGTATTATTTGTTATTGATTGAACATTTTAGTTTCTATGTTGGATAACTTTTATTTTCACTTTTATTTAAATTTGGATTTTGACTTAGGAGTTGAAATGCAATATGATGCTAATGATGATCATGCACTGTTAAACATGATGACATGGCATAATCAAAAGGGTGATTACTGTAGTTAACCACCGGGATTAACAGTGCAGCCGATAGTGGATTGACTCCCTCGCAGAAGGCGAGAGAGTGAACACTGCACCTCCTCCCCTTCCCGGTGCGACAGGATCCGGACGGCTCCTTCACCAGCTGTGAGCGGGGGGGGAGGGAGAGAGGCCAACGCAGTCTTGTTTAGATCTGATGAAGAGGGTGAGAGATTGTGAATAGAGCAAACCCTAGCAAAGGAACGTTGAGGCACTAGCATGTATATATGTATGTAGTGCAGTGAGAAAGTGAAGAGTGCAAACCCTAGCGAACAAGCGCTGAGGCTCCAACTTATATAGTACTCGTATATAGTACTAATATAGTGGAGTGGTTTTCTTTTTCTCTCCATAACAATCAGTTTAAATTGTGTACGAAACGAAACTCTTTATTTAACGTACCAGTCAAGAAAACTACGATCAACTAACGATCCATGCATACTGGTTGTGCTTCCTGTCATTCACGTGCGGTACAATACCCTCCATTAAGTGAACAACCACACACACGCTAAATTATCAGTAAGGTGTGAGAGTCTGTACAAAAAGAAATTTAATTTCAATTATTTTGTATGTACAGTTTGCCCTCTCTCAATAATTATGGTTTGTTGTGTTCGGCCTAAACTTGGTCAAACTTTACAAAGTTTGACTTCAGTCAAATCTAATATGCAGAGTACATAAAAACGGAGGGGGACTACATCCTTCTGGGATTTTAGTCCACACCATATTTTTAATCAAAGTCTGACCACATATTTTGTTAAAATCTGGACAAATAAAATTACAGGGTAGCTGAAGACAAAGTTGTGGGAAGTCTTAAAATCAATACAAAACTTTTGCTCTTAGTACCAACGTCGATGCTTCTTCGAGGAAACATTTGGTTCATATCCAATTGTGTGATAAAATTGCACCAACGTAAATGACTTCTCCAAGATGAACTAATGAAGGATATCGTCTTTGTGGTAACAAGCAAAGAGCACTGATGGAAGACAGACCATTCTTCATTGAACATTGATCAGCTTCACCAGCCGATGCAACCATGAGACGCAACCATGAGCATCGATAGGTCATCGTGGTGATGCATCATCGATTTTGGCATCAAGTTTGGGTCAGGCACCAATGAAGTTTGATAATCCTCATTGTCATTTGCTTCTTCTCGGTAATCAAGCTCGAGAAAGGAAGAAGCACTTGGCACAGGATAGTGAGGCTGAGCAACAGTGGCCATCCAATTTTGTGCAGTTCCACTAAAATTGAGGAAGACATGCCCGAGTATGGAGATACGCATCCCTGTTTGCAAAAATATAAAAAATGATATTTAAGTAGTGTCGTTACTTTGTTTTAGCAGTGGAACAAGATTAACAACGGCATCTTAATTGTCAATAAGAATTAATGAAACGTACACCAAAAAATAGAAGCACCATGACTATCTTAATGGGAACTAAAGCAGGATACCAAAAAAATTAAAGCAGGACAGAAGCATTTATCGACGCCTCTACATGGGCATTGCTTCATGTTACCAGTGATAGTTTTAGATTAGCAGCAATAGGAGCATATGAACAATGACCGCAGAACCACCATGTACTTTTTGTCGAAAAAAACATGTATACCTCCACCGATGCATAAATGATAAACCAGGACAACTTTTGGAATGGCCTTTCCTCTATAATAGTAAAAAGTAGGTGATGTTGGACCAGCCGATGAACCCTAGCTACTGTACATGGGGAGCTGGGGAGTAGTGGTATAGAAGAAAACCCGCATGCTGAGTACAATGAAGCATGAAATCCAAAAGAAGTTATACTTCAGGTGGGCAAGATGTGGCTTAGGCGGGCGGGCGGGATCTGCCCACACGACGGCAGCGAACAAGGGTGCGGAGGACCTTCATCCGCGCCGGTGCCAGCTCAGAGAGGACAGTGCGCGTCAGCTTCCTCCATCACCGACGGTGACAACGTCAACGCTGGACCTCCTCACCTCCCGCAGCGGACGGGATCCGGCCGGATCTGTGACCACTGGTGAGGAGAGAGATAGAGTGGACACTGTCATCCTGTTTAGATATGGAGAGGGTGAGAGAGCAAAATGAGGCGGTACTAATTTTGTGTGTGTAGGGAGAACGAGACATCGATGATGTGTACGAGTTGTCGCGAGAGTCATCACTATGTGTGTGTGTGCGCACACACACATAGACATGCATATCCGTGTTTACGTAAAATTCTTACTTTCATCTCCATCTCCAATCATATTTGTCCAACTGGCACATTATTTATGTTATTAATTATGCAACAATATTTACGTACGTCCAGCATCTCTCGTTTGCGGGCGTCCGGACCGTTGCCACGCCCGTTCGTGACTGCCCTGGCCAACCCGAATCCTCTTCATCACCCACGCACGCTTCTTGCCCGAAATGGTCAGTGCCGCATTTATGCCCAGTCAGAGCGAACGCGACCTCTCACTGGTGCCGACATTAAAGCGGCACGCCGGCCGAGAGAGCGCCGCCCACGCCGCTTCCCGGTGCACGCGACTGCTCCGTGTTCAAAGGTCACCACGGCCAGCTGCAACATGCATGTAAAAAAGTTCTTGGGAGTCCATGCTACAGCTATCTGTCCTCCCCCTCCTCGTCTATCTCTTCTAGTAGTGCTAGTACTCCATGGCGTGATCCATCTACGAACAGGCGGGAAAGTTTGCGTATACTTGGTTTGTGGTGAGTGGCATGCCGAGCAACCATGTGAGGTGGAGGAGGGTCAGACACGAACGCAACAGACGTGATTTAAACATTGGTTTTTCTCGATGGCGCGATCCAACGAAACAAAATGTTGGTTTCCAAAAGAATATTGTACTGCATGAGGGAGAAGTGGATTCAACGAAGAGTGATGGTTTGCTTCTGCCGTCCAACTAACTACCGGGTCTATGTGATTTGATGGCTCATTGGTCATTATTACTGTGGCGGTAGAGCGTCATAGAGCATCTGCACTCTTATTTATTTATTCGGTGATAAAACTAACCTTCTCCACTCTTACACCAGAGGAGTATGAAACACGGCAGCCCAGTGACTACATGGCCCACCTCCCACTATCACCATATTACTTGGACAGCCTGCATGCCAAGAAAAAATTACTATACACCAGAGTGTATAGACTATTTTGCCCCTGGATTTGCTTTTCAGGAAATGCTGGGTAGTTACCCGCATGCAAAGTACACAATTCTCGCAAACAATTACTCCTCTCTCCATCTCTCTGGATGCAGGCGCACTACATCTATCTGCATGCGGCTCTCTCTCTCTGGTTTTGCATGCATGCGACATGACTCTCTCTCTCTTTCTATGGAAGCATGCCTTAAGCATGGTTAATAATATAGCCGGTTGATGGCTAACATGTTGCCTTGTCATCTATAGCCAATGTAATAGTCAACATGTATAATAATGGGCTACAAGAAAGTACTACTCCCGCCATTCCCTTATAC
Organism: Thinopyrum elongatum; assembly: GCA_011799875.1. Lineage (NCBI taxonomy): Eukaryota > Viridiplantae > Streptophyta > Magnoliopsida > Poales > Poaceae > Thinopyrum > Thinopyrum elongatum. Next base: position 150,960,283 of record CM022300.1, on the reverse strand, counting down.
AAGAAAGTACTATTGCCTTGATTACTGTTAGTGGCCTTGTATAGATGCAAAATGTATTTTTCGTAGTGACCAATGTAATAGTCAACATGTATAGTAATGGGCTACAAGAAAGTACTACATTTTACCACATGAACCACCATACACTCTCACATACTACCTCCGTCCTGGTTTATTAGTCCCCTATGTAATTTATGCATGATACTAGTATATGATACTCCCCACTATAAGTAGCCTTATACGCATACAAAAAAGGACCGGAGGGAGTACGAAGCTTTCAGATTTTGTTTCATGCATGTATCCTAACTCCAAGGTTGCCCCGTTACAACATTCCATCAAATACAAAGGAAAACTAACATGCATGCTGATGCATCTCAATGATTCACAGATCATAGCTAATATTTACTTCACAACTAAAGACAAAAGTTGTGAGAGTGTGTACAAAAAAAACTACTGATGGGGTCTCTACGCCTTAAACCCTAATCATGATTTAATTTCCTGGCTAGGTAGAACCTATCGAAGGAAAGAAGCTTGGCACCCTGGGATCAAACGATGCTTTTGTGCAGTTCCACTAAAATCGAGCTGAGCATCCCTGTTGGATAAGATATTGAATAAGTGTTATTAGAATAATAGTAGTGGCACTAGTTCATGAGACATAAAGTCATCACAAATAGAAGCCGGTAGAAGTAGAGAAAGATCCACATTGAGATGGAGATACGCGGGGAGCTGCGGCAGTGGAGCAAGACTGCTCCAAAAGGAAGTTGTACCTGGGACGTCGGGGTGTAGCTAGAAGGGTGGTGAGAGGTGGCATCAGCCCATACCGCGGGGACCCCCGATCGGCACGCACCGACAGTGGGGTTTCTTCCTTGCCGCTGTCGACCGCGTCTACGCAGAACGTCGTCCGTTCCACCGGCGGCGGGATCAGGCCGGATCTTTGACCAACGGTGTGGCCATCGTCATTCTATGCTTGTGAACAGAGCATCCCAAGCAAGCAGGCTTGTAGCTTAGGCTCCTGCTAGTGTATATATACTGGAGCGGTTTTCTTTTTCTCTCCATATCATCCTTTTTATATTGCGTACATGTAATTCAAGAGTGAAATGATGGTTGCTTCGTCTGACTAACTTACTATGTGATTTGACTAATCCTTAGTGGCCCCTGCACGTACTCCCCCTACGTGTATGACCGTTCCTGAGTCTCACTTGTACTTATCTCTATTTTCTTGCATTACGCGTAGACAGGATGTGCATAGAGGAATTTTGTTACTACATGTTGTTACGTACCTACTCCCTTCTTCCGGTTCAATACTAGTACTCCGTCGGTCCTGGTTTATTGGTCCCCTTTGTACTCAATTCATGGGCTTGTTTTCCTCAAGAAATTTTCTTTACCAACGTATTAATATCGGGAATGCATGCATGAACAACGAATAATTAAACCTTGCATGCAACGTTTTGACAAAGCATTGACATATGAACATGTGAATGTGAGGGACTACAACCTTGTGCATGCATGCAACAGTCACATGTACACATGCACACAAAAATGCGTGCGACGCCCTAATGCATGCATGTCCGAGCACACGACAGAATACACACAGTCATGCTCAAGTGCTCAACCTACACTTGCATGCACACACATACTTAGGGTGAGCTGGTGACCGTATAAACACCGGAAAATGTATATATTGCTCGCAATGAGCGTATTATCAAGTCCACTTACCGTATTTTTACAAATATACAGTGGCAGCCAGTGTATTTATCTTGTTTCAAATTAAGCCATATTAACCGGAAAGGAGGCAGTATGGACTAGCATTACTTTGTTGTGTCCCTTCAACTTGTAGAATGAGGAGAAGCTTGCGCGCGGTGGCTCGCGGGACAAGGAGAAACTTTTGACTAATGCAAGCTCTCCCTCGCTTAGGCGGTGGACGTGCAATAGTTAATTCGGTGTCAGATTGCCAGAAGCATACACTGTACTAGTACCATCATTGTTCGACTTCCCGAAGAGGCGAAGAGCCAAGCGCAAACTTTACTACAGTAGTACTCTGAATAGTATTGCGTACTACTAGTACTACTTACTTACTATACAGGTACTACTAGGAACCTCATGGTGGAGCATCTGCACTCTTATTTTATTTTAATCTGTGATAAAGCAATCTTCAACACATTTGCTTCTCTTCGAGGGTTCTTGCATGTGATAATGGAAGTTGATTGCATGGAACACTCGCCACAATTCTCGCTTAATTCTGGCTCCTATCCTGTTAGAAATAGGAGCGCTCAGTAATATTTTTCTCTTTTTTTGTTATTCAGCGTGTAAACAAGTCAGCAAACCTTGCGGCACATCTTTGTGCGAACCGTGCTTGCTGCGCTTTTTATGTGACCGAGAGCTGGCTTGATGAAACACCTTGCTTCCTTTTTTTGTGGGGTACCTCGCTTCCTAGTGACTAGTCTCTTGGTTGATTGTCCTCAGAATGCTTATATATGAATAAAGCTCTCTCATTTACCCGCAAAAAATTAAGCCATATTAACCGGAAAGGAGGCAGTATGGACTAGCACTACTTTGGTGTGTCCCGTCAACTCGCACAACGAGGAGAAGCTTGCAGGACAAGGTGAAGCTTGCTTACGCCCTCTCCGTCTACCTCAAGTGCGATGGCTTGGAAGACGAGGAGAAGCTTTTGACTAATGCAACCTACCCTCGCCCAGGCGGTGGACGTGCATCAGTTCATTTGGTGTCAGATTGCCAGAGGCATACACTGTAGTACCATCATGTTCGAATTCCCGAAGAGGCGAAGAGCCAAGCGCAAGGTTTAGTAGAACGAGTAGTACAGTACTACTAGTATACAGGTACTAGGAACCGCATGGTGGAGCTTCTGTACTCTTATTATATTTTAATCTCTGATAAAGTACATAGTTATTCGGGAGAAGTGCGGAAATAGGCAACCCAATAGTACTATTGAAAAACATCGAACATGTAATGATGAGATCGATCAACCATGCTCGAATATATCTTGGCCTTCATGCGACACCTAGCAGCGGATTGGCCATTTTGCTATCAATTGAGATCAGTTTGCTCACACTCAGGTCCCACATGTCAGTGATATGCCAAGAGGAAGCGCGTTGACCGACAGGCCATAGGAGGACTTAGTTTTGCACCTTCATACTAGTATGAGCAGATTCAAAGAAGAGCGTATTGATGGTTGCTTCTTCTGAGCAACTTACAGTGGGAAAGGTGGGGCTTACGATTTGACTGCTCATTACTCACTATTAGTGCGGCGCAATGACCGAGCTGAGTCTCCCATGCTGTTGTGCACTCTAATTTGGTGCATGGCACATGGACCTGGATGTTGAATGGCTTCTGGCAATGCTATCAAGCTTCCAACATTTATTTACATAATTGACGTATACAAATAATTTTCCAGCGACATGAAATTGTATAATGCTCTGAATCTTTCAGCTTTTATTTCATGTGTCTTGCCAGCTGGAAGGTTGTCTCGTTACAACATCAATGAAATACTAGAAAGGAAACTAACATCCATGCTCTTTCGGAAAAAATAAAAAACTAACTTCCTTGCTAATGCATCTCAATGATTAGCAGATCAGAGCTAATATCTACATCACAACTGAAAAGAAAGTTGTGGGAAGGTGTTAAATTAAAATTGATCCATGCTTTCATTGGCAGCAACTTGCCCCCAGCTCTGTCTAAATCAACAAGGCATGTTGGGAAAAAAGTAGCTGTCAGGAACATGCAACATTCCGATCATTTTGTGCAGTTCCACTAAAATAGAGCTGAGCGTCCCTGTTCCAAAGATATTAAGTGTGATTATAATAATAGAGGACTATTGATGAAACAATAAACACACAAATAGAAGCCGGTCACCTTTGAAGTCTCTCTTAAGACTAACTAGTTGGAGAAGATTAAGCAAATAGTTGGAGAAGATTAGCCTCATAGTTGGACTAGGAGGATAGAGCAAAACCAATCTCCCTTTGTGCAGTCCCACTAAAATGTAGAAACATTGCCCGTGTGACATTTCAGCAAAACTACACAAAACACACTTAAGAAAAAAGTGATTTGTGCAGTTCACCAAAAGGTCGCAATAGCAACGAGTTGAAATGGATAGCCCTGTTTGCAAAAAAGAGGTAGAAGGGAAACAATACTGGCCAATAACAGTTGGTGACACATACAATGACAAAAAAGAAGCATATTCCTTATCCTAAGGGAAGATAATAGCAAGGATTTTTTATCTAAAACGGTGTGAGGACGAGATTGCAATATGGAAAGTACGCCGGACGAGCTATGTTTTGGGCAAAGAACTAGGGAAGATCCAGATGCAAGATTTTCCACATGCAGCGACGTGGGAAGATTGGCAGTGCAGCAAGGCCGGAGGGGAGGAAGTTGTACCTGGGGGTTGTCGGGCTGTAACTAGGAGGGCGGCGGCGAGCGGGATCTGCCCATACTACGGCAGCGAGCAAGTGGCGAAGGCCCTACCGCGCCGGAGCTTGGTTAGAGAAAATGGCAGGTACCGCAGATCAGGACGTGCTACCTCGATGCCGTCGAACGGAGAAATAATGCACATCCTCCCTTTCCGCCGGCGGACGAGATGCAGCCGGATCAGTGACCAATGGTGAGAGAGAGAGGCCACCGCCGCCTTGTGTGAGATTGTGTGACGAGAGACAAACCCCAGAAGGCAGGCTCCAATGTATATAGTGGGGCGGATTTTTTTTCTCGTTAACAATCCTTTTATATTCTGTACGTGCCATTGAGGAATATAACTTTATTTAAAACTAACGTGTCAAGTCGAACTTTGTTCCATGTACGCGTGGTACACGACCCTCCTTCAAGTAAACAACCGCTACACGCGTCAAATTATCACGTGGGCTGCCTTTTCGTACAGAAATGAGCTCCACCGTGTTCCCACGCGGATGTGACCGTGAACGAGATGTGAGTACATGCATCGTGCGTGCACCTCTTCTCTACGTGCAGGTACGTATGTGGGTGTGTGTGAGAGAGATGGTTTGTGCGAAGCAGAGGCAATGTGTCGATGATATCTCAATCAAAAAATGTAACATATGCAATGTATGTGAAACAAAGGCCTGGATATATCATATATTGAGGGGGCAATCCAGAAGAAGAGAGTGGAGGGATCATCGGCGTGAGATATTGATAGAATCGAAGAGAGGGATGAAGTGTGTGGGTGCGCGATCGATACAGAGTGCCATCGAATTTGTGTGTGCCCACATCAAAGATATAGGGCGGCTGGCCTACTGGAACGTGAGAGGGGAGAGGTGCAGTTTGTCTCTGTGCCATGGATACCTACCTACAGTGTTCGACAATAGGTGTGTATGTGGGGGGCAGAGACCTAATTACATACAGAGGTAGATCAACTGGTATATGTGTGGAAAAGGAGAGAGACCTAGCTATGTATTGAGGGAGATCGATCGGCATCCATGCATATGTGTAGGAGAGGAATAAGGTTGGGAGAGAGACAGAGCTAGAGTGTCGGAGGGTTGGTGGTGGAGTTGCTTCTCGCAAATGGTGGGAAAGGCCTGCTAGACAAACGGAGGGTATGACTGCAATATCAATAAGAGAGGGGATGCCTGCCTATCTGTGCACGTGCGTGTGAGAGACGGGCCAGGAGGCATGCACGGATGATGAGGGGGACGATATGGTTGTGGTAAGCAGACATAACTACATAGGAAGATCAATCGTCGCATGTCAGAGAAAGGGAGAGACATAACTAGTGAGGTAAGTTGATCGTGCGTTGGAAAAAATAGTTGTATAGTCGACCTAGCTACGTGTAGGGAGATCGATCGGTCTACATGCATGCATGTGTTAGAAGCAAATAAGGCCCGAAGAGACGGATAGAGAGAGAGGGATGCAGCTAGGAGGTGGTGTGAGAGGCCTACTATATCGAGGGGGAGGAGTGTGTAACAGTGTAAGTATGAGATCGATGAAAAGAGGGGTGGGAGTGTGCATGTGCATCAAACCGTATTAGACAGAGGGGGACATGGACGGTGAGAAGTGAAGATGGAAAGTGTGTGTTTGTGGTAGGTACACCTGGCTAGAGAGGTATATCAATCGGTGTGTGTAGGAAAGGAGCTACGGGGCCTACACACATCATGGGTGAACGACCTAAAGAGATATAACGAATGTGCGCGATGGTGTCGGGGTACACAGACAGGGGTGTATGTTTCCCCCTGACTTGTGCACGGACAGGCACATCTCCGGCACGGCAACAGCGAAGCAAGCTCCACCAAGCTTCACCAAGGCCAAGTAGGAGAGAATAGCTCTTTGAAGAATCAAAGGGCGGATCAAGAAGAACAAGACAAGCCTAGACATCAAGATATCACCAAGGGCAAAAGCCTCCCTTGCCGGGCAGGTGATCCTGGTCAGGTCGAGGCCAACCTAAGAGCAAGTCCCAAGACCTCCCCGGCAAGGGTTGCCGGGGCGCTGGCGGCCTGTTATCCCGCCAAGGCTCAACCGCTCCACCTCATAGTGACGCAAGTCACTTATCGGTGCGGTGTCAAGCCTTCAAGTGAATAAGTGGCAGTCATTCAACACGTGGCAGCCACTTCTGATGAATATCACCCCTAAATGACACCTGTCCAGAGGCGTGTCACGCAGGTAGGCGAGAAGGTGGTTGAATGGCATGGCAAGGCTTGTCGGGCTGCATCCACGATGTGACACTAAGCGGTGCATTTAATGCACCTTGTCCTGTCTGCAGAGTTAGGTATGATAGCACCGTGGCTATCTAATCACTGGATAATGACTGTTTTGCCACTGTGGTAACCCCTTTACCTATAAAAGGAGGGCCGAGGCAACCTTAGAAAGGATTCGGGCCCTTATACACTCATACGCACGCAACTGCTCTCCCCGAGGCGACCTTGCCGGACTTGAGCTCTGCGCGTTCACCACGGTCTTCCACTCAATCCACCAAAGTAGGAGTAGGGTTTTACGCCTCACGGCGGCCCGAACCTCGGTAAAAACCACCCGCGTCATCATTGCCGTGTTGTTCTAAGACCTCCGCTCTTTGTGCAACGTGCCCTTCCCCCTTGCCGAACCACAAAGGGGCCGATGGCCCCATAGGTGATCGTGTCGAACCACGACATCTTTGGCGTGCTAGGTAGGGGGAGGCGTGTGCGCAAATCTGAGGTCGAGATTGGCGCGTTAATCTTCAACATCGTCGCCTCCATCGGCAACATCATCATCCACGACACAGCAACATGGGGAGGGAGCAACATTGCTCCTTTCTCCGTCTTGCCCAATCTCAATCACCCGTCTCCGCTGCGGCCGCAAGCGGCGGCGCGGGTGAGGCATGGCGACGACGCGGCGACCCCGAGCGGCTCGGGCAGCATGGCCGCCGAGCAGGCCCGTTCGAGAAAAAGGACGAAGTGGTATGGTGCATGGTTTCCCTCCTCCACCACTTTCACTTGTCGACGATCGAGCCACACTGGGTTTTTAGCATCATCAACATCGATGAGCCCGCACGGAACTCGGTCCAGCATTTACATTGCTAAGGAAAAATCCTGAGTAGAACGCTGGTGCAAATCCGTTGATTGATGCCCCGTCAAGCATGCTCCGGCAAGGCCGTCCGCTCTAGCATGACCTTTGTGCCTACTGCCGTAAGATCGTTGAAAGTGTAAAGGGGAGGGGAGCGAAACCAGCTCTGCCTTGCGCTAAGCATTACCGACCGCAAAAGGTTTGTGGTCCCCTCCGGCCCTTGCCGGGGGTCCATAAATAGCTCATGGAGTGTCGTCACCTCCCGGGACGTACGGATGTGACGAGTGACCTCAACCAAGAAGGGAGGGAGGCGTGAAGGAAAAGCTAAGTCGACGTGCTCGTTAGCTCTTTTTCCAGAGTCTGCATTTGCTTATCCCTCGGACAACCAATGTTTTCTGTATGGTCAAGTATTTTGTGCGATGGCACCCTGTTGGATTTGTCTGCGCCCTCGCTCTGTTTCGAGCCTGCTCACAGAACGGGTGGCTGCGTCAAAGACTCCTAAGGGAAAAACCTGCTGGGGCATGTCTTCGCCACCTCAATGCTAAGGACCCGTTCCTCGCAGCAATCGTGGCAGTATGCTACTGGCGGGCAGCCAAAGTACATAAGAAGAAACTAGCCATATGAACATTCAGGGATAAAACGCGAGAGGGATAGCATGCATTCGAAATTAGTTAAAGACACCAGTTTGGCACAAACAAAAGTGGTACTGGATCTAAACACGAAACATGAATAATGTTTTGTTACAGGATAAGGCGGCAAGGCGAATGGTTCAGGGCCATGCTTGGCGGTCTTATGGAGCCCTGGGGACGGAGAGCACCTTGTCGGTGAAAGGGGCAGCTTTCTCCTCAGCGGCAGAAGCATCAGCGCCTACCGGCAGCTTCCTGAAGCCATCTGCGAGGTTGAGATCCGGGTGGCGGTAGGCAATGTTGCTCAAGACCATGACGAGGGTGTTATGGGCAAGCCTCCGGGACTTGCTTGCAAAGTGAGCAGCTCTTCCCTCCTCATGGACCTTCAGCCCTCTGATCAGCCCGTCGAAGAAGAGTGCCAGCTTGAAACTTGGGGCATCATGCCCGCCAACTGAGAAGACTGGACCCTCCATGCCCATCATTGCGATCTAGGCAGTGAGACGCTCGGCAATATCGACCAGGTTCTTATCCAAATATCGCACTGCTAGACCTGGTTCGCCAATTTGTCCTCTGTGTCCTTCTGGAGGATCTTCGTGTTTTCCAAGTCCCTTGTCAGTTGCTTCTCACAAACCCCGGTAGACTCAACCTTGCTCTCCAAAGTGCCGATCCTCGCCTTCATGTCGGTGATGGTGCCATTGGCGACATCAAGGGCCTGGCCCTTAGAGGAGACTTGCGATTGCACCTCTCTCAGGAGAATCCCCGCATTCTGCGCCTCCTCTTTAAGGGCCACAACTTCCTTGGCACTCCCGGCAGGCTCCTCTGTCAGTTTGGCCACTTGTTGATCAAGGTCAGCTTTAGCAGTGGATGCAACGACAAGTTCATCGGCGACCATTTTCAGCTGAGCAGTGGAATCAAGGGTGAGCGCATCCAGGGCCGCCTTGTGCTTGTCCTCCAGCTCCTTGGTATGTTGCTGGACAAGGACCTCCAGTTCTCTGTCCTTGCCGCGGAGAGTGGCCTCGAGGTTCTCTTCCCGGGAAGAAACATCCTTCTCCCCGGCATCCATGATCACTATACGTTCCACCAGGCGGGCTTCCCGGGCGGCGACGTCCTCCTTCGCCATGGTGATCATCTCCTGTTGCCGCATAAGGACTTGGAACTGCTTGCCATGCCACTCGCACAGCTCGCTACCCTTGTCCTCAGCTTCTGATCCACGCTGTTGGCGGAGTTGCGCTGCTCTTTGAGTGCCTGGCATTTCTGGCCTTACCGGTTCTGCATCTCCTTGATGCGTGCCGCCATGGACTCTAGGAAGGACAGGTCAATGACTGAGCTGACGGAGTCGTCAGCTTCTTCAACTCGCTGGGACAGTGGCGCTATGATGCGCTAGATCTCCTTGGCAAGATCTACGCCCAGTGCCGCGGACAAGCCGGGGGTTCCCAGCCCAGGTTGGGCGAGAACCAACGCCAGACTGCTCGAAGATGGTTGCGAGGCTACGACCGAGGTGCCGAATTGGGGAGGGGGCTCATGGTCTGGAGGGGAACCTTCTCTTCGACCACCACCCACAGTCCTGGCATGATGCCGGGGGCTCCCCCTGGGATTTCTCAAATTTCCCCGGCAATGTGTCCGTGGCCTTCTGCCGCGGCAATCTTGGCCGCCTCTTCAGCAGCATCCTTGCCGATGCTGGCCACTTCTTCCAGCAGCTTTGGTTCCTCGGCTGTCAGGACTACAAACGAGATCAGCAAGCTATGGCAAGGAGAGAATATGCATCCGAAGGACAGGGACTGGAAGCAAGATAATGAAGACAACAGAAAACAGAAGAACAAGCAAACTACCCGGAGTTGATTGCCGTGGGAGGGCTTTGGTTTCAACGGCAATATTAGTTGTCGGGATGCAACCACCGCCATCTTCCTCAGTAACCACGGTGTCGGCACGGGCCGATCATTCCGTGGAGGCCCTTGCCGGGGACCTCTCGGCTCAGGTTTCAGGAAGGGTGGGCCCCCCTCGAAGAACCTCACCCAAGGGAATCGCTCCTTCCACCTTAGCAGGAGATGGGGGGCGTTCCTCCATGCTACTCTTCGCAGGGGAGACCTGCCCTGCGCCTCCATGCCGAGGGCTGAGCCGGGGGCTTGGCGCCAGATTTCTCGTGCTACTCCCTGCCAAGCCCATGCCTTCCGAAGGCCCCGACGGTTCCGTCTGCTTGAGCCGCTTGGACCGATGGATGTGGGTTTCCTCCTCCTCCTCTTCCCTGTCGAAGGCAGCAAGCAAAATGAAATCAGCAAACCAACAAATATGCAAGACTCGGATGGGAACAAAGAGTATTTTCCTTACTCTGAGTCCATGAGCATGCAGCCCAGCTCGAACTCCATGGGTGGCGGAGGCGCTCTGCCTTTCTTCAAGACAGAGGGAACAATATTCCCTGGTAACTTCAAGTCTTGCTTGGGCGGAGGGATCTCTGGCGAAGACGAGCTGCTCGAAGAGCTCGAATCTAATTGTGAGCTGGAGTCGACTCCCATAACTGCCCGTCGCTTAGTGGGAGGGGTCTTGGCCTCGGCAAGGCGAGAAGAATGCCAGCGCTACACGTCTGGCTTATCGCTCTTGGAGGCGATCTTCTTCACCTTCCTGGTAGCAGGCGCAGGGGCAAGAACCGCTGGTCCCCAGCTAGCCGCTCGCCTATGAGGGCGCTGGTGCAGGTCTGGCTTGGGGGCTTGTGGGCCCACTGAGAGTCACTCCTCTTTGGGCTGCTCCACTGCCTCAGCTTCGTCCCCTTCCTGGTTTTCCACTGCCGCGGCAAACAAGGCTTCAATCACAGAAGGCTCAGCCCCGGCAACCTCCTCCGTGGCATGTGCCTCGCTCCTGCCATGGGAGGATCCCTCGCCCTCGGCCTCCCCTTCCTCTTCTTCCTCCACCCTTCTGGGCCTTGCCTTCCCGGCGGCCCGGGCCACTTTGTCCTCCTCGATCCTCCTCCTGATGAACTCCGCCTCTATTTGGAGGTGCGCTTGAACATATTACCCTCCACCCTGACGGCTCTTTCCTCTAGGCCGGAGAACCACTCGACCTCCGCATCGGTGTCGGGCAATTGCCAATCGCCCGCAACCCCGTAGGCGTTGCAGTCGGGCATCCACTTCAGGATCTGATCCCGGGCAGAGTTGACATTCAGCGGAACGACCCTTGCTGGCAATTTGAACGGCCCCAGGCTGCCGAACAGTTGTTCGAACAGCCAGCCGTGGCCTTAAACTGACAAATTGTTGGTGAGACATGGGTACAGCCGCATCCTGTCTCCGGCGTCTCCGTACCGCCAGGCAAACCTATCCCTCTTCTGCAGCGGTGCAATGCGGTGCTAGACAAAATCGGTAACCACCTGTTCGATGGTTAACCTGACAGCTTTAAGGCGAGCGATCCTGCTCTGCGTCGGGCGAAGCCTGTTGTCAGTGAGGCCCAATTCCCTCCAGTCATTGCCGCGCATGATGCACTCCGTCTGTGCCTGGCAATACTCTAGAGCTTCCTCATCCTGGATCCAGCACAAGTCCGCTCTCCATTCCTCCCATCTGCCACGCTACTGACCAGAAAGATAATCCAAAATCTCCTTCCTTTTCTAGGGGATCCAGCTTATGTTTCCCGAGTGGTGATCCTTGTTCTTCACCCGCGGGACGAAAAAGTGCCTGAACAGGTCTACGTTGGGGGCGACCCCGACAAAATACTCGCACAAATGGGCGAAGATTGCCATGCACGCCATTGCATTCGGCGTGAAGTCCAGTAGGTGGAATCCATACACCACCATCATCGCGTCAAAGAAATCCGAGAAAGGGGGACAGAGGCCGTAGATGAAATACGCGTAGAAAAATCGATAAGAATTCGGCGGATCCTCTTTCCCCTCCGGCAAAACCTTGGGCACGCCATGCCCCTGTGGGACTTCCCTTCCCCACATGTATCCATACCTTGCAACCAGAGCATTGCTATCTAAGCCAGATGGGAAGAAAACCACATCTCCCCGTCGCTTCTTATCTAGCTCAGCCACCCTCTTCTTGTTCCCCTCTACGGCCGTCTCCTTCATGGCGGCCACCTACTTCCCCTTTGCGGCGGCAGCTTTCTTTCCCATCCTCAGGGACCCTGGAAGAGATGGAAGGTTGGGTGACGCATCGGAGGTGAATGTGTGTGCGGGAGCGGTGGCTTGGCTTGAGGAGGAAGATGGTGGAGAACGGGTGCGAATGAGTCGGGCCCCTTCACATTTTTCCTTTTTATGAGGGACGAACATGGGGGAAGGGGTGACTCTTCGCTGCTTTCCCTTGGAAAGTTACCATTTTACATTAACTGCTACAGTCCCACGACCCCACGACCTACTGTATTTCCATGGAGTGGATGTTCGTTTGACTAGTCATCACAACCGCTGAACGCGCAGCACTCATTGGACGCGTGTCCGTGCACTATTTAGGGCCTAACCCAACATTCCCGGCAACACGTATGGATCAGGCCCGGGGGCTTCTGTTGGGGTACATAGACAGGGGTCTATGTTTCCCCCTGACTTGTGCATGGACAGGCATGTCTCCGGCACGGCAACGGCGAAGCAAGCTCCACCAAGCTTCACCAAGGCCAAGCAGGAGAGAATAGATCTTTGAAGAATCAAAGGGCGGATCAGGAAGACCAAGACAAGCCTAGACAGCAAGATATCACCAAGGAAAAAAGCCTCCCATGCCGGGCAGGCGAGTGTGGTCAGGTCGAGGCCACCCTAAGAGCAAGTCCCAAGACCTCCCCGGCAAGGGTTGCCAGGGCGCTGGCGGCCTGTTATCCCGCCAAGGCTCCATTGCTCCAACTCACAGTGATGCAAGTCACTTATCGGTGCAGTGTCGAGCCCTCAAGTGAATAAGTGGCAGTCATTCAGCACGTGGCAGCCACTTCTGATGAAGATCACCCCTAAATGACACCCGTCCAGAGGCGTGTCACGCAGGCAGGCGAGAAGGTGGTTGAATGACACGGCAAGGCTTGCCGGGCTGCATCCATGATGTGACACTAAGCGGTGCATTTAATGCACCTTGCCCTATCTGCAGAGTTAGGTATGATAGCACGGTGGCTATCTAATCACTGGATAATGACTGTTTTGCCACTGTGGTAACCCCTTTACCTATAAAAGGAGGTCAGAGGCAACCTTAGAAAGGATTCGGACCCTTGTACACTCATACGCGCGTAGCTGCTCTCCTCGAGGCGACCTTGCCGGGCTTGAGCACTGCGCGTTCGCCGCAGTCTTCCACTCAATCCACCAAAGTAGGAGTAGGGTTTTACACCTTGTGGCGGCCCGAACTTGGGTAAAAACCACCCGCGTCATCATTGCCGTGTTGTTCTACGACCTCCGCTCTTTGTGCAACATGCCCTTCCCGCTTGCCGAACTATAAAGGGGCCGATGGCCCCATAGGTGATCGTGTCGAACCACGACAGATGGGGAGAATGCTGAGGGAGGGTGAGAGGGAGGCGGGCATGTGCATGCATGAGAGAAAGTTAGTGCTAGCTACAAAGAGAAGATGATTGTGTGGGTGTAAAAGACGAACAGAGATCATAATACATTATAAAAGTGGATTCGGATATTTGAACAAGAGATCATAGTGTTTTAAACTGATGCATGCATGAATATAATGGTGATACGCATGGTTCGGTTATGAACATGTTATACTACATATAATATATATAACATTTTTTGAATTTTTGATAATGTGTGGCTTTTGCAGCTCAGGGCTAAATACTTGTCATAATGTACGGGGAAGGGCACTATACTTTGTTTGATAAACACAGTGTACGTATGACACATGGTTTAGATTATGAAGATCTAGCTAGTACATCAAATGTACTATTATTTGGAATCAACATCAAGTGTATTCAAAATTTTGAATTCGAGTTCATATATATGGTACACATAGTTCATATCTAACTCTATAGTAATCATGTGGTGTGTTGTTAAGATAATACACAAATGATGGTTTAAGTTGGCAACAATCATGATTGTAGATTCTTTTTCAAATAGAGAAATGAATTCAAATATAGTTCGAATTGCAGTGGTAGTATATACATTTGGAATGCACTAAAATGTTTGTATGAGTAGGTTACATGCATTATAGAGGTAGCGAAAAAAATTTAATTGGACATAACATGGAATCATAGTTTTGAATAGCCTTTATACAGTAAAACGGGACAAGACTCTCCCTTTGTGTGGTGCGACTAGTTTTTGTTTTTGTTTTTTTCGTCGAGGGAAGTGCGAATTGACTTTTTTAGGATAGTGCGAATTGATTTGGTACGTACATTATTACACGTTAGGCTTGTCCCGGAATTTCAAACCGCGCCTTGTTATCCCATAAATTCAGATATCGCTTTGTCTGTTTGTGGTCCGAAAACTCGCGCCTTCACAACCCATGCTTGCTATCCCAAAATTACAATGCGCGCGAAAACTCCCTCAAGCTGCCAAATCCCGACACACGAAATCCCCCCTTCTAACCCTGAGCCGAAACGACCGCTAGTTCAAATCGGTGAGGGTACTTTCGTAACACACCCTACATTTTGGACAAGCGTGTCCCTAAGTCATGGTTCCCCCCTCCCATCACCTCCTTTTCGCCATTCAAAAACCCAGGCCGCCATAACCTCTCTGCTCCAGCCGCGAAACCCCACTGCCTGTCGTCCTCCACCCCATCGCTGCCCAGCCGGAGCCTCTTCCCCGTCGACATCGTCCATCGCAATAGCTCGACGTCCTTTATCCATCACCCCGGATGACGATCCGTCATTGATCTCGTCGTCCCACCGGTTTAGCCAACCCATCCTCCACCTCCAAGGAGCTGCTCTGACGATCGCCTTGTCCATCGCGGCTGCACCATCCCCACAGCACCGCCTTAACCTGCTCCACCGGAACCGCATCATCCTCACCGACTCCTCGACGAAGCCGAGGCCTACTCGGCGCCACCAAAGAGGTTGTACACTCATCGCATCGCACCTTCTCCTTAACTTGACCTCTCGGCGCCGCCGGTGCTTGATCCCGCTCCCCAATGGCGCGGCTACCTCGTAGTCGGCGCCGCCGGTGACATCTCCACGGTGGCTCTCCCCCAGTGCGAGGCTCCCTCGGTGGCGGCGTCCATACCAGCCAGAGCTACTGCTGCTACGGCTCTCGCTCGCTCGCGCTGCTGCTCTGCTCTTCCCCTCGCTTGTGCTGCTGCTCTGCTCTTGCTCTCGCTCGCACTTCTGATGCTGCTACACGGGCTGCTGCAGCTACACGAGTTGCTACTCTGGCTCTAGTTTGCATTGCTGCTCCAGGCGCTGTTACTCTGGCTGCTATCTGCTACTGTGTTCCCTGTCGATCGCCTGCTGATTTAGATCACTGTTTCTCTACTACTAGTGCTCAAGCGGCCTAAACTACATGTGAAGTGCATCTCTGCTACCAGTGCATTCAGTTTCAATAGTAACATTTAGATTCCACAGTAAATTTCAGTTTCGACAGTTAAGGTTAGAGTCAACAGTTTTTACCTCATCTGTTGTAGTCAGGTCTTTTTTGGTGATGTACATTTTACATCTACCACTTTTTGGTAATGTATTTTACATCATATATTGGAGATGCTATTAGAATCCCACTTGAGATTAATGATGTCTGTCTTGTCCTGCATCAACCTCGATGTCTTACGGCTCGCCGGAGCTGCTCCAACGACGGAACCATCCATCACAACAGAGCAGTACCCTAGACGCCATCTATAGATGCCTCAGATCTTCCACCACACCTCCGACAGCCACCTCTGCCGCAACTTCTTCAGCGACCAACCCAATGATGCTGAGGTCGACACGGCTACGCCAAAGAGGTTGTACAGTTGTCGCATCACTTATTACTCTACATTCATGTTGATCCATTATGGCTATTTTGGCTCAAAGGAAAAAGTGAAGGAAAAACATAGCAATAGGAAATTTTCCTATGGTACTCTACTATTCAATTATTCATGCATTTGGTTGAAAGGAATGGAGCGAAACATCCACCTAGACCTACTTTTCCTATGCATGAAAACAAGACGAAGTGCATTAGTGGCAGAATAACATTCTAACTGTACACACTTTCATATGGTTTCACTTTGATTTGGCCATGTTTCTTTGCATTCCTCTGCTCTTCCAATTCCTATGAACCAAACACCCAAGTTGATAGAAATCATGTGTTTACAAATGCTCTGTTTCCCACATGCATTCCTATCCTATTCCGGTGTTTTTCCTATGCCTGTATTTTTAGAATCCTGCCAGCCAAAGGAGCCCTTACAAAATTACTTCAGTTACAGATATGTGTCAAAGAAAACTTTGTGTGGTTTGTCCTGCTCCTGCCGCGACATTGTCCACCTCACCTGAGCTGCTCCATCGACAGAAGCACACACCATACCATACAACACGACTCCCGACCGTCTTTCTCTGCTTCAGATCTCCTTCCCGGCCGTCGGCACCCACCGCAACTGCATCACCATCATCGACTCAGCAGATGAACCTGAGGAGTACACGGGTCCACAAGAGAGGTCGCACTCTTTTGATTCTGCTTATGTTATGCATTGCTTAATATTACCTGCTACTTTATCATCCTATTCACCTCTTAGACTCCAAGTCAGGTCCGAATTAATGTTCAAACTTGAGTTTTAAAATGCTTGTGGGGCACATATCGAGGCAGTAATGAATAGTATCTCTGTATTTAACTGGTTCACCTAGGTTTTGTCTATGTTGTTCATCTTGGGTGGGAAACAAACAGTAAAGCAATCATCATCTGTCTTTCTATTAAAGTAAAGCTATCATCAGCCTCCTATCATTATTTTTGGATCTATCCACTGGTTGTTACCATCACTCTAGATTTCTGCATGCTCTCATTACATAATCTCACATATTTTTTTGTATGCATGTCAGATATTGTACACAGTCATGCTGAACATGTAGAAAAAAAGAGAAGAGTTTTGCGCAGCAAAACAATGTCATGCAGACATCGCTCCTTGGTGGATGCAATGGCAAACCCTCCCCCCCTCCAGATTGTAATCCAGAGGAAGATATCTGTTCTAAGGCGGATTTAGAGGGAGCGGACCACTCCTATTTACCCCCCGAGGTGTTTCCTCTAACTTGGCATGATGATGTTGGTCATATCATGCATATGTTGCCTTGCAGTGCCTACTTTCGACATCATATATGGCATCTACTTAGTTTAGACATGTTCTGTAATGCCACCTGTTTAGTTTCTATATCATATATGTGAATTATGCAATCTCATCTCTTTTAGCCAGCCATAATATATGTGAAATATGCAATGCCATACTGTTTTACCAGGCATCATATATTTGAATTATATCTTTCCAATCCTTTTCTTCATTACATTTCCATTTGTCGACAATGTTTGTACATTCAACTACTCTTCTTGTGAATCAGCCATTTGAGTGGGTGATGGAATAATCTGGAGTGAAAACAAGGTCTTCAGAGCAGACAGTGCTACCTGTCGAAGCAGATCTCTTGCTGGGTCCCGATAGCTCTTCAGAGATGGATTCAGAGACAAATGACCACTCCTATTCCCCCACCAAGGTGTATGCTCTAACTTGGCACGGTTATACTGCTCATATCATGCATATGGTGTGTTGCATTGCATAATTTAGACATCATATACACAATATTAAACACCATGTTCTTAGTTCAGACATCATATATGCGAATGCCCTCTGCTTAGTATATAAATCACATGTGTGAATTATATCATGCGATCCTGATTACTTAGATAACATGTATGTGACTTATGTTATGCGAACCTGTTTACTAAAGACATCATATAATTATCTCATGTCATCCTGTTTAGTTAGTCATCATATCTTTGCATTATGTCATGCTATGCTATTCGGTTTAGATAGACATCATATATGTGAAATTATGTCATGCTATCCTTTTTAGTTAAACAATATACATGTGAACTATTTCATGCCCTCTTTTTTCCACACTATCTATTGCATCTGTCTCTCATACAAGGTCTGAACATTCAACTACTTTTCTTGTTTATCAGCCATTTGAATTGGAGGGGGTGATGGAAATATCTAGTGGAGTAAAAACACGGTCTTCAAATAAAACAGTGCTACCTCTTGGTGGAGATAGCACCCCGGTTGTACATGCATGAGAACCAGCCCTACCACACACAACCCAGACTCTCGTAGATTGTACGCCTACTCCGATGGACAGACAACCAGCTTTACCCAATCTAACCCCAACCATAGCAGATAGTAACCCAGTTCCATTTGACACAGCACCATCTCCAGCATAGAGCTCCCAAACAAGAGAAGTTAGTATGGCAGCTCCAGTGCCCAAAGTGGCAGTACTACCACGGCGAACCCCAACTCCACGGACGAAGCACAACCAGCCATTCGTAGCATCTATCGCATTTGATGTTGTTAAATCCTATGTGCGTATCTTCCCATCATGGAAATATTATACTGAAGATGAAGGAAAAGGCCAATTTCAGGTGTTCGTCCAAGAGTTATGTGTAAGTAATGTTATTCATGGCAAATACTTTGCTTTGTCCCATACATTCTACCTCTGTGCCGGTTATAATACAGAAAATGTTCCCATTTTTCTCTATAGAGAAGGACCGATTTGGTAACTAAGGATGAGGTAACCTGTGATAATACCTCTGCTATCTTCAAGATTGCTTGGTGGCAGTATCGAAATTACCTGAAGAAAATGTACTTCACTAGCAAAGAAAATCATCAAATTCCCTTACTTTCTCCTGAGACACATTTACGACACGATGACTGGGAATGCCTTGTTCTGTACTGGTCCCGAACCAATAATGTGGTAAGGTCTATGAGCTCATTTTTTATTTTGAAGTACTATATGCCTGCGTCTTACTGTACTCTGTTCGTGTGGAACAAGTGCTTAAACCTAAAGAAGAACTATTCTCATTTAAGATTCCATTGCTATGGTGCATACTGCTTTGCTCTTGTATCACTGTATTTACTCATACAAATTTATTTTTAAATTGAAGAATCCAATCGAAACTCCTATGGTACAACATATATGTTTAAACATGTTTCTTTAACATGTTTGCTCTTCTAAATTGCTCTGTTGATTTCAATTTCAATTGTGTATACAGTTAACTTCTCATATCAAGCACATTACTAGCATCACAACAGAGCCAATAGTGTTGTTGTACATGTATACCCGTGTTACCCATCTGAAATCTTGTTATGCCGTGTAGTTTCCCACACTTGTATTCTTTCAATGCTGCTTTGTCTTGAACTAATATGATTTGAACCATGTCTCTATTTTGATTTGGCAAGACAATGCAGTGACCATAGGACATTTATATATGTTTGTTTGATGCTTTTATTATGTACTTACTACTTGGCAATAGAAGACTTGGTAGTTTAATCCTGTCCACCTTAGTACTGAACTGGTTCACCGAAATGAGTTTCATATACTACCTGCTAAACCTATTATGTGTTTGCTTGTTTCTTCTTTTAGAATGCTGACAGAATATTTGGGAAGAGTACCTTATTAAGCAATGGTAAAGGAAGTAATGCAGATAAGGTTCAGGATAGTGAGACATCCTTGTTGGTCTCCAACAAAGCTGATAAAACAGCTAAGGAAAACTATCTTGAAGATAGTGAGACAACCCCAACGTACTGTCTTGATGTAGTGTTCGAGTTACTGGCCACTACCGCTGGCACAAGCTCTTTGAACTCACTATCTTCACTATATTTGCACTGGTGGCGAACTTTGATGCCCAATGGATGTAATATGTGTAATAGCCATAATTGCCTAGTGTAAGTTGCTTGCTTATTTATTTCCTTATTGTCTTGTTTATTTGTTTGGTTGTAGTCACTGCAGTTATTTTTCCGCGGTTTGCTAGTGGCAACAATATTTTTTTTTTAAACTAGGTCGTAATAACCAGGGACCATTGTAACCATGGTCCTGCTATGTAGTGACCATGGGCCTCCTACGGGCGTAGGATCTATGGGCCTCCTATGGGCCGTAGGATCAATGGGCCTTCTACGGGCGTTAGAATCAATGGGCCTTATACAGGTCGTACTATTCATGGAGCAATAAAGGACCGCAATACGGGCCGTAAACGGGCTAGAGTGGAAATCGTCTGTTTATGGCCCGATCATAATGGGCCGTTAATAGCCAATATGTATAACAGGCTTAAACGGGCTGTATTTGATAACACTAAGAAAACAGCCCAACGGATTAACGGGCCACAAACGGGCCGACTGTAACCACAGGCTGAATTCGGCCCGCAAGCGGAACAGGCCAATAACAGACCGGAAGTAATCAAATGCTGGAAACGAGCCCAAGAATTAATGGGCCCTTAGAAGACCGAAAGATCACATGGGCTGGAAAGGGTCCAATGGAATAATGGGTCGTTAATGGGTATAAAGCGATACACTTTTCATTGTGGGCCAGTGTCACCACGGGCCGTTAATGGGCCAAGAGTTACAAAGGGCCTCATATGGGCCGAAAGATGTCATGGGCCTTACATGGGCCGGAAGTTACAACGGGCTGGAATCATATTGGACGGCCCAAATGACACTACTGGGCCTGAGGGAGTCATGGACTATGGGGTCCTCGGGGCGACGGCCCATTATACATGGGCCAGACTGGTGGAGCCGTATAGTGACAGGAGATCTATGAAGCCGTGGTGTGCCCTCCAAGTCAAGAAGGCGCGGGATCTCTTTAAACCCTTATTGTAATCTATCTTCGGTAACCCTAACCCTACCGGTGTCTATATAAACCGAGGGTTTTTAGTCTTAGGGCTAGAGCTACATTCATCACCTCATCTCCTTAGGGTTTAGCTCATGCTGATCTCGAGGTAGATCTACTCTGTAAACCACATAATACATCCAATACAATCAAGCAGGACGTAGGGTATTACCTCTTCGAGAGGGCCTGAACCTGGGTAAACACTGTGTTCGTCGTCCCTTGTTCCCCATCGATCCTAGATCTACAGCTCGGGACCCCCTACCCCGAGGTCTGCCGGTTTTGACACCGACATTGGTGCTTTCATTGAGAGTTCCACTGCAGGGTCGCCCAAAGGATCGATGTGGCTCGCCTAATCATAGGAGAGGGCATCGGATCTGGGGACTTCTTCGTTCCCGGACAACTCTTCATGTTTGGCAGCATTGTGCTGCACCCAGACCCAACTGGTTGTCTGGGTCAGGTCGACGCCTTCGCCCCCAGACACCGGATTCGATTCGGTGGTCTAGAATATGTTACGGACGCACGGGGCAATCTGGTTTTCACCGGATTCACTCCCCCTCCCGCGCCCACGCCATGCCCGCTTCGGAGTTCTTTTCTGATCCGATCGGCAGATCGGCCTTGTCAGCTTCAAGCCAGGAGAGCTCCGCTTCGAGCAGGGGCCAAACTCCGCCTCCGTCCGGGCATGTCATGACTGCGGAGGACCTATCCTCAACCTTCGAGGTAGAATCATGAGGCGGAGGCCAAGAATTAATCTTGGCCGAACCTTCCTTTCTCAATGCTCGCCTGGTCTTGTGCCCTTACGACAAAGCGGCAGCTAAAGGATAGGGGTCACCCCCAGCCCAAAGCAGCTTGACCTCGAACCCCGACGGGGAAGCCAGAAGCAAGGACCAAAGCCCGTCCTTGACCTCCAGTGACGACCCGGACCCCTTCAAGGATGCGGCCCCGCATCCCGAGCTCAGCACAGCCAGGGAAAACCAAGGATTGTCCAGGGCATTGATCGCCCCCTACGGCGTTACAACAGAATTCGGCTTGGAGGCCTCGAGCTCGGCGACCCTCGCAATGTTAAACAAGGCGCTTGACCGAATTCAAAACATGACCATCCAGGAGGACCTGCCCTCCGCCTTCAATCATCAACCCTTCGAGGCGCACCATAGGGAATTTTGTGTCCCACCCACCACCCACTTGGTAGCCACTATCAACGATTTAACCGATATGCTAGACTACAATTCGGAAAATACTGAATACATGGACGAGGAGGACGGACCCACGGTCAATACTGATGTCGCTCCGCCCCCCCGTCACCGGTCGCTGGTCGGCCACATCCACCTATGATATTTACATGGTGGACACCCCGCCAGGACGGCGATGGCACTCCTGATCAGGACCGGGGCAAGCCTAGAGACGAGCCGCCCAAACGCCGAAAACAGCACCGTCGATCAAAGCCACATCGAAGCCATGCGAGCAACATGGACTCTGTGGAGAATGGCACCACAAATAATACGGATGACCACGCTGGAGACGCAGCCCTAGAACATCATCAGGATGACCCCGCGGGGCAGGAGGACCTGCTCAATTTAGAAAAACCCGACGACTCCGAGGATAGCAACTACCTCCCACTCTCTAAAGAGGAGGTCAGTCTTGGAGAGGACGATTTCATCGTCCCCGAAGACCCTCTGGAGCAGGAACGGTTCAAGCGGGGGCTTTTAGCCACCGCCCGCAGCCTAAAGAAACAAAAACTCATAATCAAAGCCGAACAGGACACCCTCAACGACCGATGGACTAAAGTCCTAGGTGCCGAAGAAGGGTATGGCCGCGAACGGCCAACCAAAAGTTATCCCAAGCGAAGACTCCTGCCGCAGTTTGACGACAATGCTATAGAGCCCACACGCCCGATATACACAAGCGTCGAACAGCCAGACCGCCCCCATAGAGGGCGGGACAGGGAAGCTGACAAGGCCGAACACCCAGCCGCCCCACCTCACCGTCACGGCAAGGACCAAGTGAGGCCCACTTACGAGTACTACCTCCGCCATGACCTAGACACTCGAGAAGGCCGTACCAGGTTCATCTACGGACCCAGAGAAGACCTGCTCACTTACCGGGAAGGATACTATGATTGGCTAAACCGAAATGATAGAATCTGGGAGCAGCAGAAGATTCGGAGGGCCGAAGACCTCCAACGCGATGTAGCCTGAGTTCGGGGCGCCGCACACCCTTTGTACTTCATAGAGAGGGTAATGTAACACAAATTCCCAAAAGGCTTCAAGCATGTGAACATAGAATCATATGACAGAACCACAGATCCAGCCGTATGGATAGAGGATTTCCTACTCCACATTCACATGGCGCGAGGAGATGACCTCCACGCCATCAAATATTTGCTGCTAAAGCTTAAACGTCCAGCTCGACACTGGTTGAACAGCCTTCCCGTAGACTCTATACACTACAAAAAAAAGACACATCCGTGACATTTTGGGCCGAACAAATTTTTTTCTGTCATGCTTATGACACTTCTATGACGATAATTGTGACAAAAGCACGTATCATCATAGATGTGGTGGGCTCCTACTTCTATGACAAAAAATCATGATAGAAAATGAGCTTTTCGTCCTGGGCGGGCCGGGGACGCACCTGCATGACATTCTTTGGGCTGTCCATGATGGAAAAAATCGTGGTAGAAGCGAGGGCGAGGAAAATTTCGGGGAGTTCCCGGTTACGGTGGGTGATCGGGGCCGAGCGATGCACGAAGGTTTGCGCATTTCTCTCGTAGACATACACACGTGTGTGCAAGGCGTTGGGCTCTAACTGAACCCGAGCGAGGCGTTGGGCTCTAACTGAACCCGAGCAATTGCACTAGCTACGTTACTGAACCCGAGCGATCGATCCCTGGCTGTTAACTGAACCCAAGCGATTCCTTCGCTACTGCTGCTAACTGAACCCGAGCAATCGATCGCCGCTGCTGCTTGCTGAAGCCGATCGAACCTGCTGCCTCTTGATGAACAGTGAACATGGGGGTTCATTGAACGAGTCGAGACGTACGTGGTTTGGGGTTGGATGAACAGTTCCCAGTGAGGGTTGGATGAACAGGACCCTGTGGTAGTAGAGGTCGTTGCCGCTGGATGAACATGACCCCGATCGAGAGGAGGCTGCCGCACACTCGAGCCGGTTGGGGTGGATGAACATGACCCCATGGAGGGCTGGTTGAACAGGACCCTGTGGAGGGCTGGTTGAACAGGACCCCGTGGAGAGGGCTGGTTGAATAGTAGCTGGCGGAGGCTGGATGAACAGGACCCCGTGGTGAACAGTAGTTGGTGGAGGCTGGAGGAAGTCAACGGTGGATGAACAGTAGCAGGTGGAGGCTGGAGGAAGTCGACGGTGGATGAACAGTAGCTCATAGAGTGCGGTACACCACACCCCTCCCGACAAACACGACCCCGTTTCGACCGTAGGTGCTCCAACACAAGTCGGTTTCCTCGGTTTTGTGGTACGCCACACCCCTCCCGATCAACAGGACCCCGTTTCGACCGTAGGCACTCGAACACAAGTCTGTTTCCTCCATTTTGCGGTACGCCAGACCCTTTGTAACACCCGGGTAGTTAAGCTACAGTAACCACACACTAATGGTGCCATGTCATCACAGTTAATTTGCTAAACCTCACTTTGATCCAAACCCGATTCAAATTCAAATTTAAAATAAAGTCAAATTATTATTTATTCAAACGGTAACACAAAAATGTCCGGTGGGTTGCAAATATTCACTAACAATTTGTCATGAAAGAATTAACATTTTTCAAAATATAAAATTACCCCTCGATATTAAAACAGTGGACCAACAGCACCTTTTTATCCCATTAAAATATAAACTCAAACTTAATAAATTATTTTGATCCCAAACTTTTTCTGGCAGTGCAAAATAATCCATAGAAATTATATGGCAAGGTTTTACATTTAAAAAAAATATTTTGATGCAAAAAGAAAGTACAAAACAGTAGCTAAATAAATAAACGGAAAAGTAAATGGAAAATTACTAGTAAAAGAAATCTAATCTACTGGGCCCCTTGGCCCATCTAGCAAAACGGCCCAGGCCAACCCCCCACTTGCCTCCCACCTCTCGCTATAGGAGGCAGGGGTGCCGTGGCGGCCATCCGCCGGCGATGGCCGTGCGTGGCGGCCATCCGCCCCCTACCCCGCCTATAAAGTCGTCGCCCGACGCCCCCTCGAACCCTAGATTGCCTCCCCTCCCCGCTCTCGCCCCTCTCCTCGCTCGAAGCTGTCGCCCGAGCTCGGCCGCCACCGCGCCATCGACGTATTCGCGCACCGGAGCCACCGTTCGTTGTCCAGGAGATGCGCATCGACATCCTCGACATCCACGGCATCCCACACGAGCAGGAGCTTCACCAAGCCGTCGCCATCGTCACATCTTTGACCTCGGGCGCCGCCACAAGTTCCCATCGATTCGCTCGACCTCGTCCCTCTTCGGCTACCTCGACCCCGCAACACGTTCGCGGTGAGAAACCTCATCGAACCGCTCTACAATTGCCTCGAATTCGAGCCGTATCGCGTCGAAATAGTCATCGTATTCCGGCCGTAGTTCTGCTGCTCCGCCGCGTCCGCTGCCGCAACTGCTTGCCCCGTCACACCCTTCCGCACCCATGCGCTCGCCCGCGCGTGGCTACGCTCGCGCCGCGCCCCGCGCCCACTCCCCATGGCTCGCACCTATACGTCTCCAGCTGCAAAGCCCGTCCACGCCCGCCGGCTACAGCCCTGGCCGCGCGCTCGCGCCGCATCTGGCCGCGCCCGCCTGTGCGAGGCCGCGCCCCACGCGCCCTCCTGCTCGTGGACGTGACCCCGCCGTCCCGGCGTTGAGCTCCGCCCGCTGCTGACGCTCGCCGGTGCCCCGCCCGCCTTCTGCTCACGCGCGCGCCAGCCCCCTGTCCTGCGCTCGCCCCGCCACACTCTCTTGCACCCCCGCGCGCCTGTACTGCTGCTGCCCCGCTGTTGCTGCTGCTCGACCGCGCCGTTGCTGCCGTTGGTGCTCTGCTGCTCTTGCTTGCTGCCGTAGCTGCTCCGTGCTGCTGCTCTATACTGATGCTGCTCTCTGTCACCATTGCATGCTGATGGGCATGGCCATGTCCAAGGCCGAGCACTTGTTGGCGCATGTGTGTAGTTGGCTTGGGCAATTGCCGCAACAACCGTCTAATTAGGGATCATAATTAGTGTAGCCTAACCACATGTTAGCACTAACCTGTCCACTAGTAGACACTACATGTTGGCCTCCACTACTAAATTAACTAGATAAACAAATCTGTCAAAATATCTAGTCTATGGCATGCGGGCCCCTTTGACCCTGTTGACCAGTCAGCATTGACTGGTCAACTGCTGACCGTATCTGCTGACTGTATCCCCTGGCCCCACTGTCATACTCACATCTAGGGTAGCACTAGGTGACAAAAGTATATTCTGTTTTTAATTCGAATTAATATAAATCCAGAAATTGTTTAAATCTTTGAAAATCATATTTATTAATCCGTAACTCGGATGAAAATACTTTGTACTTAAAAGTTGCTCAGAACGACAAGACGAATCTATATACGCAGTCCGTTCGTCCGCTACACGTCCCTAGCATAGCGAACATGCAACCGTCCCCCTACGGTCCGTCTGTCCGAAAATGCCAAACACCGGGGATACTTTCCCGGATGTTTCCCCCCTTCGCTGGTATCAACTATTATTGCGTTAGGTCACACCTGGCACCGCGTATTGCCTTGTTATATTTTGTGATGCCTTGTTTACTCTGTATTTACTGTTTCTTCCCCCCTCTTCTTCTCCGATAGACCCCGAGACCGGCGCTGATGCCACCGAGTATGACTACGGTGTTGACGACCCCTCCTTCTCGACTGACCTTCCAGGCAAGCCCCCCCCTTGATCAACCCGATATCGCCTATTCCTTCTCTCTACTGCTTGCATTAGAGTAGTGTAGCATGTTATTGCTTTCGGTTAATCCTATTCTGCTGCATAGCCTGTCTTTGCTACTACTGTTGATACCTTACCTGCAATCCTAGATGTTTAGTATAGGTTGCTAGAATTACATCAGTGGCCCTACACTCTTGTCCGTCTGCCATGCTATACTACTGGGCCGTGATCACTTCGGGAGGTGATCACGGGTTTATATTATATACTATTACATACTTATCTTTCTGTTCGGAGATGGGGGCTGAAGGGGCAGGTGGTTCCATCCAGGTAGAGGTGGGCCTAGGTTCCCGATGGCCCCCGATTGTTACTTTGTGGTGCAGCGACAGGGCAGGTTGTGACCACCTAGGAGACAGGTGGGCCTGGTCCCTGGTCGGCGTCCGCGGTTACTTCAAAATAACACGCTTAACGAGATTGGGTATTTGATCTGAGTCTGGCTACGAGCCTATACGCACTAACCATCACGCGGGAATAGTTATGGGTACTCGACATCGTGGTATTAGCCGAAGCCTCCTAGACGTCAGCGACTGAGCGGCGCGCGCCGGGTTGGACCGCGTAACGCAACTTCCTTTGTAATGGAGGTTGCTAGGTCTGCTCACCGGCCGCCCACGCAACATGCAGGTGTGCAATGGGCGATGGGCCCAGACCCTTGCGTGCATAGGATTTAGACCGGCGCGCTGACCTCTCTGTTAGGCCTAGGTAGGGCTGCGACGTGTTGATCTTCCGAGGCCGGACATGACCCAGGAAAGTGTGCCCGGCCAGAGGGATCGAGCGTGTTGGGTAATGTGGTGCACCCCTGCATGGAAGTTTATCTATTCGAATAGTCGTGTCCCTCGGTAAAAGGACGACCCGGAGTTGTACCTCGACCTTATGACAACTAGAACCAGATACTTAATAAAACACACCCTTTCAAGTGCCAGATACAACCCAGTGATCGCTCTCTCACAGGGCGACGAGGAGAGGATCGTCGGGTAGGTTTATGCTATGCGATGTTACTTGATGCTGCACTTGCTACTCTCTTCTACATGCTTCAAGATGGAGGCTGCCAGAAGCGTAGTCTTCGATAGGACTAGCTATCCCCCTTCTTATTATGGCATTCTGCAGTTCAGCCCACAGATACTACCCATTTCATTGATACCATTGCATATGTAGTGTAGATCTTTGCTTGCGAGTACTTTGGATGAGTACTCATGGTTGCTTTGCTTCCCCCTTTTCCCCTTTCTATACCCGGTTCTCGCAACCAGATGCTGGAGCCCAGGAACCAGACGCCACCTTCGACGACCCCTACTACACCGAGGGTGCATACTACTATGTGCAGGCTGCCGACGATGACCAGGAGTAGTTTAGGAGGATCCCAGGCAGGAGTCCTGTGCCTCTTCGATCAGTATCCCAGTTTGTGCTAGCCATCTTATGGCAACTTGTTTAACTTATGTCTGTACTCAGATATTGTTGCTTCCACTGACTCGTCTATGATCGAGCACTTGTATTCGAGCCCTCGAGGCCTCTGGCTTGTATTATGATGCTTGTATGACTTATTTATTTTTAGAGTTGTGTTGTGATATCTTCCCGTGAGTCCCTGATCTTGATCGTACATGTTTGCGTGTATGATTAGTGTACGATTGAATCAGGGGCGTCACACCCTTCCCGATGAACAGGACGCCGTTTCGACCGTACGTGGTCGAACAGAATGCTGTTTTCCTCCGTTTTGCGGTAGGTCAGACCCCGTTCCGGCTGTTCCGTCCAAGCCAGTTGGCTCCCATTGAACACGACCCATTCCGACCCTATCTGTTGCCTCCTGATAAATATGACGCTATTTCTCCGTTCTGACCCAGCCGGCTGGCTACCGATGAACAGGACGCCATTGCTGCCGTATGTTGCCTCTCCATGTACACGAGCCCTGGTCGTACAAATGCGTGAGTAGGCGTTCGAGACCCCGCCCATATGTATGTACGTGGCGGTATTTTTTGGCATTTGGCTATACGTAAGTGTACACAGTTTTGACTGGACTGCCTGAACTGCTACATCGGGGGCTCTACTACTACACGTGTCGCTGCTTGCTCGGCCACGGGTCATCGTTGTAGAGAGACCGATCGACCAGTATGTACGCACACGTTCGCAACCAGAATGACACCGCTACATACGCTTTGACCAGGTGGGTCCCGACTGTCAGGGAGGATAAGGAGGCACTTCCTTGCGTGCGAAGTTATTGATGGTGGGTCCCAGCGGTCAGGGGGGAGAATCATTTTTTTGCCCATAATATGGACGCACTTCCTTGCATGCGAAGATGTAGCTGGTAGGTCCCAGCTGTCAGCATTTTTTTCGCAAAATACGGAGTCCCTTCCAGTGGGTCCTCGCTGTCAGGTGGAGGAATAATTATTTTATGCATAATAAGGAGGCATTTCCTTGCTGCGGCCGTGGACCCAGCTATCAGCCTCTCCACATACAGTCCTCTTCCGATGGAAGTCATTCCTTGACCACGCCGCGCCGAGAGCACCAAGGCGATGGACAGCAACGAGGCCTAGGAAGAGGACGACGCGGAGCCGGGGAAGACGCAGCAGTGGATGCCCACGCGGAGAGGAGTACGAGGGTTGACTGGTTCGGCTGCGGTGTGAGGCTGCCGTCGCCACAGAATAACATGGGTTGTGGGTGGGTAGAGGGATGGCCTGGCCAGCGGTGAGAGTATGGTGGGGCAGTGAGGCCTGCGCGGCAGCACAGCCGGCCACTGGAGGCAGGAGCAGGTGGTCTCGCCGGCGCTGGTTTGGGCGCCTGGTGCAAGAAGATCAGCGATTGAGGAAGCAGCAGGACCGTTCGATTGGAATCCAATGGTCACTACTGCTAGAACCATTTGTTGACTATGTTGACAAAGCCCTGCGTACGCGTTAACTTAGTAGGCCCACAGGTCAGCCTCTGAACCGGTGTGCCCCAGATGTGAGTGGGAGGAATCATTTTTTTCGCATAATAAGGAGGCAGTTGTTGCGTGCGGCCATGGACCATGGGGGTCCCTACTGTCAGCTTCTCCACGTACATCCCTATTCCGATGGCTGTCGTTTGTTGAATGTTGAGCACGCCGCGCCTAGAGCACCAACGCGTGGACGACGGAGAGGCCTAGTAATGGAACGACCCGGAGCCAGCGAAGACACAGCAGTGGATGCCCACGCTGAGGAGAGTATGACGGTTGACTGGTTCGGCTGCGGCGTGAGGCAGCCGTCACCAGAGAATAACAGGAGGTGTGGGTGGGTAGAGGGATGGCCAGGCCAGCGGAGGGAGTAGGGTGGGCCGGTGAAGCCTGCGCGGCATCACAGCTGGCCACAAGAGGAGGGAGCAGGCACTCCCGTCGGCGCTGGTTTAGGCGGCTGGAGCAGGTAGATCAGAGATTGAAGAAGCACGTCGGCCGTTGGATGGACATCCAACTGTCACTGCTGCGAGAATCATGTGTTGACTGACAAAGCCTTGCGTAAACAAGTCAGCCATGAAATCTGTGGCGTGTACAGCCCATTTGCTATTATTTTTATAATTTACAGCCCATTTGCTAATTCATATGGAATTTATTGCAGCCCATATTCCATTTATAGGATTGCTGCCCATTTTCTCGTCAGTGCCAGGGTTAAAATTTTGAAATAAAAAATATGCGAAATTTTAAAACTTTGCATATTTTTTATGGGGAACAAAATATTCTTAATCCAAAAATTAGTAGCCATATTAAACAAATTTAAAAATAAAGTAGTACTATGTTATGTTAAAATCCAATGAAATATAAAATATCAGTGAAGAATAAAAACAAAAAATGAAACTAATTGCCCATTTGCATTTTTTTTGGAATTTGCAACCCCTTTCATATTACTTTTAAGATTTACTGCCCATACTTTTTGGCCAGGCCGGAATGCATCCCTCCTCGTCTTGAAAGATTTGTAACCCAGTAAGTCAGAGAAAACAAATAAGCCTAGCTTGGGTATTCTTCAAAAATAAATATTGGGCTACCTATTTTCCCAAAGAAAAAACTGTTGGGCTGGTCATGTTGTTAGACGAGCCACAGAGACCGCACAACCCAGTTTATAGCCTGCTCCTCTGAACAAATCCTCGAAAAAAACGTTGTGCAATTCTGTCATTAATTGACTATACGTTGACAATGATGTGGGTCCCAGATATCAGCAGGGTGGATTAGAGTAAAAAAAATGAGGGGTGCACCTGAGTAGTAAAGAGGCGCTTGCTTGTGTTTGGGAGTGGACCTGGTAGGTCCGTACTGTCAGACTCACAACTACAGTCCTCTCCCGATTCACTATGTTGACAGGGCCGAACGGCAGCGCCGCTGCGAGTGCACCAAGGCAGAGGATGACGGCGAGGCCTCGGACGGGAATGAACAGGAGCCGGGGAACATGCGGCAGTATGGTCGTAAGCGGAGGGGAGTACGAGGGTTCACTGGTTCTGGTGCGGGGTAGGCTGCCATCGCTGGAGAAGAATAGGATGTCATGGGGAGTAAAGGGATTGCCTGGCCAGCATTTCAGGGTACGACAGGGCGGCGATGCATGCACGGCAGTGCAACCAGCCATAGAAGGCGAGAACAGGCGCTCCCGCCAGCGCAGGTTTGGTTTTGGCAGCTGGACCGGTCAGACCGAAAAACTCATTATGCTGGATTATAAGAATTAATTTTATATGGCTAAAACTTATTGTAAAATGTTGCGGAGCACCTTTTTCTTCTTGAGGCTTTTTTTTGAGACAATTTTCTTCTTGAGGTGTAAAGCCGAGAACATTCAGAAGCCCTGGGATAAAGTGGTGTCGCCAATGTGTTGGGCTGGGTTGGGCATTCTTATCGAAAAATAATAATGGACCGGAACTATTTACAACATTGACTATGATTTGCATGGGTCCGCTGGTTCTAGGAAGAAAATGGTGGGAGAAAAAAGACTGGTCGCTATCTTTGCCTAAGAATAATATCGACTGAATGTAACGACACTCTCATAGGAAATAATATCCTCCTGTTAAAATTTGACTTTTCAAATCATAAATTTAAAGAACTGGTGCATGAGCATTTAGCTTTATTTATTTACTTATTTATGTTTAGGGGACCATGAGCATGTACCTAGGCCGGATTCATGTGAGAGCCTCCCTTTCAGTTAATTATGGGTTCCTCTATTGGGCCTTCATCACTGTGCTGCATGTTATCGGCAAGTGGAAAATGTGTTCCGTACCAAAAATAGTATGCGCTACGTATGGGGCACTGTAGGATCGGACCGTGCAACGACTTCCAAAACATTGTGTTTGTCGTTCTAACAACACATTTATTCAACTAACAGATGAAATATACTGCTGATTGTACATTGAAAACAACAGCAGTAGCAACCAGGACTGGGGGTGCAACAGAAGCAGTAAGCAGACCAGAAGAGTAAATGCGTAGCTCTCTCTTCCAAACCAAACATCAGCCATCATTACAAAAGGGCTACCAAAAAAGAACAAGTGTACGCATCTAACTAACTGGCTCAGTTAGACGTTACTATTTATTAAGCTGTGGAGATTGGCTGACGGCTTGAACCAGATGGGTGCCTGATGGGGGAAACTCCAGCCAGCAGGTCGAAGTCTGATACTTGCGACCCTCTCTCCTACTTTGGGCTGCAGAGCGTGGCGGAAAATGTCAGGGTATGGTGCATGGAGAGACGCATGGTGCGCTGTGTACACACAGTTTTGCCTGATGAACGAAACCGCGCTGCCATCATGATCCTTGCCGTCGGTTATCTCCTGGTTAATCAGATAATTCAGTCCAAGAAACAGAGAGCGTGTACCAAAGATACTTACCAGCCTCCAGTCAAAAATTCTGAAGGCCCAGAGAAGCTGGGATCCTGCTCAAAGACCTTGCAGTGACTGTGATTGTATTCCGCGAAACAACACGTCCGGTACGTGCGAACGATCATCAATCGTTCACCGTCGTCTGATCAAGCCAGGAACCACCTGCAATTGCCATGCCGCTTTTCTTTAAAAGGTTCTGGGATTAGGAAGGGTAGGGACACTAGGCGGCCTACAACATCATATCAAGTTGGAGTCAAATAAAAAAGGGCTCGTACTGTAGTCAATCTTAAGAATAGCATGTTATGAGCATGAATATATTTTTAGTAAATGTTGACAGTAATATAAGCAAGCCATCATGATATCATAGGAAAGTAACATACTGCTGTAACAGCCATTTGTAGTGATGACTGGAGTAGGCTAGCAATAAGTCCAGCCATAGAAGGAGTCCACAGCGTAAATGAAGCCCTTGTGTTCAATGACATCAGAGAACCATGGAGGATGTATGATCCTGTGATGGACGTGCAGATTTATCCACTTACCATAGTGACCTGTCAGATAGGTGAGACCGCGGTTGAAGAACACAATTAGCCTGAAGTCTTTATAATTCGCAGATCTTATGGGCACTTGGCAGATTACAACCTTGAGCAAATCAAACTTGGTATCATGTTGGCTACTGTAAGATTCCGAGTATTCTGGGAAGCAGTGCCAAAGCAGTGTAGTGTTAATCGAAGGAAGGGGGATCAATCACTAGGTGTAGACCTCCACGAGCATCCAGCTATCGCGACCGTCGACGAGCACCATCCAAGACGTGTTCATGCCGACCCAGTACATACTGTTAATGTAGTTGAGGGTGACGGGGATCGGATCACAGTCGAGGGGGTTGATGCTCGCCACCCTACAATTGTTATGCTATGTGACACGCTGTTTCTGAAGATCAGGCGGCATCAGCAAGCAGGGAGCTGGCTTAAAAAGCTCCGGCCCGAGGGCTTTGAGTAAACGGTACAGCCCCAACGAGCACGCGGCGAGTGGCATGGTACTGAGATTGTCCACATGCGAAACAATGAGCTTGATTACCTCTGTGGGGAGTGAATTCCAGCCACTATTTTGACGGACGCTGCTCGGTTCTGCCATTGTTAGTGCTTGGGTTTCGGAAGAGGGGGGAGGCGCGAATATGTGCTGCGGGAAGTGGACAGGTGATGATGACAATGTAGCAGCAGCACGCTGCTTGACTTACGAGACACATCCCAGTAGCGTAGGGTCATATCGATGACAGACAACTTGCTTGAGTGATCATAGTACTAGTACAATAAACTACAGTCCCTACTACTATGCCCTAGTTTGCATATAGTGGAGTAGGACTCTGCTCTACTACTAGCACCGGAGGAGTAGTATATTGTAAAATAGTTACAAACTTCAATGCCCGAGCGTGGAACGACTACGAACCGCCATCTGTGCTAACTCCAATCCCCAGCAAACGTTCTCTGGGAGACATGGCAGTTGCAAACGCCCGCGACGCAGTTACAGTACGTGTGTAAGGGTGGCAGTTTTGTCAAATACTATGGCTTAAAAATAGGCCACCATCGGATGGAAATCTGACGGTTATGTGGGATTCGCCAGGATTGGGCTCGTGGCGAACAATCGCCAAATATTAGTACTAAAAAAGGTTAAAACACCCGGGGCTATAACTTGCACTGCCTGACCACTAACAATGATACTAACATAGTTGTAAAATGGTCAAAGAACGTGTCTACGTGGTGTTTGGAATTATATGCAAACTAGCAAGATGCTCATGCATTGCACGGAACATCAAGATGCATTTTTTTACAAAACACCTGTTGTGATTGACCCATGCAGGAGTAATCCCATGTGTAAAAACTAATGATATCTCGAGAATTTCATCGAAAAAATGGTATCTCAAGAATTTCATCAAAAAAATGATATCTCGAGAAAGATGAGAGATAAGGTGAGGAGGAGTGGGGCGTGGTGGTGACTGGTGGTCGGACTGGGCGGAGGCATGGGGATGGACGGCGCCGGCAATGGCCACCATGCCAGATTGTTCCAGAGACTTCCTTTTTTAATTTCTCAACAATGAGGTTGTGGGAGATAAGGATGAACGAGGGAATGCTTTATCTGCAAACATGGAGAGAGGTGCGGGTATCTTTTTGCAAAATTGCCATAGTTTGTTTTCTATCCGTCAGATATAGATCGGACGGTCTATATTGCAAGATGGCAGGCACACCATCATCACCAACTCGGTTTTTTTTATAAGAGAAAGTAGAGAAGTAGAGAAGTAGAGAAGTAGAGAAAGTAGAGAGTAGAGAAACGGAGGGAGTACTTGTAAGGACACCATCTACTACTTCGTGTGCTACTCCTGCGCTCCATTCGGCGGGCGCAACGTCCCCTACAGCCACTCTCGTTTCATGGACGGCCTGGTCGATGCCTGCAAGGTTCCCTGCGTCTACAAGAGTTTCAACTGCGAGAGGTACGTCGACCAGCACTCGCTGGCAGAGCATAGTTCCAGATGTGCGCACGCGCCCTGCTATTGCTATGAGTGCACGCTGCCGTTTGAGGGCTTGCCGGCGATCCTCGTGCATCACCTCACGGCACCGTCCATCAATCACTACTGGCCCGCGGCAATGAACATCAAGTACGAGACGCGCTACCCGTTCATTGTTCCATAGTCGCTGGAGGATCACCACCGCCTGCTAGTCGTGGAGGAGGACGGCAGCGTCTTCCTCTTGGCCGTGGGCACTAGCAAGGCCCGCGCAGGCCGCCGCCCTGTCTCTGTAGTGTGCGTCAGGGGCAACGCCACTGACGCTGACACGAGGCCGCTGTACCGGTGCGTGCTCACTGTTACTGCCCCTCCGAAGTACAAGGGCACCCACACCGCCTCCATCACGCTGAATGGGACTGTGCCGAGCTGCTCCATTCCCGGCAATGTGGACATGGAAGACGCCCGGTATGATTTTCACCCCAAGATGATGCACGGGGACTCCAAGGAGGTTCACCTAGTCATATGCATTACCAAGTCAACTGTTCATCATTAGTCTTCGCTCAATGTAAGCCGCTGTCTAAGCATGTGGAGACCTCTTATTTATATAGTATAGAACCTTCCATGCATGATCTTGCTCTATTAGAGTATCGCGCTTGAATAAAAGTGTATCCATTTCTGGTTTAGTCTAGAATCTTCCATGTATGCTTTTGTTCCAGTAGAGTTCTCGCTTGCCATTTATGAGATTAATTGTGAATTTTTTTACTACAATAACGCTGAAACACTTAAGATGAACCATTTCTTACATCTCCTCTGCCCCCTTCCAAGTCATCCTGGTAAACAAAATCGATACTCAAAAAATAATTCTTAAAGATCATTTCTTGCAAAGCACAATAAGTGTTATTTCTTCAAAAGTTTTGGATGCAGGTTGAACACTTGAATGCTTTTGTTTGCAAAATATACTTTTTTATCTATTTAGCCTAAATTTACTATTCACCTGGATGCTTGTGAGCTCTAGAGAAGAAATCATATCCTTAGAAACCTATCGATACTCGTTACACATGAGATGACCCCCACATACTTTGTCAAAATAAACAACTCCCCGATCAATGCATTTCACTGTTTCATGCAACGCACGGGCACCTTACTATATATAGTACGACCATAAATTTAACTAATATTATATATAGTATGATAAATGCTCATGCATGTCACCAAAAATTATATCATTGAAAACTATGTTCAAATACGAATCCAACGATATAGTTTTTGTTGACATGCACTAACATTTTGTCAGTTAAATCTTCAGTCAAATTACATGGGGGACTAATAAACCACGATGGAGGTAGTACTAGTGTAGAGGGCGGCGCTGCACGGGAGTTTCACCCCGCTCGTGGCGCGGTAGTAAAGCCGTCATATCACAGAACCCCACCACTCCCAGTAATAAGTGGCCTGGTAAAATAAACGGACAAGCAACCATCACATCCCTCTATCTTTTTTGCACTTCATCTCTCTGCATTTACTTTGTCTGGTTCATCTCGCACACTCGGTCCCTAGCTACTACTCCTAGGGCCAGTTCTTTTGGCGGCTTAAAAAATAAGCCATCTCTTCCCCAGCTTTTCCCATAAGGCGTCTCACTCATTCATTTGGGCTTCTAAACTACTACCTCCATCCTGTTTTATTAGTCACCATTGTAAGTTGTGCTAAATTTTGACCAAAGATTTAACTGATAAAATGTTAGTGCATGTCAACAAAAGTTATATTGCTGGATTCGTGTTTGAACATAGTTTCCAATGATATAATTTTTGGTGACATGCATAAACATTTCATTAGTTAAATTTATGGTCAAATTTGACACATATTACAATGGGGACCAATAAACCAGGACGGAGGTAGTAGTTATGGGATTACTCCCTCCGTCCTTGAAAGAGTGTACTTCCAACTTTGTTGGAAAGTCAAACTTTTTTATGTTTGACCATATTTATACAATACTTGACCAACGTTTATGCCATCAAATTAGTAGCATTAGATTCATGATAAAATATATTTTCGTCATATACCTATGTGGTTTCACAAGCATTGATATATTTTTGCACAAACTCGGTCAAACTTTGAGATAGTTTGACCTCCAACAAAGTTGGAAGTACACTCTTTCAAGGACAGAGGGAGTACTAATCTAGAAGCCTAGTATTCCTCGTAGTAGTACTCAAGTTGGAATTCCAGTTGCACGGCACAACTTGTTAGGCAAAAAATTTGATACAGGGTGTACGAAGCGGTTTGGGAATTTGCATGCCTTCCCGACCTGTGAGATACTCCGTACAAAGTATGATAGAGAAACAACCACAGTGAAGGAAGCTAAAAGTAAACAATCAAACGAGCATTTTTGCATTTCTTTTGCATTGAATCGTTTCACAAGCTTGACTAGTGTTGTTTTACTACTTTTACAAAAACCACATCGTAATGTTAAAACATGCATTTGCACGTACTTACAAAATGCGTATGGATACACAAGGTAGTGTATATAGAGAGAGACGTGTAGTGCGATATATAGTTAAGTTTGTGCTATATGCACGTACTTACAAAATGCGTATGGATACACAAGGTTTCCAAACTTTTCCTTTTACATACTTAGTTAAGGACACTAATAATTCCTAAACGTTCGGGATTTATCATTTCCGTCCCAAAACTAATGAGATCGCCTTATGAAACTAAATCTCTACTGCTATAAAAGACTCAGTTGGTGATGATGGTGTGTCTACCATCCATCATTTCTGACCATTAGATTTGCATCTAACGGCTGTGAGATAAGTTGTGGCATTCTTTGCAACAATAGCCCACTTCTCTGCTCCAATTTGCAGAAAACCCCTTATTATCTTATAAGCAACCACATCCCTCCCTCACCTCATCAAAACAGACTGAGAAATATATTTTGAGTGAAAAGTAATATATTTTTAGTGGTATATATGTATATCAAAACAAGAGTGTTTTCTTTCAAGTTTGTGAACAAGTACTATTCTACATCGGATCCGTTGCAACGCACGGGCACATTGCTAGTTTATTCCTAATAAAAGCCACGGTGCTCACAGGAGAGCTTGCGGGGCGCCATGAGTGCCCTTGTGCGTGGCCGTTTCCCAGCGCGGCGACACAACACGTCTTCCTCAGCCTCGCAACTCGCGAGGTGCTGATTGGCAGCTTGCCGGCGGGTGAGCGCGATCTCACCGGTCTGGTGATCCGGCGCCAACAGGTACTCATCATCGCTGGAAGCATGCACCCGGTCCATGTACCGCCAAGAATAGATGAGGCACTTGGGCCTGACTGCACTCAGGGCTTTGGCACAGGCATCCTCCGCCACCCTCACGGCCCTCGCACGAGCCTTCTGCCAAAGAGCCAGTTGCCTGACTCTCTCGGACGCGACATAGGCCTGCCAGGTAGCATGCCTCGCGGCGCGCTTCTCTTCCTCGGCCTTCTTCTCTGCCTCTATTTTGGCGCGCTCTGCCGGAGGCAAAACCTCCCACAAGGCGACCTCCATTTCTTTCCAAAGCTCCTCAAGGCTAAGAGCTTGGCGGGCGGCGCGACATTCTCCTCGTAGCGGGGAGCCAATGCGTCCTCCGGCGCGTGTGCTGGCGAGACGGGGAACGCTGACGCGTCCTCCTCGACGCGTCGCGACGAGGAGCGGAACACTGACGCGTCCACCTTGACGCGTCGTGGCGAGGAGCGGAACCCGACGCGTCCTCCTCGACTAGTGGCGGCGAGGAACGGAACGGCGACGCGTGACCCTCCACGCGGGGCAGCGAGGGGCGCCTAGCGCTTGGGAGGGGCGATGCCATGGTGGTCAACGTGAGAGGGAGGGGGAGGAGATAGAGATGAACATGAGCGTTCTTCCGAATGTCGTGGGAGGCGCAGTATTTATAGCGAGCAATGGCACACCTACGTAAGATATGTTGCGTGATTAACGTAACAGCTAGGTGGGCATATTTGTTGGAGTAAATTACGGGGGAGGGAAGGGGTGGAAATATTGCTGGTCACAAGAGATTGGACGAGCGCGTGGGGAGGAGAGTCATGCATGCAGATTTTTTCACACGGGGTGTAGTGGTGGGACTGCCGGAGGGAGAAGGAGAGTCAAGCAGGCAGATTGTTTTCACACATGGAGAGGAAAAGATTTGGAGACGAACGGGCTTCCTGCAGGTATGGGGAACGGTGCACAATAAGTCATCTTACATGCAATGAACTGACCATTGCATGTCGGGCTAGGTATAGTCTCAAGTCATTAAAAACATACACGCCACACGCATGTTCAGATTTCAAGGTGCACTAAATTAATGCATGCAATGATTAAGGCTGGCCATAGTGGTGGTATCTTAGCTGGTATCGTGCACACCGGAATAGCAAACATGCTGATGTGGCAAAGAATTAAAGAATAGAGGGGGGTTAGAGTAACATAGGTAGATAACGTATCATGTTAAATACTATGCTACTTTGTGTCATGCATGGCACTATAAAGGTAGTCCCGTATCATACACTAGTATCATGCACATGATACTAGTATCTGATACTTTCCACTATGAGTAGCCTAAAGAGAATATTGACTAATGCATGTAAAAATCTTTGTCATTTACTAGTGTTCATGCATGCATCCCATGCGACAATGCATTGGTAAACACATTTTTTTTGTGAAGAACGAGAGCATTAATTGAGTACTTTTGAAAACTACAAAAACTATTCCACCGCCTCTATCTTGGTAAGAGTAGGTGAAAATTTTGAATCGAGCCCTTTAAACTAGAAGGGAGGTAGTAGTACTCTAATAGCTAACCTTGTTGTGATGACTAGATAGGACATGGCACGCACCTGGACGGAGGAACTAGTATGCATTGTGCATATAAGTTTTGTCTGAAGTCAATGTACCTCTAATTTGACCAAACTTATAGAAAAATGTATCAACATTCACAATGTCAAATCAATATTTTTATACTCATTATGAAATGTAGTTTCATAAAATATATATTTATTGTAGATATTGATATTTTTAGTATAAATTTGGTCAAACTTTGCAAACTTTGGCTTGACAAAAATCTTACGCGGAGTAAAAAGGACCAGAGGGAGTATCATGCATGCGGAGTAGGCAATTTTTTTTGCTTATTTATAGCCGTCCGAAGTCTCAAAGGGCGCGACCGCGCAAGGGAGGCGAAGGTCGTGGGAGGCGTGACAGTTGATAGAATTAAGTGAAGTTACATGCACGCGCCGGCATGGCGTGCGAACACGCAGAAGCTATACTGTCAAGCCTACGATGTGGGTATAGTAGACATGACATCTAGTGGGTCCCGCATAGTACTCGAGAACTCTTTGGGGGCATGCAGCCATTTATCCACCGGGCAAGCCACCACCCCATGCCGTTCGCACGCCCTACTCGTCCCTGTCTTCTACCTTACAATAGTTTGCTCCCAGTCGTCCCGTCCTTTCACATTACACCAGTTCTACTTCTCCTAACCTGCCTCCAAAATCCATGGCCTCCCAAATCTCCATGATCGGCGGTGAGTACAAGGTTAGAACCATCACCGGCAATGAGTTCATTGTCATCTACACCCGTAGATCCGGGACGGTGGAAGCATTCCTTGGTCGCTTCCTACACATGTTCAAAAGTTCAAAGGATGAGTGGGTCGCTGGCTAGATGTTGAGCACACCACAGTCCTGGAAAAGGAGAAGCTTCTAAAGGTGGTTGAGATGAAGAAGCCCGCTATGATCCAGGTTTGCATACATAACGTGTGCTTGGTCTACCACATATGCCATGACGACGTTAGGTGCCAGGATTTTGAGTTCTTCCTCAAGGACAAAAGAGTGAAATTCATCACTGTAGACTTTACGAATGACAGGAGAGTCCTGGATCGGATAGGCCTCGTTGTAGGCCAGCCCTTCGATCTCCAAAAGGAAAGCCTGGTGTCCTCCTCTCAGCCTTCAATGCTAAACCTGGCAGCAGCCATGATTGATCCTTTGTACGCTCAACTGAAGAAACCTCACCCGGAGTTTCATCATGCATGGGAGTCAAAGACAATAGATGAAGATCACATCGTGTACGCAGCAAAGGATGCCTACCTTTGTTTAAATATCTACAAGGGTTGGATGAAGAAGCACAGCCCAGTGTTCGATTCAAGCAAAGAAGTGTCGGCGAAGAGGAAGAGGAAGAGGGACGAGGACGAAGTCGAGGACGTGGACTCGGACTCCGAGTAAGGTGGCAGTGTCGTTGCTCATGCTGGCTGTACTGCAGTGTCAAGCGGACTAGTTGCTTAGCTTTATTTCAGGGGTGTGTTGTGCTGAGCCCCCAGCAGAACTATGTTATGTTCTTTCTCATTATTTGAACTCTTTAGTACGTACAGTAGTACTAGTATGTCTTACTACTGTTCTTCTTGTAATTGGTACTACTACTCGTATCTTCGCGTTCCTACTATACTTAATATGTACTAGTAGTGTAATTTGGGTCAGTCGATTTGTGAAAGAAGTTTGACAGAGCAAAGGAAGAAGACAGCAGAGAAGCTACCCCAGTATCTATATTAGGGTGGCAGGGTGCCCATGATCTATCTTTTGAGTGTTGGGTGTGGAATGCAGTTCGCCAGAAAAAATGGATCATGCCCGGGGTTAAACGGATGGCGGGGGTGGGGGGAGCATTGCGGTGGCAGGCGTTTCAGGGGAGGGTGGGGCGGCGGCGGCAGGCGGTTAGGTCTGTGGTGGGCTGGCGGTTTGATGCCTGCGAGAGAAGATGCACAGTGCATCATTTTTGGAGGTTGAAGAAGACCTTCTGGCCGTCCATGTTGCATCCAACGGCTCACAAGAGTCGACTGACCCAAATTGTTCCTTCAGATTGCAGGATCCACGTGGCATTCAAGGTCACGAAGGTAGATTCCACGTCCGCACCCGGTTAGCGGGCTCGACGCAGGCGCGATCAGCTTCCGCCGTGACAGCCACCAAGTGCGCCTCCTCCGCGCGGGCGGAGACGACAATGACACGCTAGCTCCTCCTCACCGGCGTGCTGCAGCACGCGCTCGTCCTCCTCTTCGTATGCTGCGGGCATAGACGCGGCTCCACCTGCTCGCATGCTTGGCAGCATGGTGCATCGCGAGGAGGGACTGCAGACGACGTGAGTGGGCGAGCCTTCGGCTTCATGGCACAGGGATGGCGGGGACACGGCGGTGATGGGTGAGAAATGGTTGGCCAGAGCAGGCAGGCGCTGGCATGCGCAACGGCGACAGCGACATATTGATGAGTGCGCGTATGGTAGCTTAGTTTAGTTTTATATAGGGTTGGTCAAACTGAAAAGAACACCGTACTAGTACACGTAAACATTCGACTGAGGCAGCGCTTATACTACCACATTAGTTTGCACAGCATCGATGCGGAATCCCATGCAAGCGCGTGCACCGTGCCCACGCGGTAGATCAAACAGTGCGTCACCGTTTCGCGCTTGAAGGACATCCACTGAACCTTTTTGTGTGTG
The DNA here is from genome assembly GCA_011799875.1 of Thinopyrum elongatum. Lineage (NCBI taxonomy): Eukaryota > Viridiplantae > Streptophyta > Magnoliopsida > Poales > Poaceae > Thinopyrum > Thinopyrum elongatum. The sequence goes on along the minus strand of CM022300.1, from coordinate 150,917,748 downwards.
TGAAAACAATACCCGAATATTACTCTACTTTTTTTTCCTGGAAAAGTTCTTCACGCTACAATATTTTTCATATATTTGAATTTAGCTTCAGTTCGTGCTTATTTGGATTTGGACATTTTAGGTGCGCCCTAGACATTTTTTTCATACTGATTCTGTGTGTGTGACTAAGAGAGAATGCGTGTATGTGTCCATATGCGTGTTGTGGCGGAAGGGCAATGTGGAGACGGTGTGCGTGTGATAGAGACATTGAGAGGTGTGAATGTGCAAATGATCATGCATTAGTGAGACATACAGAGATGCCGATATGTTGTGTATACATGAGAGAACGGTCTTCTATTAGTACTTGTGTGTGTGCGAGAGAGAGAGAGAGAGAGAGAGAGAGAGAGAGGAGCATCCATAACACAACAACCATCTCTCTTGATTCGTCCGTCGCACACACAATCGCATGTAACACATGCATCAATGCACACATTTTGACACCCTCACCTGGCCCCTGCCCGCCTCAAGGCCCGCACATCGCTCTCTATCTCGCACGCACAATCTCTTCATGAAAACCCTATTTAGCATGTAGCTTTCCGTCACATACACACGCATTCTCTCCATAGGTTTGATTTCTCTCAATAACTGACACACACACACACACACACACACACACACACACACTCCCCCCTCCCCCGAGCACACAATTCATCCCCATCCAAGGTTATATGGCGACCACTCTTGCTTGTGCTTCTCTGCACCCCAGCATGCACACCACCTCAATCTTCAAAGAGGGCATCGAGGAGATCGAAGACGGCGACCACACTGCACTAGAGAATGCGGGGCCATTTGGATGCAGGATGATGTGACGACAGCTAACTGACTCCTCCCCCCTGTCTCTCCCGCACAAAATTATCAATCCCTCAACCCACGAGATCCTTTCCCTCTTGTCCACATTTTTCCAGCTCTCTCATGAAACCCGTTGTCTCTTCTCCTTCCACATGTACAAAATTCGGATGCACACGCATCTCACGTATATTACATGTCTCCATCTTTCTCACAGACCTAACTTCTTACTCTCTCTCTTTCTCTGTCATGAGGTTTGTCTCCTACTCTCTCGCCCACATACATACAATCTTTCCCGCCCTATTTGCTCCATCTTCACAAGCACTCTCTACATGTTTCATTCACACATTGGGATGTGTTCAAAATGTTGCTTTATAATGGATCAGGTAGAGTTATGGTTGGTTTTGTTGCGTCCAATACAAAGTAATAACTATGAAATGCATTTAGATTTTCATTTGATTGGGATTATGTGAGTTTGAGCATACTGTGAAGTACTATAGACCTGGTATACATCTTGGAATTCAACAATGATTCTAACTATTGAATTGTATAAACCATTACATTCGAAGTAGTAGCTTAATATATTTATTTCACGATTACAACAAATGATTAATTCCACTACAAACTAAGAAAACAAATGTGTACTCCCTCCGTTTTTCCGCGTATTAGCATTCGTCAAAGTCAAGTTTTGGAAACTCTCACAAAGTTTATAACAAAAAATATTAACATATAAAATAACAAATAAATACCATTAGATTCATTATTGAATGTACTTTCACACCATACATATTTGTTATGGTAAATGTTTATATTTTTCTATAAACTTGGTCAAACTTTAGGAAGTTTGCCTTCGTTCAAACCTAATATGCAGAGTTAATAAAAATGGAGGGAGTACTAGTAGTTACTAGTACTACTTGCTAGTTGCTTAGCCCAATCACCCAACACACCAGACGGGGAGTTCAGTGTTACAAAATTTTGAGGTTGGCGGAAAAATCTCCCGCGACCCTGATTCGAGCAGTGCGAAGTTACCATCGTACCCTTCGAAATAGGCCTACGGATGCTGGTGGGTAGGGGGCTGTTTTGGTAACTTCAGGTTCACCCTACCCAGCCAACCCCACCCGGCACCCAGAGTAGTACACCTGAATACTCCCATTTTCTATCCCCACCACAAAATAGACTTCTCCATGGCACCACAGCCTTCATGCTCCTCCCCTTCTACATCAGCGCACTCATCCACCGCAGCGCATCTGCCTCATCGATGATGTCGTAAGCCGCACTGGAGTCGGTCCACCGTCGTCATCGTACATGGAGCCTCTTCTCCGGCACCATCTTCCACGGTCTCGGATCTGCTTCCCAGAAGCCGACGCCAAGCGCAGAAGCACCACCGTCATGGACAATGGACTGACTCCCGTTGCTGACCATGATTCACAGACGCCGTCGTGACCATCGTACTCCTCCTTGATTGGTAATGTTTAGAATCTCTTAGCAGTACATGTGCAGTTCCAATTTTGTTCATACCTACCCTTCAAATTTCCTGGTTGCTATTGTTCTGGTAAAAGTAATTGGTTATAGCTTGCATTGTCCAACAGAATATCACCTTGTAAATGTGCGTCACTCCTGTATTGCGCTGTGCTTGGGTAGGTTCTTCATCTGCAACCAGTAGTGTGGCAAATGATGGAAAGTGTTTTAGAACTAGCAAGATGCCCATGCGCTGCACAGAACATCAAGATGCATTTGTATGAGTAGTTTCTCTTGTGGGAGAAAAGGATGAATGAGGGAAGGCCTTATTTGCAAATGTGGAGAGGGGTGTGGGTATCTTTTTGCAAAATTGCCATAGTTTCCTTCCTATCCGTCAGATATAAATCGGACGGCCTATATTGCAGGATGGCAGGCACACCATCATCACCAACTCTGTTTTTTATAAGAGTAGAGATAAATATAAATATATAATAAATATATAATATATATATATATAAGAGTAGAGAAGAGAGTAGAGATAGCAGGGACGTCGGGAAAGGATCGCGCGCGGCGGAAAAAGCGGCCGGGCACGCGCTAGTTTTGGCGCGCGGCGTCCGGCGTGCTTTATAAAACCCAATGCCCTCCCGCGCCCTCCCACTGCTCTGTGCCTCACCACCGCTCTCTCCCCGCTCTTTCTCGCCTCGCTGCGCGCCGAGCCACCATGCCGCCGTGCCGGCGGGAAACTTGGGGCTACCGCGGCGTCCGCGCGCGCCCCTCCTGCGACTTCTCCGCTGAGATCCGGTTCGGCGATATGCGCCTTGGCCTCGGCACTTTCGACACAGCCCATGAGGCCGCCCATGCGTACGACACGGCAGCGTGGCGCCTCCAGCGGCGTCGTAGGGACATGAACTTCCCCAACATGCCGACACGGGAGCGGACGCTGGAGTTCGCGCCTCCACCGTGGCTTATCACCGACAAGGATTGTCGTGACAACCGGAGGCGGGAGCACCGTCTCGGTATCGCTGAGATGGACGAGGAAGCCATGGAGCTGTGGCGCCAACGCTTCCCGCAGGACATCATCAACGAGCGCGAGTTCTACGCGCAAAGGAGGGCGGAGAGGGAGAAGAGGAGGGCGGAGCGAGCCGCCTATCGCGAGGACATGCGTACGCGGAAAGCGGCCGCTCAATTCAACATCAAGCTAGGAGCAGCGTCACCCTGGGACTCTGACGACGATCAGTATCTTGATGCCTACATTGAGACGTCGGAGGAGGACATCACCGAGGCGGAGTCGAACGACGAGGAGTAGTTGAACTATCTATTTTTTTATCTATCTATGCTATATCAATGCTGAGAACTATCTATGTATCTATCTATGCCAGCATCTACTCGGAGTCGAATGTGTATCGAGTCAGAGTAGAAAGGAGAAAAAATATAGCGCGTTTGCTGGAGCGGCGCACGTGCGCAATGTTTTGCAGTGGCCGGTGGAGCCAGCACTCCACAGCCTGCAAAAACTGGCTATTCCGGCGCTGTAAACGCTTTTTTAACTCGCCGTGCGTTGCGCTTCTATTGGAGATGCTCTAACATGGCTGATGAGTGCTTTACTGTTGCCCACAAGATGTGTGAGTATTACTATATTTTTCTTGCCATGTTGAGATTTTAAAACTACGAATGCAAACATGCAGAGGAGCAATGAAGACCAAACACGGGATATTGGGGACATCTTCAAGGAACGTGGCAAGTTAAAGAGGAGCTACACCGAACCTGTAAAACGAGCTTTGGTAAGTAACACCCTTTCAATTACTTTCGTTTAGCCCCATGTTCTTCGATGTGTATATGTTGTAGTTTCTATTTCTCTTAGCCTCGTGTTCTTCGATGTGTAATAAGAAGAGTCTTAATCGTCCTAATGCTTTCATTTTTAGCTTGATGTAGGAAGTGGGTGTTCTCACCTTGGAGTCTGTTTTATATTTCTCCTTTTGAATTCACTTCTCCAAGTCCTATTTATCTGGCTTCTACTTAATGGATCTGGGTAGCTCTGACTATTGATCAAAAAAAGAAGTAACTTCATGTCAGGATGCAGTTCCTGCGAGGAGGGAAGTATGGTCAACCTCGAGATCATGTTTCCAAAATGAGGCTGGATTACACACAAGGTGCCCGTTCCCTAATGATGCTGGATTAGACACAAGGTGCAAATTCCCAAATGATGCTGGATTACACACAAGCCAGGTGGAGTCGTCAACTGTTCGTGTCCTCGTGCCTCTAGTAAAGACTGAAAGAAAGCGTGCAGCATCCCTTGAGAATGTTGCTGAGTTCCTGAAGAAGCGAAAAGAGCAATCAGATGCTCTCTTCACCCAAGCCAAAGAAGAGATGGAAGAAGCCAGAAAGAAGCTAGCAAAGGCAGAGCAAGCTAGGCATCTCCTGCTATCTAAAACTGTTGTCAATTCAAATATTCCTTCATAATAGCTAGGTTCAAATGTTTATCCAGTCAGCATGCCTGTTGTGATGTCCGTGCATCTACTGATGTGGCACAAAAAAAAAATTCGGGTCATGTAATAACAGCCATTACTTTCCAAACAATAACAGACGAACCATTGGACATGGTATAGTTCACACGCAAGCCCAACATTCCAAGTTCAACTTCCACATAAAACTCATGTTCACAGATATCTGCACATTCATAGATAATGTCCACAACCATGATTCACTTCAAAGCCAAAAAAAATGTGAGGAGAGTTATAAATAAAGAAAAATCTCTAGTTCTTACTACCAGTGCGAGCACAACAAGTTAAGACCATACGTAATTAATTATATTTTGTACATTTTTTGACTAAACGCGAATAACTTCTGGAAGCAGGTATAATTTCTAATGCCGGCCGCGGCTGGGGTCCGTGATGTTTTGAGCCAAACCGGGTAGCACATCGGGTGTCTATGCCAACGACGCGGTGGTCATAGCATTCATGGATTCGGAGCGGCGGCGGCTCCCGTGGTCTACTGTTCCTCGGTGTCGGCGCTGGCCGCGGAAGTGTTGGCCACCTCCGCTAGCATGCCATGGTTCTGCCAATGTTTGCGTCAGATGGCGCGGCCAACCACGGTGCACTGGACGTCGTGGTCCCCTGTGTGCCGGCGTGCAACAACTGGCTACTCCTCTGCGAGCAGGCTTGGAGCGTCGAGTTGATGCACCAGGGGCCAGCTTGGAGCGGCGGCTTGCTCCTCCGCTTGCCCGCCTGCAGCCTCGCCCATGGTACTGACGGCCTGGGGCGGGGAGGGAGGTGGGGCAGTGAGTTGCATGGCTCGTCGGGGCACCCAGCCGGCTTTTATGCCGGAGAACTCGTCTTCCTGCTCACCGGATGCTATGGAGAGTGTGGAGAAAATGGTGCAATGAGGATATCGGGAGCGGCGGTGTGGTGCGGTTCTTGCCAGGCGTCTGGCCTCGTTTAAATAGCGGGCGGACGAGAGGAGCCAACCGGTGTTGTGTTCTAAAATGTCGGCCGGCTCGCGGAAGGATGTTATGTCGGCACACGCGCGGATTCAATGGAGGTAGGCGGGGCAGTCTAAAGCCGGTTGCATGCAGCGAGGAGGCGTGTTCAGCCTAGCCTGCAGTGAGTGGGGCCGTCTTGGCCGGCGTGCCGGTTCAATGCCTGCGCTATGAGAGGTCGTGTCCGTGTCAGAGCAATCACTCCCTCCAGTCTTTTTTTGTTTGGGCATAACAAAATCTCATTTTCCATTCACATTTTACAAGTAAAATTCGTGGACAAACTTTGTCCAAAAATACGATGGGGACTAGTAAACCAGGACGGAGGTAGTAGTTATGAATTCCATTTTCGCTCCAAACCAATCGTTCTAAAAACTAGTACTCCCTCCGTTTTTATTTACTCCACATATTAGCTTTGGTCAAAGTCAAGATTTGTAAACTTTGACAAAGTTTATAGACAAAAATATTGACATGTACAATAACAAATCAATACCATTAGATTCGTTATTGAATGTACTTTTGCATCATATATATTTGTTATGGTAAATATTTATATTCTTTTCTATAAACTTGGTCAAACTTTACGAAGTTTGACTTCAGTCAACTTTAATATGTGGAGTAAATAAAAACCGAGGGAGCATAACGCGCCATTGAAAATCGGAACTCTTACCCCGCTAGAAAAATGATATTTTAAACGTGGCTACTCGATCAGTGGCTACTGGCGAGCCACCGCCTCTAGGTCGTTCACCTGTGGTCCCGACCATCAACTCCTATGGATCAAATTATCACGCGAGCTAACTATTCCTACAAAGGTGCACTCCACCACGTACCCGGTACCCACGCATGCAGCAATCGTGCACCTAGGGTTTATTTGTTTACGGTGCCTTTACGTAACTCTCATGTGTGCGAGACAGTGAGAGACCGACTGCGTGCGTGCGCCTCTTCTCTTCGTATAGCTACTCCACCTTTTGTCTGGTATCCAAAAAATTATATAGTAATAACTAGCAATGTGCCAATGCGTTGCCATACGTTCAAAGTAGATTAATACATATTCACCGATTTGATAGAAAAGAGTCTAGTTTTGAAATACGTATATCACTAAAAATATGTTATGTTTCACTCAAAATATATTCTTTGGCAGTTTTGATGAGATAAGGGAGGAATGTGGTTGGTTTCAATATTCGAGAAGTGCTATATTGATGCAAAAAGCCCATGTGTGTGTGGTGTGTGTGTGAGAGAGAGTGAGAGAGGAGGAGGATGGAGTGCGTGTGTGACAAGGACACAAAGAGTGTGTGTGTGTGAGGTATCACCATAAAATGAGGCGATAGTGTGTGTGTGCATGATCGAGAGGGTGTGTCTAAAGAAGGGACGAAAAATCTACATAGATACAAGGAGCAGAGAGAGACATGTATGAGATAGTGGAAGCAAGAGTGTGCGGATGTATAAACCTATCTAGAGGCTGGTCGAGCAATGTTTGTGAGAGAAATACGAGTCGGGGGTGCAAAAGCGAGAGTTTTGTGTGTGTGTGTGTGTGAGAGAGAGAGACGGTAGTCGGGAGGGGGAGTGGAAGCAGGAGTTGTTTGTGAGAGAGAGAGAGAGAGAGAAAGGGGGGAGAGTTTGTCTGATCGGTAAACAAATGAATAATGTCAGTTTTATAACTGAGATGAAGACGGAAAGGAGACCCCAACAAACGTTGTGTGTGCGGGAGAGAGTAATTCTAGTGGTAGGAGTCATATCTAGAAAGATATAGGGTGCATGAGAGAACCCTAGAGAGAAAGACAAAGTGAAAGACGAGTGAGAGTGTGTGTGTGTGGCAGTGAAAAATAAAGCTTAGGTACCTAGTGATACCAGAGAACGATAGAGATGTGAGAGATAATGAAAACCGTGTAATGTATAATGATAGGGAGAGTGTGACACTTCTCAAGGGAGACGGCGAGAGACCATGTTTGCGAAAATAGGAGAAACATGAAGTGATCGTGTGGGTGAGCTGGAGAAAAGAGAGTGATAGCTACATGAAGGAGCACGCGAGAGAGATGGGCATGAAAGGAGATTCAAATATTTAGTTGCGTGTATAGAAAATGTCAACATAAAAGGGATTCAAATATTTGAGTTCGAGATGATGATACATGTAATTCATACTCGAACCAAAATTGATCTATCAAACATGCATACACATATGAATTCGTGCGCATCTATGTTATTTAATATCTAGATATTACTGATCCATACATTTGAGTAGAACATAATTTGGTTTAAAAATTTTGAATTCAACCTTATGATTTTGAGATCATTGTATTTGTAAATCATATTATATATATAAAGGAGAAGAATTCTTTGTTGTGCTTTTGAAAGTATATAAAAAATGATGTATATAGAATTTTGTTCGAATCGAAAATACATCCTGCCCAAAAAAAAGAATACAAAATGGATTGGAATTGAGTTGGCACGGTAAACGTGCAAGCTTTTTCTCAAAAAATTGAACGAAGCGGCCAAACTCACAGTAACCGCCCGAAACCAAAATATTGGAAATGGAAATTACTGCCTGTCCCTGACATGCAACACAAGTCGGCTCGATTTCAATAGGTCTTGATAGGGGCAAGTTTGTAATTTCACTCAAACATGACATAACCGCCTCTCACCCGGATTCATACACGGTGGGCTCCAAAACACAGTGTCTCCTCGGCCGAAATCGCCTCTCACCTGGATTCTTATACGGTGGGCGCCAAAACAAGCTCTCCTCGGCCGAAATCTCCGTCGGCAAATATTTAGTGTATGCGAGATTACCGTCCTATCCCCAGCAGCCCAATATTCTTGTGATGTCTGAAATTTTAACGTGTGGGGGGGGGGGACTCATACACGGTAGGCCCAAAACAAGCTCTCCTCGGCCGAAATCTCCGTCGGCATTATTTAGTGTATGTGAGATTACGTCCTATCCCCAGCAGCCCAATATTCCAGTGATGTCTGAAATTTTAAACGGGGGAAAAGTTGGTACCCTTCCCCGCATTTGAGACAAGCGCGTCCCAAAGACATGGTTCCCCCTACCTCTCTCCCTCCATTTCCCCATTCGTACTCCATGGGCGCCAAAACACCCTCTCCACCCCAGCCCCTCCGTCCACCACCCCATCCACCACCATCCTCCTCGACCATGCCGGAGCTGATACCCCGACGCCATCGTCCATTATAAGAGATCGACCTCTCTCATCCACGGCTTCGGACCAGGATCCTTGCATCCCATCCCTCCTCTTTCATCCCCGCCGTCGTCCACCTTGACGGCGCTGCTCCTACGACCGTCTCGCCCACCGCGCCGGGATATTCCCACGCCGCCACTGTCTACCCTCCTAGATCTGCTTCCACGCCACCGACAGCCATCGCTACCACATCACCGTCAAATTCTCAGCAGATGCATACACGGCGCCGCACCAAGGCGGTACTCTTTCGTATCTGCTCAACTTATTTATCGCAGCAGAAAATAGATCGCCACTGCTTTACTGTGATTTCTTGTCCATCACTTAGGATCTTACTTGTTAGTTGAAACCAAACATTGGTTGCGAAGTTGCCTTTGTCCGGTGCAACCTTCAGATCCACCATGGCACCCTCAACACTATACTCACAATGCTTATGGTTTTCCCCTTTTATTCCACACTAGTTAAATGACAGTAGACTAAATTTCAAAATTGGGTCAGTCGATTTTTGAGAGCTCGCCGGAGGGAAGGAAGGGGCTCAGGTGGGGATGTGGTTTGTGGGGGGCGGTGGTGGGGCCTCACCAAACGAAAAAAACTCGACGCGGGTGGGGGCGGGGGGTGGGGTGGCAGAGGAACACATTCGGTGGGGCGTTTCGGGAGGCCGGGGGGGGGGGGGGTGTCGGGGCCGATGGTTCGGCCGGCGGCCCGTCGGTGTTCTATAGGGGAAGAATCAGAGATGAGGAAGAAGAAGGGTTAGGAGACGTCGGATCTTCATCCAACCGCCTGAAATGGTCGACTGACCCAAATGATGAAAGTCACGCGACTTGCGTGCACACATTCCTTTATATTTAGTACCATCATCGTGCTGCTTAGCACGGCTCCTCAATCCATCAAGCTAAACAACGTGCCACTCATAATTCCAAACTTGTTGCTCAAATACAATCTGATATGAGCTGATATTACTAAAACAGATAACTTTAATTAGTCAATTAATGTTCCTACTTACTTTCAAAAGCACGTGCACCACATATAGAGAGATAGAAGGAAGTTGCATTCTTAATGCGCTCTGGTTCATCATGTTGTGGGCACTGCGCAACGAACATTTTATTACCCAAATCTGCTTGCTCTTCTTTAGCATGTTCCTCTCTGTTCTTCTTTAATAAGTACTCTCTCCGTTCCTAAATACAAGTCTTTGTATAGATTCCACCATGGACTACATATGGAACAAAATGAGTGAATCTACACTCTAAAATGTATCTGTATACATCTGTATGTGATCCATAGTGGAAATCTCTACAAAGACTTATATTTTGGAATGGAGGGAGTATAATAGTAGTACAGTATGTTCCTTGTAGTGAAGAGGAGCAGGGACATTTGCAGTGTAGAGGTCTATTCGGTCGGTTGTGATGGACACTTTCAACTCTTCGGGCCTCTTTGATTCATAGGATTTTGTAAAGATAGGAATAGGAATTGCAGTGGCCTGCCCACTTCAATCCTATAAGATTAGCAAGGAAATGCGGGGAGCTGTGTCGCCTTTGAGAGTTACACTGATATTAATAGTACCACACCTTCAGTTGAAGAGAGCTGGTATCCGAAGCCTTTCTAGCCGTACCGGCAATAGTAGCCCATATTCTCCAGCAAGTTCCACTTTCCTGATTTTACTTGTGATGCTTACGGTTTTCCCGTTATATCTACACTATGATCTGTGTAGCTGCTTTGTGTCACACTAGCAGCAGTCCACTCTTGAAGCTAAACAACACACCAATCATAAGTCCAAAGCTTACTTCTTCAAATACGAATTGTGATATGATACTGATATTAGTTAACAGACACACATTTAATTGGTCAGCTAATGCTCCCACTTGATTTTCCAAATGCATCTAGCCACATATAGAGAGACAACATGGAATTGCATTTCTTTGGGCGTTGTGATTCATCATGAGTGGGCAACCAGCATTGTATTGAAAGAAGCGGAATCCCAAGAATATGCTTCCTCTTCTGTTCTTTAACATGTTCCTCCTTTGTTATTCTATATTTAGTACGTACAGTATGTTCCTTGTCAGGAAGGGGAGCAGGGACATCTGCAGTCAACAGCTGATAGAGCTGGCCTGTATGTGATCGATAGGCTTTCAATTAGTAGCGGCAATACAACACCGTATTTTCCAGCCAGTTCCACTTTCCCGATTTATGTATGCTGGTTTTGGTGTACCCCTTTGGGGGGGGGGGGGACTCATACACGGTAGGCGCCCCAAACAAGCTTCTCCTCGGCCATCAAGATCTCGTCGGGCAATTATTGAAAGACGAGTGAGAGTGTGTGTGTGTGGCAGTGAAAAATAAAGCTTAGGTACCTAGTGATACCAGAGAACGATAGAGATGTGAGAGATAATGAAAACCGTGTAATGTATAATGATAGGGAGAGTGTGACACTTCTCAAGGGAGACGGCGAGAGACCATGTTTGCGAAAATAGGAGAAACATGAAGTGATCGTGTGGGTGAGCTGGAGAAAAGAGAGTGATAGCTACATGAAGGAGCACGCGAGAGAGATGGGCATGAAAGGAGATTCAAATATTTAGTTGCGTGTATAGAAAATGTCAACATAAAAGGGATTCAAATATTTGAGTTCGAGATGATGATACATGTAATTCATACTCGAACCAAAATTGATCTATCAAACATGCATACACATATGAATTCGTGCGCATCTATGTTATTTAATATCTAGATATTACTGATCCATACATTTGAGTAGAACATAATTTGGTTTAAAAATTTTGAATTCAACCTTATGATTTTGAGATCATTGTATTTGTAAATCATATTATATATATAAAGGAGAAGAATTCTTTGTTGTGCTTTTGAAAGTATATAAAAAATGATGTATATAGAATTTTGTTCGAATCGAAAATACATCCTGCCCAAAAAAAAGAATACAAAATGGATTGGAATTGAGTTGGCACGGTAAACGTGCAAGCTTTTTCTCAAAAAATTGAACGAAGCGGCCAAACTCACAGTAACCGCCCGAAACCAAAATATTGGAAATGGAAATTACTGCCTGTCCCTGACATGCAACACAAGTCGGCTCGATTTCAATAGGTCTTGATAGGGGCAAGTTTGTAATTTCACTCAAACATGACATAACCGCCTCTCACCCGGATTCATACACGGTGGGCTCCAAAACACAGTGTCTCCTCGGCCGAAATCGCCTCTCACCTGGATTCTTATACGGTGGGCGCCAAAACAAGCTCTCCTCGGCCGAAATCTCCGTCGGCAATTATTTAGTGTATGTGAGATTACCGTCCTATCCCCAGCAGCCCAATATTCCAGTGATGTCTGAAATTTTAAACGGGGGAAAAGTTGGTAACCTTCCCCGCATTTGAGACAAGCGCGTCCCAAAGACATGGTTCCCCCTACCTCTCTCCCTCCATTTCCCCATTCGTACTCCATGGGCGCCAAAACACCCTCTCCACCCCAGCCTCCTCCGTCCACCACCCCATCCACCACCATCCTCCTCGACCATGCCGGAGCTGATACCCCGACGCCATCGTCCATTATAAGAGATCGACCTCTCTCATCCACGGCTTCGGACCAGGATCCTTGCATCCCATCCTCTCGCTTCATCCCCGCCGTCGTCCACCTTGACGGCGCTGCTCCTACGACCGTCTCGCCCACCGCGCCGGGATATTTCCCACGCCGCCACTGTCTACCCTCCTAGATCTGCTTCCACGCCACCGACAGCCATCGCTACCACATCACCGTCAAATTCTCAGCAGATGCATACACGGCGCCGCACCAGAGGCGGTACTCTTTCGTATCTGCTCAACTTATTTATCGCAGCAAGAAAATAGATCGCCACTGCTTTACTGTGATTTCTTGTCCATCACTTAGGATCTTACTTGTTAGTTGAAACCAAACATTGGTTGCGAAGTTGCCTTTGTCCGGTGCAACCTTCAGATCCACCATGGCACCCTCAACACTATACTCACAATGCTTATGGTTTTCCCCTTTTATATTCCACACTAGTTAAATGACAGTAGACTAAATTTCAAAATTGGGTCAGTCGATTTTTGAGAGCTCGCCGGAGGGAAGGAAGGGGCTCAGGTGGGGATGGTGGTTGTGGGGGCGGTGGTGGGGCCTCACCAAACGAAAAAAACTCGACGCGGGTGGGGGCGGGGGTGGGGTGGCAGAGGAACACATTCGGTGGGGGCGTTTCAGGGGAGGCCGGGGGGGGGGGGCGGTTGTCGGGGCCGATGGTTCGGCCGGCGGCCCGTGCGGTGTTCTATAGGGGAAGAATCAGAGATGAGGAAGAAGAAGGGTTAGGAGACGTCGGATCTTCATCCAACCGCCTGAAATGGTCGACTGACCCAAATGATGAAAGTCACGCGACTTGCGTGCACACATTCCTTTATATTTAGTACCATCATCGTAGCTGCTTAGCACTGCTCCTCAATCCATCAAGCTAAACAACGTGCCACTCATAATTCCAAACTTGTTGCTCAAATACGAATCTGATATGATGCTGATATTACTAAAACAGATAACATTTAATTAGTCAATTAATGTTCCTACTTTACTTTCAAAAAGCACGTGCACCACATATAGAGAGATAGAAGGAAGTTGCATTCTTAATGCGCTCTGGTTCATCATGTGTGGGCACTGCGCAACGAACATTTTATTACCCAAAATCTGCTTGCTCTTCTTTAGCATGTTCCTCTTCTGTTCTTCTTTAATAAGTACTCTCTCCGTTCCTAAATACAAGTCTTTGTATAGATTCCACCATGGACTACATATGGAACAAAATGAGTGAATCTACACTCTAAAATGTATCTGTATACATCTGTATGTGATCCATAGTGGAAATCTCTACAAAGACTTATATTTTGGAATGGAGGGAGTATAATAGTAGTACAGTATGTTCCTTGTAGTGAAGAGGAGCAGGGACATTTGCAGTGTAGAGGTCTATTCGGTCGGTTGTGATGGACACTTTCAACTCTTCGGGCCTCTTTGATTCATAGGATTTTGTAAAGATAGGAATAGGAATTGCAGTGGCCTGCCCACTTCAATCCTATAAGATTAGCAAGGAAATGCGGGGAGCTGTGTCGCCTTTGAGAGTTACACTGATATTAATAGTACCACACCTTCAGTTGAAGAGAGCTGGTATCCGAAGCCTTTCTAGCCGTACCGGCAATAGTAGCCCATATTCTCCAGCAAGTTCCACTTTCCTGATTTTACTTGTGATGCTTACGGTTTTCCCGTTATATCTACACTATGATCTGTGTAGCTGCTTTGTGTCACACTAGCAGCAGTCCACTCTTGAAGCTAAACAACACACCAATCATAAGTCCAAAGCTTACTTCTTCAAATACGAATTGTGATATGATACTGATATTAGTTAACAGACACACATTTAATTGGTCAGCTAATGCTCCCACTTGATTTTCCAAATGCATCTAGCCACATATAGAGAGACAACATGGAATTGCATTTCTTTGGGCGTTGTGATTCATCATGAGTGGGCAACCAGCATTGTATTGAAAGAAGCGGAATCCCAAGAATATGCTTCCTCTTCTGTTCTTTAACATGTTCCTCCTTTGTTATTCTATATTTAGTACGTACAGTATGTTCCTTGTCAGGAAGGGGAGCAGGGACATCTGCAGTCAACAGCTGATAGAGCTGGCCTGTATGTGATCGATAGGCTTTCAATTAGTAGCGGCAATACAACACCGTATTTTCCAGCCAGTTCCACTTTCCCGATTTATGTATGCTGGTTTTGGTGTACCCCTTTTATGTACACTATGATCTGCCTAGTTGTTGTGTGCTCTTGTTATCATGGTTTGGCAATAAACTCTCTATACAGTATATTATGAATCTATCATCTGCCAACTTTCCTTACTTCTGGAGCCTATTTTTTTGTGTACTTGTGCCAGATTATATTAATGAATGCACCATATTACAGCACACATGGGCTCTCTCATCAGAATCCAGTGATAGCACACAAGGGTTTACAGGGAGCCCCCATATTAGAATATCCTCTGCATTACAAAGATAATCTCACTACTATTTATGTTTTCATGCTTCTCAGATATTGTACGTAATCACAATGAATATGAGAATGCGCGCATCAGAAGAATATTGTGGAACACTACAATGACTAACAAAATTGGCACCAAGGCATTGAGTTCCATTCTTTATGCAATGAAACTCATATGCTCCCCACCTGCAGATTCTTGTTCAGAATATGATCCTAATGACTATTCTGACCTTGAGGAGTCGAAGGCAGATGGCCTATCCTGTTCACCCATCAAGGTGCCTGTTCTAATTTGGCAAGGTTTTATTGATTGCGCGTATCTTGCATAAGGTGTCTTGCATTTCTTCTACTTTGTTGCACCGCCATCTGCTTAGTTTACTCATCATATGTGTCAAGATGCCATGCCCATCCATTATCAATACATATTCCATCTGTCATCATACCATGTTTTTCCACTCAAATGCTGTTCTTGTGCATCAGACATCAAAAAGGAAGAGGGTGATTGCCGAACCTGATGGAGCACCAGCAAAGTCCTTGAAAAACATGGTGGTGCCAGAGAAATCAGATAGCACCCCACTTATATTGGCTCTACAACCAGTGACACCAAACGTAGGACCGACTCTAGCAGACTGTATCCATACTTCACTAGCCAAACCACTAGCCCCCCACACAGGACCTGCACTCCAGCAAAAGGTACGCCGATTTCAGTTGCCATAGCACCAGCCGTACCACAGAAAAATCCCACTCCAGCAAAAAGTACAGCAAGTCAACCGGCCGAAGACCTATCCCAACTGCAGAGACGGCCAATTCCTGCAGATTGGAACCCCATTCCAATTATTGCCAGTTTAAAAGACAATGCTTTCAATGTTGTTAGGGACTACGTGCATATATTCCCATCATGGGAAGATTATAGTGAAGAAAAACACCATTTTCACATCTTCCTGTCCCACTTACCTGTAAGTGATATTATTCATGGTGATTATTTTCCTGTTTTTTGCTGATTGAACACATCAATGATTTACATTACATTGTTGTAAGTAGGCGAGTGTCAATCTGGATAGTCATGACAAGCAAAGCTTGCTTGAGCTTTTCAAGGAATCATTGCAGTAGTATCGGTGTTACTTGAGGAAATCACACTTTGATGGCAAGTCTATAAATGAACTTTCGGTGAAGTCTCCTATGCTAAATTTAGAAGACATTGAATGGAAAAACCTTGTTATGCACTGGTCTCGTTCCCAGGATGAGGTACTGTCTATGATATCACATGACAATTTGAACTTCTACTTTTCTGCATGTGCCTTACGGATCTCTTTTGCAGGAAATCTGCTCGAAGAAGAACTCCGATTTGAAAAGGACGACAGGATATCACAAATATGCTGCCTGCTGCTTTGCTCTTGTTAGTACCTATTGTCTTGTATCACTGTACTTGCATTCATACCTGGTTCATTATGTGACAGCAGTATGCATGATAGCTTGCTTATCAATTGTTTGCTCCAAATTATTAGATCTGTATTAATGGTTACATTAATGTAGAATATACTCAATGCCAGTGAAAAAGTTTAGCTCTGCATTGTTCTTGTAAGTACCTGCTGTCCTTTATCAGTGTACTTATATTGACAGCTAGTTGTTCGTGTACCATCACTCTGGAGCTTATTTTCCTTTGCCCTCCATTTTCTACACATCAGATCTATATTTACTCTTACCATAAGGTTGGATAACACCAATGGTACTGAAGAAGTTTAGCTCTGCATTGCTCTTGGCTGTACCTTTTGCCTGTATCGCTGTACTTACATTTATAGCTACTTGGTTATGTAGCATCACTCTTCATCTTATCTTAAATATTCTCCATTTTTACTTATATTATCACATCTATATTTACTCTTAACAAAATGTATAATAAAGGCAATGCTTATGAAGAATATTTTGCGGTAAACTTCTTGAATTGCCCGCCCCCATCGGCATGGACAAGGGCTTTATAGAGCCGGTCTTCACCACTAATGTAAGTTTGTCCTTCTCAAGCCTTCAAACTTTGTGTATATTTGGTTAGGCATGACTACAACAGCTGTTTATTTTTGGTGTTTGCATCAAATTGCATGTTTAAAGTTTATTATGAAGTTCATAAACAAAAGTTTGTCCTTCTCAATTTAAGTTTTCAGTTATACAACCAAGTTCCTTCTTCATACCATGTAAATTAAACTATACAGAGCAAGTGATCTTCTTTTGCACTACATGTATGCTTCTGTTCTTGATCCGTAATCTAGTGGTGTGGTGAAACTACCCACTACAGCAGAATGTCATATTCTGCAATGTCTTAACTATGAACAATGTCATATCATTCTACTATTATTTAAACCGTCTCTTTATTTGCCAATCTGAAATGGAATAAATTGATAGCACACTAACCATTGATACTTATGAGTTCTTGATCTGTAATCTAGTGGTGTCGTGAAGCTGCCAACTCCTTCACAATGTCATTTCCTGCCATGTCTAAACCTGAACAATACCATATTGTGTTAATGCTATTTTAAACTGTGTCTCTTTATTTGCCAATAAGAAATGTGATGAATTGTCAGCACTGATACTTATATGTGCAAAACCTGTCATCTATCTGCTTGTTTCTCTTTCAGAGTGAGGAGGATATAAGCTTCAAACAAGTGTAGTCTCATCAGCTTGCTCAGCTACTTGCGCTACAGCTCCCGAGCAGGGCTAACCTTTCTTGAAGTCTATTGAAGTGCTCTCGGTTTTGTATATTATTTTGTCAGCCTGTTTATTTGCACTGGTGGCGATCTTTGATGCCCAGTGTATGTAATCTGCTGTCTGCTTGTGCTTTATTATCATAGTGGCGAACTTTGATTCCCAGTGGATGTAATATGCCATAATTTCTTTATTGTATTGTCTAGGTTTTTTCTTATTCACGATGCTGCAGTTATTTTACTGTATATATATCCTGTCTTCGCTACATGAAAAGTAAACCGGCCAAACCGTAAAATTACGGTACATAATCGGGCCGTCATGCAAATCACTATATATGGGCCGCATCATGGGCCCAGTCATATTGGTCCGTTAATAGGCCTAAATGTAAACTGGCCCACTAGTAGTTTCGGGCTTTTAATAGGCCGAGTAAACCACCGGCCCTATTTTGGCAAGAAAATTCAATGGGCTTTTAGTAGGCTGAAAAGTAGGTTGGGCCTGAAATGTGCCGAACAGCTCACGGGCCGACAGCAGGCCGAAATAGACCACGGCCCATGATTGTGCCAATCACATCACGGGCCGTTAACAGGCCAAAATTTTCTTGGTCCTTGTTTGGCCCAATCAGATTATCGGCTGTGAGCAGGCCGGATGCAAAAGCGGGCCATAATTAGGCCCAACTATATGACGGGCTTTTAACAGACCGAAATAAATATAGGGCCGAAATGTTAAACGGGCCTTTAACAGGCCGAAACTAATATTAGGCCGTACTATTAAATGGGCCTTTAGCAAACAAAAATCCTAACCAGGCCTCCAGTGGGCCTAAAAGCACAGCGTCCAGTTGATGGGTCGAATCTGATATGGGCCATAATTTAGCCCAAAGAATGAAAGGCTCTTAAAGGGCCGGATCAAATATGGGCCGTAATATGGCCCAGAACGTGGTAGGCTATTAACGGGCCGGCTCTCATATGGGCCCTTATTAGGCCCAGAATATGGCAGGCTGTTAATGGACCGGATCAAATATGGGCTAGCATTTGGCACAAAACATGGCAGCCTGTTAACGGGTCGGCCCACTAGTGTCTTCAAAATCTTGTGGGCCTTTAGCTGGGCCGGCCCATTATGGTCTGCAAAATCTTATGGGCCTTTAGCTGGGCCAGCTCATTATGTTCTGCAAAATCTTATGGGCCTTTAGCTGGGCAGGCCCACTTAATCTTTATGGGCCACTTCTGGGCCAGTCCACGTGTCAACATATCATAGGTGCATCTCGCCCATTGGATGAGTGACATCTGTGCCAATGCGGAGCTGACATGTGGTTCCGTCGGCCAATGAGAATTTTACACGTGGAAAATCGCCATTGGTCGTGGCTGTTAGCGGGTTATCGGATCCAAAACCCGACCCGATAGCTTAACGGCGACCCGTTATGGTGGATGCCACGTGTCGGTTACCCTTGACGAAAGCCCTTCTATGACGCGTGATTTATCCTCATGGAAGTGGACACTTCCGTGATGATAATTTTGGTAATGTCATGGAACACTTCTACGACAGCACAGGTATGACTATCTTGATTCTGTCATAAAATTGTCATGGATGTACATGCATGACAGAAAACGTGACCTACTGTGACAAACACGTATCATCACGGAAGTGTGTTTTTTTTGTAGTGATAGGCTGCTGGGAAGAGCTCGAGGACGCTTTCCGAGCAAACTTTCAGGGCACCTATGTCCGGCCTCCGGATGCTGACGACCTAAATCGCATCACACAACAACCCGAAGAATCTACCCGACAATTTTGGAACCGATTCCTGACCAAGAAAAACCAGATCATCGATTGTCCGGATACCGAAGCCTTGGCTGCCTTCAAGCATAGTGTCAAGGACGAATGGCTCGTACGGCAGCTCGGCCAGGACAAACCAAGAACTATGGTAGTCCTTACTTCCCTCATGACCTGCTTTTGCGCAGGCAAAGACAGTTGGCTTGCTCGTAAAAACATCAACCCAGACACGCCCGGTACCTCTGAGGTTCGGGACGGAAATGGAAAGCCCCGACGCAGCAAGAATAAACGTCGCCACAGTGACGGCGATGGCGAGGATATGGCAGTAAATGCCAGATTTTGAAACCAGAAGTCCAAACCCCAAAAGAAATCCCCTAAAGGTAACAGTGATGGCCCATCTAGACTAGACACAATTCTGGACAGGCCTTGTTAGATCCACGACATGTCGGAGAAGCCTGCCAACTACTCCAACCAAAATTGTTGGGTGATCAAATAGGCCGGCAAGCTCACAGCCGAAGACTTGGGCAAAAGCCCATGAAGCAAGGACGATGATGAGCCCCACAGGCCAAACAGTGGAGGCCAGAAACCCTTCCCTTCTGAGGTCAAGATGGTAAACATGATCTACGCAACCCACATACCAAAGAAGGAGAGGAAGCGAGCACTACGAGAGATATATTCCATCGAGCCAGTAGCGCCGAAGTTTAATCCATGGTCAGCCTGTCCGATCATGTTCGATCGCAGGGACCATCCGACCAGCATACGCCACGGAGGGTCTGCAGCCTTGGTGCTCGACCTATCATCGATGGATTCCTCCTCACTAGAGTCCTCATGGATCCAGTAGTAGCCTCAATCTGATATACGAAGATACAGTGAGGAAAATGGGGATCGATCCATCAAGGATCAAACCCAGTAACACCATTTTCAAGGGAGTCATTCCGGGAGTAGAGGCCCGCTGCACAGGCACCGTGACACTTGAAGTAGCGTTTGGATCTCCGGATAACTTCCGAAGCGAGGACTTGATCTTTGACATAGCACCTTTTCGCAGCGGCTATCACGCCCTACTCGGCCGAACAACGTTCGCCAAATTCAATGCCGTCCCGCATTACGCGTACCTCAAGTTGAAGATGCCTGGTCCCTCAGACGTCATAACTATCAACGGCAACACAGAATGCTCACTTCGAACCGAAGAGCACACTACGGCCCTAGCGGCCGAAGACTACACTGGCCCATATAGGTCCGGATGCCGACCTACCGTAAAGGCCGGCGACAATAGTAAACAGGTTCGAACCCGTTCCCCGTCATGGGAACCCGTATGCGTTCCCGCATATAGGGATGTGCTTCCCACGGCACGCCCACATTCTTCACGCTCCACGTGCCTCGTCAGCACAACTTCACACTCAAAATACCATGGGCAGCCATGAGGCGTACATTAATGAATCCGAAGTGCATGTTCGGTTAAACCAAACTTCGGAATTACTTCGTCTTCGGACGACCCGAGGACCAATTCCGGATGACCCCAAGTGTCGGTTCTATATCCGGCATATCTCGTAGTAGGGGTCCTAAGCTAGGTGTCTTGGAGCAATGGTAACATGGACACGGATTTTACCCAGGTTCGGGCCCTCTTGATGGAGGTGAAACCTTACGTCCTGTTTTGATTGTATTGATATGGGTGTAGTACAGGGTACATGTATCTACCACGAGATTGTTCTAATGAATATTAGTTGATCTATTGACTAGCCTGGCCTCAGTTTATATAACACACCGGAGGCCTAGGGTCTAGAGGAGTCCTCGTCTTGTGCGCCAAGTCTTGTGGAAACCTCCTTGTATGCGGCATGGGCTGCCCGAAGTGGCCCATGAGTGAACTGCCATGGGGGTCCTCGGCCTAATCCAGCTGGTCGGGAGACGACATGGCGAGTACCCCCTAGTCCAGGACACCGTCAGTAGCCCCCTAAACCGGTCTTCAAGTTGGGGATGCTTCTCAGTTCTTCCGAACTGTTCTTCGTCTTGGGTCGTCGGTCTTGAAAACTGGTTCAACAAATCCTCCCATCGTCGATCTTGAGGATTACCGAGCTAAATCCGAAGAGTTCACACGTCGGGCATCCGAGGAGCCCTTTAAGTCTTTGGCCTTTATCAATGCCTTTTGTTATTTTTTACGCCACACATTTGGTTTGAAGTGTTCACCATGCAGTGGTGTCCTCTTGCGTCCGAGCTCCAATGCCGGACTGCATCTGAGCCCCAACGCCAGACTGTACCCGAGCTCCAATGCTGGACTGTATCCGAGCTCCAATGCCGGACTGTATCTGAGGTGTCATAGATCACCCTAGATCAAAAAAGTCGAAGGAGTTTAGCCGAACTTAATGCCGAAAATGCCCTCTATGGAGCCAACCATTTGTATCCGAGCTTTATGCCGGACTGCATCCGAGGTGGTGCACTACCTCGGTCGTGGGCTGATTGTTTGCGGATTTTATTTCCGATTGGTGCAATTTGTTTGCTGACGAGATGTATAGCCAGTAGCCCTCAAGGTGTGTGTGTCGTCCTAAAATCCGATATGCACCTGGAGGAAAACATGAAACCGCTGATCCCAGTAGCCCTTGAGACTCAGGTCGATTCGGGAAATCGGCCTGAGGATCAACTCCTAGCTCGGCAGCATACGTAGGAATAGAAATGTAGTTTAATATATTAGAGGAGATAGTGATTGGCAGACGAGCCCTTGAGAGAGGGTTTTTAGAAGTCGCTGTAATATATTAGCTTGATGCCGGATAAGTCCCAGATGGTACCTATTGTTGTCCGGAGACGCATTTTCCCATAGCTCGGTCAAGCCGAACACTGAGCACTTTGAATTTTCTGCACTGAATAGGCAATGCAGTAGCCCCCGAGCCACTGATCGGGTGGCAACACCAGATCAGGGGATCGATGTGCCCCTTCAATATTTGTAAATGATAAGCGCGAAGCCCAGTAGCCCCCAAGCCTTAATGTGGGCACGGGTGGCTGAATTAAGGATCGATATCCATTTGACAGAAAATTTTGTTGTGTTTAACACAAACTTCTCAGAAAGAGAATAAAGATCTCTTAAAGGAGCTTAGAGCTGGCGAAATCCGAGCTCACCAAGGTCGACCCCAAGGGGTTTAAAAGATGGGTTGCAGTAAATGGATTTAAGTCGCAATTTTTATGTGTAATTATTCTATGTATCCAAGTACTTTACAACATTAATGCTCGGATCCGCATTGTACAAAACTGTGTTGACCGACCATCGGCTTCAACCTCCTCGGCCAGTAGCCGGGGAGTGTTTGTCCTACTTTATAAAGCCTTTATGAGGGCAAAGATTTACAACAAACAAGGCAATTCGGGAAAAATAGTTCCTCTACAAGTTCCTTTTCCCAGGATATCATGTTTAACCATGACAGTGAAAACCTCAATCTCCGATCAATGTGTGAAAAAATATTGAGGATTTAGTTTGGGGAAAGTTCCCGAACTATGTGGTCTTTAGCGAACCTAAATTTTCACTTCCGTCGTTGCCAACCAATTATATCCTTTAAGATGGCTAGCTTTCAGCTTCACCCAGTCTCAGGTACTAACTCGGATGACCCGGTAGTGACAATCACAGAGGTGCTCCCTTTACCGCCTAGCCGAACGATCGGGAACGTAGGGGTAAGCACAGGAGCCAGGTAACCCAGCTTGGCCAAAATATTAAGTCAAATTGATGCCTATTTATGGCTTTATAATGATAATTACGGAAGGCAGTGCTTGTATATTGAATACAAATGCTAATGGTATATGTTTATTTTGACTCCGTTGCGACCGTTTAGAATCTGAAAGTGGCCGATCATCGGCTTCTACCCCTTTGTATATGCTACGCAGGGTGTTTCCGTACTAACAAGACAACCCTTAGCCAACGTCTCGGTGCCCGGAGGCAGTTGCGTTAGCGGAAATGAGGCAATCAGATATGCAGGCTTTATAACTTTCACTTAGTCATAGGAGCTTAAAGTTGGGAGGCCAGTTACTAGCCCCCGGTTAGTGTTCGGCATCATCCGAGGCCAGGCCATTAACACTTCAGCCAATTTTATGAAATGCCCATCGTTTAACACGGGGTAACCTCTATTAATCTATAGTTTGACACAGTCATCGGCTCGCTGACCAGTTTACGCCCATTGTGACAGTTAGTTTTCGGCTTTCTCCACTTAGGCGCTTAACCATTTGAACTGGAAGCACAATCGCAGTGGTTCTCCTTTTGCACACCTAGCAGAACAAAGTGGAACGTAGGAGGCAAGCACAGGAGTCGGGCAACCCAACTATTGACCGAAGACAGAATTCAAAACCGATGCATATAAAGAAATATCCGATAATGTTTTGCCTAGGAGTCCATGGAGTACCTTGGCTTTTTGTGGGTTCGGCTCTATTCGCAGCCTCGCGTTGATATTGCCGAAACTTTAAAGGTGTCCGGCGTTGTACTGCGAGACTTATGCTGGTAACACACAAATAGGTTAAAAGTGTTGTAAGCTTTAAAAACCAAAAAACTTTAGTAAATTTTTTACGTCCGAACTAAATCAAGTTTCTGGTGACAATCCGAACATTGGTCTTAAAATTGGTTTGTGCTTCCATCGTGCTTTAACATGACACATCCGATCTCAAGACTTCAAGCGGGTCACTCTTCGGCTTCAACCTCCTATCCCGAAGGTGAGTGCTTCTCAAGCCAGTTTAGCAAACTAAACTCGAGCGGCTTTTAGAGAGAAACCAGGCTGTCCATCTATTGGCCACACACTAAAGTCGAGAAAGGAGTGGTAGAAAAAGACTTTGCAACGACTTAGAAAAACAGTTATTATAAAGTGCTCATACAAATTTAAGAGCCCCCAGTTAACTTGGGCAAAAGGAGTATGTTTTCAAAAATAACATTTGTAACAAATAGAGTTTTTAACAAACACCTTTTGTAACAAACAAAGTTTTAACAAACAGTTTTTTGTTTAACAAAAATATAATGCTTGGTTGAACCGAACAAAAATTAAACATTAAAAAAACGGTGAGCATGGAAGCGACTTAGCTGGTTAATGTGCTCAGTGTTGTTGACGAGGTCTGTGCTTGTGGCGGGACAAAGATGCCCATTGATCTCTGACAGATCTGACATGGTGCATAGTCCTCGGCCTTGCCGAGGCCCCAGCCCCCAAGCCGATTCCGAGGTGCCCGGGCGAAGAGTTTGGATTGATGACGCACAATCCGGCAGATGTGTCGGGGCGAAGCCCCCGATCCAGCCGAGGAGACAAAGTAGGTCGGCAGGGTGATGCCGAAGTCCCCAAAGTAGATCGATGAAGCGATGGTAAAGGCTCCGGTCCAGTTGAGGTGACGCACCAAGGTGACAATACAACTTGGTCGACGGAGGCGGGACGACGACGTCGGCACGCCGAGGTGACCGCATGACACAGCCGAAGTTGACTACCTGCACACACAAAATAATGCAAGCCCAAAAAAAATTCTTCTACTTAATTGACATAAGTGAAGTAAAAAATTAAATGAATATGGCCTGGGCGACAAGGTCAGCCCGGCGGAGCGGCAACGTGAAAAAGCCGACACAGGGACGCGCGTCGAGGCGACGCCACGACTTGGTCAACGCAGGCGGGACGACGACATCGGCTTGCCGAGGTGTTAGCGCGGCCCAGCCTAAATAGATTGCATGCACACACAAAGTAGTGCAAGCAAGAAATAATAATAATGACAAAAAAGGTGCATAATTAATTCGTGCGAAGTGAAAAAGTTTGATAAATATGGCCTGAGCGTTGAGGCTAGCTCGATGGCGCAATGGCGCTGTGGCACGGCGATGTCGACGAAGGTTGACCTGCCCAGGTGATGAGAAGAGACTGGCCGGACCGACGACATGTACAAACGTCGGTACAATATCTCTGCCAAAATGATGCAGTACATGCCAACAAAAAATATTCTGTGTATAATAATTTTACATCTAAACGAATAATTTGGAAAAATAAAATCTGTTCGCCCACAGCGACGAATGTAGCAGACCGAAGCAAATGGACGAACTGATCCGTACTAAACGTGCTAATGTGTGCTCGGATATCCTTCTCTCCACATGGTCCTGTGGGGCCTGCCGCCGCCGCATCATGCATGCACTGCTGCGCGTGCACCGCTGAGAAGCCCTCAAACCGGGGCTAACTAGACCATCGTGTGGTCGCAATAATGACCAGAAAAAATGAATATTGAATTAGTAATCCAAGACGGATTAGTAAAACCAAACAGAAAAAGGCGTAATATCTATCAATTAGATACGGCAAATGTGCCCAATTTAGCACAAGTAGTACTTCCCTTGCTAGTATATTCATGCTTACGCTTTTACTTTGCTAGCTCGGTTACTGATCATCTCCTCCTGTGACTTTATTTCTGAACGGGGCCGCCATGGTTACGGCTGCGTAGACAGTATCAGGATTGATCACCGGACATGCTTCAAGTTTGTTGCTGCTTCGCCGGCGCGCCCTTGATGGATTTTACCAAGGTCCCCGATCGACTGCTGAATTTTGCAGATCGTCCGCGACTGCGTACGGAACATTGCATGACCTTTCTTTTGACCTATCTACTAACAAAATTATGCTAGACAAGAGTAATAATTCACAAAGAAAAGGTACATATATGACTTGTGCCGTCAGTCGAGATCCGGTCAAACCACGAGGATCAATTTCGACACGGATAGGAATCCACAGGATGATGATGTCGGTCGTTCGATGATGATTGCGCCGTGAAAATTTTTTCCGCGGTGTCAAGCAATACAAAACTAGCCGCAGTGTCCACCAACCGATCCTTGAAAAACACGTTCATGGTTAGTACTATGAGTACGGGACTGCATGCTCTAGGCATATTTAATTGAAAGTAATGGCTCACGCCTCAACACATGATTTAAAGAGGGGGGAAACTTCTTGGATGCCTGGAGGACTGTCCTGACTAGGCACGGTCGCTGGAGACCGGATTTGCTGCCGTATTGTATACGGCTGCAGGATCATGGAGCAGCAGTAGTCCTGAAAACTCCCACAGGTAATCCGACGTTTCGACATCGCCCATGTCCGGTACACCATTAAAATATTCCCTCGAATCCTAGTCTACAGCGAGACTCACATTGTTCTGCGAATAAGCTAGTACATAGCAGTAGCAATAATCTGCAAAAAGGATAATTTGCATAGAACATATCTAACTGAAAAATATCACCTGATCATCCCACCGATCCGTGGCGATCACCCAGCAGGCTCTCAATGAAAGCACCAATGTCAGTTCTATATTCGGCATATCTCGCAGTAGGGGTCCTAAGCTAGACGTCTTGGAAGGATGGTAACATGGTCACGGATTTTACCCAGGTTCGGGCGCTCTTGATGGAGGTAAAACCCTACGTCCTGCTTTTGATTGTATTGATATGGGTGTAGTACAGGGTCCATGTATCTACCACAAGATTGTTCTAAAGAATATTAGTTGATCTACTGACTAGCCTAGCCTCGGTTTATATAACACGCCGGAGGCCTAGGGTTTAGAGGAGTCCTCATTTTGTGCGCCAAGTCTTGTGGAAACCTCCTTGTATGCGGCATGGGCTGCCCGAAGTGGCCCATGAGTGAACAGCCATGGGGGTCCTCGGCCCGATCCAGCTGGTCGGGAGACGACGTGGTGAGTAACCCCTAGTCCAGGACACCGTCACCAAGCATAAAGCTTCATCGGTAGGGTCCTTGCCCATCAAGGTCTCATCGAAGGTCCCAACCCCCACCTATCAGAAGCAAAGGCGCTGACGTGCAGCAGGGCATAGTGAAGGCTTCAACTCACGCACCAAGGCCCTGCGTCAACCTTTACTCTGTAAACTTTCTTTTTCTTTTGCAAGTACTGCCTTCGCAGTTTGAATTCTACGGATAGACGTCCCGAGCTTATGAGAAATAAAAAAAATAACCTTTATGGTGTTTGGATATGTGCATCCTGCGATTTGTCTTTTCCCTTTCCGATTTCTCCCCTCGCTCTTCAAACAGCCCGGCATGAAAATACATTAACTAGTCAAGAGTTTGATTTATATATCAGCTCAATATCTTCTAGTCTGGCACTGCTTTCCGCTAGGTGTTCGGCGTCATGGATATTGCATTATATGCATCAAGTTCCGAACCATGTCTTAGGTCAATAGTTGTGTTGCCCGGCTCCTGTGCTTGCCCCTTATGTTCCGCACGTTCGGCTAAGAGGGCAAAGAGAGAACCCCTGCGATTGTACTTCTGGCTCGCCCGGTCAAGTACCTCAGGAGGAGAAAGCTGAAAACTGACCGTCATGGTAAGCGCGAACTGATCAGCGATCCGATGACGAGGTTCGACTCCAAAAATCGTTGGCGATTTCGCCGTGTCACACGAAGGGTTCATCTTAACACAAACCACGTGATCGGAAAGGGTAGGATTTGATCTCCAAGTACATCACAATACACCGAGGGCTAGTCCCTAGTCCTCACCGTCAAGCTCCTATAGCTAAGTGAAAGCAATAAAACTGAATAGCCTGATTGCCTGGTTTCGCTCCCGCACTACCGCCTCCGGGTACCAAGACATTGGCTAAGGGTAACAGTGCGGAGACGAAACACCCCTCGTGATATTCACTTGGGGGCTGAAGCCGACGTCTAGTAGCTTTCAAAATAAACATATGGCCGCACAGGAGTCAAAATTAAATCATGACAATATAAAGTAAGTCGGGCAGATGCATTATAAAGCATGAGGTCCACTTAATACAAACTTAATACAATCACTCAAGCACTACATCTTTCGAACACTGGCCCTCTATCGCCCGCGCGCCTTTCATCACCTGTGCAAAGTACTGCTCAGGGCGGTGAGGCTCCTTTCCCTTGGGCAGAGGACCAGTGGCCATTTCCATCAGATTAATCCTCGGCCAATGCACCATGGTCTTCGTGAATGCAAGCCTCGCCCCCTCAAGGAACACTGACTGCTTTACGGCGTCAATCCGGAGCGGCGCCTCCCACAGCTTCTGCACAAGGCCGAAGTAGGTGTCCGAAAGGGGCTCGGCAGGCCACAGACTGACACAGAGGTCCTTCACGGCCAGCTCAGACATGCGATGCATCCCAATCAGCTGCTTCATTTGATCACTGAGGAGGAGAGGACGCTCGGAATCAAAAAACTGTGACCAGAAGAGCCGCTGCGTGGAGTCCTCCTCGAGGGTGGCATAGTGCCTCGCTGTAGCCGCCACATTCTTCGGAAGTTCGGCGAAGATGCCTATGGAGCGCCAGACCCGCGTCAGCAGGGCGAACCTGTTGCCTCCGAACACACTCTGCAGTAAGTATTTCTTACCATTGAAATTTGCACGGCTTGGCGGAGCTCCTCCCAGACACCTCGCACGTCAGTCCTCGCCTCCTGGAGCTCCTTCTCCGCCTTGGATAGATGGGAGGACTGCTCCTCTTGCCCCTTCTCAAGGGCCTCCAGCTTCTCGGTGGCATCCTGGAGCTCCACTTGGACTTCGGTCACTCGAGCCTCGTGCTGCTCAGCAGCAAGCTTGGCCTTCTCAAGCTCGGCCACCGCCTTCTCAGCGGCCGTCTTCTTCGTGGCCGCTTCGGCCTCAGCTTTTTCAGGGCCTCCCTCAAGCTCTCGACCTCGGCAGCAGCAGCTGCAGGATCGTCAAGATAAAGGGTTAGCATATGGTCCGGATCGTCAATATCCGGCATCAAGCAAAGTACACATCTTCTCACAGGACTTACCTTGCACCTTGTCAAGCCGTTTGTTGACAAGGTCAAGCTCTTCATAGAAAGCTTGAGCTTCCGATCCATCTCATCTAATGCCACGGCATTAGCAGCCGCGGCCACGGAAGAAATGTCGACATCATTAATCGGCCTACCGAATTTGATCCTCTGTAGTTTTCTTCGAAGTCCTTGCAGAGTCTCGGGGGCTGCTATGTATACAGCCTACCCAAACTAACAATTACAACCACATTATGAGGAAAGAGCATTACTTGACTTACCTCAAAGCCTGTTAGAAGGCCTTGGACAGCATCGTTTAGTCCGGATTGGATGGACCAAACACCCTGCATAATCGCACTCATAAGAGTGCGGTGCCCGTCAATGATGGCAGAGTTGTTCACCAGCTCCTCCAGCACGACTGGCCAGCCAGCCGCCGCCCATGTGGAGGTGTTTGGCACTGATGTTGGCTCCCCGGCCCCTTCCCCGCTGGGAGGAGCCTCGGCCGTCGAAGGCCTTGGGGGCTCAGGAGTGGTTGACGGATGGGGTCCGGATGGTCCAGACTCCTTTCCCGCGTTAGCCAGGAGGGATGCTCCCTCCTGGTCTTCGGTGACCGAGGTGTTAACCTTGGCCATTACGATGTCGGCCTCTCCCCCTGTGTTCGGAGGAGGAGGAGTCCTTCGGGACCGCACATCCTCAACCTCTTTTGGGGCCAGGGGAGGCGCGGAATGCGCCATAGACCCACTGTCCGCCAGTTCGGCGGGCGGAGATGCCCCCTCCGAAGTCTGCTCAGTGGGGCATTCATGTGGGGGGCTGCAATTCAGAAGAGTTAGCCTTCAACTAAAATGAATTACTGAAAACAGGATGGTCAAAAATACCAATGCCTTACCTACTGGCTGGGGGCTTGACCCTGGGTGCCTTCTGCGGGATCTCCTCAGACGCCACGGACTCCTTATCGGAGTCCGAGTTGTCGGACAGGACCAACTTAGGCCGGCGTCGTCTCTTCGGGGCCAGAGAAGGTTGGACCTCCACGACGTCCTCGGACACCGCCCTCTTTTTGGAGCGCGAGGAGGCGCTTTCCTCCTCGTCCTCATCTTCATCCCCATCCTGCACGGATGAGGCCGCAGCGTCTCCAGACCGGTTGCCCGGACGAACCCTGCGGCGGAGGCCCTCCCTGGCCTCCGATACTTCTTTTTTCTTGCCCTTCTTGACGGGCGCCTTATAAGGCACTACGACCAGTAGCTTTTCTAGCTGCTTTGATCGGGACTCTTTCGGCAGTGGTGCCGGGCCGCTGATCTTCTTGTCCTTGGCAAGCCAGCCCTGCAAAATCCACATAACCAGGTCAGGCCAAACCAAACGCGATATGAATATCCGAATACTCCTCGAAGAAGAGTGCTGCTCACCTCGTTTGGGGGGTTCGCGGTGTCGAGGCCGATGTCCTTCCCCTCGACCGGCCACTCCTTCTGGGGCTGTAACAATTGTCCCCATATTTTGTCAGGAGTCGTGCCATAGAGGTATCGCACGATGGACGGATCCTCGGGCTCATGCTCCCACACAGGCTTGGCAATCTCATGGCAAGGGAGGAGCCGGCGGTGGAGCATGATCTGGACCATGTTGACCAGCTTCGCTCCGGTCTCTATTATGTTGTCAACGCGTTTCTGCAACGCCTTCGTGTGAGGGACACACCCCCGGTCCAGGCTCTGGGTGGTCCATGAGGCCAATCTAGTAGGGGGCCCGGACCTAAATGCGGGGGCCGCTCCATAGGCGGCCTCCCTCGGCTCGGTGATGTAAAACCACTCCTTTTGCCACATCCGGACAGTGTCGACGAAGTGGCCGTCTGGCTACTAGACCTATGTCAGTTTACTAATCATGGCCCCTCCACAGTCCGCATGCTCGCCGCCAACCACCTTGTGCTTGACATTGAACACCTTCAGCCATAAACCTAAGTGCGGCTGAACTTGAAGGAGCGCTTCATAGAAGACGATGAAGGTCGAGATGTGGAGGTGGGAATTGGGGGCTAGATCATGAAAATCTAGCCCGTAGAAGAACATCAGCCCCTGCACAAAGGGGTGCAGGGGAAATCCTAGCCCCCTAAGGAAATGGGGAAGAAACACGACCCTCTCGCCCGGCTGGGGCGTGGGGATGATCTGGCCCTCTTCGGGGGGCCGATGAGCAACGTCGGTCGGCAAATATCCGGCCTGCTTCAGCCGCACGATGTCATCGTCGGTGGCGGAGGAGGCTTCCCACTTCCCGTTGGCGCCCGAGCTTGCCATGGTCGAAGGAGACGGGACAGGGTTTGTTGTGGAAGCAGAGGAAAGGGGCGCTAGAGCTCTGAGGATCTGCGTGAGTGGGAGGTGGAAGAAGGCGTGGGTTGCTGATTGTGATAGCTCTCCCTTTATAGACTGTTGATAGGCCTGGGATTCATTTTTCCATGTCGTTGGCTTCTCCACTTCCCAGTATGCCCGTGACGTTATGTGCGGAGAGGAGAATCGAAATCATTAACCATATCCCCCGAAAAGCGGGACACGATTTCCACCTCGAGGGACATGCCAAACGTGGCGTCGGCCTCGAGCCGCGCTTCGAGAAATAGTAACTGCTAGGCGTTATGGCCGGAAGCGACTCTTCGTTGGAGGAGAAAAAGTTGTCAGATGAAGGCACCATTTACACTTGAATGGTGTTTGTTTATTGTTGCCTTCGGTGTTAAGTAAAACTGCCGTTTCAGATCCCAGACATCACTTGGTTCCGAATATGGGTAAAACATACTGAAGAACTGGCCTCACAAGCCGAATACTGGTCGGGTGAGCGGATGCCGGATACAAGCCTTAGCGTTGGAGGCAAGTTCGGGGGGCTACTAAGGGAGTCATGGACTAAGGGGTCCTCAGGGCGACGGCCCATTATACATGGGCCAGACTGGTGGAGCCGTATAGTGACAGGAGATCTATGAAGCCGTGGTGTGCCCTCCAAGTCAAGAAGGCGCAGGATCTCTTTAAACCCTTATTGTAATCTATCTTCGGTAACCCTAACCCTACCGGTGTCTATATAAACCGAGGGTTTTTAGTCTTAGGGATAGAGCTACATTCATCACCTCATCTCCTTAGGGTTTAGCTCATGTTGATCTCGAGGTAGACCTACTCTGTAAACCACATAATACATCCAATACAATCAAGCAGGACATAGGGTATTACCTCTTCGAGAGGGCCTGAACCTGGGTAAGCACTGTGTTTGTCGTCCCTTGTTCCCCATCGATCCTAGATCCACAGCTTGGGACCCCCTACCCCGAGGTCTACTGGTTTTGACATCGACAGGGCCTAATTCGGATAGGCCATAACGGGCCGTGAGTTAGCGGGCTGTAAATGGGCTATCTGCGAACAGGCCATTAACAGGCTTTCCGTGGGCCGGCCGGCTACCTTTTGACCACGACAAACGGGCCGGCCTTTTCAACTGAATGGGCCATTGTTGCGCCATGCCACGTGTCGACGTATCATAGGCGCCTCCCATCCAATGAGTGGATGACATCTGTCCCAACACTGAGCCGACATGTGGTTCCTCTGGCCATTGAGAATTTTACACGTGGGAAATCCCCATTGGTCCGGGTTGTTAACGGGTTATCGGATCCAAACCGGAACCTGATAGCTTAATAGTGACCCGTTACGGTGGATGCCACATGTCTGTTACCCTTGACAAAAGCACTTCCATGACGCGCCATTTATCGTCATGGAAGTGGACACTTCTGTGATGATAATTTTGGTATTGTCATGGAACACTTGTACGACAGCACAGGTATGACTATCTTGATTATGTCATAAAATTGTCCTGAATGTACATGCATGATAGAAAACGTGACCTACTGTGAAAAACACGTATCATCACGGAAGTGTATTTTTTTGTAGTGAGTTGGTCACCAAAACTTCGTCAGGGTCCTCCGGATGTGCGTCAGCAGTTGTGTGTTCGGCAGGGTCCCTAGCATGCGCCAAAGGCCCAAGTTTGGAACTACGCCTCAGAACGCCCGAGGAGTCCTCGAACTGGCACAGTGGTGCTCTTCTTCTGCAACACTAAGCGAACATCAGAAGAAAGATAATCAGAATGACCCTTTTCGTGGTCCCAAACATATTACCTTTGAGCCGAGGGAGCAGTTGCTTCTGCCCCAGCTGAGGCCTTCCTCTTGGATGCCCCATTATGGGCTGAGGTCGGTGTATGCCGCGCTCCTCCCATGGTTGTTCGGCGCATAGTACAGCGACCCTTGGGAGTAGAAGTTAGAGTATGCGGAATGGTGCGACACGATTGCCCCGTTCGGGAAGAGGTCTTCCTTTCACTTACATTGGAGGAAGGAAGAGCCCCAAGGCGATCAGCCGTCACGGCAACCTTGGTGCCGTCAAGGCTTTCCTGGTAAAACACCCCATCTTCGAAATCTACCGATGTCTTTGCATCGTCATGATAGCCCGGGTCGTCATCGCGGGAATAATTCTCTGGTTGAGGGGAGGGGCAGTGGACGAAATCGACCTGACGCCTCCAAACCTGTACGAGAGCAAAGTACAATCAGTAGGTGTTCGGACGTAATCGCCGAATTACAAACAAAGGACTGAAGCTTACCCAGTCTGCCGGATTATAGCCGGAGTATCTCTCCTGGATACTCAATTGAAGAAAGTCTTCCTGCTCTCCTTCGAAGAGGTCAGCTAATATTTTGGCCATGGCCACTTTATCATCCGACCCTTTTCGCTTGTAGGGAGTCGCATCGCTGGTCCCATTGTAGCACCACAGAGGATGCCCCCTCAGTTGAAGGGGTTGTACACACCGGGCTATGGCGACGGCCATTACTTCGATCATGGTCAGCTTACTATGGGCCAGCAGTCGAATCTTGGTGGCCAAAAGGTGCACCTCTGCACTGTCTAGTTGGGAAGGGCTCTTCGGCCACCAGTTGAACCGCTTCTTTAGCGGGGCACTTGAGTATTCGGGAAGTCCCCTCCGTACTGGGTCGGAGAGAGAAACGTCTTCAATATAGAACAATTCCGAGGTCCATTGCTCGGGATCCTTTCATGGGGTCCCAATGGGGTAACCCGTCCCGGCTATCCGCCACACCTCTGCTCCTCCCACTTCAAAGATTGACCCCTCACGTGTATGAAGGACGAGGCATAAGTATTTCCTCCACAAATCAAAGTGGGCTTCGTAGCTCAGGAATATCTCGCAGAGGGCCACGAAACCAGAAATATGCAGTATGGACCCCGGGGTGAGGTGGTGAAATTGGTTCCCGTAGAACTCTAATAAACCCCGTAAGAAGGGATGAATGGGAAAGCCAAGGCCCCGTAAAAGAAAGGGAACAAAACATACCCTCTCTTCCTTGCTTGGAGCAGGGAATTCTTGGTGAACGCTTTGCCATCCACGGAGATCAATTCGGCGCGAATAGGAACAAGATCCGCTGTAGGAAGGTATCCTTGCATCTGTAGATTGCTCAGTTGAAGATATGCAATGGAGCAGCTCGCCCAGTCGCCTAGAAGGGGACCGTGAGGTCGTGAATAGGAGCCTAGGGCGTCGGCCATGGCATCTTGAATTTCTCAGGCATTGGCTTCTAGGGGAAGGATGGGTCAATCATTCCCCCTACTTTTGGATCTATAAGTAGATGTTTCATCCTAAAAGTTGAAGGGACAGGTCTGCAAAAAGGGGGCGTTGGGTCGTTCGCCTTCTAAAAGGCACATGACAGTCAACAGTTTGCCCTTGCCCCAAGGAAATCCTTAAACTCCGATGGCCCCACCGTGTTCCGGTGGGGTCCTAAAAATCCAGATTGTCAAACCGGTCTGGCACGAATACAGTATTGATCTGGACTATGCTGAGTGGTGAACCTCTGATGTTAATCTGGATAGTATTTGTCCATGGAACACTTCTCCGAATGATACAAGTAAAGGTGAAGAACTCACCTCGCAAGCCGAAGATTTGGAGCATGCCAGATGACAATCCCTGGTGTTGGAGGCTAGTTTGGGGGCTACTGAGGGAGTCCTGGATTGAGGGGTCCTCAGGCCGTCGACCCACTACATATGGGCCGGACTGATGGGCCACTATGAAGCTGAACTAGGGCGTGGACCCGTGACCGGATAGGAGATCTTTGGAGTCGTGGTGTGACCTCCAAGTCAAGATTAGCGTGATCTTTCCTTTATTTAACCGATCGCATGTAACCCTAACCCTACCGGTGTCTATATAAACTAGAGGATTTTATTCTTTAGGGCTAGGGCAACATCCATCACCCCATCAACCTAGGGTTTAGCTCACCTGATCTCATGGTAGATCGACTCTGTAACCATATCATACACATCAAATACAATCAAGCAGGACATAGGGTTTTACCTCTTCGAGAGGGCCTGAACCTGGGTAAACACCCTATTCATCGTCCCTTGTTCCCCATTGATCCTAGATCCCACAACTCGGGACCCCCTATCCGAGATTCGCCGGTTTTGACACCGACAGCCCGGATGCCGAAGCTATAGCTGCCTTCAAGCACAGTATCCGGGATGAATAGTTGGCACGACAACTCAGCCAGGATAGGCTGAGGACAATGGCGGCTCTTACCTACCTTATGATCCGCTTTTGCGCAGGTGAAGACAGTTGGCTGCCTTGTAGAAGCACCAACCAAGATGTCCCCGGTACTTCGGAAGTCCGGGACGGCAACGGAAAGCCACGGCGTAACAAAAATAAACGCCGACGCAATGACCCCGAGACCAATGATA
This sequence comes from Thinopyrum elongatum, assembly GCA_011799875.1. Lineage (NCBI taxonomy): Eukaryota > Viridiplantae > Streptophyta > Magnoliopsida > Poales > Poaceae > Thinopyrum > Thinopyrum elongatum. Next base: position 150,881,939 of record CM022300.1, on the reverse strand, counting down.
CGATAGTAAATGCTGGATTCTGTAATCCCAAGTCAGGGCTGCAGAAGAACCCCTCTAAAGGAAACCAGGACGGACCCACCAAGTTGGATGTCATTCTGGATAGGCCATGCCAGATACACGACACTGCCGACAAGCCTTCCAACCACACCAACCGTAACTATTGGGTGATTAAGCAAGCCGGCAAGCCCACAGCCGAAGACATGGGCAAAAAACCCCACAGTGAGGACGATGAGAAACCTTGCAGGCCGAATAATGAAGGCCAGAAACAATTCCCTCCGGTGTTTAAAAGGGTGAATATGATCTATGCCACTCATATACCCAAGATGGAAAGGCAACGCAAACCTCGGGACGTTTACGCCATAGAGCCGGCAGCCCCGAAATGCAGCCCATGGTCGGCATCCCCAATCACCTTCGATCGTAAGGACCACCCGACCAGTATCCGTCACAGAGGGTCAGCGGCTTTGGTCCTCGATCCAATTATTGATGGCTACCACCTTACCAGAGTCCTCATGGATGGAGGCAGCAGCCTCAACTTGATCTACGAAGACACCGTCTGGAAAATGGGCGTTAATCCGTTAAGGATCAAACCCAGTAATACCACCTTCAAGGGGGTCATCCCCGGCATAGAAGCCAGCTACTCAGGCACCCTCACTTTAGAAGTAGTATTCGGCTCTCCGGACAATTTCTGGAGCGAAGACTTGATCTTCAACATCGCCCCTTTCTGTAGTGGCTATCACACCCTTCTAGGACGGATGGCATTCGCTCGCTTCAACGCCGTCCCCCACTATGCCTACCTCAAGCTAAAAATGCCAGGTCCAAAAGGCTTCATTACAGTCAATGGTAACATGGAGCACTCTCTTCGAACGCAGGAACATACCACGGCCTTGGTGGCCGAATACGAAGGACCGCAGTGTCTGCCCACGATCAAGGTGCGAGAGGCGAACAAGCGAACACGGGCCGTGTCGTGGTATTTTCATGGCAGATGTCCTCGTAGGACTTAGTTGCGAGACCTTCACGTCAGTGGTAGATCAAAGGGGTTAGATGGACACGAAGGGGACAAGGATTTACCCAGGTTCGGCCCCTCTTGAAGAGGTAAAAGCCTACGTCCTGCTTTGGTTGTATTGGTGATGATCTCGATTACAAAGGTGCGCTTGGCAGGACTAGTTCTCGAGAGATTGTAGCTTAACCTTCCTGACCCCGGTGCTCCCCTTTATATATAGGTTGAGGCCCGGGGTTTACAATAGAGTCCGAGCCGGAAAACGGCCCGTGTCATAGTCTATCTCTTAGCATAACGTCTCCCCTAAGTAAGGAAACACTATACAGCAGCTTAACTGATGGGCCTAAGCCGACATGCCGCAAGCTGGCCCATGAGCGGGCGGCTTACCCTTGTGGGACATGTCTTCTCGATCACTGCGGCCCACCTGGCCCAGCCTTCTTTAAGTCGCCACTTTGGTGACCCGCCCCTAACAGGGCGGGTTACATCCTGGGGTTATATCCCCAACATTAGCCCTCAGGTTGATTTGAATGCGTTCATGTCAACCTTCTAGACTGTACTTATTCTGGTGGGTTCCCGCTTTATTGCCGGCTTACCACGTCTTTTTAGACTCATCGTTTCAAAGACTCTTGTGACATCATCCAGCAAATCGCAACAGATCTTATATGATGTCATCCTTATCTTGAACGTATCTAACAAGCGCAATAATCGAGGCATCTGTTTGGCACTATAGATCCTAATTTTCCACGCCTGCTTTTTACTCTTCCACTTTCTTTTAAATACCCCCCTCGGGTTTTCATTTTTCGATTGTCACTTCCACTTCTTCTCCTTCCTGTCGCCACTCGCATCTGAAGCTCTGCCACTATCCGCCTTCGAGCTCGCTGGCGTCCGAGGCCCAGGCATCTTCGTGGGCGTCGCCGCAAGTCGCTTTCAACCACGCGAGGATCTCTCCCCTGTAGTTCAGGTACTCATCACCGTCGCCTTGAATTCTTTCAGACCTCCAAACCTAGTTCGGCGTGTTCTTGACCTCGGCTGTGCCGCCATGAATGTTGTGGTCGCCATTGGTCGATGGAGTCACAGCCTTTATTTAGGAGAAGATCTTCCCCTTTGTCCGCAGTCGAAAATAGATCTGACGTAATACATTTAGGCAGGAAACATAAACTATGTTAGCCCACCTTCCCCGCACATGAACTTGTTAAGAACTACATTATTTCCTTTTAAACAGAATATTTAGATCCATGATTTTTTCCACTTTGTTTGAAACTTGTTGCTGCAACACTTAGCAGATATCGGCGCTCTTGGCCGTAGAACGAGCCGCCCCTTTGATTGGGGCGACTTAAAATTGCAACACATCCCAATAGTTGATGACTTTTAGTACTCCCTTGCGTAAGCCGGCTCCTCCAAGGCTCCCTGTACTTACGATGTAGATGTTGATCATTGACCTTGTCTGAATAGCCTAAATGATAAGGCGGCTCATTACTTGTCCTCTTAAGCCACCCTCCATGTGATGTCTAGTTATAAATCACCTCTGATGTTCTTTGTGCTTTAAATCATATCTAGGCCACTTGAAAACATGTCGACAACCAAACCAAGGAACCGAATGTCTACAACTGGGTCGCTTCCCAGGTCGCGGATGTCGTTATGCAGGATTACATAAGCCAGGGACTCTTGTCAGCGACAGAGGCTGCCACCTGCCGGGTTCCAATGGGCGAGTGTCCCCCAACACCAAAAGACGGGGAGGTCATCATCTTTACCGACCACCTGCTAAGGGGCTTTTCCCCACCCAGCTCAAAATTCTTTAGAGACGTACTCCACTTTTACGGTCTACACCCACAAGACCTTGGCCCTAATTCCATTGTGAATTTATGCCAATTTCAAGTCAAGTAGAGCCGTCAGTGACTCTCTTCAGAGAGTTTTTCTACGTCAACAAACAGTGCGAATATGCAAAGGGCCTTAGCCTAGAGCTTGGAGGAATTTCCTTCCAGAGGTGAAGGGATACTATTTTCCCTGCTGCTCAACTGCCGAGTCATCCAAAAGGGTTGGAACAAGACTTGGTTTAACTGTAAGAATACTGCACCAGAGAGTGAAAATCCTTTGCCGGGCTACCGCCCAACCCAGCTCTCTCTTTCGGCGGTTTATCCTGGCTGGCCTACACCAGAGGAACGGGCACAAGTAAGCGGCCTTTGCTCAAAGGTAGGCGTGCTTGTGGCCAATGGGTTGACAGGGATCGACCTGGCACGTTCTTGGATCTCTTGGCGGATAATGCCATTAAGCCGCTGTCCCAGCTTGATGCATGCCTATAATGGTGAAACGACTGATCCTCAGCGGAGCATCCCGACCAATTTTACGGAAGCAGAAGCTCTTGAAGCAGTAAGATCTCTGATCAAGGTCCCTCCATCAGATAGCGGCAATTTTGGGCTAGCTCCATTTTTTGCGTCTAACCCGCCACCCCCTGTAAGTGCTGAAAATGATGTTTAACTTTAGCTTTATGCGCCCTTCAATTATATACTCCTTTGATGTTTTGCTTGGCAGGAGAGCGATCCTTTCTGGAGTAAACGACCAATGGTGAAGAAGACATCTGCTAAGCGCCGTAAGGCTGTGGCGGGTGAAGACCCAAAACAGAAGAAAAGGGCCAAGACCATCTCTAATCCAGAGGCTTCTGAAGAGTCGCCCAGGGATGACCCGGCTCTAAATGAATCGCTTCAAGATGATGATTCAGAGGTAAGCTTCCTTCTCTCTAATTAACTTGTTTCCCTTTAATCATGCTTATAAAATTCCAACTGTCAATGCTTTTCCTAGGATGACGCAAGTGAGAGCCGGGCCGAAAATGTTGAGGTAATCTCTATCTCATCTGATTCAGATATTCATGTTCCCGAGAAGTTGAGAAGAACAGTGAGAAAAGTGCCCTTTTCCCATCCACTTGCTTACTTGGACCCTAATTTCTTAATAAAGAAAACGCAGTACGCCGGCTCATCTCGACAAGGGGCAGGTGGCGACTCTTGTGATGTTCATGATGATATGACAATGGTGAAAAACTGACTTAAACATTCTTGTCTTTGTAGGCAAGAAAAGTGTGAGCCTGAAGAAAGAGCCCCTTGTGCAGTTGAAGGTGGCTTATACCTTACTTAAGCAACTGTACACTGGAAGTCTGCGTACCATCCGCCATATAGTGGGTGCAGCGGATATGCCAAAGACGATCAAGGAGACACTCAATCTTCTGTCAACTTTGCCGAGTCAAGTGAGAGAACTGAAAAGGTCATCAGCTCGCACAGCCGCCATGTATGCGCTGACCCGGGCCAAGGCACACAATGAAGACATGGATGTAACTGACTTGGCCGACAGCTTTCTAGAGTTCAATTTTGATGGTAAATTTTTTACCAGGGACGATTACACCCGCCTGCGGAAGGAGACCCGGTCCGTGGCAACCAAACTTGCACATGAAGTAAATTTGGATAATTACCAGGTGGGATTTGATGAGGCAGGTAAATGCATAGAACAAGCCAGCTTCAAGATAGTCAATCTGATTCCTGCCGGACATAAGGATTGCTTTACCCCTAACATTGAACCCTCCGAACTTATTGAAGAAAGTGATTTCTTTAAGGCTTTGTCAACCATTGATTGGGATGCTGATGATGTTCAGATCACCGAAGCAGCGAAGACGGCGCAGGGTGATGAAGAGGCGGCTCAAAAGTAGATTGACTTGGCAGATAAAGCTGCTGTTGGCGCAAGCTCAAAATGGAATACTGCTTTGATATTTTGAGAGCCCTTCTGCGGCCATGTAATAGGGTAGTAAAAAACCTTTGGATGTGCCATCGTGCACAATTCTGATGTCTGTTGAACGTGACGGTGTTAACCCGCCTGATTGCCCTTGTGTAAAGGGTTTTGATTCGAATGAAAATCCTTTTTGCGAAATAGGGCGACTTAGGACCGATGCCTTAAATTCCTGTGACAGGGGATGTATGAACCAGATGTGTTAAATGCACATAATGGCGACTTAACCCAGAATAAGGAAACTTGTAAATGTTTACGATGTAACCGGTGTAGTAGGGAACTAGGGCTCATGGCCGATAAACATTAAAGATAACCTGTAATAGAAAATCACAAAAAATTTAGTATGTTAAATTGGCTTTCGAGGCTCGACAGACTTTGCTTTCGGGGATTAAGTCTCACTTCAAAGAAGTGTATGGCGTGATAGCCCTTGGAGTATCCTCGCTGCTGTAAACCGGCTCTCACATGACATAACCGATGTTTGAACTTTGCGAGGTCAGGGTCGCCATAGCGAGTAGCCCGACAAGAGTACGGCGGGTCATCTGATCGGAGATGCAGCAAATAAACAGACGGGTTTAACCAAGATGGGGTGGCGTTTTTGTGCCGGTCAAGAGGGTGAGATAGCTAAACTTGTGCAGTTGGAAGCCCCCAAGTGACCTATGATCAGAAAAAAGGTAAAGACTCATGCACAGAGATTGAGATGAAATGACAGGGACCCCGAGTTTCAGAGGTGCCAGCTTTATTTATTGATCATAAGAGTATATATACACATAGGTATGTACAAAGAGAACCGGAGGCAGAGCTCTAGGTGTAGTAAGGCCTTAGGTGAGCTATGTTCCAAGGCCTGGTGGTCTCCTCCTCGGATGTACGAGATTCCTTTTCAGGACGGAGATCGACCAAGTAGTAAGATCCATTGTGAAGGTTCTTACTGATGATGAAGGGCCCTCCCCAAGGGGGTGAAAGCTTATGCAGATTGGACTGATCCTGAATCAACCGGAGCACTAAGTCGCCCTCCTGGAAAGTGCAGCTGCGTACTCTACGACTATGATAGCAGCGTAGGTCTTGTTGGTATATGGCAGAGCGGGCTGTGGCTAAATCACGCTCCTCCTTGACATGTCTCCATCGTATCTATAATTTTTGATTGTTTCATGCAAATATTATACAACTTTCACATATTTTTGGCAACTTTTTATATGATTTATTGGACTATCATATTGATCCAGTGCCCAGTGCCAGTTCTGGTTTTTTGCATGTTTTTTGCAGAAAATCCATATCAAACGAAGTCCAAACGCGATAAAAATTTATGGAGAATTATTTTGGAATTTATGTGATTTTTGGGAGGTGGAATCAACGCAAACGGGGGCCCACAGTGCCCACAACCCACCAGGGCGCGCCCCAGGCCCCAGGCGCGCCCTGGTGTCTTGTGCCCTCCTCGAACGTGGGTTGGAGCCCTTCTTCTAGCGCAAGAAAGATAATTTATGGAAAAAAAATTGTGTTAAAATTTCAGCGCAATCGGAGTTACGGATCTCCGGGAATATAAGAAACAGTGAAGGGCCAGATCTGGGGAACACGAAACAAAAGAGAACAGAGAGGGAGATCCAATCTCGGAGGGGCTCCCACCCCTCCGCCGCCATGGAGGCCATGGACCAGAGGGGGAACTCTCCTCCCATCTAGAGGGGAGGCCAAGGAAGAATAAGAAGGAGGGGGGCTCTCTCCCCCTCTCTCCCGGTGGTGTCGGAGTGCCGCCGGGGCGAGGATCATGACGGCGATCTACATCAACAATCTTGCTACCGTCAACACCAACTTTCTCCCCTTCTATGCAGCGGTGTAACACCCCTTCTCTCCGCTGTAATCTCTACTTAAACATGGAGCTCAACTCCATATATTATTTTCCAATGATCTATGGTTATCCTATGATGTTTGAGTAGATCCGTTTTGTCCTGTGGGTTAATCATGATCTTGGTTGGTATGATTGTATATTTTATTTATGGTGCTGCCCTACGATGCCCTCTGTCTTGCGCAAACATGAGGGATCCTCGTTGTAGGGTGTTGCAATATGTTCATGGTTTGCTTATTGTCGGTGTTGCGGGGGTGACAGCAGCCTAAACGCGGATAAGTGGGTTATGGCGTATGGGAGTAAAGAGGACTTGATACTTAATGCTATGGTTGGGTTTCACGACCTTAATGATCATTAGTAGTTGCGGATGCTTGCTAGAGTTCCAATCATAACTGCATATGATCCAAGTAGAGAAAGTATGTTAGCTCATGCCTCTCCCTCAGGTAAAATTGCAAGAATGATTACCGGTACTTGTTATCGATTGCCTAGGGACAAATGACTTTCTTGTTGACAAAAGCTATCCACTTTTATTATCTTGCAATTTATTCGTAGTTTTATTCTCGCAAAGTACTCGTAGTTTTATTCTTGCAAAATAGTTTCATACTTGTTTTAGTTAAAGCAAACGTTAAGTGTGCGTAGAGTTGTATCGGTGGTCGATAGAACTTGAGGGAATATTTGTTCTGCTTTTAGCTCCTTGTTGGGTTCGACACTCTTATTTATCAATGAAGCCTACAAACGATCCCTTATACTTGTGGGTTATCAAGACCTTTTTCTGGCACCGTTGCCGGGGAGCAATAGCGTGGGGTGAATATTCTCGTGTGTGCTTGTTTGCTTTATCACGAAGTAGATTTTTATATTGTGTTCTTGTTTTCTATCTTTAGTTATGGGTAGGAAACGTAAAATAACAAAAAAAAATAGTTGTACCTACTAAACCAATGGTTGAAGAACCACCCAAAATCTATCATACTACTGAAGCTTTCTATTTGGATCATCTTCAATCCATTTGTGCTCGTGCTGAAAACCAAACTTGCTTAGTTGAGGGAAAATCATTAAATGAGCATGCTTATTTTGTGCGACACCACATATCTCAAACTTGCTTAGTTTGTATTGCTATGCTTTGAATTTATGCGAAATACATGATTTTACTTGTTGTTCCGAGGACCCCAAGAAACACCTTTTCTTCCAATGTGAGTTTAAGGATAATGGAATCTTATCTTCTTATGCCAAGGGTGTTTATAATTACTTTGACTTTGAACAAATTGAAGAATTTGTTGCTTTTAAGGGTGCCTATGAAATTGCTTCTTTGATTGAAAATTATGATGCTACTCTTTACAAATCTGAAAATTTTGCCATACTTAAATATTGCTATGAAAATTATTCTTCTAATGCTTATATTAAACCATATATTGAGGACTTCTCCGCTGTCCAAGAAGAGACTAATATTTTGCAGGAGTCTATGGAAGAAGAAATTGATGAAACTGTGAGCTCATTGGATGAAAAAGATGATGAGGAGAGCGAAGAACAAGCGGAAGAAGAGCGGTTTGATCACCCGTGCCCACCTTCTAATGAGAGTAACTCTTCAACTCATACATTGTTTAATGCCCCTTCATTCTTACCGAAGGATGAATGCTATGATAATTACTATGATCCCGTTGATTCGTTTGAAATATCCCTTTTTGATCAACTTGATGCTTGCTATGCTTGTGGCCTAGATGCCAATATGAATTATGCTTATGGAGATGAACTTGCTATAGCTCCTTATGTTGAGAATGAAATTGTTGCTATTGCACCCATGCATGATAGTCCTATTATCTTTTTGAATTCTCCAAACTACACTATATCGGAGAAGTTTGCTCTTATTAAGGGTTATATTGATGGGTTGCCGTTTACTGTTGCACATGATGATTTTGATGAATGTAATATGCATGTGCTTGCTGCTCCTACTTGCAATTATTATGAGAGAGGAACTACATCTCCACCTCTTTATGTTTCTGATACGATAAAATTGCAAGAAACTACTTATGCTATGTATTGGCCTTTACTTGATGTGCATGAATTGTTCTTTTATGACATACCAATGCATAGGAAGAGAGTTAGACTTCGTTATTGCATGATATATGTTGCTTTGTGCTCACTACTAAATGCCAAATCATTGTTAATTAAAATTGGTTTTGATATACCTTGGGATTCGGGTGGATTCATTACTTGAGCACTTTATGCCTAGCTTAATGGCTTTAAAGAAAGCGCTGCCAGGGAGACAACCCAGAAGTTTTAGAGAGTCATTTATTTCTGTTGAGTGCTTTTATAAAGTTCAAAAACAAAAAAATATAGAGGGGAACTTAAAACTTCACTAAAAGAGAAGCGATTGAAAGGTGATGCATTGGAGAAGTGAGGGTCGACCTTCAACACTTGTGTTCATGCTCATGGAAACAATGTAGAATTTTTCATGAAGATTCTCATAAAAATAATTATCCCCTTGTACAAATCCATTGTATTATAAAAATAATGTGCCAAGATTTGCCTTTAGGATGATTAGATTGCTTGTTGGTATGTGCGGTGCAGAAACAAAAACTTTGGCTTTAGTGCGTGATTTTACATTTTTTTACTAGAAGATCAAAAGTTTCTGAAACTTTTTTCACAATATTTCTATACAAATTTTTTATTGTTTCCTAATTTTTCAGAATTTTTGGAGTATCAGAAGTATGGTAGGTGTTCAAATTGCTACAGACTGTCCTGTTTAAGATAGATTCTGTTTTTGATGCATTGTTTTGCTTGTTTTGATGAAACTACCGATTCTATCTGTGGTATAAGCGATGGAAAAGTTATATTACAGTAGCTACAATGCAAAAACAAAATATGAATTGGTTTGCAACAGTACTTAGAGTAGTGATTTGCTTTATTATACTAATGGATCTTACCGAGCTTTCTGTTGAGTTTTGTGTGGATGAAGTGATCGAAGATCGAGGAGGTCTCGATATGAGGAGAAGGAGGAGAGGCAAGAGCTCAAGCATGGGGATGCCCAAGGAACCCCAAGTAAATATTCAAGGAGACTCAAGCGTCTAAGCTTGGGGATGCCCCGGAAGGCATCCCATCTTTCTTCAACAAGTATCGGTATGTTTTCGTCTTCGTTTCGTTCATGTGATACGTGTGAATCTTGGAGCGTCTTTTGTGTTTATTTTTCATTTTTATTTTATGCGCCATGCTGGTATGAGATAGTCCATGGTCGATTTATAGAATGCTCATTGCACTTCACTTACATATTTTGAGTGTGGCTTTATAGAATGCTTCATGTGCTTCACTTATATCATTTGAAGTTTGGATTGCCTGTTTCTCTTCACATAGAAAACCGTTATTTGTAGAATGCTCTTTTGCTTCACTTATACTTATTAGAGCATGGTCTTTTGTAGAAAGAATTAAACTCTCTTGCTTCACTTATACCAATTAGAGAGTCAACAGGAATTGGTCATTTGCATGGCTAGTCATAAAATCCTACATAAAACTTATGGATCACTGAATATGATATGTTTGATTCCTTGCAATAGTTTTCCGATATAGAGATGGAATATGTGGGAGGTACTAGTAAATGGTTGTGGTTAGTAAGAATATTGGTGTTAAGGTTTGTGATTCCCGAAGCATGCACATATAGTCTCTCGTTATGCTATGAAGTTGGAGCATGATTTATTATTGATTGTCTTCCTTACACTACTGGAATCCACTTCTTTGCCGTCTGCCACTTCTTTGCCGTCAGCTAGCGGACGGCAAAGAAAGGCTTTGCCATCAGCCACCAGAAAACTGACGGCAAAGAAGCAGTGGACGGCAACGGATGGCTTTGCCATTAGCATATCTTTGCCGTCCGCTAGCGGACGGCAAAGAGGGTCGGTGGCGGGCGTACGAGGGCGACCTAACGGCCATCTTCTTTGCCGTATGCTGGCTGACGGCAAAACATCTCTGCCGTCCGTCAGTAGACGGCAAAGAAGATGGCCGTTAGTTCGTCCGTTTCCCCCCGGCCCCACCCCACTAGGTACGCTCTTTGCCGTCTACTGGTAGACCGCAAAGAGCTGTGACCTAGCAGATAAGGGGCCGCGCCCGCGCCCGATCTGTCCATTCCCTCTCTCTCCGTGCCCGAGCCACCCCGACCCCTCACCCCTGCCGCCGCCCGGCCGCGCCGCCGCCCGCCCCGCCCAGCCCAGCCGCCGCCGCCGGCCGCGCCGCCCCGCCCGCCCGGCCGCGCCTGAGCCGCCCCCGCCCCACGCCACCCACGTCGTCGGCCGCCCCGCCCCCGCCCCGTCCCGAGCCGTCGCCGCCCAGACGAGCGCCGCCGCCGGCCGTACGCCCGCCGCCCCGCCGCCGCCGCCCCCGTCCCGAGTCGCCGGCCGCCCCGCACCACCCGCCCCCGTCCCGAGCCGCCACGCCACGGTCCTGGCACCGCAACACACGACGCACTGCCCGGCCCTGCCCCGCCGCCGCCCCACCCCTCATCGTGGTGAGTTTTTTTTCTGTTTTTTTAGATTTAGTTTATATTTGTTTAGTTTAGGTTAGTTTAGTATAGGTTAGTTTAGTTTATTTAGTTTAGTTTAGGTTAGTTTAGGTTAATTTAGTTATTTTAGGTTACATTTAGTTTATAGTTTTGTTTATGTTTTTTTCCTGTTTTTAAGAATAATCAAGAAAGATGAAAAAAAAAGAAAAAGAAGAAGAGGAAGAAGAAGAAGAAAAAAGAACAATAAGTAGTAGAAGAAGACTACATCCACGTCCCACAAGTGACACGGCGTCCGGCGTCCCACAGCAACAGTTCTCGGCGTCGATGGCGGTCGAACACCATTGCGAATTCGCCAAGGTGCTCGACCGTCATCGGCCACCAGAACTATTGTTGTGGGACGCCGGGCGCCGGCTTCACTTGTGGGATGTGGATCTAGTGTTCAACGCCGAGCGCCACATGTATCTCGCACCGATGACACTTGCTATTTAGGGTTCCATCGACGCCAAGGAACCCCCTAACACTTGCTATAGGTGTTTTCAATCATCAGTATGCGTGACCACTATGTGTCTCCCGTCCGAAAGGGCTACATCTATAAATATGCATGCATTTGCATATTTATAATCGTGATTCTTTCGAATTGTCCAACATTATCCATGGACAGCCCGAGTATGTGTAGATTGGGTTCGTTTTCCCATATGCTCAGCTCCGGATCTGATGCAGAATTTCGTCAGTGCCTCCCTGTTGTTCTCCGGGTACACATTCTCTCTGCTTATTGCCGAGACGTGTATCAGGAGAACAGCGGGGAGGTGCTGCCGAAATTTTGCGTCGGATCCGGAGCAGAGCATGGGAAAACGAACCCGATCTACACATACTCGGGTGGGATTAGGACCTATCTTTACCTATTAGCGTGTAGGTTGCATGGACGTAATAAAACTGACAAACTCCATTAACTGATGGATATGGTTTGCTTAATTATGTATATATTTCTTGTGTGTCCAGTAGGAAGTCAATATGAGTGATTGTGCATGGATGTACACCGGTTACACTAGTCAGAAAGTTTGGACCGAGGAATGGTTAACAAAAACCAAGGGGTTTGTTAGAGCCGCATTTGCAAATGGCCAGGAATTTAGCTGGTGCCCCTGTGCCCGTTGCGACAACTATAAAAAGAGGGACGAGCTTGAAATGAGTAAAGACCTGCAGAAGTTTGGTTTTACGCCTGGTTACACGGTCTGGACATTACATGGTGAGTCTGCCCAACGTGCCAGAGCCGAGGTTCGTCGTTGCACCAACGAGCATGGTACCGGGACCGCAGACATGGTGCAAGACTTTGACGATGCTCGGGACTCGGACGAGGAGATGGAGGAATCTGCAAAGGCCTTCACTGAAATGTTGGAGTCCTCAAAACGTGCTCTCCACGAGCACACTGAGCTTTGTCAGCTGGATGCCATCTCACAAATAATGGCTTTGAAGGCTCAATTCAACTTGGGCAGAGAATGCTACGACGCGATGATGACAGTATTCGGACGATTTCTACCCAAAGGCCATGTGCTACCTCCAAACCTGTACCAGTCAGACAAAATCCTCCGTGCTCTTAAGATGCCCTATGAGAAGATACATGCCTGTGAGAAAGGATGTGTCTTATTTAGGCTTCAGTATGAGGACTTGAACTATTGTCCCATTTGCAATTCTTCCAGGTATGTTGTGGTAGACAACGGTATGGGTGAGAAGACGCAGACCAAAATACCCGTTAATGTTCTTCGGTATATGCCAATCATACCAAGACTTCAACGTCTTTTCATGGTCGAAGAGACGGCCAGACAGATGACATGGCACAAAACGGGCAAGAGAACCGAACTAGATGCAGATGGGAATGTGATGATGGTGCACACATCGGATGGTGAAGCGTGGAAGCGCTTCGATGCATTACATAAGGAAAAAATGGCAGATCCAAGGCATCCTCGAGTCACCGTCAGCACAGATGGGTTCAGTGTGTTTGGTCAGATGGCAGCCCCATACAGCTGTTGGCCCGTGTTTGTCATTCCACTCAATCTCCCCCCCGGCAGCACATATGGGTTCAGTGTATCATTATGCCGTTGGATCAATTGTTACCTTAGTTGCGATCTTCATCACATTTGTTGTGATGAGGGTAAGTTTTCTCTAGTGTTTTGCTTTACAAATGGATACTTAGCTTATTTTCCTCCTAAATGGCATAATTACCTAAGTTAGATAAAAAATAAGCTATACTTAGCTTATTCAGTTCATTTATGACATACTTAGCATACTTAGGTAAAAAATGGCATGATAATCTTTGTTAGCTCCAAAATGATATAGACTTAGCTTATTTTCCTCGAAAATGACATAATAACCTTACTAAGCTCCAAAATGACCTATTTACCTACCTTAGCTCTAAAATGACCTACACATAGCATTTTTACCTAGCTTAGCAATAAAATTACATTTTTACCTACCTTACTTAGAAGAAGAAGAAGATAAAGAAGAGGAGAGGAGAAAAAGAAAGAGAAGAAAAAAAATCTTCTTCTTCTTCTTCTAACTAGTCTTCTTCTTCTTCTTCTTCTTCTTCTTCTTCTTCTTCTTCTTCTTCTAACTTTCATCTTTCCCAATTTGCAGATTTGCTTTACATGAGGAAGCTTGGATTCATGGAGTGTACTATTCTTGTGGTGCTTCCTTGTTGTTTATGAAAACTTGTTTGGATATGTATGTCTATATGGATATGTTGTTGGAAACTTGTTTCTGGTTATGTATATATGGATATGTTGGACTTTGTTGAACTATGTTGTTGGATTGGATGAAATATGTTGTTGGACATGCTGTTGGATATGTTGGATATGTATTATGTATATCTGTGTTTGAAACCATGTCTAATTAATGGGATTTAAATAAAAATAGGGGATATATAGCCTCTTTGCCGTCCGCTAGCAGACGGCAAAGAGGACACATGGCAGTAACCTGTGCAAACTGGGAACACTGGCTGCCTATTTGGTCATTTTGCTGTCTGCTGGCCGACGGTAAAGTGACCATCTATGCCGTCTGCCAGTAGACGGCAATGATTCAAACCTCTTTGCCGTCTACTGGCGGACGACATATCTGGACACGTGGCAGCTTCCCAGTGCTGCCTAGATGGGCTCTTTGCCGTCCGCCAGCGGACGGCAAAGAGCGCCGTTAACCCCCTAACGGCTCTCACGCCACCGCACTGCCGTCAGCTTTCTTTGCCGTCTGCTGGCCTCAGATGGCGAACGGCGTAATCCTTTGCCGTCCGTTTCTAAGAAGCGGACGGCAAAGAAGGCCTTTGCTGGCAGGCTTTCATCTGGACAGTTTGCCGTCCGCTAGCGGACGGCAAAGCATTTTGCCGTCCGTGATCTATGCCTTTGCCGTCCGGCATGGCGGACGGCAAAGAAGCTGATTCCAGTAGTGTTATGAGTGGCAGTCGGGGATGAGCGATGGTCCTTTCCTACCAATCTATCCCCCTAGGGGCATGCGTAGTAGTACTTTGCTTCGAGGGCTAATAAACTTTTGCAATAAGTATATGAGTTCTTTATGGCTAATGTGAGTCCATGGATTATACACACTCTTACCTTTCCGCAATTTGCTAGCCTCTACGGTACCGTGCATTGCCCTTTCTCACCTCGAGACATGGTGCAAACTTCGCCGGTGCATCCAAACCCCGTGATATGATACGCTCTATCACACATAAGCCTTATTATATCTTCCTCAAAATAGCCACCATACCTACCTATTATGGCCTTTCCATAGCCATTCCGAGATATATTGTCATGCAACATCCACCGCTTCCGTTTTGATGACTTGAGCATTCATTGTCATATTGCTTTGCATGATCATATAGCTGACATAGTAGTTGTGGCTCAGCCACCGTGCATCATTTTTTTATAATGTTACGCTAGATCATTGCACATCCTGGTACACTGCCAGAGGCATTCATATAGAGTCATATTTTTTTATAGGTATCGAGTTGTAATTTTGAGTTGTAAGTAAATAGATGTGTGATGATCATCAATTTTCATTATTAGAGCATTGCCCCAGTGAGAAAGGATGATGGAGACAATGATTCCCCCACAAGTTAGGATGAGACTCCGGACAATGAGAGAAAAAAATAAAAAGAAAAAAAAGGAAAAAGAAAAAGAAAAAGAAAAAGAAAAAAAGAAGAAAAAAAGAAAAAGAAAAAAAAATAAAAATACAAAGAGAGAAGGGGCATGCTAGTTCCACACTTGTGCTTCAAAGTAGCACCATGTTTTTCATATGGAGAATCTCCTATGTTGTCACTTTCATATACTAGTGGGAATTTTTCATTATAGGATTAGATGCACACCCACTTAGTTTTCATATTGAGCTTTCATACACTTGTAGCTCTTAGTGCATTCGTTGCATGGCAATCCCTACTCCTCGCATTGATATCGATTGATGGGCATCTCCATAGCCCGTTGGTTAGCCGCATCGATGTGAGACTTTCTTACTTTTTGTCTTCTCTATATTTACCCCTATCATTATACTCTATTCCACCCATAGTGCTATATCCATGGCTTGCGCTCATGTATTGCGTGAGGGTTGAAAAAGCTGAAGCGCGTTAAAAAGTATGAACCAATTGCTCGTCTTGTCATCGGGGTTGTGCATGATAAATACTTTGTGTTAAGAAGACAGAGCATGGCAAGACTATATGATTTTGTAGAGATAGCTTTCTTTAGCGTTGATATTTTGAAAGACATGATTGTTTGTTGGGATGCCTGAGTATTGATGTCTTTATGTCAAATTATAGACTATTGCTTTGAATCACTCGTGTCTTAATATTCATGCCATGATTAGATATATGATCAAGTTTATGCTAGGTAGCATTCCACATCAAAAATTATCTTTTTTATCATTTACCTACTCAAGGACGAGCAGGAATTCAGCTTGGGGATGCTGATACGTCTCCGTCGTATCTATAATTTTTGATTGTTTCATGCCAATATTATACAACTTTCACATATTTTTGGCAACTTTTTATATGATTTATTGGACTAACCTATTGATCCAGTGCCCAGTGCCAGTTCCTGTTTTTTGCATGTTTTTTGTATCGCAGAAAATCCATATCAAATGAAGTCCAAACGTGATAAAAATTTACGGAGAATTATTTTGGAATTTATGTGATTTTTGGGAGGTGGAATCAACGCAAACGGGGCCCATAGTGCCCACAACCTACCAGGGCGCGCCCCAGGCCCCAGGTGCGCCCTGGTGTCTTGTGCCCTCCTCGAACATCGGTTGGAGCCCTTCATCTAGCGCAAGAAATATAATATATGGAAAAAAATTGTGTTAAAATCTCAGCGCAATCGGAGTTACGGATCTCCGGGAATATAAGAAACGGTGAAGGGCCAGATCTGGGGAACGCAAAACAGAAGAGAACAGAGAGGGAGATCCAATCTCGGAGGGGCTCCCGCCCCTCCGCCACCATGGAGGCCATGGACCAGAGGGGGAACTCTCCTCCCATCTTGGGGGGAGGCCAAGGAAGAAGAAGAACAAGGAGGGCGCTCTCCCCCTCTCTCCCGGTGGTGCCGGAGTGCCGCCGGGGCGAGGATCGTGACGGCGATCTACATCAACAATCTTGCTATCGTCAACACCAAATTTCTCCCCCTCTATGCAGCGGTGTAACACCCCTTCTCTCCGCTGTAATCTCTACTTAAACATGGTGCTCACCTCCATATATTATTTTCCAATGATCTATGGTTATCCTATGATGTTTGAGTAGATCCGTTTTGTCATGTGGGTTAATCGTGATCTTGGTTGGTATGATTGTATATTTTATTTATGGTGCAGTCCTACAGTGCCCTCCATCTCACGCAAACATGAGGGATCCTTGCTGTAGGGTGTTGCAATATGTTCAGGGTTTGCTTATTGTCGGTATTGCGGGGGTGACTACTGCCTAAACGCGGATAAGTGGGTTATGGCATATGGGAGTAAAGAGGACTTGATACTTAATGCTATGGTTGGGTTTCACGACCTTAATGATCTTTAGTAGTTGCGGATGCTTGCTAGAGTTCCAATCATAAGTGCATATGATCCAAGTAGAGAAAGTATGTTAGCTCATGCCTCTCCCTCATGTAAAATTGCAAGAATGATTACCGGTACTTGTTATCGATTTCCTAGGGACAAATGACTTTCTTGTTGACAGAAGCTATGCACTTCTATTATCTTGCAATTTATTCATAGTTTTATTCTCGCAAAGTACTCATAGTTTTATTCTTGCAAAATAGTTTCATACTTGTTTTAGGTAAAGCAGATGTTAAGTGTGCGCAGAGTTGTATCGGTGGTCGATAGAACTTGAGGGAATATTTGTACTGCCTTTAGCTCCCCATTTGGTTCGACACTCTTTTTTATCGAAGAAGGCTACAAACGATCCCCTATACTTGTGCGTTATCACTCCTCCAGTGCATCCAAAGAATCTTGACGAGCTTGTTCGTTGTCAGCTTCAATGTATGCCGTAACCTGGGGCGAGTCATGATGTATGTCACTAGGTAAAACGGCTTCTGCGGCATAAACCATAAAGAAAGGCGTAAAGCATGTTGATCTGTTGGTGGTGGTCCGTATGCTCCATAAGACAGAGGGAATCTCCTCAACCGAACAAACCGGCGTGAGAGGAACAAGAAGCCGAGGCTTGATACCTCGTAATATCTCTTGATTAGCATGTTCGGCTTGACCATTGGATTGAGGGTGCGCAATATATGCCACATCGAGCCGGATGTGTTCTCTTTGACAGAACTGCTCCATAGCTCCCTTGGAGAGGCTTGTACCATTGTCAGTAATGATGCTGTGTGGAAAGCCAAATCGGAAGATTAACTTCTTGAGGAACTTGACCGCCGTAGCTGCATCACAATTACTGATAGGTTCCGCTTCAATCCACTTGGTAAACTTATCGACAGTGACCAAGAGGTGAGTCTTTTTATCTTGGGATGGCTTAAATGGACCAACCATATCAAGCCCCCAGACCGCAAAGGGCCAAGTGATTGGAATCATCCTGAGTTCTTGAGCCGGCACGTGAGCCTATCGTGCAAACTTCTGACATCCATCACACTTTTTGACTATGCCCTCAGCGTCAGCATGAGCCGTGAGCCAGAAAAAGCCATGATGAAAAGCCTTTGCCACCAAGGACTTTGAGCCAGCATGGTGGCCACAGTCGCCAGAGTGGATCTCATTGAGTATCTCACGGCCTTCCTCAGGTGAAACACAATGTTGAAAAACTCCTGTGATGTTTCTCCTGTGTAACTCGCCATTGACGATGGTCATGGATTTAGAACGCCTAACAATCAGGTGAGCTGTAAGCTCATCATCAGGTAGCACACCACGAGATAAGTAATCCAAGTAAGGGACTGTCCAATCTAGAATAGCATGTAGAGCCGCCATGAGTTGAGCCTCTGGGTCAGGAATAGCAAGATCTTCTTCCGACGGCAATTTGACCGACGGGTTATGGAGCACATCAAGAAAAACATTAGGAGGGACCGGCTTGCGCTGTGAACCTAGGCATGACAAAGTATCAGCCGCCTCATTCTATCGTCGATCGATATGATCTACCTGATATCCTTTGAAGTGACCAGCAATGTTGGTGACTGCTTGTCGATAAGCTGCCATGAGGGGGTCCTTGTGAGTCCCAAGTTCTAGAAACTTGTTGAGCCACCAGGTCTGAGTCGCCCAAGCACCTTACTCGGCTGAGGTTCATCTCCTTAGCAATAAGGAGGCCGTGAAGAAGGGCCTCATACTCAGCTGCATTGTTAGTACAAGGAAACATGATTCTCAACACATAACAGAATTTGTCACCTCGAGGGGAAGATAAGACGACTCCAGCCCCCGAACCCTCAAGCTGCCTGGATCCATCAAAGTGTATAGTCCAATACGTATTGTCTGGTCTCTCCTCATGAGCCTAGAGTTCAGTCCAATGCTTGAGATTTGATGGCCGTGCGAGGTACATACTTGAGGTTATGTGGACCTAGTTCAATAGCCCACTTGGCTATCCGGCCTGTCGCTTCCCTGTTGTGGATGATATCACCTAAGGGAGCCGAGCTAACAACTATGATATGATGTTCCAAGAAGTAATGCCTCAACTTCCGACTTGCCATAAACATGCCAAAAACCAGTTTCTGCCAGTGAGGGTAACGTTGCTTGGATTCTGTTAAGACCTCGCTGACATAATATACTGGCCTCTGAACTGGGTACTCTTTACCCGCCTCCTTCCTTTCCACCACAACTGCTACACTGACTACTTTGTTATTGGTGGCAATGTATAGGAGCATAGGCTCCTTAGTGATTGGAGTAGCAAGGACAGGTGGTTCAGCCAATTGCTTCTTGAGAGCCTCAAAGGCGTCGTTTGCAGTAGTACTCCACTAGAAGTTATCTGTTTTCTTCAGCATCTGATAGAGAGGGATCGCTTTCTCACCGAGGCAGCTTATGAACCGACTCAAGGCGGCAATGCGACCCGCCAGGCACTGAATGTCATTGAGATTCTTTGGCTTAGCTAGCGAAGTGATCGCCTTGATCTTCTCTGGGTTGGCTTCAATGCCATGTTCTGAGACTAGGAAACCAAGTAACTTGCCAGCGGGAACACCAAAGACACACTTGTCTGGGTTAAGTTTCATCTGATATGTTCGAAGGTTGGCAAAGGTCTCCTTGAGGTCATCCAGCAGAGTCGCCTTCTTTGCTGATTTGTGCACAACATCATCAACATAGGCATGAACATTGCGTCCAATCTGATTGTGGAAACAATTCTGAACACAACGCTGATAAGTCGCCCCCGCACTCTTAAGTCCGAAGGGCATGGAGACATAGCAGAAGGCTCCAAAGGGGGTGATGAAAGCCATCTTCTCTTGATCCTCGATGGCCATCTTGATTTGATGATAGCCAGAGTAAGCATCCAAGAAGCAGAGGCTCTCACAGCCTGCTGTGGCATTGATGATTTGATCAATGCGTGGGAGGGCGAAGGGGTCACTGGGACAGGCCTTGTTGAGGTCTGTGTAGTCAATACACATGCAGCAAGTGCTGTTTTTATTGAGAACAAGCACTGGGTTAGCCAGCCACTCAGGATGAAAAACTTCGACGATGAACCCAGCAGCTAGGAGCCGGGCCACCTCTTCACCAATTGCCTTGCGTCTCTCCTCGTTAAAATGATGGAAGTATTGCATGACTGGTTTGAATTTAGGATCCACATTAAGGATGTGCTCGGTGAGTCTTCTCGGTACACCCGGCATGTCAGAAGGCTTCCATGCAAAGATGTCCCGATTCTCACAGATAAACTCGACGAGCACGCTTTCCTATTTGGGGTCCATGTCGGCCCCAATAGTGAACTTCTTGGATGAGTCGTCCGGGATGAACTCAATATCCTTGGTATCCTTGGCTGATTTGAACTTAAGCGGTTGGTCAGCTTCAGTGGTGGGCTTTTTGAGAGGTGTCATATCGGCCGGGTCTATGTTGTTGGTGTAGTACTGAAGCTCCTCCGCGGCGCAAGCCATCTCGGTGTATGCGGCGTCTCCTTCTTTGCATTCTAGGGCGATCTTCCAGTCACCACTGACCGTAATGGTGCCACGAGGGCTAGGCATTTTGAACTTAAGGTAGATGTAGCAAGGCCGAGCCATGAATTTGGCATAAGCCGACTGTCCAAAGAGGGCATGATACGTGCTCTTGATTTTAACCACCTCAAAGGACAAAGACTCACATCTGAAATTGGTGTCTGAACCAAAAGCCACATCCAACTTGACCCGGCCAACTAGGTAGGCCGACTTTCCAGGGACAATTCCATGAAAAACTGTGGTGGATGGCGAGAGGTCTTTCTCAGACAGGCCCATGCACCGCAAGGTTTCATAATAGAGAATATTAATACTGCTCCCCCTGTCCATAAGTACCTTAGTGAGAGAATAGCCCCCAACTTGAGGCGCCACCACTAAGACCAAGTGACCTGGATTATCGACCCGGGGCGAGTGATCCTCTCGGCTCCAGGTTATCGGACACTTTGACCATCTTAGGTACTGTGGTGCCGCCGGCTCAACCATGTTGATAAGGCGCTTTTTAAGCTTGCGGTCCCTTCTGTCTGTGTTTGTAGTGAACACATGGTACTGACCACTGTTTAGCTATTTGGGGTTACTCTGATAACCAAATTGATTGCCCTACTGCTGGTTCCCCGGTTGCTGGTTGTTTCCACCATGTACCTGATAGTTCCCACCTGAGCCGCCAGCTCCTTGATAACTCTGTTGGTGGTACCCACCAGATGAGCCACCACCGGTGGATCCTAGGTCACCGCCACCACCTCCTTGGTGGTTCTGAAAATGCTGTGAATAGGCTCGCATGATGCTGCAGTCCTTCCAAGAATGAGTGGCCGGCTTGTTAGGCAGGCTATGTTTCGGACAAGGCCCCTTTAGGGCTTCCTCAAAATTCTTGGGTTTAAAATTCTTTCCACCGCCGTTTTCTTCGGATACTTGTATCCTGCATTGGTGTTTGCGACCAGGTCTGACCCGCCCTCTAGGTTCTTGCGCTTTCCACCTTTGCCAACATTATTCTGCTGATGGCCCTTGCCACTGTTGCCCTTCTTCCCCTTGCTGTTCGGAACCTCGTCCGTGCCGGGGTCTTTGGTAGAATCAGACTCGGCATACTTGGTGAGGGCGTTCATGAGCTCCCCCATATTCGTGACACTTCACTTGAGCCGCCCAAGTTTCTGGACAGGGGGATCGAAGTGACAGTTCTGCTCGAGTATTAGGACTGCTTGAGCTGCCGTGATGTTGTCTGAAGAGTGGATGATCTCCGCCACCCGGCCCACCCAATGGTCAGCTGACTCATTGTCGCGCTGGATGTAGTGCTGAAGGTCGATGAGAGTTTTAGGACACTTGTAGGTGCCTTGGAAAATTTTGATAAAACGCTCCTTCAACTCAGCCCATGTGTTGATGGAATTGGAGGGCAAGGTTTTCAACCAAGTACAAGCCGGCCCTTCCAACATCATGGTTAAGTATTTTGCGCATACCGCGTCACTGATATCCAACATGTCCATGGCGAGCTCATAGCTTTCTATCCAAGCCACCGGCTCAAGATCCGCCGTGTAATTGGGAACTTTCCTGGGGCCCTTAAAGTCCTTGGGCATGCGCTCATTGCGTAGAGCCGGAGCCAGACAAGGTATTCCAATAGTCCTTCCAGTAGGAGTCAATTGGGTTGTGACCGGTGGAGACAGAGCCACCTCATTTGCTGCCTCAGCCGCCCTCTGGGCCCGTGCGGAGTCAATGATGTCCTGGGCATTGGGGGCTCACATATGCGGCAAAGCTCGAGGCGGCTCATGATGTTGATGAGCATTGCTGGACACAGCCGCTGAATCAGCATGGCGACTCCTACTCCGGCTGTGACTTGGGACTGGGGTAGAGTGGAGGCACTCCCTGCTGTAAGAGTAATTGGCCTGCTAGGCAACTGCAGTCTTTAGCATCTTGATGGCATTGCGCGCTTCTCTCTCGATGGGCGTCTGGCCCGTGATAGGGAGCGCTGCCAAGTTGGTTGTCGCGGCAACAAGGTTATCCACCGGGTTGGTAAAGTGACCCGCTAGCGTTAGGAAATGACGAGGGGGGTCTCATGACATGGACCCGGCTCCTGCTGAGGTTGTAGTGTTGGTTGAGCGGCACGACCCATCATGGGTTGAACTCCCAAGTTTGGTGGCACGACGGGTGACCCCGGCGCATCCGTTTCTGGGCCGCGGAGGCGTGTATCTTGAGGGGTGGTGAACAGCTGAGTGAACTCAAGGTTGGGCGGAAGGCGACGATGCCTCCGCTCGTGAACCGCCTCTGAAGCGCTCCAACGTTGCTCCAGGTGCCAGGCCTTGGTCCTTAGTCGCTCGGCCTCGGCCCTCATCTCAGATTGCACACCTGCCAGGCGGATGTTCTCTGCATCTATGTCAGCCTGGATCTTCGTTATCTGATCGCGAAGCTTGGTTATCTCAGCATTGCTTTCAGCCTGGTTCTCAGGCGTTACTGGCTTGGCGAGGAGTGTGGTGAGAGCCATAGCCAGCTCGGTCAGAGCCTGAGCCGGGGATGGTGCCGACGTCGGGTTGGAGGTTCCTGTCCCAGCCGTGGCAGCCGCCGCTGCCGGGTCAGTCGTGAGGGCCGTACCAGCCATGTAGACGGCGGATCGAGCGGGTGGGTCAAAGGAGCCTTGGGCCGGTTCGTCCTGAAGGTGGCCCCCAAGGAAACCATCATGAAGCGGGAAGATTGACTCGCCGCCGCTTGATGAGAAACCGTCGTCGGAGTGAACGACCGTGTCACCATCAGAAGCCGAGCCGTCAGAATAGTCGACCACATGGGTGAAGCCGACGAGCACGTGCCTCGGGCGGGCGGTTTGCTGGTCCTGAGCTGGCTTGACGATGTTGGTGAAGATATCCGGCCCAAGTTTGGACCCGCCAGCTTTGCGAGACGTGGCGTGTCTTATGGCGGCTCTAGCGACGTCGGGTTGCGTGCGCCGAGCCGATTCGACGATGTCGATGGAGGCGTTCGGCTCGGGCTCAGATCTGCCAGCTTTGCCGATGAAGACGTGGATTCCGCCGAAGGGGACCCGGTACCCGTACTCGATTGAGTCGGCCTCGGGGCCCCAAGTCGAATCGTCGATGTAGAGCTTGCCGAGGCGACTCTTGGTCATGCGGCCGATGACGTACCCTTCGAGTCCCGGAGGAGGACCATTCGAATACTCAACACCACCGTGCGACAGCCCCACGGTGGGCGCCAACTTTCGTGGTATTTTGACGAAAGATGTCCTCGTAGGACTTAGTCGCGAGGCCATCACGTCAAGTGGTAGATCGAAGGGGTTAGATGGACACGAAGGGGACAAGGATTTACCCAGGTTCGGCCCCTCTTGAAGAGGTAAAAGCCTACGTCTTGCTTTGGTTGTATTGGTGATGATCTCGATTACAAAGGTGCGCTTGGCAGGCCTAGTTCTCGAGAGATTATAGCTTAACCTTCCTGACCCCAGTGCTCCCCTTTATATATAGGTTGAGACCCGGGGTTTACAATAGAGTCCGAGCTGAAAAATGGCCCGTGTCATAGTCTATCTCTTAGCATAACGTGTCCCCTAAGTAAGGAAACACTATACGGCGGCTTAACTGATGGGCCTAAGCCGGCATGCCGCAAGCCGGCCCATGAGCGAGCGGCTTACCCTTCTGGGACAGGTCTTCTTGATCACTGCGGCCCACCTGGCCCAGCCTTCTTTAAGTCGCCACTTTGGTGACCCGGCCCTAAACAGGGCGGGTTACATCCTGGGGTTATATCCCCAACAGGCCCCATCCCAATCCAAGGGACCTCCTTGTGTCCAGCGCACATAGGAATACACCCCCCATGGCCTGCCCAAGCTAGCAACATGCCACATGCCTCGATATCACAATTTCACGCTCAAAATACCATGGGAATCTATGGGGCTTAGTCACCAGGAGGTCGGTTTGACCGTATCATGGATCTATGCATCTTCAGGTGACAACCAGGTACCATCTAGGACCTATGCGGCATCAAGCCCCACCAACGTGGCAACCTCTCAAGGACTCCCCGTCAAGGACCCATCATCAGGCAACCACTCAACAAAGTTGTCTCTCTTAGCAGAAGCAAAGGCGTAGACATGCAGTAGGGCACAGTCCGGGCGTTAACCCACACATTAAGGCCCTGCATAAACCTTTCATCTGTAGATTTATCTTTTTTCTTTTTTCGAAGACTTGTTCGACATTTCGAAGTGTACGGTTAGACGTCATGGGCTTATTGGAAATAAAGCAAACCTTTTGTGGTTCCTCTACAGTCGCTTGTGTGGTACTTCTTCCCTGATTGTTCATGTTCGTTTCTTCGAATCTGCCTCAATCAAGTATTATGCTCTTCGGATTTCATTTATACACCGGTTATTCGACCGGGGGCTTGGCCTAGATGCCCGTCCTATACATTAAAGACTGACACCTTATTTGTTGTGTTCGACATCTTGGATATCGCATTATATGCACCGGTTCCGAATTATGTCTTGGGTCAATATTTGTGTTGCCCCGCTCCTGTGCTTACCTTCTTACGTTCCGCATGTTCGGCTAAGAAGGTAAAGGGAGAACCACTGTGATTGTACTTTCGCCTAGTTCGGTTAAGCACCTCAGTGGAGAAAGCCGAAAACTGACTGTCATAATAGGCGAGAACTGGTCGGCCATCCGATGATTGGTCTTCAAACCTAAAATCGTTAGCGATTGAACCGTGTACTACGAAGGATTTGTCTTTGAACAAATCAAGTGAGCAGTGTTCGCCCCTAAGATTCACCCAACACCTCACCACATCGGGGGCTAGTCACCAGCCCCCACAGTCAAGTTCCTATGGCTAAGTGAAAGTAAGAAAGCCACATAGTCCGATTGCCTTGTTCCCCTCCTGCACTATCGCCTCCGAGCACCAAGACATCGGCTAAGGGTTACAGCACGGAGGATGGAACACCCTTCGTAGAATCTAAGTGGGGGCTGAAGCCGACGACTGGTAACTTTTAGTATAACAACGGTCGCACAGGAGTCAAAATTAAACATCAAGTATACACAAGTATGATAAACCATACAAAATACCATTCGCTCATAAAGCATAAAGGTTTCATAGCAAGTTGACACATCAACAACATCATTACTCTAGAAGTACATCCTTGGAACATTGTGCCTCCACAGCCCGAGCACCGTCCATTACGGCGGCAAAATACTACTCTGGGCGCCTATGCTCCTTCCCGGTTGGTGGAGGACCAGTGGCCATGTCGACGGGCTTGATTTTTGGCCAATGAATCATTGTCTTCGCAAATGCCATTCGAGCCCCTTCGATGCACACCGAACGCTTGACAGTATCAATCCGGGCAGACGCGTCACACAACCTCGCCACTAGACCGAAGTAGCTGCTGGGCACGGGCTCGGAGGGCCATAGTTGGAGACAGAGATCCCTCATGGCTGGTTCCACCATTCGGTGCATCTCCATAAACTGCTTCATTTGATTCATAAGGAGGGGGGATGCTCGGGCGCCTGGAATTGGGCCCAGAATAGCTTCAACTCGGTGTCATCTTCCCGGGCAGCATAGTACCTGGTGGCATCGGCCACGCTCTTCGGGACATCCGCAATGGCGCCTGCGGAACACAAGACCGCAGGTGAGGAATTTGAATCTTTGGCCGCCAAATATGCTCTATAGTAAATACTGCTTACCATTGGCAATTTGCTTCACTTGCCGGAGTTCTTCCCGGGCGCTCTGTGTCTCCAACCGCGCCTCTTGGATCTCCGTCTTCATGTTCGTCACTGCGGTGGCGTGCTCCTTGTTCTTTTGCTCAAGGTCCTCACATTTCTTGATGGCATCCTTGAGCTCTTGTTGCACTTAGGCTACCCGGGCCTCATGCTTCTCGCGTTCGGTCTTCATCAATGCAAGATTGGCAGCTGCTTGTTCGGTCGCCGCCTTCTGATCGACTACTTCCTTTCTGGCACGAAGTAGTTCAGCCCTGAGGCTTTCAACCTCTACGGCGGCAGCTGCACGATAGTCTCCCGCTTAAGCACAATTCTGGACAAATTGTTTAACAAAAGAATCCTAATGAAACCGCATACTAACCTTGTGCTTCGTCCAACCGTTTGTTGATAAGGTCAAGTTCTTCATCGGAATTCTTTAGCTTCCGATTCATCTTAGTAAGTTCAGCGGCATTGACTGCCGCTGCTAACGCTGAAGCCTACATTCACAAGCACCTCGATTAGCCTATCATTTGGGCGATCTGGATCCTCAGCCAGGTTTCTTATCAAAACCTGCCACAGTCTCGGGGTCTGCTATACATAAGGATTATCAATATCCTCACTATAAAATATAATTTTATGAAGGAAAGAACATTACTTTGCTTACCTCAAAGCCTGTCAAGAGGCCGTCAAAGGTTTGTTTCAGTCCGCTATTAACGGACTGAACATTTTGTAAAACCGCGCCTATCAGGGCGCGATGCTCGGCTATTATGGAGGAGCCATTCACGGCCTGCTCCATCAGGTCCGGCCACTCCGTCGTGGTCCGAGCCTCGGTGCTCGGTACTGGTGGCGGGGATTTGGCTGCCCCTTTGTTGAAGGGTGGCTGTGGCACTTTAGAAGGCCTTGGAGGCTCTGGGATCACCTTCTGGGAAGGCTCGGTTCGCTCGAGCCCCCTCTCTTGTCCGTCGACGGCCAAAGTGCCAGCTTCAGCCATGTCAACGTTGGCATCACCCCCCGTGTTCGCCACGAGCGGGGCCCTCTGGGACAACACCTCCTCGGTCTCCGATGACCGGAGGAGACGCAGCATGCAAGTTGCCCCTGCTCTCCGCCAGATCGGCAGGTGGAGAGGCGCCTTCTGATATCTCGTCGGTAGGAAGGTCATGTGGCGGGCTACAGCATAATTGCACACATGCGAGTTAGTATATGGTCAGTAGAACCAATGCCCAGATAGTATTCGGATTCTCACCTTTCAGCGCGGGGCTTGACTCTGCGAGCCTTCTCCGGGACCTTCTCAGAGGCTACAGATTCCTCATCGAAGCCCGAACTGTCATCGGGAATGACTAGATTTCCCTTCTTCGGAGGATTCCTTACTTCAGCCTCGGCGGAGACCGCTCTTTTCCTGATGCGGGAGGAGTCACTCTCCTCTTCCCCCTCTTTGTCATGTTCCCCCTCATGCATGGAGGGGGTGTGGGTGTCCCCGGACTTGACGTCCGAAGGGATTTGCGAGCGGAGGGCGTCCCGGGCCTCCCTCGCGAGGTTCTTCCTTTTCTTTTTCTCCTTTTTCTGTGGCGCCTTATAGGGCACCGCGACCAGCATCTCTTCCAGTTGAGCCGACCCAGGGACTTCGGGTAGCGGGGCCGGACTATTCATCTTCTCGGCCTTCTTGAGCCAACCCTGTGTCAATAAGGGGGAAAAGAGTCAATCTACTATAATAAAAATGCCCGGCTTTGGAGCGGATGAGAGCCATGTTACCTTTTTGGGAGGGTGTTCGGCATCAAGGCCGGCATCCTCCTCCTCCTCTGCTGGCCAGTCCTTTTCTTGAGGTTTGAATAACGCCCTCCACATCTTGTCATAAGTAGTGTCGAAGAAGTGACGCACGATGGTGGGATCTTTGGACTTGTATTCCCACATCGGGGTGTCCAGCTGTTGGCAAGGGAGGAGGCGGAGATTGAGCATCACCTGGATTATGCCAGTTAGCTTGACACCATCTTGTTTCACGCTAAGGATGCGTTTCTGCAGCATTTCAACTTCTCCGGAGAGGCAACAGTCGGGGCTATTCTTGGTCCACAACGTCAGTCTCATGGGTGGTCCGGATCTGAACTCCGGGGCCGCCGCCCAAGCTGCATCGCATGGTTCTATGACAAAGAACCACTCTCTCTGCCAGACCTTGACGATATCTATAAACATGCCCACCGGCCACTCTATGCAGGCGAGCTTGCTAACCATGGCTCCGCCGCATTCCGCTTGTTGGCCGTCTACAATCTTCGGCTTCACATTCAATACCTTCAGCGAGAAACCAAAGTGTGGAAGGACCTGGAGGAAATCCTTGCAAATAATGATGAAAGATTAAAGGTTGAGGACTGAGTTCGGGGCTAGATCGTGAAAATCTAGCACATAAAAATACATCAGCTCTCGAACGAAGGGGTGTAGTGGAAAGCCTAGCCCCTTGCTGAAGTGGGGAACGAATAGCACCCTCTCGCCAGGTTGGGGTGTGGGAATGACCTGGCCTGCTTCTAGGGCCCGGTGAGCAATGGTGGCCGGATGATAGCCAACGCGCTTCAAGTCCTCTATGTCCTTGTTGGTGATAGTCGAGGCCTCCCATTTACCCGCCGCGCCGAATCCCGCCATCGCCTGGTACGGGGAAGGGATCTTTGGAGAAAGGTCGTGATGGGGCGCTCGAGCTCTATGAATCAGGAGAGGAGCAGCGGAGGGAAGAAGAAGGGGTACAGGGATAACTGTGCTTGTTTCCTTTTTATAAGCAGCCAGGATACCAGGAGTCCTTTAAATGCGCCGTTGGCCTCACCACTTCCTGATATATCCGAAGCATCACGCACGGATAGATGCGAGGGATCATTGATCAAATCCCTTTAAAAACGGAACACGTTCTCCGCCTAGATGAGATGTGTCGATGAAAAGAGTGCCTCGAGCCATGCATCGAGCCCTCATAATGGTGCGATTGGACGCGGCCCTTCGCCAAATTTGTCGGTCGAGGATATTGTTCACACTCGAATGGCTAGGGCTCTAGACTAAGTAAAATGGATAGTTTGAAATCCGGACACGTCCTGGTGTATGGCCCAATTGAATCAAGTACTGATCGAAGGCTTAAACAGGGGAAGGATTATTCTGAACACTCAAGGAAAAGGGGAACTCGCCTGCAAGCCGGAGTATGTTGTGGTGGAAGTAATATAAAGACAACGTTGAAGGCTAGTTCGGGGGCTACTAAGGGAGTCCTGGATTAGGGGGTCCTCGGGGTGCTGGCTCATCTCGCGTGGGCCGGATAGTTGGGCCGCACCGTATTCGGACCGAAGACCTTTTGTGCCTTGGTGTGCCCTCCAAGTCAAGATGGAAGACCTGAAGTTTCCTTGATGTAACCGGCTACCTATAAAGCCGAGCAACCCTGGTGTCTATATAAACCAGGGGGCTTAGTCTGTAGAGGCTAGAGGAACAATCACCATCCTAGTAGTTAGGGTTTAGTTCATCTGATCTCGTGGTAGATCTACTCTGTAACCCCCTCATAAACAAGCAATATAATCAAGCAGGACGTAGGGTTTTACCTCCTAGAGAGGGCCCAAACCTGGGTAAACATCATGTCCTATGTCTACTGTTCCCCACCGATCTAAGGTCCACAGTTCGGGACACCGTACTCGAGATCTGCCGGTTTTGACACCGACAAGGAGCAGCACTATGGCGCCCCGCCAGATTACCACTGTAGTCAGACGATCGCCACGCATACCAGCCCAGGAAATCACTCTGGCATGCGTGCTTACAACAAGTATCAAGAACACAGGCATTTCTATTAATGGATATATAAGTCTTACATGATATTTTAAAAGGGTGATGGCAGCGGAAAATATCTATCTAAGGCAGCAGGGTCCTGGTGTGGCTCCAATCCACAGGGATTTGACTGGGTTACTCTCCTAGACCGCGAACGCTCCGGCTCCTTGTCGACGGATGATGGATCCTTATGTGAACCTGGCCATGTTAAAGGCCGTTGAGTACTTTTGAATGTACTCGCAGCAAACCAACTAACATATACACCAAGCAAAGCAATCCATGGCATTCAAGCATGCGTTTGTTATTAGAGCAACATTAATTATCATGGCATAACATACCTATCTAGCAATATTAATCATCAAGTCATAACAGGTTTATCCAGAAAGATAACTACTAAAGTAAAATACAGTAAAGTAAAGCATATCAAGTAAGTGATCCATACTCCGAACAATCTCAGGATCCAATTCAAACCTTAACCAGATCAAGCTTACTCTCTTCCGAGTTGCCTTACAACCCTCAGAATACTCATGATCCATTGGGTACTTTCGATCATAGGGTGAGTTCTTCCATCATTATTATCATTATTATGGTTGACCACCTAGTTAGGTCTGGACGGACTGTCCAATACCGTGGACGCGGCTATTCGAATAGATTCTTACACTCTGCAGAGATTGCGCACTTTACCCACACCATGGAGCACCTGGCCTCGTGATCCCATTCGGGTGGACCAGTGTTGCTCCAAGAAAACCTGCCTAACCCGTGACTCCTCCACCGTACCACCGGTAATCATTCTCCCCGGAGTCAAGCCCTGGGTGGCCCCTGTGTCACCTCATGACACCTGCCACCGTCGTGGCCAAACTAAACTGTCCCAAACGAGGACGCCGGCAAATAACTCAACTGGGCTCACAAGGTTATCGCCGCCTACCGGGCCAGGGCAGCGCACGCGCATAACCTTCCCAGTTTGGTGGTACCGATAAAAGAGCACGCGATCAAACCAAGTCAAGGCCGTCCCATACAGGCAAATGTGGCTGCACGGATAAGTCCGGACAGGTGACTCTGGATCAACCGACTATTTTTCACTTTAGCAGGTACTTAGCAAGCATGGTTGTTTATCATGAATAACTTAACATGGTGGTAACTATGTATGAGGTAACAACTGTGGAAACATAACAACCTATCTCCACATAACATCACAATGAGTCATTAGTGAAACAAGATTAAATGGCAAGTTATCACTTTACAAGTTCTAGCTGTAAGTTACGACCATCGAAACCCTTGCATAAAACCGGCAAAGAAACCAGTAGCCACCAGAACGGTCTTTACAACTCAGATTTGGGACGTTACCGAAATAACTCAACCCCGGGTCAAGACGGCTAGAAAGCAGCTCAGAGCATGAGACGGTGTTGATAAAAAGAATGAAGCAGTTCCCTAAGATGGCCGAAAAACAGCTCAGAGCATAGGGTCACTGCTACAGAAAGAAATTCAACAATTGTCCGAGACGGCCGCAAAACGACTCAGAACACGGGCCAGTTGCTGGCAAGAGAAATAAAAGTCGGCATCCACCCCGGACGGCCGGAAACAGCTCAGAACACAGGCGTGGTGCCGTCACTAAAGAAAGGCAGGCATGGGTTCATCAGCGTCCCATACTGCTCACTACTACGCATACAGGCATAAGCATACTCATTTAAACATGCAAGAATAACACACAGCAATGCTTTAGGGCATATATCAGATGGTCGGCTTGCCTAGTGTCGATGAATACTCCGGGAAGAAGTGCGGTGAAGCCGCGGAAGAATTCGCCGGAAAAGATTCCCTCTCGGAGGGGTTGATAGAGGGTAAGGGCAAAATGGTCACTTTCAGAATGTGTAAACATTATGAAAATGATTCCATCGGAACGGGCTCGACGAGACGAAGACGTGAGCGTTGCTTTCACCTAAATCAGACTTACGGTTAAAAAGTTGTGACCGTTCGTTGTTTAGGCAGAAAACAAATATAAAAGTATTCATTTATGCGCTTAACTAACGAACATTCGCAAAATAAGGGTTTCGGCTGAAGGCTAGGACTAAAAGCGTATTTGTAGAAATACGCTTTCACAATAGGGAAAATGCATTCTTAGCTGAAGCAGAAGCAAAGTACGCTTACCCGAAGGGAAGACGTATTTTCCCGAGTGCGCTTCCACTTAAGTTAGTCAACGGGCCCGGCTCGGTCAGCGGCTGAGGCTTACAGGTGGGGCCCACGACATCTCCTCCTCTCTCCTTCTGGTCGTCACCTTCCTCCCGACGGGAGGCAGAGACGGGACGCGGCCGTCGCGGTTCCCGTCGCTCCGCCGCACGAGGGGCCCAACCGAGGGCTGGGACGGAGGCCCCACTCCATGACGTGCCCACAGTTGGCCGAAGGGGTTGTCGGAGAAGCCGGAGTTGGGCGGCACAAGGGCGAGACGGGTGGCGGCCACGGCGAGCTCGAGCTCAGAGACACGGTCGAGCAGAGGGTGGTCTAGGGCATTGGAGAGCTTTGAGGAGGCCAGGGGATCGCCGTGGTGGGGTTCAGAGGGTGAATGGGGCTCCGACGGGCTCGAATTTAGGTAGACTAAGGCGGAGGACATGCCGGTAATGGAGGGCGAGGAGGACGGCTTGAGCTCAGTTGAGTGGTCATGGTGGGAGCTGGGAGAGTGGGTAGGCTGTTGGTGAGGTCGAGGGGGCTCGGGGATGGCTATTTATAACCGGTCGAGGCGTGCGGATAGGCATGGCCACGGTGGCATGCTTATCGCCGTCCTGGAGCTCCGGCGAGGTGGCGAGTGTCCGGTGGTGCCGACCTGACACGGGGGATGAGCTGGCGCGCTCGAGAAGACTCGGGGAGGAAAAGGACAGCAGAGAGGAAACGACGATGGCGGATCACAGGCGGAGCAGTGCCGCGGCGGCACTCGCCATGGCGCGATGAGAGGGAGAGAGGAGGGGGAAGGTGCAGGAGGGGTCGGCGTGGACGTCACGGAGCCACTAGACATATTTGGACAAGCGGGGCCTGCTCGGGCTGTCCTGCCTGACGCGACGACCGCATAGAGCACAGTCTCTGCTCACTATTCACGTGGTCACCACAGGCATAGCACGTCCTGGCGCGTGTCTGTTTGCCAAAGCTTGTCCAGCACGTCTCTCCTTGCTCAAATAGATAAGATAGATCACTAAATGGACCAGGAGGGCTCTGGAGAGGTCGAGGGGATCCAGAACAACTTCTGGACAGCAACTTGGGTGGACTCTTCTGGAGAAATTAATGAGAGTGGGGAGCTGAATCCTTGTCACAATGAAATGTGGTAGGAAGGACTAGGTACTGGTAAAATTTGAAGTCATTTGGGCCCCATTTGCATACACTTCCTTCACAAACCAAAAATTGGTTCAGAAACTGGAATTTAAAACTATGCTCAAATGGTTTGATGAAATGAGCTGAATTTTGGTGGAGGGTGATAATTTGGATATATGAAGCCATTGTAAAAGTTTCATACCATTTGGGTGCACCAAAATGGTACTTGCTTCACAGAGGTTCCAAATGGACAGAAAATTGAGAAAATTGCTGGGGAAGAATGGTTAGAGGGATTGAGCTGGTTTTCAGTTTCCATGAGTGATTTATCAATGTTAAGCACCTTGAAAAATTTCAGCTCAAATAGATCAAGGGTTCAAGCACTTCCTTTGCAATTTGCCCAACTGGACATAATTTGCAAATTGATGTTGTGCTAACAATTTGAATTATGGAACTTCGGTTCTTGATGGAAATGGTGAATATATGGATAGGAAAAGCTCCAAAATTTATTTTGGATTCTTCCTGGCTACCAAAATGGTAGTTCCTTTAGAAACTGCCCAAAATGCAATATTGGCATTAAATAGGAAAATGCAATTTCCCTTATTTAATTATGGCCAATAATTTTATGGGAGCTCAATATAATCACAAAGAATATCTCCACAAGTTTTCATCAACTTTGGAGATGGATAGATATTTTCCTGGATTTAATTCCTTTAAATAGCAGAAAACAGAATTAATTATAAATGAAAAATATTGCAAATGACTTGGCAATATTTTTGCATACCCAGGGTTTATAGATAAAGTATGATCACTTGGAAAAAATTTAGGAGGCAACAGGTCAAAGGAAATCGGGGTTCCTTTG
Source organism: Thinopyrum elongatum (assembly GCA_011799875.1). Taxonomy (NCBI): domain Eukaryota; kingdom Viridiplantae; phylum Streptophyta; class Magnoliopsida; order Poales; family Poaceae; genus Thinopyrum; species Thinopyrum elongatum. The sequence continues at coordinate 150,847,737 of CM022300.1, read as the reverse complement.
TAACGGAAGAGATTAGGGTTTCCCTTCCGGCAACTCGGAAGGTAGGGTTTCGGTGGCAAAACCCTGAGAATATATCTTGGGTGGCAAGGTTGGACTGGAGAGAATCTCTGGTTGGATAGGGAAGGCAAAGCTAAATGACCACCTTCATATACCCAAGAACTACAGAAATCCGATAACACCGAGAAGAAAGACGGGAGTCAAATCCCACAAAGAAAAAAAAACAGGAGCAAAAACCAGGGTGTTACAAACCTACCCCCCTTAAGAAAATCTCGTCATCGAGATTTCCGGGCTTACCTCCCGGTGAAGGGGGACTTACCTGGGTGTGACTTGGATCCATCATCGGTCTTGTCTTCGTTAGTTCACTGACCCTTTTAACTGCCTCTTCTGATGGACCATGTGTTGTCTTTGCACACAGCTTCCTTGAATCCTTCTCTTTCCTGTCAGGTGTACCTTTTTCCTTGGTAATGGTGTTGTTGCGTGAGGTAGCGGGTAATACCAACAAACAGCTTGGTTTCCTTGGCCTGGAAACGACTGCTTCGGATTTTATTATGATACTTCATACTCTGACTGTCATGGGCAAGACATCATTTCCTAGTACCAGGGCTCACATGCTCGTATGGCCTCGAGTGAGCGGGAGTGGCTTTATTTTTGCCGTGTCAGAATGCTCAGTCTGGCTGTGGATTCCATACTGATGTTTCCTTCTATCTTAGGCATTCTGACTTTGTCATTAGATGATCCACAATTCAAGGAACAAACATGACCGAGCTATTGCTGCTATATCCCCAACTAAAATGTCAGGCATGATCACAAAGTAATCATAGATAGTAATCCCTTATTCCAATGATGTCATGATGTCTACGAGCTGTTGGTGCTGACGTGCTTTGAGCCATTCTATCTGAATGTCTTGTTTCAAACTCTATCGCTCGTGGAGATGGCTCTGTCATATATAGCCTCTGTAGTCCTTGCTATGACCACTGAGCTGAACATAGTTTCACTATCATCTGGTGTATCTTTCGGAGTATAGCCTCTTTATCTTGGTTGATGACCCGTATTCATGATGAATGCGGTAATCTCACTTGTAACTGCAAGTAGTGCATTTTTGTGGCCGTGTATGCAAGAGTCTGACAAGGGTCGGTAATACCACTCTGTCTGTGAATCTGTATCTTGTTGACCGTCACATAGGTTGTTTATCCGAAACTTCTTTGTTCTTGAGGATTCCTTTGATGGACTTGTAACGACCTGCCAACACAGCTCCTTGATTGTTTTCTCGGTTGGTCAGGCTCGTTCTCACAACTTGCTCTTGCATATCTCGTAGGGGTTGCTGTGCTCATATTCTTCTTTTCAACATGGGGCCAATGTTTCTATGAACACAGTCATTCATGTATACAAGTGGCTCGCATGAACTGATCCATTAGACAGCATGCTCACCACATTTGCAAGTGTAGGTTAAATCCTTTCATAACCATTGAGTTCTGAGGCAGACAGGTGTGTCTGGACTAGTTCGTGCTCCTAATAAGCTTGTTGTGGGCACAATGGTGGGTTGAAGAAGGCTGAATTCCTTATGCTCGAAGCTTCTGCCAGGGTAGCGTGATGCAGAAGGCTGGGTATCGTGCTTCAGAAGTTTCTTCATGTGGTTTACTACGGAAGGTCAGGTGCCTTATGCCGGAAGTTTTCCATGGTAGCACACTGTGGAAGATTGGAGTGTGGTACCCCAAAAGATATTCTTTTCACCAAGTGGCGTACCGAGGAAGATTGGCAGTCTGGTAGCTTGCGAAGGAAGGCTGGGTTCCTTATACTGGAAGCCTTTCACTGTGTACGCAGTCGGATCTATGGCTGATTCTGGCTTCCTTCCGAAGTATCCGGAATTTACTCATAGCGGAGCCAAACTTGATATAGGCCATACCTTGTCTGAATATATTCTGTTGTCTTGCACACCGCTTGTCCTTCTGCTGGTCTGATCATTGATGTTGTAAAGGTTGCATGACTGACGCATGCCTCATGTTGATAATTAATCCGGAATTCAATATGTCGCCGGTAATAAGTAGTTGACGGATAATTCCATTTGGTTTAGCTGAACTTCCAAGCATGTGAAGTTCTCATTGATTCTGGGCCACTGCGAACTCATCCATATTCCTTGCAAACCTTGTTACTGTGCCCAGAAATTTGTATTTGCATCAGTGAGCTCCAAGATATGCTTTGCAATTTGTACCAACGTACCGGAGTTTTGTTGCTGCTCTTGGCACATTCACATTCTCGAAATATGTCTTCGGTGGGTAATAAATGATTCTTGAGTCCGTTGAGAAAAGACCCGGTTCACCTCACTGACTGAAATAGTCCTTGTGTCGCGGACGGAATAATTTGTCCTTACTGATATTCATTCTTGGTAACTCATCTGACTGCTCCTTCGGCGTGATCCGTTCTGAGGCAAACTCTCTTAGGTATATTCTGGCCTTGTCTGTTGCACATAGATTCTGCTTCTGACTCATCCTTCGTCCTTGACAGATCTAGTGTTGCTATTCTGAATACCAGGCAGTTGGCTTGGCTAGACTCTTGTTGCATTGGGATTATTGGGTATTATCCCAATTGTATGCTGGTCTTCTTGATGGCACTTGCGGATGGATCCAGTTAGAGTGAAGAAATGGAACCGACAAAAGAAACAAGAACCACGAAAACCAAAGAGAAAATAAAGCTCAAATTTTGCAGACCTTACACACATGGCCGAAGATTCACTAGTATAACTAGTATGGCGCACTCGATGCACCTCTAAGGATTTAGAAGCGAAACCATGGAATGTTCCTGGTAGCAATTGGTGTCCAGCTCCTACTACTTTCTTAGGGAACATCACACTCTCGATGCAGGACCATAGCCGAAATGGTTTGTCAACAATCCTAAGGTTGTCGGGGAGAGAGAGAATTTATAGGTGTTTCCCAAAGGAAACTAGAGTTAAGAAGAGAAATGCCATGGCTAGCAAGCAAGGTAGGGATATCTAGTTTACCTAGGGGTTCAGGGCTCACGGGTCGTTGCCGGGTGCGAGCGTTTCACACCGGAGGCAAGGGCCACGAGAGTTGGGGTCTGATGGAGCCAAAAACCTATGGGCTTGCCTTATGATCAATAGTAGCCATGCTTGTCTGGCAAAGATGGCTGAAATCCATCTCAGCTTTCAACTAAGCATAAGGCAATAAAGTCTGACTAAGGTAACCTATAGTCAGCCTAGCTGCTCTGATACCATCCGTTGTGGCGCCCTGCCTGATTACCAGTGTAGTCAGACGGTCGCCACGCATACTAGCCCAGGAAATCACTCTGGCATGCGCGCTTACAACAAGTATCAAGAACACAGGCATTTCTATTAATGGATATATAAGTCTTACATGATATTTTACAAGGGTGATGGCAGCGAAAAAGATCTATCTAAGGCAGCAGGGTCCTGGTGCGGCTCCACTCCACAGGGATCTGACTAGGTTACTCTCCTAGCCCGCGAACGCTCCGGCTCCTCGTCGACTGACGACGGATCCTTATGTGAACCTGGCCATGTTAAAGGCCGCTGAGTACTTTTGAATGTACTCGCAAGCAAACCAACTAACATATACACCAAGCAAAGCAATCCATTGCATTCAAGCATGTGTTTGTTATTAGAGCAACATTAATTATCATGGCATAACATACCTATCTAGCAATATTAATCATTAAGTCATAACAGGTTTATCCAGCAAGATAACTACTAAAGTAAAATATAGTAAAGTAAAGCATATCAAGTAAGTGATCCATACTCCGAACAATCTTAGGATCCAATTCAAACCTTAACCAGATCCAGCTTATTCTCTTTCGGGTTGCCTTACAACCCTCAGAATACTCATGATCCACTGAGTACTTTCGATCATAAGGCGAGTTCTTCCATCATTATTATCATTATTATGGTTGACTACCTAGTGAGGTCTAGACGGACTGTCCAATACCGTGGACGCAACTATTTGAATAGACTCTTACACTCTGCTGAGGTTGCGCACTTTACCCGCACCATGGAGCACCTGGCCTCGTGATCCCATTCAGGTGGACCAGTGTTGCTCCAACAAAACCTGCCTAACCCATGACTCCTCCACCGTACCACCGGCAATCATTCTCCCCCGGAGTCAAGCCTTGGGTGGCCCCTGTGTCACCTCGTGACACCTGCCACCATCGTGGCCAAACTAAACTGTCCCAAACAAGGACACCGGCAAATAACTCAACTGGGCTCATAAGGTTATCGCCGCCTACTGGGCCAGGGCAGCGCGCGCGCATAACCTTCCCTGTTTGGTGGTACCGATAAAAGAGCACGCGATCAGACCAAGTCAAGGCCGTCCCATACAGGGAAATGTGGCTGCACGGATAAGTCCGGACAGGTGACTCTGGATCAACCGACTATTTTTCACTTTAGCAGGTACTTAGCAAGCATGGTTGTTTATCATGAATAACTTAACATGGTGGTAACTATGTATGAGGTAACAACTGTGGAAACATAACAACCTATCTCCACATAACATCACAATGAGTCATTAGTGAAACAAGATTAAATGGCAAGTTATCACTTTACAAGTTCTAGCTGTAAGTTACGACCATCGAAACCCTTGCATAAAACCGGCAAAGAAACCAGTAGCCACCAGAACGGTCTTTACAACTCAGATTTGGGACGTTACCGAAATAACTCAACCCCGGCTCAAGACGGCTGGAAAGCAGCTCAGAGCATGAGACGGTGTTGATAAAAAGAATGAAGCAGTTCCCTAAGATGGCCGAAAAACAGCTCAGAGCATAGGGTCACTGCTACAGAAAGAAATTCAACAATTGTCCGAGACGGCCGCAAAACGGCTCAGAACACGGGCCAGTTGCTGGCAAGAGAAATAAAAGTCGGCATCCACCCCGGACGGTCGGAAACAGCTCAGAACACACGCGTGGTGCCGTCACTAAAGAAAGGCAGGCATGGGTTCATCAGCGTCCCATACTACTCACTACTACGCATACAGGCATAAGCATACTCATTTAAACATGCAAGAATAACACACAGCAATGCTTTAGGGCATATATCAGATGGTCGGCTTGCTTGGGGTGGATGAATACTCCGGGAAGAAGTGCGGTGAAGCCGCGGAAGAATTCACCGGAAAAGATTCTCTTTCGGAGGGGCTGATAGAGGGCAAGGGCAAAATGGTCATTGTCAGAATGTGTAAAAATTATGAAAATGATTCCATCAGAACGGGCTCGATGAGACGAAGACGTGAGCATTGGTTTCACCTGAATCAGAGTTACGGTTAAAAAGTTGCGGCCGTTTGTTGTTTAGGCAGAAAACAAATATAAAAGTATTCATTTCTGCACTTAACTAACGAGCATTCGCAAAATAAGGGTTTCGGCTGATGGCTAAGACTGAAAGCGTATTTGCAGAAATACGCTTTCGCAAAAGGGAAAACGCATTCTTGGCTGAAGCAGAAGCAAAGTACGCTTACCCGAAGGGAAGACGTACTTTCCCGAGTGCACTTCCACTTAAGTTAGTCAACGGGCCCGGCTCGGTCAGCGGTTGAGGCTTACAGGCGGGGCCCATGACATCTCCTCCTCTCTCCTTCTGGTCCTCACCTTCCTCCCGACGGGAGGCAGAGAGGGGATGCGGCCGCCGCGGTTCCCGTCGCTCCGCCGCATGACGGGCCCAACTGAGGGCTGGGATGGAGGACCCGCTCCGGGCCGCGCCCGCAGTTGGCCGCAGGGGTCGCCGGAGAAGCCGGAGTCAGGCGGCACAAGGGCGAGGTGGGTGGCGGCCATGGCAAGCTCGGGCTCAGAGACACGGTCGAGCAGAGGGCGGTCTAGGGCATTGGAGAGCTTTGAGGAGGCCAGGCGATCACCGTGGTGGGGTTCAGAGGGTGAATGGGGCTCCGACGAGCTCGAATTTAGGTAGACCAAGACGGAGGCCACACCGGTAATGGAGGGTGAGAAGGACGGCTCGAGCTCGGTTGAGTGGTCAGGGTGGGAGCTAGGAGAGTGGGTAGGCTGTTGGTGAGGTCGAGGGGGCTCGGGGATGGCTATTTATAGCCGGCCGAGGCATGCGGATAGGCACGGCTGTGGTGGCATGCTTATCGCCGTCCTGGAGCTCCGGCGAGGTGGCAAGCGTCCGGTGGTGCCGACCTGACACAGGGGATGATGAGCTGGCGCGCTCGAAAAGACTCGGGGAGGAAGAGGACAGCAGAATGGAAACAACGACGGCGGATCACGGGCGGAGCACTACCGTGGTGTCACTCGCCGTGGCGCGATGAGAGTGAGAGAGAAGGGGGAAGGTGCTGGAGGGGGTCGGCGTGGACGTCGCGGAGCCAGTAGACATATTTGGACAAGCGGGGACTGCTCGGGCTGTCCTGCCCGACGCGACGACCGCGTAGAGCACAGTCTCTGCTCGCTGTTCACGCGGTCACCACGGGCATAGCACGTCCTGGCGCGTGTCAGCTTGCAAAAGCTTGTCCAGCACGTCTCTCATTGCTCAAATAGATAAGATAGATCACTAGATGGATCAGGAGGGCTCTAGAGAGGTCGAGGGGATCCAGAACAACTTCTGGACAGCAACTTGGGTGGACTCTTGTGGAGAAATTAATGAGAGTGGGGAGCTGAATCCTTGTCACAATACAATGTGGAAGGAACGACTAGGTACTTGTAAAATTTGAAGTCATTTGGGCCCCATTTGCATGCACTTCCTTCACAAACCAAAAATTGGTTCAGAAACTAGAATTTGAAACTGTGCTCAAATGGTTTGATGAAATGAGCTGAATTTTGGTGGAGAGTGATAATTTGGATATATGAAGCCACTGTAAAAGTTTCATGCCATTTGGGTACACCAAAATGGTACTTGCTTCACCGAGGATCCAAATGGACAGAAACTTGAGAAAATTGCTGGGGAAGAATGGTTAGAGGGATTGAGCTGGTTTTTGGTTTCCATGAGTGATTTATCAATGTTAACCACCATGAAAAATTTCAGCTCAAATAGATCAAGGGTTCAAGCACTTCCTTTGCAATTTGCCCAACTGGACAGAATTTGCAAAATGATGTTGTGGTAACAATTTGAACTATGGAACTTGGGTTCTTGATGGAAATGGTGAATATATGGATAGGAGAAGCTCCAAAATTTATTTGGGATTCTTCCTGGCTACCAAAATGGTAGTTCCTTTAGAAACTGCCCAAAATGAAATATTGGCATTAAATAGGAAAAATGCAATTTCCCTTATTTAATTATGGCCAATATTTTTATGGGAGCTCAATATGATCAGAAAGAATATCTCCACAAGTTTTCATCAACTTTGGAGATGGATAGATATTTTCCTGGATTTAATTCCTTTAAACAGCAGAAAAAGGAATTAATTATAAATGAAAAATATTGCAAGTGACCTGGCAATATTTTTGCATATCAAGGGTTTATAGATAAAGTATGATCACTGGGAAAAAAATTAGGAGGCAACAGGTTAAAGGAAATCGGGGTTCCTTTGTAACGGAAGAGATTAGGGTTTCCCTTTCGGCAACTCGGAAAGTAGGGTTTCAGTGGCAAAACCCTGAGAATAAATCTTGGGTGGCAAGGTTGGACTGGAGAGAATCTCTGGTTGGATAGGGAAGGCAAAGCTAAATGACCATCTTCATATACCCAAGAGCTAGAGAAATCCGATAACACCGAGAAAAAAGATGGGAGTCAAATCCCGCAAAGGAAAAAAACAGGAGTGAAAACCAGGGTGTTACAAGCACGGGGAGGCTGGGGAGGTCGCGGTGGTGCAGATCAACAGCGAGGTAGCGACGGTGGTCGTCGGGAAGAAGAGGTCAATTCGACGCAGTAGGGGTGCTCCGGCTTGATCTGATGGGCGTAGTCGACGCAGCGGGCGACGGCGGAGCCTATGGACACGGTGGTTGGGCGTGGTGGTGACGGTGGCCACGGGATTTATGATGGCGTAGCCATGGATGCGCTCGAGACAGGCGGGAGAGCGAGGAAGAGAGGGGAGGAGCGAGGCCAGGGGAGTCAAGGGGTGCGAAGCATCGGCCTTATCCACGCTGCGACGGGCGTGGTGCCGCGCTGTCGAGCAGGCGAGGGCGGGCGGGCTCGGGGGTGTGGGGCGTCGACACGCACTGGAGAGAGAGGCAGGAGGTTGAAGGAGACAGAGAGGCGGGAGGTTGATTGCATAGTGGGTTTTCCTCTTTTTCCTTTTCTGCTTTCTGCTTTTTCTTTTAATAGGCATTGTTTGTATTTATTTTAGCCATCAAATGATTTTTGCAAAATATGGAACTTGGCCATATACATGCCCTGCATATTTGGCACTGCCACAAAAAGTTTGGGAGGCTTTTGAAATAGTTTGTATTTTTCATAATTTGAAATAGCATTAAAAATATTGTTTTGGCCCTGTTTGAAATGCTATTTTGGCCCTGTTTGAAATGCTAGAGCCCAAATGAGCAAATAAGTAAAGTTGTTTTACTTCACCAATATTTGTTTTGGAATATTTGCTAAATGGTGAACTATTTCCCCACCATGTTTGCGAATTTAAATTCTCACTTTAAATTTGAATTTTGAATTTGACTTTGATTTTTATCAAGGGGCAATTTGCATAGTAATCATGATGACATGGCACCATTAGGGGGATTACTGTAGCATGACACTAGTGGTGTTACATTGGGTGAGCAACCGATGCAAAGCATATCTTGCTGCCAAGGTTGTCAAGGTACTACATGAAGGTGTGGCTCGTGAACTGTGTGCCGTTGTTGGTGATGACCCTGTTGGGTACTCCAAAACGGCAAACTAGTCCTTTGAAAAACTTGATGGCTGACTGTGTTGTCACCTTCCTCACCGGCTCTACTTCTGACCACTTTGTGAACTTGTCGATTGCAACATACAAGTACTCAAAGCCCCCGACAGCGTGTGGGAAGTGGCCCAGTATGTCGAGCCCCTAGACCGAGAAGGGACAGGAGAGAGGGATTGTTTGAAGAGCTTGAGCTGGCTAATGTGACTGCTTTGGATGGAACTGGAATACTTCACACTTGGTTACTAGATCAGTTGCATCCTGGAGGGTAGTGGGCCAAAAGAAACCTTGCTGGAAAGCTTTGTCAACAAGGGCCCTTGATCCTATGTGTGAGCCACATATCCCCCCATGTATCTCCGCCAACAGCTTCTGTTCATCTTCCCGATAAATGCATTTCAATTTCACCCCATTTGGTCCCATTCTGTATAGGTCGTCGCCGACAAACTGATACATATTGGATTGAAGGGCTACTCTTTCAGTTTCTTCTTGATCTTCAGGAAGTTCTCCTGTTTGAAGGAATTTGACAATCTGTTGTGCCCATGTCAGAGCCTGCGGCTCGACAACAAGGACTAAAGGCATTTCTTATGCTGCGGGAGCGCTTTTCTCGATGGCAACAACTTGGTTCCTTACCGGAGCCTGTTGCTCACCAGCAAGCTTGTCGTTGTCTCCGGCAACATCCTTGTCGTCAGCTTCTAGGAGCTCGGCAGGAAAGTACTTGCCAGAGTTCAACTTTCTTCTCTTGTTCTTCCCAACCGATGGTGTTACGGATGGCTGACTTAAGTGAAGCACAAAAGTCCCTGGTTCCATAGGTAGCTTGAGTGCGGCACACTTTGACAGATCATCTGCAATGTTGTTCTCTGCACAAGGAACATGTTCTATTTGCAATCCGTCAAAGTGCTCTTCCAATTTTATCACTTCATCAACATATCCTTCCATCAACGGGCCCTGATAATCTTTGTTAACTTGCTTTTACAGCCAACTATGAGTCACCTCTGATAATGAGCTTTCTGATTCCAAGGTCTACCACGATCCTGAGACCGGCAAGCAGTCCTTCATACTCAGCGGTGTTGTTTCTCGCCTTCTCCCTAGGGAGATGCATCTGAACTACACACTTGAGGTGCTCTTCGGTGGGTGCGACAAGCAGCACTTTGATAACCCACAAGTATAGGGGATCGCAACAGTTTTCGAGGGTAGAGTATTCAACCCAAATTTATTGATTCGACACAAGGGGAGCCAAAGAATATTTGTAAGTATTAGCTGCTGAGTTGTCAACTCAACCACACCTAGAGATTAATTATCTGCAGCAAAGTGATCAGTAGCAAAGTAGTATGATAGTTTCGATAGCAGTAGTAACAATAACAGTAACGGTAACAGTGATAGCAATGATTTTGTAACAAGTGTAACAGTAGCAGCAACAATAGTAACTTAGCAAGAACAATATATGGAAATTCGTAGGCATTGGATCAGTGAATTCGTTGGATGATATTCATCATATAATAGTCAGAACCTAGGGTGATATGACACTAGCTCCAGTTCATAAATATAACGTAGGCATGTATTCCGTAAATAGTCATACGTGCTTATGGAAAGAACTTGCATGACATCTTTTGTCCTACCCTCCACTGGCAGCAGGGTCCATAAGGAAACTAAGGGATATTAAGGCCTCCTTTTAATAGAGAACCGGAACAAAGCATTAGCACATAGTAAATACATGAACTCCTCAAACTACGGTCATCACCGGAAAGTATCCCGACTATTGTCACTCCAAGGTTTGCGGATCATAACACGTAGTAGGTGACTATAACTTGCAAGATTGGATCTAGAATATAGATATAATGGTGATAACATAAACGGTTCAGATCTGAAATCATGGCACCCGGGCCCAAAGTGACAAGCATTAAGCATGGCAAAGTCATAGCAACATCAATCTCAGAACATAATGGATACTAGGGATCAAGCCCTAACAAAACTAACTCGATTACATGATGAATCTCATCCAACCCCTCACCAACAAGCGAGCCTACGAAGGAATTACTCACTCTTGGTGGGGAACATCATGGAATTGGCGATGAAGGAGGGTTGGTGGTGACGAAGATCGGAGACCCCCCCTCTCTGGAGCCCAAAACAGACTCTAGATCTGGCCTCCCGATGAAGAACAGGAGGTGGCGGCGGCTCCGAATCACGAAACAAGATAATTTTTCCTCCCTAATTTTTTCTTGAAAAATAGCATTTTATAGCGTTGGAATCAGGGTCTGCGGGGCCAGCAGGTGGGCACAACCCACCTGGGCGCGCCTGAGGGGGGGCGCGCCCTGGTGTGTTGTACTCACCCAGGGGCCCCCTCCGGTGGTTCTTGGCTCCAGTATTTTTCTTTTATTATATAAAAATTCTCCAAAAAGTTTCGTTCCAATCCGAGAACTTTTATTTCTGCACGAAAACAACACCATGGTAGTTCTGCTGAAAACAGCATCAGTCCGGGTTAGTTTCATTCAAATCATGCAAATTAGAGTCCAAAACACGAGGAAAAGCATTAGGAAAAGTAGATACGATGGAGACGTATCAACTCCCCCAAGCTTAAACCTTTGCTTATCCTCAAGCAATTCAGTTGATAAACTGAAAGTGAAAAAGAAAAACTTTTACGAACTCTTTTGCTCTTGTTTACATAAATAAGCTTAAGTAGCACCCTGGTTTTCAGCAAAGATTATAACTAACCATGTCAACAATAACTCTTAAAAATTATATTAACTCATATCAATGACATAATCAACTAGCGAGCAATAATAAAACATCTCAAATAACAACACCTTGTCAAAACAATCATGATATAATATGACAACAGTGGTATCTCACTAGCCCTTTCTGAGACCGCAAAACATAAATGCAGAGCACCTCCAAAGTTCAAGCAGCGACTAAACATTGTAATTCATGGTAGAAAAGATCCAGTCATGATGCATCCAACATTAACTATACACAATGCATGAGGATGACAATAGTGCTCTCAGGGTCTGGCACTTAGTTGAGAAGGTGATGACTCAACATAAAATTAAATAGATAGTCCCTTCGCAGAGGGAAGCAGGGATTTGCAGTGATGTCAGAGCTCAATTTTTAAAACAGAGGTAAATGAAATTTTGAGAAATGCACCCTTCTTGTTTACTTCGCGACCATCAGTTATCGATATCTTCCATGCTAAACACATTAGTGGCAGTTCCCAAGCGATAAAAGTAAAGGTTTACTCCCCCTCCACCAACAAACACACTCCACGGCTAGCCGTATCCATGGATACCATCCAAACCAACATCAGTCCTGGCGGAGTTTTTTTTAATTATTTGCAATTTGATTTCGGGACCGGGAATCCCTATTACCGCCCCTATCGTGCAAGGATGAGTGAATAAACACTCATCATGAGAATAACCCGCTTAGCATGGAAGATACCGACTACCTCCTGTCACTCTATGAACGATCCAGGCAAAAAAGGATATTTATTTGAAGTTTTTAGAGGTGGCACGTGCAAATTTACTTAGAACGGCAGGGTAATACCGCATATAGGTAGGTATGGTGGACTCATCCGGAACAACTTGGGTTTTAGGATTTTGATGTACAAGCAACATTTCCGCTTAGTACAGGCTAAGGCTAGCAAATAGGTTGGGAAGCGGCCAGCTAGAGAGCGAAAACGGTCATGAACATGCAATATGCATAATGAACATAGGATACTAGCATGAGTAGGATATGAACACCATGAACATAAATATCATAGAGGCTATGTTGTTTTGATTCAACTACATGCATGAACATGTGCCAAGTCAAGCCACTCGAACATTCGGAGGAGGATGCCATATCATCATACTACATCACAATCATTTTAACGCAATGTTGACATCCAAGATAAATCATTATCCACTCCTAGCTACTTAAGCATGGCATGAGAAACTATAATCTCTAATTGTCATTGCAAACATGTTTGATCATAATATGCTGAATCATGGATACTAGGTTAAACATATTTACAAAAACAGAACAAGTTGAGTTCATACCCGTTTCTCTCTGCCACAGCGAGTTCACCAAATATCGTCATTATTGCCTTTCACTTGCACGACCGAACGATTTCAAAATAATAATAGTGCAAGAGTGCCGTGGACTAAGCTGGAATCTGCAAACATTTTATTCAAAGGAGAAGACAAGGTAATTTGGGCTCTTCGGTAGATCAACAATAATGCACATGGGAGCCACTCAACATTTTCATCGTGGTCTTCTCCTTGGTATGACTCAATAAACGGAAAAGAAATTCAGACAAACACGCTGAAATATTTTTGGAGTTTTTAGTTTTTCTAGAAGAAAGCAATTTAAAGAAGGAAAAACAAAAACGAGAAAAACTATTTACACGGGAAAGCTCCCAACAAGCAAGAAGAAGAATCGAGAAATCTTTTTGGGTTTTTCTTTTAATACTACAACTAGTTAAACTAGAAAGAAAAACCGAAAAGAAGCAGGAAATATTTTTGGGTTTTCTCAAAGTTTTTCAAACATACAAGAAGAAAGCAAGAAAATAAATCCAGCATGGATAATACAATGAAAAAGTGTGGACACCAATAACTGGAATGAAATGTGTGAACATGAATGTAATGTCGGTGGAAATACGTACTCCCCCAAGCTTAGGCTTTTGGCCTAACTTGGTAATCACCGTCGATAGCCTGCATAGTAGTCGGAGTGATAGCTCACGGAGGCTCTAGGTGCAGCCTCCTCAGCTCGCCGAGCAGCTACAACCTCAGCGTTGTGCGCGCGGGCCTCGCTCTTAAGAACATAATATCTTCCTTTGCTGTGATAATCAAAGAGAGCAGGAGCAGGCAAAAAGGTGTGCACCAAAGAATGTTTATTAAACAATAGGTTATGAATATAATCAGTGGTCTCGCCTTTGAGGATTTTATGGTGCTTCATGGCCTCAAAGTCTAAGTACTGGGTGGGCAGGATAGGGTTATTAGGCCAATGTGACACGCCTAGCCCCCTTGCTAGACGTGAGGCATAAATCCCACCATAAAAATATCCACAACCAGCGTTGTGTTGCAATCTGTGTGCAACAATCGCCCCAAGGTTATAACACCTATTACCGGTGAGAGTAGTGTGTAAAAGGCTCAAGTCAGGAGCACAAAGTATGCTGCAATCCTGCTTGCCTACAATGCATTTGCCATTAAAGAGTGCAAAGTATTGAATCGATGGGAAATGAATACTCTTTATTCTACCCTGTGTCACTCCCCTAGTTTCACCATAGCAGAGGCTAGTCAAGAATGTTTCGTACTCAGACCTAGGTGGTTCATCTAGCGAGCCCCAAAATGGAATTTTGCAGAGGTAAGCAAATCTCTCTAGAGGTATGGTAAATGGATTGTCATACAGTTTAAAAGACACTCTAGACTCGCGAGGATGAAATCTAAATTCTTTAGTAAATTATTCTGTGAGGCTGAGATGTTGGTTGCACTTACCTTCCAGGTAAGGACCGAGCTTGGTGTTGTGAACATATTGCTCAAATTCTTCTTTAATACCTGCTCTCACCATAAAATTGTTCCATGGCCATAGGCAGGATTTGGTAGATGCTTCTCGTATCGAACTTGCGCTTGGTTCAACATAAGACCGATGCACCGAATCACTACTAGATGATGCCTCCGAAGACCTCCTCCTCGAAGAACTCCTAAAGAAACTCATCTTATTCCTATGAATAAAATTTTGAAATTTTTAGTCCACAAAATTTTTGTCAACAAAACATCACAAGATTGATAGCAACTACTCATAGACATGCATAGAGGCTATATTATGCATTCAAACTACTTAGAAATCTAAGAATTCAACATGCAAGCTCATCTACAGCAGCACCAAGAGTAGCTAATTATTCAAAATATAAAACACTAAAGCAAAAACTAATTGGACAAATGGAGGAGTCACATACCAAGTAGCAATCCCCCAAAACAGTTTCGGAAACGGAGCTTCTAGCAAAGAGATCGAAATACACGGGTTTGAGAGCAAGAACACGAGAGAGAGAGCAATGGTGATTTTTTTCTGGAGGTAGGTGGTGACATGGGCTAAAGAGATAAGTGAGGGGTCGCACGTGGGGCCCACAACCCACCAGGGCGCGCCTGGGGGTGCTGGCGCGCCCAGGTGGGTTGTGCCCACCTGGTGCACCCCCCTGATGTTATTTGCACCAAAAATTCTTAAATATTCAGAAAAAAATCGTATTAAATTTTCAGGGCATTATGAGAACTTTTATTTTCGGGTCATTTTTTATTGCACGGGAAATCAAGAAAACAGGATGAACATGGCATTTTATTTTATTTAACTAAGAAAAATAAAAAATAAAAGGTAAGGACAGAGGATGGTGCCTACTAAATTCATCAACTTCATACCTCTCAAAAGTGATCCATTAATAAGGTTGATCAAGTCTTATTAACAACCACCTTCGATTAGCATGAAACCAAAGAACTTTCGTAAAACACTAAGTTACCTCAACGGGGATATGCATGTCCCAAACAATGAGCATTTCATATTTCTTTTTGGCAGAAGGTAGAGGTAGTTGAAAACTTCCAATAGAGAGTGTCGGAGATTTTTCAATAACATTAATACCATTCACTTGGAATTGTTTCTTCGGAAAGTGCACCGTATGCTCATTACCATTGATATGAAAAGTGGCCTTGCTTTTATTGCAATCAATAACAGCCCCTGCAGTATTTTAGAAGGGTCTACCAAGGATAATCGACATGTTGTCATCCTCGGGCATCTCAAGTATAACAAAGTCAGTCAAGATAGTAACATTAGCAACAACAACGGGCACATCCTCACAAATGTCGATAGGTATGGCAGTTGATTTATCAGCCATTTGCAAAGATATTTCAGTAGGTGTGAGTTTATTCAAGTCAAGTCTTTTATATAAAGAGAAAGGCATAACACTAACACCAGCTCCTAAATCACATAAAGCAGTTTTCACATAGTTTCTTTTTATGGAGCAAGGTATAGTTAGTATTCCCAGATCTCCAAGTTTTTTAGGTACTCCATCCTTAAAAGAATAATTGTCAAGCATAGTGGAGATTTCAGCTTCTGGTATTTTTCTTTTATTAGTGATGATGTCTTTCATATACTTTGCATAAGGGGCCATCTTTAAAATATTAATCAAGCGAGTGCGCAAAAAGACTGGCCTAATCATTTCAGCAAAGCATTCAAATTCTTCATCATATTTCTTCTTAGTTGATTTAGGTGGAAAGGGCATGGGTTTTTGAACCCATGGTTCTCTTTCCTTTCCATGTTTTCTAGCAACATAGTCTCTTTTATCATATTTTTTATTTTTAGGTTGTGGGTTATCAAGATCAACAGCTGGTTCTATCTCAACATCATTATCTGGTTGTTTATCATTGTCTGGTTGAGTATCTTCATGAATATCATCATTATCTTTTTCATTATCACTAGGTGAATGTTCATTACCAGATAGAGTTTCAGCATCAGAGATAGAAACATCATTATCATTATCAGGAGGTTTCTCTATTTCAGGTTCACTAGAGGCATGCAAAGTCCTATCATTTTTCTTTTTCTTCTTCTTCTTAGAAGGACTAGGTGCATCCATGTTAATTCTTTGAGAGTCTTGTTCAATTCTTTTAGGATGTCCCTCAGGATAAAGTGGTTCCTGAGTCATTCTACCTCCTCTAGTCATTACTCTGACAGCATGATCATTGATATTATTATTCATTTCATCAAGCAATTCTCTTTGAGATTTAGCAACTTGTTCTACTTGAGTTTGAACCATAGAGTCTTGTTTTCCTACACCTCTAACATCATTGGAGATTCTAAATAACAAGTCACTCAAGCGAGCAATCATATCAGAATTGTATTTCAATTGTTTCATAACATTTGCATTGAAGTGATCTTGTTTTCTAATATAGTTATCAAACTCATGAAGGCATTGACTAGGATGCATATTATAAGTATTGTCATTATCATTAAATTTCATTAAAGAATTTACATCTACCACCTTGGGTGGTGGTGTATCAAGCCCATGTATTTCTTCAATAGGAAATAAATTTTTGACATCCTCAGCTTTAATACCTTTTTCGTTCATAGATTTCTTTGCCTCTTGCATATCTTCCGGACTGAGATATAAAATACCCCTCTTCTTCGGAGTGGGTTTATGCGGTGGTTCAGGAAGAGTCCAATCATCATAATTTTTCAATATATTATTCAATAATTCCTCAGCTTGTTCAATAGTTCATTCCCTGAAAACACAACCAGCACAACTATCCAGGAAGTCCCTAGAAGCATCAGTTAGTCCATTATAGAAGATATCAAGTATTTCATTTTTATTAAGAGGATGATCAGGCAAAGCATTCAGCAATTGGAGAAGCCTCCCCCAAGCTTGTGGGAGACTCTCTTCTTCAATTTGCACAAAGTTAAATATTTCCTGTAAGGCAGCTTGTTTCTTATGAGCAGGAAAATATTTTTCAAAGAAGTAGTAAATCATATCCTGGGGACTACGCACACAACCAGGAGCAAGAGTATTATACAAATCTTAGCATCACCCTTTAATGAGAACGGAAATAATTTGAGAATATAATAATAGTGAATCTTCTCATCATGAGCAAAAAGGGTGGTTATATCATTCAATTTAGTAAGATGTGCCACAACAGCTTCAGTTTCATAACCATGGAAAGGATCAGATTCAACCAAAGTAATTAACTCTGGGTCGACAGAGAATTCATAATCCTTATCATCAACAAAGATAGGTGAAGTAGCAAACTTAGGATCACATTTCATTCTAGCATTCAAAGATTTCTCCTTCAGTTTGCATAATAATTTCTTAAGATCATCTCTATCATTGCAAGCAAGAAAATCTCTAGCTGTCTCATCATCCATAACATAGCCTTCAGGTACCTTAGGCAATTCATATCTAGGAGAGCTAGGCCTAATAGGTGTTTCAAGATTTACAGTTTCAAGTACTTCATAAGTTTCATTAACTTCATCAGTTTCAGCATTCTCAATATCTTTAGCTCTAGCAATTTGTTCATCAAGAAAATCACCTAGTGGCACACCATCATCAAGCAAGGTACCAGCATCATCAAGAGTAGAATTCATAGAAGTGGCATCATCAATAACTTGCGACATATCAGGATTAATAGCATGTGGTGGTGTTGCAAGTCTACTCAAAATAGAAGGTGAATCAAGTGCAGAGCTAGATGGCAGTTCCTTACCTCCCCTCGTCTTAGACAGAAAAATCTTAGTATTTGTATCCTTCAGATTCTTCATAGTGATAAATTGATAATAATGCCAAGTGACTCAACAAATATAGCTATGCTCCCCGGAAACGGCGCCAGAAAAAGGTCTTGATAACCCACAATTATAGGGGATTGCAACAGTTTTTGAGGGTAGAGTATTCAACCCAAATTTATTGATTCGACACAAGGGGAGCCAAAGAATATTTGTAAGTATTAGCAGCTGAGCTGTCAATTCAACCACACCTGGAGATTAATTATCTGCAGCAAAGTGATTAGTAGCAAAGTAGTATGATAGTTTTGATAGCAGTAGTAACAGTAACAGTAACAGTGATAGAAATGATTTTGTAACAAGTGTAATAGTAGTAGCAATAGTAGTAACTTAGCAAGAACAATATATGGTAAATTCGTAGGCATTGGATCACTGAATTCGGTGGATGATATTCATCATATAACAGTCAAAACCTAGGGCGATACGGCACTAGCTCCAGTTCATAAATATAATGTAGGCATGTATTCCGTAAATAGTCATACGTGCTTATGGAAAGAACTTGCATGACATCTTTTGTCCTACCCTCCTGTGGCAGCGGGATCCATAAGGAAACTAAGGGATATTAAGGCCTCCTTTTAATAGAGAACCGGAACAAAGCATTAGCACATAGTGAATACATGAACTCCTCAAACTACGGTCATCCAGAAAGTATCCCGACTATTGTCACTCCGGGGTTTGCGGATCATAACACGTAGTAGGTGACTATAACTTGCAAGATCGGATCTAGATCATAGATATAATGGTGATAACATAAACAGTTCAGATCTGAAATCATGGAACCCGGGCCCAAAGTGACAAGCATTAAGCATGGCAAAGTCATAGCAACATAAATCTCAGAACATAATGGATACTAGGGATCAAGCCCTAACAAAACTAACTCGATTACATGATGAATCTCATCCAACTCCTCACCGACCAGCGAGCCTACGAAGGAATTACTCACTCCCGGTGGGGAGCATCATGGAATTGGTGATGAAGGAGGGTTGGTGATGACGAAGATCGGAGATCCCCCTCTCCGGAGCCCAAAATAGACTCCAGATCTGGCCTCCCGATGAAGAACAGGAGGTGGCGGCGGCTCCGTATCGCAAAACAAGATAATTCTTCCTCCCTGATTTTTTCTGGAAAAATAGGATTTTATAGCGTTGGAATCAGGGTCTGCGGGGCCCCCTCCAGTGGTTCTTGGCTCCAGTATTTTTCTTTTATTATATAAAAATTCTCCAAAAAGTTTCATTCCAATCCGAGAACTTTTATTTCTGCACAAAAACAACACCATGGTAGTTCTGCTGAAAACAGCATTAGTCTGGGTTAGTTTCATTCAAATCATGCAAATTAGAGTCCAAAACAAGAGGGAAAACATTAGGAAAAGTAGATACGACGGAGATGTATCACACTCCAGCACCGGCGCCTTGCAGCGAAAAAGCTCCATCAAAGTACATGATCCAGTCCTGAGTTGTTTCCTTGCCAGGGAGAGAGGTTTCTGGAATTTCTTCTTCTTGCGTTAGCGTCCATTCTGCAATGAACTCCGCCAAGGCTCTTCTCTAAATTGTTGAAGTGCTTTCAAATTTGAGATCAAAGCTTGACAATTCCAAAGACCACTCAACAATCCTGCCTATTGCATCTGGATTTCTCAACATCATTTGCATTGGAAAGCGAGTGATGACGGTGATTTGGTGTGCTTGAAAGTAGTGGCGCAGCTTCCTTGAGGCCATAAGGAGACCAAAAAGTAATTTCTGCATACCAGAATATCTTGATCTAGCCCCCTGGAGAAAGGAGCTGACAAAAT
This sequence comes from Thinopyrum elongatum, assembly GCA_011799875.1. Taxonomy (NCBI): domain Eukaryota; kingdom Viridiplantae; phylum Streptophyta; class Magnoliopsida; order Poales; family Poaceae; genus Thinopyrum; species Thinopyrum elongatum. The sequence continues at coordinate 150,827,904 of CM022300.1, read as the reverse complement.
AGACTGGGCGCTGCACTAACTTCTTCTTCTGCACAACTTGCTGTTCTGATCCATCTGCTAAATCTGCTTGACTTGTCGGCACCAAGTCTTGCCGGAGAAGATTTCGGCTTGTCTCTTGACAGGCCCACATCTACTGCTTCTTCACCTTCACCTTCCCTCTCCGCCAAGTATAGCTGCAACGGCTCTTGCGGTCTTGGCTCAACCAGTGTTGGCGTAGAAAAGAGGTACCTCATGAAGTCTTGCAGCGCTGCATCCGCTTCTGGAGTCCATTTCATTGGATCTGCCTTTTTCAAGATTTTGAAAAATGCCAGGTCATGCTCAGCCGACTTGGAGATGAACCTGCTTAGTACAACAACACAGTCGGCAAGGCCGCGCACATCCTTGACGTGCTTCGGTGGTTCAATCTGCTCAATTTCTTTGATCTTGTCAGGATTGCCTTCACTTCCTCGTTGAGAAACAAAGAACCCGAGAAGCTTGCCGGATGGGACACCAAACACACACTTCTCAAGGTTGAGTTTCATATTGATCCTACGTAGATTAGCAAATGTCTCTTCCAAATCTTGTATCAGTGTTGCTTTCTCCTTGGTTTTGACCACTATGTCATCAATGTATGCTTCCAAATTTCTGTGCATCTGAGGCTCAAAACCAATCTGGACTGCTCTAGCAAATGTTGAAATAGCACTCTTCAATCCAAAAGGCATACGTACAAAGCAGTACATGCCACAAGGAGTAATGAATGCGGTCTTTTATTCATCTTCCTTTGACATGAATATCTGATGATACCTAGAATAGGCATCAAGAAACAACAGCAGATCACATCCGGTGGTGGAGTCAACAATCTGGTTGATACACGGCAAGGGAAATGGGTCTTTGGGACAAGCCTTGTTGATATCGGTGTAATAAATATACAATCTCCACTTCCCATTTGCTTTGCGCACGACGGCTGGATTGGCTAACCACATTGGATGGAGTACACCTCTGACTAATCCTGCCGCTTCCAACTTCTTTATCTCTTCGGAAACTGTTGTCGTTCCAAAGCTTGCTTCCACACCTTCTGCTTGATAGGCCGCGCGTGAGGGCAGACATCAAGGTGGTGCTTAATTACCTCCCTGGAAACACGGGGGATGTCAGATGGCTGCCATGCAAACAAATCGACATTCGCCCGCATGAAGGCAATGAGCGCGCTTTCCTATTTGTCATCGAGGGTGGAACTTATGGTAAAAGTTTCCCCCGTGCCATCCTCCTTGGTGGGCAGCTTCTTGGTCTCTGGTGGAGCAACTTTGTTCTTTTTGCTCTTGCCGGCAGAGCTCTCTGGCACATCCTCGACGGGAGCGCAACACTCCAAAGAGGTGCGCTTGCCGGAGTCTGTGGTCTTGCCGGTCTTCTTCCTCTTCTTCCCCCCGAGAGCTTTGTCGTCGGGAGCAAGTGCCTTGGCGGTAGATGCTGCAACTGCGTCCCTGTAGAGCTGTTCAGGGCATCCTTCTTATCAGAATGGATGGTGATGACGCACATCAGCCCTAGCATCTTCAACGTGTTGTGTGCATAGTGGGATGCCGCCATGAATTTTGCCAGTGTCGGGCGGCCAAGGATCCCATTATATGGCAATGGAATCTTGACAACATCGAAGATAATCTTATCTGTCCTATATTTGAGTTCACTGCCAAATGTCACCGGCAGAGTGACCTTGCCCTTTGGCTGGCTTCTTCCTGGATTAATCCCTTGGAATGTGCCAGTCTTTTTCAAATCTTCATCAGAAATCTGTAGCTTCTTGATCATATCAGGCGAGATCAAGTTGAGACCAGCCCCACCGTCAACCAACATTTTTGTCACTCTGAGGTTGCGGAATTGTTGGTGAAACCAACAACGGCAAGCACCTGACCGCAGTTGTGCGATCAGGGTGATCCTCACTCTGACCCTGCGCCAACCTCCTCCCAGAAAGTCTCCTCCCTTCCTCAGCCCATGCACACTTGTCAGCCAGAGCATAGAGCTCAGCGACATCCCTCACCTTGGTCATGGCCATCTGTTCCAGCATCTTGTGGTTCCTCTTGTTCTGGCGGAACGCGGCAATGATTGTTGCGGGGTGGATATCGGGAATGTACATTATACACGGTTGAATCTCTGTATATATTTGCGGAGCGACTCATCTTCATTCCATGGGATCAACTGCAGATTAGCTTCTTGGCCTGGAACTTTGTGGCCGCCTATGAAGGCGCCAACAAACTTGTGGCATAAATCTGCCCAGCAGGAAATGGAGTCCTCTAGAAAGTTCATCAACCACGATCTAAAGTTGGGCTTGAGCACCAACGGGAAGTAGTTGGCAAAGATCTTGTCATCACGTGCTCCAGCAGCTTGCACCACAATGGTGTAGATGCTCAGGAAATCGAACGGGTGTGTCTTGCCGTCGTACTGGGCCACTGGACTTGCCATAGCTCATGGGTGAACACTGTACAACCGAACTCGTAAGGTAGGCCGCCATTATTTCCCGGTGCAGGCTCATCTACAGCACACCCTGCATGCCTGTCAGATTGATGGCGCGCTTCCCATCGTCGTTTGATGGTAGTACGGGCATCTTCCCCGCACCTTTCTTGGAGAACTTGGCGCTGGTCGCTAATGTCTACTACACAACTTGTTCTTGTAGACTCGTGTTGGGCCTCCAACCGCGGAGTTTTGTAGGACAGTAGCAAATTTCCCTCAAGTGGATGACCTAAGGTTTATCAATCCGTGGGAGGCGTAGGATGAAGATGGTCTCTCTCAAACAACCCTGCAACCAAATAATAAAAAGTCTCTTGTGTCCCCAACACACCAATTACAATGGTAATTTGTATAGGTGCACTAGTTCGGCGAAGAGATGGTGATACAAGCGTAGTAATGATAGTAGATACTGATTTTTGTCATAGGAACAATAAAAAACAGCAAGGTAGCAATTGATAAAATGGAGCACAAACGGTATTGCAATGCTTGAAAAAGAGGCCTAGGGTCCGTACTTTCGCTAGTGCAATCTCTCAACAATGCTAATCTAATTGGATCATATAACCATCCCTCAAAGTGCGATGAAGAATCACTCCAAAGTTCTTATCTAGCGGAGAACATAAGAAGAAATTGTTTGTAGCTATTCTTTCCGATCGATCTATCAAGAGTTCGTACTAAAATAACACCAAAGCAAATTCAAATTCATAATACTCAATCCAACACAAAGAACCTCAAAGAGTGCCCCAAGATTTCTATCGGAGAAACAAAAGACGAGAACGTGCATCAACCCCTATGCATAGATTACCCCAATGTCACCTCGGGAATCCGCGAGTTGAGTGCCAAAACATATCTCAAGTGAATCAATATAATACCCCATTGTCACCACGGGTATTCATATGCAAGACATATATCAAGTGCTCTCAAATCCATAAAAGTATTCAATCCGATAAAAACAAAATCTCAAAGGGAAAACTCAATTCATCACAACAAGATAGAGAGGGAGAAACACCATATGATCCAACTATATTAACAAAGCCCACGATACATCAAGCTCGTGCCATCTCAAGGACACGAGAGAGAGAGAGATTAAACACATAGCTACTAATACAAACCCGCAGCCTTGAGGGTGGACTACTACCTCCTCATCATGGTGGCCACCAGGATGATGAAGGTGGCCACCGGTGATGATTTCCCCCTCCGGCGGAGTGCTGGAATGGGGTCTAGATTGGTTTTTCGTGGCTACAGAGGCTTGAGGTGGCGAAACTTCTGATCTACGGTTACCCCCAGGGATTTTGGAATATTTTGGAATTTATAGGGCGAAGAGGCGGTGCGGGAGGCCACCGAGGTGGGCACAACCCACCTGGGCGCGCCTGGGCCCCTAGGCGCGCCCTGGTGGGTTGTGCTCCCCTCGCAGCTCCCCTTTGGTATGTCTTTGGCCCACCGGGTGTCTTCTGGTCCAGAAAAAATCTCCAAAAAGTTTAGCTGTGTTTGGACTCCGTTTGGTATTGATTTTCTGCGAAGTAAAAAACAAGCAAAAAACAGCAACTGGCACTGGGCACTATGTCAATAGGTTAGTCCCAAAAAATGATATAAAGTTGCTATAAAATGATTGTAAAACATCCAAGAATGATAATATAACGGCATGAATGCTTCATAAATTGAAGATACGTTGGAGACGTATCAGCATCCCCAAGCTTATTTCCTACTCGTCCTCGAGTAGGTAAATGATAAAAGAAATAATTTATGAAGTGTGAATGCTAGCAAAATGTATAAGTTTGATCATTGATAATTTCAATCACTTTTTCTAGCATCATAACAACAACTCTTTCTCATAAAACTTATCAAGATAAAGTAGCAATTCAAAAATGGAATTTTTGTTGTGGAAAGCTACCTATCATATTCATCATATACTCTTTCTTTTGTACCATGGACATTTGGACTTGAATGATTCAAAGCAATAGTCTATAATTTGACATGAAGACATCAATACTCAAGCATATCAACAAGCAACCATGTCCTTCAAAATATCAACACTAAATAAAGTCATCCCTAGCCCATCATGCTCAATCATTGATCCATTCGCAAAACACAGTCGCATATTAGCTACATCCAATGCCCAAGTACGATCATAGTGCCCCTTAGTTGGTGCTTTATAAGAGAAGATGGAGACTCAAATAAAAATAAAAATTGCATCAAGCAAATAGAAAGGCCCTTCGCAGAGGGAAGTAGAGATTTGTAGAGGTGCCAGAGCTCAAAGCGTAAAATTGAGAGATAAAAACATTTTGAGAGGCATACTTTTCCCGTCAACGAAAAAGACCGAGTAATTCTCAACACTTTCCATGCTAGATATATCATAGGCAGTTCCCAAACAGAAAATAAAGTTTATTCCTTTTTCCACCATTCTTTCAAGATCCATGGCTAGCCGTATCCATGGGTGCCCTTGCTATCTCTTGAGCATGCGTTGGTTTTCCCTTGAAGAGGAAAGGGTGATGCAGCAAAGTAGCGTAAGTATTTCCCTCAGTTTTTGAGAACCAAGGTATCAATCCAGTAGGAGACAACGCACAAGTCACCTAGTACCTGCACAAACAATCAAGAACCTTGCAAACAACGCGATAAAGGGGTTGTCAATCCCTTCACGGTCACTCACAAAAGTGAGATCTAATAAAGATAGTAAAGTAAATATTTTTGGTATTTTTGTTGTATAGATTGGAAAGTAAAGATTGCAAAATAGTAAACGAGATGCGATGTAAATGAAAGAGATGCAATATAATAGAAAAGAGACCCGGGGGCCATAGGTTTCACTAGTGGCTTCTCTCAAGATAGCATGTATTACGGTGGGTGAACAAATTACTGCCGAGCATTTGATAGAAAAGCGCATAGTTATGAAGATATCTAAGGCAATGATCATGAATATAGGCATCACGTCTGTGTCAAGTAGACCGAAACGATTCTGCATCTACTACTATTACTCCACACATCGACCGCTATCCAGCATGCATCTAGAGTATTAAGTTCATAAGAACGGAGTAACGCATTAAGCAAGATGACATGATGTAGAGGGATAAACTCAAGCAATATGATATAAACCCCATCTTTTTATCCTCGATGGCAACAATACAATACGTGCCTTGCTGCCCCTACTGTCACTGGGAAAGGACACCACAAGATTGAACCCAAAGCTAAGCACTTCTCCCATTGCAAGAAAGATCAATCTAGTAGGCCAAACTAAACCGATAATTTGAAGAGACTTGCAAAGATATCAAATCATGCATATAAGAGTTCCGAGAAGAACCAAATAATATTCATAGATAATCTTGTTCATAAATCCACAATTCATCGGATCTCGGCAAACACACCACAAAAGAGTATTACATCGAATAGGTCTCCAAGAACATCGAGGAGAACTTTGTATTGAGAATCAAAGAGAGAGAAGAAGCCATCTAGCTAATAACTATGGACCCGAAGGTATGTGGTAAACTACTCACACTTCATCGGAGAGGCAATGGTGTGGATGTAGAAGCCCTCCGTGATCGATTCCCCCTCCGGCAGATCGCCGGAAAAGGCCCCAAGATGGGATCTCACGGGTACAGAAGGTTGCGGCGGTGGAAAAGTGGTTTCGTGGCTCTCCCTGATGTTTCTAGGGTATAAGAGTATATATAGGCGAAAGAAGTACGTCTGTGGAGCTACGAGGGGCCCACGAGGGTGGGGGGCACGCCCTCCTACCTCGTGGACTCCTCGAGGAGTTCCAGACTTCAACTCCAAGTCTTCTGGATTGCTTTCGGTCCAAGAAAGATCATCGCGAAGGTTTCATTCCGTTTGGACTCCGTTTGGTATTCCTTTTCTGCAAAACTCTAAAATAGGCAAAAAAACAGAAAGTGGCACTGGGCCTCCAGTAAATAGGTTAGTCCCAAAAATAATATAAAAGAGCATATTAAAGCCCATTAAACATCCAAAACAGATAATATAATAGCATGGAACAATAAAAAATTATAGATTCTCCACGAGATGTATCAAGCATCCCCAAGCTTAATTCCTGCTCGTCCTCGAGTAGGTAAATGATAAAAACAGAATTTTTGATGTGGAATGCTACCTAACATAATTATCAATGTAATTTTCTTTATTGTGGCATGAATGTTCAGATCCGAAAGATTCAAGACAAAAGTTTAATATGGACATAAAAATAATAATACTTCAAGCATACTATCAAAGCAATCATGTCTTCTCAAAATAACATGGCCAAAGCAAGCTATCCCTACAAAATCATATAGTCTGGCTATGCTCTATCTTCATCACACAAAATATTTAAATCATGCACAACCCCGATGACAAACCAAGCAATTGTTTCATACTTTTGATGTTCTCAAACTTTTTCAATCTTCATGCAATACATGAGCACGAGCCATGGACATAGCACTATAGGTGGAATAGAATGGTGGTTGTGGAGAAGACAAAAAGGAGAAGATAGTCTCACATCAACTAGGCGTATCAACGGGCTATGGAGATGCCCATCAATAGATATCAATGTGAGTGAGTAGGGATTGCCATGCAACGGATGCACTAGAGCTATAAGTGTATGAAAGCTCAACAAAAGAAACTAAGTGGGTGTGCATCCAACTTGCTTGCTCAAGAAGACCTAGGGCATTTTGAGGAAGCCCATCATTGGAATATACAAGCCAAGTTCTATAATGAAAATTCCCACTAGTATATGAAAGTGACAACATAGGAGACTCTCTATCATGAAGATCATGGTGCTACTTTGAAGCACAAGTGTGGAAAAAGGATAGTAGCATTGTCCCTTCTCTCTTTTTCTCTCATTTTTTTTATTTGGGCCTTTCTCTTTTTATGGCCTCTTTTTTTTTCGTGCGGAGTCTCATCCCGACTTGTGGGGGAATCATAGTCTCCATCATCCTTTCCTCACATGGGACAATGCTCTAATAATGAAGATCATCACACTTTTATTTACTTACAACTCAAGAATTACAACTCAATACTTAGAACAAAAATATGACTCTATGTGAATGCCTCCGGCGGTGTACCGGGATGTGCAATGATTCAAGAGTGACATGTATGAATTGGTGGCTTTGCCACAAATACGATGTCAACTACATGATCATGCAAAGCAATATGACAATGATGGAGCGCGTCATAATAAACGGAACGGGGGAAAGTTGCATGGTAATATATCTCGGAATGGCTATGGAAATGCCATAATAGGTAGGTATGGTGGCTGTTTTGAGGAAGGTATATGGTGGGTGTATGGTACCGGCGAAAGTTGCGCGGTACTAGAGAGGCTAGCAATGGTGGAAGGGTGAGAGTGCGTATAATCCATGGACTCAACATTAGTCATAAAGAACTCATATACTTATTGAAAAAATCTATTAGTTATCGAAACGAAGTACTACGCGCATGCTCCTAGGGGGATAGATTGGTAGGAAAAGACCATCGCTCGTCCCCGACCGACACTCATAAGGAAGACAATCAATAAATAAATCATGCTCCTACTTTATCACATAACGGTTCACCATACGTGCATGCTACGGGAATCACAAACTTTAACACAAGTATTTCTCAAATTCACAACTACTCTACTAGCATGACTCTAATATCACCATCTTCATATCTCAAAACTATCATCAAGCATCAAACTTCTCATAGTATTCAACGCACTTTATATGAAAGTTTTTATTATACCCATCTTGGATGCCATCATATTAGGACTAGTTTTATAGCCAAAGCAAATTACCATGCTGTTCTAAAAGACTCTCAAAATAATATAAGTGAAGCATGAGAGATCAATAATTTCTATAAAATAAAACCACTACCGTGCTCTAAAAAGATATAAGTGAAGCACTAGAGCAAAATTATCTAGCTCAAAAGATATAAGTGAAGCACATAGAGTATTCTAATAAATTCCGATTCATGCGTGTCTCTCCCAAAAGGTGTGTACAGCAAGGATGATTGTGGTAAACTAAAAAGCAAAGACTCAAATCATACAAGACGCTCCAAGCAAAACACATATCATGTGGTGAATAAAAATATAGCCTCAAGTAAAGTTACCGATAGACGAAGACGAAAGAGGGGATGCCTTCCGGGGCATCCCCAAGCTTAGGCTTTTGGTTGTCCTTGAATTTTACCTTGGGGTGCCTTGGGCATCCCCAATCTTAGGCTCTTGCCACTCCTTATTCCAAAATCCATCAAATCTTTACCCAAAAACTTGAAAACTTCACAACACAAAACTTCAACAGAAAATCTCATGAGCTCCGTTAGTATAAGAAAATAAACCACCACTTTAAGGTACTGTAATGAACTCATTCTTTATTTATATTGGTGTTAAACCTACTGTATTACAACTTCTCTATGGTTCATACCCCCGATACTACTCATAGTTTCATCAAAATAAGCAAACAACACACGAAAAACAGAATCTGTCAAAAACAGAATAGTCTGTAGCAATCTGTATCTTTCGAATACTTCTGTAACTCCAAAAATTCTGAAATAAATTGGTGGACGTGAGTAATTTGTCTATTAATCATCTTAAAAAATAACCAACCTAAAATCACTCTCTAGTAAAAAATGACAGCTAATCTCGTGAGCGCAAAAGTTTCTGTTTTTTACAGCAAGATCGCAAAGACTTCACCCAAGTCTTCCCAAAGGTTCTACTTGGCACAAACACTAATTAAAACATAAAACCATATCTAAACAGAAGCTAGATGAATTATTTATTACTAAACAGGAGCAAAAAGCAAAGAACAAAAAAAAATTGGGTTGCCTCCCAACAAGCGCTATCGTTTAACGCCCCTAGCTAGGCATAAAAACAAGAATAGATCTAGGTATTGCCATCTTCTCCCTTTTGTGAAAGCACGTGGCCATTAATGGTAGAAGAAAGATTAAGCACACTACGAAAATTTGCATCTAAGCTAGCCTTCATCTCTTTGATAATTTCATTCTGATAAAAACACAAAAGAGAGGTGGATTCAACCTTTTCACTCATGGGGTGCCCAAATATAGCTTTCATCTTTTCATAGGTATCGATGGCATCCCCCTCAAGAAAACCTTCTTCAAAAATAGAATCCAAAACTTGCTTGAAAGAATAGGGTAAGCCAACATAAAAACATTTTAAGTATATCTCAATTTGATATTGGGGCACATAGCTGGCTCGGATCCTTAATAGCCTATCCCAAGCATCTTTCAAAGATTCATCAAGCAAATAACGAAAAATTCCGGGGTCATCTTCATCAAACTTATTCAAACTCTCATTGATAACCCCGGTAGGTATTTCCATAGCATCATTATTTATGAGCTTAGAAAGGACAGAGGGACTATCCAAAGTATTAAAACCCGGGAGAAAACCCTTAGCCCCTTTTGGTTCGGCCATGGCGATAGAAAGGCAAAGGTTTTCGAAAATCGTTTTAGAAGTGGGGGAGAGGAAAACGAGAGGCGAATGGAAAATAATGTAATGCGAGGGAGAAGAGTTTATGATGGGTACTTGGTATGTCTTGACTTGGCGTAGATCTCCCCGGCAATGGCACCAGAAATCCTTCTTGCTACCTCTTGAGCATGCATTGGTTTTCCCTTGAAGAGGAAAGGGTGATGCAGCAAAGTAGCGTAAGTATTTCCCTCAGTTTTTGAGAACCAAGGTATCAATCCAGTAGGAGACAACGCACAAGTCACCTAGTACCTGCACAAACAATCAAGAACCTTGCAACCAACGCGATAAAGGGGTTGTCAATCCCTTCACGATCACTCGCAAAAGTGAGATCTAATAAAGATAGTAAAGTAAATATTTTTGGTATTTTTGTTGTATAGATTGGAAAGTAAAGATTGCAAAATAGTAAACGAGATGCGATGTAAATAAAAGAGATGCAATATAATAGAAAAGAGACCTAGGGGCCATAGGTTTCACTAGTGGCTTCTCTCAAGATAGCATGTATTACGGTGGGTGAACAAATTACTGCCGAGCAATTGATAGAGAAGCGCATAGTTATGAAGATATCTAAGGCAATGATCATGAATATAGGCATCACGTCCGTGTCAAGTAGATCGAAACGATTCTGCATCTACTACTATTACTCCACACATCGACCGCTATCCAGCATGCATCTAGAGTATTAAGTTCATAAGAACGGAGTAACGCATTAAGCAAGATGACATGATGTAGAGGGATAAACTCAAGCAATATGATATAAACCCCATCTTTTTATCCTCGATGGCAACAATACAATACATGCCTTGCTGCCCCTACTGTCACTGGGAAAGGACACCGCAAGATTGAACCCAAAGCTAAGCACTTCTCCCATTGCAAGAAAGATCAATCTAGTAGGCCAAACTAAACCGATAATTCGAAGAGACTTGCAAAGATATCAAATCATGCATATAAGAATTCAGAGAAGAACCAAAAAATATTCATAGATAATCTTGTTCATAAATCCACAATTCATCGGATCTCGGCAAACACACCGCAAAAGAGTATTACATCGAATAGATCTCCAAGAACATCGAGGAGAACTTTGTATTGAGAATCAAAGAGAGAGAAGAAGCCATCTAGCTAATAACTATGGACCCGAAGGTCTGTGGTAAACTACTCACGCTTCATCGGAGAGGCAATGGTGTTGATGTAGAAGCCCTCCGTGATCGATTCCCCCTCCGGCAGATTACCGGAAAAGGCCCCAAGATGGGATCTCACGGGTACAGAAGGTTGCGGCGGTGGAAAAGGGGTTTTGTGGCTCTCCCTGATGTTTCTAGGGTATAAGAGTATATATATATAGCCGAAAGAAGTACGTCAGTGGAGCTACGAGGGGCCCACGACGGTGGGGGGCGCACCTACCCCTCCTGGGCGCGCCCTCCTGCCTCGTGGCCTCCTCGAGGAGTTCCAGACTTCAACTCCAACTCTTCTGGATTGCTTTCGGTCCAAGAAAGATCATCGCGAAGGTTTCATTCCGTTTGGACTCCGTTTGGCATTCCTTTTCTGCGAAACTCTAAAATAGGCAAAAAAAACAGACACTGGCACTGGGCCTTCGGTTAATAGGTTAGTCCCAAAAATAATATAAAAGAGCATATTAAAGCCCATTAAACATCCAAAACAGATAATATAATAGCATGGAATAATCAAAAATTATAGATACGTTGGAGACATATCAGCCCTCCATACCAACACTTTCCAAGGAATTTATTATTTGACAACATAAAGTAAATTCATTTTTCATTTCGGGACTGGGCATCCCTAATACCTTTGTCGTACTCTCGTGCAATGACAAGTGAATAAACACTCATCTTGAGAATAACACATCTAGCATGGAAAATATTGGCCACCCCCTGCCGCTTCATGAGCGGTACAAGCACATAAAAAGGAAATTATTTTGAAAATTTAGAGATGGCACATACAAATTTGCTTAGAACGGCATGGAAATACCGGATATAGGTAGGTATGGTGGACTCATTTGGCACAACTTTTGGTTTAAGAATTTGGATGCACAAGTAGTATTCCCACTTAGTACAAATGGAGGCCAGCAAATAGATTGAGAAGCAACCAGTCAAGAAACGAAAATTCACATAAACGAGCATTGAGCATAACTAACACCGAATAATGCACCACAAGTAGGATGTAATTTCATTGCATAATTATTGACTTTCGTGCTTGCATAGGGAATCACAAACCTTAAAACCAATATTCTTACTAAAGCATAATTACTCACCAACATGACTCACATATTATTATCTCCATATCGCAAAACTATTGCAAGAAATCAAACTTATCATATCCAGTGATCTACATGAAAGTTTTTATTATATCCCTCTTGAATATCCTTTACTTTGGGACTAAATTTATATATTACCATTGCTACTAACAAGCTCTCAAATAAATTTAAGTGAAGCACGAGAGCATAAGTATTTGTTCAAAATTTTCAACTCTCAAAATAATATAAGTGCAGCATGAGAGTAAATGACAAACTACTCCAAAAAGATACAAGTGAAGATCAAATGAGTAGTTAAGTAAATGGGTAGCTAATTGAAGACTCTGTCTTATTTAAAACTTTCAGATCTAAGTATTTTATTAAAACAGCAAGCAAAACAAAATAAAATGACATTCTAAGAATAGCACACATCATGTGAAGAAGCAAAATCTTAGGCTCAACCGAGGCTAACCGATAATTGTTGATGAAGAAAGGTGGGATGCCTACCGGGGCATCCCCAAGCTTAGATGCTTCAGACTTCTTGGAATATTAACTTCGGATGCCTTGGGCATCCCCAAGCTTGAGCTCTTGTGTCTTCTTCATTCCTCTCAAATCACGATTTCCCTAATTCTTAAAAACTTCATCCACACAAAACTCAACAAGAACTCGTGAGATAAGTTAGTATAAATCAATGCAAAACCTTATCATTCTCTACTGTAGAAAATCACTAAAATTATTATTCAACATTGCATACTAAATGCCTCTGCATATTTAATACTCCTATCCTCAAATATAATCATTAAACAAACAAACATATGCAAACAATGCGAACATAACAGCAATCTGTCTAAACAGGACAGTATGTAAAGAGTGCAATTGTACTCATACTTCCCTAACTGAAAAAATTATGAAAATTTACCACATTGTATAAAATTTATCAGAACTTATTGTGCAAAAAGTTTCAGCAATTTATCTCATTCTTACTTCTCTCTGGAATTTTTACAACAGCGCTAAACTTTCTGTTTTGAAACAGCAACAAATAGACTTGCAAAATAAGCATGGTAAAGGCCATCCTTGACATTTTTATTGAAATGAAAGATGAAAAACATTATTATAAATAGAAGCAAGAAAATAGAAATAAAATAAAATGATGGTCCAAGCAAAACACATATCATGTGACGAATAAAATTATAGCTCCAAGTGAGGTTACCGATAATTTCGGAGACGAAAGAGGGGATGCCTTCCAGGGCATCCCCAAGCTTAGTTGCTTGGATCTTCCTTAAATATTGCCTTGGGGTTGCCTTGGGCATCCCCAAGCTTAGGGTCTTGTCACTCCTTATTCTCCTCATATCGACATCTCACCTAAAACTTGAAAACTTCAATCACACAAAACTTAACGGAACTTCGTGAGATGGCTTAGTATGATAAAGACAAATCATTCACTTTGGTACTGTCAAAGACAAGATTCATAATTGTTCTCAGACAATGCCTACGGTAATCTATAATTTCCACAATTTATATTAAGCAATATAAGCCATAGAAACTAGAAAACAAGCAAATTATGCATTGAAAACAGAATCTGTCAAAAACAGAACAGTACGTCAAGATCTGAATTAAAGTCACTCTTCTGTAACTCCAAAAATTCTGAAAAATTAAGTAAACGTAGAAATTTGTATACCCATCAACTGTAAAAAATTCAGAATATTTGCACGTTCCAATAAAAGACAGGAATTTCTGCACTTGAAGCAAAAGTTTCTGTTTTTGCACAGAATCAAGTCAACTATCATCCACACTATCCCAAAGGCTTTACTTGGCACTTTATTGAAACAAAACCTATAAAACAAGATCAATACAGTAGCCTAATCATGTGAACACACAAAAACAGTAAGGGTAAATATTGGTTGTCTCCCAACAAGCGCTTTTCTTTAAGGCCTTTTTAACTAGGCATGATGATTTTAATGATGCTCATATAAAAGATAAGAATTGAAACACAAAGAGAGCATCATGAAGCATATGACTAGCATATTTAAGTCTAACCCACTTCCTATGCATAGGGATTTTGTGAGCAAACAACTTATGGGAACAAGAATCAACTAGCATAGGAAGGCAAAACAAGTGCAACTTCAAAACTTTCAACATAAAGAGAGGAAACTTGATATTCTTGCAACATGTAAAAGCATATGTTCCCCTCCATAATAATTTTCAGTAGCATCATGAATGAATTCAAAAATATAACTATCACAAAAATCATTCTTTTCATGATCCACAAGCATAGAAATTTTCTTACTCTCCACATAAGCAAATTTATTCTCATGAATAGTGGTGGGAGCAAACTCAACAAAATAACTATCATGTGATTAGAAATTAAAATCATGATGACAAGTTTCATGGTTATCATTATTCTTTATAGCATACATTCCATCACCATAATCATCATAGATAGGAGGCATGCTTTCATCATAATAAATTTTCTCATCAAAACTTGGGGGACTAAAAATATCATCTTCATCAAACATAGCATCCCTAAGCTTATGGCTTTGCATATCATTAGCATCATGGATATTCAAAGAGTTCATACCAACAACATTCCAATCATTCTCATCATTGAAAGATTTATTGTCAAACATTTTATATAATTCTTCCTCTATTAATTGAGCACAATTTTCCTTTCCATCATTTTCACGAAAGACATTATAAAGATGAAAAATATGACGCAACCTCAATTCCATTTTTTTGTAGTTTTCTTTTTATAAACCAAACTAGTGATAAAACAAGAAACTAAAAGATTCAATTGCAAGATCTAAAGATATACCTTCAAGCACTCACCTCCCCAGGAACGGCGCCAGAAAAGAGCTTGATGTCTACTCCACAACTTGTTCTTGTAGACTCGTGTTGGGCCTCCAAGCGCAGAGTTTTGTAGGACAGTAGCAAATTTCCCTCAAGTGGATGACCTAAGGTTTATCAATCCGTGGGAGGCATAGGATGAAGATGTACTCTCTCAAACAACCCTGCAACCAAATAATAAAAAGTCTCTTGTGTGCCCAACACACCAAATACAATGGTAATTTGTATAGGTGCACTAGTTCGGCGAAGAGATGGTGATACAAGCGTAGTAATGATAGTAGATATTGATTTTTGTAATAGGAACAATAAAAAACAGCAAGGTAGCAATTGATAAAATGGAGCACAAACGGTATTGCAATGCTTGAAAAAGAGGCCTAGGGTCCATACTTTCGCTAGTGCAATCTCTCAACAATGCTAATCTAATTGGATCATATAACCATCCCTCAAAGTGCGATGAAGAATCACTCCAAAGTTCTTATCTAGCAGAGAACATAAGAAGAAATTGTTTGTAGCTATTCTTTCCGATCGATCTATCAAGAGTTCGTACTAAAATAACACCAAAGCAAATTCAAATTCATAATACTCAATCCAACACAAAGAACCTCAAAGAGTGCCCCAAGATTTCTACCGGAGAAACAAAAGACGAGAACGTGCATCAACCCCTATGCATAGATTACCCCAATGTCACCTCGGGAATCCGCGAGTTGAGTGCCAAAACATATCTCAAGTGAATCAATATAATACCCCATTGTCACCACGGGTATTCATATGCAAGACATATATCAAGTGCTCTCAAATCCATAAAAGTATTCAATCCGATAAAAACGAAATCTCAAAGGGAAAACTCAATTCATCACAACAAGATAGAGAGGGAGAAACACCATATGATCCAACTATATTAACAAAGCCCGCGATACATCAAGATCGTGCCATCTCAAGAACACGAGAGAGAGAGAGATTAAACACATAGCTACTGGTACAAACCCTCTGCCCCGAGGGTGGACTTCTCCCTCCTCATCTTGGTGGCCGCCGGGATGATGAAGATGGCCACCGGTGATGATTTCCCCCTCCGGCGGAGTGCCGGAACGGGGTCTAGATTGGTTTTTCGTGGCTACAGAGGCTTGCGGTGGCAGAACTTCTGATCTAGGGTTACCCCTAGGGTTTTGGAATATTTGGGAATTTATAGGGTGAAGAGGCGGTGCGGGAGGCCACCGAGGTGGGCACAACCCACCTGGCCGTGCCTGGGCCCCCAGGCGCGCCCTGGTGGGTTGTGCTCCCCTCGAAGCTCCCCTTTGGTACTTCTTTGACCCATCGGGTGTCTTCTGGTCCAGAAAAAATCTCCAAAAAATTTCGCTGTGTTTGGACTCCGTTTGGCTGCGAAGTAAAAAACAAGCAAAAAACAGTAACTGGCACTGGGCACTATGTCAATAGGTTAGTCCCAAAAAATGATATAAAGTTGCTATAAAATGATTGTAAAAATCCAAGAATGATAATATAACGGCATGAATACTTCATAAATTATAGATACGTTGGAGATGTATCAGTCGCGGTGAGCTGGCGGATCAAACAACGCCATGTACACTTCGTCATGGGCGTCAACCCGCTAGCTCTGCTGCTGAGGTTGTTGTTGTCGTGGAGGGGACAACACTGTGGCTGCCCAGCCTCGAGTTCTCTCTCCAGCAGCGTGCACCGGAGCAGTGGGCTGCTGCTGTGAAGGTCCGCCCGCTGCGGTTTGTCGTTGTTGGCGAAGCCAACAAGACTCTGGATGGTGGCTCTCCACTCCTCCATCTTCTCTGCAGTAGGAGGAAACTCTAGAAGTAGTTGAGCACGCGCCAGTTCTTCTTCTGGCATGGTCGACATGGAGAGGCGCAAGGAACGAGAGGTGTTCTTACTTCCACCTGTCTTGGAAGTAGCACCATTTTGAACCTGCGACCTTGGCATGTTTTCGCCGGTGCGCTGGCGTGCCTGTTGGCCTTGCGTATCTTGAGGATGATCCACGGGACCCATGCCATGGGGACGCTCGAAGCCGCCAACGCCGTGGTGCTGCTCGTCGCGCGTGACCTGAGATGGCCGCGACGTGGGCGTCTTGGAGTGCGCCCTGTTGTCCCTGGAGTTCGCCGCACCACCCGCAGGCAGCACGTCCCCATCCTTGGACCTTGTGGCATGTGGGTTTTTGTTCTTGTTTTGGACAACGCCACTCGCCTGGCTGTGATCGCCAGAATGCAACGGAGGTTGCTCTTGGCCTCCACCTCCTCTGCCTTCACCACTCGCGCTGCCGCCTGTGCTGTCGCCAGTCTGCGAAGGCACTGGTGGCTTGGACATAGACGGACCGATGCCGCGGCGCCCTTCTTCTTGGGAGCCATGGCAATGAAAACGATGAAGAATCTGACGCGCTAACTGCTAACTCCGGTACGCGCAAGCGATCCCCCTACCTGGCACGCCATAGATGTCGTGCGTATGACCATCTATGGGATCATGGCGATCCCTTTGCGGTTTGACTGGAGGGATCGACAAGGACAAAGAGCGGAGCTAGTAGAAAACATGCAAGGTTTACCAAGGTTCGGACCGCTGTGAAGCGTAAAACCCTACTCCTATTTTGTGTATTGGATGTGTATGTGCCCAGTTACATGGAGCGCACGTCCGACAAGGTGCTCGGGGGTGCTGCTACTTGTGCAAATGGACAGTGTTTCAACCTTTGTTAAGGTTGCCTTGGGCCTCCTTTCATAGACTAAGGGGTCACCACAATGGCAAAATGGTAAATACACACTATGAATAGTGGCTATAGTGCCAAATACCTAACTCTGACAGGTTAGGACAAACACATTTATTGCGTTGTGAGGTGCCTTATGGATGGATCTCTCCTTTTGTGCCGTTTGCCCATATACCTCTTATTTCCTTAACACGTCGCTTGGATGGGTGTCATTAAAGCTATATCTTCAGAGGCGAGCTACCACGTGCTCAGACAAGACTCACCTAACCGCATGCCCGCTCGACACCTAATCGACAAGTGACAACCTGATCGATGAGGTGCAGCGGTGGCAGAAGTAGTGGGATTCTTGCCGGAGTCAGAGCTTGCCGGGCTTCACTAGCTCTCCCCGGCAAGGATCTTGTCTGGTCCCCAAGTTGTATCTTCAGTGTTGATCTTCTGTACTCTTCTGTAGTACTTTTCGATCACCTGACTGGTAGTCTTCTTCATATCTTGAGTTAATCTTCAGTTGTCCTCCAGCAAGCCTTGTCGTTGGGAAGGCTACCACTGCATGTGCATAAGTCTGGGGTATTAAGGACCACATTCTTAATACACCAGCAATTATCGTCGCCAAAAAGATTTTAGGCGACAGATTGGGCCATCATAGGTGACATTCTGGGCCGTCACCGTACACGGTCAATAGTGACATTTTTTTGTCCGTCACCTAATATGCCAACTTGCATGGCGAAAAAAGTGGTATCATCAAAATTTTATTTTCTATGACGGCGCTTCGGTGACGGTGGGTGCGACGACCAAAAAATGTCGCTTCAAGTGAAGCTTCACAAAATAGAGAAAAGTTTGTAGTGTTTCAATCGGTTCCAATCCCATGTTCCAATATCATCCAATAGCCTATACCATGTTAATGCCTTTCACTCCAAAGATAAAGGGAATACCTTCTTCTTAACTCCATCCCCGGATAAACCTGCAAGCTTAAACAGTCCACAAATTTCTTCCACATAGATTAAGTGAATATGAGGATGTACTGTTCCATCTCCTGCATAAGGATTAGCTAGCAGTTTCTCTAACATTCCCGAAGGAATCTCATAATAAATATGTTCACTAGGTTGAGGGGTAACTCTTATTGCTTCCGATCGAGGTGAAGATACCCTGAAGAAACCCCTTAAAGGATATTTTCCATGGTGACAAGCGATAGTAAATTTCAGCATGTAATATAAATGTTTCCTTACCAAATTCCACTTACCAAAGGCGCTTCACTCCCCGGCAATGGTGCCAGAAAAGAAACTTGATGACCCACAAGTATAGGGGATCAATCATAGTCCTTAAGTAAGAGTGTCGAACCCAACCAGGAGCAGAAGCAAATGATAAGCGGTTTTCAGCAAGGTATTCTCTTCAAGTGTTGTAACAACCAGTGATAGATAGTTTTGTAGCAAGATAATTGGTAACAAGTAGCAAGTAACAATAGTAGTAAACATGCAGCAAGGTGGCCAAATCCTTTTTATAGCAAAGGACAAGGCAAAAAGTTCTCTTATATAAAGAAAGTGCTCTCGAGGACACATGGGAATTGTCATCTTGTCACGTTCATCATGTTTAGTTGATTCGTGTTCGCTACTTTGATAATTTGATATGTGGGTGGACCGATGCTTGGGTGTTGTTCTTACTTGAACAAGCAACCCACTTATGATTACTCCCTCTCGCAAGCATCCACAACTATGAAAGAAGAATTAAGATAAATCTAACCATAGCATGAAACATATGGATCCAAATCTACTTATTACTCTAGCAACCCATCATCTACTTATTACTCCACAATGCCTTCCCTTAGGTCCAAATATGGCGAACTGTCATGTAGTCGACGTTCACATGACACTACTAAAGGAAGCAACAACATACATATCATCAAAATATCTGACGAATACCAACATGACATGATTACTTATGACAAGACTTCTCCCATGTCCTCAAGAACAAAAGTAAATACTCACAAATCATATTCATGTTCAAGATCAGAGGGGTATTGGATATGCTTGAGGATCTGAACATTTAATCTTCCACCAAATAAACCAACTAGCATCAACTACAAGATGTAATCAACACTAATAGCAACCCACAGGTACCAATCTGAGGTTTTGGGACAAAGATTGAATACAAGAGATGAACTAGGGTTTGAGAGGAGATGGTGCTGGTGAAGATGTTGATGAAGATTGGTCCTCCCACGATGAGAGGTTCATTGGTGATGTCGATGGCTTTGATTTCCCCCTCCCAGAGGGAAGTTTCCTCGTCGGAATGGCTCAGTCGTAGAGCAAAAGTGCTCCTGCCCAGTAAACCGAAGGAAAACAAGGACTGCCGCCTTTAGAATGTTGCAACTGATGCTATTCCACTGAACTCCAATGCACCCTTGCAGCAGGTTCCACTGTCTCCACCTCATGCAGATGAACCTATGCAGCAAGTTGGCACCGAGGAAGTTATCATTCCAGTGCCTATAGCCCAAGAATAGTAACTTGATGTTGTTGAAGTATTTCTGGAGAAGTCTGACGAGGAAAATGCATCAACCAAGCAACAAGTCCTAGTCGATGAGACTAATGAGGAAATTGAAGTTGAGAAGGAAGATCCATCTGTCAGTGTCAAAACCGGTGGATCTCGGGTAGGGGGTCCCGAGTTGTGGATCTAGGATCAATGGGGAACAAGGGACGATGAACACGGTGTTTACCCAGGTTCGGGCCCTCTCGAAGAGGTAAAACCCTACGTCCTGCTTGATTATATTTGATGTGTATGATATGGTTACAGAGTCGATCTACCACGAGATCAGGCGAGCTAAACCCTAGGTTGATGGGGTGATGGATGTTGCTCTAGCCCTAAAGACAAAAAAAACCTCTAGTTTATATAGACACCAGTAGGGTTAGGGTTACATGCGATCGGTTACAATGAAGGAAAGATCATGCTAATCCTTGACTTGGAGGGCACACCATGACTCCAAAGATCTCCTACTCGGTCACGGATCTACACTCTAGCTTAGCCCCATAGTGGCCCATCAGTCCGGCCCGTATGCAGTAGGCTGACGGCCGAGGACCCCTCAATCCAGGACTCCCTCAGTAGCCCCCGAACGAGCCTCCAACGCCAGGGCTTGTGTCCGGCATCCGCACATTTCACGGTCTTCGACTTGCGAAGCGAGTTCTTCATCTTGTCCTGTGCGTGCTCGGAGTTGAGTGGTGTCAGGAATCCGGAGCATTTACTTTACTTAGCCTCGAAGGCCAAAGTGCTCAAGTGTGGATAGTGCCCACGTCTGACAACTTTTATCGAAGAGTCGCGTCCGGTCATAACACCGAACGGTTAGAGGTTCTCAATGCGCGGCTCGAGGCTGCCCCTCCATTGGCACGTCCCATCAAGGCACAAATCGTGCCCCGTTTTTTAGGGGATATGATCAATGATTTTGATTCCCCACCCGTGCATAACATCGTGAGCGTATCGGGAAGTGGAGAGGCCCATGGCATGAAAAGGGGAACTATTGGCTTCTCCAAGGTCTATAAAAGAGGGGAACAACTACAGTTATTGACTTACACCTTCTTCCACCTCCCGTTGTTACCTTTCCAATCTCCAGAGCTCCAGCGCCCTGCCTTACTCTTTTGTAGCGACTCCCTTCCCCGCCTCCTCCTCGCTTGGGCCATGGACGGATCCAGAGCTAAGGGCAAGTGGGAGGCCTCCATCGTCACCAACAATGACATCGAGGAGCTAAAGCGAGCCGGCTACCTGTCGGCTGACATCGCTCATCGGGCCCCCGAGAAGGGCCTGGTGGTCCCTACGCCCAAGCTAGGCGAGAGGGTGGTTTTCCTCCCCCACTTTATCTGGAGGTTGGGATTCCCATTGCACCCCTTCGTGCGGGGATTGATGTTTTTCTACGGGCTAGATTTTCATGATCTAGCCCCCAATTCCTTCCTCTACATCTCTACTTTCATCATCGTTTGCGAGGCCCTTCTGCGGGTCCAGCCGCACTTTGGCCTGTGGCTGAAGGTGTTCAATGTTAAGCCGAAGGTGGTCGGCGGCGCCCAGGCAGACTGCAGCAGAGCGATGATAAGCAAGCTCACCCGAGTCCAATGGCCGGAGGGCATGTTCATCAACATCGTCAAAGTGTGACAAAAGGAATGGTTTTATATAACAGAGCCACGAGATGTGGCCTAGGCGGCTGCCCCCGGGTTTAGATCTGGACCCCCCGCTAGACTGACCTCGTGGACCAAGAAAGGTCTTAATTGGGGATCCGCCGATGAGGTGAAGAAACTGCAGAAGCATGTTCCCAATGTGATGGAGACTGGAGCCAAACTAACCAATGTAGTTCAGATAATGCTCTGTCATTGCCTCCTCCCTTGCCAACAGAGGGTGAGTCCGATGTGGACTAACAAGCCCGAAGACCCGGCCACCGTGCAACACCTCTTCGGTACCACCTACGACAAGGTATGGAGCCTGCTGTTCAAGCCCCAGAAGGAGTGGCCAGCCGAGAAAGAAGACATCAGTCTCGATGTCACAAATCCTCAGAGGAAGGTAACTAATCCTTTGCCCAACGTGTATTCGGGCGCTCATACTGTCTAGAGTTTGGTCTAATCCCGTTTGGCTGCCTTAACAGGGTTGGCTCGAGAAGACCGAAAAGATCAACAGTCCGGCCCCACTGCCCGAAGAGCCTCAGTCAGCTCAACTGGGGAAGATGCTAGTCATGGCACCTTACAAGGCGCCAGAGAAAAGGGGGAAGAAGAAGAAGGATCTGCCGGAGGCCAAGGGGGGGCTCCGCTTGAGAGAGCGTCCGGACACCAAGGCCAGAGACGCAGCGGCCCCGTCTGCCCAAGACGGGGAGGAGGATGAAGACGAGGAGGAAAGTGCCTCCTTCCACTCCAAGAAGAGGGCGACGGCCGAAGACGTCGAGGAGGTTCATCCTCTTCGGGCCCGAAAGAGGCAGTGCAGGCCCAAGGTGGTCCTGCCCGACAGCTTGGACTGCAATGAGGAGTCCGTGGTGTTCGAAAAGGTTCCGGAGAGGGAACCCAGGGTCAAGCCCCCCACCACGAGGTGTGCATCTAGATATTTCTTGTTTACTTTGTTTTACCAACCTCTTTACTAATGGGAATCGATTAATATCATAGCCCACCGCGCGGCCACCTTGCTGAGCAGACCTCGGAGGGGACTTCTCCTCCCGCCGAGCTGGCAGACAGTGGGTCCGCGTTGCGCTCCACGCCTTCCTGGCCCCCAAAGAGGCCACGGAGGTGTTGTCCCGAAGGACTCCTCCCTGTCCGAACATAGGGGAGGGGGGCAACACAGTCATGGCCGAGGCTAATGCCTCGGTCACCGAAGACCAGGAGGGTGCGTCTCTCCTGGCCAATGCGGGAGGGGAATCCGGACCGTCCAGACCCTCCCAGCCGGCCGCACCTGAGCCCCCAAGGTCCTCACAGGTGTCGGTCCTGCCTTCCGACAAGGAAGGGGTTGAGGTCCCGCCGCCCACACCGAATACCAACAACCAGGGGGCGGCGGGCTGGCCGAACGCGATGGAGTTAGTGAATAACTCCGTTATCATCGACTGGCACCGCGCCCTTATGGGCGCGGTTCTGCGGTGTGTTCGGTCCGTCCATACCGGACTGAACGATGACGTTCAAGGCCTTTTGACAGGCTTCGAGGTGAGTCAAGTAATGTTCTTTCCCCGCAAAATGGTTTTACCTTTTTTAGCCAAAGTTTGAGTAGGTCGTATATATAACATCCCCCGAGACTCTGTAAGGATTGCAAAAACCTTAGAGAGGGTCAAATATCCGCAGGCCAGTAATTAAAATATCATGATTGATTTGACATCGCAAGCATCATCCTTGGCCGTGGCAGCTAATACCACTGCCCTGGAGGAGATGGATCGGAAGCTTAAATGCTTCGATGAAGAGCTTGACCTCGTCAACAAACGACTTGATGAGGCACAAGGTAAGCTTCTATCAAGATGCAAAGTGTACACCGTCGGATACTTTCATTCCGGATTGTATGCTGAGCCCATGGTGTTTGGTGACTGTAGCTGCCGTCGTGGAGGTTGAGGGCCTCAAGGCGGCGCTAAACAAGGCCGAGGCCAAGGCGGCCAAAAAGAAAGTGGCTGACGAAAAGGCGGTGGCCGAACTTGAGACGGTGAAGATCGCCGGTGAGAAGCACGAGGCTCGAGTGGCCGCAGTGCAGGTGGAGCTCAAGGATGCCATCACGAAATGTGAGGCCCTTGAGCAGAAGCAGAAAGAGCGGTCCTCCGAGCTGTCCAAGGTGGAGAAAGAGCTCCAGGAGACAAGGACCAAAGTGTGGGGTGCTCACGAAGAACTCCGCCAAGTGAGGCAGATCACGGATGGTAAGCCGTACTTACTGTAGAGTGTTTTTGGTGGCAACAGGTTCGCCTTGCTGACGCGGGTCTGGCGCTCCGTAGGCATTTTCACCGAGCTTCCCAGGAGTGTGGCGGATGCGGCGGAGCATTACGCCAAGCGGGAGTAGAACTCCGATCAGCGGCTCTTTTGGGCGCAGTTCCAGGCGCCCGAGCATCCTCCCCTCCTCAGCAACCAGATGAAGCAAATAATGGAGCTGCATCGGATGGCCGGGCCAGCCATGAAGGATCTCTGTGTCCGGCTATGGCCCTCGGAGCTGATTCCGAGCAGCTACTTTGGTCTTGTGCATAAGTTGCATGATGCCTCGCCCCGGATTGATGTTGTGAATCGCTCTGCATGCCTTGAGGGCGCTAGGCTGGCCTTTGCGAAGACCATGGTACATTGGCCCAAAATCAAGCCCATGGATATGGCCACTGGCCCTCCGCCGGTTGGGAAAGAGCATCGCCGCCCCGAACAGTACTTTGTGCAAGTTATGGATGGTGCTCGGGCGATAGAGGGCCAGTGTTCTAAGGATGTAATCTTTGACTGATTGTATTAAGTAGTCAACTGGACCTTTTTCTTTATGATGCGGCCCGTTTATATACTATGGTTTTTTTATTTTGACTCCTGTGGGGCCGTTTATTATTTTGAAAGTTACCAGTCGTCGCGTTCAGCCCCCAAGTGAATGGTACAAGGGGTGTCTCGTCTCCACACTGTTACTCTTAGCCAACGTCTCGGTGCCCGAAGGCGGTAGTGCGTGAGAGGGACTAGGCAATCGGACTATTCGGCTTTATTGCTTTCACTTGGCCATAGGAGCTTGACGGTGGGAGCTAATGACTAGCCCCCTGTGTTTTGTGATGTACGTGGGAGCCGAAGCGTGCCTTTTTAATCACATGGTTTGTGCTAGGACGAACCCTGCGTATGACATGGATAAATCACCAACGATTTCTTAGTTTAACACTTGTCATCGGATCGCTGACCAGTTCTCGCTTACTATGACGGTCAGTTTTCAGCTTTCTCCCATGAGGTGCTTAACTGGACTAGCCAGGATTACAATCGTAGGGGTTCTCCCTTTACCTTCTCAGCTGAACATGCGGAACATAAGAAGGCAAGCACAGGAGCCGGGCAACCCAACTATTGACCCAAGACATAGTTTGAACTAATGCATATAGTGCAATATCCGAGACGCCGAACACTCAAGTGGTGCCGGACTTAGTACGTAGAGTTTATGGGAAGATCAAGCCTTTGGTTAATTAACCGATTTGTATTTGTTACACAATGTGTGCATGCCCAGCTGTTCGAAGAGCAGGAAAAAGAGAAAGAGAAGAAAGAGGGCTAGATAATGTGGATGCCCGAACATTGTAAAAGATGTTTTTATTTTCCATAAGCTCTGGACGTCTATCCGTACAATTCGAACTATTGAGGCGTTCATGATAATTAAAAAAAGAAAATTTAATAGAGAAAGGTTTACACAGGGCCTTGATGTGTGGGTCGAAGCCTCAATTGTGCCCTGATGCATGTCTGTGCCTTTTCTTCTGCGAGGTGGAGGGGAGTGAATTTGGACGTCCGTGTAGAACACCGCATGCTGGCGAGGGGTGCCTTCAATAGGGACCTTGAGATGTAGTCTTGCAATCATAGCTTGATGCTGAGCGAGTCCGGAGTCCTGCCCGTTGTCGTCCGAGAACGTGGTGATGCCGTAGTTCGGTTGAGCCAAACACATGGTGTTATGTGTTTATTATAAGCCCCCACAGCCGCCCATGGTATCTTGAGCGCGAAGTTTTGCTGACGAGGCATGTAGAGCGCGATGAAGGCGGGCGTACCGTGGGGAGCGTATCCCTATTTGCAGCGTATGCAGGCGGGTTCCCATGACGGGGATCGGGCTCGAGCTCGTTTAATTGTATCTCTGGCCTTTACGGCGGGCTGATACTTCGGCCCGTTGGTGATGGATTGGTCTTCGGCTGCCAGGGCCGCAGTTTGTTCCTCGGTCTGGAGTGAGTGCTCCATGTTGCCGTTGATCATTATGACGCCCGAGGGACCAGGCATCT
This sequence comes from Thinopyrum elongatum, assembly GCA_011799875.1. Taxonomy (NCBI): domain Eukaryota; kingdom Viridiplantae; phylum Streptophyta; class Magnoliopsida; order Poales; family Poaceae; genus Thinopyrum; species Thinopyrum elongatum. The sequence continues at coordinate 150,801,818 of CM022300.1, read as the reverse complement.
TTAGCTTGAGGTATGCGTAATGCGGGACGGCATTAAATTTGGCAAACGCCGTTCGGCCGAGGAGGGCATGGTAGCCACTACGGAATGGGGCGACATCGAAGATTAAGTCTTCGCTTTGGAATTTGTCCGGCGAGCCGAATACCACTTCCAAAGTTATCGTGCCTGAGCAGTGGGCCTCTACACCCAGAATAACCCCCTCGAAGGTGGTGTTTCTGGTCTTCATCCTTGACGGATCGATCCCCATTTTCCTCACTGTGTCTGCATAAATCAGATTAAGGCTACTGCCTCCGTCCATTAGGACTCTCGTGAGGTGTGATGCCTCTCCAACGTATCTATAATTTTTTCTTGTTCCATGTTGTTATATTATCATTCTTGGATGTTTTACAATCATTTTATATCAACTTTATATCATTTTTCGGACTAACCTATTGACATAGTGCCCAGTGCCAGTTGCTGTTTTTTGCTTATTTTTTACTTCGCAGAATATCAGTACCAAACGGAGTCCAAACGTAGCGAAACTTTTTGGAGAATTTTTTTTGGACTAGAAGACACAAGATGGGCCAAAGAAGTACCAGAGGGGAGGCCCGAGGGGAGCACAACCCCCCAGGGCGCGCCCAGGAGCCCAGGCACGCCCTGGTGGGTTGTGGCCACCTCGGTGGCCTCCCGCACCGCCTCTTCACCCTATAAATACCCAAATATTCTAGAAACCCTAGGGGAGTCGACGAAACACAATTTCTGCCACCGCAAGTTCTAGAACTACGAGATCCAATCTAGACACCATCACGGAGGGGTTCATCATCCTCATTGGTGCCTCTCCGATGATGCATGAGTAGTTCATCATAGACCTATCGGTCCGTAGGTAGTAGCTAGATGGCTTCCTCTCTCTCTATCTTGATTCTCAATACAATGGTCTCTTGGAGATCTATTTGATGTAACTCTTTTCTACGGTATGTTTGTTGGGATCCGATGAACTTTGAGTTTATGATCAAATCTATATCCATGAAAGTCATTTAAGTTTCTTTGATATCTTATATGCATGATTATTTATTGCCTCGTATTTCTTCTTCAAATCTTTGGTTTAGTTAGGCCAACTAGATTGATTTTTCTTGCCATGGGAAGAGGTGCTTTGTGATGGGTTCGATCGTGCGGTGTTCTTTCCTAGTAAATGAAGGGGCAGCAAGACACGCATGTATCATTGCCATTAAGGACAACAATATGGGGGCTATTCCTACATGAATAGATCTCGTCTACATCATGTCATCGTTCTGATTGCATTACTCTATTTCTCCATGAACTTAATACACTAGATGCATGATGGATAGCGATTGATGTGTGGAGTAATAGTAGTAGATGCAGCAGGAGTCGGTCTACTAATCTTGGACGTGGTGCCTATATATTGATCATTGCCTAGATATCATCATAATTATTTGATCTTCTATCAATTTCCCAACAGTAATTTGTTTACCCACCGTATGCTATTTTCTTGAGAGAAGCCACTGGTGAAATCTATGGCCCCCGGGTCTATTCTTTATCATATTTGCTTTGAGATCTATTTTTATTTGCTTTTGTTTTCAGATCTATTATTCCAAAAACCCAAAAATACCTTGCTGCACTTTTTTGTTATGTATTTTATTTCATGTTTTATCGAGATCTATTTATCCAATCTATACAAATTTTATCCCGTCAACTTCACAATTTCTAGCACCGTTACCCATAGAGGGATTGACAACCCCTCCTAATCATCGGGTTGCAAGTATTTGTTCTTTGGGTGCAGGTACTGTTTACATAGTGTTGCTTGGTTCTCCTACTGGATTGATACCTTGGTTTCATAACCGAGGGAAATACCTACCGTAGCTATGCTGCATCATCCCTTCCTCTTTGGGGAAATACCGACGTAGTTCAAGCGACATCAAAAGGAATTTCTGGCGCCATTGCCGGGGAGACATCATCAACATCTATCAGGTTCCTAATCACAAATCTTATCTCCTTGCAATTTACATTATTTGCCATTTGCCTCTCATTTTCATCTCCCCCACTTCAAAAAAATTGTTGTTTTATTCGCCCTCTTTTTCTTTCGCCGTTTTCTCGTCAGATCTGTTTTTGTGTGCAATCTTGTTTGCGTAGTCACGATGACTCAAGAAAACACCAAGTTGTGTGATTTTTCCAACACCAATAACAATGATTTTATTAGCACTCCGATTGCTCTTCCTGCCACTAGTGCGCAATCTTGTGATATTAATGCCTCTTTGTTGAATATTGTTATGAAAGATCAATTTTCCGATACTCCTAATGAGGATGTCGCGTCCCATGTAAACACATTCGTAGAATTATGCGATATGCAAAAGAAAAAAGATGTGGACAATGATATTGTGAAGTTGAAATTATTTCCTTTCTCTTTGAGGGATCGTGCAAAAATTTGGTTTTCTTCTTTGCCTCGCAATAGTATTGATTCTTGGGATAAGTGCAAAGATGCTTTTATTACTAAGTATTTTCTGCCCGCAAAAATTATTTCCCTTAGAACTCAAATCATGAATTTTAAGCAACTTGAGCATGAACCTGTTGCACAATCTTGGGAAAGAATGAAGTTGATGCCAAGAAATTGTCCTACTCATGGCTTAAATCTTTGGATGATCATACAAAAAAATTATGCGGGATTGAACTTTGTTTCTAGAAATCTTTTAGATTCTGCCATGGGTGGTACTTTTATGGAAATTACTTTGGGTGAAGCTACTAAATTGCTTGATAATATTATGGCAAATTATTCACAATGGCATACCGAAAGAGCACCTACTAGTAAAAAGGTTAATTTGGTTGAAGAAATTAGTACGTTGAGTGAAAAAGTTGATGCTCTTATGAAATTGGTTGCTAATAAAAGTGCTCCTATTCATCTTAATGATGTGCCTTTGTCTACTTTGATTGAGCAAAATAGTGATCCCGTAGATGTGAATTTTGTCTCGCGAAATAATTTTAATAACAATGCTTATAGACGTAATTTTAATCCTAGGCCTTTTCCTGGAAATTCCTCAAATAATTATGGTAATTCTTCTTACAATAATAATAGGAACACCTCTGATCTTGAGAATAATATTAAAGAATTTATCAATGCTCAAAAAGTTTTCAATACTATGATAGAAGAAAAGTTGAATAAGATTGATGATATCTCTAGAAGCATTGATAGAATTTCTCACGATGTAGAAAATCTCAAGTTGAAAATTTTTGTACCCAAGGTTGATGAATCAATTGAAGCTTTGTATGTTTCTATGGATGCAAGTAAGAAAAGAACTGCTATGCTTAGAGCTAAAAGAGAATTTTTAGAAAGAGCGTTTTCTAGTGATTGCGTTCATAAAAATGATGAAGATCTTAAAGTGATTGGTGTTTCTTCTATTGATTCCTTGTTTAGTAAAAATAAAATTGATGATAAAGGGACTGAAGAAGAGTCAACTTTAGTTAGAAGGCATCCCGATAATTCGGAGGGTGAAAATCTTGATGAAAAAATTGATAAAAGTGGGTTTGGAGAGGTCAAAACTTCAACTAGTGATGTGGCCACTCTTTTGGATTACAAAGACTTTATGATAATTGCTCTTTGATTGATTGTATTTTTTTGTTGCAATCTATGATAAATTCACCCCATGCTTATGAACAAAATAAAGCTTTTACTAAACATATTGGTGATGCCATGATGAAAGCTTTGGAAGAAAAGTTAGAGTTAGAGATTTCAATTCCTAGGAAATTGCATGACGAATGGGAACCTACTATGAAAGTCAAGATAAAAAATTATGAGTGTTTTGCTTTATGTGATTTGGGTGCTAGTGTTCCCACAATTCCGAAATCTCTATGTGATGTGCTTGGTCTTACCGATATTGAAGAATGTTCTCTCAATTTGCACTTGGCGGATTCTACTATTAAAAAGCCTATGGGAAGAATTAATGATGTCCTTATTGTTGCAAACAGAAATTATGTGCCCATAGATTTTATTGTTCTTGATATTGATTGCAATTCGTCTTGTCCAATTATACTTGGTAGACCGTTTTTACGTACTACTGGTGCCGTGATTGATATAAAAGAAGGCGATATTAAATTTAAATTTCCACTAAGAAAGGGTTTGGAACATTTCCCTAGAACAAGAATTAAGACACCATATGAATCAATCATGAGGGCATCCTATGGATCTAAAACTAAAGATGATAATACTCGAATCTATGCATTATGCCTAGCTAGGGGCATAAAACAATAGCGCTTGTTGGGAGGCAACCCAATAAATAAAATTTATTTTTGCCTTTTTCTTCTGTTCTCGAGTGTTTGCACAATTATTCCTCTGTTATGATTGCGTTTTTTATGTTTTAATTAGTGTTTATGCCAAGTAAAGCCTTTGGGATAGCTTTGGTGATAGTTGATTTGATCCTGTTGAAAAACAGAAACTTTGGCGTCCAATAACATAATTGTTTAAATTCACAGAAGCGACGAAAAATTCTCAATTTTGTATGAAAGATTGATATACAAACTTCCTCTGTTGTCCTAAATTTTCAGAATTTTTGGAGTTATAGAAGTATGAGAACAATTCACATCTTTACAGACTGTTCTGTTTTTGATAGATTCTGTTTTTTTTGCATTGTGTGCTTATTTTGATGAATCTATGGATTGTATCGGGGGGGGGGGGGGGGTGGTATAAGCCCTGGTAAAGTTAGAATACAGTAGATATAATGCAATAACAAAATTTGAATGGGTTTTCTACAGTACTTAAAGTAAAGATTGGTTTTCTTATACTAACGGATCTCATGAAGGTTTTGTTATGTTTTGTGTGATTGAAGTTTTCAAGTTTTGGGTGAGATCACGATGGATGAAGGAATAAGGAGTGAAAAGAGCCCAATCTTGGGGATGCCCCATGGAACCCCAAGTTAATATTCAAGGAGAACAAAGCAACTAAGCTTGGGGATGCCCCGGAAGGCATCCCCTCTTTCTTCGAACGACCATCGGTATTTTACTTGGAGTTATATTTTTATTCGTCACATATCATGAGTTTTGCTTGGAGTGTCTTGTATTATATGAGTATTTGCTTGTTTTTCTTTATATTTTTTCACAAGTATCCTTGCTGGACACATCTATTTTAGAGAGCCAAAATTATGCTATGATTTGTTAGAATTGCTCTTTATGCTTCACTTAAATTTTTTTGAGCTACGAAATTGCTCGAGTGCTTGACTTATATCTTTTTGAGCACGGTGTGCTTTATTATTTTTGAAGAAATGCTCTCATGATTCACTTAGATTTATTTGAGAGTTAGTAAACTTTTGAAGAAATTCTCTAATGCTTCACTTATATTATTTTGAGAGACGAAAATTTTTATGCTCATGTTCTTAACTTTGTTTGAGCTTGTCAAAAGCAATTGAAATATATGAATCTAGTCCCAAAGTGATAGATATTCAAGAGGGATATAATAAAAACTTTCATGAAGATCATTGGACAAAATAAACTTGATTCTTAATAGTTTTGAGATATGATGGTAGTGATATGTGAGTCATGTTGGTGAGTAATTATGCTTTAGTAAGAATATTGGTGTTAAGGTTTGTGATTCCCTATGCAAGCACAAAAGACAATAGTTGTGCAATGAAATTACATCCTACTTGTGGTGCATTATTTGGTGTTAGTTATGCTTAATGCTCGCTTATGTGATTTTTTGTTTCTTGGTTGGTTGCTTCTCAATCTTTTTGCTAGCCTCCACTTGTACTAAGTATAAATACTACTTGTGCATCCAAAATCCTTAAACCCAGTTTTGCCACATGAGTCCACCATACCTACCTATATGCGGTATTTTCATGCCTTTCTAAGCAAATTTGTATGTGTCATCTCTAATTTTCAAAATAAATTTCCTTTTTGTGTGCCCGTACCGCTCATGAAGCAGCAGGGGGTGGCCAATATTTTTCATGCTAGATGGGTTATTCTCAAGATGAGTGTTTATTCAATTGTCATTGCACGAGAGTATGACGGTAATAGGGATGCCCTGTCCTGAAATGAAAAAGAACTTACTTTATGTTGTCAAATAATAAATTCCTTGGAAAGTGTTGGTATGGAAGGCACCCGTGGATACAGTTAGCCATGGATTGTGAAAGAATGGTGGAAAAAGGAATAAACTTTACTTTCTGTTTGGGAACCGCCTATGATATATCTAGCATGGAAAGTGATGGGAATTACTCGGTCGTTTTCGTTGACGGGAAAAGTATGCCTCTCAAAAAAAATTATCTCTCAATTTAAGCTCTGAGCTCTGGCACCTCTACAAATCACTACTCCCCTCTGCGAAGGGCCTATCTATTTACTTTATGCAATTTTATTTTTATTTGAGTCTCCATCTTCTCTTATAAAGCACAAACTAAGGGGCACTATGATCATACTTGAGCATTGGATGTAGCTAATATGCGAGGATGTTTCATGAATGGATCAATGATTGAGCATGATGGGCTAGGGATAACTTTATTTAGTGTTGATATTTTGAAAGACATGGTTGCTTGTTGATATGCTTGAGCATTGAAATCTTCATGTCAAAACTAGACTATTGCTTTGAACCATATAAAAGTCCAAATGTCCATGCTACAAAAGAAAAGAATATGTGATGAACATGTTAGGCAGCATTCCACATCAACAATTCTATTTTTATCATTAACCTACTCGAGGACGAGTAGGAATTAAGCTTGGGGATGTTGATACATCTCCAACGTATCTATAATTTTTGCTTGTTCCATGTTGTTATATTATCATTCTTGGATGTTTTACAATCATTTTATAGCAACTTTATATCATTTTTGGGGACTAACCTATTGACATAGTTCCTAGTGCCAGTTGCTGTTTTTTGCTTGTTTTTTACTTCGCAAAATATCTGTACCACATAGAGTCCAAACGCAGAAAAACTTTTTGGAGAACTTTTTTTGGACCAGAAGACACAAGATGGGCCAAAGAAGTACCAGGGGGGAGGCCCAAGGGGAGCACAACCCCCCAGGGCGCGCCCAGGAGCCCAGGCGCACCCTGGTTGGTTGTGCCCACCTCAGTGGCCTCCCGCACTGCCTCTTCGCCCTATAAATCCCCAAATATTCCAGAAACCCTTGGGGAGTCAACGAAACACAATTCCAGCAGTTCCAGAACCACGAGATCCAATCTAGACACCATCACGGAGGGGTTCATCATCCTCATTGGTGCCTCTCCGATGATGCGTGCGTAGTTCATCATAGACCTACGGGTCCGTAGGCAGTAGCTAGATGGCTTCCTCTCTCTCTCTCTCTCTCTCTTGATTCTCAATACAATGGTCTCTTGGAGATCTATTATGGCACCCCGGCTCAGAGAGACCGGAACACCCCGTATTCCAGCCCAGAGATCAAGTCTTCTGGAATACGGCACTGTTTGGCATAGAAGAAATCAGCTCTTTATTACAAATGATATGGATACAAGGTTTCCGATATCACAACGAATTACATCGGCACAGTGACACTACGCCTGCTCAGGTTGGTCTATGCTAGCAGCAGAAGAACTCGAAGCAGTGGAATATCTTCTAGCAGCGGAACAACGACGACAGCGATGGACTCCACTCCGCAGGGACTCTGGCTGGAACACTTATCCTAGCTCGCAAACTCAGGATGCTCGGCAAGCAAGCAAACATGGCATGACCTGCAAACTGGCATGACACACCAGGTGAGTACTTTGAATGTACTCGCAAGCTCACAGCAACCAAAAGCAATCAAGACATACAACATCATGGCATTTACAGGTTAAACAAGGATGAGCATGGTACAACTAGAGCAATAGGGTGAACAAGATCAGATGAGCATGGCATGAACATGTTACTCGAGACATGAACAGTGATGATACTAGCATGCAACAAGTTTAAACTATCATGATTCAACTTACTCTGTTCGGAGGTTACCTCGTAACCACCATAGATATGCCACTCTTACTTACCATCGTGGTCACGGGATCACATCAATCATTATCAAGAATACCATTGTGATCGTCACAAGATCATCTCATCATTATCAAGAATACCATCGTGATCCTCACAAGATCATCTCATCATTACCAAGAATACCATGCTGATCCTCCCGTGACCACATAAAGATCAACCAACTTGTTTCCTCATGGAACCGGGATTGTTTATTAGTCAGGTTTTTATTACTGTTGACCCATAGTGTGACCTACTATGAACTGGGCCCATATCCACGGGCGCGGCTATCGATAGATTATACACTCTGCAGAGGTTAGTACACTGTACCCACACTACGGAACCCAAGGCCTCGTGCTCCCATTCGGGTGGACCAACGGCGTTCTAACAAAACCGATCTACTGCATGACACTCTCCCGGCCACTCCGACAAACTCCCCTTTGGGCTAAGTCATGGGTGGCCCCGATGTCACCTCATGACACCCAACGGCCACCGTCGTGGCAAAACAAAAACGGTCCCAAACGGGGACAATGGATCCATACAACTCGGGCACACAAGGCTTATGTCCGCCTACCTGATCAGGGTAGCGCGCGCCCATAACCTTCCCTAGTTGGAGGCACCAGCGAGAGGCATGACAATAGACCAAATTAGGGCCTTCCCATAAAGGCAAATGTGGTTGCACTGGTCAGCTCGTCTAGATGGCACCATGACTCAGCCAACAGATGTTCAAGTTGTATTAAAGTCCGGTTTAACTTGAATGTAATGATCTGAGTCACAATAACATGATGGAATAACAATGCATATGAGCATGGTATCAACATGAGCATGGGTGAGCAACATCACTCTTTAACATACCAACAACAACAAATCATCTACCCTACTGGATGCACATGAGCATAGCATAGCAATGATCACGAATAACACAATTATAATAACAACACTACATATGAACATAGCATGACCACTAGCATCAGAAATATTTACCAGAAAAAAGAACATGATAATAATACTAGAAAGTAATCATTTAACCAATAGATGCAAAATGATCATATCATAAAGATAAGCATGGATTCACGAGCATATTTATAACATTCAGAAAATATTAACATGCACAAATAATTTATTATTCAAGTAGGAAACCACGGCTACTGCAAGACCATCATGCAAGTGGTTGTCGTGGCTTGCCTGGGGATGAAGGATACACCGAGAAGAAGTGCGGTGAAGCCATGGAATGATTCGCCGAAACGGTTCTCTCTTAGAGGAGGCTAGATTAGGGGCAAGGGAAAAATGGTTATTTTCACTATGTGACAACTGTGTGAAAATGATACCAACAGAATGGGCTCGACGAGATGAAGACGTGCGCTTTCAAATCACCTGATTCGGAGTTACGGTTGCGGAGATACGGACGGTTGAAGTCCAGGGACTAATGTGTAAAAAGAATCTTCACAAACAGGTCCATGGAGGTTTAAACAGAACGTGCCTTTCACCGGAATACGCCTTCCGCAAAAAGAAAACGTATTCTGAGCCGAAGCAGAAGCAAAGTACGCTTTCAGAAGTGGAAAACATATTTCTATAAAAGACGTCTCCACTTATCCAGCTAGACCGGCTCCTGTGGCTGACGGGTGGGGTCGGGGAAAGACGCGGGGCCCACCTGGCCTTGTCTTCTTCTTCCTCCCGCTTCTCCCCGACAGAAGCAGAGGAGGAGACAGGGAGGGTTGTGGCCGGCGCTGGCCCCGCTGCCTCCGGCCATCTCCGGCCGAGGTAGGGACACTGGCAGCCCCGGGTGAAGGCGCCGCACCCGCCTGGTGCAGCAGCCGCGCAGGGGGAAGGGCAGGGCGGCGGCAGCTCGGGGTGGCCGCAGGCAGGAGGCGGCGGCAAATCTAGGGGCATGCAGCCACGGTAGCTCTGGCGACGAAGGAAGGTGCTGGGGAGGTTCGTCGGCGTTGGGGGAGTCTACTTGAGGTGAGGAAAGGGAGGGAGGGGCACTGCCTTACTCGAATCTGAGCGAAGCTGAACGGTGGCCATGGCGGCCAAGGTGAGGGGGGAGGGATCCGGTGGTCTTGGGATGGGCGGAGGGGTGTGGTGAGGAGCAGGGGAGCTCGGGTTACACTTATATAGGCAAGGGGAGGGCTCTGGAAAGCTTGAGAGCTCGCCAACTCGTGGACAGGGAGAGAGCAGAGAGGCTTATGTCACGGGCGCGGCCGGTGGTGACCGAACGACGGCGAGACAGGATGGGGCAGAGGAGGGTAAATGACGGCGCCGTCACGGGGAAGCTCCAGGATACGAAGAGGGCTCGAGAAGCAGAGGAAACCGACGGGAATAGACGGCTCCACTAGCCAGAGCGCGCTCTCAGGCATGCCAGCCACGCAGTCACCACGTGAACAGGTGCAAGCGGTGCACTCTGGCCGGCCTAATCATGTCGGGTAGATGGGTCACTCAAAGGAGAGAGCCAAAGAGGAAAGAACCAAGGGCAGGGGCAAAGAAGAGATTTGGACTTAGCTCCAAATCAGATGAACAGAAAGGTGTTTCTGTTGTGGTGAGGAAAATCCAAGGGAAGATAGAGACTAATCTTTGGCATGGTGTTGACACATGCTAAGAACACTGTGTTGGCCAAAAATCAGCTCAAATGGAGAAGAAAATATAGCACTTGTTGTACAAGTGATCCCACAGGCTAGAAAGGAAGAATTTGATGCTTTGCTCATATAGGGCATTGGATGGATCTGAAATTTGGAGGAGATGAATCATTTGGGGTATAAGAACATACTGTAGAAGTTTCATACCAATTGGATACACCAAAGTGGTACTTCCTTCACGGTGGTCCTCTTTGGATAGAATTTTGGGAAAATTATAGAGGGTAAATGGCTAGATGAACTGAGCCCAAATTTCGTAGAGAGGGTTTATATGGATAGGAGAATGTCCTGGTAAATTTTCAGCAATAATTAAGTAACATAAAATATAGTTGCTTCACAACCTGAAAATCTGACCAGAAACCAATATTGGATGGTGTGCTCACATAGATGGATGAATGAAGCTCAAAATTGGTGGAGAGTCATGATATGAGCACATGAATGAGCTTGCAAAATTTCAACTCATTTGGATACTCCTAGCTGGTACTTCCTTCAACAAGACTTCCATCTGACAGAAACTTTGGAAATTTGCTGAGGAAGATTCACTAGGCAAATTGAGTTGAATTTTGTCATGTGGCAATTATTTGGATAGGAAAGAGTGCCCAAAAAGTTTGGGGACAAAAAAGAAAATATAAATAGCACTTCCTTTTCAAAAAGCCACTTAGGGCAGAATAAGAAAAGGAATATCTGTGAATTATTTTTATCATGCCAAGGAAGGGTGTTGACATATTTGTGGAAGATATGACCCAAACAATTTATGATAATTATTTGGGAATTTTGTGGATGACAGAAAGGTAGGCTGGTTCACAACCTAGGGCAAAAAGGATTATTCCTTTAATAGAAAAAGGAATATTCCCAATAAAAAGAATATTGGAATTGGTCCAAGATGGGAAATGACATGGTCTTGAGATGGTTTTGAGGATGACAAGCCACTTGGGAGCCTGAGAAGACATGATCTTCCCAGGTTTCAGGACCACAGAGCCACAGAAAAGCAATTCAAATAAAAAATCCAAAGAAAAACAAAAGAAAAAGAAAGGGCCAAAATCCAGGGTGTCACATCTATTTGATGTAACTCTTTTTTGCGGTGTGTTTGTTGGGATCCGATGAACTTTGAGTTTATGATCAGATCTATATCCATGAAAATTATTTGAGTTTTCTTTGATCTCTTATATGCATGATTATTTATAGCCTCGTATTTCTTCTTCGAATATTGGTATATGGGTGGCATAGATCATGTTCACCGTCTTGACCTTGGAAGGGAAGGGTTTTTGGCTTCCACTGTTCGGCCTGCGGGGCTCCTCATCGTCCTTGCTTCGTGGGCTTTTGCCCGAGTCTTCGGCTGTGAGCTTGCCGGCCTATTTTATCACCCAACAATTATGGTTGGTGTGGTTGGCAGGCTTTTTGGTGGTGCCATGAATCTGGCAGGGCCTGTCCAGGATTGCGTCCAGCTTGGTTGGGCCGTCCCAGACATTGAATTACGGAATCTGGCATTGACTATCGTTTCGTCCGCTTCGCTGTCGTTATGGCGGTGTTTGTTCTTGTTCCTTCGTGGCTTCCCGTTCCCGTCCCGAACTTCCGATGTGCCAGGGGTGTCGGGGTTAGTGCTTCTACGAGCTAGCCAACTATCCACTCGGCACAGAAGTGGGTCATCAGGGAGGTGAGCGCTGGCATCGTTCTTGGCTTGTCCTGGCCGAGCTGGCATGCTAGCCATTCATCCCGAATACTATGCTTAAAGGAGTCTATAGCTTCAGTGTCCGGACAGTCAACTATCTGGTTCTTCTTGGTCAAAAACTGGTTCCAAAATTGTCGGGCTGACTCGTCGGGCTGCTGGATTACATGGCTCAAGTCATCGGCATCCGGGGGCCGGACATAAGTGCCCTGAAAGTTAGCTCGGAAGGCGTCCTCGAGCTCCTCCCAACATCCTATGGAGTCTTCGGGGAGGCTATTTAGCCAGTGTCAAGCCGGATCCTTGAGCTTTAACGGTAGGTATTTGATGGCATGGAGGTCGTCCCCTCATGCCATGTGAATGTGCAACAGAAAAATCTTCGATCCAAACTGTCGGATCTGTTGTCCCGTCATAGGGCTCAATATTTATAGGTTTGAAACCTTCCGGGAATTGGTGTTGCATCACTCTATCTGTGAAGCAAAGAGGATGAGCGGCGCCTCTGATTCGAGCTATGTCACACCAGAGATCATCTGTCATCCGGGCTCGTTGCAGCTCCCGAGCTCTATCATTTCGGTCTAGCCAGGATTTGTATCCGTCCCGTCTAGCAGGAGGATCTCTTTTAGGTCCGTAGATGGACCTCGTCAGACCTGCCTGAGCGTCCAGTTCACGATGTAGGTCGTACTCATAGCCTGGTGATGACCCACAAGTATAGGGGATCTATCGTAGTGCTTTCTATAAGTAAGAGTGTCGAACCCAATGAGGAGTAGAAGGAAATGACAACCGGTTTTCAGCAAGGTATTTTCTACAAGCACTGAAATTATCAATAACAGATAGTTTTGTGAAAGGATAATTCGTAGCGGGTAACAAGTAACAAATGTAACTAAGGTGCAGCAAGTTGGCCCAATCCTTTTTGTAGCAAAGCATAAGCCTGGACGAACTCTTATATAAAGCAAAGTGCTCCCGAGGACACATGGGAATTATTGTCAAGTTAGTTTTCATCATGCTTATATGATTCGCGTTCGTTACTTTGATAATTTGATATGTGAGTGGACCGGTGCTTGGGTGCTGTCCTTACGTGGACAAGCCTCCCACTTATGATTAACCCCTCTCGCAAGCATCCACAACTACAAAAGAAGAATTAAGATAAATCTAACCATAGCATGAAACATGTGGATCCAAATCAGCCCCTTACGAAGCAACGCAAAAACTAGGGTTTAAGCTTTTGTCACTCTAGCAACCCATCATCTACTTATTACTTCCCAATGCCTTCCCCTAGGCCCAAATCATGGTGAAGTGTCATGTAGTCGATGTTCACATAACACCACTAGAGGAAAGACAACATACATCTCATCAAAATATCGAACGAATACCAAATTCACATGATTACTTATAACAAGACTTCTCCCATGTCCTTAGGAACAAACGTAACTACTCACAAAGCATATTCATGTTTAAGATCAGAGGGGTATTGAATATCATTAAGGATCTGACATATGATCTTCCACCAAATAAACTAACTAGCATCAACTACAAGGAGTAATCAACACTAGTAGCAACCCACAGGTACAAATCTGAGGTTTTGGGATAAAGATTAAATACAAGAGATGAACTAGGGTTTGAGAGGAGATGGTGCTGGTGAAGATGTTGATGGAGATTGACCCCCTCTCGATGATAGGATCATTGGTGATGATGATGGCTTTGATTTCCCCCTCCCGGAGGAAAGTTTCCTCGGCAGAATCGCTCTGCCGGAGCCCTAGATTGCTTCTCCCCAGGTTCCGCCTCGAAACGGCGGTGCTTCGTCCCGAAAACTTCCTTATGATTTTTTCCAGGTAAAAACCCCTCATATAGCAAAAGATGGACACCGGAGACCTGCCAGGGGGCCCACAAGCCCTAGGGGCGCGCCCTGCGGGGTAGGACGCGCTCCCCAGGCTTGTGGCCACCTGGTGGGTCCCCTCTGGTATTTTCTTTGCCCAATAATTCTTATATATTCCAAAATAATTCTCCTTAAATTTTCAGGACTTTTGGAGTTGTGCAGAATAGGTATCTCAGATTTGCTCCTTTCCGGTCCAGAATTCCAAGTGCCGGCATTCTCCCTCTTCATGTAAATCTTGTAAAATAAGAGAGAAAAGGCATAAGTATTGTACCATAATGTGTAATAACAGCCCATAATGCAATAAATATGAACATAAAAGCATGATGCAAAATGGACGTATCAACTCCCCCAAGCTTAGACCTCGCTTGTCCTCAAGCGAAAGCCGAAATCGATAATCATGACCACATGTTTAGAGAGAGAGGTGTCGATAAAATAAAATATGGACATGAGGGCATCATGATCATCTTTATAATAGCAACATATATTGTCATATAATTTTTTATGCTAAAGTAATAATTCATTCACAAGGTAAAGTATGAATCAAAAACTTTATTGAAAACCAACAAACTATGATCTTGGTCATTGAAACAATTGAAATTTATCATAACATCAGAAAGAGTCAATGTCAGAGCTTTCATATAGCATGTCCACATACTCAACCATCTTTTGGTCTTTCATAATTGCTAACACTCACGCGATACTTATGAGATCAAAGCTTCAATCGAACACAGAGAAAGATAGGGGCTTATAACTTTGCCTCCCAACCTTTTACCTCAAGGGTAACGTCAACAATAATAGTTTATGAATATCCACATCCGAGTGGATATATATATTTGGATCTTCCCCAACATATAGTGCTTGCCAAAAAGAAAAAGTATAAAAAGAAGAGGTGATGGTCACCATGACTCTTGTATAAGGGTAGGAGGTAGAAGTAAAAGATAGGCCCTTCGTACAGGGAAGCAGAGGTTGTCATGCGCTTTTAGGGTTGGATGCACAAAATCTTAATGCAAAAGAACGTCACTTTATATTGCCGCTTGTGATAAAGAACTTTATTATGCAGTCCATTGCTTTTATTTCTTCCATATCACAAGTTCGTATAAAGCTTATTTTCCTCACACTAAAAGATCATACATATTTAGAGAGCAATTTTTATTGCTTGCACCGATGACAACTTACTTGAAGGATCTTACTCAATCCATAGGTAAGTATGGTGGACTCTCATGGCAAAACTGGGTTAAGGGATTTTGGATGCACAAGTAGTATCTCTACTTGGTGCAGAAGATTTGGCTAGCATAGGATGAGAAACAAGCTCAACATGTTGGAGTATCCATGACAATATAGCTTCTATTCAGATATAAGGAAACATAACCTATTATGTTGTCTTCCTTGTCCAACATCAACCTTTTAGCATATAATATTTTAATGAGTGCTCACAATCACAAAGGATGTCCAAAATAGAATATTTATATGTGAGACCTCTCTTTCTTTATTACTTCCTATTAGTTGCATCAATGACCAAAACTATGTTTGTCAACTCCCAACAAATTTTATATGACATACTTCTTATATGTTAAGTCATCACTTCCCATAAGATCATTATATAATCTTTTTACTTCTTTCATCTCTATTTTTTCTTTTTCTCAAGATCATAGTAAGAAAGCAAAACCCTCAACTCAAAACTACTCTTTATTATATAACTCTCGGACTCGATTACATAGAGGGAACACAAAGCAAAACTCAAAACTAGATCATACTAAAAACTTTATTCTACTAAACTAAGATATAACCAAAAGGACCGAACTAAGAAAAATGATAAAGGTAAAGATGTGATGGTGATATGATACCGGGGCACGTCCCCCAAGCTTGGCACAAGCAAAGGGGAGTGCCCTTACCCATATACTCAAGTCTCTTTCTTCGGAGGTGGTGATGATGGAGTTGTAGCATTCTTCTTCTCCAGCTTACGTCTGAGGCTAAAATATTCCTCCCTTAAATCATCATTCTCGAGCTCAAGCTTCAATATCTTTTTGCATAAGGACGCCTTGTTGACCTGCAGAAAACAGGGTGGAATAGATTGGACCTTAAGAAGGCTTGACTTCTTGAACTCCACGTGCATATCTCCAGGTTGAGGTAGTGGATCTTCATCCTCATCAGGGTTGTCATCCCTTGTTTCCCCTATGTCGAAGTCTTCCTCCTCTTCTGTGGTCCAACCGTAATGATCCACCTCCCCATAGACCTTCGGGTTTGCAATATAATCAGTGACATAGCTCTCTCCTTCCGTATCTTGGGACAACATATTTTCAGATCTGACAGAAAACAACATGAAACAAGAACACAGGATTTCTCCGCGATGCGGTGGTCAAAACCTTCGGGAGATTATATAATGAATTTTTACCAACCAAAAGAAGTGTACTGCAAAAAAAGGAGTCCAGAGGGCACACGAGGTGGCCACAAGCCAGGGAGGCGCGCCTAGGGGGGTAGGGCGCGCCCCCAAGGCTTGTCGCCTCCTCGTGCGCTTTTCGGACTACTTTTTATTTTCCTAATTTTTTAAATATTCCAAAACGGAGTAAAATTGCTTTTGGGAAGGTTTTGGAGTCGGTTTACTTACCGTATCACATACCTATTCCTTTTCGGGATCTGGAGCGTTCTGGTAGGTCTCCCTTATGTACTCCTCCGGTGTCATGGTATTAATAATATTGGTTTCTACATTTATGGGAGTACCTGAGATATAATGTTTGATTATTTGCACGTTTACCACCTTCGGGTTATTGCCCTTGGCGTTGTTGATCTTGATGGCACCAGAACAATAAACTTCCTCTATAATGTAAGGCCCTTCCCATTTAGAGAGAAGTTTTCCTGCAAAAAAATCTTAAACGAGAATTGTATAGCAAGACATAGTCACCTACATTGAATTCACGCTTTTGTATCCTTTTGTCATGCCATCTTTTAACCTTTTCTTTGAACAATTTGGCATTCTCATAGGCTTGGGTTCTCCATTCATCAAGTGAGCTAATGTCAAATAACTTCTTCTCACCGGCAAGTTTGAAATCATAGTTGAGCTCTTTAATTGCCCAATAAGCTTTTTGTTCTAGTTCAAGAGGTAAGTGACATGCTCTTCCATAAATCATTTTATATGGAGACATACCCATAGGGTTTTTATAAGCAGTTCTATAAGCCCATAATGCATCATCAAGTTTCTTAGACCAATTCTTTCTAGATCTATTAAGAGTCTTTTGCAAGATCAATTTTATTTCTCTATTACTCAATTCCACTTGACCACTACACTGAGGATGATAAGGAGATGCAATTTTATGGTTAACATCATACTTAGCAAGCAATTTATGGAAGGCACCATGAATAAAGTGTGAACCACCATCAGTCATTAAATATCTAGGGACTCCAAACCTTGGAAAAATAACTTCTTTAAGCATTTTAATGGAGGTATTATGATCAGCACTACTAGTTGGAATAGCTTCTACCCACTTAGTAACATAATCAACAGCAACCAAAATATTTGTATAACCATTGGAGGAAGGAAAAGGTCCCATATAATCAAATCCCCAAACATCAAATGGTTCAATAACAAGTGAATAATTCATAGGCATTTCCTATCGTCTACTAATATTACCAATTCTTTGACATTCATCACAAGACAAGACAAACTTATGAGCATCTTTGAAGAGAGTAGGCCAATAAAAACAAGATTGTAATACCTAGTGTGCAGTTCTATCTTCAGCATGGTGTCCCCCGTAGGCCTCGGAGTGACACTTGCGTAGGATCTGTTCCCGTTCATGCTCAGGTACACAACATCTAATAACACCATCTACTCCTTCTTTATAAAGATGTGGGTCATCCCAGAAGTAATGTCTTAAATCATAGAAAAACTTTTTCTTTTGTTTGTATGTGAAACTAGGTGGTAAAAATTTAGCAACAATATAATTAGCATAGTCTGCATACCATGGAGTACTATGAGAAGCATTTATAACAGGTACTTGTTCATCAGGAAAGCTATCATCAATAGGTAATGGGTCATCAAGAATATTTTCTAACCTAGACAAGTTGTCTGCTACGGGTTTCTCAGCTCCTTTTCTATCAATAATATGTAAATCAAATTCTTGTAGCAGAAGAAACCACCTAATAAATCTAGGTTTAGCATCTTTCTTTTCCATAAGATATTTAATAGCAGCATGATTAGTGTGAACAGTTACCTTAGAATCAACAATATAAGATCTGAACTTGTCACAAGCAAATACAACTGCTAAAAATTCTTTTTCAGTAGTAGCATAATTTCTTTGAGCACTGTCTAGAGTTTTACTAGCATAATGGATAACATTTAATTTCTTATCAACTCTTTGTCCTAGAACAGCACCAACTGCATAATCACTAGCATCACACATAATTTCAAAGGGTAGGTTCCAATCAGGTGGTTGCACAATAGGTGCAGAGATTAAGGCTTTCTTAAGTATTTCCAATGCTTCTACACAATCATCATAAAAAACAAATGGAACATCTTTTTTCAAGAGATTAGTAAGAGGCGTAGAAATTTTAGAGAAGTCTTTAATAAATCTCCTATAGAAACTGGCATGACCAAGGAAACTTCTTATACCTTTGATATCTTTAGGACACAGAAATTTTTCAATAGCATCAACTTTAGCTTTATCAACTTCAATACCTCTTTCGGAGATTTTATGCCCCAAGACAATACCTTCATTAACCATAAAGTGGCACTTCTCTGAGTTCAAGACAAGATTAGTTTCTTCACATCTCTGCAAAACTCGATCAAGGTTGCTTAAGCAATCATCAAAAGAAGTTCCGTATACGGAGAAATCATCCATGAAAACCTCAACAATCTTTTCACAAAAGTCAGAGAATATAGCAGTCATACATCTTTGAAAAGTAGCATGTGCATTGCATAAACCAAAAGGCATGCGTCTATAAGCAAAGGTACCAAAAGGGCATGTAAAAGTAGTTTCTTCTTGATCCTCTTATGACACAGGTATATGAGAAAAACCAGAATAACCATCTAGAAAGCAAAAATGCGTATGTTTTGATAGTCTTTCTAGCATTTGATCAATGAATGGTAGAGGGTAGTGATCTTTCCTAGTAGCTTTATTTAATTTTCTAAAATCAATTACCATTCTATAACATGTAACAATTCTTTGCGGAATCAATTCATTCTTATCATTAGGAACAACAGTAATACCTCCCTTTTTAGGGACACAGTGAACAGGACTTACCATCTACTATCAGCTATAGGATAAATTATACCTACTTCCAGAAGCTTTAATATTTCATTTCTTACCACTTCTTTCATCTTGGGATTCAACCGTCACTGGTGATCAACGACTGGTTTAGCATCAGGTTCCATATTAATTTTGTGTGACATAGAGTGGGACTAATGCCCTTAAGGTCATCAAGAGTATATCCAATAGCTGCACGGTGCTTCTTCAAAGTTTTCAATAATTTCTTTTCTTCATGCTCTGAAAGGTTAGCACTAATAATAATAGGATATATCTTCTTCTCATCGAGATAAGCATATTTCAAAGTATCAGGTAATTGTTTAAGCTCAAACACAGGATCACTCTTGGGTGGTAGAGGATCTCCAAGAGTCTCAACAGGAAAATTTGTTTCAAAACAGGCATTTGTTTAAAGAATATCTCATCTATTTCATTTCTTTCATTCATGAACATGTCATTTTCATGGTCTAGCAAATATTGTTCTAAAGGATCAGTAGGAGGCACGGCAATAGAAGCAAGACCAATAATTTCATCTTTACTAGGAAATTCTTTATCATGGGGTTGTCTACGAAATTTGGACAAATTAAACTCATGAGACACATCCCCAAAACTTACACTAATAGTTTCTTTCTCACAATCTATTTTAGCATTAACAGTGTTCAAGAAAGGTCTACCAAATATAATGGGACAAAAATCATCTTGTGGGGAACCAAGAACTAGAAAATCAGTAGGGTATTTTATTTTCCCACACAAGACTTCAACATCTCTAACAATCCCAATTGGTGAAATAGTATCTCTATTAGCAAACTTAATAGTGACATCAATATCTTCTATTTCAGCAGGTGCAATATCATTCATAGTTTCTTGGTATAAAGTAAAGGGAATTGCACTCACACTAGCACCCAAATCACATAAGCCATGATAAAAATGATCTCCTATTTTAACAGAGACAACAGGCATGCCAACAACAGGTCTATGTTTATCTTTTTCATTAGGTTTAGCGATTCTAGCAGCTTCATCACAGAAATAAATAACATGCCCATCAATATTATTGACCAAGAGATCTTTAACCATAGCAATACTAGGTTCAACTTTAATTTGTTCAGGGGGTGTGGGTGTTCTAGTATAACTCTTACGAACTACAGCTAAAGCTTTAGCATGTTCTTTCATACTAACAGGAAAAGGTGGTTTCTCGATATAAGCAGTAGGAATAACAGGATCAACATTATAAGTAATGGTTTCTTCTTCAGCTTTAATGGGTTCTACTATTTTTAATTCAATGGGAGGATGATATTTAAACCACTTCTCCTTAGGGAGATCAACATGAGTAGCAAATGATTCACAGAAAGAAGCTACTATCTCAGAGTCAAGTCCATATTTAGTGCTAAATTCACGAAAAGCATCGGTATCCATAAATGATTTAACACAATCAAACTTAAGGTTTATACCTGCCTCCTTACCTTCGTCGAGCTCCCAATCTTCAGAGTTGCGCTTAATTATTTCCAAGAGATCCCATTTGAATTCAATAGTCTTCTTAATAAAAGAACCAGTACAAGAAGAATCGAGCATGGATTGATCATTACGAGAAAGCCGAGCATAAAAGTTCTGAATAATAACTTCTCTTGAGAGATCATGATTGGGGCATGAAAATAACATTGACTTAAGCCTCCCCCAAGATTGAGCGATACTTTCTCCTTTACGAGGCCAAAAATTATATATATAATTCCGATCACGATGAACTAGATGCATAGGATAAAACTTCTGATGAAATTCCAATTTCAATCGGTTGTAATTCCAAGCTCTAATATCATCACATAGCCTATACCATGTCAATGCCTTTCCCTTCAAAGATAACGGGAAGACCTTCTTCTTGACATCATCCTCAGGCAAACCTTCAAGCATAAATAATCCACAAACTTCATCCACATAGTTTAGATGCAAATCAGGATGTAGTGTTCCATCTCCTGCATAAGGATTAGCTAGAAGTTTCTCTATCATACCTGAAGGAATTTCATAATAAATATTTTCACTAGGTGCAGTAGGTTGAGGGGAAACTCTTTGCTCTTCCGGTCGGGGTGAAGATACCCCGAACAAACCCCTCAAAGGATGATTTTCCATAGTGACAAGTGAAAGTAAATTTCAGAACGTAATATAAATGTTCCCTTAACCAAGTTCCACATACCAAAGGCGCTTCACTCTCCGGCAACGGTGCCAGAAAAGAGTCTTGATGACCCACAAGTATAGGGGATCTATCGTAGTCCTTTTGATAAGTAAGAGTGTCGAACCCAACAAGGAGCAGAAGGAAATGACAAGCGGTTTTCAGCAAGGTATTTTCTGCAAGCACTGAAATTATCGGTAACAGATAGTTTTGTGATAGGATAATTCGTAACGGGTAACAAGTAACAAATGTAACTAAGGTGCAGCAAGGTGGCCCAATCCTTTTTGTAGCAAAGGATAAGCCTTAATGAACTCTTATATAAAGCAAAGCGCTCCCGAGGACACATGGGAATTATTGTAAGTTAGTTTTCATCATGCTCATATGATTCGCGTTCGTTACTTTGATAATTTGATATGTGGGTGGACCGGTGCTTGGGTGCTGTCCTTACTTGGACAACCCTCACACTTATGATTAACCCCTCTTGCAAGCATCTGCAACTACGAAAGAAGAATTAAGATAAATCTAACCATATTATGAAACATGTGGATCCAAATCAACCCCTTACGAAGCAACGCATAAACTAGGGTTTAAGCTTCTATCACTCTAGCAACCCAGCATCTACTTATTACTTCCCAATGCCTTCCCCTAGGCCCAAATCATGGTGAAGTGTCATGTAGTCGATGTTCACATAACACCACTAGAGGAAAGACAACATACATCTCATCAAAATATCGAAGGAATACCAAATTCACATGATTACTTATAACAAGACTTCTCCCATGTCCCCAGGAACAAAGGTAACTACTAACAAAGCATATTCATGTTCAAGATCAGAGGGGTATTGAATATCATTAAGGATCTGAACATATGATCTTCCACCAAATAAACCAACTAGCATCAACTACAAGGAGTAATCAACACTACTAGCAACCCACAGGTACCAATCTGAGGTTTTCGGACAAAGATTGAATAGAAGAGATGAACTAGGGTGTGAGAGGAGATGGTGCTAGTGAAGATGTTGATGGATATTGACCCCCTCTCGATTAGAGGATCATTGGTGATGACAATGGCTTCGATTTCCCCCTCCCGGAGGGAGGTTTCCCCGGCAGAATCGCTCCGCCAGAGCCCTAGATTGCTTCTCCCCAGGTTCCACCTCGAGACGGCGGCGCTTCATCCCGAAAGCTTCCTTTTGATTTTTTCCAGGTAAAAACCCCTCATATAGCAGAAGATGGACACCGGAGACCTTCGAGGGGGCCCACAAGCCCTAGGGGCGCGCCCTAGGGGGTAGGGCGCGCTCCACAGGCTTGTGGCCACCTGGTGGGTCCCCTCTGGTATTTTCTTTGCCCAATAATTCTTATATATTCCAAAATAATTCTTCGTAAATTTTCAGGACTTTTGGGGTTGTGCAGAATAGGTCTCTCAGATTTGCTCCTTTCCGATCCAGAATTCCAAGTGCCGGCATTCTCCCTCTTCATGTAAATCTTGTAAAATAAGAGAGAAAAGGCATAAGTATTGTACCATAATGTGTAATAACAGCCCATAATGCAATAAATATCAACATAAAAGCATGATGCAAAATGGACGTATCACCTGGCCGTACTGGCTCCTTGCCTTGACGGCGAGGGTGAGTGGGAGGTTGTTCAGTTTTATCAGCTGTCTGGTCCCGTCCTCGAGGGGGGCGGTCCGGCTGGTCCGCCTGAGTGTGCCTTGGACGCGCTGGCTCTATGGCCTCATCATCGAATTGTGGCAGTAGCCTTCTCTTTGGGTAGCTCTTGTTTTGTTGTTCGTAGCCATACCCCTCTTCTGCAGCCAGGACCTTAGTCCATATGTCATTGAGGGTATCTTGTTCGGCCTTTATTTTTTGTCGCTATTTCTTCAAGCTACACGCGGTGGCAATTAGCTGCCATTTGAACCGTTCTTGATCCAACGGGTCTTCAGGGACGATAAAATCTTCGTCACCCAAATTGACCTCCTCTTCAGAAAGGGGGAGGTACTTACTGTCTTCGGAATCATCGAGGTATTCGAGATCGAGCGGGTCCTCATGCTCCTCGTGGTCGTTTTGTGGCTGTTCATTGGCGCCGGGACTACCGAGGTTGTCTGCGTTGTCCAGGGTGGCATTTTCTCCGGTATTCGTGTTGCTCGCATGGCTTCGACACGCCTTGGAGCGGCGGCGCTGTCTGCGGTGTTTCGGCGGCTCATCACTGGGCCTGCCGTTATCCTTCCCGGGAGTGCCGTCATCTTCTTTCGGGGTGTCCACCATGTAGACATCATAGGTGGACGTGGCCGTCCAGCGGCCGGTGACGGGGGGAGCAGTGATGACCCACAAGTATAGGGGATCAATCGTAGTCCTTTCGATAAGTAAGAGTGTCAAACCCAACGAGGAGCAGAAGGAAATGACAAGTGGTTTTCAGCAAGGTATTTTCTGCAAGCACTGAAATAGTCGGTAACAAGTAGTTTAATAGCAAGATAATTTGTAACGAGCAAGTAACGGTAATGGTAATAAAGTTCAGCGAGGTAGCCCAATCATTTTGTGACAAAGGACAGGCCAAAATGGTCTCTTATGATAAGCAAAGCATTCTTGAGGGTACACGGGAATTTCACCATATCACTTTCATCAAGTTGGTTCGATTCATGTTCGCTACTTTGATAATTTGATATGTGGGTGGACCGGTGCTTAGGTGTTGTTCTTACTTGAAAAAACCTCCTACTTATGATTAACCCCCTCACAAGCATCCACAACTACGAGAAAAGTATTAAGATAAAATCTAACCATAGCATTAAACTTTTGGATGCAAATCGGTCCCTTACAAAGTAGCGCATAAACTAGGGTTTAAGCTTCTGTCACTCTAGCAACCCATCATCTAATAAATACTCCACAATGCATTCCCTTAGGCCCAACTATGGTGAAGTGCCATGTAGTCGACGTTCACATGACACCACTAAGAGAATCACAACATACATATCATCAAAATATCGAACAAATATCAAGTTCACATCATTACTTGCAACATGACTTCTCCCGTGACCTCAAGAACAAAAGTAACTACTCACAAATAGCACAATGGATCTGAACATATAATCTTCCACCAAATAAACCATATAGTAACCAACTACAACATGTAATCAACACTACTAGTCACCCACAAGTACCAATCTAAGGTTCTGGTACAAAGATTGAACACAAGAGATGAACTAGGGTTTGAGAGGAGATGGTGCTGTTGAAGATGTTGATGGAGATTTCCCTCCCAAAGACAAGAGGGTTGTTGGTGATGACGATGACGATGATTTCCCCCTCCAAGAGGGAAGTTCCCCCGGCGTAATCGCTCCGCCGGATGGCAAAAGTGCTCCTGCCCAAGTTCCGCCTCGAGACAGCGGCGCTTCGTCCTGAAAGTCCCCCCCCCTGATTTTCTCTAGGTCAAAATGACCTATATACCAGAAGATGGGCACCAGAGGTGAGCTGGGCTGAGCACAACCCACCAGGGCGCGCCTGGGGTGCCTGGCATGCCCAGGTGGGTTGCGCCCACCTGGTGGGCCCCCTTGATGTCGCTTGAACTACGTAGGTATTTCCCCAAAGAGGAAGGGATGATGCAGCACAACTACGGTAGGTATTTCCCTCAGTTATGAAACCAAGGTATCAATCCAGTAGGGGAACCAAGCAACACTATGTAAACGGTACGTGCACACAAATAACAAATACTTGCAACCCGACGATTAGGAGGGGTTGTCAATCCCTCTACGGGTAAAAAGATAGATAAATTTGTGATAGATTGGATAAATAGATCTCGATAAAACGAGAAATAAAATAAATAGCAAAAAGGTGCAGCAAGGTATTTTTGGGTTTTTCGAATAATATATCTGAAAATAAAAGCGAATAAAAATAGATCGGAAAGAAAATATGATAAAGAATAGTCCCGGGGGCCGTAGATTTCACTAGTGGCTTCTCTCAAGAAAATAGCATATGGTGGGTAAACAAATTACTGCTGGGCAATTGATAGAACATCAAATAATTATGACGATATCCAGGCAATGATCATTATATAGGTGTCGGCGTACGACACCTATGGGACCGCGTGGATCCCTTCTATGATTCGGCAGGGAGAGAGGTATACACAAAGGGCAGAACCAACGATCGACGTGAGGTGATTTTACCCAAGTTCAGGCCGCTAATCAGCGTAAAACCCTACTCCTGCCTTGTTTTATTAAGGGTGTTCTTGAGCTCAAACTCCAAGAGCGCTAGCAATGAACAGTACGTTCAAAGAGCAGCTATGCATGCAGAATGGGCCAGAAGATCCTTGCCCTGTAGCAGTTGCCTTGGGCCTCCTTTTATACGTCCAAAGGGGTCACCACAGTGGCAAAATGTACATACATTGAGGTGTAAAGTAGCTACAGGGTTATCATACCTAACCACTGACGGTTTATGACAAATGCAATTAACGCACCGTGAGGTGTCCGTTTAGGTGTCCTCATTTTCTTGGGGATGGAAAAAGGGGCCATCCCATCAGCACCGCTTAAGCTCTCCTCCATTGGCGCTTTGCCATGCATCCAGAAAAGGGCCCAGAATGCCAGGCTGGTTGTTGTGCTGAAGCGGGGGCACAATGATAGAATATTGCCGGGGCGCAAATCTTGCCGGGCTCAAGATCTTGCCGGGCTTCGCGAGCCACCCCGGCAAGATTTTGCCGGGGGGCTGGTCTTCGGTCTTCAGCTCTTATTATCTCCTGATCCTTTGATTCTTGGTCTGAGTGTCCCTTTGACAATCTTGAACTAATCTCCAATTATTCCCCCGACAAGCCTTGCCGCGGGCTTGGCTACAACTGCCCGTGCACAAGTATGGGGTACTAAAGTCCCAATACTTAGTACACCGATAGGAGCCCCCGGGCCTAGGCCATACACTAGTGCGAGGCGTTGTTGGGCTAGGCCCAAACAGTGCACGGGCACGCATGGCAGGGGATTAACTGCTTGTGATGATTTCGCTTACTGCGTCCCCCCCACTACGCGCATTGAATGCGCGACGTGGGGCGCGTGCGCTGAACGGCCATGGCCGCAGCGCGCTTGTAGATGCGTATTCACATTGGGCAGTAAAAGAGGTGGCCTCGCTCTTTCCCCATAAAAAAGGGAACTGTAGAGGCGCTGCCTATTTACCCCCTCTTCTTCCTAATCTGGACTTCGCCATTGCTTTCCTTCTCTCGAGCCCAGAGCAAAGCTTCTCCTCATCCGCTCACCGCCTCCGCACCTGCTCCATCCTCGGTTTCCACCTCCACAGCCGCCATGCCACCCAAGGCTAGCAAGGGCAAGGGCAAGGAGACGAAAGCCGATGTCCCGGAGAGCGAGCTGGTGAAATTGCGGAAGAAATATGTCGTCTTTGCCCCGACGCTGGACGCGAAAGCTCTGAAGAACTGGTACTAGTGCATGTGGGCGAGGGAGACACAAGCTCACCCCGCGACTCACGTGATTCCAGGTTCTTGTTCCAAAAGCGGACCTGACAGATATCCCTTCTTCGTTGCTTATTTCTATTGTGGGCTCTGTCCTCCTTTCTTTGACTTCTTCAATGACATTATGTACACATACGGCTTCCATCTTCTTGATTTCACGCCGAATGTTGTACTGTGTATGTCCATCTTTGCTCACCTTTGCGAAAATATTGCCAGAGTAGTTCCCAACACTGCCATCTTCCGCCATTACTTTATTCCCCGTATCCAAAAAGGGGAGGCCCTCTCTGGTTCTATCGCCTGGATTCCAAGGGCTTGGAACAAGGAAATATACCCAGAAGGGGTTTACCGCGAGAAGTGGGATGAATGGCAGTCCGAGTGGTGCTGGATCAAGGAAAAAGATCCCCATCCGTTCTGTTCGCCCCGATGGCAGAAGGCGGTCCGCGGCAGCGACTGGAGCAATTTCGCTGCTGAAGACGAGAAGCTCACGATTGCCACCACCAGGATCCTTCGCCTGAAAGCTGCCGGGCTCACAATGGAGATGATCGGCTTCGATTTCCTCCGCCGCCACATCGCCCCCTTGCAGAATAAGGGGAGACCAGCTTGGGAATACCGGAACGCAGCAGACATCATGAGACTGCGCCCCAGATTGAACAACAATTTGACTGCTATGCAGCTTGGTGCTCTTTGCCAAAGGCTATTCCAGCGCGACAACAAACATCGGTTGCTGGCAAGAATTGTCCCTCTGTGCAACAACTCCGCCCTGGGGTCGATCATCGCCACAATGCCAATGTTCAACGCCCACGGACTTGATGCGACTTGGGCCGAGCCATCCGAGGAGGAAGCACAAAAGTTCTTTGATAACTTGACGGAGAGAGCCATCCGGGAAGAAGCAGACCTCATCCGGGCCACCACTGACGAAGAAGTGGCATACATCGCCACTAGGGCGGAGGAGGCGAATCTTGCCGTGGAGGCTGGCAGCGTCGGCTTCACAGAATGGGAAACCAATGACGCAAAAATTGTGATGGAAGAGAATCCTGCCGGGGAGGATAAGGCTGCCGGGGAACAAAGCAGTGCAGCCGCTGAGAGCTCGTCCGACGAAGATGCGGCTGAAGAAGAGTCGCAAGAGGAGCTCCCTGCCCCGAAGAAGACAAAGCATGTTCTTCGGAAGGCTGCTTCTGGCATCCCGACAAGCCAACCTTCTTCGAGCGGCGAGGCTCCCGGCAAGAAGGCGCCCGGCAAGGCTGCACCGCGGCAAGGAGTTCGACAGCAACCCGCATGGCACGCGAGACACACACCTGCGGCAACTACTGGGGCGGCAGGGGCGTCTCACACAACCGCACCGGAGGCTGAGGTGGCGGAGCCACGCCAACCCCCTGCACCTGCCACAGCCAAGCGACCCAGGACCCCTCCTCCGCCCCCCCCATACGGACACTGCAATGGAGGTCGATTTCGACATCTCCGGCTTCAGCTCAGGACGAGAAGAGGAACAGTAAGTATCCTGTCACAGCCTTTATCTTCCAAATTCTGAATTAATCTTATTGACTTGCTCAGTTTTGTCTCCGCGGTGATGCAGAAACCTTGGCGGAAAGGATGGCGAAGAGGGCAAAGACTTCCACGGGCGATGAGCCCCCGGCAGGCTTCGCAAGCGTGCCGGAAACTATCACCATCAGCCCGGAGCTTAGCCCTTGACGCAACCCCCAGCACAGCCCCCAGCGTGAGTTCATTACTCGATTTCCATTGGCGGGTGCCGGGGTTTCTTCCTTTGCCGCTGATATCTTTGGGCTTGCAGGAGAAGAACGGCAACAAGGAGAGTCATTGGAAGACGCTCCCGTCATGCCACCTCCGTCGACCACGCCGCCCACAAGCGCATCCCCGGCAAGAGATCCTACCGATGAGCCTTTCTTGGTTGAGGGGGAGCTGGCAAGCATGGGCACCGGCAACCTTCCCCCAACAACTAAGGTTGCCGGAGGGGCGAGGCCACCTCTCAACAGCTCGACGCAGGTAACTGATTGCCTCAGAGCGCTTGCTATTCTTTCCTTTATCTCTCTTTCTTTTGTCTTCTTGAACTTCAATCTTGATCTCATTCTGTTTCCCTCCTTCGTCCTTTAGAATTCCCTGTGATGGAACATATGGACGTCGATGCTGTCATTGAGGAGACTGCCAGGGATGTTGCTGCCGTGGCCGACAAAATCGCTGCTAGCGAGGCCGCCAAGGATGCCACCGTCGAGGCCGGCGGTGCCTCAACTGACGAGGCCGCCAAGACTGCACAGGAGGAACCCGCCAAGGAATTTGCTGAAAGGGACGGCAAGGAGGCTGGTGACCGTACTGATGGCATTCCTGCTACAGGAGTGCCGGGCACTACGCCGGCCACGGAGCCCCCAGCTGCTGGTGAGGCGGTTGCTGAGGATCAACCGTCAACATCCGAAGTCCCTTCATCAAGCAAATATCTCAAAGTTGGCGAGAACCTATTCGTCAACTTGCCGGGGACGGCAAGCATTGGGGCACCGACCGAAGGGGAAACTTTTGATGAGGAAATCATCACTGCTGCTGGGCTCGAGATCGTCAATGAACCAAGTGTCAG
The DNA here is from genome assembly GCA_011799875.1 of Thinopyrum elongatum. Classification (NCBI taxonomy): domain Eukaryota; kingdom Viridiplantae; phylum Streptophyta; class Magnoliopsida; order Poales; family Poaceae; genus Thinopyrum; species Thinopyrum elongatum. Next base: position 150,772,332 of record CM022300.1, on the reverse strand, counting down.
CAACAGCAAATCTGAGGAAGATCAGCTCCTTCAGGCCATGGGCGATAACTTCCGCAAGCTCCAAGCGCTCCACCGTGCCCAAAAAGAGAAGGTAGATTCCAGAGCTGTAGTCGTTGAAGCAGCTGAAACAGATTTTCAAAAGCACGTTGAGCAAACGCAAATCTGGTACGCTGAAGCCTATCAAGAGTTGACTGCCAATCGGGAACAAGTGGGCCAAAGCTGGACGGAGCTCCTCTTGAAACAATCTGACATAGAGAAGGCGCAAGAGGAAGCTGCGCAAAGAATTGCTGCTGAAGATGCCCTCCTGACGGAGCGTTGTATTGTGCTTGATGCTCACGAGGAAGATCTTGCCGCACGTGAGCAGGCGCTCGCCGCCAAGCTTCGCAGCAAAGATGAAGAAATCGAGAAGCTTGTTGCGCAGCAGACCCAGGAGCTGGAGCGGAAGCACAAGGAGGCGCTTGAAGCTCTAACTATAGATCACGCCAGCAAGCTCAAGGAGGCCGTCGATGCTATCGAGGCTGCAGAGGCCGCCAAGAATGAGCTGAGCGACAAAGTGAAGAAGCTGGAGGTGGATCTTGAAGAACACAGCAAGGAGCTCTTTACGCTCAAAGGTGACAGGGAGAAAACTCTCCACAGCCTGGCGGAGATGCAGATTGCTGTATCCGACAAGACCAAGCAACTCTCTTCAGCTAATGATGCTATTGCCGATCTGAGGCTGAAGTTGACCACGCTGGAAAAGTCACTTGAGGACGGCAGGGCCCGTGAGAAGGCCCTGAGCAAGGATCTCCAAGACGAGAAGAACTTGCTCAAGAGCGCTGCCGCCGCCCAAGTTGACTATGAAAAGGGGGTGGAAATCTGGACTGAACGCCTCGTGGACGCCGCGGAGAAGCTCACGGCACAACTGTCAACCATGGGCCTGCCAAACTTCAAGTATTCCACTGAAGAAAGGATATCCCGAAGCGCCAGGCTGACCATATTCTTTGAAAGTGTCATTGATGCCCTGAAGCTGCTCCAGTCCAACCGAGCGACCCAACTGGCCAACGAATCCCGCCAGTTTTGCCAGGCCATCCTCCGCAAGGTACTCATAAAGGTGGTGCATAATAATCCTGGCGTCGACCTCACCAACGTGCTTGGCCGCCTGCCAAAGGACGCAAATCTCAAGGCACTTGAGGAGCTTGTCGCGCCTATCCTTGAGAAAGTGGATTCAATCAAAAGGGTCGAAGGCCCGCGCAGAGACTAGCTGCTCCACCTCTTCTTGCCGTCGCCATTCCATGCCAAAGACAATTAAGTCTTAAGTTAGAACTGCGGCAACTTATTGATGTAATATAACTTGCTTATGTTTGGGTACATGTATGCTATTTCCCTCGTCTGATTTCTTTATGTATGGAGTTCACCCTACGCTTAATGGAAACCTGCCGGTGCGCAACCTGCCGCGAGCGCTGGGTGCGGGACTTCAGCAGCCTGCTGGAGGTGCAGCGACCGGCAAGACACCTTGGCGTTCTCAGTGCCACCACTTAAATTGTTGAGCAGACTCGAAACAAAATAAGGGCGCGACTAATTACGACAAGGGTTCCTTCGCGTGCAGGCTTTTCATACAAAGACCGAAATCGTCTAAGGAAAATAACTTCATAATAAAAGAAACTTGCTCAAAGTTTTGTAACTTAGCTTTCTGTCGCCGTACTTCCTCCGGTAAGATGTCAATTCTGAACGTCGCCCACTGGTATCCATATCTTCCTTCCCCCCCGGCAAACGTGCACGAGAGGAATCCTTCTATCTTTTGAGAAAAAGAAAGAAGAGAAAATAGAAATATGGAACCTTGGCAGTTCGTCAATACTTACCGGGAGCAAGTGTTCATACAATATCTTAGACAAGCATGCATATATATATATATAAACATGGAAATCGATAAGAAAATGTACAACACTTAATCTTATTCAACTGCGCACAGGGTCTGCGCCTGGCTTTGCACAAAGGATTACATGCCTTGCCGGCAAGACTTGTACAAAAGGTGGTTGCCGGGGGGCCCCCGGCAACCGCGCCTCACGGGTAAAACATGTGAAGGTGTTCGATATTCCAGGAGTTGCTCACTGGAACGCCATCCTCGGTCTCCAGGCGGACAGCGCCGGGCCTGATGACTCATACTACCCGATAAGGGCCTTCCCACTTTGGCGTCAACTTGTTTGAATTCTTGGCGGACTGAATCCATCGAAGAACAAGGTCGCCTTCCTCAAGGCTTCGGGCATGAACTTTTGGGCAATGATAGCGGCTCAAAGCTTGCTGGTAGCGAGCAGCTCGCACAGCAGCCTGAAGACGATCCTCCTCAAGGAGCACAGTGTCATCTTGTCGCAGCTGCTCTTGCTCAAGCTCATCATAAGCGAGCACTTGAGGTGACCCATATATGAGTTCCGTGGGGAGAACTACTTCCGCTCCGTAGACTAGAGCGAAGGGTGTCTGGCCAGTGGATCGATTTGGTGTCGTTCTAATTGACCAAAGAACCGCCGGCAACTCATCAATCCAGTGCCTTCCGCACTTTTTCAGCTTGTCAAAAGTTCTGGTCCTATGACCACGCAGCACTTCTGCAGTAGCCCTCTCCGCTTGGCCGTTGCTTCTTGGATGAGCAATGGAGGCAAAACAAATCTTGCTGCCAAGGTCTTGGACGTACTGCATGAAGGTGCGACTTCTGAACTGCGTGCCGTTGTCGGTGATAATCCTGTTGGGCACACCGAAACGGCACACCATTCCCTTAAAGAACTTGACGGCCGATTGTGCTGTCACCTTTCTCACTGCTTCCACTTCTGGCCACTTTGTGAACTTGTCGATCGCCATGTACAAGTAATCAAAGCCCCCGGTAGCACTGGGAAAGGGGCCCAGTATGTCAAGCCCCCAGACCGAAAATGGCCAGGAAAGAGGGATTGTCTGAAGAGCTTGAGCTGGCTGATGCGATTTCTTCGAATGAAACTGGCACGCTTCACACTTGGTTACTAGTGCAGTTGCATCCTGGAGAGCAGTGGGCCAAAAGAAACCTTGCCGGAATGCTTTTCCGACAAGTGCTCTTGATCCTATGTGAGAGCCACATATGCCTCCATGTATCTCTGCCAACAGCTTTAGTCCATCCTCCCGAGGAATACACTTCAATTTCACACCGTTCGGTCTCTTTCCGTACAGAACGTCATCGACGAAATGGTACATAGTAGACTGACGGGCTACTCTTTCCGCTTCTTCCTGCTCTTCGGGGAGTTCTCCTGTCTGAAGGAAATGGACAATGTGCTGTGCCCATGCTTGAGTCAAATGGAGCACAAAAGTTCCTAGTTCCACAGGCAACCTGAGGGCAGCGCGCTTTGACAGGTCATCAGCAATACTGTTTTCGGCACGAGGAATGTGCTTCATTTGCAGACCATCAAAGCGCTCTTCCATTTTTCTCACCTCTTCCACATAAGCTTGCATCAATGGACTCTGGTAATTCTTGTTAACTTGCCTGACAACAAGCTGCGAATCGCCTCTGATGATGAGCTTCTTGATACCAAGGTCTGCCGCGATCCTGAGACTGGCAAGCAGCCCCTCGTACTCCGCAGTGTTGTTTGTCGAACTCTCCCGGGGGAAATGCATTTGGATTACATACTTGAGGTGCTCTCCGGTGGGTGCGAAAAGCAGCACGCCAGCACTGGCGCCTTGCAGCGAAAAAGCCCCGTCAAAGTACATAACCCATTCTCGATCAGTTTCCCTGCCGGGGAGAGTCGTTTCTTGAATCTCTTTGTCTGGCATTGGGGTCCATTCCGCAATGAACTCCGCCAAGGCTCTGCTCTGAACTGTTGAAGTACTTTCAAACTTGAGATCAAAGCTTGACAATTACAACGCCCACTCCACGATTCTGCCGGTTGCCTCTGGATTTCGCAAAATCCGCTGCAACGGGAAGCGAGTGACGACGGTAATTTCATGTGCTTGAAAATAATGGCGCAGCTTCCTCGAGGCCATAAGGAGGCCGAACAGCAACTTCTGCACACCAGAGTATCTTGATCTAGCCCCTTGCAAAAGAGAGCTAACAAAATAAACTTGGCGCTGCACCATCTTTTTCTTTTGCACTGGTTCTTCTGACTACGCAGATCCTGTCTTGCCGGGATCAGTCCTTGCCGGGGATGATCCTGGCGTGTCACTTGGCGGTCCTGCCACTACTGTTGCCTCCTCATCAGCTTCTCTCTGCGCCACTAGCGCAGCACTAACCACTTGATTTGTCGCTGCCAGGTACAGCAGCAACAGCTCTTGTGGTCTAGGCACGACTAGCATCGGCGGAGAAGAGAGGTATCTCTACAAATCTTGCAGCGCAGCCTCCGCTTCTGGAGTCCATTGCATTGGACCTGCCTTTTTCAAAATTTTGAAAAAGGGCAGGGCGCGCTCAGCAGATTTGGAGATAAACCTGCTTAGGGCAGCAACGCAGCCGGCAACACGACGTACCTCCTTGACGCGTCTTGGTGCCTCAATTTGCTCAATAGCTTTGATCTTGTCGGGGTTCACTTCGATCCCACGCTGAGACACAAAGAACCCAAGAAGCTTGCCAGAAGGAACGCCAAACACGCACTTCTCGGGATTGAGCTTTAAATTGATCTTGCGCAGATTTGCAAATGTTTCTTCTAGATCTTGAATGAGCGTCGCTTTGTCCTTCGTCTTGACCACTATATCATCCATGTAAGCTTCCATATTTCTATGCAGCTGAGGCTCAAAACCAATTTGGACCGCTCTCGCGAATGTAGAACCAGCACTTTTCAACCCGAAAGGCATTCGTATAAAACAATACGTACCACATGGGGTGATAAATGCGGTCTTTTCTTCATCTTCTTTTGCCATGAAGATCTGATGATACCCTGAGTAGGCATCAAGGAATGACAGTAGGTCACAACCAGCAGTGGAGTCCACAATCTGGTCGATGCGCGGCAAGGGGAAAGGATCTTTTGGATAGGCTTTATTGATATCTGTATAATCAATACATAGCCTCCATTTTCCGTTCACCTTGTGCATTACAACTGGATTGGCTAGCCACGTTGGGTGAAGCACCCCTCTGACCAAACCTGCCGCTTCTAACTTCCTGATTTCTTCGGCAATAAATTTTTGCCACTCCAAGGCCTGCTTTCTCACCCTTTACTTGACGGGCCGCGCGTGAGGACAGACAGCAAGGTGGTGCTCAATCACCTCCCTGGGAACACCGGGGATGTCAGATGGTTGTCATGCAAACACATCGACATTTCCCCGCAGGAAGGAAATGAGCGCGCTTTCCTATTTGTCATCAAGGGTGGAACTTATGGTGAAAGTTCCTCCTGTTCCATCCTCCTTGGCGGGCACCTTCTTTGTCTCTGGTGGAGCAGCCTTGGACTTCTTGTTCTTGCCGGTGGAACTCTCTGGCACATCCTCAACGGAAGCGCAACACTCCGAGGAGGTGCGCTTGCCGGAGTTTGCGCCAAGGTTCTTGCCGGTCTTTTTCTTCCCCCCGGGAGTTCCAATGGCAGGAGCAGATGCCTTGGCGGCAGGTGCTGCGACTACTTCGCGGTAGAGTTGATCGGCGCAGATGAGCGCATCCTTCTTGTCGGAGTGGACAGTGATGACGCTCAATGGCCCGGGCATTTTCAGCACATTATATGCATAGTTTGATGCCGCCATGAACTTGGCCAGCGCTGGGCGGCCAAGGATCCCATTGTATGACATGGGGATCTTGGTGACATCAAACACCACCTTCTCCGTCCTGTAGTTGAGCTCGCTACCAAATGTTACCGGTAGTGTTATCTTGCCTTTTGGCTGGGTCCTTCCTGGATTGATCCCTTGAAACGTGCCCGTTTCCTCGAGATCTTCATCAGGAATTTGCAACTTCTTGAGCACGTCTGGTGAGATTAGGTTCAGTCCGGCCCCACCGTCAACTAGCATTTTTGTCACCTTGAGGTTGCGGATTGTCGGTGAAACCAACAATGGCAAGCACCCGACCGCAGTTGTGCGATCAGGGTGATCCTCGGTGTTAAAAATGATAGGCGTGTTGGACCACTTCAGAGGTTTACGTGCATCGAACGATGGCTCCGTTGCATTAACCTCACGCACCCACTGTTTGAGTCGATGGTGGGAAGAATGCAACGAGGCGCCTCCGTCAATACACATGGCCTCTGTAGCTTTCTAAAATTCATGCTCACTGGACTCATCATCCTCTTCATCATCATCATCACCCTCTTCCTTGTCACGGCCTTGAGCGGGCCTCTCCTTCTGTTGCTTGGCCTTGCCGCGGCGGCCCCCGCGGCCACCACGCTTCTTGCCGGATCCCTCAGCACTATCTTGGGCCTTCTCCTTGTCTTGCCTCTTGTATTCAGCTCTCTGCTTCTCGACAAGCTGTTCAACTTGCCGGCAATTTTGGAGATCATGGCCCTTGGTGCGATGGATCTTGCAATACTATTTGCCGGAGCCTTCTGGCTTGTCGGCAGCCGCCAAGGCCTGACAGGAGGCGCACCCGGCAACTTCCTTGCCGGGGTCGCCAACTTTGGCCTTCTTGGCGGGGCCAAGGTCGCCGGATCCCTCGACAGCAAGCACGGCCTTGCCTTTACGCTTCTTGTTTCGCCTCCGGCCCTTCCTTGTTGGGGCGGCAGCATCTTCGCCTTCAGAGTCGCCCCCTGCGCCAACATCTTCACCGAGGAGTCTCCTTCCCTCTTCAGCCAGAGCACATTTATCAGCCAGAGCATAAAGCTCGGCGATATCCCTGATTTTGTTCATCGCCATTTCTTCCTGCATCTTGCGGTTATGTACGTTCTGACGGAACACACCGATAATGGCGGCAGGATGAACATCAGGGATGTTGTACTGCACACAGCTGAATCTTTGGATATACTTGCGCAGAGGCTCGCCCTCCTTCTGGGGGATGAGATGCAAATCAATCTCATGGCAAGGAGTTTGATGGCCTCCAACAAACAGATGGCATAGATCTGACCAAGAAGAAATGGAATTCTCTGGCAGATGCATCAACCACGACCTGACATTGGGTTTGAGCACCAACGGGAAGTAGTTGGCAAGTATCTTGTCGCCTCGGCCCTCGGCAGCCTGCACCGCAATGGTGTAGATGCTCAGGAACTCGGACGGATGGGTCTTGCCGTCATATTTCTCCGGGACCTCTGGCTTAAAGGTTCGGGAATTGGGCCACTGGACTCGCCGTAGCTCACGGGTAAATGCTGGACAACCTACCTCGTAAGGCAAGTCGCCTACGTACCCTAGCGCATGCTTGTCGACAGCAGGTCCTGCGCGTTTATCAGATTGATGGCCCGCTTCCCGTCGCCGCACGATGGTAGTTCGAGCGTCCTCTTTGCTCCATTCCCGAAGAACTTGACGCTGATCGCGGTGCATCCGCGGATCGGACGACACCGTGGAATCATCGTCACGGTCATCAGTCCACCGGGTCGTCGATCGCCGCTGCTATCGTGGAGGAGAGTGCACCGTAGTCGCTCCGCCTCCAGTCTTCTCTCCATCGGCTCGATGGACCGTCGTCGCGAGGGCCCTGCCTGCTGCGGCCCATCCTTGTTAACAAAGCCGATGAGACTCTGGATGGTAGATCGCCACTCCTCCATCTTCTCCGGGGCAGGAGGGAAATTGAGGAGCAGCTACACACATGTCAAAGCTTCCGCCGGTGTAGGCGGCAGCGACAGGTGCGAGGTACGTGAGGTGCTCGGACTCCTAATGATGTTAGAAGGAGCACCGTCACAATCACACGACCACGCGCCACTTCCACCAGCAGCTTGGCGTGCATGCTGGGCCTGCGCACCTTGAGATTGATGCGCAGAAGTCCTTTCATGGGGGCGTCCCGAACCACCAGCGCCATGGCGCTGCTCGTCGTGTGCAACCTGTGAAGGCCGCAACGCTTGCGCCGGCGCGGGAATCCTAGGAGGTGTCCTCCGATCTCTGGAGTTCGCTGCGCCGCCCGTAGGCAGCACAGCCCCATCTCTGGATCCAGCGGCGTGCGGATTGCAGTCGCCACTCGCCTGGCTTGGATCACCAGAACGCCGTGGAGGCTCTAAACCTCTACCTTCTGCATCTACGCTGTCACCCGTACGTGAGGGCACAGGCAAAACGGACGTAGATGGTAGCGCCGTTGCGGCACTCTTCTTCTTGGGTGGCATGGTGATGAAGATGACGAAGAAAGTGAGGCGCCGATCATTGGATCAGGTTCGCACAACCTTCTTCCCCCTACCTGGGGCGCCAAAGATGTCGGTGTTCGACACCTATGGGACTGCGTGGATCCCTTCTATGATTCGACAAGGGGAGAGGTGTGCACAAAGGGCAGAACCAACGATCGACGCGAGGTGATTTTACCCAGGTTCGGGCCGCTAATCAGTGTAAAACCCTACTCCTGCCTTGTTTTATTAAGGGTGTTCTTGAGCTCAAACTCCAGGAGCGCTAGCGATGAACAGTACGTTCAAAGAGCAGCTACGCATGCAGAATGGGCCAGAAGATCCTCCCCCTGTAGCAGTTGCCTTGGGCCTCCTTTTATACGTCCAAAGGGGTCACCACAGTGGTAAAATGTACATACATTGAGGTGTAAAGTAGCTACAGGGTTATCATACCTATCCACTGACGGTTTAGGACAAATGCAATTAATGCACCAGGAGGTGTCCGTTGAGGTGTCCTCATTTTCTTGGGGATGGAAAAAGGGGCCATCCCATCAGCACCGCTTAAGCTCTCCTTCATTGGCGCTTTGCCACACTTCCAGAAATGGGCCCAGAATGCCAGGCTGGTTGTTGTGCTAAAGCGGTGGCACAGTGATAGAATCTTGCCGGGGCGCAAATCTTGCCGGGCTCAAGATATTGCCGGGCTTCGCGAGCCACCCCGGCAAGATCTTGCTGGGGGGCTGGTCTTCGGTCTTCAGCTCTTATTATCTCCTGATCCTTTGATTCTTGGTCTGAGTGTCCCTTTGACAATCTTGAACTAATCTCCAATTATTCCCCCGACAAGCCTGGTCGCGGGCTTGGCTACAACTGCCCATGCACAAGTATGTGGTACTAAAGTCCCAATACTTAGTACACCGACAATAGGCATCACATCCAAGATTAGTAGACCGACTCCTGCCTGCATCTACTACTATTACTCCACACATCGACCGCTATCCAGCATGCATCTAGTGTATTAAGTTCATGGAGAAATGGAGTAATGCAATAAGAACAATGACATGATGTAGACGAGATCTATTCATGTAGGAATAGCCCCCATCTTGTTACCTTTAATAGCAACGATACATGCATGTCTTGCTGCCCCTTCTGTCACTGGGAAAGAACATTGCACGATCGAACACATCACAAAGCACCTCTTCCCATGGCATGAAAAATCGATCTAGTTGGCCTAACTAAACCAAAGATTCGAAGAGGAAATACGAGGCTATAAGTAATCATGCATAAAAGAGATCAAAGAACTCAAATAACTTTCATGGATATAGATCTGATCATACACTCAAAGTTCATCGGATCCCAACAAACACACCGCAAAAAAGAGTTACATCAAATAGATCTCCAAGAGACCATTGTATTAAGAATCAAAAAGAGAGAAGAAGCCATTTAGCTACTGCCTACGGACCCGTAGGTCTACAATGAACTACTCACGCATCATCGGAGAGGCACCAATGAGGATGATGAACCCCTCCGTGATGGTGTCTAGATTGGATCTCGTGGTTCTGGAACTTGCGGCGACTGGAATTGTGTTTCGTCGACTCCCCTAGGGTTTCTGAAATATTTGGGAATTTATAGGGTGAAGAGGCAGTGCGGGAGGCCACCAAGGTGGGCACAACCCACCAGGGCGCGCCCAGGTGGGTTGTGCCCCCTCGGGGCACCCCTCTGGTACTTCTTTGGCCCATCTTGTGTCTTCTGGTCCAGAAAAATTCTCCAAAAAGTTTCGCTGTGTTTGGACTCCACTTGGTATTGATTTTCTACGAAGTAAAAATCAAACAAAAAACAACAACTGGCACTGGGCACTACGTCAATAGGTTAGTCCCAAAAAATAATATAAAGTTGCTATAAAATGATTGTAAAACATCCAAGAATGATAATATAACAGCTTGGAACAAGCAAAAATTATAGATACGTTGGAGACGTATCACCCCTCCGGTAGTTATTTGCTCCAGTATTTTTTATATATTGCAAAATAATTCTCCGTAAATTTTCAGCTCATTTGGAGATGTACAGAATAGGTAACTCTGACGTAGGTTTTTCAGGTCCAGAATTCTAGCTGCCGGTATTCTCCCTCTTTGTGTAAACCTTGCATATTATGAGAGAAAAGGCATTAGAATTACTCCAAAAAGCATTATTATGCATAAAAACATTATAAATAACAATAGGAAAACATGATGCAAAATGGACGTATCAAGCAGCATCGGTGTTAGCCGTGGCTCCACTATTCTTGTCCATGAATTCGGCGTTTTCTGAGGTGTAGTCCAACATGTCGGTTAAGTTTTCGACTATGGCCACTAAGTGGGTGGTCGGTGGGACGTAAAATTCCCTGAAATCTGCCTCAAAGGGCCGCCGAACGCAAGCCGAGCGTGGATCCTCCAGAATAGCCATCATCTGGATTCGATCCAGCGCCTTGTTTAATAAGGCGAGGGTCGCCAGACTGGTACGCGGTGGCCGCTGAGGGCGGGTCTCCGACGCGGTGGGGCAAGGAATGATCCGGGCCCAGGCTGGATCCTGGTCTTCAAGGGCCGAATTGACCTCAAGGCCCGAGGTCGGACAGTCATAAGAGACCGAGGACAAGACCTGATCTCTGGACGCTGTTTCCGTATTGGGATTCGAAGCCGAGTTGTCAAGGGGGAGTTCGGCCAGGGATGATTCCTGGATTCTGAACGTCGACCCATCACTGGGGCTCAAGGCCAGAGGCGTGTCATTAGGAGAGGGTTCGGCTGAGAGTGACTCTTGGCGTCCGAACACTGCTTCCGCATTGAGGCCCGAAGCTGGGTCTTCGACGGGCATTACTGGCATGGTCGAAGGGGATTCCTGGCGTCTGATCAGGGTGGAGCTGTCCGAGCTTGAGGCCGGCTGAAGGATTGAGGTCAATCCGTAGATTGGATCGGGGGAAAGCTCTAGAGCGGGCACAACGGGGCCCATAGGGGGACGGGGAGAGGCTGTGAATCCGGCGAAGACTAGATCGCCTTGGGCGTCCGCAACGTACTCCAAGTTGCCAAATCTAATCCGGTGCTCAGGGGCAAAATTATTGATTTGGTCTAGGTGACCAGTTGGGTTAGCATGCAGCATGATGCTGCCGAATGTGAAGAGTTGGCCGAGGACAAAGAGGTCCCCGGAGCTGACGCCCTCTCCGATGATCAGGCGAGCCATTGATCCTTCGGCGACCCAACAACGGAACTCTCAATGAAAGCACCAATGTTGGTGTCAAAACCGGCGGATCTCGGGTAGGGGGTCCCGAGCTTTGGATCTAGGATCAATGGGGAACAAGGGAAGATGAACATAGTGTTTACCCAGGTTCGGGCTCTCTCGAAGAGGTAAAACCCTACATACTGCTTGATTGTATTTGATGTGTATGATATGGTTACAGAGTCGATCTACTACGAGATCAGGCGAGCTAAACCCTAGGTTGATGGGGTGATGGATGTTGCTCTATCCCAAAAGAAAAAACCCTCTGGTTTATATAGACACCAGTAGGGTTAGGGTTACATGCGATCGGTTACAATGAAGGAAAGATCTTGCTAACCCTTGACTTCGAGGGCACACCACGACTCCTAAGATCTCCTACTCGGTCACGGATCCGCACTCTAGCTTGGCCCCATAGTGGACCATCAGTCCGGCCCGTATGCAGTAGGCCGACGGCCTGAGGACCCCTCAATCCAGGACTCCCTCACCAGCCAAGGACCACTATGAAAATGATGATAACCCACAAGTATAGGTGGTCGTCTGTAACCTTTTATGATAAGTAAGAGTGTCGAACCCAACGAGGAGCTAAAGGTAGGATTTATATTCTCTAAAGTTCTATCAACCACTGATACAACTCTACGCACACTAACGTTCGGTTTAAATGCAACAAGAATAAAACTACTTTGTGAGAATAATACTAGAAGTACTTTGTGAGTAATAAAAGTTAGTTTGTTGTTTTAAAGCTTTTGGAGAATGGTGAGAAGGATTGTCCCTAGGCAATTGATATCTAGATTGGTAATCATCATTGCAAATTTTATATGAGGGAGATGCATTAGCTAACATACTTTCCGTACTTGGATCATATATACTTATGATTGGAACTCTAGCAAGCATCCACAACTACTAAAGATCATAAGGTAAAACCCAACCATAGCATTAAGTGTAAAAGTCCCCTTTAATCCCATATGCAACAACTCCCTTACTCGGGTTTAAGCTTCTGTCACTCTCGCAACCAACTATAAGAAAATCATGAACATATTTCAATACCCTACATCGGTAATCCCACACCTTTGGAGGGCACCATAGGACAACACCAAAATAAAACATGCTACTCAAACCAATCAGGGTCATCAGTCAACCCATAGGACAAAAGGAATCTACTCAAACATCATAGGATGGCAACACATCATTGGATAATAATATGTGGCATAAAGCACCATGTTTAAGTAGAGATTACAGCGGGAAGAGAGAGATTACCATCGTTGCATAGAGGGGGGAGAAAGTTGCTGTTGATGGCGGCGAAGTTGTTGATATAGATCGTCGTCACGATGGTTCCCCGGCGGTGCTCTTGCGCCACCGGGAGAGAGGGGGAGAGGCCCCCTCCTCCTCCTTCATGCTTGGCCTTCCCCCTATATGTGAGAAGGATTCCCCCTCTGGTCCTTGACCACCATGGCCCCCGAGGGGCGGGAGCACCTCAAGATTAGGTATCTCCCTCTCTCTCTCTCTTTGTGTGTGTGTGTGTGTGTGTTTTCTTCTCTATTTCACGTTCCTGTTTTCTAGCCGAACACTGCTTCATAAATATTAGGAGATCCATAACTCCGATTGGGCTAAAATTTTGAGGGGATTTTTCTCTAGATATTAGCTTCCTTGTGGATGAATGACACCTCCAACCGACTTACGAGGTGTCCACAAGTTCTAGGGGCGCACCCTAGGGTGGGGGCGCGCCCATTGAGCTTGTGGGGCCTATGGGCCCCCCATTCTGTTGATTCCTGCGACAATAATTCCCATATATTCCATAAAGTTCTCCCTAAAATTTTATCGCGTTTGGACTTCATTTGATATGTATTTTCCGCGACATACAAAAACATGTGAAAAAACATGAACTGTCACTGGACGCTAGATTAATATGTTAGTCTAAAAAAATCATATAAATTGTTGCCAAAAGTATGCGGAAATAGTAGGATAATGGCATGAAACAATACAAAATTGTAGACACATCAGAGACGTATCAGATGCATACAAGGTCACATCTGATCGTTACCAACTCGGAGCGCAATGGAAGAAGAGTTGGTGAAGACCATTGGGGTATATTCCCACATCTAGGATTTACAACCTAGCAGCCGCGATAATTTTCTCCCTTGAACAAAGATTGAAAGCACAATCTGTCCACCGGGTTGCATGCATACGGTGTCACCGATCCAACAGCGCTTTGCTGCCGAGAACTAATCACTACCGGAGACTAGGGCAGCCTTGCGGCACAACGAAACTATTTCGTGGAGTAGCTAGAGAGAGAACGCAGATCATTGCATGCCATTGTTTGAGAGCTCAAGTGCTCAACCTGTATGAACTGTGGCTCCCATCCTCCTCTATTCATGGATGGAGAGGGGAGGGGTGGAAGGAGGCAACCCAAAAGGGTCCCCCACCAACAATGTCCCACAGAAGGGGAGGTGTTCTCCCCAAAGGTGGGGGGGGGGGGCTACGAAACATTGTAACAAAAAAGGGGGTGTTGGCCCCCTAAGCACCCTCCTCTAGCCACACCACATGGAGGGGGTTGTTCCCCCAAAGCCTCCCTTCCCAACACTTTCCACACAAAAGGAGGGGTGCCCCCCACACGGGGCTCCGTCCAACACATCCCACAAAAGGGGGAGGGTTGTCCCGCAATGGGAAACTCCCTCCCAACACCTGGTCCTTTGTGTGGGGCCCAGAACCTTTTCAGAATCCTCAGAAAAATTCCTCACGCACTCCAAAAAAAATTCGCGTGATTGTTTTTGTGGTTTTCTCCAAAACTTTTTCGGTTACTCCGAAACACTTCTGGTTTTCTCTCCAAAAAAATTTCAACGTCTTCGAAACTTTTCCAGTGACTGTCTCCCAAGCTCCTTACCCCTTAGTACTCAACAGATTGATGACCCTTAAGCATGTGACCCTGTAGGTTCGGTGAAGTATAGACATAACCGGAACTCCTTTCGGTCAATGATTAATAGCGGAACCATGGACACCATATTGACCCCTATACCCACGCGAATGATATTCGAGTGAACCTGTAGATATCGTGTGCTATTCATTTTGCTTCGCGGTATGTTAAAAAAAACTGAGGTGAGATTTATCGGCATCCCGTGAATCAACAACTTGTTCACCATGCCAGTTTCCTTGTTACCAGTTTGTTCCGTTTTCTCGTTCCTGTGTTCCGGCATCCCTGTGATCATAGAAGATGATGGATATCGTGACACCGAGAGGGCCCAAAGAATATCTCTCCATCGTGGGAGGAGCAAATTCCAATATTGAGCTATCTAGTCCCTTGTCATACTTTTCTGATGAACCCATAAGCCATCGTTATGATATTAGACAAACCCCAAAGTGCATCATCTAGTATGAAGGAACTTGATACTTTCATGGACTAAGGAATTATGCAAACATTAACTTTCATTGTGTCATAAACCATTAACTTATGACGAATGATCTCATAGTATAACAATCAACTGGGTCTTTTCAAGACAAGTCTTTTTCTAACATTGTGTCCTCAAAGTTGCCGGCATTGTCATGCCCATGATCAGGAAAACAGAACCACCATGCAACACTTGAGCTAGTCTTAGAGGCGATACTAGGAATCTATTTTACTATTTGTTATTCTACATGTGCACATGAGTTTCCATTTGAGCCTCGTTGTTATTGCAGTCTCGAGAACCATTGCAGTTATAACATAGAACATAAACATTAATTACGAACATGGAAATAAATAATAATATTTATTATTGCCTCTATGGCATATTTCCAAGACCCGGTCCCTACCACCTGATCCTCCACTGGTACAACGAGGTGCTATACGAACGGTTTTTAACCCCTTTCCGCAACGGCATTTTGAACCGTCACCAAGTGAGTGTGTGCAATAGGGGTGTCCTTCTCACACGACCCAAAAATCGTCGGCGATAGGGAGCCATGATGCATACAATTGTCCCTATAAAACTGTTTTTGATATCTCGAATATCCCAAACACTCCATCCTTGCTACTCGTTTGTGCTCGCATTGTCATCGCAGTCGGTATTCTGTGGTGCTACGTTTACGATGCGCGACCCATCACAAACAGTTCACGATTATAGAACATGTATGATAAGTAGACAATCACACACATTTACTTTTCCTCGAGTGTATGCGATTTGATGTAAGAGTACATACAGTTGTCCCTATAAAACTGTATGCGAAGCTTGAATATATCCCACATGATTCATCCGTCATACCCGCGCCGGATGAAGACCAATCGCACGCGTTCTTCTATGACCAAACATTTGCGATGCGCACAACATCATAAACAATCCATAATTGCCAAGCGTGTGTGATAAGGTGACTTTCACAAACATTTAATAAGAAGGAACTGTGTGCGATGCTGTTGTTAATCTCACATGTTTTTTCTTGGCTGATCCTGTGTGCAGTAGAGATTGATCGCACATGTAGTGGATTCGAGAAACGTGTCTGATCTCCACGTTTATCGCAGACGTTTTGCTTTCGCAAACCGTGTGCAGTGTAATCCCTAATTTAATCCCTGCATTTAAAAGGCATAGATTTTGAATTTGAAAGTAGGCAATCAGTTATTTCATATCGAACCATGTTTATTACAAATATAGGTTCAACCACGAATGCATAATTCGATGCACAGTTACATATACTGAAGAACTACAGAAGCACCAAGTAAAGAATGATGAACCACAGTTGTACTAAAGACTGTAAAGAGAGAGGCAAAAGACATTATGGTTGCTGGAGAAGGTGAAGCGGAATGCCCATATTGTGCCCTCCTCCATGTGTAATGCACGCATGACTCTAGGCCAACCCCTTGTGATGGCTGCCCGCCCATCCTTCACTATCTTCATTAGGACTTCTCGATGCTCATTGTAGTCTGGATGAAATACTTTAACCATTATTGCGTGTCCACCAATCATGTACTTTGCAAGGTAATCTTGTAAACTGCTTCGGGAACCACTGCAAACAAAAAAGATTCAAACATTGTTGTCTAACAACTCATTATGGGCAGTAAAAAGAGAAGGCTGCAAAGTTTGTAGTTACCATCCAACAGCTCACTATTGTGTTTTATAGAGTGTAAACAAATAATTTGCTTGCCACCGTTCGTATCTTTTTGCTAATAATCCTTATCAGTTTCCTCACTTGATGCTCGTTCATGAATATCTCATTGCCCCATACGCAAAAACGGTCGATGCATGGATCTTTGCCAAGGGCATATGTACCTACAAGCAACAAGTCAATATTAGAAGCTAACAAGTGTCCAGGCCTGGATCTATATGCACTACATTATGGAATGACGGGGGGAGTACAAGCCGAGGGATGAAACTAACCTCGGCGGAAAATGCTGGCCACTCCCGTTGTTGTCTAGCATAAGTAGTGGAAAGGCATGATAAGTACAGCAACCTTAACATCAAACAAATATAGCAAAGGTAAACAACATCATCTCCAAATGATAGCTTGAGTGTGTTGGTTTCAGCATGCTGTTAAAGCGGATATAAAATGGAAGAGAATGTTACCTACAACAGGCTTAACAACCATCAAATATTGCAATTCAAACTGGTATTGTTGAAAATGAATAAACATAGCTCATGCTTAAATATCACACTGGATAAATGTGTAAAACTGAAATAAAGGGCATGTGTTAACTACAGCAGGCATAACTGGAACCAAATATAGTCGTTCAAACTGGTATTGATGAAATCGAGCGGCACAGTTCCGACTTGTACGAAATGAACATCACATTGTGAATGACTGAAATAAACAAGGCATAAATGATCAGTATAACAACCAGATATAGCCATTGAAAACTGGACAGAGTCTCAAGGCATAAATGATCAGTATAACAACCAGATATAGCTATTGAAAACTGGACAGAGTCTCACTGCAACAAACCTAACAAGCAAATACAGATAAATAGGGCATATGCTTTAAAACTGGACAAATGCGCACTTCAACCAACCTAACAAGCAAATACAGATAAACAAGGCATCTTCTTCAAAACTGGACAAATGCTCACTGCAACCAACCTAACAACCAAATACAGATAAACAAGGCATCTACTCACTATAAACAACCAAATATAGCTATTAGTGAAACTGAAGTGCACAATTCTTACTTAAACATCATATAGCCCTGTTGAACATTACATTTTTGCATAACTAAAATAATTAAACACGGCACAATTAAAACACCGCATGGCAAAAGCTACTACAACAAAGGGTATGGGTTGGCAAGCTAGAAAAGGTAAGATTTGCAGATAGGATGTTGCCTCACATGTCATGGACGGGATCCTTCCAGTTGGAAGAGCACAGACCCATGGTGCGCTCTCTGATGTTGCAGATGGGATGTTTCACCTTGGAAGAACCTTTGTGGGTGCCCTCCTCATGGTCGTGGTCGATGAGATCTGACTTGGCAATTGAGGATCCCAAGCCGCCGCCGTCGAATGTGTCCTTCAGAAATGACAAAATGGGCTCGATGGCGTACAAGGATCGCAAATCCTTGACTGCGTGGCAGAGGAGATCAGCGGCAGGGCCGTCGAAGAGATCGACGGCGGTTGAACCAGAGGGGTTGGGGATGGACCACTTAACCTGTGACATGGCCCGCGTGAAGCCGTCGCTATCGACGAGCTTGATGTCGTAGCCTTCTTTCCCGAGATACAGTAATACCAGTTTGAACGGCTATATTTTATTTTGGCGCGCTAGGGTTCAAGGGGGAAGGGGTAGGTGGCGGACTATGGTGGGGGGCGGGTTGGTGTTTGTGGATACGCCGCGGCTACTGAAAATTTTAGTAATGGTGGGTGGAGATGGTGGTGGACGAGGGACGGCGAGGGTTCAAATGCATCGGCTACTGCAATTTTACTATAAGGTCGGTGCTGGAGGAGTGGGGGCGACGGTTGAAGTACCGCAGCTACTAAAATTTGGGTAAAGAAATTGATGCGGGGCGGGAGCACCCAAGATTGCACACGGTCCAATAAGAATATGCGTGTATGATAATAAGGAAAAGCGGCGGAACCGCTGATTTTTGCAACGCTCAAGGCCGGTAGTTTGTTTTTAGATTTCTAGCTAGCTGGTCTATCGCACACGGTTCGTCCTAATTTTCAGACGCAGACATGGAATTCAATCTAAATAAACTACCCGCCTTTAGCTTGCGCATGTGGTGATTTTACAGCGCACTAGCATCGCACACGGTTAAGCCAGTACCTACACCCTTGCTCGCGCTTGCGCAATCGTGGTGATTTCACAACGCACTTGCATCACACATGGTTAAGCCACTACCTCCACCCTTGCTCGCGCTTGCGCAGTCGTGGCGATTCACAGCGCACTTGCATCGCACACGGTTTAGCCACTACCTCCATCCCTACTCGCGCTTGCGCAGTCGTCGTGTTTTCACAGCCCACTAGCATCACACACGGTTAATCCACTACCTGCACCCTTGATCGCGCTTGCGCAGTTGTGGTGATGTCACAGCGCACTTGCATCGCACACGGTTAAGCCAGTACACCCGTGTCCGTTGAGCGTCATCCGAGTCTTTGCAGCAAAAAAATGTCCGAGAGGGTCAAAAGACAGCCACATCACCATGTGGCCCAAATATATATGAATGAAAAGGGTGGTCTGTGATGTTCAAAATTCCAATGCACAACTTTGAACATGCGAGCCCACGGTTGGGCGCGTCGTCAAAGATCGATGAGAGGGGCCAGAAGTGAAGAACCACCTGGAAGTGGCCAAATATATGTAGGAATATAGGGTGTGATGTTTAAAACTTTAAATACATAATGCACAACATTGGTGGCACCTGCCTCACAAACCCGGAAGCACCCTTGGATATATCTATAATGACAAAATGTCGTAGCTACCTAGCTAGGGTGCTTGACCCACCTCCCACTTCGTGTCGGCGGGGCGGATGCACGTACTAATACTTTGCTCATACATGCATGTCGCCATGACCTACCGTAAGACGGACCAGTAAATCTATCGCTTGGTCAAATGACAACTGTTGTTGTCGATAAAAAATGGATAGAATATATATATATATATATATATATTAACCGCTTGGGACAATAGATTGAACCATCATAAAAAATCGCACGAGAGGGACCACAAAACCAGCACCGCCTGCATGCGGCCCAAAATGATGTACGTTGGAAGGGGTGATGTGTGTTTTCAATATCGAATAATGTACAATTTAGATGTGGCACCTGCCTCTCGATACAGACAACCACCATGAAAGCTAGGTAATTAAGGACGAGATACGCATGGTACGGTGCTGGTCCAACCCACCAATCCGAGCGTGTGGGAGGGAATCCTAACCATGCATGAGCTCAAACTTTGCTTGAACGACATGTGACGGTGACCAGCCCTAACACGAACTAGGAGGAGTCCATTCATGGCCAACACATACCCCTCATTATCGGTCAAAGGTATGATATATATATACACCCGGGGAGCCCACAGATATGTGTGTCATCACAAAAAACCGCACATGGGAGACGTGGTCGATCAGAAGACCCCCTATACACTGCATGCGGCCTAAAAATATGTATGGGTGGTGTGTAATGTGTTCAAATCCCCAATGCACAACTTCGCTGGGGCACCAACTACATTACAAACCGAACACCGTACCCGACCCCAAGCCAGGTTCAATACATACGATGTCGGTTCCCCAACTTTGAGGCGGGGGGGGGGGGGAGGGGTGTCGTCCAACGCATGCGCTCAAACTTTATTTGGTCTAACATGGCACACATAGCAATAGGAAACCATCATGGTCAAACCCTTCTCGTATGTTGGGTCAAAGGGATAGATTGTGTGGGGCCCCCTTGTTATCGGTCAAGGATGATATATATATAGACCTCGGGGAGCCCACAGATATGTGTGGCATCTATGAACCGCACAAGGGAGACGTGCTCGATTAGAACACCCCCTATACCCTGCACGCGACCCGAAAAAATGTATGGGTCTGTTGTGTGATTTGTTCAAATCTCGAATGCACAAATTCGATGGGGCACCAACTACACTAGTAACATTACAAACTGAACATCGTACCCCCCAGCCATGTTAAAGACGTACGATGTCGGTTCCGCTACTTCGAGGCGGGTGGGGGGTAGGGGGTGTCATCCAACGCATGTGCTGAAACTTGATTTGCTCTAACATAGCACACAGAGCAAAGAGGAAACCATTCTCATGCGTTGGGTCAAAGGGATAGTTTGTGTGGGCCTACAGATGTCGATCATTCTTCGATTTCTGAGAACAAAAAATAACCAATAAAAAACATATTCTACAAATTACCAAAACAAGGATCCCAAGGTTTATATAATCGTCATGATAGGTCACTACAGATACATTTATATGATAAATGTCTATAATGACCGTATCATGGCGCTTTAATGAAGCTTGAGATATGCAACTTCCCACAGGGTCACCCATCCTAAGAGTACTCCAGCCCCAGCATGCTTAACTCCTGTGTTCTATTCGACTAGGTTAGCGGATGGGAAGCAGCCCCTTGCTGATAAAAATTGCCTCCTTGCCTTTAAGGAGTTTCACGCTGGTCACCCTATGGGACCTACTCCCTACTATCACACATGTTTGTGCTTTTAGAAACTGTGTGCAAATATTTACATGGCCGATATGTCGCCGCCTAGCCTTCTATGAGAATTGACACTGGCAGCGGGAAACCGATGGGAGAAGAGGCGTGAAACCGATGGGAGGAGTGGCGGGAAACGGTAGCGTGTTTGGATATATAACAACATTAATATGGAAAACTTAGTAAAGAAGGAAGCGTGAGCTAGCACGACGCATGCGCACAGTGCTTACCCACGGGTGACAGATGGTTGACCAGAACTGCTTTAAATATTCAGGGTTCATTTGGCCTTTTTTATACATTATAATTAAGTTTTATAAACATTAATTTAATGTGTATAATTCAAATTAGTGCACCAAAATGGCTACAAAAATAATACATGTGTCCTTGGATGCATGTTTAGGCCCCATGCAAAGAATGGGAATGAATTACAACTGTCTCGGCGTCTGGCTCGGCCTCGGACATTGAGAATCTCGGTTTTTAATTCCCCATAAATCCAAAACTCACCCGAAAATCGTGAAACTTGGCATGGTGTCACGACATGGCACATATGTGTCATGGAATTTTTTTTGTGCATTTTGGGCTAAGTTTTATTACAAGCCTCTTACAAACTGGAGCTTCTCTCAAGAAACCTCATGGTTCCGATAGGGAAACGTGTCCCCCTTGTGGGCGAAATGATAATCGCTGCCTCTTTTCTCCTTGTATTTTTTCTACAGGCAACATGGAATGACAGGATATCCGTGCTAAAATTTAAAATTATTCAGGATTCGTTTGGCCTTTTTATACATTAATTGAGTTTCCTAGGCATTTAATGTCCATAATTCAAATCTAAACTATAAATACATGCTCCACTACACCAAAATGGCTAGAAAAATTATACATGTGTCCTTGGGTGCATGTTTATGTCCCATGCAAGGAATGGGAATGAATAACAACCGTACCGGCGTCCTGGCTCGTCCTCAAACATTTGGAATCTCGGTTTTTAAATCCCCGTAAATCGAAAACTCACCAGAAAATCATGAAAGTTGGCATGGTCTCACGTCATGGCATATATAAATCGTGGTAAAAAAATTGTCGAATTTGGGCCAAGCTTTATTACAAACCTCTTACAAACTGGAGCCTCTCGCAAGAATCCTCGTGGTTTCGATAGGGAAACGTGTCCCCTTATGGGCGAAATGATAATCTCTCCCTCTTCTCGCCTTGTATTTTCTTCTACACACAATATGGAACAATGGGAGATTCACGCTGAACTTTGGAATTATTTAGGGTTTGTTTGACCTTTTTTATACATTAATTGAGTTTTCTAGGCATTTAATGTCCATAATTCAAATCTGAACTACAAATACATGCTCCAATGCACCAAAATGGCTAGAAAAATCGTACATGTGTCCTTGGGGTGCATGTTTAGGTCCCATGGAAGGAATGAGAATGAATTCAACCGTCTCAGCATCCTGGCTCGGCCTCAAACATTGCGAATCTCGGTTTTTTAATCTTTGTAGATCCAAAACTCACCAGAAAATCATGAAAACTTGGCATGGTGTCATGACATGGCACGTATATGTCGTGGTAAAAAAATTGTCCAATTTGGGCCAAGCTATATTACAAGCCTCTTACAAACCGAAGCTTCTCGCAACCCTCATGGTTCCGGTAGGGAAACATGCCCCTCTTGTGGGCGAAACGATAATCGCCGCCTCTTCTTGCCTTGTATATTGTTTTGAATATTTGAAACTATTCAGGGTTCGTTTGGCCATTTTATATATTAATTGAGTTTTCTAGGCATTTAATGTAGTCCATAATTCAAATTTAAACTACAATCACATGGTCCAGTGAAGCAAAATGGGTGGAAAATCGTACATGTGTAATTGGGTGCATGTTTAGGTCTCATTGAAGGAATGGGAATGAATTACAAACATCTCGTCGTCTTGAAAGATTGAGAATCTCGGTTTTTAAATCCTAGTAAATCTAAAACTCACTCAAAAAACATGAAACTTGGCATGGTTTCATGACATGGCACATATATGCCGTATTAAAAAAATCGTCCAGTTTGAGACAAGGCGCACACATTAATGGCCAACGAAGTCCTTTTGAAACAAATAGCTGACAAGTTAATATCACATATGGTTGTATTATATGAACCGTGTGTGTTCCCGTAACCATTTAAGTGCGGCCATGCATCCCTCTTTTCTTATGGGATAGTACGACCTCGGTCCTCGTTCATTGGTCATCTTTGTATTTTGTGCCAAAATTTAACCATACTCGATGGCGTGCGTGCAGCTGTTTGATTAGACGGGACGAGCGCGAGAAGTTCACTGTGTAGGCTCGACGAGATGCGTGCGAGCAGTCTGCCGCGCAGACTCGACGGGACGCGTGCGACCTGTCCACCTTGTAGGCTCAACGGGACACGTGCGAGCAGCCAAGGCCGCGCATGCTCATTGGGAAGCGAGCTCTATGACCTCCATCCACCAGTCGCCCGCCTCGCTTACAACTTCTCCATTAATGGCGGCCGAGCCGCTGTTTAACACGTGGTTAATTAAAGCACCTGGATGGAGGGTGTTTGCTTATGATCCCATGGCCCCGCTCAACGTTAGCATTTGCTTTGTTCATGTTTTCAACTCGTATTCCAGATAATTTAAAATGCCACATAGGGCAACGGATAATATGACGACAAATAAAATGGCAACGGATAATACGACGATAAATTTACAATGGCGTGGATAATAATTGTCTTACATATTCCGGATAATTTAAAATGCCACATGCAGCAAAGCCCGGAAGACATGGGGGCAAGAGAAGAAGGAAATCACAGACAACGATCTAGGTCGCTACTGTCTCTACTCCTCGATGAATCGCCAGGTGACAAGATCCTGTAGCTCCTTCGTCAATTCCTCACGACTTTGCTTGATAGCAGCCATGGATTCCTCCATCTCCTGCTCGCGCTCGATCCAGAGCTTCCTCAAGTCACCCATCAGTTCCTCGATGACCGCTTTCATCGTCATCCCCGAGGCACTACTCTGCTCATGCAGCTTCTTCCAGCCGGCGGCCTCCTCCTCCGTCTCGGCAAGCGCCTTGAGGAGCTTTGCATTATCACCCATGAGTTGCTCGACGAGGCCGACCGCCTTCTCAACCGAGGCATCTCTAATCTCTAGCAGCTTCATTAAGTCATCGACCAGCTCATGCTGCTTAATTAGGCTAGTGAGAATGTCGTCGTCGCTAGCCAAGGACTTCAGCACCGCCATCTCGTCGCGATCGCCAATGCAGCGAGTGCGCTTGTGAGATCCCTCGCGTGCCGGTGAGAGCTCGTTCGAGGGCTCCACGGCACGCCAGCAAATCTCTGTTGCAGCTGCCGCGTAGCAGCGTGACCTCTCTAGTGCTTCTGCGGCCTTGGTCTTTGCTCCTTGGTTATATGTGGACCCAAATCTCCTCCTACCGGCCATGGCAGAACGACTTGACAGGAAAGACCTGTTTTGTGGCTGATGAGGAGAGGAACTGTGAAGTAATTTTCGAGTGGGTAGTTTTTATAGCCCGATGCTAAGTGTGAACACATTTAGGTTTGATTGGTGTGAACAGATTTGCAATTACTTATTGCATTGTAATCTGGAATGTGACGAGAAACAAGGTCAAAATTTATTGATGGTTCTGGGCTCGAAGCCCGAAACACACCTTCATATGGCTGCTCGTCATTGAGCCGGCCACGGTGCGCTCTGCTCGCGTCCGTCTGCGCGTTTTGCACACCATTAAGGCGGCCGCGGCGTGCTCCGCTCTGGCATCCCTGTGCGCGCTCTGCTCGCCGTTGAGGCAAATTTACAATGGCAACGGTTAATAATTGTCTTACATATTCAGGATAATTTAAAATGCCACATGCGGCAACGCCCAAAACACTCACGACCTACATATGCTTAGTGAATTAAAATGTCGATATGCGACATTTACATACAATTAGAATAAAATATAGGCTAAAAGGCTGAGCTGGCGGCCTTCCAACGACGGTCTTCTTGGACTCCATGATCAGCATAGCACCCTTGCAGTCGTTCATTCCAAGTGTCCCGACCCGCCTCCGCCTATAGGGCTGCTGGCGCTGGGAGGCTCTTGGGGCAGTTGGGCCTCTTCCAGTAGAGCTTCACAGCGTGCAATCGCGCGCATGACATGCTCGCGGAACCGCTCCATTTCCATGTCTCTGCACTGGTAGCAAATTCCGTCCATCACCTGCAAGATGGAAATATGCCCTAGAGGTAATAATAAAGTTGTTATTATTATAATTCCTTATTCATGATAAAGGTTTATTATTCATGCTAGAATTGTATTGACCGGAAACTTAAATACATGTGTGGATAATTAAACAAATACTGTGTCCCTAGTGAGCCTCTACTAGACTAGCTCATTGATCAAAGATGGTTAAGGTTTCCTAACCATAGACATGATTTTTCACTTGATAACGGGATCACATCATTAGGAGAATGATGTGATGGACAAGACCCAACCGTTAGCATAGCATATGATCGTTCAGTTTATTGCTACTGCTTTCTTAATGTCAAATACATGTTTCTTAGACCATGAGATCATGCAACTCCCGGATACCGGAGGAATACCTTGTGTGCTATCAAACGTCACAACATAACTGGGTGATCATAAAGATGCTCTACAGGTATCTCCGAAGGTGCCTGTTGAGTTGGCGTGAATTGAGATTGGGATTTGTCACTCCGTATGACGGAGAGGTATCTCTGGGCCCTCTCGGTAATACACATCACAAGAAGCTTGCAAGCAAAGTGACTAAGGAGTTAGTTGCAAGATGATGTATTACAGAACAAGTAAAGAGACTTGTCGGTAACGAGATTGAACTAGGTATAAAGATACCGACGATCGAATCTCGGGCAAGTAACATACCGACAGACAAAGGGAATTACGTATGTTGTAATAAAGGTTCAACCGATAAAAGATCTTCATGGAATATGTAGGAATCAATATGGGCATTCAGGTCCCACTATTGGTTATTGACCGGAGAGGTGTCTCGGTCATGACTACATAATTCCCGAACCCGCAGGGTCGAACGCTTAACGTTCGTTGACGCTAGAGTAGTATTGGGATATTTGATGAGTGGTAACCAAAATGTTGTTTGGAGTCCCGGATGAGATCTCGGACGTCACGAGGAGTCTCGGAATGGTCGATAGGTAAATATTTATATATGGTAAGTCATATTTTGGGTTCCGGAAAACGGTGCAGTTTTTTCAGTATTGTACCGGGAAGCTTCCAGAAGGTTCCGGACGATTCCGGAAGGGGTACAGAAGTCCACAAGTGGGTCCACCACTACCCAAGGGTTAGCATGGGCTGTGGGGAGGCGCCCTGGCCTTATTGGGCTAGGCGCACCAAGTCCTCAAAAGCCCATGTGGCTAAGGAAGGAGTCCTAGTAGGAATAGGATTGGACTTGGAGTCCAAATCCTCTCCCCCTTAGCTGCGCCCTAGGGTTTGGAGGGGCTATTTCCCATGCCCCTCCACCTATATATAGAGGGGAGGGGGCACCCCAAGAGGACGCACCAAGCCCTTGGTGCCCCTCTCTCTCCCGTTACTCCGTAGTTCCACAGCCTCGTCCCGGTGACGCTTAGCGAAGCGCTGTCGGTGCTCCACCACCACCAACCACCACGCCATCGTGTTGGTTGTGATCTCATCTACTTCTCCTCTCCCGCTTGCTAGATCAAGAATGAGGAGACATCATCGATCCGCACATGTGCTAAACTCGGAGGTGCCGTCCGTTTGGCACTAGATCGGTTGGATCGTGATCGGATCGCGAAGAGTACGACTACATCAACCACGTGATAAACGCTTCCGCTTAGCGATCTACAAGGGTATGTAGATGCTCTCCCCCTCTCATAGCTATGCATATCCATGGATAGATCTTGCATGTGCATAGATTTTTTTTTGCTTTCCATGCAACGTTCCCCAACAGTGGCGTCATGAGCCAGGTCTATGCGTTGATGATATGCACGAGTAGAACACAAAGGAGTTGTGGGCAGTGAGGTTCATACTGCTTACCACCAACATCTTATTTTGATTCGGCGATATTGTGGGATGAAGCGGCCCGGACCAACCTTACATGTCCACGCACATGAGTCCGGTTCCACCGACTGACATGCAACTTGTTTTGCATAAAGGTGGCTAGCGGGTGTCTGTTTCTTCTACTTTAATTTAATCGAATTTGACTACGGCCGGTCCTTGCAGAAGGTTAAAATAGCAAACTTGATAATCACCACTGTGGTTTTGCATAGTTAAGAACGATTCTTGCTAGTTGCCCGTAGCAGCCACGTAAAACTTGCAACAACAAAGTAGAGGACGTCTAACTTGTTTCTGCAGAGCATGTTGTGATGTGATATGGTCAAGATATGATGTGATATATGTTGATGTATGAGATGATCATGTTTTGTAATAAGTTCATGACTTGCATGTCAATGAGTACGACAACCGGCAGGAGCCTTAGGGTTGTCTTTAATTATTGTATGACCTGCATGTCAATCACTAAGTGCCATGTAATTGCTTTACTTTATCGCTATGCGTCAGCAATAGTTGTAGAAGCAATAGTTGGTGAGACGACCCCGACGCAAGATCAAGGTGTTGTGCCGGTGACGATGGAGATCATGCCGATGCTTTGGAGATGGAGATCAAAAGCACAAGATGACGATGGCCATATCATGTCACATATTTTGATTGCATGTGATGTTTATCCTGTATGCATCTTATTTTGATTAGAACGATGGTAGCATTATAAGATTATCCCTTCACTTAATTTCAAGATAAAAGTGTTCTCCCCGAGTATGCACCGTTGCTAAAGTTCGTCGTTTCAAGGAACCTCGTGATGATCGGGTGTGATAGACTCTACGTTCACATACAACGGGTTTAAGCCAATTTTGCACATGCAAAATACTTGGGTTAACCTTGATGAGCCTAGCATGTACAGACATGGTCTCGGAACACTGGAGACCGAAAGGTCAAACATGAGTCATATTGTAGATATGATCAACATAGAGATGTTCACCATTGATGACTACCCCATCTCACGTGATGATCGGACATGGGTTAGTTGATTTGGATCATGTATCACTTAGATAACTTGAGGGATGTTAATTTAAGTGGGAGTTCATTAGTAATTTGATTAATTGAACTTAATTTATCATGAACTTAGTCTTAATAGTTTTTGCATATCTATGTTGTAGATTAATGGCCCGTGCTACCGTTCCCTTGAATTTTAATGCGTTCCTAGAGAAAGCTAGGTTGAAAGATGATGGTAGCAACTACACGGACTGGGTCCGTAACTTGAGGATTATCCTCATTGCTGCACAGAAGAATTATGTCCTTGATGTACCGCTAGTTGATAGACCTGCTGCAGGTGCTACTGCAGATGTTATGAACGTCTGGCAGGCTTGATCTGATAACTACTCAATAGTTCAGTGTGCCATGCTTTACGGCTAAGAACCGGGACTTCAAAGATGTTTTGAATGCCACGGAGCATATGAGATGTTCTAAGAGCTGAAGTTGATATTTCAAGCTAATGCCTGGGTTGAGAGATATGAAATCTCCAACAAGTTCTATAGTTGCAAGATGGAGGAGAACAATTCTGTTAGTGAACACATACTCAAAATGTCTGGGTATAATAACCACTTGACTTAGCTGGGAATTGATCTTCCAGTTGAGAGTGTTATTGACAGAGTTCTTCAGTCACTGCCACCAAGCTACAAAGGCTTTGTGATGAACTATAATATGCAAGGGATGAATAAAATGATTCCTAAGCTCTTCGCGATGCTTAAGGCCGCGGAGGTAGAAATCAAGAAGGAGCATCAAGTGTTGATGGTTAACAAGACCACTAGTTTCAACAAAAAGGGCAAGGGAAAGAAAGGGAACTCCAAGAAGTATGGAAAGAAATTTGCCACTCCCGAGAAGAAGCCCAAAGCTGGACCCAAGCCTTAAACTGAGTGCTTCTACTGCAAAGGAAATGGTCACTGGAAGTGGAACTGCCCCAAATACTTGGCAGATAAGAAGGATGGAAAAGTAAACGAAGGTATATTTGATATACATGTTATTGATGTGTACCTTACTGGTGCTCGTAGTAGCCCCTAGGTATTTGATACCGGTTCAGTTGCTAAGATTAGTAACTTGAAACAGGAGTTGCAGAATAAATGAAGACTAGTTAAGGGCGAGGTGACGATGTGTGTTAGAAGTGTTTCCAAGATTGATATGATCACCATCGCACACTCCCTCTACCTTCGAGATTAGTGTTGAGCCCAAATAAATGTTATTTGGTGTTTGCGTTGAGCATGAACATGATTAGATCGTGTTTATTGCAATATGGTTATTCATCTAAGTCACAGAATAATTGTTGTTTTGTTTACATGGATAAAACCTTCTATGGTCATACACCGAATGTGAATGGTTTATTGAATCTCGATCGTAGTGATACACATATTCATAATATTGATGCCAAAAGATGCAAAGTTGATAAGGATAGTGCAACATACTTGTGGCACTGCCATTTAGGTCATATTGGTGTAGAGCGCATGAAGAAACTCCATGCGGATGGACTTTTGGAATCACTTGATTATGAATCATTTGATACTTGTGAACCATGCCTCATGGGTAAGATGACTGAAACTCCGTTCTCTGGAACAATGGAGCGAGCTAATGACTTATTGGAAATAATACATACCGATGTATGCGGTCAGATGAGTGTTGAGGCACGCGGCGGGTATTGTTATTATCTGACCTTCACAGATGATTTGAGTAGGTATGGATATATCTACTTAATGAAACACAAGTCTGAAAAGTTCAAAGAATTTCAGAGTGAAGTGGAGAATCATCATAACAAGAAAATAAAGTTTCTACGATTTTATCGCGGAGGCGAATATTTGAGTTACGAGTTTGGTCTTCATTTAAGACAATGTGAAATTGTTTCATAACTCATGCCACCTGGAACATCACAGTGTAATGGTGTGTCCGAACGTTGTAACCATACTTTATTAGATATGGTGCATTCTATGATGTCTCTAACTAATTTGCCTTTATCATTTTGGGGTTATGCATTAAAGACAGCCGCATTCACGTTAAATAGGGCATCATCTAAATCTGTTGAGATGACACCGTATGAACTTTGGTTTGCCAAGAAACCTAAGCTGTCGTTTCTTAAAGTTTGGGGATGCGACGCTTATGTCAAAAGGCTTCATCCTGATAAGCTCGAACCCAAATCGGAGAAGTGTGTCTTCATAGGATACCCTAAGGAAACTATTGGGTACACCTTCTACCACAGATCCGAAGGCAAGATCTTTGTTGCCAAGAATGGGTCCTTTCTAGAGAAGGAGTTTCTCTCGAAAGGAGTGGGAGGAAAGTAGAACTTGATGAGGTAATTGTACCTTCTCTCGAATTGGAAAGTAGCACATCAGAGAAAAACGTTCCCGTGATGCCTACACCAACTAGAGAGGAAGTTAATGATGATGATCATGAAACTTCGGATCAAGTTACTACTGAACTTCGTAGGTCAACCAGAACACATTCTGCACCAGAGTGGTACGGTAATCCTGTCCCGGAAGTCATGTTTTTAGACAACGATTAACCTACGGACTATGAAGAAGCTATGATGAGCCCAGATTCCGACAAATGGCTTGAGGCCATGAAATCTGAGATAGGATCCGTGTACGAGAACAAAGTGTGGACTTGCCCGATGATCGGCAAGCCATTGAAAATAAATGGATCATCAAGAGGAAGACAGACGCTGATGGTAATATCACTGTCTACAAAGCTCGACTTGTCGTGAAAGGTTTTCGACAAGTTCAAGGGGTTGACTACGATGAGACTTTCTCACCCGTGGCGTTGCATAAGTCTGTCCGAATCAGGTTAGCAATTGCCGCATTTTATGATTATGAAATCTGGTAAATGGACGTCAAAACTGCATTCCTTAAAGGGTTTCTTAAAGAAGAGTTGTATATGATGCAACCAGAAGGTTTTGTCGATCCTAAAGGTGCTAACAAAGTGTGCAAGCTCCAGCGATCCATCTATGGACTGGTGCAAGCATCTCGGAGTTGGAATATACGCTTTGATGATGTGATCAAAGCATATGGTTTTATACAGACTTACGGTGAAGCCTCTATTTACAAGAAAGTGAGTGGGAGCTCTGTAGCATTTCTGATATTATATGTGGATGACATACTGTTGATTGTAAATGATATAGAATTTCTGGATAGCATAAAAGGATACTTGAATAAGAATTTTTCAATGAAAGACCTCGGTGAAGCTGCTTATATATTGGGCATCAAGGTCTATAGGGATAGATCGAGACGCTTAATAAGACTTTTACCAAGCACATACCTTCACAAAGTTTTGAAGAAGTTCAAAATGGATCAGTCAAAGAAAGGGTTCTTGCCTGTGATGCAAGGTGTGAAGTTGAGTAAAACTCAAAGCCCGACCACGGCAGAAGATAGAGAGAGAATGAAAGTCATTCCCTATGCCTCAGCCATAGGTTCTATAAAGTATGCCATGCTGTGTACCAGACCTGTTGTGTGCCTTGCCATGAGTCTGGCAAGGGGGTACAGTAGTGATCCAGGAGTGGATCACTGGACAACGATCAAAATTATCCTTAGGTGCCTAAAGAGGACTAAGGAAATGTTTCTCAGTTATGGAGGTGCTGAAGAGTTCGTCGTCAAGGGTTACGTTGATGCAAGCTTTGACACCGATCTGGATGACTCTGAGTCTCAATCTAGATACGTATTGAACGTGGGAGCGATTAGCTAGAGTAGCTACATGCAGAGCATTGTAGACATAGAAATTTGCAAAATACATATGGGTCTAAATGTGGCAGACCCATTGACTAAACCTCTTTCACAAGCAAAACATGATCACACCTTAGTACTCTTTGGGTGTTAATCACATGGCGATGTGAACTAGATTATTGACTCTAGTAAACTCTTTGGGTGTTAGTCACATGGCGATGTGAACTATGGGTGTTAATCACATGGCGATGTAAACTAGATTATTGACTCTAGTGCAAGTGGGAGACTGATGGAAATATGCCCTGGAGGCAATAATAAAGTTGTTATTATTATATTTCCTTGTTCAAGATAAAGGTTTATTATTCATGCTAGAATTGTATTGACTGGAAACTTAAATACATGTGTGGATAAATAAACAAATATTGTGTCCCTAGTGAGCCTATACAAGACTAGCTCGTTGATCAAAGATGGTTAAGGTTTCCTAACCATAGACATGAGTTGTCAGTTGATAACGGGATCACATCATTAGGAGAATGATGTGATGGACAAGACCCAACCGTTAGCATAGCATATGATCGTTCAGTTTATTGCTACTGCTTTCTTAATGTCAGATACATGTTTCTTCAACCACGAGATCATGCAACTCCCAGATACCAGAGGAATACCTTGTGTGCTATCAAACGTCACAACGTAACTGGGTGATCATAAAGATGCTCTACAGGTATCTCCGAAGGCGTCTGTTGAGTTGGCGTGAATCAAGATTGGGATTAGCCACTCCGTATGACGGAGAGGTATCTCTGGGCCCTCTCGATAATATACATCACAAGAAGCTTGCAAGCAAAGTGACTAAGGAGTTAGTTGCAAGATGATGTATTACGGAACGAGTAAAGAGACTTGCCGGTAACGAGATTGAACTAGGTATAAAGATACCGATGATCGAATCTCGGGCAAGTAACATACCGACAGACAAAGGGAATTACGTATGTTGTCATAAAGGTTCAACTGATAAAAGATCTTCGTGGAATATGTAGGAATCAATATGGGCATCCAGGTCCCGCTATTGGTTATTGACCGGAGAGGTGTCTCGGTCATGACTACATAATTCCCGAACTCACAGGGTCGCACGCTTAACGTTCGTTGACACTAGAGTAGTATTGGGATATTTGATGAGTGGTAACCAAATGTTGTTTGGAGTCCTGGATGAGATCCCGGACATCACGAGGAGTCTCGGAATGGTCGAGGGGTAAAGATTTATATATGGGAAGTCATAATTCGGGTTCCGGGAAAAGGTGCAGTTTTTTTGGTATTGTACAGGGAAGCTTCCAGAAGGTTCCGGATGATTCCGGAGGGGTACGAAAGTCCACAAGTGGGTCCACCACTACCCAAGGGCTAGCATGGGCTGTGGGAAGGTGCCCTGGCCTTATTGGGCTAGGCGCACCAAGTCCTCAAAAGCCCATGTGGCTAGGGAAGGCAAAAAAGGAAGGAGTCCTAGTAGGAATAGGATTGGACTTGGAGTCCAAGTCCTCTCCCCCTTAGCTGCGCCTTAGGACTTGGAGGGGCTGTTTTCCACGCCCCTCCACCTATATATAGAGGGGAGGGGCACCACAAGAGGACACAACAAGCCCTTGGCGCCCCTCTCTCTCCCGTTACTCCGTAGTTCGATCGCCTCGTCCCGGCGACGCTTAGCGAAACGTTGTCGGTGCTCCACCACCACCATCACCACCACGCCATCGTGTTGGTTGTGATCCCATCTACGTCTCCTCTCCCACTTTCTGGTTGAAGAAGGAGGAGACGTCATGGAGCCGCACGTGTGCTAAACTCGGAGGTGACGTCCGTTCGGCACTAGATCGGTTGGATCGTGATCGGATCACGAAGAGTACGACTACATCAACCACGTGATAAACGCTTCCGCTTAGCGATCTACAAGGGTATGTAGATGCTCTCCCCATCTCGTAGCTATGAATCTCCATGGATAGATCTTGCGTGTGCATAGAATTTTTTTGTTTTCCATGCAACGTTCCCCAACACTGCATCCTCAAGATATCATGTTGGCGATGTTCTACTTCGTCGGCGACGTCAACTCCGCCAAGGGTGTGCTCGAGCCTGGCCACCACATCGTCGGGATCGAGGTTCACACGGCCGCCGCCGGCAATGATGAAGCCATAGACTGGCTGTCTCATAACTGAATTGTAGAGGTCATGTGCCCATTCCTAGCGGGGCATCAGGCTCTTGATGAGCACCGATGATGGCGGCTCTTCGAGTGGATCATCGATCATGCCACCTAGCAGCTCTGGATCTTTTGCACGGTGGATGGCAAAACTGCTCATCACACTTCCTCTGCAATATGTCGATTGTGCGCCCAAGGACTGTCACGGCGATATCGCTGCCGATGGGCCATGGTGCCTACACCAGCCGATGAAGCTCTTGCTCCCCGACCTGCTCTGGCTCGTTCTCCTCGCCGAAGATGTAACACAGGTAGGGGTCGATGTTGAAGCTTTGGTCATTGCCTCGCATGCTTGGAATAACTAATGGTAGATGGGTGAGGACTAGATCTGTGCACAGTGTCGTGACGGTGCATTGCCGCCTGGGTCATATGCAGCAAGCCATTAGCTGGTGGCAGGAAACCGATGAGGGAAGATGCGGGGATTTTACAATTCACCCATGTGGAGCGGGAAGCATTCGCTGGAGCACAGAAGCTTTCCCTGGAGCGCGGGAAGACTAAGTGGGGCACACAACCCGACTACCGTATGCGGTGTCACGTGTTATCTATCACACATGTGTTAACATAAGGAAATGTATGCGTAACTTACTAATCATCGCACACGAGTACTCGCAGACACATCATGTGTGATACTCCTAGCCACCGCAAGCAACTAGTTTGCATTTTCAAAGTTTTTTGTACACACAGAATCCCACATGAATTAACTGTAGTAACCATCTGTGTTATATTTTCTCATCGCAAATAGTTCATCCGAGTGGGTTGTTTGCCGCGTATCACACACATCTTGTTTACATGAATCGTTTGTGTTCTTTTGGCTCATCGCAAACAGTTCATCTATGTAATCTATATGCCACATATCACACACATCTTATTAAGTTGAACCGTTTCTGTTGTGTTCCCTAATCGAAAACAGTTCGTCCGAGTGAACCGTATGTCGTATATCACACACACCTTAATCTGGCTAACTGTTTCTGTTGCATTCCCTAATAGCAAACAGTTCATCGGAGCGAACTGTATGCCGTATATCGCACACACCTTGATATGGACGCCCATTTTGTTGTTCTATCTCATTGCAAACAGTCCGTATGGATCAACCGTATGCCCCACATCGCACAAGTAACTAAAATCTGAACCGTGTTTGATGTATCCACCATCGCAAATGTTTGCATATTTTTTTATGTTTTTTTACATCATCGTTTGCGATTAATGCATCGCACACAGTTTCGTCAAAGGGTCTCTAATTGTAGTGTCGCGTTAGCAGCATCCTGCAGTAGTGCTCCACCTCTTTGACCAAGGTTAGAGCGTCCTTGTCCTTGTTTCCCCTGGGCACCAAGTCTAGGGGCCAACATCCACTCACCGCATTCCATGCTTTCCGGGGTGTGTTTGCCATTACCACGCTCCAAGTGTGTGTGTCCCATATATCTGCAGACAAAGCAAAAACAGGGATTTTGTCATACATGATAGAGTAGTACACCTTTCGAATTTTAGTGATGGAAACAAAATGCATCAGGGGCTCATTAACATCTAGCATGACCCACACCCAAACAATTCTACCATTCCCCCATCTAGGATTGAGCATAACACTTTCCACCTTCCCCACTTTCTTGGTGAGGGATCCGATGATGTGATCTTTCTGATACATAGGTGGGAGATCAACTATCTGAATCCACGCTGAGAGTTTGTCCAAAACCACATCGTCAAGTTTCATGAATCCATCATATCTTTCAATCAGAACACCTTGATCTTGGAAGAACCATGGCCCCTCTTCGGTAACTCTTTTCCAATCCCCCAAACAATTAACAGTGATCATGAACAGATTACCTCCAAGGGCACTGGAGGTCGCCCCTTGAGCCAAGATCCAATCCATCTACATCGAGTCATAGAAGGGTTTATCTGTGTGAAACCTAGTGATCGCCATGAACTCCTCTTCATCTACTTCATCAGGGAGATCCTCCTCGAAGTTAAGATCATCTTATTCCCTTTCATGGAGGTTCAACTTGCCAATCAGTACATCCACACTCCCGATCCTCCTGCCACTGTTAGATCGAAAGTATGTCTAGAGGGGGGAGGGTGATTAGACTACTTGACCAAATAAAACTTATCATTTTCCCAATTTTAATTGTAGGCAAGTTTTAGTAATTTTACCAAGTCAAATACACCCTACACATGCAAGTCTAAGAGTTGTGCGGTGGAAATTAAATACTTTGCATATGAACATAAAGGAGGGATTGGAGACTTCAAACGCAATGAAGACACGATGATTTTTGGCGTGGTTCCGATAGGTGGTGCTAGCATACGCCCACGTTGAGGGAGACTTCAACCCATGGTGGGTAACGATTGAGCGAGTCCACGGATGGCTCCACCCAGGAAGGGTCCATGAAGAAGCAACCTTGTCTATTCCATCATGTCTTACGTCCACGAAGGACTAGCCTCACTCAGGTAGATCTTCACAAAGTAGGCGATCTCCTTGCCCTTACAAACTCCTTGGTTCAACTCCACAATCTCTTGGAGGCTCCCAAGTGACACCTAACCAATCTAGGAGACACCACTCTCTAAAAGGTAATAGATGGTGTTGTTGATGATGAACTCCTTGCTCTTGTACTTCAAAATGATAGTCTCCCCATCACTCAAACACTCTATCATAGATTTGGCTTTGGTAGAAGAGGGGATTGAATGGAAAGCAACTTGGGGAAGGCTAGAAATCAAGGTTCAAATGGTTGGATTGGAATCTCTTGATCTCAACACATTAGTAGGTGGTTCTCTTCTCAGAAAATAAGTAGTGGAAGTTGTGGTTCGTTCTGATGGCTCTCTTAGAGAGTGGGTGGTGGTGGAGGGGTATAAATAGGCAGTACCAAAAATCCAACCATTACAAGTCTTTGACCCAACTCGGTGACACCGACATGAAAATCTCGGTGAGACCGGCTAGTGCAAAAGACTTGACCGTTAGGCTTTTCGGTGGGACCGATCATACCAACTCGGTGGGACCAAAGTGCGATGGCTAGGGCAAAACTTCGTTTCAAAAATTCCGATCGGTTCATCTCGGTGATTCCAAAAAGAAGCAACTTCATCACAGAAACTTGGTCAGGCCATCTCGGTGAGACTGAGATCCATTTCAGTTGCATCAAAGTATTAGGGTTTGGCATATGGCAGTGTATGGGATCATCTCGGTGGGTCCAGATTGGAATGTTTCGGTGGGAGCGAGATGGATTTTTAGGGTTTTGGATAGGGGTGAAGTGGTGAAGAAATTGAGGGTTTTGGAGCCTTATCACTAAGCACTTGAGCAATTGAGTCATGATCAAAACATCATCCCATTTTAATAGTATTGGCTTTCCTATGGACTCAATGTGATCTTGGATCACTTAACCAAAAATGTAGAGTCTTGGAGCTTTGCCAATCTTTATCCTTAGCATTTTGAGGGGTCCACATTCACTAGTCCTTGCCATGCCAATCATTGATATTCTCTGAAATCTATCATCAATGTGCATTAGATCAATGGCATATATATTGTTATTAATTACCAAAATCACTCGGGGATTAGTTGCACTTTCAGCCGCCATAGAGTTGTTTGCTGATGATTGAGACCCAGACCGCGCCATCGTTAAGTACCACACCCACTTCTGACCTAGGTCCAAGGTCGGGCAGATAGACAACTATCCCCTTCGTCAGCCCGAAATCAATCATAGGGAGGGTAGATCGCGAAGGCACCACTCGAGATTGTGAGGAAACCCAAAACCCTAGACGTCCCCACCAGGGGAATAGAGAACCATAGACGTCGCCGATAGGAGAATAGATATGTAGGCTGCTTTCTCACAAGATTGGTCTGTTACAAACCCCCCTTTAATACCATGGTGTAAAGAAAACTCCCCTTTAATATTAGACATAAAAAAATCATTTTAGGTCTCCTTTGGTTAGTAGGGATCTTGTAGGAATTTCATAGGATATGATTTTCAATGGAAAAATTTCTATGGAGCCCTTTGGTTTGTAGGAATGGATTCTTATTGTTATGTAAGATAGGATCCAATCCTTCACATTTCAAAGAAAAGAAAACCATTAGTCTAGACTCAATAGAAAAATTTCTATCCAAGGAATCAAATGACATCTCTTTATCTATAGAATCGAGATGCATGTCATCTCACTTCCTATAAAATTTCTATTTCTGTAATATTCCTATCCTATGAACCAAAGAACACTTCAGAGCATCTCTAGCAGACGCTATAAAAGCGCCCGGCTCGTATAATTCCAGCGATTATACGGGTTTGGCCCGTTTTTAGGCCAGACCAGACCCCGTATAGTCGTCCCGGCCCGTAAAACATTTACAATGGCCCGGAACCCCTCCAGTATATCTATGGGTCTGCGGCCGCTATGCGGGGCAAAACCCTATTTCCCCACTGCTGCAATCACTCATTTCCCCTCCGATTTCTTGCGGTCGGCAAGGATGCCATCTTTATCCACCTCACCTCCCGACGACGATTGATGATCTCCGCCACAGTGTCGCCGCCGCATTCGGAGGGCTCCGATGAGCCACATTTTGGGCATTATAGTTAGGGGTAGGCGGCCTCCTCCGATCTAGTATATGTAAATCAAGTATGTTTGGATGCACCTAGTTCTACTGCTTGTGTTTTTCTCTCGCGTGAAATTTTATTTTCAAGTTTTAAAGATCCATTTGAGATTTTTGTTCTCCCGTAGTTATTTTTGGCCCTTATCCGAGCGAAACCATGAACTATAAACCCCTGATAAGGGCTAGGCTTAATAGGGGTCCGCTAGAGATGCTCTTAGTCCCTATCGTTGGCCCCACTTGTCATCCACGCCCGCCTCCCACTCCATTCCCCTTTGCTCCGCTCGCTCTAGTCGTCCGGCGCTGACACGATGTTCCCTCGCCGTGCCGCCGCCACCTCCACCTCGACTGCATGCGCTAGCCTGCCCGCACTTTCCACGACCCGGCTTGCCTTCGGAGCGAGGAGAGGGAAACGATGGTGGCCATCACCGCGCTCACAGACGGCAAGAGGCCCGTCGCTCCCTTCCATCTGCTCCTACCCACTCTTCATCTCCTTCTCCCCGTTGAAGAAAATCTTAGGCAATTTAGTCGACATTAAATACCTGACGGATTTAGTGATCATGTTGCTGTGTGCAGGTGGGTGGGGATTTCTCAGACGGGGAAGCCCGGCGCGAAGGCTCCTAAACCCATCAACTTGCCGAACCAGAGGTAGCATTTCTAACCCTAGCACTTGGCATCTGCTGGAGAAGCTCCTGATCGAGGCATTTGCTTCTGTCAAATTTTCATCACTGGCTTCTTTCGTGTCCTGTGAAATTGATGTGGTGGGGTCTGTTTGCCTAGGTTGGATAGCCATGGCCTCCGCAGTGACAAGATTGTTCCAAAGTAAGATTTCTCCCTGTGATAATTTTCTGGGTGCTGCTAGAATGGGGAGATAGTATGGTTCCTGGATACGCACATATCTTTGAGGTATCTGGTTTATAGTTAAATAGAGAAATGAAATTATGCCAAAAAACAACACATGCTATGTGCGTGTACCCTTGGAGGATTGGATAATACAACTGTATGTGTGCCAAAAACATCACATGCTAGTCAGTAAGTTTTGCTTCTCTGGTGAAACAATAGCCTGGAAGGGCATGGGACATGTGGATTCCTTCACTATACTGTCTAGGCAACCCTTGTTTACGCAAGCTGAGATGATGTTTCATTCTTATTGCCGTCTGATGGAAATTTTGCATGGATGTTAGGGGCACGACCACTTGGGACGGCAAATCAATGCTCCCAGCATCAAATGCATGGGCTTCATCTTTGCTTCTGAATCCCAAGAATGATGGAGTTTCTGGTTCACCTAGCCACATTGATGATCGTCCTTCTTCTCGAGGAAGCTCGACGTCATCATCATCAGTTGGAAGTGACTTCCTTGACTTACCATCGTATCATTTGCCAATGGTCGTAAATTATCCTCGCAGTACAGAGAAAAGATCATGGAGCTTGCAAGTTTCTCATTTTCTAGATTCTTTCAGTAATGTTCTAAAAGCACCATTGAAAGCTGTTGGCAGATGGGTATGCACCCCTACTGTAAATCATGTTGGCAATTAACTGAGGATTTTCTTATAGTAAATTTTGCCAATGTAGGCAGCAACATCACAGGGGAAAGGGTTCAGCCTAAGTATGGATGATTTCCCAGTAGTTGGCTCCAAAAACTCTGCGTCAACCAGTAAACAAGGTGGTAAACTGCAACATTACATTTTGTTTGCAGAAAGTCTGTCTGCAGTTCAGTTATTCACACTATATTGTATCTGAATTCATATTGCTATTTGGCACCATGTTATCTGGAACAGAATAGATATGCTGGTATTTTACTTGGTTGGACATGTCCATAAGTTTTGTCTAAACTGATAGTTTCTGGGCCTAAAAGCTTTAACCTTTCTATATGGTTAATCAGTCACATTTGTTCTCCCTACTCATTATATTTTCTGTTACAGGGCAAATTTTAGGAAGGTGGCCAACTATTGCTTCTGGTATTGTGGCAACACAAGATAAACAAGGAAAGAACCCGATAACTGGTATACACTCGCTTGATGAATGCTACGAGCTATCCCACTCTTTCGTTTTCCATACCCCAAATATCATCATAGGATCATAGCAATCGGTTTTTAGTTAATGTAATTTCCTTTCCATATGATTAGATATGCTCTAAGATATCCTTATATGACAGGAACTGGTGAGGTAATTTTGTCTTGCAGTTATGAGCATGAAATTATCTCAAGAATGGACTATGTTTGCAAAGGAGGTGATCATGTTCCTGCTGCAAAGTTGATAAGGGGAGCTGAGCAGTCTCATCTGCATGATCCCCAAGTTCCTAATATATGTATACCTCCTCCATTGTTGGATTACTGGCATCGTCCTCCTGATCAGCCACCTGATGAAAATGGAAAATTGCATAGTGGAGAGGTGCCATATGGTCCGTACAAGCATGCTGACCCGACTGGCTTTGCTGTTGAATCTCTTGCTCATCGTGATCATTTCACGCTCAACGAGGAGGCACTAGCAAAGCAGGATACTGGACATGGTGGGTATTGTCCAGACAAGAGGGATATATCTCATGCTCACATGACTGCTGATTGTTGTGTCATAAATCAATCTTGCCATGTTCTTGGGAAGGTCGAGAAGCAACCTATCATCAAGAAGGATGTGGCTCTATTAGAGAAAATCAAGTGTCTAAACAACAAAGCTAGAAATTTTCGTGCCCTTAACTCGTCCAATCTACCTTCACCTCTACTCAAGGACTCCAAGGTGAAACAGCCAAAAATCATCCGTGTCTAGGAAGATCCTGCAACAAAATATGTTCCCTTCAGTGCTTCCACCAGTGAGACTGGTCCTGCCTTTGACAGGCTTAATTCTGTTTCTCATAGCAGCAGTTCGGTGCCAACTAATCCATCAAATTGGCCTGATAAGGGTGTAAATGTTGTTTGTCTGTCAGAAAAACAAGTTACTGAATTCAGCCAAGCTGGAAAAGTTGGCAAATCTGCTGATCGCCATGCATATGGAAGAAGCGCTATCTCAAGAAACATGCTTGATGGTTCTGCTCAGGACATGCCATCTCGTATTACTGGACATGGATGTGAAGAGCACTCCGTGGTTGACTCTTTGCGAGGAGTTCTTATGGTAGGTGCTCAACAAGACCAACTTCTTCCTAGGAACACCTCACAGCAGCCACATGTGACAGTCACTGATAAGGAGCCAAATTGGCTTCATTGTGAAGACCAGGTATGTGGTTTTTGTCTCCTTAGGTATTGTCCTCTGATAAAACTGAACTTACGCATTGGAGTAGTTGCCGATTTCTGTGATTATTTCTTACACGGAAACTCATGAGCAATGAGATGCATAGAAAGATATAAAAAATGCAAAACATCCTTTTTCTTCTGTACCTGTACAATTTGATTGAAGTGTTCATACTAGGGTTAGCTGTAGGCAGGTGAGCGTCCTGGGAGGTTTGGACACTATGAGTTATTCAGTGTGTACGTCACTTCTGCTGCACAAAATTTTGCATGGCATCTACCTGGCGACGGATGTCATGTTTCTTTATCGCATTAAGGTTTCATGTAGAGTTTGTTTCGTAAAATTGTTGGTTGTTCGCTTGGACCTGAGAACCCAGTCATGTAAATCTTGATACTAGAGATGTTTCTGTCACTCCTTCGGTCCTTCCAGTAATGCCCTTTACTCGATTAATTCATTTATCTCTATTAGACCTTGCAGTCTTGCTGATGTAGATACCTATCTTCCAAGAGTTACTCTCTGTCCCTGTACAGTGTGATTCTTTCATGTATGGTAATAGAGTTCCACAATTTTTTAAGCACATCCTTTTTATTATAATGTTATTCCACTTCTATTACCTGCAGATGCATTAATAGAGTGCCCAACAAAGTGGCACACACACACAGAAATGAAATGTTTATAATTGGCAAGCAAATACTGCAAATTTTTAGCTAAGAGTTTCTTGTGCCATGGTTGTTGTTTAACTAGTGTTTTTTGGTGCACTCAGCATTCCAGAATGAGATATTTGTCTGCTCAAGCTGTGAAACAACTACAGGACGCGGAGAAGTGGATTAGTCAACAAAATACAAATGCTATTGCAAAACTGGAAGAATTGAGGAGGTATCAATCAATACAGAGTCAAAACTCCAATGATGCACCCCCAGACGCAGATATGTACTGCAAACCAAAAACACGAGATGATGTGACTGCTAAATGTGCTAGTTCAGTGGCAGATACATGTTGTGTTGTCTCTGCTGACAGTCATAATGCGCCTCAGCTAGTAGCTGGAGTCAAGATTAGTGAAGTTTCTATTGGTTCCAGTGCAGCATCAAATACTTCAGGTGTTAGTAAAGGTTATAATTTCATGTCTTCAGCCAAGAGCACAGAGGTTAACATGATGGAACACATTTCCCTCAACTCAATGTCACATGACAACAGTACTTCGCAACACTGGCCAATGGAGAACAGGCGAATGCATTTTGGTTCATGGGAGAGAAATATAACAGATAGGGAGATACCTGCAGACACGAAGGGTGCTGAAGCTAAAAATCATGACGACCTTGATGACCCACAAATATATGGGATCAATTGTAGCCTTTTCGATAAGTAAAAGTGTCGAACCCAACGAGGAGCAGAAGGAAATGACAAGCGGTTTTCAGCAAGGTAATGTCTGCAAGTACTGCAATTGTAGGTAGCAGAGTAGTTTGATAGCTAGATAATTTGTAACGAGCAAGTAACAATAGTAGTAACAAAAGTGCAGCAAAGTAGCGCAATCCTTTTGAGGCAAAGGACAGGCCAAAACGGTCTCTTATAATAAGCAAAGCGTTCTTGAGGGTACACGGGAATTTCATCTAGTCACTTTCATCATGTTGGTTCGATTCGTGTTCGCTACTTTGATAATTTTATATGTGGGTGGACTGGTGCTTAGGTGCTGTTCTTACTTGAACAAACCTCCTACTTATGATTAACCCCCTCGCAAGCATCCGCAACTACGAGAAAATTATTAAGAATAAATTCTAACCATAGCATTAAACTTTTGGATCCAATCGGTCCCTTACGGAATAGCGCATAAACTAGGGTTTAAGCTTCTGTCACTCTCGCAACCCATCATCTAATAACTACTCCACAATGCATTCCCTTAGGCCCAAATATGGTGAAGTGTCATGTAGTCGACGTTCACATGACACCACTAAGGGAATCACAACACACATACTATCAAAATATCGAACACATATCAAGTTCACATGATTACTTGCAACATGATTTCTCCCGTGACCTCAAGAACAAAAGTAACTACTCACAAATGATAATCATGCTCAAGATCAGAGGGGTATTAAAGAACATATTGGATCTGAACATATAATCTCCCACCAAGTAAACCATATAGTAATCAACTACAAGATGTAATCAACACTACTAGTCACCCACAAGCACCAATCTATAGTTCCGGTACAAAGATTGAACACAAGAGATGAACTAGGGTTTGAGATGAGATG
Organism: Thinopyrum elongatum; assembly: GCA_011799875.1. Taxonomy (NCBI): domain Eukaryota; kingdom Viridiplantae; phylum Streptophyta; class Magnoliopsida; order Poales; family Poaceae; genus Thinopyrum; species Thinopyrum elongatum. The sequence continues at coordinate 150,728,407 of CM022300.1, read as the reverse complement.
GTGTTATTGAAGATGTTGATGGAGATTACCCTCCCCAAGATGGGAGAGTTGTTGGTGATGATGATGATGATGATTTCCCCCTCCGGGAGGGAAGTTCCCCGGCGAAATCGCTCCGCCGGAGGGCAAAAGTGCTCCTGCCCAAGTTCCGCCTCGAGACGGCAGCGCTCCGTCCCGAAAGTCCTCTCCCTGATTTTTTCTAGGTCAAAATGACTTATATACCAGAAGATGGGCACCGGAGGTGGGCCGAGGGGAGCACAACCCACCAGGGCACGCCTGGTCTCCCTGGCGCACCCAGGTGGGTTGTGCCCACCTGGTGGGCCCCCTCTGGTACTTATTGGCTCCAGTATTTCTCATTTATTCCATAAAAAATCACCGTAAAGTTTCAGCTCATTTGGAGTTGTGCAGAATAGGTAGCCTCAAGTTGCGTTTTTAGGTCCAGATTTCCAGCTATCGGAATTCTCCCTCTTTGCGTGTACCTTGCATATTATGAGAGAAAAGGCATTAGAATTACTCCAAAAAGCACTATTATGCATAAAAACATCATAAATAACAGTAGGAAAACATGATGCAAAATGGACGTATCAACTCCCACAAGCTTAGACCTCGCTTGTCCTCAAGCGAAAACCGAAATCGAAAAACATGTCCACATGCTTAGAGAGAGAGGTGTCGATAAAAACAAAATACGGACATAGAAGCATCTTGTAATTTTATTATAACAGCAACAAACTTTAACATAAAACTTTTATCATAGACTTCTCATGAATAAGTAACAATTCATCACACAATCGAAGTATAAATCATAAACTCTATTAGAAACCAACAAACTATGTTCTGAGTCAACTTTGCAACTACAATTTATCATCTTTTCAGGAAGGGTCCCATATCGGAGCCTTTAGGCAAGTCCACATACTCAACCATCATATAGTCTTCTATGATTGATAACACTCACCGCATACACATGAGCAAAACGTTTCAACCATACACATAGAAAGATAGGGGCTTATAGTTTTGCCTCCCAACGTATTCACCTCAAGGGTGATGTCAACAATAATAACTCATGCTGCCCATATTCAACTGGACATACGTGCCTAGATCTTTCCTCACCACATGATGCTTGCCAAAGGAGAAAAATAAAAGGAAAAGAGAGAAGAACTTTGACTCTTGCATAAAAGTAAAAGATAGGCCCTTCGCAGAGGGAAGCAGAGGTTGCCATGCGCTTATTTGTTTGTATGCTCAACCCCTTAATGCAAAAGAATGTCATGTTATATTGCCCTTGTAATGGCAACCTTTATTATGCAGTATGTTGCTTTTATTCTTCACCATCCCAAGTTCGTACAACGCTCAATTTTCTCTTACACTAAATGATCTCACACTTTTAGAAGCAATTTTTATTGCCTTATTGCACCGATGACAACTTACTTGAAGGATCTTACTCAATCCATAGGTAGATATGGTGGACTCTCAAAAATAAGATTTGGGTTTAAGGGTTTTTTGGATGCACAAGTAGTATCTCTACTTAGTGCGAAATTTTTGGCTAGCAAAGATGGGGGGCAAGCACCACATGTTGAAGGATCTATGACAATATAACTTCTATGTGAATATGAACAAACATAAATCATTAAGTTGTCTTCCTTGTCCAACATCCACAATTTTGGCATATAATATTTTGATGCGGGCTCACAATCACAAAAGATTTCCATGATAGTGTATTTATATGTGAATCTTCTCTTCCCTTATTAATTCTTTCATGAGTTGCATCATTGACTAATGCTATGTTTGTCAATCTCTAATAAAATTTTCTACTTATACTTTTCCTTATGTGGTGTTATCACCTACCATAGGATTAGCATATGATCTTTTCATTTATTTCCTTTCTCTTTATTGAAACATGAAAGTAGAGAAAACAAAAACTCAAACTAAACTTTATTATATATCTCGCACATGATTACAAGGATGGATTACTAAGCAAGCTCTCAAAAAGAAAGGGTCGAACTAAACTTTTATTCATCTAAAGCAAAAGATAACCATGGATCGAACTAACAAAAGTAAAGGCAAAAGATAGTGGGGGTGATATGATACCGGGGCACCTCCCCCAAGCTTGGCGGAAGCCAAGGGGAGTGCCCATACCCGATACTCAATTTTCTTTTGGTGATGAAGAAGGAGGTGGTGGTGGTGATGAAGTAGAAAGATTGTCTTTCCTCCTTAGCTTACACTTGAGGATGGAATTCTCATCTTTCAATTCACCGATCTCCTGCTCAAGCTCCAATACCTTTTTGCATAAATCTTGCTTGTTTTCCTGCAAGAGACGAAAGGAGATAAACTGAATCTTAGGCTTCTTTGCTTTGTTGGGGAGACTTGACTTCTTAAATTCAATATGCATGTCCCCAGGTTGAGGCAATGGGGCTTCATCTTCTTCTGAGCTCGTCTCCTCCTTCCTTTTAGGATCATAGTCTTCTTCTTCCTCCGTAGTCCAGCCATTGTGCTCCACATCCCCATAAACCTTAGGGTTTGCTATATAATCAGCAACATAGCTCTCACCCTCCGAGTCTTGGGACGACATATTTTTAGATCTGTCAGGAAAACAGCAAGAAGAGAAAGCAGAAGATTTTTTCGCGATACTGAGGTCAATAGGTTCGGGGGGTATATAAAGATTTTTTTTATCTTGGGAAACAAGCAAACGGAAGAAAAATGGAGTACGGAAGGTACCCGAGGTGGGCACAGCCCACCTGGGCACGCCTGGCAAGCCTGGCGCGCCCTGGTGTCTTGTGCCCACTAGGTGTGCCTTCCTGGTTGCTTCTTATTTTCCTAATTTTCTAAATATTCCAAAACTGACAAAAAATATTTCTGCCAATTTTTCGGAGTCCGTTTACTTACCGTATCACGTACCTCCTCTTTTTCATGATTCTGGAGTATTCCGGAAGGACTCTTTTATGTGTTCTTCCGGTGTCATAGTTTGGATAATATTACTTTCAACATTAATGGGCGTACCTGAGATATAATATTTTATTCGTTGCCCATTAACAACCTTCGGGTTAGTACCTTCGACATTATTTATTTTGATAGCTCCAGACCGATAAACCTCCTCGATAACATAGGGTCCTTCCCATTTGGAGAGGAGTTTTCCTGCAAAGAATCTAAAACGAGAGGTGTACAAAAGAACATATTCTCCAACTTTGAACTCACGCTTTTGGATTCTTTTATCATGCCATGTTTTAACTTTTTCTTTAAATAACTTGGCATTTTCATAAGCTTGGGTACTCCATTCATCATGAGCTAATATCAAATAACCTCTTTTCACCAGCAAGTTTGAAATCATAGTTGAGTTTTTTAATTGCCCAATATGCTTTATGTTCTAACTCAAGAGGCAAATGACAAGCTTTTCCATAAACCAATTTATAAGGAGACATGCCCATAGGATTTTTATATGCTGTTCTATAAGCCCAAAGTGCATCATCTAATTTCTTAGACCAATTCTTCCGGGACCTATTGACAGTCTTTTGCAAAATTAATTTTATTTCTCTATTGCTAAGTTCAACTTGACCACTAGACTGAGGATGATAGGGTGATGCAATTCTAAGGTTAACACCATACTTGGCAAGCAGTTTACGGAAAGCACCATGAATAAAGTGTGAACCACCATCAGTCATTAAATATTTAGGGACTCCAAACCTTGGGAAAATAACTTCCTTAAGCATTTTAATAGAGGTGTTGTGATCAGCACTACTGGTTGGAATAGCTTCTACCCACTTAGTAACATAATCAACAGCAACCAAAATATGAGTATACCCATTAGAGGAAGGAAAAGGTCCCATGAAATCAAATCCCCAAACATCAAATGGTTCAACAACAAGAGAATAATTCATAGGCATTTCTTGATGCTTACCGATATTACCTATTCTTTGACATTCATCACAAGATAAGACGAACTTACGAGCATCCTTGAAGAGAGTAGCCCAATAAAAAACAGATTGCAATACCTTATGAGCAGTTATGTCTCCCGCATGATGTCCTCCATAAGCTTCGGAGTGACATTTCCGTAGGATTTGTCCCTGTTCATGCTCAGGTACGCAACGTTTAATAATACCATCTACTCCTTCTTTATAAAGATGTGGGTCATCCCAGAAGTAATGTCTTAAATCATAGAAGAATTTTTTCTTTTGTTGGTATGTAAAGCTAGGTGGTAAATATTTAGCAACAATGTAATTAGCATAATCAGCATACCAAGGAGTGTTATTAGAAAAATTTATTGCAGCTAACTGCTCATCAGGAAAGCTATCATCAATAGTTAGTGGGTCATCAAGGACATTTTCAAGCCTAGACAAGTTATCAGCTACGGGATTCTCTGCTCCTTTTCTATCAGTAATATGCAAATCAAATTCTTGTAGCAAGAGAACCCACCTAATGAGCCTAGGTTTAGCATCTTTCTTTTCCATAAGATATTTTATAGCAGCATGATCGGTGTGAACAGTCACTTTAGAATCAACAATGTAGGATCTAAATTTATCACAAGCAAACACAACTGCTAAGAATTCTTTTTCAGTAGTAGCATAATTTCGTTGGGCACTGTCTAGAGTTTTACTAGCATAATGGATAATATTTAGTTTCTTATCAACTCTTTGTCCTAGAACAGCACCAACAGCATAATCACTAGCATCACACATAATTTCAAAAGGCAAGTTCCAATCAGGTGGTTGCACAATAGGTGCAGTAATTAAGGCTTTCTTGAGTGTTTCGAAGGCTTCTAAACAATCATCATCAAAAACGAAAGGAGTGTCCTTTTGCAAAAGATTTGTAAGAGGCCTAGAAATTTTATAAAAGTCTTTGATAAATCTCCTATAGAAACCAGCATGACCAAGGAAACTACGAATACCTTTGATATCTTTAGGACATGGCATTTTCGCAATTGCTTCAACCTTAGCTTTGTCCACCTCAATACCTCTTTCAGAAATTTTATGGCCCAAAACAATACCTTCATTAACCATAAAGTGGCACTTCTCCCAATTCAAGATAAGATTTGTTTGCTCACATCTCTGCAAAACTCGATCAAGATTGCTTAAACAATCATCAAAAGACTTCCCATAAACAGAAAAGTCATCCATGAAAACCTCAACAATCTTTTCACAAAATTCAGAGAATATAGTAGTGATACATCTTTGAAAGGTAGCAGGTGCATTGCATAAATCAAAAGGCATATGTCTATAAGCATAAGTTCCAAAGGGACAAGTGAAAGTGGTCTTTTCTTGATTAGGTTGAGAAACAGGTATTTGTGAAAAACCAGAATATCCATCAAGGAAACAAAAATGTGTGTCCTTTGACAATCTTTCTAGCATTTGATCAATAAAAGGCAAAGGGTAATGATCTTTTCTAGTTGCTTTGTTTAATTTTCTAAAATCAATTACCATTCTATAGCCTGTAACAATTCTTTGTGGGATGAGTTCATTTTTATCATTAGGAACAACAGAAATTCCTCCCTTCTTAGGGACACAATGAACAGGACTTACCCACCTACTATCAGCTATAGGATAGATTATACCTGCTTCTAGAAGTTTTAATATTTCCGTTCTTACCACTTCTTTCATCTTCGGATTTAACCGACGTTGGTGATCAACAACGGGTTTAGCATCAGGTTCAGTATTAATTTTGTGCTGACGAGTGGGACTAATGCCCTTAAGATCATCAAAGAGTATATCCAATAGCAGCTCGGTGCTTCCTTAGAACTTTCAATAGTCTTTCTTCTTCGTGTTCTGAAAGGTTAGCACTAATAATAACAGGATATATCTTTTTCTCATCAAGATAAGCATATTTCAAAGTGTCTGGCAATTATTTTATTTCAAACACAGGATCACCTTTAGGTGGAGGAGGACCTCCTAGAATTTCAATAGGCAAATTGTGTTTAAGCAGAGGACATTGTTCAAAGAAAATCTTATCTATTTCATTTCTTTCATGCATATGTAAATCATTTTCATGGTCTAGCAGATATTGTTCTAAAGGATCAGTAGGAGGCACAACAATAGAAGCAAGACCAATTATTTCATCCTTACTAGGCAATTCTTTTTTATGAGGTTTTCTACTAAACTTGGAAAAGTTAAACTCATGAGACTCATCACCAAAACTGACATCGAAAGTTTGTTTCTTACAATCTATTTTAGCATTAATGGTGTTCAAGAAAGGTCTACCAAAGATAATGGGACAAAAATCATCTTGTGGGGAACCAAGAACAAGAAAATTAGTAGGGTATTTTATTTTCCCACACAAGACTTCAACATCTCTAACAATCCCAATTGGTGATATGGTGTCTCTATTAGCAAGTTTAATAGTAACATCTATGTCTTCTATCTCAGCGGGTGCTATGTCATTCATAATTTCTTGATATAAGGTAAAGGGAATAGCACTCACGCTAGCACCTATGTCGCATAAACCATGATAACAGTGATCTCCTATTTTGACTGAGACAACGGGCATGCCAACAACGGGTCTACGAATATCTGACTTATCTGGTTTGACAATTCTAGTAGCTTCATTACAGAAGTAAATAACATGTCCATCTATGTTTTCTTCCAGGAGATCCTTAACCATAGCAACACTAGGTTCTACTTTGATTTGTTCATCAGGTTTAGGTGTTCTAATATAACTTTTATTGACCACATTTGAAACTTTAGCATGTTCCTTTATCCTAACAGGGAAAGGTGGTTTCTCAATATAAGCAGTAGGAACAACTGGATCAACATTATAAATAATAGTTTCCTCTTTAGCTGGTACCAGTTCTTCAATTTCCTCTTTAATAGGTGGGTGATATTTAAACCACTTCTCCTTGGGGAGATCAACATGAGTAGCAAATGATTCAAAAAAGGAGGCTACTATCTCAGAGTCAAGTCCATATTTAGTGCTAAACTTTTGAAAAGCATCGGTATTCATAAAAGATTTAACACAATCATACTTAAGCTTAATACCTGACTCTTTACCTTCGTCGAGTTCCCAATCTTCAGAGTTGCGTTTAATTCTTTCCAAAAGATCCCACCTGAATTCAATGGTCTTCTTCATAAAGGAACCAGTACAAGAAGTATCAAGCATGGATTGATCATCACGAGAAAGCCGAGCATAAAAATTCTGAATAATAATTTCTCTTGAGAGCTCATGATTGGGGCATGAATGTAACATTGACTTAAGCCTCCCCCAAGCTAGAGCGATACTTTCTCCTTCATGAGGCCAAAAATTATATATGTAATTCCGGTCACAATGAACTAGATGCATAGGATAAAAAAATTGGTGAAACTCCAATTTCAACCGATTCCAATTCCAAGATCCAATATCATCACATAGCCTATACCATGCCAATGCCTTTCCCTTCAAAGATAAAGGGAAAACCTTCTTATTAATTTCATCCCCGGGTAAACCTGCAAGCTTAAACAATCCACAAATTTCTTCCACATATATCAAGTGCATATCAGGATGTTCGATTCCATCTCCTGCATAAGGATTAGCTAGAAGTTGTTCTATCATACTCGAAGGAATTTCATATTCAATATTTTCAGTAGGTGCAGTAGGTTGAGGGGAAACTAATTGTGGTTCCGGTCGAGGTGAAGATACCCCGAACAAACCCCTCAAAGGATTGTTTTCCATAGTAACAAGTGACAATAAATTTCAGCACGTAGTAATAATTTTTCCTTACCAATTTCCACTTACCAAAAGCGCTTCACTCCCCAGCAATGGTGCCAGAAAATAGCCTTGATAACGCACAAGTATATGGGATCAATTGTAGCCTTTTCGATAAGTAAGAGTGTCGAACCCAACGAGGAGCAGAAGGAAATGACAAGCGGTTTTCAGCAAGGTAATGTCTGCAAGTACTGAAATTGTACGTAGCAGAGTAGTTTGATAGCCAGATAATTTGTAACGAGCATGTAACAATAGTAGTAACAAAAGTGAAGTAAGGTAGCCCAATCCTTTTGAGGCAAACGACAGGCCAAAACGGTCTCTTATAATAAGCAAAGCGTTCTTGAGGGTACACGGGAATTTCATCTAGTCACTTTCATCATGTTGGTTCGATTCGTGTTCGCTACTTTGATAATTTGATATGTGGGTGGACCGGTGCTTAGGTGCTGTTCTTACTTGAACAAAGCTCCTACTTATGATTAACCCCCTCGCAAGCATACGCAACTACGAGAAAAGTATTAAGAATAAATTCTAACCATAGCATTAAACTTTTGGATCCAATCGGTCCCTTACGGAATAGCGCATAAACTAGGGTTTAAGCTTCTGTCACTCTCGCAACCTATCATCTAATAACTACTCCACAATGCATTCCCTTAGGCCCAAATATGGTGATGTGTCATGTAGTAGACGTTCACATGACACCACTAAGGAAATCACAACACACATACTATCAAAATATTGAATACATATCAAGTTCACATGCTTACTTGCAACATGATTTCTCCCGTGACCTCAAGAACAAAAGTAACTACTCACAAATGATAATCATGCTCAAGATCAGAAGGGTATTAAATAGCATATTGGATCAGAACATATAATCTTCCACCAAATAAACCATATAGTAATCAACTACAAGATGTAATCAACACTACTAGTCACCCACAAGCACCAATCTATAGTTCCGGTACAAAGATTGAACACAAGAGATGAACTAGGGTTTGAGAAGAGATGGTGCTGTTGAAGATGTTGATGGAGATTACCCTCCCCAAGATGGGAGAGTTGTTGGTGATGATGATGACGATGATTTCCCCCTCCGGGAGGGAAGTTCCCCCGGCGGAATCGCTCCGCCGGAGGGAAAAAGTGCTCCTTCCCAAGTTCCGCCTCGAGACGGCGGCGCTCCGTCCCGAACGTCCTCTCCATATTTTTTTCTAGGTCAAAATGACTTATATACCAGAAGATGGGCACCGGAGGTGGGACGAGAGGAGCACAACCCACCAGGGCGTGCCTGGGCTCCCTGGCGCGCCCAGGTGGGTTGTGCCCACCTGGTCGGCCCTCTCTGGTACTTATTGGCTCCAGTATTTCTCATTTATTCGATAAAAAATCCCCATAAAGTTTCAGCTCATTTGGAGTTGTGCAGAATAGGTAGCCTGAAGTAGCTTTTTCAGGTCCAGATTTCCATCTGCCGGAATTCTCCCTCTTTGCGTGTTCCTTGCATATTATGAGTGAAAAGGCATTAGAATTACTCCAAAAAGCACTATTATGCATAAAAATATCATAAATAAAAGTAGGAAAACATGATGCAAAATGGACGTATCAGACCTCTTGACCAGAAACAAGAGCAGCAGGAGGAACTTTAATTTAGTTAGGCCTGCAGCGCCACCTGTGTTTAATGAGAAGAATTCTACAGAAGTCCCGAGTATGCAGAAAACCCATGTTCCATGTATTGCCATTAATAGTTCTATAATTCCTGCCAAGGTTACTTCTGTTACAGGTCTTATTATGGGTAATATAATGCTTGATGATGTTCCACTTGCATCAGTAAACCGGGAGTGGGCAATACTGGCCAAGGAAGTACATGATATAGCTAGTAGCTTCTCAGGGCCTCGGCAGGTCAAGAAATCAGAAAAGAACCAGCATGGTCTACTGCCTGTCGAGACTCCAATTTCAAACGATAGTGTCATGTGCAAACAGATTAAACAGACAGGCAGGAAAGAAGAGCATGCAGAAGGAGGTCCGAATGGTATGACTGTAGTTGATGGACTTGCTTCGGTGGTGCAAAATCTCGCTAAACCGGCAGAGTACTTCAATGTGGCAGATGTTATACAGGAGTCATTTGATCAGTGGCAGCAAGGAGATGTGAAATTTGAGTCCAAGGCCCATGGTGGTACCGAAGACCATTCAAAACTAACTGAAATGGTGTCCTTGCCTGACAATACTTGGGAAAAGCATCCAGCGACTGACAGTCCAAGGCGCTACCATGTTGAGGCCCAAAGGAATGTGGGGATTCGTTATGGTTACAGGGAGAGGGCAGGCAGGGGATGCTACTTCCACGAATCACTAGCTCCGTCTAGGGCTCGCTGGATGCCTAAATACATCTCCCATCCTCAGAGCGATGCACAATATGATGGTGTCTCTGAATGGCTGCAGGATTCCCACCAAATCTTATTGGACAGCAAACCGACTCAGATAGCTAACAGAGATGCTGGAATGGATCTGCAGGGTGGAGAAGGCAATGTAGGCATGAGCTTCGGAGATGAAAACCCCTTGATATGGAACGAAACAGAGTGGGAGTATCAGCCTCTCTTTCCAGCACCACACCGCCTTGGCCAACAACACGGTGGCGCGGGTGATGATAGTCAGAGGGGTAGAGGCAGGCACTCTGAGTACCACCATCCGGAGACAGTAAGATCTCGTGATGCTACACCTGACATCCAGCGGAACCCCGGCAGTGTTGACAATCATCAATATCCGGCCTATTCAAGAGCGGGAATGCACACGGAGCGTAGGTACTATATTTGAGGGTCGCTGTTGGATAGTTGTGCTCCATACAATCATCACCAATCCAGTCCTGTAATCAATCCCTGAATGTTCTTGTGAGTTGCTGAAGCGTAGATAGCCTTTTGTCAGCTCTATTTCTTTCTTCTCTGGGCTTGTGATGATCCGTTTACTTGTAAGAAGATGCTAGCTAGTCCGTCCTGTTGATCTTATGGAAACCTTTATCTTTTAAGTTTTGTCTGAAGAATATTCCACTTCTGATGGCCGAATTCTGCACGGATCGCTGTTTGGGTGTAACGAGAAACTTCTCTGATTGATTTGTCCAATTAGCAGTTATTTTTCTTTCTTTCTTGATGAAGCAAGCCAGCGGAGTTAGACACAGCCTCGGTCACTCGGTGTATCGCTTCTGTTCTTCTCCTCGGTCTCCCTTGCGCGTGCTATGCGAATGCACCGCCGGCTTTCGGCTGGTCCACCTACAGCCGTTTGATTCAACAGCCACCAGCCGTGCGATCATCTTCTTTCCCTAACCCTCGCACGCACACGAGTGCCCGCCGGTGTTCTTTGAATCCCCTGTATATGTTGTTGTTGTTGTTGTTGCTTGCGTGATGGCTCTTCTTTTCTTTGCTAGGTTTTTTCTTTATTTTGTATAGTATCTTTCTCTTTTGGGGGGCCTCTGTATATTTTTTTAATAATAATAATAATGCACAGCAAAGTCATGTTGTTTTTTTCCTAAAAAAAGGGCCTCGTGTCTCATGGAGATACCAAACTTCCTCTATAACATGGATAGCAATCGCTATTGGAGTGTTCGCGGAAACACCAACACATGATGCAAATATTCCCTCCTTCCCAAAATATAAGGCGCGATTGACTTTGCACAGTCTTTGATGTACGACTTTGACCGCTAATATATACCAAAGTGCATGGATTAAACATTTATAAATGACATCGTCGTATCTGTCTTTCAAAACAATTTTATTTCATATGTCTGTATACTAATTTTGTAGCCATATAATACATGAAAATTATAGTCAAAGTTGTGTAACAAAGATCAGAAAAGTCAATCGGCGCCTTATATTTTGGGAAGGAGGGAGTGACGAAAATCCAAGAAAAAACAATAGTTTTTTTTGGGTGTTATAATGGTAAAGAAGGTTCAAATATATTTTTATCGTATATGTTAAACAATAACTAACAATAGGTGTGTTGGAAAGCGCCTTGGTTATACACAGAGGAGGTTGTGTGAAAAACAGGTGGGCGACGTGCAGCTGGTGCGTGCGACCACATCATCAGAGATGTACGACATCCAATTTGTTCAGATATGTTGCAAAAGAAGTGTTGTTTCACAGTTAACTTTTTCAATTATTAAATATCTATTTGAAATAAGTTTCGAATTGTATATTCTTTTGATGTACACTTATTGGTAAAAAAGATCACCTAAAAGTACGTGTGCCTTATGAACTGAGAGAAAAACAGTGCTCGTTTACAAAATATGTCCAGCAAACATCTCTATTGTAATGGTAATAATTCGCTTACAAACTTACTAGAAGGAAAGCCGCACATTGCCTTGGCCAGGGAAAAATTAACTTGAACATGCATGACACACACATTATTATATGTTCGTTATCGATTGTCAATCTAACAATTGCATGCTTATTGTTCCGTCCTTGAAAAGAATAGTAACATCTCGGTTGCAAGTGGGCTTTGCGTCATTGGGTAACTGAGTCATCCAGTGGGACGAAGATGAGAACCGGTGGCAGTGATCGTGCGGACTATTAAGGAGAAGGCATCAATCTGGGCTCTGGCAGGAGCCAGGCATTTACGTAATTTGATGCCGCGAGAGTAGACCTTTGCCCCTTTCCCGCTTTTTGCGGGGCTATGATGTTCTATAACAAACTCTTCTCTTTATTCAATGAAAATGGCAAATCTTTTGCATCGTTTAAAAAAAAGATGAGGAGAACAAGGCGTGCAATGCTAACGTAGTATCAGCCATCTGGACCGGATCTTCTAAACTCTTGCTAGTATTTGCAATCTTTTAGGGATTTGCTTTTTTTAAACAAATCTTCCGTATATTTGTAATCTTAATTAACTGTGCACATACGATTTGCCCCTAGAAGGATAGGTGAGGAATCACTCTTGATCGTACATTTATCTATGAGAAAATCTGGTTTGACCGCGGATCTTTTTTGTTTCAGTATCTCTGGAATATGAGTGTGTGACTTGCTAGAACCGCTCTTGCGCTGAAGATGAATAGGGTTGAGCGATCTACTGAAGGTGTGGGACTTGATGTTAGCTTAATGATTCAATCTTTGCCTTGGAATAAAAAGAATTGCAGGTTGATATATCTCACAAAAGCATATAATGAAGTTTATTATTATTCCTTTCGATGATTTTGAATTATACATCGATCGTTGATTCATGCGAATGTCCTTCATGCGTGTGAGGGAGCAGCAGCGTGAGCCACCCCAATTGACGCACTCGTCGGATTGTAGCAGCAACAAGATGCACCCCCCTATACCGCCCACCGCGCAACGACCATGATAGTTCGGCGCACAAAACTTAGTGCAGCGCGCCGGGTCGCAGCTGCCAGTCGGCGGCATGCAATTGATTGTACCTGCAAAAAGGAAAAAATACATGTTACTAGTAGTAATTAACTACGTCGGCCAGTTATACGATATAGAATTCGATCGGCGCATTGTACATATGACAAATGTTAGCACCATGCATAGAGTACTAACCAGGCGGTCCATTAGCTGATGACAGAACGGTGAAGGTAGCCATGATCACTAGGGCCGCCAAGCACAGGGGCAGGGCGCTCCTGCTCCTTCCGAGGATTGCCATCAGGAGATCCAAAGTCGAGGCAAGCTACTGGTTTTTCTTTCTTTCTTTCTTTGCTCTCCGTTCTGTTGTTGTTGTTGCTGCAACTTGTTTGTGTTGCAAAGCTCTCGAGGGTGTTTATTATATAGAGGCAGGTAGACGTATCAGATCCTTCTAGAATATGCAAATTAATGTAATGCTTATGATTGTGTATAAAAATTTTAGAAGACAATAATGCTGTTGTTATTACTAGGATACACTTAAAAATAGTAATGCTTATGGCACTAGAAGATTTGGTAGATTTCATTTAAACTTGATCCATATTAGCATCACCCAAGATTACTATTGTGACAAACCACATGCAATAGACTAGGAACATCCACCACATACGCATATGGACCAATGACACATGTCAAGAGAGAGGGGGTCAAAACATACGAGGGCACTGGAAACTCCGGTGCAGCAGCGTCCTGAGCCATGATGGTGATGAGATGGTCGTCTGCCGTAGAGAAAGTAATTGAGCAGGCGGATAGATGTCGAGGATGTAGTTGAACTTGAGCAAATAGTCCCGCCGAGATACTCCGCAAAAACCTTATCGCCGCTCATCGGGTGCAAGTTCTTAAGGGGTGAAGTTTCGGAGGCCTGCTCTCCCGGATGGTTGTGCGCGCAGTCACTATGGGTTTGTCGGAGAAGCAACTCAACACAGAAGGAATTCAGCAGGTTTGTGTCTTGTTCTGTGTGTTGTGCTATATTGCTATGCGTTGCCTCTCTCCTTTGTATCTCCTCCACATAGAGGGGAGACATGTGAGACTGAAGATAAGCAACTGACATGTGATGGAAGAACTCTTTGGGAGTACAAAATGTAGCCACAACGAACACAAGTATTGAGATGCAGAACCAAAGTTGGACAATATACTGTATCAAAATGTTTAGTTCTTCTAGCAAGGTATTGTCAAGAAAGAAATAGTTCTTCCAGCAAGGCGCGTAACATTACCCGAACTTGAACTCGATTCACAAAATGTGACGCGCAACTTTGCGTGGCGTGAAGTGAGGGAGGGAGGGAGCAGGTGCGCTATTGCTCTCTTTTCTAGAACTACTAACAATAGTAGAACAACCCACCTTTTATATTGGTAAAAGTTGCACTCCACTAGCTAGTATGGTACTAAACTTACAGATTTGACATGCAACTCAAATGGGCCTTTGAGATTTCAAAATTTTAGTTGGGCCAAGATACAAGATTTAGTGGCCAATGCCCATAAAATGTAACAACTTATACCTGGTCAAGGCTCATGGAGATACGCCATGTATACTCATTAATTGGCTACATTAATCTTCTACAATTTTTTGATGTATACTAATCAATATTAATTAATATGTCACAACAAAAAAAGACACATCTGTGACATTTTGGCCCGAACGAAATTTTTTCTGTCATGGTTATGACACTTCTATGACGATAATTGTGACAAAAAACGTATCGTCATAGATATGGTGGGCTCCTACTTCTATGACAAAAAATCATGACAGAAAATGGGCTTTTCGTCCTGGGCGGGCCGGGGACGCACCTGCATGACATTGTTTGGGCCGTCCATGACGGAAAAAATTGTGGTAGAAGCGAGGGCGAGGAAAATATCGGGGAGTTTCCGGTTACGGTCGGTGGTCGGGGCCGAGCGATGCACTGTGGTTTGCGCGTTTCTATCATGTACGCGCGTGTGTGCGAGGCATTGGCTAACTAAACCCGAGCGATCGCACTAGCTATGTTACTGAACCTGAGCGATCGATCCCTTGGATGTTAACTGAACCCGAGCGATTCATTCGCTACTGACTGAACCCGAGCGATTCCTTCGTTGATGCTGCTTACTGAAGCCGATCTAGCCCCCGTGCGATGAACAGTGACTGTTGCTACCATGCGCGCGGTACGTAGAACGAGTCGAGACGTGGTGAGTCGAGACGGTTGGGTGGCTGTGGATGAAAAGTTCCCGGTGGGGGTTGGATGAACAGGACCCCGTGGTAGTAGACCGTTGCCGCTGGATGAACAGGACCGCCACACCCCAGCTGGTTGGGGGTGGATGAACAGGACCCTGTGGAGGCAGGATGAACAGTAGCCGGTGGAGGCTGGAGGAGGTCGACGGTGGATGAACAGTAGTAGGTGGAGGCTGGAGGAAGTCGACGGTGGATAAACAGAAGCCCGCAGAGTCCCGTTTTGCGGTACGCCACACCCCTCCCGATGAACAGGACCTCGTTTCAACCGTAGGCGCTCCAATAGAAATCCGTTTCCTTCGTTTTGCGGTACGCCAGACCCTTCCCGATGAACAAGACCCCGTTTCGACCGTACGCGGTCGAACAGAAGGCCGTTTTCCTCTGTTTTGTAGTACACCAGACCCCGTTCCGGCTGTTCCGTCCAAGCCGGTTGGCTCCCGATGAACAGGATGTGTTCCGACCCGGTGGCTTTGCTCCCGATGAACAGGACGCATTCCGACGCAGTCACTTGGCTCCCGGTGAACACGATGTTGTTTCCTTCGTTCCGACCCAGCCGGTTAGCTGCCGATGAATAGGACGATGTTGATGCCGTCCGTTGCCTCTTCATGTACACGAGCCCTGGCCGTCCGTATGTGTAGGAATGAAGTATGCCTACCAGAGGGGGGGTGAATGGGAGTTTAAAATTTTCTTCGAAAATCTCAAAACTCTTGGAACAAAGTAACTGAACGAATGAAAAACAAACTACAACGAGCTATAACTAAGTACTGAATGGAAACTACAACATGCATCGAGACAAATCACATGATGGAAAACATATCGAATGTAAACGTGGGTAGCAGAGGTGACCAGTAATGCTCGATGGCGACAAGGTATTTGTTCGACCAGTTCATCCTTCTGCACAAGGACTACGTCTGGTTGGAGGGGCTGTGACTTAACACGGAAGATAAACTCTCTTCACCCTATTCTCCTCGACAATTGGTTCGTCAACCAATGCCGATCACTCGTCGTAGATACTTGAGGCGATCTCCAAACCTTTATAGACTTCTTCTTCAAGAACCACAATCACTCTTGGTCTCTGAAGAAATTGACACCTAACCGTCTAGAGAGTTTGCAGCTCTCAAGAGTAATTGGCGGAGCATCCTGGACTTAGATTCGAGTGATGCTGAACCACTATCTAATTCTTTGGATCTAGGGTTTTCTCTCGGTGGATTTTAAACTCAAATCGCTTAGAGAGGGGGTTGCTCAACAATCTTCTCAGAATCAAACGGGGCAGCCACCGGACAAAGCCGGCGCGGGGTGGCTATTTATAGCCGCAACCTTCCCTGGTGGGAAATGACCATTTTGGACACGCGGTCCAGCTAATGGCCAACTGACACGTTTACAACGGTCGGATTTTGGAGCAATAGTTACATTACTTGAGGAACAAGTAATGCTAACTCCTCGGTCTGAGACAAATCTCTCGAAGTGAAGAAGATCATAGTCTCTTGCTGGCAAGTATTTGCTCGAAACACAAAGAGATTTCTCTCACAACTTTCATAGGATTTGGGTTTAGCATCAGAGAATCAAAGTTTCGAACGCTACACCCCTCTTAATAGTATGGTGGTCCTAACTACGAAATAAATGCTACGTCTTTACTTCGTCTTCAATCTCTTCGGACATAGTCATTTTCCTCAGACACGCACCAAACCAATTACTTCACTTCAGCAATTTTTTAGGGGTCACTCTTGTTATCATAATCTTCGGTGATAACCTTCACTGTAGCGAGGGAGATTACCTTCGTCGTTTGTCTCAAACTACTCGTGATCTCAGGGACCTGTTACTCTGTGTGTACTAACAAACACATAAGTCCCATACTGTTTATGTCAACAAAGTCCAAAACATAAGGGACCTATCATTGCACCAACAATCTTCCCCTTTTTGGACGGTTGTTGACAAAACAGATAATCATCGAAGTGAAGATAGATAAGTGAAAAGTAAATCGAACAAGAGTGAATTTGTGTTACTTGACTCAATGATGAAATAGACTCCCCCTAGATGTATGCAGGGTTTCAGATATGAGATAAAATTCTCCTGCAATTCATTTAAGTATATAGAGGAAATTTCAATCATTTGAGATAATGATTCGCACTGATGATATATAATCCATCAAGATTGTAGTGCAATCATTCATAACTTCTGATAATAATTCCACCTACAGAACAAATGCTTCGAGAGAAATAGTGCAACAGGCGGGGTTATTAACATTACAACACATAAGTTTTACATCAGAGAGCAAATAGTCTTTAAGCATAAGTTCAGATGTCACACGAAACCAAATCAATGAAACTCCAAAAGCAAATCTATCAAAACTCTATGTACCCCCCCCCCCCTTTGTCAACTAGTGTCAAAAAGATGACGAAGAACATGAGTGCAAAAGCTGTGAACTTGATTCACTCGGTGGCATTCCCAGAAGAACTATCCGAGGAGACTTCTAATTCGGAAGTAACGGGAGTATCTTCATCTTCAACGACAGCAGATTTTCTTCAGGAATAGCAGTGCGTTGTTGTGATGATGACGGCACATTGGGATCAGCCACTGGAGTATCATGAGATAACACATTTCCTTCTGGTGGTTTCTCTGTCAGTGAGGTAGCTTCAGATTCTTCGAGCAATCTTCGCAGCTTAAAATGGAGTAGATCAGTTGTTGGCTCACGAGCAGGCAGAGGAGGAGTAATGCGATCTTGGTAATCTTCAACAGAAAAACCTTTGTCAAGATACTCATAAAGCTCTTTGAGATTGACATTCAGAAGTTCTTTTACGGTGAAGAACTTGCGAAGCAATTTCCAGAGACGTTTCTTATTCTCAGCCGCAAGCATATGCACTCCTTTAGTTCTATTGTTGATTGCATTTAGCTCGGCAGCCAGATGTTCTTTCTCTCGGCGATCCTCATCCATGTGCTTCAGCAGCAGCTGATGCGTCCGCAAACTTACTTCAAGGTGCGATGGAGGTTGATGAGATATCTGTCGATCACGCTGAGGCAGCCATGGCCCATCGAATGTATTGTGATAATCTTGAGGGCTGGACACGTGTACTTTACCCGAAGAAATATCTTCCATCACTTGCAGTGTATCACGCACTGGAGGAATGAAGCTTTTATGACTAACTTTTGCCAAGTATTCTATGCGCATAGTATGATCAATCACTTTCTGGATCCAAGGCGCATATACTTTGAGGCATTTTGGATGCTGAGCAGAATCTTTAAGAATACGCAAAAACATGTCCTCGACATCAAAGACATATTGCTCGGAGATTGCATAGATGGCATTTCGAAGAACATCAGAGATGACATTATCAATATTCACCCTGGCCAGAGGGCAGATGGTGTAAGTGAGCAAATGGTATAGAGTTTAATTCTCGAATGTCAAATGCTTGGGCAAGGGAGGACCATTGTAGTCATGAATCTTTTCTTTGTCCATGGTGCATCGAAAGATTTCATCTGAAATGACATCAATGTTGTGCACTCTAATCTCAGTATTGCCATGCTTGAACCGAGGGAAATGAAAATGTGAGAAAAAATCTGTTGAAGTGCATTTTATGTGTTTCCCTTCGGTCATCCATTCCATGATCCACTTTGAGCTATCAGATTCATCACCAGAGATGTACAATGTTGCATAGAACTCAAGTATGATTTCTCTGTTCCATGGATGCTCGAATGCAAAGACATTTGTGAGACTAAAATCTTCCAGATCTTGCAGTAACTGATTAAAACAGCCAATACTTTTCATAGCTGAGATGTCTGGGAACTCATGAGGAAATATCTTTCGGCTATCACACTGGTACACCGAGGTGCTATACAAACGGCTTTTAACCCCTTTCCGCGACGGCGTTTGGAACCATCGCCAAGTGAGTGACTACGATAGTGGGGGTCCTTCCCACATGACCCAGAAACTGTCGGGGATAGGGAGCCTTGATGCATACAGTTGTCCCTATAAAACTGTTTCTGATATCTCGAATATCTGAAACGCTCCATCCTTGCAACTCGCTTGTGCTCGCATTGCCATCGCAGTCGGTATTCTGTGGTGCTACGTTTATGATGCGCGACCCATCACAAACAGTTCACGATTATAGAAGCAGACAATCACATACATTTACTTTTCCTCGACTATATGCGATTCGATGTAAGAGCGCACACAGTTGTCGCTATAAAACTATATGCGAAGCTTGAATACATCCCACACGATTCATCCGTCGTACCCGCATCGGATGAAGACCTATCGCACGCGTTCTTTTATGACCAAACATTTGCGATGCGCACAACATCATAAACAGTCCATAATTGCGAAGCATGTGTGATAGGGTGACTATTGCAAACATTTAATAAGAAAGAACTATGTGTGATGCTGTTGTTAATCGCACACATTTTTTCTTGGTTGATCGTGTGTGCAGTAGAGATTGACCGCACATGTAGTGGATCCTAAAAACGTTTCTGATCTCCACGTCTATCGCAGATGTTTCGCTTTCGCAAACCGTGTGCAGTGTAATCCCTAATTAAAAATCACATGTTTTGAATTTAAAAGTAGGCAATCACTTATTTCATATCCAACCATGTTTATTACAAATATAGGTTCAACCAAGAATGCATAATTCGATGCACAGGTACATATACTGAAGAACTACAGAAGCACCAAGTAAAGAATGATGAACCACAGTTGTACTAAAGACTATAAAGAGAGAGGCGAAAGTCATTCTGGTTGCTGGAGAAGGTGAAGCGGAATGCCCATATTGTGCCCTCCTCCATGCGTAATGCGCGCACGACTCTAGGCCAACCCCTTGTGATGGCTGCCCGTCTATCCTTCACTGTCTTCATTAGGACTTCTCGATGCTCATTGTAGTCTGAATGAAATACTTTAACCTTCATTGCATGTCCACCAATCATGTACTTTGCGAGGTAATCTTGAGTGAACTGCTTCGGGAAGCACTGCGAACGAAAAAGATTCAGACATTGTTATCTAACAACTCATTATGGGCAGTAAAAAGAGAAGGCTGCAGAGTTTGTAGTTACCATCCTACAGCTCACTGTTGTGTT
This sequence comes from Thinopyrum elongatum, assembly GCA_011799875.1. Lineage (NCBI taxonomy): Eukaryota > Viridiplantae > Streptophyta > Magnoliopsida > Poales > Poaceae > Thinopyrum > Thinopyrum elongatum. The sequence goes on along the minus strand of CM022300.1, from coordinate 150,708,127 downwards.
GGATAGAGCATAAACAAATAATTTGCTTGTCACCATTCGTATCTTTTTGCTAATAATCCTTATCAGTTTCCTCACTTGATGCTTGTTCATGAATATCTCATTGCCCCATACGCAAAAAGGGTCGATGCATGGATCCTTGCCAAGGGCATATGTACCTACAAGCAACAAGTCAATATTAGAAGCTAACAAGTGTCCAGGCCTGGATCTATATGCACTACATTATGGAACGACGGGGGGAGTACAAGCCGAGGGATGAAACTAAGCTTGGCGGAAAATGGTGGCCACTCCTGTTGTTGTCCTGCATAAGTACAGCAACCTTAACATCAAACAAATATAGCAAAGGTAAACAACATCATCTCCAAATGATAGCTTGAATGTGTTGGTTTCAACATGTTGTTAAAGCAGATATAAAATGGAAGGCAATGTTACCTACAACAGGCTTAACAGCCATCAAATATTGCAATTCAAACTGGTATTGTTGAAAATGAATAGAACGTAGGTAATGCTTAAACATCACACTGGATAAATGTGTAAAACTGAAATAAAGGGCATGTGTTAACTACACCAGGCATAACTGGAACCAAATATAGCCGTTCAAACTGGTATTGATGCAATCGAGCGGCACAGTTCCGACTTGCACATAATGAACATCACATTTGTGAATGACTGAAATAAACAAGGCATAAATGATCAGTATAACAACCAAATATATCCATTGAAAGCTGGACAGAGTCTCACTGCAACCAACCTAACAAGCAAATACAGATAAACAGGGCATATGCTTGAAAACTAGACAAATGCTCACTGCAACCAACCTAACAAGCAAATACAGATAAACAAGGCATCTACTTGAAAACTGGACAAATGCCCACTACAACCAACCTAACAACCAAATACAGATAAACAAGGCATCTGCTTGATAACTGGACAAATGCTAACTGCAACCAACCAAAGAACCAAATACATATAAACAGGCATCTGCTCGATAACTCGAAAAATGCTCACTACAACCAACCTAACAGCCAAATACAAATAAACAAGGCATCTACTCACTATAAACAACCAAATATAGCCATTCGTGAAACTGAAGTGGACAATTCAAACTTAAACATCACATGGCCCTATTGAACAATACATTTTTGCATAAGTGAAATAATTAAACACGGCACAGTTAAAACACCGCATGGCAAAAGCTACTACAACAAAGGGTACGGGTTGGCAAGCTAGAAAAGGTAAGATTTGCTGATAGGATGTTGCCTCACATGTCATGGACAGGATCCTTCTAGTTGGAAGAGCACAGACCCATGGTGCGCTCTCTGATGTCACAGATGGGTTGTTTCACCTTGGAAGAACCTTTGTGGGTGCCCTCCTCGTGGTCGTGGTCGATGAGATCTGACTTGGCAATTGAGGATCCCAAGCTGCCGCTGTAGAACGTGTCCTTCAGAAATGACAAAATGGGCTTGATGGCGTACAAGGATCGCAAATCCTTGACCGCGTGGCGGAGGAGATCAGCGGCAGGGCCGTCAAAGAGATCGATGGCGGTTGAACCAAAGGGGTTGGGGATGGACCACTTAACCTGTGAAATGGCCCGCGTGAAGCCATCGCTGTCGATGAGCTTGATGTCGTAGCCAGCTTTCCCGAGATACAGTAATACGCTAGCCCGCTGACATGAAGCCTTCGGCATGGCAACCTAGTCAACGTCTTCGTCGGCTTCCGCGATGAGGTGTTGCTCCGGGATCGATAGGTTGGGGCGAACGGCGGCAACCTCGCCAATGTCCGCCGGAGAGGCCATGATAAACCTATTCTTGGCCTAACACTCGTCGGGCTCCCCGGGATACGTGGTTGAGCTTAGGCTACGACATTCTGGAGCAGGGGATGTGGATCTTGCGGGAAGGGACACCACAGGCCATCTAAAAACTCAGGGGAGTGGGGCGACGGTATGGGAATCACTGGGTAACCTGAACTTTATTATCTAAGCTACGAGGAACGGGCAGACCGGCAGGGGTTGGCGGTGGCGGTGCCGGCGCCGGCGGCGAGCTAGGGTTCAAGGGGGGAGGGGGCAGGGTGGTGTTTGAGGATACGCCACGTCTACTGAAATTTTTTGTAATGGTGGGTGGAGATGGTGGTGGACGAGGGAGGGCGACGGTTCAAATGCCTCGGCTACTGCAATTTTACTATAAGGTCGGTGCTGGAGAAGTGTGGGCGACGGTAGAAGTATGGCGGCTACTAAAATTTAGGTAAAGGAATTGATGCAGGGCGGGAGTACCCAAGATCACGCACGGTCCAATAAGAATATGCGTGTATGATAATAAGGAAAAGTCGCGGAACCACCGATTTTTGCAATGCTCAAGGCGGGTAGTTTGTTTTTAGATTTCTAGCTAGCTGGCCTATCGCACACGGTTCATCCTATATTTCAGACACAGACGTGGAATTCAATCTAAATAAACTACCCGCCTTTAGCTTGCGCAGGTGGTGATTTTACAGCGCACTTGCATCGCACACGGTTAAGTCAGTACCTCCACCTTTGCTCGCGATTACGCAGTCGTGGTGATTCACAGTGCACTTGCATCACACACGGTTAAGCCAGTACCTCCACCTTTGCTCGCACTTGCGCAGTCGTGGTGATTCACAACGCACTTGCATCGCACACGGTTAAGACATTATACCCGTGTCCGTTGAGCGTCATCAGATTCTTTGCAGCGAAAAAAACATTAGAGAGGGTTAGAAGACAGCCACACCAGCATGTGGCCCAAATATATATGAGTGAAAAGGGTGGTCTGTGATGTTCAAAATTCCAATGCACAACTTTGACCGCGCGGGCCCACGGTTCGGCGCGTCGTCGAAGATAGATGAGAGGGGCCAGAAGTCAAGAACCACCTGGAAGTGGCAAAATATATGTAGGAATATAGGGTATGATGTTTAAAACTTTAAATACACAATCTACAACTTTGGTGGCACCTACCTCGCAAACCCGAAAGCACCCTTGGATATATCTATAATGACATAATGTCGTAGCTAGCTAGGGTACTTGACCCACCTCCCACTTCGTGTTGGCGGGGAGGATGCACGTAATGATACTTTGGTCATGCATGCATGTCGCCATGACCTAACATAAGACGGACCAGTGAATCTATCGTTTGGTCAAACGACAACTGTTGTTGTCGATAAACCGCTTGGGCCAATAGATTGAACCATCATAAAAAATCGCACGAGAGGGACCACAAAACCAGCACCGCTTGCGTGCGGCCCAAAATGATGTACATTGGAAGGGGCGATGTGTGTTTTCAATATAGAATAATGTACAATTTAGATGTGGCGCCTGCCTCTCGATACAGACAACAACCATGAAAGCCAGGTAGTTAAGGACGATATACGCAGGGTACGGTGTCGGTTGAACCCAGCAATCCGAGCATGTGGGAGGGAATCCTGACAACGCATGAGCTCGAGCTTTGGTTGAACGACATGTGACGGTGACCGGCCCTAACACGAACTAGGAGGAATCCATTCATGGCCAACACATACCCCTCATTATCGGTCAAAGGGATGATATATATACACTCGGGGAGCCCACAGATATGCATGTCGTCACAAAAAACCGCACTAGGGAGACGTGGTCGATCAGAAGACCCCGTATACACTGCATGCGGCCCGAAAATATGTATGGGTACGGTGGTGTGTGATTTGTTTAAATCCCGAATGCACAACTTCGATGGGCCACCAACTACATTACAAACCGAACACAGTACCCGACCCCAAGCCAGGTTCAATACGTACGATGTCGGTTTCCCAACTTCGAGGTGGCGGGGGGGGGGGGGGGGGCGTCCAACGGCATGAGCTCCAATATTATTGGTCTAACATGGCACACATAGCAATAGGAAACCATCAAGGTCAAACCCTTCTCGTATGTTGGGTCAAAGGGATAGATTGTGTGGGCCCCCCTCGTTATCGGTCAAGGATTATATATATACCTCGGGGAGCCCACAGATATGTGCGGCGTCTATAAACCGCACAAGGAAGACATGCTCGATCAAAACACCCGGCCCCCTATACCCTACATGCGACCCGAAAAAAATGTATGTGTCTGGTGTGTGATTTGTTCAAATCACGAAAGCACAAGTTCGATGGGGCACCAACTACATCAGTAACATTACAAACTGAACATCGTACACCCGCGGCTAGGTTAAAGATGTACGATGTCGGGAACGCAACTTCGAGGCGGGTGGGGGGTAGGGGCCGGGTGCCGTCCAACGCATGTGCTGAAACTTGATTTGCTCTAACATAGCACACGGAGCAAAGAGTAAACCCTTCTCATGCGTTGAGTCAAAGGGATAATTTGTGTGCGCCTATAGATGTCGATCATTCTTTGATTTTTTAGAACAAAAAATAACCAATAAAAACATAGTCTACAAATTAGCAAAACAAGGATCCCAAGGTTTATATAATCGCCATGATAGGTCACTATAGAGTCGATCATTCTTTGATTTTTTAGAACAAAAAATAACCAATAAAAAACATATTCTACAAATTAGCAAAACAAGGATCCCAAGGTTTATATAATCGCCATGACAGGTTAATATAGAGACATTTATCTCTATAATGACCGTATCATAGCGTTTAAATGAAGCTAGAGATATGCAACTTCCCACCAGGTCACCCATCCTTATACTACTCCAGCCCGAGCGCACTTAACTTCTGCGTTCTATTCGACTAGGCTAGTGGATGGTAAGCCGCCCCTTGCTGATAGAAATAGCCTCCTTGCCTTTAAGGTATTTCACGCTGGTCACCCTATGGGACCTACTCCCTACTATCACACACATTTGTGCTTTTAGAAACTGTGTGCGATATTTACATGGCCGGTGTGTCGCCGCCTAGCCTTCAATGAGCACTGACACTGGCAGTGGGAAAACGATGGGAGAAGAGGCGGGAAACCGATGGGAGGAGTGGCGGGAAACAGTAGCGTGTTTGGATATATAACAACATTAATATAGAAAACTTAGTAGAGAAGGAAGCATGAGCTAGCACGACGCATGCACACAGTGCTTACCCATATAAATAAAATCACAACCGGAACTGCATGTGATGTCGAAAGGGATGAGGATAGCCGTTCGATCTGGGAGCATCCAATGGTGCAGATGTACGATCCGTGGGGTTTGGGTTCTGGCCAATCAGAACGCACGACTCACATCGCGTGCGCAGCAGGGGGCATCAGCCACGGTTTGGTAGGCACACGGCTTTCATGAGTGAACCGTGTGCTATTTGAAAACATTTCGTGAGAAGAATCTCAGTTTTTAAAATCACCGTAAATCCAAAACTCACCCGAAAATCATGAAACTTGGCATGGTGTCACGACATGGCACATATATGTCGAGGAATTTTTTTTGTCCATTTTGGCGCAAGTTTTATTACAAGCCTCTTACAAACCGGAGCTTCTCTCAAGAAGCCTCGTGGTTCCGATAGGGAAACATGTCCCCCTTGTGGGCGAAACGATAATCACTGCCTCTTTTCACCTTGTATTTTCTTCTACAGGCAACATGGAACGACATGATATCCGTGTTGAAATTTAAAATTATTCAGGGTTCGTTTGGCCTTTTTATACACTAATTGATTTTCCTAGGCATTTAATGTCCGTAATTCAAATATGAACTACAAATACATGCTCCAGTTCACCAAAATGGCTAGAAAAATTATACACGTGTCCTTGGGTGCATGTTTAGGTCCCATGCAAGGAATGGGAATGAATTACAACCGTACCGATGTCCTGGCTCATCCTCAAACATTTGGAATCTCGTTTTTTAAATCCCCGTAAATCCAAAACTCACCAGAATGTCATGAAAGTTGGCATGGTGTCACATCATGGCACTTATATGTCGTGGTAAAAACATTGTCCAATTTGGGCCAAGCTTTATTACAAACCTCTTACAAACCAGAGCCTGTCGCAAGAACCCTCATGGTTTCGATAGGGAAACGCGTCCCCTTGTGGGCGAAACGATAATCGCTCCCTCTTCTAGCCTTGTATTTTCTTCTACACGCAACATGGAGCAACGGGAGATTTGCGCTGAACTTTGAAATTATTCAGGGTTCGTTTGACATTTTTTATTCATTAATTGAGTTTTCTAGGCATTTAATGTCCATAATTCAAAGCCGAACTACAAATACATGCTCCAGTGCACCAAAATGGCTAGAAAAAACGTACATGTGTCCTTGGGTTGCATGTTTAGGTCCCATGGAAGGAATGAGAATGAATTCAACCGTCTCAGCGTCTGGCTCGGCCTCAAACATTGCGAATCTCGGTTTTTTAATCTTTGTAGATCCAAAACTCACCAGAAAATCATGAAAACTTGGCATGGTGTCACGACATGGCACGTTTATGTCATGGTTAAAAAATTGTCCAATTTGGGCCAAGCTATATTACAAGCCTCTTACAAACCGAAGCTTCTCGCAACCCTCATGGTTCCGGTAGGGAAACATGCCCCTCTTGTGGGCTAAATGATAATCGCTGCATCTTCTCGCCTTGAACTTTGTTTTCTACAAGCAACATAGAATAACAGGAGTGTCGTGCTGAAATTTAAAACTGTTCAGGGTTCGTTTGGCCATTTTATATATTAATTGAGTTTTCTAGGCATTTAATGTAGTCCATAATTCAAATTTGAACTACAAGCACATGCTCCAGTGAAGCAAAATGGGTGGAAAATCGTACATGTGTCATTGGGTGCATGTTTAGGTCTCATTGAAGGAATGGGAATGAATTACAAACTTCTCGTCATCCTGAAACATTGAGAATCTCAGTTTTTAAATCCCAGTAAATCGAAAAGTCACCCAAAAAACATGAAACTTGGCATGGTTTCATGACATGGCACATATATGCCGTGGTAAAAAAATCGTCCAGTTTGAGACAAGGCGCACACATTAATAGCCAACAAAGTCCTTTTGAAACAAATAGCTGACACGTTAATATCGCAAACGGTTGTGTTATATGAACCGTGTGTTCTCGTAACCATTTAAGTACGGCCACGCGTCCCTCTTATCTTATGGGATGGTACTACCTCTGTCCTCGTTCATTGGTCATCTTTGTATTTTGTGCCAAAATTTAACCATACTCGGTGGCGTGCGTGCAGCTTTTTGATTAGACGGGACGAACGCGAGAAGTCCGTCGTGCAGGCACGACGAGACGCGTGCGAGCAGTCCACCGCACAGGCTCGACGGGACGCGTGCATCCTGTCCACCTCGCAGGCTCGACGGGACACATGCGAGCAGCAAGGCCGCCCATGCTCATCGAGAAGAAAGCTCTTTGACCTCCATCCACCAGCCGCCCACCTCACTCACAACTTCTCCATTAATGGCGGCCTAGCCACTGTTTAACACATGGTTAATTAAAGCACCTGGACGGAGGGTGTTTGCTTGTGATCCCATGGCCTCACTCAACGTTAGCACTTGCTTTGTTCGTGTTTTGAACTCGTATTCTGGCCTAATTTAAAATGCCACATAGGGCAACGGATAATATGACAACAAATAAAATGGCAACGGATAATACGACGACAAATTTACAATGGCACGGATAATAATTGTCTTACATATTCTGGATAATTTAAAATGCCACGTGCGGTAAAGCCCGGAAACACGGGGGCAAGAGAAGAAGGAAATCGCAGACAATGATCTGGGTCGCTACTGTCTCTACTCCTACTCCTAGATGGATCGCCAGGCGACGACATCCTCCAGCTCCTTCTTCAATTCCTCACGACTTTGCTTGACAGCAGCCACGGATTCGTCCACCTCCTGCTCGCGCTCGATCCGGAGCTTCCTCAAGTCACACATCAGTTCCTCGACGACCGCTGTCAGCGTCATCCCCGAGGCACTGCTCTGCTCATGCAGCATCTTCTAGCCGGCGGCCTCCTCCTCCTTCTCGGCGAGCGCCTTGAGGAGCTTTGCATTGTCACCCATGAGTTGCTCGACGAGGCCGAGCGCCTTGTCAACCGAGGCATCGCTGATCTTGAGCAGCTTCATCAAGCCATCGACCAGCTCCTACTGCTGAATGAGGCCAGCGAGAATGTCGTCGTCGCCGGCCAAGGACTTCAGCAACGCCAGCTCGTCGTGATCGCCGACGCGGTGAGTGCGCTTGTGAGAGCTCTCACTTGCTGGTGAGAGCTCATTCGAGGGCTCCGCGGCGCGCCGGGACATCTCTGTTGCGGCTGTCGCGTGGCGACAGGACCTCTCTAGTGCTTCCGCGGCCTTGGTCTTTGCTCCCTGGTTATATGTCCACCCGAAACTCCTCCTACCAGTCATGGCGGAACTACTTGACAGGAAAGACCAGTTTTGCGGGTGATGAGGAGAGGAACTGTGAAGTTATTTTTGAGTGGGTAGTTTTTATAGCCCGGTGCTAAGTGTGAACACATATTGGTTTGATCAGTGTGAACAGATTTGCAATTACTTATTGCGTTGTAATCTGCAATGTGACGAGAAACAAGGTCAAAACTTATTGATGGTTATGGGCGTACAAAGCCCGTTTCTGTTGTTCTGGCTCATCGCAAACAGTTCTTATGGATCAACCGCATGCCACGCATTGAAAGGCCGAAACATGGGCCCGCGTTCTTGGATGTACGTGTACGTGTCTGCCTACTATCACACACAGTCAAGATATCACCATCGTGTTCGATGGATGCGCCGTCGGGCCTCCCACGGGGTGCCAGAAGGTTGACCACATGGTTACTCGCCGTTGAGGCGGCCGCCGCACGCTCTGCTCATCGTTGAGGTGGCCGCGGCGCGCTCTGCTCGCGTCCGTCTGCGCGTTTTGCTCGCCATTCAGGCGGCCGCGGTGCGCTCTGCTCTGGCGTCCCTGCGCGCGCTCTGCTCGCCGTTGAGGCAAATTTACAATGGCAACGGTTAATAATTGTCTTACATATTCAGGATAATTTAAAATGCCATATGCGGCAATGCCCAAAACACTCACGACCTACATATGCATACAATTATAATAAAATATAGGCTAAAAGGCTGAGCTGGCGGCCTTCTGACGATGGTCTTCTCGGACTCCATGATCAGCATAGCACCCTTGTGGCTGTTCATTCCAAGTGTCCCGACCCGCCTCCGCCTACGGAGTTGCTACCGCTGGGAGGCTCTTGGGGCTGCTGGGCCTCTTCCAGAAGAGCTTGACAGCGTGCAATTGTGCGCATGATATCTCCGCGGAACCGCTCCATTTCCATGTCTCTGGCCTGGTAGTAAATTCCGTCCATCACCTGCATCCTCAAGATATCACGTTGGCGATGTTCTACTTCGTCGGGGACGTCAACTCCGCCAAGGATGCGCTCGAGCGTGGCCACCACATCGTCGGGATCGAGGTTGACACGGCCGCCGCCGGCAATGATGAAGCCGCAGGCTGGCTGTGTCTTAACTAAATCGCAAAGGTCCTCTGCCCATTCCTTGCGGGGCATCAGGCTCTTGATGAGCACTGGTGACGATAGCTCTTTGGGTGGGTCGTCGATCATGCCGCTGAGCAGCTCTGGATCTTTTGCACGGTGGATGGCAAACTGCTCATCACACTTCCCCTGTAATATGTCGATTGTGCGCCCAAGGACTGTCACGCCGATATCGCTGTCGATGGGCCATGGTGCCTGCACCGGCTGATGAAGTTCTTGCTCCCCGATCTGCTCCGGCTCGTTCTCCTCGCCGAAGATGTAATGTGGGTAGGGGCCAACGTTGAAGCTTTGGTCGTTGCCTGGCATGCTTGGAATAACTAATGGTAGATGGGTGAGGACTAGATCTGCGTAGAGTGTCATGACGGTGCGTTTCCGCCTGGGTGATATGCTGCAAGCCATTAGCTGGTGGTGGGAAACTGATAAGGGAAGAGGCGTGGATTTTACAATTGACCCATGTGGAGCGCGGGAAGCATTCGCTGGAGCGCGGGAAGACTAAGTGGAGCACACACACAACGCAAATACCGTATGCGGTGCCACGTGTTATTTATCACACACGTGTTAATATAAGGAAACGTATGTGTAACTTACTAATCATCGCACATGAGTACTCGCAGATGCATCGTGTGCGATACTCCTAGCCACCGCAAGCAACTAGTTTGCATTTTTTAAAGTTTTTTGTACAAACATAATCGCACACGAGCTAACTATATTAACCGTCTGTGTCATAATTTCTCATCGCAAATAGCTCATCCGAGTGGGTTGTTTGCTGCGTATCACACACATCTTGTTTACACGAAACGTTTGTGTTCTTTTGGCTCATCGCAAACAGTTCATCTATGTGAACTGTATGCCGCATATCACACACATCTTGTTAAGTTGAACCGTTTTTGTTCTTCTCCCTAATCGAAAACAGTTCGTCCGAGTGAACCGTATGCTGTATATCACACACACCTTGATCCGGTTGACCGTTTCTGTTGCATTCTCTAATAGCAAACAGTTCATCAGAGCGAGCTGTATGCCGTATATCACACACACATTGATATGGCTGCCTGTTTCTGTTCTTCTGTCTAATCGCAAACAGTTCATATGGATCAACAGTATGCCCCGCATTGCACACGTAAGTAAAATCTGAACCATGTTTGATGTCTCAGCCATCGCAAACATTTTGCATCTTTTTTGATGGGTTTTTTACATCCCTGTTTGCGATTAATGCATCACACACAGTTTCGTCAAAGGGTCTTTGATCGTAGTGTCGCGTTAGCAGCATCCTACAGTAGTGTCATAGAGAATCCGAGAATAAAAGATGGCATGTTCTTGTGTCCAGAAACGAGGCGATTCAGAGTTGTGTGGCCCTTTATACGGACTTTCCCAGAAGAATTGGGGATGTGTGTTCTGATTGAAAAGTCGCCCTTTGACGCCAACACCAGTCGAGAACAAACGCAGTTGTTTACGAGGATATGGATATTTGAGTTCATCTTTAACAGAAATCACTTCATCTCCATAAACTACGGAGTCTGTATGATGAGCAGAAGTAGATCTAACTGCAGATGGACCAACTTCTGAAATTCTTTGTGCTGTGTCGATTGACAAATGCAGTTGAGATGGAGCAGATGGCACACGGGTTGGAGCTGCAGAAACAGTGGGTAACTGAGCAGATTCCTTTTTGGTAGGCACTGGAGGTGGTTGCGTTTGATCTTCGGGAATCTATTGTTGCTGATCAGTGTGAGGAGTCGAAACGTTCGGTGTAGCACGAGCGGGAGAAGCTTGAGGTTCAGAGTGAGGGATTTCACCATCTTCAGAAACAACATTCTGAGAGGGAATTTCAGCTCTAACAGGGGAGGCCACAGGTACTGGTTCAGTTGGCCTTGGCGAGTGAGGTGCATCAGTGACTTGAGCAGTGGGTTGCGAAGGAATTGCTGGCTCAGGAGATTTTTCCTTCTGAGGCTGAGCTTCAGCGTGATCATGTGACATTTCCGTCATAGCAGGAAGAGCATTTTTCTTCGCAGTTTTCTTTTGCCTCTTTTGTGTCGGCTGAGCAGTTTGATCAATGTGTCCCTTGACAAGATCATTATAGCCAGTAGCTTGTGCTTGATGCTCATTGCAGATCTTGCGAACAATATCAACCAGATCTGAGTGAAAACCCAATCTTCTACTGAGGAGGATATTCAAAGCCCGATTGATATCCATGTAAGATTCTTGAAGTTGTTTAATAACAAACTTGGAAGATGCAGTTTTCATTCGACTATCAAGGTCATTGAGTTCGGTAGTGAGGGAGTTGATTTCAACAGAACCTTCTCTCATTTCTCTAACAACATCAGATGCTTGTGAAATAACTTCAGACAGAATTGGCGAAGATGCCACTTCACCATTGAATGGATTTTCAACAAACTTGTCAAGCTGCTCCATGATGAAAACATGATTGTAATAATGTGGTGCATCAGATTTAACATCAGTCTGTGCAATCGGAGCAGTTTGCACTAGAAATTTCTCAGAGGGAGGCATAGAAGCCAATGGTTGTGTCAAAGTTGGAGCAAACTGAGCTGCCTTTTCCTTCGGTGCAGCATCTTGAGGAGCAGTTTGCTTGGTGGTTGGAGCCTTGATTTTCTTCACTTTTATCTTCGGAATTTGTTGGCCAGGCTTGGCAGTGCAGACAGGGGCATCAACTACCCCTGCATGTTTATTGCCTTAGGATGAGGAGTTGTATCCACAAAATCCTTCATGATAATTCTGGTCGGTGGAGTTTTATGAGCCTTCTTCGGAGGTGCTATTGGAACAGTACGAGCCCAAAGATCCGGCAGCACTGTAGATGTTGTGATGTTCACTTGCTCGCCGAGAGTAGCATCAATTTCCTCTCTGGTTGGTGGTGGATCATCTTTATTGGAAGAATTGCTTTCGGCATTTCTTTCGGTTGGTTCAACCATCTTCTTCTTCGGTGCACTCTTTTTCTTTGCACTGGGATCGTGTTTGCGTTTGGAGCGACCTTCTGCTTTTCCTTCAGCCTTCTTCTTCTCAACTTCATCTCTGAGTAGGCGACGATTTTCTTCTTCACGAGCTTTATCCTTTTCAGCCATCTTGGCTCTCTTGAGGGCATTCTTCTGGCGCTTAGCCAGTTCATCAGGATAGGATTCGGGAGTGCGAAGGGAGGATTTATCAGCATTTGGTGGTGGCGGCGGTCTCTCCTAGGGATCACTTGCACGAATGAGACCAATTTCACGGCAGTCACCCCTCAGAGGATGAAAGGCAAAGTTCTTCGCAAACCGAGGATGAATCACTTCATAGTTGAACCACTTGCACACCCAGTGGTGTCGAATCCTTTGCAGACACTTGTCTCTTTCTCGTTTTGACTCTCCCAGAATAGTGTTATAATTATCATGAGAGATATATTCAGCTGAGTTTGCGGATGGTTGTCTGCCACCCTTCTTTTTCTTCGGAGCATCTTCTTCTTGCTTGTCAACACTTGGCGCATTTCATTTTCTCTTGCCAGTTGATGGGCCTACCGTTGGGCCCTTTGCATTCGGTGCTTTTGACTCATCCGCTGTACCCAAAAGAATATCCTCTCCATCAACCATGCTCATTGGTCGAGCAAAATCTTCAACAGACTCCATACACCTGTGAAAAAGAATAGATGCGAGGGAAAATGGGGACAGGGTTACGAATGCTCACAGCGAAGATTTTTCGAACGAAAACATTTTGATGAAGGATTAGATGCAGACTATGAGAAATGTTTCGAATGAAAGAAATGTATAGGACGAACTAGTGTGTCCGAAGAATATACTAGTCAGCGTGCTATGCATTTCATTTATGCGAGACATAACACAAACCCTAGATCTTAAATTTTTTGGATGTGAGGGACAACTACAAACCACATCCGCACAAGATACCGAAGCCGTAAAGATCTAAGATATGCGGTAAAAATGGAAAATTTTAACCGCGGACGAACTCAAACAAGAAGGACGGAAGATCGAGTTCGCACTACACATACCCTAGCTTGGCGTGGCGGTGAGGAAGGACTCCGGTGACCGCTTTCCGGCAGTGAAACGGCGAAGGGGTCGTCAGCGTCGAGCTCAAGGTGGAGCACTATGGTGAGGGTTTCGGAGGAGACGGTGGCGAGGAGGAAGAGAAATGGATGAGGGAGCGGTGGTGCTGCGGTATTTATATGCGAGGGAAAATAACCGCGGCGAGTGAATCCGATCGAACAACCACAATCCAGAGACTATTGCTATTCAATGTACAGGATGGGGTGGCAGTTGATGGATTGCATGTGGCAACCGTCATAAAAGATCGTGGTCCTGACTTGGGCGGGAAACCCCAAATTTTGGATAGCTTTCGCCAAAACAGATTAAAGTTTGGACCTAATCTTTATCATGGTCAAGGACACAAGATAAAGTTTCGGTACCAGATGAAATTGAGCATTCATAACGGAACAACATAGACTAGAAGAGATAGAATAGAGGGAAAACAGGGTCCTAGGCATTTCACTCAGACAATGAAACACAAACAGCCAAAAGAATAGCTATGAGAGAAATGCATTCGGACAAACACAAAATCTTTCGATCGAACAGAAACTCAACGAAAGAAAATTGTGGTGGCGTGAACCACCATATAAGAACTGTATGACCCCGAGCGTCGCACAATTATCATGGCACTCGGTAAGTCTAGTTCTTCGTTAATGTATTCACTTTCAGAAAGAAATTTTCACTTTGTCGAAATTTTCAAACTCTTCAAGTGTTGTGCAACCATTCCTTCTAATATGTGGAAGTGTTGGCACGGGTGCCAAGTCTAGCTTACTACATGTTTGCAAAGTCCAGGATATTTAGCTCACACCGTAATGCACAGAATCTTTTCTCATCGAGAGGCTTGGTGAAAATATCAGCGAGATTGTCTTCGGTCCTGACGTGATTGATGACAATATACTCTCGAGCAACATGATCACGAATGAAATGATGTCTGATGGCAATCTCCTTGGTGCGAGAATGTTGCACTGGATTATGTGCAATTTTGATAGCACTCTCATTGTCACAGTATAAAGGAATCTTCTTGACCTGGATGCCATAATCCTTCAGAGTCTGCTTCATCCACAATAACTGAGTGCAACAAGTGCCAGCAGCAATATATTCGGCCTCAGCCTAGAGAGAGATACACAATTCTGCTTTCTTGATGACCAACAAACCAATGGTCTACTGAGGAAATGACATGTCCCCAAAGTAGATTTCTTGTCAACCAAGTCACCTGCGTAATCTGAGTCTGAATTTCCAAAGAGATCAAACTGGGCTCCCTTAGGATACCATAAACTTAAGGTGGGGGTGTGAGTCAAATATCTCAGAATATGCTTGACCGCTTGGTGATGCGATTCTTTTGGTGCAACTTGATAGCGGGCACACATGCAAAGACTCAACATAATATCAGGTCTGGATGCACATAGGTGTAGAAGAGAACCAATCATCAAATGATAAGCCTTCTGATTGTAATCCTTACTGTACACATCTGCGTCCAGCTTACCATTCGTGGGCATAGGAGTTTTGTAGCCCTTGATTTTTGGAATCTTGCATTTTGAACTTCTTCAGACACTCTCTCAGATATTTCTCCTGAGATATGAAAATTCCATTTGCATGTTGGCGTATTTGCAGTCCGAGAAAGAACTTAAGTTCACCCATCATAAACATTTGATATTTCTCGGACATCATTTTCCCGAACTCTAAGCTGCAAGCATTGTTAGTACATCTGAAGATAATATCATCCACATAAATTTGACATACGAACAGATCATTATCAACAGCACAAGTGAAAATTGTGGGATCAGTGGAGCCTGGCTTGAACCCTTTATCGAGCAGAAACTTCTTCAAGGTGTCATACCAAGCTCAAGGGGCTTGCTTCAGCCCATATAGAGCCTTTTTCAACTTGAAAACTTTGTTAGGAAACTCAGGGTGTTCAAAGCCAGGTGGTTGTCTAACATAAACTTCCTCATCAATTTCACCATTGAGGAAAGCACTTTTCACATCCATTTGATAAAGCAAGATATCATTGTAATTTGCATAAGCGAGAAGAATACGAATTGCCTCAAGGCGAGCAACAGGAGCATAAGTTTCACCGAAATCAATACCTTCTACTTGTGTATACCCTTGAGCGACAAGACGTGCTTTGTTTCTCACAACAATGCCATTTTCATCTTGCTTGTTCCGGAATATCCATTTGGTGCCGATGATATTATGCTTCTTGGGATTCGGCCTGTCAACCAATTCCCAAACATCATTCAGTTCAAATTGCACCAACTCCTCTTGCATTGCATTCATCCAATCTAGATCATTCATGGCTTCCTCATACTTGGTAGGTTCTACCAACGAAACAAAGGAGAAACTGCCATAGTAGTTAGCCAAACGAGTGCGTGAACGAGTTGTGGGTCGATAACCTGGATTCTCGAGTTCATCGAGAATTAATGAAGGATCAACTCGATTAGCTACTCGAGGATGAGAATTTTCATCTTGATGATCATTATCATTTTCTTCAGTACCAGCATTTGTATCGCCATTCCCTTAAGGATTGCCATTTTGCTCGATATTTGGATTCGGATTGCCATTAGTATTTGGAGTGGCATTATCTTCGGCAGTGGCTAGACGAGTTCTACTTCAATTCATAGGAGCATCATCATCGGAATACTTAGGTGCATTTTCTTCAACTGGCTTTATGCTCCCAATGGCCATTTGTGGAATAGCATCCGAGATCGGTGGTTCATCTATCACATTTGGCAGGTGCTCCTTTTGGGAGCCATTAGATTCATCAAACCGCACATTTACCGTTTCCATAACTTTCCCGTGGTGAGAGTTATACACACGATAAGTATGCGAGTTCGAGCCATAACCAAGAAGAAGACCTTCATGTGCTTTAGGTGCAAACTTGGAAGAATGATTCATATCACAAATGTAACAAGGTGCACCAAAAACACGCAAATAAGAAACATTTGGTTTCTTGCCAGTGATAAGCTCATATGAAGTTTTCTTAAGGAACTTGTGAAGATAAACATGATTGATAACATGACAAGTAGTATTAATAGCATCAGCCCAGAAGCGAATAGGAGTTTTATACTCACTAAGCATTGTTCTCGCCATTTCGACGAGAGTTCTATTCTTTCGTTCAACAACTCCATTCTGTTGGGGAGTGTAAGTGGCAGAGAACTCATGAGTAATACCATTTTCGTCGAGAAAATCATCGATATGAGTATTTTTAAACTCAGTCCCACTGTCACTTCTGACATGCTTAATTTGCACATCATATTCATTCTGGGCCTTCTTAGCAAAGCTTCTGAAGATATCTTGGGTGCAAGTTTTGACTTCGAGAAAGAATACCCAAGTGTAACGAGAGAAATCAACAACAATGACCAGGCCATAATGACTGCCACTGAAACTTGCATAGTTTTGAGGACCGAATAAATCCATATGAAGAATTTCCAGAGGTCTTGTCGTGGTCATAACAGTCTTTGAAGAATGATGCTTCTTGGCCAATTTACCAGCCTCACATGCAGCACAAAAACGATCATTTTCGAATTTTACATCAGGAATGCCACGGAGATGATTTTTGTTCACCAGAGTCTACAAGTTTCTCATACCTGCATGACCAAGCCTTCGGTGCCACAGCCAACCTTCGGTTGCTCTTGCAAGCAAACAAGTTTGGACTGAGTGACCCTTAGAGAAATCGACAATATATAGATCACCTTTTATAATTCCCTCGAATATGAAGGAATTGTCAGAGGCCATAAAGACAATGCATTTGGATATGGAAAATAGAACTAGCATGCTGATAACCCACAAGTATAGGGGAACGCAACAGTTTTCGAGGGTAGAGTATTCAACCCAAATTTATAGATTCGACACAAGGGAAACCAAAGAATATTTGTAAGTATTAGCAGCTGAGTTGTCAATTGAACCATACCCGGAGATTAATTATCTGCAGCAAAGTGATTTGTAGCACAGTAATAAGATAGTTTTGGTAGCAGTGATAATAGTAGCAGCAACGATAACAGTGATAGCAATGATTTTGTAGCAAGTGTAATAGTAGCAGCAGCAATGGTAACTTAGCGAGAACAATATGTGGAAAATTCGTAGGCATTGAATCGGTGAATTCGTTGGATGATATTCATCATATAACAATCATAACCTAGGGCGATGCAAAACTAGCTCCAGTTCATAAATATAATGTAGGCATGTATTTCGTAAAGTCATACATGCTTATGGAAAGAACTTGCATGACATCTTTTGTCCTACCCTCCCGTGGCAGCGGGGTCCATAAGGAAACTAAGGGATATTAAGGCCTCCTTTTAATAGAGAACCGGAACAAAGCATTAACACATAGTGAATACATGAACTCCTCAAACTATGGTCATCACCGGAAATTATCCCGACTATTGTCACTCCGGGGTTTATGGATCATAACACGTAATAGGTGAATATGACTTGCAAGATTGGATCTAGAACATAGATATAATGGTGAAAACATAAATGGTTCAGATCTGAAATCATGGCACTCGGGCCCTAGTGACAAGCATTAAGCATGGCAAAGTCATAACAACATCAATCTTAGAACATAGTGGATACTAGGGATCAAGCCCTAACAAAACTAACTCGGTTACATGATGAATCTCATCCAACTCCTCACCGACCAGCGAGCCTATGAAGGAATTACTCACTCCCGATGGGGAGCATCATGGAATTGGTGATGGAGAAGGGTTGGTGATGACGAAGACCGAAGATCCCCCTCTCCGGAGCCCCAAACGGGCTCCAGATCTGGCCTCCCAATGAAGAACAAGAGGTGGCGGCGGCTCCATATCGTGAAACACGATAATTCTTTCTCCTTGAATTTTTTCTCCAAATATAGGTATTTAATGAGTTAGAATAAGGGTCTGCGGGGCCACCAGGTGGGCACAATCCACCTGGGCGCGCTTGGAGGGGGGCGCCCTCATGGGTTGTGCTCACCCAGGGGCCCCCCTCTGATGGTTCTTGGCTCCAGTATTTTTCTTTTATTGTAAAATAAATCTCCAAAAAGTTTCATTCCATTCCGAGAACTTTTATTTCTGCACAAAAACAACACCATGGTAGTTCTGCTGAAAACAGCGTCAGTCCGGGTTAGTTTCATTCAAATCATGCAAATTAGAGTCCAAAACAAGAGCAAAAGCATTAGGAAAAGTAGATACAATGGAGACGTATCAACTCCCCCAAGCTTAAACCTTTGCTTGTCATCAAGCAATTCAGTTGACAAACTGAAAGTGAAAAAGAAAAACTTTTACGAACTCTTTTGTTCTTGTTTACATAAATAGGCTTAAGTAGCACCCAGGTTTTCAGCAAAGATTATGACTAACCATGTCAACAATAACTCTTAGAAATTATATTAACTCATATCGATGGCACAAGCAACTAGCGAGCAATAATAAAATATCTCAAATGACAACACTTTGTCAAAACAACCGTGATATAATATGACAACGATGGTATCTCGCTAGCCCTTTCTGACACCGCAAAACATAAATGCAGAGCACCTCCAAAGTTCAAGCAGCGACTAACCATTATAATTCATGGTAGAAAAGATCCAGTCATGATGCATCCAACATTAACTATGCACAATGCATGAGGATGACAATAGTGCTCTCAGATCTAACGCTTATTTGAGAAGGTGATGACTCAACATAAAAGTAAATAGATAGTCCCTTCGCAGAGGGAAGCAGGGATTTGCAGTGATGCGAGAGCTCAGATTTTTAAAACAAAGATAAATGTAATTTTGGGAAATGCACCCTTCCTGTTTACTTCACGACCAAAAGTTATCGATATCTTCCATGCTAAACACATTAGTGGTGGTTCCCAAGCGATAAAAGTGAAGTTTTACTCCCCCTCCACCAACAAACACACTCCACGGCTAGCCGAATTCACGGATGCCGTCCATACCAACATCAGGCCTGATTGCTTAAATGGCACATGCAAAACATCCTCATTCCTCCAAATCACCACCGCCCCTACTCCAGAGCATCGCCGCGTAAGCCCAACCACATATCACATGGAGGTCGAGGAGCTGATGGCGGTCGATGGTGCGATGGCCGCTATGCGTGTCGGCCCGGAGGAACACCTCGCCTCCACCACTGCTAACTTGTGGCGGGCTCTAGCCCGGATAAAGTGCGCCAGCAACTACCCCTCAGGACTTACTAAGTATGAACTGACCAGCTCAATCTTACCAATACCAGTTGCAATGGCTATGTTTTCTATGGTTGATGTATTAAGCATGTTGTAGTAAACATGCCTAACCCGTCTTAGCTATTTTCCCTAACTTTTTATAGACATATGGGCCATTCTCTGCTCTGGCAACACTTGCCTTGCAATGTTTACCTCATCAATTGCATTTTTATCAGTACCAGTTTTAATGGCAATAGTAGGTTGTCTGTAGTTAAACGTGCTTTGTTTATTTCAGTACTGCACATTATATGATGTTCAAGTATGAACTGTCCAGCTCAATTTCACCAATACAAGCTACAAACTTACAATACATGACTTAGAATGTTGTTAAGCCTGTTGTAATTAACAGTTGTATCCATTTTTTAACCTGTCCCTTCGCTACTGTGGCACTCTCCGCAATGAAGATATCACTAGAGATGTTATCGTTTTATTTCCATTTTATATTTTTGGTGAATGCTAACCCTGTTGTAGTTAACATGCCTTTCCATGTACTTACGCAGGGCGATGACAGGCGATGCTGTTTTTTGCCGTCGAGGTTAGCTGCATCCCATGTTGATGTCTACTACACAACCTTCTTCTTGTAGACTCGTGTTGGGCCTCCAAGCGCAGAGTTTTGTAGGACAATAGCAATTTTCCCTCAAGTGGATGACCTAAGGTTTATCAATCCGTGGGAGGTGTAGGATGAAGATGGTCTCTCTCAAACAACCCTGCAACCAAATAACAAAGAGTCCCTTGTGTCCCCAACACACCCAATACAATGGTAAATTGTATAGGTGCACTAGTTCGGCGAAGAGATGGTGATACAAGTGTAATATGGATAGTAGATATAGGTTTTTGTAATCTGAAAATATAAAAACAGGAAGGTAACTAGTAATAAAAGTGAGCAAAATCGGTATTGCAATGTTTGAAAACAAGGCCTAGGGTCCATACTTTCACTAGTGCAAATTCTCTCAATAATGGTAACATAATTAAATCATATGGCAATCCCTCAACGTGCGACAAAGAGTCACTCCAAAGTTCCTATCGCGGAGAACATAAGATGAAATTGCTTGTGGGGTACGAAACCACCTGAAAGTTATTCTTTTTGATCAATCTTTTAGGCTATTCCTATAACTGTCAAAACAGCCCTCGAGTTCGTACTAAAATAACACCATATGATACACATCAATCAACCCTAATGTCACCTAGATACTCCAATGTCACCACAAGTATCCGTGGGTTAATTAAACGACATGCATCAAACAACTTCAGATTCATAATATTCAATCCAACACAAAGAACCTCAAAGAGTGCCCCAAGATTTCTACCGGAGAAACAAGGATGAAAACGTGCATCAACCCCTATGCATAGATTACCCTATTGTCACCTCGGGTATCCGCGAGTTGGGTGCCAAAACATACATCAAGTGAATCACTAGAACACCCCATTGTCACCACAGGTATCCCACGCAAGACATACATCAAGGGTTCTCAAATCCATAAAAGTATTCAATCCGATAATAGTGAAACCTCAAAGGTAAAACTCAATTCATCACAAGAAGATAGAGAGGGAGAAACACCATATGATCCAACTATAGTAACAAAGCTCGCGGTACATCAAGATCATGCCAAATCAAGAACACGAGAGAGAGAGAGAGAGATATCAAACACATAGCTACTAGTACATACCCTCAGCCCCAAGGGTGAACTACTCCCTCCTTGTCATGGAGACCGCCGGGATGATGAAGATGGCCTCTGGTGATGATTTTCCTCTCCGGCAGGGTGCCGGAACAGGCTCCCGATTGGTTTTTCATGGCTACAGAGGCTTGCGGCGGTGGAACTTCCGATCTAGGGTTCTTTATGGGGTTTGGGTATTTATAGGATTTTTTGGCGGCGGTCTCACGTCAAGAGGGTCCACGAGGCAGTGACAAGCTCGGTCGCCCCTCCCTGGGGGGAGGGCGCGCCTAGCAAGCTTGTCGTGTCCTAGTGGGTCTTCTGGCCCTCCCACGAAGCTTCGGGGGTCTCTTTTGTTCCCAAAAAAATCACCAAAAAGTTTCAGCCCAATCCGAGAACTTTTATTTCTGCACAAAAAACAACACCACGGTAGTTCTGCTGAAAACAGTGCCAGTTCGGGTTAGTTCTAATCAAATCATACCAAAACCATATAAAATTTTTATAAACATGGCATGAATACTTCATAAATTATAGATACGTTGGAGACGTATCACATGTCTTACAGTATTTTACATCATTTGTGCAATTGCAGTTTAGCTTCTAACATTTACTTGCTTCTTGTAGGTACACATGTCAGCGGTACTGATCCATGCTTCGACCCGGAGGAACACCTTGCTGCTACTTGTGGGCTGTGTTGGGATTTCTTCGAAGAGGAGAGGATGACACAGTACAATAGAGATAAGTATTTACCTCTGTTATGAAACCAAGGTTATCAATCCAGTAGGAGAACCAAGCAACACTATTGATACATCTCCAACGTATCTATAATTTTTGATTGTTCCATGCTATTATATTATCTGTTTTGTACGTTTTATATGCATTAATATCATGTTTTATATTATTTTTGGGACTAACTTATTAACCTAGAGCCCAGTGCCAGTTTTTGTTTTTTCCTTGTTTTTGAGCTTCGCAGAAAAGGAATACCAAACGGAGTCCAAACGGAATAAAACCTTCACGAAGATTTTTCTTGGACCAGAAGACACCCACGAGACTTGGAGTGCAAATCAGAAGAGCCACGAAGCGGCCACAAGGGGGGAGGGCGCGCCCAGGGGGGTAGGGCGCCCCCCTGCCTTGTGGGCCCCTCGGTGACCCCCTGACCTAGATCTTCCTCCTATATATTCACATATATTCCCAAACCACCAGAAGCATCCACGAAAAACACTTTTCCACCGCCGCAACCTTCTATTCCCGTGAGATCCCATCTTGGGGCCTTTTTCGGCATCCTGCCGGAGGGGGATTCGATCACGTAGGGCTTCTACATCAACTCTATTGCCCTTCTGATGAAGCGTGATTAGTTTACCTCAGACCTACAGGTCCATAGCTAGTAGCTAGATGGCTTCTTCTCTCTCTTTGATTCTCAATACAACGTTCTCCTTGATGTTCTTGGAGATCTATCCGATGTAATCTTCTTTTGCGGTGTGTTTGTCGAGATCCGATGAATTGTGGATTTATGATTAGCTTATCTATGAATATTATTTGAATCTTCTCTGAATTCTTTTATGCATGATTTGATATCCTTGTAATTCTCTTCGAACTATCGGTTTGGTTTGGCCAACTAGATTGGTTTTTCTAGAAATGGGAGAAGTGCTTGGCTTTGGGTTCAATCTTGTGGTGTCCTCTCCCAGTGACAGTAGGGCAGCGGGGCACGTATTGTATTGTTGCCATCGAGGATAAAAATATGGGGTTTACATCATATTGCTTGAGTTTATTCCTCTACATCATGTCATCTTACTTAAAGCGTTACTTTGTTCTTCATGAACTTAATACTCTAGATGCAGGCAGGAGTCGGTCGATGTGTGGAGTAATAGTAGTAGATGCAGGCAGGAGTCGGTCTACTTGACACGGACGTGATGCCTATATTTCTTAATCATTGCCTTGGATATCATCATAACTTTGCGCTTTTCTATAAATTGCTCGACAGTAATTTGTTCACCCACCGTATTATTTGCTATCTTGAGAGAAGCCTCTAGTGAAACCTATGGCCCCCGGGTCTATTTTCCATCATATTACTTTCCGATCTACTATTTTGCAATCTTCTATTTTCATATCTATAAACCAAAAACCCTAAAAATATTTACTTTATCTTTTGTTTAGTTTTATCTATCTCTAAAATATCTCACTTTTGCAAGTGACCGTGAAAGGATTGACAACCCTTTATCGCGTTGGGTGCAAGTGTTTGATTGTTTCTGCAGGTATTGGTGATTTGTGTGTTGTCGCCTACTAGATTGATACCTTGGTTCTCTAACTAAGGGAAATACTTATCTCTACTTTGCTGCATCACCCTTTCCTCTTCAAGGGAAAAACCAACGCAAGCTCAAGAAGTCGCAGGAAGAATTTCTAGCGCTGTTGCCGGGGAGATCTATGCCAAGTCAAGACATACCAAGTACCCATCATAAACTCTCATCTCTCGCATAACATTATTCGCCATTTGCCTCTCGTTTTTCTCTCCCCCACTTCTAAAATGATTTTCGAAAAGATTTGCCTTTTTATTCGCCCTTCTTTCGTTTGTCTTTTTCGTTTGCCTTTTTGTTTGCTCGTGTGTTAGATTGCTTGCTTTGTCATGATGACTAAAGAGAATACCAAATTGTGTGACTTTTCCAACACTAATAACAATGATTTTATTAGTACTCTGATTGCTCCCGCCACTAGCGCGGAATCTTATGAAATTAATGTCGCTTTGCTGAATCTTGTTATGAAGATCAATTTTTTGGCCTTCCTAGTGAAGATGCCTCATCCCATCTGAATAATTTCGTTGAGTTGTGTGATATGCAAAAGAAAAAAGATGTGGATAATGATATTGTTAAATTGCAGCTATTTCCGTTTTCACTTCGAGATCGTGCTAAAACTTGGTTTTCATCTTTGCCTAAAAATAGTATTGATTCATGGAATAAGTGTAAAGATGCTTTTATTTCCAAGTATTTTCCTCCCGCTAAGATCATCTCCATTAGGAACGATATTATGAATTTTAAGCAACTTGATCATGAACATGTTGCACAATCTTGGGAGAGGATGAAATTGACGATACGAAATTGCCCTACTCATGGTTTAAATTTATGGATGATCATACAAAAATTTTATGCCGGATTGAATTTTGCTTCTAGAAATCTTTTAGATTCGGTCGCTGGAGGTACTTTCATGGAAATTACTCTAGGAGAATCTACTAAACTCCTAGATAATATTATGATTAATTATTCTCAATGACATACCGAATGATCTTCCACTAGTAAAAAAGTGCATGCTATTGAAGAGATTAATGTTTTGAGTGGAAAGATGGATGAACTTATGAAATTATTTGCTAGCAAGAGTGCTCCTATTGATCCTAACGATATGCCTTTGTCTACTTTGATTGAGAGAATAATGAATCTATGGATGTGAATTTTGTTGGTAGGAACAATTTTGGTAATAACGCGTATAGAGGTAATTTTAATCCTAGGCCATTTCCTAGTAATTCCTCTAATAATTATGGTAATTCATACAACAATTCTTATGGAAATTATAATAAGATGCCCTCTGATTTTGAGAATAGTGTTAAAGAATTTATGAGTTCGCAAAAGAATTTTAATGCTTTGGTTGAAGAAAAATTGCTTAAGATGGATGATTTGGCTAGGAACGTGGATAGAATTTCTCTTGATGTTGATTCTTTGAAAAATAGATCTATTCCACTCAAGCATGATATCAATGAATCTCTAAAGACTATGAGAATCTCCATTGATGAGTGCAAAGAAAGAACCGCTAAGATGCGTGCTAAATGAGATTGGTTTGTAAAATCATGTTCTTCTAGTTTTTGTGAAAATAATGATGAAGATCTTAAAGTGATTGATGTGACTCCTATTGAATCTTTGTTTTCCAATATAAATCTTGATAAAGATGAGACTGGATATGATTCATCTTTAGTTAAAGGCGTCCCAATGATTCGGAGTTTATAGATCTAGATGCAAAAATTGATAAAAGTGGGATTGGATAGGTCAAAACATTAAGTAGCAATTAACCCACTCTTTTGAATTTCAAGGACTTTAATTATGATAATTGTTCTTTGATAGATTTTATTTCCTTGTTGCAATCCATGTTGAATTCTCGTTATGCTTATAATCAAAACAAAGCTTTTACTAAACATATCGTTGATGCCATGATGAAATATTTTGAAGAAAAGCTTGAATTGGAAGTTTCTATCCCTAGAAAACATTATGATGAGTGGGAACCTACTATTAAGATTAAGATTAAAGATTATGAGTGCCATGCTTTGTGTGATTTGGGTGCTAGCGTTTCCACGATTCCAAAAACTTTATGTGATGTGCTAGGTTTCCGTGAATTTGATGATTGTTCTTTAAATTTGCATCTTGCGGATTCCACTATTAAGAAACCTATGGGAAGGATTAATTATGTTCTTATTGTTGCAAATTGGAATTGTGTGCCCGTAGATTTCATCATTCTTGATATAGATTGCAATCCTACATGTCCTATTATTCTTGGTAGACCTTTCCTTAGAACGATTGGTGCAATTATTGATATGAAAGAAGGACATATTAGATTTCAATTTCCGTTAAGGAAGGGCATGGAACACTTTCCTAGAAATAAAATTAACTTGCCATATGAATCTATTATGAGAGCAACTTATGAATTGCATACCAAAGATGACAGTACCTAGATCTATGTGTTTTTATGCCTAGCTAAGGGCGTTAAACAATAGCGCTTGTTGGGAAGCAACCCAATTTTATTTTTGTTCTTTACTTTTTGGTTATGTTTTTCAATAAATAATTCATCTAGCCTCTGGTTAGATGTGTTTTTGTGTTATAATTAGTGTTTGTGCCAAGTACGACCTTTGGGATGGCTTACGGTGATAGTTGATTTGATCTTGCTGAAAAACAGAAACTTTTGCGTCCAGTCCCAGAATTGTTTAGATTCACTGGAGAGTGAGAAAACCCTGAAATTTTTACAAAAGATTTATATACAAATTTCATATGTTTTCCTAATTCTTCAGTATTTTTGGAGTTACATAAGTATTATAACAATTCAGATCTTCGCAGACTGTTCTGTTTTTGTCAGATTCTGTTTTCTATGTGTTGTTTGCTTATTTTGATGAATCTATGGGTAGTATCGGGGGGTATGAACCATGGACAAGTTGGAATACAGTAGATATTACACCAATATAAATAAAGAATGAGTTCACAATAGTACCAAAAGTGGTGATTTATTTTCTTATACTAACGGAGCTTATGAGATTTTCTGTTGAGTTTTGTGTTGTGAAGTTTTCAAGTTTTGGGTAAGGATTTGATGGACTATGGAATAAGGAGTGGCAAGAGCCTAAGCTTGGGGATGCCCAAGGCACCCCAAGGTAATATTCAAGGACAACCAAGAGCCTAAGCTTGGGTATGCCCCGGAAGGCATCCCCTCTTTCGTCTTCGTCTATCGGTAACTTTACTTGAGGCTATATTTTTATTCACCACATGATATGTGTTTTGCTTGGAGCATCTTGTATGATTTGAGTCTTTGTTTTTTAGTTTGCCACAATCATCCTTGCTGTACACACCTTTTGAGAGGGACACGCATGAATCACGATTTATTAGAATACTCTATGTGCTTCACTTATATCTTTTGAGCTAGGCAATTTAACTCTAGTGCTTCACTTATATCTTTTTAGAGCACGGCGGTGGCCTTATTTTGTAGAAATTATTGAACTCACATGCTTTACTTATATTATTTTTAGAGTCTCTAAACAGCGTGGTAATTTTCTTTGGTTATGAATTTAGTCCTAATATGA
This sequence comes from Thinopyrum elongatum, assembly GCA_011799875.1. Lineage (NCBI taxonomy): Eukaryota > Viridiplantae > Streptophyta > Magnoliopsida > Poales > Poaceae > Thinopyrum > Thinopyrum elongatum. The sequence continues at coordinate 150,681,039 of CM022300.1, read as the reverse complement.
TAGGCATCCAAGAGGGATATAATAAAAACTTTCATATAAAGTGCATTGAATACTATGAGAAGTTTGATTCCTTATGATTGTTTTGAGATATAGAGATGGTGATATTAGAGTCATGCTAGTGAGTAACTGTGAATTGGAGAAATACTTGTGTTGAGGTTTGTGATTCCCGTAGCATGCACGTATGGTGAACCGTTATGTAATGAAATTGGAGCATGAGGTATTTTTTGATTGTCTTCCTTATGAGTGGCGGTCGGGGACGAGCGATGGTCTTTTCCTACCAATCTATCCCCCTAGGAGCATGCGCGTAGTACTTTGTTTTGATGACTAATAGATTTTTGCAATAAGTATGTGAGTTCTTTATGACTATTGTTGAGTCCATAGATTATACGCACTCTCACCCTTTCACCTTTGCTAGCCTCTCTAGTGCCGCGCAACTTTTGGCGGTACCATAAACCCACCATATACCTTCCTCAAAATAGCCACCATACCTACCTATTATGGCATTTCCATAGCCATTCTGAGATATATTGCCATGCAACTTTCCACCGTTCCATTTTATTATGACACGTTCCATCATTGTCATATTGCTTTGCATGATCATGTGGTTGACATCGTATTTGTGGCATAGCCACCTTTCATAATTCTTTCATACATGTCACTCTTGAGTCATTGCACATCCCGGTACACCGCCGGAGGCATTCATATAGAGTCATATTTTTGTTCTAAGTATCGAGTTGTAATTTTTGAGTTGTAAGTAAATAAGAGTGTGATGATCTTCATTATTAGAGCATTGTCCCATGTGAGGAAAATAAAATAAAAGGGAGGCCAAAGAAGCCAAACAAAAAAAATGAGAGAAAAATAGAGAAGGGGCAATGTTACTATCCTTTTTTTCACACTTGTGCTTCAAAGTAGCACCATGATCTTCATGATAGAGAGTCTCCTATGTTGTCACTTTCATATGCTAGTGGGAATTTTTCATTATAGAACTTTGCTTGTATATTCCAACGATGGGCTTCCTCAAATTGCCCTAGGTCTTCATGAGCAAGCAAGTTGGATGCACACCCACTTAGTTTTCTTTTGAGCTTTCATAAACTTATAGCTCTAGTGCATCCATTGCATGGCAATCCCTACTCACTCACATTGATATCTATTGATGGGCATCTCCATAGCCCGTTAATATGCCTAGTTGATGTGAGACTATCTCCCTCTTTTTGTCTTCTCCACAACCACCATATTCTATTCCACCTATAGTGCTATGTCCATGGCTCACGCTCATGTATTGTGTGAAAGTTGAAAAGGTTTGAGAACACCAAAAGTATGAAACAATTGCTTGGCTTGTCATCGGGGTTGTGCATGATTTGAATACTTTGTGTGATGAAGATGGAGCATAGCCAGACTATATGATTTTGTAGGGATAAACTTTCTTTGGCCATGTTATTTTGAGAAGACATAACTGCCTTGTTAGTATGCTTGAAGTATTATTGTTTTATGTCAATATTAAACTTTTGTTTTGAATCTTATGGATCTGAACATTCATGCCACAATAAAGAAAATTACATGGATAAATATGTTAGGTAGCATTCCACATCAAAAATTCTGTTTTTATCATTTACCTACTTGAGGACGAGCATGAATTAAGCTTGGGGATGCTTGATACGTCTCCAACGTATCTATAATTTTTTATTGTTCCATGCTATTATATTATCTGTTTTGGATGTTTTATATGCATTAATATGCTATTTTATATTATTTTTGGGAGTAACTTATTAACCTAGAGCCCAGTGCCAGTTTCTGTTTTTTCCTTGTTTTTGAGCTTCGCAGAAAAGGAATACCAAACGGAGTCCAAACGGAATAAAACCTTCGCGATGATTTTTCTTGGACCAGAAGACACCCATGAGACGTGGAGTGCAAGTCAGAAGAGCCACGAGGCGGCCACAAGGGGGGAGGGCGCGCCCAGGGGGGTAGGGCGTGCCCCTGCCTTGTGGGCCCCTCGGTGACCCCCTGACCTAGATCTTCCTCCTATATATTCACATATATTCCCAAACCACTAGAAGCATCCACGAAAAACACTTTTCGACCGCCGCAACCTTCTGTTCCCGTGAGATCCCATCTTGGGGCCTTTTCCGGCATCCTGCCGGAGGGGGATTCGATCACGAAGGGCTTCTACATCAACTCTATTGCCCTTCCGATGAAGCGTGAGTAGTTTACCTCAGACCTACGGGTCCATAGCTAGTAGCTAGATGGCTTCTTCTCTCTCTTTGATTCTCAATACAATGGTCTTGGAGATCTATCCAATGTAATCTTCTTTTGCGGTTTGTTTGTCGAGATCCGATGAACTATGGATTTATGATCAGCTTATCTATGAATATTATTTGAATCTTCTCTGAATTCTTTTATGCATGATTTGATATCCTTGTAATTCTCTTCGAACTATCGTTTTGGTTTGGCCAACTAGATTGGTTTTTCTTGCAATGGGAGAAGTGCTTGGCTTTGGGTTCAATCTTGCGGTGTCCTCTCCCAGTGACAGTAGGGGCAGCGAGGCACGTATTGCATTGTTGCCATCGAGGATAAAAAGATGGGGTTTACATCATATTGCTTGAGTTTATTCCTCTACATCATGTCATCTTACTTAAAACCTTACTCTGTTCTTCATGAACTTAATACTCTAGATGCAGGCAGGAGTCGGTCGATGTGTGGAGTAATAGTAGTAGATGCAGGCAGGAGTCGGTCTACTTGACACGGACGTGATGCCTATATTTCATAATCATTCCTTGGATATCGTCATAACTTTGCGCTTTTCTATCAATTGCTCGGCAGTAATTTGTTCACCCACCGTACTATTTGCTATCTTGAGAGAAGCCTCTAGTGAAACCTATGGCCCCCGGGTCTATTTTCCATCATATTACTTTCCGATCTACAATTTTGTAATCTTTTATTTTCAGATCTATAAACCAAAAACCCTAAAAATATTTACTTTATCTTTTGTTTAGTTTTATCTATCTCTATCATATCTCACTTTTGCAAGTGACCGTGAAGGGATTGACAACCCCTTTATCGCGTTGGGTGCAAGTGTTTGATTGTTTGTGCAGGTATTGGTGATTTGTGCGTTGTCTCCTACTTGATTGATACCTTGGTTCTCTAACTGAGGGAAATACTTATCTCTACTTTGCTGCATCACCCTTTCCTCTTCAAGGGAAAAACCAACGCAAGCTCAAGAAGTAGCAACTATGTAAACAACACCTGCACACAAACAACAAATACTTGCAACCCAACGCGTAGAGGGGTTGTCAATCCCTCAACGGTTGTGAGCAAGATTAAATTGTATAGGTTTTGTAAATAGATCTAACAAAAATACAAAAATAAAATGAATAAAAGAAAATTGTAGCAAGGTATTTTTGGTTTTAATATATGATAGAAAATAGATCCGGGCCATAATTTTCACTAGAGGCTTCTCTCGAGAAAATAGCATACGGTGGGTAAACAAATTACTATTGGGCAATTGATAGAAAAACAAATAATTATGACAATATCCGAGGCAATGATCATGTATATAGGCATCACGTCCAAGATTAGTAGACCGACTCCTGCCTGCATCTACTACTCTAGCATGCATCTAGTGTATTAAGTTCATGAAAGAATAGAGTAATGCTTTAAGCAATATGACATGATGTAGACAAGATAAACTCACGTATGAAATAAATCCCATCTTGTTACCCTTAATAGCGACGATACATGCGTGTCATGTCTCTTTCTGTCACTGAGATTGAGCACCGCAAGATCGAACCCATCACAAAGCACCCCTTCCCATGGCAAGATAAATCAATCTAGTTGGCCAAACCAAACTAATAAATCGGAGAAGAAATACGAGGCTATAACAATCATGCAGGAAAGAGCTTAGAGAAAACCCAAATAATATTCATGGATAGATCTGATCATAAACTCACAATTCATTGGATCCCAACAAACACACCGCAAAAAGTCATTACATCAAATAGGTCTCCAAGAACATCGAGGAGAACATTGTATTGAAGATCAAAAAGAGAGAAGAAACCATCTAGCTACTAACTATGGACCCGTAGGTCTGTGGTAAACTACCCACGCATCATCGGAGGGGCAGCAAGGATGATGAAGAACCCCTCCGTGATCATTACCGCCTCTGGCAGAGTGCCGGAAAAGGCTTCTACATGGGATCTCATGGTTTTGGAACTTGCGGCGGCAGAAACAGTATTTCGTGGACTTACATTCCTGAGGGTTATGGAATTTTAGAGTATTTATAGAGGCGGAGGTAGGTCAAATGGTGGCTTGTGGGCCCCACCCACCAGGGCGCGCTAGAGGCCCCTAGAGCGCCCTGGTGCCAAGCTAGTGGGCCACTGCTCCATCTTCTCATGGCCTCCCAAAGCTTCCAGGGTCTCTTATCACCAGAAAAAATTCTCCAAAAAGTTTCGTGGCATTTGGACTTCATTTGGTACTGATATTCTGCAATGTCAAAAACAAGCAAAAAAATAGCAGTTGGCACTGGGCACTAAGTTAATAGGTTAGTCCCAAAAATGATATAAAGTTGCTTGTAAATGTATATAAAACATCCAAGATTGATAATATAATAGCATGTAACAAACAAAAATTATAGATACATTGGAGACATATCAAGCATCCCCAAGCTTAATTCTTGCTCGTCCTTGAGTAGGTAAATGATAAAAACAGAATTTTTTATGTGGAATGCTACCTAACATATTCATCATATATTCTTTTCTTTTGTAGCATGGACATTTGAACTTGAATGATTCAAAGTAATAGTCTATAATTTGACATGAAACATTAATACTCAAGCATATCAACAAGCAACTATGTCTTTCAAAATATCAACGCTAAAGAAAGCTATCCCTAGCCCATTATGCTCAATCATTGATCCATTCATGAAACACACTCAAATATTAACTACATCCAATACACAAGTTGAGTTGGTGCTTTATAAGAGAAGATGGATACTCAACATAATTTTTTTTGCATAAAAGTAAATAGATAGGCCCTTCACAGAGGGAAGCAGAGATTTGTAGAGGTGCCAGAGCTCATAGCTTAAATTGAGAGATAAAATTATGTTGAGAGGCATGCTTTTCCTGTCAACGAAAACGACCGAGAATTTCCAATATCTTCCATGCTAGGCAAATTATAGGCGATTCCCAAACAAAAAGTAAAGTTTATTTCCATTCCACCATTCTTTCACAATCCATGGCTAGCTGTATCCACGAGTGCCTTCCATACTAACATTTTCCAAGGAATTTATTATCATAGTATTTTTTTTTCATTTTGGGACTGGGCATCCCTATTACCTGCCACACTCTCCTGTAATGACAAGTGAATAAACACTCATCATGAGAATAAAATAACTAGCATGGAAAATATTGGCCGCCCCCTACTGCTTCATGAGCGGTACGGGCACACAAAATGGAAATTCATTTTGAAAATTAGAGTTGGCACATACAAATTTACTTGGAACGACATGGAAATACCGCATATAGGTAGGTATAGTGGACTCATTTGGCACAACTTTGGGTTTAAGGAGTTGGATGCACAAGCAGTATTCCCGCTTAGTACAAGTGAAGGCTAGCAAATAGATTGAGAAGCAACCAACCAAAAAACGAAAATGCTCATAAACATGCATTGAACATAATTAACACTGAATAATGCACCACAAGTCGGATATAATTTCATTGCATAACTATTGACTTTAAGTGCATGCATAGGGAATCACAAACCTTAACACCAATATTCTTACTAAAGCATAATTACTCACCAACATGACTCGCATATCACTATCTCCTTATCGCAAAACTATTGCAAGGAATCAAGTTTTATAATATCCAATGATCTTCATGAAAGTTTTTATTATATCCCCCTTGGATATCTATCAAACAAGTGTGTTCAGCAAGGATGATTGTGACAAACTAAAAAGGAAAACAAAGCAAAGACTCATATAATAAAAGATGCACCTAGCAAAACTCATGATATGTGACGAATAAAAATATAGCTCAAAGCAAAATTACCGATGGTCGTTAGAAGAAAGAGGGGATGCCTTCCGGGGCATCCCCAAGCTTAGTTGCTTGGGAGTCCTTGAATATTACCTTAGGGTGCATCAGGCATCGCCAAGCTTAGGCTCTTGCCATTCCTTATTCCTTCATCCATTGTGATCTCACCCAAAACTTGAAAACTTCAATCACACAAAACTTAACAAAAACCTTCGTGAGATCCGTTAGTATAATAAAGCAAATCACCCCTTTAAGTACTATTGAAAACCAATTCATATTTTGTTATTGCATTATACCTACTGTATTCTAACTTTACCATGGCTTATACCCCCCGATTAAATCCGTAGATTCATCAAAATAAGCACACAATGCAACGAAAACAAAATCTATCAAAAATAGAATAGTCTATAGTAATCTGAACTTTTACCATACTTCTGTAACTCCAAAAATTCTGAAAAGATAGGACAACGTGGGCAATTTGTATATCAATTATGTGTAAAAAATTCAGAGCAAAAGCACATTTCTGTGAATTTACAAAATTCCAGAACTGGGCGCAAAAGTTTCTGTTTTTCAACAGAATCAAGTTAACTATCACCCAACCATCCTAAAGGCTTTACTTAGCACAAACACTAATTAAAATACTAAAACACAATCATAACAGTAGCATAATTGTGTGTACACATAAAAACAGAAAATAAAACTATTGGGTTGTCTCCCAACAAGCGCTTTTCTTTAAAGCCTTCTAGCCAGCGTTGATAATTTTAATGATGCTCACATGAAAGACAAAAATTGAAGCACAAAGAGAGCATCATATAGTATGTGAAAAACAAGTTTAAGTCTAACATACTTCCTATGCATAGGCATTTTATAGGGGGGAAATTTATTGAGACAAGCAATTTCAAGCATTTTCAAATAGGAAGAAGGAAGCAATAATTTCAACGCAAAGAGAGGTGATTTAGTAACATGAAAATTTCTACAACCTTATTTTCCTCTCTCATAATAATTACATGTAGGATCATAATCAAATTCAACAATATAAATATCACATGAAATATTCTCTTCATGATCCACATGCATGCAAAGTTGACACTCTACCAAAATAGTAGGATTATCATCAAATAAAGTCATGACCTCTCCAAGCCCACTTTTATCAACAACAAAAAATCATAAGATTGATCATTCTTCAAAGTAGTGGGATCATTATTACCTAGAGTTGACAGTCTTCCAAACCCACTTTCAATATTATTGCAAACACAATTATCAATATCCTATTCATCATGAGGCTTAAATAAAATTTCAAGATCATAAGAATAATCACCCCAATCATGATCATTACAATAAGTAGTGGACATAACAAAATTAGCAATCCCAAGCTTGGGGTTTTGCATATTATTAGCACAATTGACATTAATATAATTTATAATAACATCATTGCAATCATGCTTTTCATTCGAGGAGCTATCATGAATCACTTTATAAATTTCTTCTTTTAACACTTCATCACAATTTTTAGATACACGAATCTCAAGAAAAACTTCATAAAGATAATCGAGTGAATTCAATTCACTAGCAATTGGTTCATCATAATTGCATCTTTTAAAAAGATTAGCAAGTTGATGAGGATCCATAAGCATTTTGTTTCTAATTTCCAATAAACATACAATTATGGTAAACAAACAAGCAAAGCAAAAAAGTAAAACATTTTTGTGTTTTTTGATAAAACGTTTTAGAAGTGGGGGAGATGAAAACAAGAGGCAAATGGCAAATAATGTAAATGCAAGGAGATGAAAGTTTATGCGTAGGTATACTTGATAGATGTTGATGATGTATCCCCGGCAATGGTGCCAGAAATTCATCCTGCTACTTGTGAGTTGCGTTGGGATTTCCTCGAAGAGGAGAGAATGATGCAGTACAATAGAGATAAGCATTTCTCTCAGTTATGAAACCAAGGTTATCAATCCAGTAGGAGAACCAAGCAACACTATGTAAACAACACCTGCACACAAACAACAAATACTTGCAACCCAACTCATAGAGGGGTTGTCAATCCCTCAACGGTTATGAGCAAGATTAAACTGTATAGGTTTTGATAAATAGATCTAACAAAAATACAAAATCAAATGAATAAAAGAAAATTGCAGCAAGGTTTTTTGGCTTTAATATATGATAGAAGATAGACCCCGGGGCCATTCTCTGCTCCAGCAGCACCTGCCTTGCGATGTTTAACTCTGTCAATTTCATTTTTATTAGTACCAGTTTCAAATGCACGTTTTCGCCCTACTTTCTCTGCTAGAAACTTTGGGGTACTCTTTGAAGTTCTTTGTGTTGGATTGAATATTATGAATCTGAAGTTGTTTGATGCATATAGTATAATTGACTCACAGATACTTGTGGTGACATTGGAGTATCTAGGTGACATTAGAGTTTATTGATGTGTATCATACGGTGTTATTTTAGTATGAACTCTAGGGCTGTTTGTACCACTTATAGGGATGGCTCATTAGATTGATCGGAAAGGATAACTTTGAGGTGGTTTGCTACCTACGACAATTTATTCTTGTGTTCTCCGCTATCGATAAGAACTTTGGAGTGATTCTTTATCGCACGTTGAGGGATTGTTATATGATTCAATTATTAGCATTGTTGAGATATTGCACGAGCGAAAGTATGAACCCTAGGCCTTATTTCTAAGCATTGCAATAACATTTGTGCTCCGTTTGATCACTTGCTACCTTGTTGTTTTTATATTTTCATATTACAAAAACCTATATTACTATCCATACTACACTTGTATCACCATCTCTGGGCCGAACTAGTGCACCTATACAATTTACCATTGTATTGGGTGTGTTGGGGATACAAGAGATTTCTTTTATTATTTCAGGGTTGTTTGAGAGAGATCATCTTCATCCTACCCCTCCCACAGATTGATAAACCTTAGGTCATCCAGTTGAGAGAAATTTGCTACTGTCCTACAAAACTCTGCGCTTGGAGTCCCAACACGAGTCTACAAGAGTAAGTTGTGTAGTATACATCAGTTTATTTGTGTGAACCCTAGAGATAGCTATGAACTTTGCTTCGTCTACTTCATTAGGGAGCTCCTCCTAGAAGTTAAGATCATCTTCCTCCCTTTCATGGAGGTTCAACTTGCCAATCATTACATCCACACCCCCGATCCTCGTGCCGCCGTAGCGCTGTTTGCTGATGACTGAGACCCAGACAGCGCCATCATTAAGTACCACACCCACTTCTGACCTAGGTCCAAGGTCGGGCAGATAGGCAGCTATCCCTTTCATCAGCCCGAGACCAATCGCAGGGAGGGTAGATCACCAAGGCACCGCTCGAGATTGCGAGGAAATCCAAAACCCTAGATGTCCCCACCAGGGGAATAGAGAACCCTAGACGTCGCTGCAAGGGGAATAGATAGGTAGGGTGCTTTCTCATAAGACTGGTCTCTTACAAACTCCCCTTTAATACCATGGTGTAAAGAAAAACTCCCCTTTAATACTAGACATAAAAAATCATTTTAGGTCTCATTTGGTTTGTAGGGATCTTGTAGGAATTTCATAGGATATGACTTTCAAAGGAAAAATTCCTATGGAGCCATTTGTTTTGTAGGAATGGATTCCTATTTCTATATAAGATAGGATCCAATCCTTCACATTTCAAAGGAAAGAAACCATTAGCCTGGACTCAGTGGAAAAATTCCTATTCAAGGCATCAAATGGCATCTCTTTGGCTGTAGCGGTGTGTTTGGTTTCTACCTGGCAAACTGCTTTGTCCTTTTGTGATTAGAATACTATATTCAAATAGTAGACTATATCTCATGTGTCCTTAATCAGTGCCAAGCGAGTCTGCAGCGCGTCCAGGCGAAGGAAACCGGACGCCTGGACCAGGCTAATCACTTTGCCTGGACATTTTCTTTTCTTTTTTTATTTTCACCAGGCTAATTGCACAACCAGACTAGACATGTATTTTCATTTTCAGGCACAAACCAAACAACTGTGGGCATGTTTGGTAGCCATAGCAGCCGGGCCTGGCAAGCTCAAGCCTAGCTCACATGAGGCTGGTTGAGCAAATGCAACCTCTAAACCAACATGTGCAACCTGTTTGGTTACCCACATTTAGTTCTCACGCATTAGGGGACAGCTTAGTGCATGGTGTTTGGTTGCCTGCATTGTCTGAACTCACACATAAGCATGCTGTTTGGTTGCATGCAATGCCTGTTGTCTGATAACCTCTTCGGCGGTGTGGTGAGGTTACCAGCACATAGCGGTGTCAGGAAGAACACACACAACCGAACATAGTAGTAAGAAATTATAAATATTGTGCCACACATAAACAGATCAGTTCAAATGCAAAGCAGTTCGATATTAAACTAAAGCAGCTGGAGCATACGATGGGCTGTCCTAGGCATTCACGACGAAGGCATCGTCGTGCCTCCCGCACCTGGTCACCACTTCAATGCCATCCTCATTGAAGACGATGACCTTCAACATGTCGAGAGTCAGCAACTTGAAGGTCATCATGAAGCCTATCTTGATCTGACGGACGGCAGCGAAGCTGGCCCAACCCTAATCGAGGGTGACCCTGTCGTTCAACAGCCAGACAGTGACCTTCCAGGAGTATTCGGTGTTCGTCTTCAGCTTGAACTCCTGCGGCACGGATGGGAGCTGCTTTGTGAAGTCCAGTTGCATAGGTATGGCCTTGAACTAGGGGGCCATGATCACCTTGTAGAAGGTGGTTGACCCTCCCACCTCATGGCAGTGCCTGTTGTTCCGGCACTTGCCGCTGGGGGGCTCCTCCGACACGTCGTCGTCCATGGCCGGGCTCTGGATGGGCATCATCTGGATGGGCGTCACCTCTGAGGGCGGCACCACATCCTTGCCCTTGTCCTGCTCCTTTGATGCCACCACCTCCTTTCCCTTGTTCTGCGTGTCGATCTGCATTATGAATAGGTTCAAAGGCTGGGTCAGGATCTGCATTATGAACCTTGCAACATCGCCATTAAAACCTATGCTCGTGTGCCCCTTTATTTACCCACCGTGACGGTCACCACTTACCCACCACCTCTCTGTCTCTCACTCTTCCTCCAACCTAATGCCATGAACTCCAACAACAAGTCAAGCCCCAACCCCTTCCCTTGGGGCATTGGATGGAGGGATTTCTTCTAGGGTGCTCGCCGAGTGACCGCACCAAGTTTGAGAACACCATGGAAGTGTGCTCAAACTTCAGCAGCATGGAATATCTGCACAAGGAGTTAGACGCTGTGGTGAAGAAGGCGATGCAGGAGGAGTTGAAGACACTGATTCCTGACCCAACAACGGGCGCTCTGTCAGTCGACATACTTCGCTGGGCCATGAATCAGGCTGACTCCAATGACGCTGGACAGAGGGCAAAGTGGGCCAAGTATAGACAGTACCGACGTCCTCATGACCATCGTGTCGTCGTGTACTTCACCACAAATATTGTGGCTATGGATGTGGAAGAAGAAGATGCGGTGGCGATGATTGAGAGGGCTCCGGAGCCAGGACACCGAAGCATGCAAATCAAGCCGGACTCTGACGAGGAAGCAAAGACGGTGGTGCAGGTCCAGGAGAAGACCAAGACCAAGGCCACCCGCCGCTCCAATCGCCTCCAGGGTCCCCGAGGCTAAGATCTGTGCGTACTACGTAAGATGAACCCTTCCTATTGTACTCTCCGGATCGAGAACCTCATATCTATCGGTAGTCATGACGATGTTATGATCACTCCTATGGAGTTTACCCCGATTCCCCATTCCCCTAAAGCGGATCGAATCTAAAATCGAATTGAATGCAAAGTAGTAGGCGAGGAAGGGAAAAATAGCTTATCACCATTGTCGAAGTGCTACTGCGGATGCCGATGAAGGTGGCCAGAGGTCGACTTACTGTTCTTCGATCTGCTACACGCCGCCGCCGTCGGTGAGAGTGGGGAGAGGGGTGAGGGGAGACAGAGCGGTGAGGGAGGGTGAGGGTAATAATTGTCGGTGCTTCGGGAAGCAACGCGGCTTCTTGAGGGTGGCTCTTCGCGTGCAGCCCCCGCCGCCCACGTGCCTCGCGCAGGCTTGGCTAACGAGAAACTGCCAACTCGAGCGTACCTTGCAAGACTAGCCCAAAGATGCTTTAAAGTTCGTGCCATACAGACCCAATGAAGTAGGCAAACCCTAAACGGCGCCCGCTGCACCCGTTTCTTCAATTCTAACAAACGGGCGCACACCCCGCGCGGTGCTGGGCCGGCCCGTATTTCTTTTTTGCCCGTTCAATCTGAAGCGAGTGAAAAAAGGGTGTGCTTTCGGGGGTTCGAACCGGGGATCTGTCAATCCAGTTAGCACGAAATTTCCAGTTGGACTACGAACCACTTGTGACTAAATGTTTCTTTCGCTTCTTCTATTCATTCTCTATGTTGTGAGAGCATTTTTTGCCCTTGTAATTTATGTTTTTTTAAAGAATCGATGACCTTTTTTCTTAAAGAACGTTAAACTTATTCCAAAATCCATGAACTGCTTTCAAAATTGGTGAAATTTTTAAAACAAATTGTGAGCTTTTCTTCCAATATCAGATGAACTTTTTGTCGATTTATGAACTTTTTTTGAAAAAAAATATGAAATTTCTTTCAAATTTGATGAACTTTTTTTAAAGTTGATGAACTATTTTCAAAATCGATGAACTTTTTTAAAAATCGATGAACTTTTTTCAAAATTGATGTACTTTTTTAGGGAGTCGGTGAACTTTTTTTGAAAATCAATGAACTTTTTTCAAATTTGTTAACTTTTTTAAAATTGATGAACTTTTTTAGGGAATCAATGAACTTTTTTTGAAAATCAATGAACTTTTCTTCAAAATCGATGAACTTTCTCCATATTTGTGAACTTTTTTGAAAATCGATGAAGTTTTTTTTGAATACATGAACTTTTTTTTAATTCGTGATGTTTTTAAAATCTGTGGACATTCAAAATTTGGTCACATTTCTTTTAAAGAAGTCACATTTTTCTAAATAGTGCGGCTATAGTTTTGGTTTAATAAGTTTCACATTGAACCTTTCACACGGGTCGTAATAGCTTTAGTTGTTAGCCAACCATGCACATAAGCAAGTCGGCGCAGGTTTGATACCTCACGAGATCAAATTTTTGCTGGTGGTTTTGGTTCTGTAAATACTTTTTGCGGTGTCAGCGTGTTCATGGGCTGGCCCGCTAGCGCACTGCTATGGGCGCCCGTCGCCTCAGCCGGTGCATAAGGCGCCCGTTAGGCCAAGCTATTCCCACGCAAAAAACCTACCCTCCCGCTTAGGGTTTTCGCCTCTGGCGGCGATCTCATCGCCATCTAGAGTTTTCTCTGCCAATCTACCGCCGGCCGCTCTTGCCCACATAGATCACCTTGGTCTGTTGGTCCGTCGCAGGAGGGACGGATCGGTTTCTCCGGTGAGTTTCCCGTCCAAGTAACGCAACCCTAGATGGCGACCCAGGTAGAATCCTCAGCGGGATGGACAGGGAAGAACCTAGAGGAGATGCTGCAACACCTGGGTCTTCAGGATGACGAGCTGGATGATATGGTCGTGGGGGAAGAGGAGGTGAAGAAGTTTGAAGCGGATGCTAGGTGGTTGGCGATCGGGAAGGTAAACATGACCCGCCCCTTCAGTTCATCGGCGATGTTTGAGATGATGAAGTCAATATGGACGCTCGCACATGTGCCGAAGTACAGGGAAGCGGGACACAATCTCTTTTATTTTCCAGATGTTCTGCTTAGGCGATTGGAAGAAGGTCATGCATGGAGGACCATGGCTGTTTAGGGGGATGGGGATGCTTATTGAAGATTATGATGGCAAGAAGGAACCAACGTCCTTTGTGTTTGATGGATTATATGTTTGGGCTCAGATCCACAATATACCAAAACTCTACCGCAAAGCCGAGGTAGTGGATCAGTTAGCCCGACGCTTTGGACTTGTGAAAGAAATTTAGCTCGCACCTCGGCTCTTTTATGAAGGAGATTATATTAGGGTCCGGGCTAGGGTTCTGGTAAGTAAACCTCTCACACGGCTTACGCCTCTGAATGTTGTGGGAGAAGGAAGGCGGCGCGTCCTGGTGAAGTATGAGAAAATCCCTTACTTTTGCAAGGTTTGTCGATTCATGGGTCACAATCATGAGGAGTGTGGAGATGGTGTCTGGGAAGAGAAACACAAGCAGTGGGGCTGTTGGATGATGGCACAAAGAAGGGATATTCCACTAGAATAGCAAGGTGATCGTGCTCCTCGAGGAGGCCGCTCGGGTGGCCGAGGCAGAGGGAGGGCAGGTCGGGGCGCTCAAACCTTTCGCAAACAATCCCCACCGCGCAAGCGCTCGTCTCAAGACGCTGGACTTGATGAGGATACTGAGGAGGAAGAGGTAACGAGCCCCCTCAAGACTGGGGAGGCAGGGGATGAGGTGCATGTTGCACCAACAGCCTGCAGAAACCTGAATCTCGTCCTGTCTGACAGTTCGGAGAAGGCAACGAACCCAGCTGCTAATGTTGAAGGGTCGGAGAAGAACAAAGCAATTGTCATTACTGAGGCGGCCGCACCGGCAGTTCCACCGCTACCCCCAGCATATGTCTCTCCCAGGGATGCCAAGAAAGCAAAGAAGACAGGGTCACCGTTGAAGCAAGCTAAGGAAAAGATGGCGTTATTGGTGGGTGTGACGAACCCGATTCAATCATACACGCAAATGTGTACGATCAAGATCAGGGACTCATGGGAAGATATCACAACACAACTCTAGACACAAATTAAAGTCATACAAGCTTCATATTACAAGGCATGGGCCTCAAGGGCTCGAATACATAAGCTCGATCATAAACGAGTCAGTGGAATTAACAATATCTGAGTACAGACATAAGTTAAACAAGTTGCCATAAGATGGCTAGCACAAACATGGATACAGATTGAAGAGGCGCAGGCCTCCTGCCTGGGATCCTCCTAACTACTCCTGGTCATCGGCTGCCTGAACGTAGTAGTAGGTACGCTCGGTGTAGTAGGAGTTGTCGAAGGTGGCGTCTGGCTCCGGGGCTCCAGCATCTGGTTGCGACGTTCGAGAAGAATGGAAAAAGGGGGAAAAGAGGGAGCAAAGCAACTATGAGTACTCATCCAAAGTACTCGCAAGCAAGGATCTACACTACATATGCATCGGTATCAATGAAATGGGTAGTATCTGTGGACTGAACTGCAGAATGCTAGAATAAGAGGGGGATGTCTAGGCCTATAGAGGAGTACGCATCTGGCAGCCTCCATCTTGAAGCATGTAGAAGAGAGTAGCAAGTGCAGCATCAAGTAACATCGCATAGCATAATCCTACCCGGCGATCCTCCCCTCGTCGCCTTGTGGGAAAGCGATCACCGGGTTGTATCTGGAACTTGTAAGGGGTGTGTTTTATTAAGTATTCGGTTCTAGTTGTCATAAGGTCGAAGTACAACTCCGAGTCATCCTGTTACCGTGGACACGGCTATTCGAATAGATCAATCTTCCCTGCAAGGGTGCACCACATTACCCAACACGCTCGATCCCTCTGGCCGGACACACTTTCCTGGGCCAAGCCTGGCCTCGGAAGATCAACACGTCGCAGCCCTACCTAGGCCTAACAGAGAGGTCAGCACACTGGTCTAAATCCTAAGCGCGCAGGGGTCTTGGGCCCATCGCCCTTTGCACTCCTGCATGTTGCGTGGGCGGCCGGAAGCAGACCTAGCCCCCTAATACAAGCGCAGGCGTTCCAGTCCAATCCGGCGCATGCTGCTCCATCGCTGACGCCTAGAAGGCTTCGGCTGATACTACGACGTCGAGTGCCCATAACTGTTCCCACGTGGTGGTTAGTGCGTATAGACCAGTGGCCAACTCAGATCAAATACCAAGATCTCGTTAAACGTGTTATTTGATGTAACCGCGGACGCCGACCAGGACTAGGCCCACCTGTCTCCTAGGTGGTCACAACCTGCCCTGTCGCTCCGCCACAAAGTAACACTCGGGGGCCGTCGGGAACCCAGGCCCACCACTACCTGGATGGAACCACCTGTCCTTTCAGCCCCCCACATCAGAATCACTTGCGGGTACTCTACGAGCCGACCCGACTTTAGTCACATCATGTAACCTGTATAGTATGTATGTATGTCTATAGTATATACCCATGATCACCTCCCGAGTGATCACGGCCCAGTAGTATAGCATGGCAGACGGACAAATATGTAGGGCCACTGATGATAAACTAGCATCCTATACTAAGCATTTAGGATAGCAGGTAAGGTATCAACAACAGTAGCAACAAGGACAGGCTATGCAGCAGTATAGGATCAAACCGATGAAATAGTAACACTACCCTAATGCAAGTAGTAGAGGGAAAGAGTAGGCGATATCGGGATGAACAAGGGGGGTTGGCTTGCCTGGAAGCTCGGTTGAGAGGGAAGGGTCGTCGTCGATGTAGTCGTACTCAGGGGGCATCAGCGTCGATCTCGTGGTCTACCAGAGAAGAAGAGGGGGAAGAAATAGTAAATACGGAGCAAACAAAGCATCACAAAACATAACATGACAATACGCTGTGCTAGGGGTGACCTATCGCAGTGCTCGATGATACAGACGAAGAGGATAACATCCAGGAATGTTTTCCTAAAGTTTGGCATTTTCGGACAAATGAAACGGAGGGAGCGGTTCTATGTTCGCTATGCTAGGGACGTGTGGCAGACAAACGGACTGTGTATTCGGATTCGTCATATTTTTCTGAGCAACTTTCATGTATAAAGTATTTTAATTCGAGTTACGATTTATTTTATATGATTTACCAAGTATTGAATGATTTTCTGAAATTAATTTTAATTTGAATTAAAATAGAAAATTGCTAAATGCACCTAGCTGTAGCTAGCCTATGTGTATGACCAATGGGGCCAGGGGGAGCTGAGCCAACGGTTGACCGGTCAAGGCTGACTGGTCAATGGGTCAATATGGACCCACCTGTCATTGTCACAGGGGCCAATTAAAACACTTAACTAATTTAACTAGAGGGTGGGGCCACTTAAAACACTTAATTAAAACTAAATTAATCTAAGCAGGGGGTTTTGTGCTAAGAGGGTATAAGGCTACACTAATTTGGATTCCACCTAATTAGACGTGGGTCGGGGCTGTAGTTGCCCAAACCGGCCACACGCACGTACAGGCGCTCTGCCTTGGCCATGGCCTTGGCCAGTAGCAGCGGCAGGCAATGGTGGCAGAGAGCAGCAGTGAGCAAGAGCAGCAAGGCACCAGCAGGGAGCAGCGGTAGCAGCGATGCAGCCAAGCAACAGCAACAACAGGGCAACAGCAGCGGCAAGGCAGCAGTTTCAGGCGGCAACGGGAGCAGCAACGCTATAGCAGAGAGCAGCGGCAGTGTAGGAGCGGATGAGGCGGGCGCGGGCACATGTGGGGAGCGCGGCCGGGGGTGTCAGGGCGTGGCCCGGGCGCAGTAGGGGCTCGCGGGCAAGCACGTGAGCTACGGTCACGGCGCCCGTGTACAGGGGTTGTCGGGGTTGCGCTGCAGGCGCCCATTTGACACGCGCCTAGTCGCATTCGAATGTACGCGGGGAGCCATGTCTAACGGTGGCGGTTACAACAGCTAGAGTGGCCGGAGTTGAGCACTGCGACGATGGCAAAGGGCGGCGGTTTTGGGCGAGCTTGGTTTCAATGGCGTGGAGCATGACCGGAGGTGCAAGTGGGCGTGTTGTCCATGTGGGAGCTCCAGGAGATCGAGACCAAGCTCGGGTGCGAGCGACAGCAGCTGTGAGCTTTGTGACGACATGGCCGGCGGCGACGAGCTTCGGCCGCGACGGGAACGACGGCTATGGAAACGGATTCAAGAACTAGGGAGAGGGCTTTCAAGCGGGAGCTCACCGGGGAGCGCATGAAAGGCTTGGTGAGGGCCGGGAGCGCAGGACAACGACGGGGTTGACGGAGGTGCGCCGGTGGCCGAAGGTTGAAGAAGAGTTCGATCCGCTCGATGTAGTGGCCACGTGCTCGAACGGTGGTGCGTAGACGACGTAGGGGACGACGACAAACCTCCCGGATGCCAACGGACGGCGAACGGTGGCCAGCACGACAACGGCGCGGCGACGGCTACGCTCGAGCGTCGAAGAAATCGAGGAGAGCGAGGCAAGGGGGAAAATGTGCGGGGGCTAGGGTTGACGACGGGGCACCGGGGTCTTGTAGGGTGAGGCCTTAACCATCGGGGGAGCCGCGGGATGGCTGCCACCGCGGCCATGGTGCCGTGTATGGCCGCCACGCCTCCCGCTGCCTCCTGTAGTGATTGGTTGAAGGAGCCAGGGGTGGGTTGGGCCTGTTTTGCTAAATGGGCCAAGGGGCCCAGTAGATTAGGTTTCTTTTCCTTTTATTAGTATGTTCCCCTTTTTCTTTTCTGTTTTCTTAGTTACTACTGTTTTGTATTTAGTTTAGGTACTAAATGATTTTAGTTAAAGGTGCAAAGTATCACATAAATTCTAGGCAATATTTTGGGCTATTCCAGCAAGTTTCAAATAATTTTCGATAGTTTACAGTTCTATTTAAATTTGATTGTTTCAATAAAAAGCTTATGGGTCAGTTTTAAAATGTTTAGGGGCACTTATAGATTTTGAAAAAGGTTAATTCTTACATGAAAATTAGCTAGTGAATATTTGCAGCCCAACCTACATTTTTATTTTACCTTTTGAAACTTTTAAATTTTCAAGTTACATTCGAATTTGAATTTGAACTAGTTTTCAATAAGAGTCGGTTAAGCTTAATAAAAAGGGGTGACTTGGCATCATTTGTCAAGGTTTACTGTAGCTTAATTATCGGGGTGTTACAAATCTCCACCACTACAAAAAATCTCGTCCCGAGATTTAAGAGGTAGAGTTAAGGGGAAGGAATTGGTTCCGAAATTCTAATGAATCTTCTCGGTCTTGGTTGCTCTTCTCGAAGAGGTCGATTCATTACATTGACATCTCTATTCCTCTGTTTTAGGCCATCATGAGGAAGTAGTCATCCTTTCTTCAGGAACTCCATCGTAATTACGAAAGAATAGGGGGGTATCTTCGGAAAAACCCACCTCCACAAGGTCGCTTATCTGGTAGATAACACTAGGGAAGGTGGCGGAAAGTAACTCTCGAATAGAAACTTTAAGAAAATTTCGAGAGCAAAGTAAGAAGGTACCATGAGAAGTTTCGAGCGGGCAGACAATCATTCGATGCCTGAAAACAGGGTGCGAAAGGGGTTCAGAGCAGCGGGAATAAATATTGTGTCTGATACCAGAATAGATCATCTCTAGGAAGCTGACCCATGAATTACATATGGAGTCAAATGCGAGGAATAACTTTAGCAACAAGGGTGTACAAGAGAGTCAGGTTTCAATCCTGTGGAACTGTGGGTTATGGGCCCACCATGTGGGTTAAAAGTAGGGAGGGCGCTGTCATCTTGCACGATCATGATAGCAAGGCATGTCAGAGAAGAGACTGTCAGTTATGTCGGCAACAACATCGGTACCAAGGGCGAGGGATGAAGAGAACCATTTTCCTGCTCGTTGAACGAGGCGGACCAATAGGCAAAGTCCTCATCCATCGGTGGTTACCGGAATGTCATCAACAATAGTAACAGGGTCTTACTGGCAGAGTGGTACAACAAGGTGCTTACCTAAGCAGGGAATTATTACTGCTCAGTTAAGTCAGATTACAAGAAAGGTTAACAAAACAATGGAAAGGAAAATGCGATTATCAGATTAAACAGAACAATGGAAAGGAAAATGTGTTTAAACACATAGTTCAGGGGTATATCCTTCCCAAGGACAAGCAGAGCATGATATCCATGACAGGATATAACGTAGAAAACCCTTTAGGAAAGGGGAGAGAAATCTCATGACATTACCCATACAATGGTGTTTGGATAATTGATAAACAAAATTTAGCATTGTGCTTCAGATGCTCTTATTGAAAATCGGAGTACCACAGACATGCTTCGAGATAGCATCGACATGGTCTTCAAGCAAAGGTCCGACTTTGGATACACAAAGGATCCATCAGGAACACTCATAGAATAAGCCTTAAATTTACTCATGGAAGAATGGATAACCTTGCTCATAAGGAAACTATAATAGTAGGTCCTCCGGCCAGGTGTGCTGGGCATGACATCACCTTACCGGGTCATAAAAGACCAGTGTTATAACTCTTGGAAATATGTTCCAACCATCATATCTGACCGAGATTCAGATCTGATTGGTGTCAGGATACCTCAGAATCGGGATGCCTGAGAATAAAAGGTGCAACACAAATTGACGAGATGACATTGTAAGATCCTCGGGAAATGAACTATGGAAGCAAGTTTCGAAACAAGAGTTCATCATTAAAGGGATAATTAGATTTATGCCCCTAGTTGTGTCCCACTCGTCTGTTTTACCCCTAGTTCCCAAAAGTCACCGGTTCTGTCCAAGTCACTTTGCTCCTCTTATGCTTTTGCCCTTTGACCGTTTGACCGTCAGTTTGAAAACTTCATAACTAATTCATACTAAATCAGAAAAATGCAAATAAGATACCAAAATGTTCAGAAAAACATCACCTATATGTCAGTGTCATTTGCATTCATGAAAAAAGTGTTGGAAAGTGCACATCCGAGTTTTAGCTCTTTTGATACCAGCATGAATAGTAAAATCTAAAAAAATTCAAAAAAAATCAAAAAAATATGGTGGCAAAGAACGACAAATGTTCTAAGTGATTGCCAAGTTTCATCAGGGAACGACATTCGTGAAAGTCATGGCAAAAAAATAATCTATTTTGGAGTGTTGATTGTTTTTTTTGCCGCGGCACCCATGAATGTTATTCCTTGATGAAACTTGGCGGACACTTAAAACATTTGTCATTCTTTGCCACCAAATTTTTTTTGAATTTTTTGAACTTTTTTAAATTTTACTATTCATGGTGCTAGCATTAGAGCTAAAACTCGGATGGGAACTTTCCAACACTTTTTTCATGAATGCAAATGACACTCACATATAGGTGATGTTTTTCCGAACATTTTGGTATCTTATTTGCATTTTTCTGATTTAATATAAATTAGTTATGAAGTTTTCAAACTGACGGTCAAACGGTCAAAGGGCAAAAGCATAAGAGGAGCAAAGTGACTTGGACAGAACCGGTGACTTTTGGGAACTAGGGGTAAAACAGACGAGTGGGACACAACTAGGGGCATAAATCTAATTATCCCATCATTAAACCAAGGAGAGGATGATGAGGTAGCTGATGAATTCAGTGACAATTCATCGAGATTTCCAAAGGATGGATTTCCACAATTATGTGAGCAAGGTAACATATTGGACATGTCGAAATATATAATGAAGTATGTTCGAGGAGAACATCCTCGAGTAAACGTTGATCGAAATGTTCACCTAGAAGATGGACTAAGTAGCGCGATCGATGTTAGAATTGTGATTCAATAATCAATAGACTAAGAATCAAGCTATCGACCATTAACTCCAAGCAATAGGGTTAAGTTTAGAAATTACACCTCACGGTCCATTTGTCGGTATTCCGGTTAGAACAACACGGGGACCAAGGAAAGAATGGTGATGGTGATAAGTATCACTTGTATCAAGAATTCTCAAGACGTGGTGAAATTCCCACGACATTCTTGACATAAAAGATGGTAATACTCCAAGGTAGATCATAACACAAGCTGGATAGAAAGAAACTCAAGGTACTACACAAAACAGGAACAATTTTGTGACGGAGGGAGGGCAATAAAGTTGCCATTGATAACACAAATCATCGAGGGGCAAGGATGGTATTTCTCATCAAGAATTCAATTGTTATTTTGGAAGAGCTCAGAATGTTGATGATGCCAGATATTTAGTCGAGAGGTTTCATGAAGATGTAATCGAACAATGATGACACCAAGCAAAAGCAACGGTGAAGCGAGGGGTTATTGGAACCACGGATACGACACAAACTCGGAATCAAGCTTGTTGTTCAAGGCAATACGATATGACGAGGAAGATCGATGTAGGCTTAGCTCATCGTCAAAATTTTGTGCTCCGGGATGAAGGACCAGGTAGCACAGTTAAAATTTAGCACGATAATTATATAGCCGATCAGGCTAGGAATGACTTAAAGGATTAATAAACTCATAAGCAACGAAAATTACTTAGAGTTATTGAATCGGAGTGCGGAATCGATTCGCTTATCGGTGTTCTTGAGTGACTAATAATGTCGTGGTATTCTCATGGGGGGGTGCGAGGCGACAGATGCCACAGGGTGGCTTAGTGTGAGGGGCAAGACTGCTGGCGGAATATCCGAGGACGGGTATGCGAGTAGCACGCGCTAGTTTACCCAGGTTCGGGGCTCTCCGGAGAGATAATACCCCTACTCCTGCATGTCTGGGTATATATGTGGTATATCTGGTACAGAGTGCTCCTAGAGTTGTATCATATATCTAGCAGTAGCAGGGAGCTAGCTAGCTAGTGAGGCGTGGTGGCATGAGAGCCTCATGCTCCCGTGAGAGTGTGGGTGTCTGAGATGGATGGATGTAGCTCCCTTTATATAGGTGAGGGTAGCTTTGGATGTAAGCTAGGTGAGTGGGCATGGTGGGCACCCACCGGGTACACTATTGGGGATGTCATGCGATGTGACACGTTACACCTGCTACAGTGCACCACTATTGCTCAGTAGTGCCCGGGTACAGCCGTCTCATCCGCGGTATGGCCATCTCGTCGGGGTCTTGTCGGTGCAGCGGTCGACTTCGGGTAGCCGACTGGTCGGCGCAGTCGGCAGCCGTCTGGTTGGCGTAGTCGGACAGGGGGGCCGTCTGGGGTGGCCCGAGCAGTCGGACTGAGGGGCTTTGCTAGCCCTGATGTCTTGAAATATTGTCTCGCCGTCTTCGGGGTACCCGTGGTCAATTACTCCGACAGTAGCCTCCGAGCCTCTAGGCAACTTGGCAAAGTTGGGTGGAGGCTCTTTAGCGGGTGTTGATGTAGAAGACGCTTGATGACGGCCGGCTGCAGGCCGCAGCCGACGTAGCTTGCTTCTGGCGGGGGCGTGCCAGCGCACCCGCTGGGTGTAGCCTCCGAGCCTCCGGGCAACTTGGAAAAGTTGGGCGGAGTCTTTTCGCGGTTGTTGGTGCAGATGATGGCGTCGAGGGTGCCGGGCGCAGACGTGAAGTCCGCCGGCTGGTGCCGTCAGGCGCGAACGCGGGGTCCGCCGACTGAAGCTAGTGCTGACAGCCGGCTGCAGGCTGCAACCGACGCGGCCTTCGAGTGAGGAGGGGGGTTCCCCACGGAAATGATCATGCAAAAAACAAAGTTAGTCCGCGCAGATATATCAAATGTTTGCTTTTAGCATTGCAAGTTTATGCGGAGGGTGCCGACTCGGTTTCATCCGAGCCCCCTTGTATCTTTTTCATGTCCCCTCCGCTCTTTGGCTTGTGCTCTCTCTAGCCGGACAGCCACTCTGCGGTCTGTGGCTGAGAGTGGGCCGCGGAGTAGAGCGCACAGTACTCAGACTCTAGGAGCAGATTTAACTGAGCAGATACTCATAAAGCAAACGGACGGGTCACCCGAACCGTTTTTCTTCCCGGACGTTTTTCGCGTGGGTGGCCTCCAGCACTCACTCTTGCTAGCCGGACAGCCGCTCTACGGTCTGTGACTAAGAGTGAGCCTTTGGTACCGCGCATGCTACTAAGCCGTTTGCGGGAACAAACATCTCAGGCCAAGCGGCCAGCCTCCGGGCCAACTCTGGCTGGCGCCGGGGCGAACAGTGATGCAACTGTAATAAATTGCGGAGAGACAGCCCCCTGAGCATCGCTCGAGGTTACCCATGCTTTCGTGGTGCAAAAAATATGCGGGTGAGGGGCTCACATTGATTTTCGTGTAGGCGAGGCGGAGTTTGCCGAAGACAGCCGGCGCGGCTTGGCGCTCGCGGAGCGCACCGGCGCACCCGCTGGGTGTAGCCCTCGAGCCTCCGGGTGCTCGAGGAGGGTCTAGCTAGTCGGGCTTGACCGACCAGTGGGTGAGCGGGACGCGGCCAAGCCGGCTTGGCACAGCCGGCCAGGCGGCGAGGCGTCTGGCAGCGCCCTTTTTCTTCTTTCTTCTCTTCTGCCGGCTGCCAGCAGCCGGACAAAACTCTTCTCTTGTCGCTTATTTTTGTTTCCTGCAATCTTTCATGAGGGCGCGGCAGCGCACCCACTGGGTGTAGCCCCCGAGATTCGGGCCGACTGCTGAGCAGTTAGGCCGGATCTCCCGGCAACTACTTTGTCTTCTTCCTCGCGGGGGCGCGTCAGCGCACCCGCTGGGTGTAGCCCCCGAGATTCGGGCCGACAGCTGAGCAGTCGGGCCGATCTCCCGGCAACTACTTCGTCTTCTTTGTTGAAGTTGATGCTTTTTTCTTCTTCTTTTTTCCGGCTGTGGGCAGCCGGATGCACACTTTTTCATCTGGCTGGGCAGTCGGATTTTCTATCTTTCCAGCCGGCTTGGGCGCTTCTCTTTTTTATTTTAGCAACCAGCCACGCGAGCAGCCGGCCCACTTTTTCCAGCCGGCCGCTAGGTAGTCGGCCTCTTCTTTTTCTTGGGCAGCCGGCTGGACCGGGCGGTTGGAGCGGGAGGCGGCCGGCGAGTGCGGGCTGGGGTAGCAAGCCGGACGACAGGAGGTGGCGCAGCCGGCGGCCGGCGAGTGCGGGCGCGGCACCAGTCGACTGGAGAAGCCGGCGGGCGGGTGCGGCACCAGTCGGCTATAGAAGCCGGCGGGCGGGCGCGGCAGCAGAGGAAGTGTGCGGGGCTCGGGGCGAGCGGGAGGCCAGGCGGACGCGAGGCAAGGCGGCGTAGGGGAGCCGGCCACGGGCGCGGAGTACCCGGTCGTGGCCCGAGGCGGAGCCAGCCGGAGAAGCGGCGGCTAGCGGGGCCCGAGCTGGTGGCCAGCCGGAGGCCGTTGGCGGTGCTCGCGGGGAGCCCGGGCGGAGCAGAGGGAGGGGCACTCCGGGGCGCAGCAGCACGAGCATAGTGCTCCTCGAGCACGGACGCAGCGGGGCGCTGACGCGGGCTCGCGGAGGAGCGGGCGGAGCGGGCGCGGAGGCCGTGGGCGCTCGCGCGTGGGGGAGAGGCGCGGAGGGGCGGCGACGAGGCGGCGGTCCCAGGCGCGCAAGCGCTCGAGCGTAGCAGAGGGGGCGCGGCGACGGGGAGACGTGCGCGTGGGCCTCAGCGCCCATGAGGTGGAGGCGACGGGCGCGCGCACGCGCGAAGCAGGGCGAGGCAGAGACAGGGGCGGCCGGGCGGAGCCGATGTGCGGGGAGCGGCCGGTGGAGGCGCTCGGGCGCGGCGGGCTGGTGGTCGAGGGACACGCCGGGACTGCCGCAGGAGGAGCCGCAGTGCTCGCAGGCTTGGGCGGTGGTGGAAGCAGCGAGCACAGCAGCAGGCAGTAGAAGCAGTAGGCAGCAGCGGGGAACCACGGAGGGGCGGGCGCCGGCGCGCCGCGCCGCGGCTGGAGCGGATGCGGAGATGGCCGTCGTGGCCAGGCGTGGGGATGGCCGGAGACGTAAAACGCCATTGTCTGGGAAGTGTATGGGCTGCGTACAGGGCATATACGGCTTGTGTATGGCTATGGTTTGACCATTTTATGACTTGCATCTAGCTAGCTTGCATAGATGGTATATGGAGGAGCGAACGCGCGTTTCAGCCGGAGCAAGGCGCAACGCGGAGGGGAGCAGACGCGAGCGGCGCGCGGATGGATGCGGTCGACCGAAGCGAGGCCCCGTGCGCGGCGCGCACGCGGACGGACGGCCGTCGTCGCAATGGTGGTGACGAAGAGGCCGAGGCCGACGACGAGGATGCGCCGCTCCGCACGGCCGCCCCGGGGGTGAGTCGATGTCGAGCCCTCGAGAGTGGCCGGAGAGGCGGGTGGCTCCGCGGCGACGATGACGAAAAAGGGTCCCGCCCGGACTGCGAAACCAGCAGCAGCTTGCCCCACGGTGGGCGCCAACTGTCGTGGTATTCTCACGGGGGGGAGGGGGGTGCAAGGCGACAGATGCCACAGGGTGGCTTAGTGTGAGGGCAAGACTGCTACCGGAATATCCGAGGACGGGTATGCGAGTAGCACACGCTAGTTTACCCAGGTTCGGGGCTCTCCGGAGAGAAAATACCCCTACTCCTGCATGTCTGGGTATATATGTGGTATATCTGGTACAGAGTGCTCCTAGAGCTGTATCATATATCTAGCAGTAGCAGGGAGCTAGCTAGCTAGTGAGGCATGGTGGCATGAGAGCCTCATGCTCCCGTGAGAGTGTGGGTGTGTGAGATGGATGGATGTAGCTCCCTTTATATAGGTGAGGGTAGCTTTGGATGTAAGCTAGGTGAGTGGGCATGGTGGGCATCCACCGGGTACACTATTGGGGATGTCATGCGATGTGACACGTTACACCTGCTACAGTGTGCCACTATTGCTCAGCAGTGCCTGGGTACAGCCATCTCGTCCGCGGTACGGCCATCTCATCGGGGTCTTGTCGGTGCAGCGGTCGACTTCGGGCAGCCGACTGGTCGGCGCAGTCGGCAGCCGTCTGGTTGGCGCAGTCAGACAGGGGCCGTCTGGGGCGGCCCGAGCAGTCGGACTGAGGGGCTTTGCTAGCCCCGATGTCTTGAAATATTATCTCGCCGTCTTCGGGGTACCCGTGGTCAATTACTCCGACAAATAGCTCAGAATCTGGGGGAAATCTGAAATCGGTGAGAAGCAATACTAGATGAAGACTCATAGGAAGCAACACAGTTCTTTGATATTCTCGAGATACCGGAGGTAATACTCGAAGGAAGATCAAAATAGGGGTTGCGGATATGTACTGTTCTGCAGAAGACAAGTGTTTTACCTTGTTTGGGAAATGGAATCAAGGAGAAAATATGGTCGGAACCACGATTGCAAAGGATCAATTTACAGATACCAGATGATGTTATATCAAGGAAATAGTTATTATTACAAGAAGCTTCCATGATAGGATCTACATCGTGTCCATGGGCATGAACACAAAGTTCCAGGTCGACTCCCACTGCTCCAATGCATAACCTTTCATTCACTTCTCGTCCTCGAAGAAGTTGTATGGTAGAAAATTATCTGGTAAACACCAGAAGGGTATGACTTGTGAAAACCTTCAGGTTCATATGGTTTTTTGGGAAGGTATAGGTTCAACCCATCGGGGCATCTTAGAAACATATACTTCAAGCTTCAAGAGTAAATATCACCAGCTCGAAAGCAGAGCATGGTTGGCCAAATCAGAGAATAGGATTTACCAACGGCATTATGTACCAAAGAAAGAACTCCTTGAGGTCTTTGTATACGAAGGACACTATCGGATGATAATTCAATGAAGGATCTGACGGTCCATAACGGGGCTGTTGTTAGCATCGGCACACGATCAGGACGAAACAAAGCAAAGGCTTTGGATTATAGAAACAACTGACTAATTCAAAGCTCAAAGTCAAAGGAATTAAGATTTGCAAATCAAGGGATCATGAGCAAGGGCTCTGATTAAGGATAGATAAGTCAAGTAGGCTTAGGGGAACAATCGATGACAATTTGATTGGTCGAGATCCAGCTCCTGTTTAAAATGACGTCTAAGCCGGAAGGATGAATTCTAGGATCTGATTGAGGATTGCGAGCACTCGCAACATATTGAATCAACGGACTCAAAATGATAATGACAAAGGATGCCAATTAGATTACTAGACTTATGGGATTAATCATAATGCAAGCAAGCAAGAATTTCAAGAGCAATAGGTTGTTGAGGATTTTCGGAAGATCAAATGGTATTTCGAAGACTTTTGTGAAATACATGAATCAACCGGGGATGAACGGATACTCGATAAGTGCGAGGAATTATCCATAGGGGTATTTCTGCGGCAAGGAACTACAAGGCAGTAAGCTCAAGGATTCTTAAAAAGTCGAAGAATAATTCGATGCATCTTGTAATAACAAGAGCAATTGGGAATGAAAGTAAAAATGACAGGTGCATGTAATTATCCATAGGGACAACGGTTGTAATGAATAGTAAAAGCAACAAGCTCAGGCCGAAAGCAGACCTAGCCCCCTAATACAAGCGCAGGCGTTCCAATCCAATCCGGCGCGCGCCGCTCCATCGCTGACGTCTAGAAGGCTTCGGCTGATACTACGACGTCGAGTGCCCATAACTGTTCCCGCGTGGTGGTTAGTGCGTATAGGCCAGTGGCCAACTCAGATCAAATACCAAGATCTCGTTAAGCGTGTTATTTGATGTAACCGCGGACGCCGACCAGGACCAGGCCCACCTGTCTCCTAGGTGCTCACAACCTGCCCTGTCGCTCCGCCACAAAGTAACACTCGGAGGCCGTCGGGAACCCAGGCCCACCACTACCTGGAAGGAACCACCTGTCCTTTCAGCCCCCCACATCAGAATCACTTGCGGGTAATCTACAAGCCGACACGACTTTAGTCACATCATGTAACCTGTATAGTATGTATGTATGTCTATAGTATATACCCGTGATCACCTCCCGAGTGATCACGGCCCAGTAGTATAGCATGGCAGACGGACAAATATGTAGGGCCACTGATGATAAACTAGCATCCTCTACTAAGCATTTAGGGTAGCAGGTAAGGTATCAACAACAGTAGCAACAAGGACAGGCTATGCAGCAGTATAGGATTAAACCGATGAAATAGTAACACTACTCTAATGCAAGCAGTAGAGGGAAAGAGTAGGCGATATCGGATGAACAAGGGGGTTGGCTTGGCTAGAAGCTCGGTTGAGAGGGAAGGGTCGTCGTCGACGTAGTCGTACTCAGGGGGCATCAGCGTCGGTCTCGGGGTCTACCGGAGAAGAAGAGGGGGAAGAAACAGTAAATACGGAGCAAACAAAGTATCACAAAACATAACATGACAATACGCGGTGCTAGGGGTGACCTATCGCAGTGCTCGGTGATACAGACGAAGAAGGATAACATACGGGAATGTTTTCCCAAAGTTTGGCATTTTCGGACAGATGAAACTAAGGGAGCGGTTCCATGTTCACTATGCTAGGGACGTGTGGCAGACGAACGGACTGTGTATTCGGATTTGTCATATTTTTCTGAGCAACTTTCTTGTATAAAGTATTTTAATCCGAGTTACGGTTTATTTTATATGATTTACCAAGTATTAAATGATTTTCTGAAATTAATTTTAATTCGAATTAAAATAGAAAATTGCTAAATGCACCTAGCTGTATCTAGCCTATGTGTATGACCAATGGGGCCAGGGGGAGCTGAGCCAACGATTGACCGGTCAAGGCTGACTGGTCAATGGGTCAATATGGACCCACCTGTCATTGTCACAGGGGCCAATTAAAACACTTAACTAATTTAACTAGAGGGTGGGGCCACTTAAAACGCTTAACTAAAACTAAATTAATCTAAGCAGGGTGTTTTGTGCTAAGAGGGAATTAGGCTACACTAATTAGGATTCCACCTAATTAGACGTGGGTCGGGGCTGTAGTGGCCCAAACCGGCCAGACACATGCACAGTCGCTCTGCCTTGCCAGCAGCAGCGGCAGGCAATGGTGGCAGAGAGCAGCAGCGAGCAAGAGCATCAAGGCACCAGCAGGGAGCAGTGGCAGCAGCGGCGCAGCCGAGCAGCAGCAACAACAGGGCAACAGCAGCGGCAAGGCAGCAGCTTCAGGCGGCAACGGGAGCAGCAGCGCAGTAGCAGCGAGTAGTAGCAGAGAGCAGCGGCAGCGTAGGAGCGGATGAGGCGGGCATGGGCGCGTGCGGGGAGCGCGGCCGGGTGTGTCAGGGCGTGGCCCGGGTGCAGTAGGGGCTCGCGGACGAGCACGTGCGGCAGGAGCGGAGCTCCGGTCATGGCGCCCGTGTACGGGGGTTGTCAGGGTTGCGCTGCAGGCACCCATTTGATGTGCGCCTAGTCGCGTTCGAATGTATGCGGGGAGCTGCGTCTAACGGTGGCGGTTACAACAGCTAGAGTGGCCGGAGTTGAGCACTCTGACAACGGCAAGGGGCGGCGGTTTCAGGCGAGCTTGATTTCAACGGCGTGGAGCATGGCCGGAGCTGCACGTGGACGTGTTGTCCTCGTGGGAGCTCCAGGAGATCGAGACCAAGCTCGGGTGCGAGCGACAGCAGCTGTGAGCTTTATGACGACATGGCTGGCGGCGATGAGCTTCGGCCGCGATGGGAACGGCGGCTACGGACACAGATTCGATAACTAGGGAGAGGGCTTTCGAGCGGGAGCTCACCAGGGAGCGCATGAAAGGCTCGGTGAGGGCCGGGAGTGCAGGATGATGATGGGATCGACGGAGGTGCGCCGGTGGCCGAAGGTTGAAGAAGAATTCGATCCGCTCAATGTAGTGGCCACGGGCTCGAACGGTGGTGCGTAGACTATGTAGGGGACGACGACGAACCTCCCGGACGCCAATAGACGGTGAACGGTGGCCAGTGGCCACATGTACGGCAACGGCGCGGCGACGGCTACGCTCGAGCGTCAAAGAAATCGAGGAGAGCAAGGCAAGGGGAAAATGTGTGGGGGTTTGGGTTGACGATGGGGCGCTGGGGTCTTGTAGGGCGAGGCCTTAACCACCGTGGTCGTAGTGGTGGTATTTCTATCTTTTGGAAGAATCGGTGGACGTTGCAATATTTTTTTTAGAGTATCATGTGGATGCATTGGTGCTAGAAACAGGCAAGGAAAAATGGCGTTTATCATGTTTCTAGGGGGAGGCAACTCGATCTCTCCGCTACAAAACTTGGAACACAATGAAAAGGTTGAGGGGGGTGAGCACCCTTCCATGGCTGTGCATCGACGACTTTAATGAGATTTTGAGGCCCGAGGAACAATATGGTCCCAATGCACGAGACAATGCACAGATTGAGGCATTCAGAGAAGCAGTTGATGTTTGTGGGCTTGCTGATTTGGGATATCGAGGTTTGGACTGGACTTGGGAGAAGAAAGTAGCCGGAGGTCATTACTGCCGGGTTCGTTTGGATAGAGCTTTGGGCTCAGCCTGCTGGTCTACACTTTTCCCTTTTGCCATAGTCAAGCATCTTACTGCAGCGAAGTCCAATCACTGCCCCATTCTGCTAGAGACGAACCTTGTGGACACCAGTATACGAGCAAAGCAAAAGCAGTTCCGGTATGAATGTATGTCGGAACGAGATCCGAGTTTCGGTGACGTGGTGTCTGAAGCTTGGAACTCCACTGGGAGGGCCCAAACAGTTGCGGCTTTGTCTGATAAGCTGGCCTCTGTTGCTGGGAGACTGCAAAAATGGGGCCGTACTACTTTCGGAGCTGTCCGGTCGGAGTTGCGTTCTTTATGCCTACA
This sequence comes from Thinopyrum elongatum, assembly GCA_011799875.1. Classification (NCBI taxonomy): domain Eukaryota; kingdom Viridiplantae; phylum Streptophyta; class Magnoliopsida; order Poales; family Poaceae; genus Thinopyrum; species Thinopyrum elongatum. The sequence continues at coordinate 150,649,687 of CM022300.1, read as the reverse complement.
GCTTGCGGAGTTACGAGTGCTTCTAGACCGTGTTGGGCCGTCGATTGAGGAGGAACGGGTCGAAGCCCGGATGGCCGAGTTGTGCCTACGGGAGGAGATTATGTGGCACCAGCGCGCACGTATCCAGTGGCTCGCAGAGGAAGACAGCAACACTAAGTTTTTTCACCGAAAGGCTAGTGCACAAAAAGCAAGAAACCGCATCACTGAATTGCAACGAGCCGATGGGTCTGTTTGTACGGAGGAGCAGGAGATGGAGAGTATGGCCACTAGTTTCTATGGGAATCTTTATGCTTCTGAAAACACAGTGGGGATAGAGGAAGTATTATCTCATATACCACCCAGGGTGGACGAGGCCATGAACAACACACTCAATGCTCAGTATACCAAGACCGAGGTGAAAGCGGCCTTGTTCCAAATGTTTCCTACTAAGGCCCCGGGGCCTGACGGCTTCCCTGCACATTTCTTTCAGCGGTGCTGGGAGTTGTGTGGTGATGAGGTAACTGATATGGTGCTTCATGTTCTAAAGGGAGAGGATTCCCCGGATGAGATAAACAAAACGTTCATTGTTTTAATTCCCAAGATTGCAAGTCCAAAAAATTTAGGATAGTTTCGACCGATTAGTCTCTACAATGTGATCTTCAAGATTGCATCTAAGGTTTTGGCTAACCGGCTCAAGCTCATTCTCCCCGACATCATCTCTAAGGAACAGTCAGCATTCGTACCTGGACGTCTTATCACTGACAATTTTATCTCTGCTTATGAATGTCTACATTATATGACAACAAGGAAGTTGAAGGGCAACGGATTTTGTGCTTTGAAGCTTGATATGATGAAAGCTTATGATAGACTCGAGTGGAACTACCTCGAAAGGGTAATGCTAAAATTGGGTATTAGCCCACGCTTCACAGAGATTGTGATGAGGTGTGTCACTTCAGTTTCCTTCTCTGTCATTTTCAATGGAGGGAAGCAAGAGGAATTCAGGCCATCCCGAGGCCTCAGGCAGGGCGACCCAATATCCCCATACCTCTTTTTGCTGGCAGCCGAGGGACTCTCTTGCTTGCTAAAATCTAATGGGCCGAATGAGAGTGTGCAGGGTATCAAGGTGGCAGAAGGTGCTCCCGAGGTAAACCATTTACTTTTTGCTGACGACAGCCTCTTGTTTTTTAATGCTACACCTGAGATAGCAACTAGAGTGGATTCTCTCCTGCAAAGATACTGTGATGCATCTAGTCAGCGTATCAACAAGGAGAAGTCCTCAATATTTTTCAGCAAGGGATGTGCGGACACTCTGAGACAAGAGGTCAAACAAATTCTGCAGGTCCAAAACGAGCAACTCTCTGATAGATACCTTGGGCTCCCGGCTAATGTGGGGAGAGCTAAGGAAGGATCTTTCAAGTATCTTAAGGACCGAATATGGAAGCATGTGCAAGGATGGATGGAGAAGGCTCTATCAGTTGGAGGTAAGGAAGTGGTAATCAAATCGGTTGCCCAGGCAATCCCCACATATTCTATGGCTTGCTTCAAACTGCCACGGGGTTTATGTCAGCACATCAATGGTCTGTTGAGGAAGTTTTGTTGGGGATCAAAGAATGGAGAAAGGAGGACTGCTTGGGTCTCTTGGGAAGTTATGTCACAGCCAAAATCTATGGGAGGGATGGCTTTCTGCGATATCGAACTCTTTAACCTGGCACTGCTTGCACGGCAAGCCTGGCGACTTCTCACCGAAGCCGACACTCTTAGCGCTAGGATCTTAAAGGTTGTTTACTATCCTTCCTCTTCAATCCTCGAGGCAGAGGTGGGCAAGAATCCATCACAAGTTTGGCACTCCATAGTCGAAGGAAGGGATTCACTAAAGCTTGGTCTAGTGAAGCGGATCGGTTCGGGGTGAGGATACCCATATTTGGCACGACAACTGGATCCCTCGTGATTTCAAACTCCGGCCAGTGTGTCCGAAATCTTCAAACCCTCCGCAGAAGGTTTCAGAACTTATGAACCCTGTCACCACCACATGGAATCACGCTATTCTTGAGGAGCACTTTTATGCAATGGACGTGGAGGCAATCTTAAACATCCCTCTGAGTACCAGGGTCCGTGCGGACTTCTGGTCGTGGCATTATGAGCGAAAGGGTATCTTCACGGTACGTTCAGCATACAGGCTCTTATCTTCGACCAAGCAGCAACGTACGGACTGGCTTGAACACAGGGAGGATCACTCCAATGGCACAACAGATCACCGTTCATGGGCCAAACTCTGGGGAGCAGCGGTCCCCTCAAAGGTCAGAGTCTTCGCTTGGAGACTAGCTAAAACCTCCATACCTACAGGAGATGTTCGAAATCACAGGAGCATGTCCGACTTTGCTGAATGCTCACTATGTCATGCAGCTATGGATACATGGCGCCACTGTCTTTTTGACTGCCATATGGCACGCTGTGTTTGGGCCCTCGCCGATGAAGATCTGACTGAGACCATTATCTCCAATCGGACGGAGAATGCCAAGTTGTGGATGTTCTGGCTGGTGGACACCCTACCCACGGCGGATCTAGCACGCGTGCTCGTAACGATGTGGGCAATCTGGTGGGCGAGACGTCATGCCATTCATGACAACCAGTTTCAAAGCCCACTCATCACCCATGTGTTCGTTAATAAGTTCTTGGCAAAGCTTGATCAGATTCCTGAGAAAGGTGCACGTACCAAGGACCTGCATGCGCTATCTATGGACCTGCATGCAACATCCAGGGGCATGCATGCGACACCTAGGGATCTGCATGCGTATTCTGGAGAAATGGCTCGGCAGTCGTCGCGGCCTGCATGGCTCCCATCGGAGACCCACAAAGTTAAGATGAACGCGGATGGAGGTTTTTCCAAGATTGGAGACCATGGTGCTTCTGCAGTGGTATGCCGAGATAAACATGGTAACTATCTAGGGGCTTCTGCTATTATTTTTGAGGGACTCTTGGACCCAACAATTCTTGAGGCTCAGGTGTGTCGCGAGGCGTTAGCACTTGCCGCCGACCTCCATGTTCAGTCTGTATGTGTGGCTTCGGACTGCCTAGAAGTTGTGACAAGGATAGTAGATGAATCCCCATGTCGGTACTTCCCTATCTTGTAGGACATCAAGCATCAGAGGAAGGATTTTCATGACGTGAAGTTTATTCAAGAGAATCGGAGACACAATGGAGAGGCCCATGCTTTAGCTAAGGCAGCTGCATCTCTCCCTCTCAGGCGCCACGTGTGGCTCACTAGTATGCCCGATATTATATGTATCCCCATGTCTTTGAATGCTTAATAAATGATACAGTTCGCTCAAAAAAATAATATGCCCGTTAGAAGCTCCCAATGAAGTATGCTCGCAACCAACCAACCCATTTTCTTCCCGCGCGGCTCTGGTTGGACCTTATGCGGGCAACCAAATGCGCCCTAGGCCAACTGCAGGCAGGCCAGGCCTATTTGAGTGTGGACGCAAACCAAAGAAGACCTTAGTCCCTATCGTTGGCCCCACTTGTCATCCTTGCCCGCCTCCCACTCCATTCCCCTTTGCTCCGCCGGCTCCAGTCGTCCGGCGCCGACACACTGGTCCCTCGCCGTGCCGCCTCCACCTCCACCTAACTGCATGCGCTAGCCTGCCCGAACTTTCCACGACCCGGCTTGCCTTCGGAGTGAGGAGAGGGAAACGATGCGAGTGGCCATCGCCACGCTCGCGGACGGCAAGAGGCCCATCGCTCCCTTCCATCTGCTCCTACCTCCTCTTCATCTCCTTCTCCCCGTTGAAGAAAATCTTAGGCGATTTGGTCGACATTAAATACCTGACGGGTTTAGTGATCTTGTTGCTGTGTGCAGGTGGGCGAGGATTTCTCAGACGGGGAAGCCCGGCGCGAAGGCTCCTAAACCCATGAACTTGCTGAACTAGATGTAGCATTTCTAACCCTAGCACTTGGCATCTGCTGGAGAAGCTCCTGATCGAGGCATTTGCTTCTATCAAATATTTATCACTGGCTTCTTTCGTGTCTTGTGAAATTGATGTGGTGAGGGTCTGTTTGCCTAGGTTGGACAGCCATGGCCTCCGCAGTGACGAGATTGTTCCAAAGTAAGATTTCTCCCTGTGATAATTTTCTGGGTGCTGCTAGAATGGGGAGATAGTATGGTTCCTAGATACGCACATATCTTTGAGGTATCTGGTTTATAGTTAAATAGAGAAAGGAAATTATGCCAAAAACATCACATGCTAGGTGCGTGTACCCTTGGACGATTGGATAAGTACAACTGTATGTGTGCTAAAAGCATCACATGCTAGTCAGTAAGTTTTGCTTCTCTGGTGAAACAATAGCCTGGAAGGGCATGGGACATGTGGATTCCTTCACTATACTGTCCAGGCAACCCTTGTTTACGCAAGCTGAGATGATGTTTCATTCTTATTGCCGTCTGATGGAAATTTTGCATGGATGTTAGGGGCACGACCACTTGGGACGGCAAATCAATGCTCCCAGCATCAAATGCATGGGCTTCACCTTTGCTTCTGAATCCCAAGAATGATGGAGCTTCTGGTTCACCTAGCCACATTGATGATCGTCCTTCTTCCCGAGGAAGTTCGACATCATCATCATCAGTTGGAAGTGACTTCCTTGACTTACCATCGTATCATTTGCCAATGGCCATAAATTATCCTCGCAGTACAAAGAAAAGATCAGGGAGCTTGCAAGTTTCTCATTTTCTAGATTCTTTCAGTAATGTTCTAAAAGCACCGTTGAAAGTTGTTGGTAGACGGGTATGCACCCCTACTGTAAATCATGTTGGCAATTAACTTAGGATTTTCTTATAGTAAATTTTGCCAATGTAGGCAGCAACATCATAGGGGAAAGGGTTCAGCCTAAGTATGGATGATTTCCAAATACTTGGCTCCAAAAACTCTTTGTCAACCAGTCAACAAGGTGGCAAACTGCAACATTACATTTTCTTTGCAGAAAATTTGTTTGCAGTTCAGTTATTCACACTATATTGTATCTGAATGCATATTGCTATTTGGCACCAAGTTATCTGGAACATAATAGATATGCTGGTATTTTACTTGGTTGGACATGTCCATAAATTCTGTCTAAACTGATAATTTCTGGGCCTAAAAGCTTTAACCTTTCTATATGGTTATCAGTCACATTTGTTCTTCCTACTCATTATCTTTTCTGTTACAGGGAAAATTTCAGGAAGGTGGCCAACTATTGCTTCTGGTATTGTGGCAACACAAGATAAAAAAGGAAAGAACCCGATAACTAGTATACACTCGCTTGATGAATGCTACGAGCTATCCCACTCTTTCGTTTTCCATACCCCAAATATCATCGTAGGATCATAGCAATCTGTTTTCAGTAAATGTAATTTCCTTTTCATATGATTAGATATGCTCTAAGATATCCTTATATGACAGGAACTAATGAGGTAGTTTTGTCTTGCAGTTATGAGCATAAAATTATCTCAAGAATGGACTATGTTTGGAAAGGAGGCGATCCTGTTCCTGCTGCAAAGTTGATAAGGGGAGCTGAGCAGGCTCAACTGCATGATCCCCAAGTTCCTAATATATGTATACCTCCTCCATTGTTGGATTACTGGCATCGTCCTCCTGATCAGCCACATGATGAAAATGGAAAAATGAATAGTGGAGAGGTGCCATATGGTCCGTACAAGCATGCTGACCCGACTTGCTTTGCTGTTGAATCTCTTACTCATCGTGATCAGTTCACGCTCAACGAGGAGGCACTAGCAAAGCATGATACTGGACATGGTGGGTATTATCTAGACAAGAGGGATATATCTCATGCTCACATGCCTGCTGATTGTTGTGTCATAAATCAATCTTGCCATGTTCTTGGGAAGGTCAAGAATGGACATGCAGATGTACTTGAGATCGAGAAGTAACCTATCATCAAGAAGGATGTGGCTCTATTAGAGAAAATCAAGTGTCTAAACAACAAAGCTAGAAATTTCCGTGCCCTTAACTTGTCCAATCTACCTTCATCTCTACTCAAGGACTCCAAGGTGAAACAGCCAAAAATCATCTGTGTCGAGGAAGATCCTGCAACAAAATATGTTCCCTTCAGTGCTTCCACCAGTGAGACTGGTCCTGCCTTTGACAGGCTTAATTCTGTTTCTCACAACAGCAGTTCTGTGCCAACTAATCCATCAAATGGGCCTGATAAGGGTGTAACTGTTGTTTATCTATCAGAAAAACAACTTACTGAATTCAGCCAAGCTGGCAAAGTTGGCAAATCTGCTGATCGCCATGCATATGGAAGAAGCGATATATCAAGAAACATGCTTGATGGTTCTGATCAGGACATGCCATCTCGTATTACTGAACATGGATGTGAAGAGCACTCCATGGTTGACTCTTTGCGAGGAGTTCTTATGGTAGGTGCTCAAGAAGACCAACTTCTTTCTAGGAACACCTCACAACAGCCACATGTGACAGCCACTCATAAGGAGCCAAATTAGCTTCATTGTGAAGACCAGGTATGTGGTTTTTATCTCCTTAGGTATTGTCCTCTGATAAAATTGAACTTACGCATTGGAGTAGTTGCCGATTTCTGTGATTATTTCTTACGCAGAAACTCATGAGTAATGAGATGCATAGAAAGATAAAAAAAATGCAAAACATCCTTTTTTCTTCTGTACCTGTACAATTTGATTGAAGTGTTCATACTAGGGTTAGCGGTAGGCAGGTGAGCGTCCAGGGAGGTTTGGACACTATGAGTTATTTAGTGTGTATGTCACTTTTGCTGCACAAAATTTTCCATGCCATCTACCTGGCGACGGATGTCATGTTTCTTTATCGCATTAAGGTTTCATGTAGCGTTTGTTTCATAAAATTGTTGGTTATTCGCTTGGACCCGAGAACCCAGTCCTGTAAACCTTGATATTAGAGATGTTTCTGTCACTCCTTCGGTCCTTCCAGTAATGCCCTTTACTCAATTAATTCATTTATCTCTATTACACCTTGCAGTCTTGCTGATGTAGATACCTATCTTCCAAGAGTTACTCTGTGTCCCTATACAGTGTGATTATTTCATGTATGGTAATAGAGTTCCACAAATTTTGTTAAAGCACATCCTTTTTATTATAATGTTATTCCACTTCTATTACCTGCAGATGCATTAATAGAGTGCCCAACAAAGTAGCACACACACAGAGAAATGAAATGTTTATAATTGGCAAGCAAATACTGCAAAAATGTTGCTAAGAGTTTCTTGTGCCATGGTTGTTGTTTAACTAGTGTTTTTTGGTGCATTCAGCATTCCAGAATGAGATATTTGTCTGCTCAAGCTACGAAACAACTACAGGACGTGGAGAAGTGTATTAGTCAACAAAATACAAATGCTATTGCAAAACTGGAAGAATTGAGGAGGTATCAATCAATACAGAGTCAGAAGTCCAATGATGCACCCCCAGACGCAGATATGTACTGCAAACCGAAAACGCGAGATGATGTGACTGCTAAATGTGCTAGTTCAGTGGCAGATACATGTTGTATTGTCTTTGCTGATGGTCATAATGCGCCTCAGCCAGTAGCTAGTGTCAAGATTAGTGAAGTTTCTATTGGTTCCCGTGCAGCTTCAAATACTTCAGGTGTTAGTAAAGGTTATAATTTCATGTCTTCAGCCAAGAGCACAGAGGTTAACATGATGGAACACATTTCCCTCAACTCAATGTCACATGACAACAGTACTCCAAAACACTGGCCAATGGAGAACAGGCAAATGCATTTTGGTTCATGGGAGAGAAATATAACAGATAGGGAGATACTTGCAGACACGAAGGGTGCTGAAGCTAAAAATCATGACGACCTCTTGACCAGAAACAAGAGCAGCAGGAGGAACTTTAATTCAGTTAGGCCTGCAGCGCCACCTGTGTTTAATGAGAAGAATTCTACAGAAGTCCCGAGTTTGCAGAAAACCCATGTTCCATGTATTGCCATTAATATGTCTATAATTCCTGCCAAGGTTACTTCTGTTACAGGTCTTATTGTGGGTAATATAATGCTTGATGATGTTCCACTTGCATCAGTAAACCGGGAGTGGGCAGTACCAGCCAAGGAAGTACATGATACGGCTAGTAGCCTCTTAGGGCCTCGGCAGGTCAAGAAATCAGAAAAGAACCAGGATGGTCTACTGCCTGTCGAGACCCCAATTTCAAACGATAGTGTGATGTGCAAACCGATTAAACAGACAGGCGGGAAAGAAGAGCATGCAGAAGGAGGTCTGAATGGTATGATTGTAGTTGATGGACTTGCTTCGGTGGTGCAAAATCTCGCTAAACCGGCAGAGTACTTCAATGTGGCAGATGTTATACAGGAGCCATCTGATCAGTGGCAGCAAGGAGATGTGCAATTTGAGTCCAAGGCCCATGGTGGTACCAAAGACCGTTAAAAACTAACTGAAATGGTGTCCTTGCCTGACAATACTTGGGAAAAGCATCCGGCGACTGACAATCCAAGGGGCTACCATGTTGAGGCCCAAAGGAATGTGGGGATTCGCTATGGTTACAGGGAGAGGGCAGTCAGGGGACGTTTCTTCCATGAATCACCAGCTCCTTCTAGGGCTCGCTGGATGCCTAAATACATCTCCCATCCTCAGAGCGATGCACAATATGATGGTGTCTCTGAATGGCTGCAGGATTCCCACCAAATCTTATTGGACAGCAAACTGACTCAGATAGCTAACAGAGATGCTGGAATGGATCTGCAGGGTGGAGAAGGCAATGTAGGCATGAGCTTCGGAGATGAAAACCCCTTGATATGGAATGAAATAGAGTGGGAGTATTAGCCTCTCTTTCTAGCACCACACCGCCTTGGCCAACAACACGGTGGCGCGGGTGATGATAGTCAGAGGGGTAGAGGCAGGCACTCTGAGTACCACCATCCGGAGCCGGTAAGATCTCGTGATGCTACACCTGACATCCAGCGGAACCCCGGCGGTGCTGACAATCATCAGTATCCGGCCTATTCAAGAGCGGGAATGCACACGGAGCGTAGGTACTATATTTGAGGGTCGCTGTTGGATAGCTGTGCTCCATACAATCATCACCACTCCAGTCCTGTAATCAATCCCTGAATATTCTTGTGAGTTGCTGAAGCGTAGATAGCCTTTTGTCAGCTCTGTTTCTTTCTTCTCTGGGCTTGCGATGATCCGTTTACTTGTAACAAGATGCTAGTCCGTCCTGTTGATCTTATGGAAACCTTTATCTTTCAAGTTTTGTCTGAAGAACATTCCACTTTTGATGGCCGAATTCTACACGGATCATGGTTTGGGTGTAACGAGAAACTTTTCTGATTGATTTATCCAATTAGCAGTTATTTTTCTTTCTTTCTTGAAGCAAGCCAGAGGAGTTAGACACAGCCTCGGTGTATCGCTTCTGTTCTTCTCCTCGGTCTCCCTTGCGCGTGCTATGCAAATGCGCCTGCCGGCTTTCGGCTGGTCCACCTCCAGCCGTTTGATTCAACAGCCACCAGCCGTGCGATCATCTTCTTTCGCTAACCCTCGCACGCACACGAGTGCCCGCCGGTGTTCTTTGAATCCCCTGTATATATTGTTGTTGTTGTTTGCGTGAGGGCTCTTCTTTTCTTTGCTAGGTTTTTTCTTTATTTTGTATAGTATCTTTCTCTTTTTGGGGGCCTCTGTATATTTTTTAAATAATAATAATAATGCACAGCAAAGTCATGCTATTTTTTCCTAAAAAAAGAGGCTCGTGTCTCACGGAGATACCAAACTTCCTCTATAACATGGATATCAATCGCTATTGGAGTGTTCGCGGAAACACCAAGTCACCAACACATGATGCAATAGAGAAAATCCAAAAATTATTTTTTTGCTGTTATAATGGTAAAGATGGTTCAAATATATTTTTATCATATATGTTAAACAATAACTAACAATAGATGTGTTGGGAAGTGCCCTGGTTATACACAGAGGAGGTTGTGTGAAAAAACAAGAGGGCGACATGCAGCTGGGGTGCGCGACCACATCATCAGAGATGGACGACATCCAATCCGTTCAGATATGTTGCAAAAAAATGTGGTTTCACAGTTAACTTTTTCAATTATTAAATATCTACTCCCTCCGTCCGGAAATACTTATCATACAAATGGATGCATCTAGACATATTTTAGTTCTAGATACATCCATTTCTATCCATTTCTGCGACAAGTAATTCTGGACGGAGGGAGTATTTGAAATAAGTTTCAAATTGTATATTGTTTTGATGTACATTTATTGGTCAAAAAGATCACCTAAAAGTACAGGTGTGCCTTATAAACTTAGAGAAAAACAGTGCTCGTTTACAAAATATGTCCAGCAAACATCTCTATTGTAATGGTAGTAATTCGGTTACAAACGTACTACTCCCTCCGTTCCAAATTAGTTGACTTGGATTTATCTAGATACGGATGTATCTAACACTAAAACATGTCTAGATATATCCGTATCTAAACAAATCTGAGTCATCTAATTTGAAACGGAGGGAGTAGAAGGAAAGCCGCACATTGCCTTGGTCAAGGAAAAATTTACTTGAACATGCATGACACACACATTATTATATGTTCGTTATCGATTGTCAATCTAACAATTGCATGCTTGGGGCTCCTTTGATAAAAAGGAATTTCATAGGATTTTTACAGGATTTGAATCCTTAGGATTTTTTTTCCTTTGATGGTCGTTTGATTTGTAGGATTGGAATCCTTATGATTTTTTCCATAGGGTTCATTTGTACTACATTTTGAAGGAAACTTTCCATCCACTCAAACTTCTTTGTAGAATTTCTTTGTTTTTTCTGTGCTATCAAACACTTCTCCAAATCCCATAGGATATAAGAGGACATGACACTATTCCTACATTTTTCCTGTTCCTGCATTTTGAAAATCCTGCGAATCAAAGAGGCCCTTATTGTTCCGTCCTTGAAAAGAATAGTAACATCTCGGTTGCAAGTGGACTTTGCGTCATTGGGCAACTGAGTCATCCAGTGGTACGAAAGATGAGGAGAACAAGGCGTCCAATGCCAACGTAGTACCAGCCATCTGGACTCGTCTGGGCGTGGCGGCGGGGGGTGCGACCTGGCGGCGGGGACTCGCGTGCAATCTGTGGTGGCACACTGCGGCGGCGCGGGCGACGCGGATGGCTGCTCTTCCGGGGAATCCGTCGATGCTGTCCATGGGGGCTCCTGCGCCGATCTGGCTTCCTGGAGGTCGGGCTACCTCGGCCGGCGATCCCGTGGCTGCGACCGGGGGACGGCGGAACGACGCGGAGGTGCTGGGCAGCGCAACCCCCTGGAGGCGCGATGGCCTGGGCGTGTTGCCCTGCTCGGTTTGGGCGGATCCTCTGCTCCAGATCTAAGGCAGTGATGCGGGGCGGCGGCAACCAGGCAGTCAGCGGAGTACGACGGCGGGTTGGCGGAGGCTTGGGCACTCGATCTGGGCCCGGTTGGGCTTCGGCGGGTTGCACACGCCATGTACTGTTCCGTCAACGGCATGCTGCTCCTGGGATCGACCCACAACACGAGGACATCAGGGGCTCCGGCCCTGGGCGTGGCGGTGGTGGCCACCTCCTTTGCCGGAGATGGTCAGCCTGAGGCTGGGTGGTCGGATCTTCAGATCCGTCATCTAGTCCCGGCTGCGAGTTGGGGAGATAGAGTTGCCGGTGAAAACCGAGCCGATGGCGGGCGATGGCGGCGTTTTACGCCGTTACCTTGTTGAAGGCATCGTCGTGTAACTTCTGTCGACCCACTCGTGCTGCTTTAGGGGTAACCCTAGGATCTGGTCATCCAGATCGGACAATGGTGGTACTGCGGTGTCGTTTCTCTCTTAGGAGCATCGTTTGTGGAGCAGCGTTAGAAGATAGATGGAGGAGGTAGAGTGGCTAAGTCTTGCACGAAGCTTCGATGGAGATGTCAAATCATGCATGGCCGACAGGTGCTACGCTGTGTCATACTTGGACGGCAGGTGCTACGCACGATAGATCTTCCAGAGTCTTCGTTTCTGGATGGATGCACGCAGGGCGGTGGCGCTGTTGGGCGCCGTGGTGGCGTTGACGGATGTCCAGACTGGCATGGATGATGCAGATCTCCTCTTGAAGATGAGTCAGCGGTCCGATGATGATGGCGACTTCTAATACGTGTGCATGTGATGTGCGCTTTAGGTCTACTGCATCGGTTGTTGGTTCGGATACGTTATGTGGATGGATCGGCGACGACACCGGTTTTAGATATGGGGAGTGAGAGCACTCCACATTATCAAGTTTGTAGGTGTGAGTGGTGACTTCGGATGGCTTGAGGTATGTTCTTGTCAGTCCTTTGTTGAATCTATATTTATATATATATGTACCTACTAATAAAAAAATAGGTATTTTTAGTCCGTTTTGCTATTTTATAGAAAACCCTCTAATGTTTCTGACATTAAACCCGCAGTACATATCAAATGTTTTTTAAAATACTCATATCTTCTAAACCATAACTCTAAATTTAAGATGTTATATATGGAATTTGATTAGAAAAATATGTAGAATCTGTATGATGTTATTTTACATGTTAAAAATTTAAAAAATACTATCTAGGCTGCAATGTTAATCAACAATGCATTATCCGTCTTTTTTTCATACCGATACTGATTTAGATTGGGGATGAACACCTCAACAAAATCAGGACTGGACATGAAATTGAAGATAAATTTGATAGAGACACCCAATAAATAAGGACATGCATGACAAAAAATAAAAGAATGATCCAATAGAGATGGGATGTCCGCTATAAAAGAAATTAAAGAGAAAATGCAGAGGAGATCCGATAAAAATGAGATATTGCGCTATTCTCCTATATATAAGAAGAAAAAAGAGAGGACATGCGTGAAAAAAAGTAAAAAAAAGGCATGCATAACAAAAAAAGGCAAGTTTGATAAGATATAAATAGTGATGAAACAGGGACCAATACCTATGACATGTATGGCAAGAAATAGTGATGAAATAGGCACGACAGTACCTGCGTCCACAGAAGACCATACAAAAATGTAATTTTCCGGGAAAAAAATCTCCTTTTATGATAAAAAATCCCATATCTTTTTAACAACCATTTTAACAACTCTTCATGTATTTAAGAAATATGCATGTGAAAAAAAGTGTTCAAGAGTTACCCTAAGTTGGTGATTCTTAAACTGAAAACTGCCATTGATACACACATGTCTCCGTAGTGTGCTAACGTGTCATCGTTTGTTTTGTCGTTTTTCTTTACTCGCCCGTAACAACACCCCATTTCGAACACGACATGAATAAATGCATGATCCCTTGCCCATTTCTTTGTCCGGATTAAATCTACATGCAAGCCGTAGCCGTGTTGAAATAGAACACCTGTAGAATCTTAAATTGCGCTTTTATAGGTTAAGACCATCTTTGTTTGGGCCTGTCGTGGATTTGTCACGGCAGATGTCCTCGAGAAAAGGACTTAGTCGTGAGGCCAACGCATCTAATTGGTAGCTTGAGAGGGGTTGAGCGGGACGAGAGACGCCAGATTTTACCCAGGTTCGGCCCCTCATGGTGGAGGTAAAAGCCTACATCCTGCTTGATTCATATTGATGATGATGACGATCTCGGTTGCAAGGGCGAGGTTTCGCTCCCTCTATCTCGAGAGCATCTACTTTTATTTTGTCTAAGACTTGTTTATTGAGACGTCTAAAAACTTGTCCCTCTTGGGATGCCCTGCCCCTCCTTATATAAGTTGGAGGGGCGGGTTACATGTGGAGTCCTAGTAGGATTAGGACTATTCTATTACAAGTAGAATTCTAGTCTTGCTTCGCTTGTAAGGGAAATATTCCTTATGCCTTCCTTCTCAAGCCGGCCCACCGGACACCGTATTAAGAGTCGGTCTTCTCGTAAGTCGCCTTCTGGGCCTTGGGCCTTGTCATTCATCTAACCCGCCTGCCGGGTCACCCATAAGTTGCCAGGCTCGGCCGGGTCATCAGCGAGTCGAGAAATCCGGGCGGGTCACTTAGTGAGACGCCAAGTCAGGGCGGGTCACTAGTGAGTCGCCAAGTCCGGCCGGGTTACACCGCGGGGTATATCCCCGACAGGGCCATAGCTACAAATTCTCAGATTATAGATATTTTTTATAAATTAAGAGCGTGTGGTATTTTTTTCTCCCGTTGCAACGCACGGACCTTTTCGCTAGTAATTAATAAAGATGGCTGTATACATCGATTGATGCAGAAGCCGGAGGTTTAACCTCCTTTTCCAAAAAAATCTGGACCGGGTCTTCTAAACTCTTGCTAGTATTTGCAATCTTTTAGAGATTTGATTTTTTTTAAACAAATCTTCAGTATATTTGTAATCTTAATTAACTGTGCACATATGATTTGCCCCTAGAAGGATAGTCGAGGAATCACTCTTGATGGTACATTTATCTATGAGAAAATCTGGTTTGACCGTGGATTTTTTTTTTTGTTTCGGTATCTCTGGAATATGAGTGTTTGACTTGTTAGAACCGCCCTTGCGCTGAAGATGAACGGGGTTGAGCGATCTGCTGAAGGTGTAGGACTTGATGTTAGCTAAATGATTCAATCTTCGCCTTGGAATAAAAAGAATTGTTGGTTGATATATCTCACAAAAGTATATAATGGAGTTTATTATTATTCCATTCGATGATTTTGAGCCATACATCGATCGTTGATTCATGCGAACGTCGTTCATGCATGTGAGGAAGCAGCAGCGTGAGCCACCCCATCTGACGCACTCGTCGGATTGTAGCAGCAACAAGATGCGCCCCCTATGCCGCCCACCGCGCAGCGGCCATGATATAAGTTTTGCGCGCCGGGTCGCAGCTGCCAGTCGGCGGCATGCAATTGATTGTACCTGCAAAAAGGAAAAATACATGTTACTGGTACTCCCTCCGTCCGAAAATTTTTGTCCCAAGTTTGTTTCTCAAATGGATGTATCTATCACTATTTGAAGGACAAGCTTTTCCGGACGGAAGGAGGGAGTAGTAATTAACTACGCCGGCCAGTTATACAATATAACATTCGATCGACGCATTGTACATATGACAAATGTTAGCACCATGCATAGAGTACTAACCAGGCGGTCCATTAGCTGACGACAGAACGGGGCAGGTAGCCATGATCACTAGGGCCGCCAAGCACAGGGGCAGGGCGCTCCTGCTCCTTCCGAGGATTGCCATCAGGAGATCCAAATTCGAGGCTAGCTACTGGTTTTTCTTTCTTTCTTTGCTCTCCGTTCAATTCTTGTTGCTGCAACTTATTTGTGTTGCAAAGCTCTCGAGGGTGTTTGTTATATAGAGGCAGGTAGACGTATCAGATCCTTCCAGAATATGCAAATTAATGTAATGCTTATGATTGTGTATAAAAAATTTAGAATACATTAATGCTGTTATTATTACTAGGATACACTTAAAAATACTAATGCTTATGGTAGAAGATTTGGTAGGTTTCATTTAAACTCAATCCATGTTAGCATCGCCCAAGATTACTATCGTGACAGATCACATGCAATAGAGTAGGAACATCTACCACATACGCATATGGACCAATGGCACATGTCAAGACAGAGGGAGTCAAAACATACGAGGGCACCGGAAACTCCGGTGCAACAACGTCCTGAGCCATGGTGGTGACGAGATGGTCGTCCGTCGTAGAGGAGGTAATCGAGCAGGCGGATAGATGTCGAGGATGTAGTTGAACTTGAGCGAACAATCCTGCCAAGATACTCCGCAAAAACCTTATCGCCCCTCATCGGGTGCAGGTACTTAAGGGACGAAGTTTCGGAGGTCTGCTCTACCGGATGGTTGTGCACGCAGTCACTATGGGGTTGTCGGAGAAGCAGCTCAGCACAGAGGAATTCAACAGGTCTGTGTTCTGTCCTATGTGTTGTGCTATGCGTAGCCTCTCTCCTTTGTATCTCCTCCACATAGAGGGGAGACATGGGAGAGTGAAGATAAGCAAGTGGCATGCGATGGAAGAACTCTCTGGTAGTACAAAATGTAGCCACAACAAGCACAAGTATTGACATGTAGAACCAGAGCTCGACAATATACTGTATCCTAGCCTACTGCCTCCTAGCCCCTCTCCCCGCCGTCGGCCACCCCGGCCCTGGCCCCGGCGGCCACTCCGGCCACGGTGGCCACCAAATCCCATGACGGATAACCTCACGTCCTAATCATCCACAGTCATCTTCATCGCTTGCATCATGTCACTTGCGGATCTCGATTTCGACAACGGGCAGGATTTCGCTGCCAACATCTGGCACAAATGGGGCATCCCAATCAATTATGAAGAAGGTAAATATCTTGAGGAATTTCTCTTGGTTGCGGAATTTACAAGGTGCCAGATCAGATTGACCGAGGAATCAGTTAGCACGATCCTATTGTCATGCTTTGGGGGGCGTGCTTCTATGTACAAGGTGAAGCTACTGCAAAACTGGTCCTTCAAGTTCTCTGTGTCCTCAAAGGAAGTGAGTTTCTCTATCATCAAACAAGGTAACATTCCTATGTCGCTTCTCAACATCAATTTCTTACTGTGGAGTAGTGGCGGCCCAAAATCGAGCTGGGAATTGGATCAATACTTGAAAGAAAAAGAAGAAGCACGGACACACGTGTTCAATAGGCATCCAAGGAAATCTTATTTGGATGCTCTTAGATCCCCTGGTATTTTTGTGGATAGTTCATCCACATAGGCAAGATCCAAATATGTTCATGTTCGTAATTCAAATCAGGCTCCATCTTCGGGTCATAATGGTATTCATGATCATGCGGTCAATGTTGCAGTCAATGATACAAGGGCGGGACCACAACATTTTCAAAACTAGTCGCATGACCTTTTCTGTGTTCACTGCCTGCTAAAAGGCCATATTAGGCCCAACTGCACCAACCGAATAAAATGCAGATCTTGTAAAAACCGGGGTCACATAGCAAGAGATTGCTACTCCTCGGCCCAGCCCACATACTCTAGCGAGCCCACACCTCGCCCAAGTCCGCCTGTTGGCTTTCCGAGGCATGCTTCCGCTGTTCTGCGATTGAGACAGCAAGGACTGTCAATCAGCGGACCAGTCAAAATATTGCCACTTATTCCTCCTTGCCGCTTGCCCAGGTTGGTAGCCACCATTACGTCGACGCTCGGCATTCCGTCTCAACTCGCCTCCTAGCTGCAGACACAAGAACTCGTCCACCTACGCATTCCCCCTCGGCCATCCCTCCCCCCTCATCGGCAATGGCGGCATTCCCCTTTGATCATGTGCCTTTTCTTCCACCAAATCATATTGGGGTTGCTGTTGAAGGAAGGCCAGCAAGAGTTCAGGTGGTGGCGGCGGCGCCACCTCCGATACATGAAGATTGGGCAATAGCCACTATAGTTCCAATGCCTGATCTGCCTGTGGATTTCAACACCATCCAAGAGTTACTTTTTGACTTCTTTGTGGACAAGCTTATGGGGTTTTCTGAGATAGCACCTTGCCCGTTTGGCCAAGCCTACGTCAAGATGAACAGTGTTTTTGATCGGGATGAGTTGGTGTCCAATAGTCCACACCTCTATACTGATGTGCATGTGATATTTGAGAAGCATAATAGAGGTCTTAATTGGAGAAGACTAGATCTGACTAGAGAAGCTTGGATTCTGCTCTGTGGCTACCCATTTGACAGAAAGAATATTCAGGAGATTAATAATGCAGTCAGGAAATTTGGTAAATTTGTCATGTGGGATAGGGTCAGAAGCACCATAGCAAACCAGATGGTCAAAGTGAAAGTAGCGGAATTAAGGGACATACCAGCCAGCATAGCTTTTGGTGATGGAGATCATACTGATTCACTCACTGTGCATGTAGTCATACTGAAAGGATCGATATGGTTGACTAGAGGGGGCGTGAATAGGCAACTAAGAATTTTTAGCTTTTCTTCACAAATTAGGTTTAGCAACAAATAGGTTGTCTAGATGTGCAACTAGGTGAGCAACCTATATGATGCTAACAATAACAACAACAACAACAACAAGTGCAAGCAAAGGATACAACACAACAATAGCCTGCACAAAGTAAAGGTAAGAGATAACCACAAGTGGAGCCGGTGGAGACGAGGATGTGTTACCGAAGTTCCTTCCCTTTGAGGGGAAGTACGTCTCCGTTGGAGCTGTGTGGAGGCACTATGCTCCCCAAGAAGCCACTAGGGCCACCATATTCTCCTCATGCCCTCACACAATGCGAGATGCCGTGATTCCACTAGTGGTGCCCTTGAAGGCGGCGACCGAACCTTTACAAACAAGGTTGGGGCAATCTCCACAACTTGATTGGAGGCTCCCAACAACACCACAGAGCTTCACCACAATGGAATGTCGCTCCGAGGTGACCTCAGCCGTCTAGGGTGCTCAAACACCCAAGAGTAACAAGATCCGCAAGGGATTAGTGAGAGGAATCAAATTTCTCTTGGTGGAAGTGTAGATCCGGGCCTTCTCAACCAATCCCTAGAAAATCAACAAGTTTGATTGGCAAGGGAGAGAGATCGGGCGAAAATGATCTTTGGAGCAACAATGGAGTTTGGGGGAGGAAGAGGCGGTCTTCTTGAAGAAGAAGACCCCCTTATATAGTGGGGGAAAATATCCAACCGTTATCCCCACACCCAGCCCGCAGCGCGCGGTACTACCGCTGGCTGCAGTGGTACTACCGCTCGGCCCAGTGGTGCTACCACTGTGACCGCGCTCAGTAGCTGCACAGGGAGAAGGGACAGAGGAGAGAGACCTTGAGCGGCACTAGTAGCGGTGGTAGGTGCGGTACTGCCGCTGCTACTGCCCCTGAACCCGACACGAGAACAGCACATCTCGAGTTGAAGCGGTACTAGGGCGGAACTCGAGCGGAACTACCGCCTGTTGCTCTGGGCGGTACTGCCGCTACCCTCCACGGTACTACTGCTGGCCCCTCTCCAACGCCACTTCCACAACAACGAAGGATCCTCCAAGGATGCGGGAAAGGGCTGGGGGTGCAAAAGAGATGTGTACGTGTTGATTCCACCCACACTATCCGATACGGACCCCCTCTTGATAGTACGGTATCTCCTACGACTCAAGTCCACCAAAACTGAAACAAAGGAAAACTACACCATCTTCACTTTAAGCTCCGAGGGGAAGAAATCGTCTCGTGCCATATGAATGAATATCTGAAATGCTCAATGCACACGATTAGTCCGCAAAAGCACTGTCATCAATCACCAAAACCACTTAGGGAGAAATATGCCCTAACAATCTCCCCCTTTTTGGTGGATTGATGACAACACGGGATTTGCATAGAGAGAAAAAAACAAGTGAATAAGCAAACCCCAGAGTCTACAAAATATAGACGGGCTCCCCCTAGATGTGTGCACTTAATTAAGAATGCTTTTGGAATGCAAAGCACACACACACTAGGATCAACACTCCCCCTATATTTTATAGACCGACAACACTTGCATCTACAATATGGGAAACTAAAGCTAGGATGCAAGAAGTAGTAAGTGAGCATAAGGAGGACATAGGATAAGCATGCAACTCACATACTACCAAGGTACTAGATAGACATAGGATAATAATAAGATAGCATATGTCTCACACCATATGATAGGATAACCAAGTCTCACAAGCACAAACCAAAGCAAACGAGCGATAAAAGAGTATGCGAGAGAGAAAGACACGGCAAATAAGACGCACTCGCAACTCGGCAAATCCCTAAACTCTCTCCCCCTTTGGCATCGAGACACCAAAAGGGCAAAGAGAGCTACAACGGTAACATGTGATAGGAATGCCGAGGATCCCCATTATCACAGCTCCGCGTGGTCGCCTGCGCCTCCGTCATCGGCAGTAGCAGCAGGCTGATCGGTCTCTGAATCCATCCATGGACAGTGCTGAGAGACCCACTCCTCCTCGTCAGTGATCTTGTCCTCTGACCCACTGGCAACCTCTACACCCTGTTGATGCATAAGAACCTTGTGACGGCTGCGAGACTTCTTCTCTGACACATGCGCCATGTACTATCCGTGAGCCTCCATATAGAACAGCTTCTTCATCTTCAGCTTGAGCTTCTTAGCCAAGATGGCTCCACTCCAGAGGGCTCATAATCCTCATCATCGTCGGCCTCAGCCTCATCATCCCCAAAGGAGTCTCAGTCTCTGGAACAGAAGTGCCCCAATGCTCCTTCTATCTCAGTCGGACAATCTCATGAGAGACCAAGTCACCGGTCTCCAGCCTAACATCAGGATAAGTGTATGCCCATGCCTTCTCAATAAGCAACATCAGGTAGGGGGCATAGATGGGGCACTTGCGCTCAGTGATGCCAGAGAGGAGCTCCGACCACATGACATGAGAAACATCTGAAAGCACAAGTGCTCCCTGGGTGATTTTGGTAATTAATGTCAACATATATCTTGTTGGACTAATGCTTTTATCTACTGTATTTCAGACAAGTTCAACAATGGCGTGGTAAGGACAAGAGGATGTGGAACCCCTTCAAAATGCTAAGGACACATATTGGCAAATGCTCAAGACTCTTCATTTCTATTTTAGTGATCCAAGATCAAATTGAGTCCATAGGAAAGCCAATACTATTAAAAGGGGATGAGGTGTTGCTTAATGGTCTACTTGCTCAAAATGCTTAGTGATATGGCTCCAAAGCCCTCAACCACTTTCTCATTCCAAATATGTCCAAAACCCAAAGTCAAACTCGGCCCCACCGAATTTTCCTATCCGGCGCCACCGAGTTGATTTGACATAGCCACTGCCAGAAACCCTAACACCTCGGTCACACTGATATGGATCTCGGTCTCACCGAGATGGCCCTGCAAACTCTCTGTTTCCCTTTTGTAACATTTCGGTCTCACCGAAATAAGCGATCGGCCACGCCGAGTTTGCTTGACCAACTCTCTGTTTGCTCTTTGCTGAAATCGGTGGCACCGAGTTCACACAATCGGCACCACCGATATGAGGTTTTTCCCTAGCACATCGGTCCCACCGAGTTGTTCCAGTCGGTCCCACCGAGATTCTTAATGTTCACATTTTGAACTGAATCAGTCTCACCGAGTTCTTCTATCTGACCGAGTTTGGTCAAATGTGTGTAATAGTTGGATTTTGTGTGGAGGCTATATATACCCCTCCACTCCCTTCTCCATATGTGAGAAAGCCATCAGAACGTGCCTACACTTCCAGCTTATATTTTCTAAGAGAGAACCACCTACTCATGTGTTGATATCAAGATATACCAATCCTACCACAAGAATCTTGGTTTCTAGCCTTCCCCAAGTTACTTTCCACTCAATCATCTTTCCACCATATCCAAATCTGTGAGAGAGAGTTAAGTGTTGGGGAGACTATCATTTGAAGCACAAGAGCAAGGAGTTCATCATCAACACACCGTCTATTACCTTTTGGAGAGTGGTGTCTCCTAGATTGGTTAGGTGTCGCTTGGGAGCCTCCGACAAGATTGTGGAGTTGAACCAAGAAGTTTGTAAGGGCAAGGAGATCGCCTACTTCGTGAAGATCTACCCGAGTGAGGCAAGTCCTTCATGGGCGATGGCCATGGTGGGATAGACAAGGTTGCTTGTTCGTGGACCCTTCGTGGGTGGAGCCCTCCGTGGACTCACGCAACTGTTACCCTTTGTGGGTTGAAGTCTCCATCAATGTGGATGTACGATAGCACCACCTATCGGAACCATGCCAAAAATCTCCGTGTCTTCATTGCATTTGCACACTCCAATCCCATCCCTTTACTTTCTTGCAATTAGCATTTTTTACTCTTTCCGCTGCATATACTCTTGTCATGCTTGCTTGAAATGTATTGTGAATGCCTAAACTTGTGCTAAAACTCCACCTTAACTTGAAGAACTTAAAAATTGCCACTTTTACTTGTTGAGGGTCTAATCACCACCCTCTAGACCCCTCTTCTCGATCCTTTCAACATCCAAAGATTCTCCTGTGCTAGCCTCCTTCTCATGCTGGCAAAAGAGCAACATATCCACAAGATAGGAATGAACCTGATCCAAGTTTCCAATATGAGGGAAAAGAGTGTGCCTGAAGATGCGATGAAGAATATACAGAAAGGGAAACAATTCACATGTCTTCTTCTTTGTGACGGGATTAACCTTCACAGTGCTATATGGCCAAAGAGCAGACTTGTGAATAGAGGTAGCCTCCTCGTGGGGGCGAATGCCAACTGGGTTGTCAAGCCCCTGATCCTCATAACCTAAAAGTTCCATGAAAGCCTTCCATTTGATGGAGAGAATTCTGCCATTAGTCATCCAAGTCAATGTCCTTTCCTCATCAGTGCCAAGGTGAACCGTGGCATAAAATTGAGCCACCATGTCAGCATCAAAATCCTTGTTGAACTCCATGAGTTTGAGGATATTCAGCTGAGCACAAATATCAAGAGCCTATCCAAAGTAGGCACGATCCTTCTCCAAGTAAGGAATGTCAATGGAGCGGACACTCACAAAGAGGTTCTTCTTTGCTTTGAGCACATCAAAGTAGATAGACCACTGCTGCCGATTCCAAAAAGGGCGGTTGACAAGAGCCGGTTCTTGAGGTTGGGAATACGGATTGCAGCGATGAGCCGCACAGAACTCCTTAGCAGACATCTCTGACACAAACTTCACCTTCGGCTTTGGCTTGTTCGCAATTTGCTTGGTTCGCAGCTTGGGCTGCGTTGGAGGAGCACTTGATGATGCAGCTGCTGTCTCAGAAGTGCGATTGCGCTTTGACCCTCCAGGACGCTCGGGGTTGATGCGATGGACTGGATGCTCCAAATTGCCATCACCTGGAACCCACACAACGACTAGAAAAGCAAAAGAAAAACAAAGAATAAGCCAGCAGAAAGAAGCAACAAGAATCAAAGATTGGTACGAGGAAAGTGGAGACCGGCATCCCGAGCGGTAGTACCGCCGCGAGGCAGCGGTAGTGCTGCCTACAAGCGGTAGTACCGCTCTAGGGGAGCGGTAGTACCGCCTGAGGCGGAGGACAGCGGTCCGGCCACTGCCACTGTTAGATTTGGTACTACCGGGGGTGCCAAACTCAAAAATACTCCTACCAAACTCCAATCCACCTAGTCTAGCAGACTTCTACGCCCTACTCAAGCCTCGATTTAGCCAAAAATCGACGAATGCCTGCAATATTGCCCTAAAGCCTTGATTCAAAGAAGAGAACCAAAGGAAAGGAAAGCGGAGGCAATACTGGCATCCATGGCAAGAGGAGAAGGTGGCGAATGATCCCACCGGACGGAAACGCATAAGACGGCATGGAGGCGGCGGCCCGGCGGCGCCCCCCGCTGCTTGTTCGTCGCTGAAGAGAGGAAGAGACGAGGGAGAGAAAGGCGAATGGATATGGGGGAGTTAAAACTCCCCCTGCCCGATTCATATCCCCCACGCCCCACCTCACAATGGCAGTACCGCGCGGCTGGGTAGTAGTACCGCTTAAAGCTATGAACGGCAGTACCACCCTGCCACAGTGGTAGTGCCACTCCAGCGACAACAAGTAGAACCAGAAGAGATTGGCTTAGCAACGAAAGAGAAAAACGCAATGCAACACCGACAAACCGAGTGAGCGACTCCAAGAGCAGAGGACAACCAAAACAGGAGGAGCACCCTTGGAGTGACTTAAAGCACAAACACACAACTACAAGAAAATCAAACACCTCTCAAGGAGAGGGCGATGGCCGAAGCCACCTATGTTTGAGTCAATTGGTATGGCACCGCGAAGATTTTAACCTTGGGTCCATGACCAAAACTCATCTTTGAAGCACAAGTACCATAAAAAATGGCTAATGTGAAAGATTTGATCGATTTATGCATAATGGTGGGAGGGAGAGTTCATTGAGAGAACAACACTCCCCCTATGTCCATGCCTACATCAGGAACAAGATATAATGATGAGTGTGGTGGGGTGTGCCTACATTCAAGCCACATTGCTCGAATCAATGATATTTAGCTCATGCCTTAACTCGTGAAATCTTGCTTCATCCAGAGGCTTCGTGAAAATATCCGTTAGTTGCTCTTGAGTGTTGATGTAGATGATATCAATATCTCCACGCTTGATGTGATCCCGAATGAAATGATGATGAATCTCAATATGCTTCATCTTGGTATGTTGCAACGGATTGTGAGAGATCCTGATAGCACTTTCATTGTCACATAGAAGAGAAACTTTGTCACATGTGACACCGTAATCCTTTAAAGTTTGCCTCATCCATAGCAATTGTGCACAACAACTTGCAGAAGCTACATATTTGGCCTCGGTGGACGAGAGAGATACGCAATTTTGCTTCTTCGAAGACCAACTCACCAAAGAGCTACCAAGGAATTGGCACCCTCTGGAAGTTGACTTCCTCTCCGCACAATCTCCCACCCAATCCGAGTCCGAGTAATCCATGAGATCAAAGCTTGCTCCTTTGGGGTACCATAAGCACAAGTTTGGGGTATGAGCCAAATATCAAAAGATTCGCTTGACCGCCACATAGTGGCTTTCCTTAGGTGTGGCTTGAAACCGTGCACAAATAACCACACTCGACATGATATCCGGTCTAGATGCACAAAGGTAAAGCAAGGATCCAATCATGGAGCGATATACCTTTTGATCCACCGCTTCACCATTGGGATCACTATCAAGCTTGCATTTGGTGGGCATGGGAAACTTGACCGGCTTAACATCATCTAGCTTTAATCTCTTGAGCATGTCTTGGGTATACTTGGCTTGGTTGATGAAAGTTCCTTCTCTTCTTTGCTTGACTTCGAACCCAAGAAAGAACTTCAACTCTTCCATCATAGACATCTCAAACTTCTCAGTCTTTAGTGCGGCAAACTCATGATTGAAAGATTTTTTAGGAGAACCAAAAATAATATCATCAACATATAGTTGGCATATGAACAAATCCCCTTTGACCCTCTTAGTAAAAGAGTGGGATCGATTTTCCCAATTTCAAACCCACGATCATGCAACAACTCGGTAAGGTGCTCATACCACGCACGTGGGGCTTGTTTAAGGCCATAGAGCGCCTTCTTGAGTTTGTATCATGATTGGGGAGCTTGGGATCCTCGAATCCCGGAGGTTGTTTGACATATACCAACTCATTCAAGGGACCATTAAGAAATTTACTTTTCACATCCATTTGTTGCAACTTAAAATCATGATGAGATGCATATGCAAGCAACATGCGAATAGATTCAAGACGTGCAACAGGGGCAAAGGTTTCACCGTAGCCGATACCCCCGACTTGGGAGTAGCCTTGTGCCACCAATCTTGCCTTGTTTCGAACAACCACACCGTTCGCATCTTGCTTGTTCTTGAAGATCCATTTGGTCCCAATGACATTGTGTTCCTCCATTGGCCTTGGCACTAATTCCCACACTTGGTTGCGCTCAAAGTTATTGAGTTCATCATGCATGGCTTCAAGCTAATACTCATCAACGAGTGCCTCATGTACCTTTTGGAGTTCAACACACGAAACAAATGTGTGATGCTCACAAAAGTTTGACAATTGCTTATGAGTAGTTACCCCTTTTCTCAAGCTTCCAAGCACGTTCTCCATGAAATTTAATTTGTTGGCGCTCGAGCTTGGAAGCCACCTTGGCGGCACAATGCTCCAAAAGTTCCTCGATGGGCATTTGAAGGTCATCTTGCTCATCTTGAGCATCGTCTTGAGTTTGCTCTTGATCTTGAGCTTGTTCTTGATCTTGAGCACTGTCTTGAGCTTGCTCTTGACCTTGAGCTTTCTCTTGATCTTGAGCGAGCTCGGAGGCATAAACTTGATCTGGGCATTAATTGGTGCAACACCATCTCCACGAGGTTGATCTTGCCCTTGATCTTTCTGATAGGGTTGAGGGCCTTCACTTTGTTCTTCGGAAGCATGTGGGTCTAGTGTAGGTGATGGCTCCACTTGAGTAGACCATTGTCCTTCTCCTTCGGCCACAAGGGGTTCCTCAATGGGGAGTATTTGACCAATCCCCAATCTTCTTATGGCTTGGGGAGGAATTTCATCACCTACATCAAAAAGACCACTTTGCTCCACTTGGGAGCCTTATTTTTATCAAACTCCATGTTACATGTCTCCTCAATGAGTCCGGTGGACTTGTTGAGGACACGGTAAGCATGAGAGTTTGTAGCATAACCAACAAATATGCCCTCTTGAGCTCTAGGTTCAAATTTAGACAAACGAACATCTTTCTTGAGAATGAAACACTAACAGCCGAACACCCGGAAGTACTTGAGGTTGGGCTTGTTGCTGGTAAGTATCTCATATGGAGTCTTGTTCAAGCCTTTCCGGAGGTAGAGCTTACTGGATGCATGACATGCGGTGTTGATGGCTTCGGCCCAAAAGTTGTAAGGAGATTTGAACTCCGCCATCATGGTCCTTGTCGCATCCATCAATGTCCGGTTCTTCCTCTTCACCACACCATTTTGTTGAGGGGTATAGGGTGCGGCATATTGGTGCTTGATCCCCTCGTCACTAAGAAACTCATCCAAGGTGTAGTTCTTGAACTCGGTGCCGTTGTCGCTTCTAATCATCAAAATCTTTGCTTCATGTTGACGTTGAGCTTCATTTGCAAAGTTGATGATGGTTTGTTGAGTCTCACTCTTCCTCTTAAAGAAGTATACCCATGTATATCTTGAGTAGTCATCCACAATTACCAAGCAATACTTTCTTCCACTAAGACTATCAAAGGATGGAGGACCAAAGAGATCCATGTGAAGGAGCTCCAAGGGCCTCTTCGAGTAGATGATAGTCGAGGGTCGGTGAGCCGTTTCATGAAGCTTTCCTTCGACACAAGCACTGCAAGCATGGTCTTTGGTAAAACTCACATTTGTTAGTCCACGGACGTGATCCCCTTTGAGGAGACTTTGCAAAGATCTCATATTGACATGGGCAAGTCGGCGATGCCAAAGCCAACCCACATCAACTTTAGCCATTAGGCAAGTCGCGGTCTTAGCGGGTCGCTCCAAAAAGTTCACCACATAGAGACCGTTCTCGACATGCCCAACAAAAGCTACTTTAAGAGTCTTGCTCCACAAAAGGGCCACGGTATCAAGATCAAAGAATGTTGCAAAGCGCATAAGTGCAAGTTGACGAACGGAAAGCAAATTGTATGCAAGGGACTCAACAAGCATGACCTTCTCAATAGATAAATCTTGAGAGATGACCACTTTGCCAAGTCCCAATACCTTAGATGTCGATGCATCACCGAATTGAAGATGGGTGGGCATAGATGGAATTGGATGCACATCCACCACCAAGTCCTTGCTCCCGCTCATATGATTTGTTGCTCCACTATCAAGCAACCATGACACTCCACCGGAAGCAAACTCCTACAAGAGATCAATCTTGGATTTAGGTACCCATTCTTGAATGGGTCCTTTGATGTTAGTAACAAGGGTCTTAGGAACCCAAATAGACCATTCAATGTATTCATAATAAGAACCAACGAATTTAGCATAAACATGCCCATCACTAGCATGGCATAAAACATAAGAGGGGTTAAAGTTGTCGGCTTTGTTGGTAGGGGCGGGTTTGCCCTTCTTGGCATTACCACCCAATTCCTTGTTCTTCTTCTTCTCATGAGCACCCTCAGCCGCCTTGACAAAGGTTTCCTTGAGCGGGAGAGGTTGCTTGGTCTTGTTCTTCTTCTTCTTCTTCTTCTTCTTTCCAGTGGGTACAAACCCAAGTCCTTCCTTTCCTACAACTTCCTTTTGATTGCTTAAAAGGTCATTGAGGTTCTTCTCGCCTTGTATGCAAGTCACAAGGCCCTTCTCAAGTTGCTCTTTCAACTTGGCATTTTCCTCCACAAGATGCGCATGCTCACAACAATGGTTAGTAGCATGTTCATTATCAATTAGAATGAAAGGAGGACACGTGGAAATCTCCTTGGTTAGCTTCACTTGGAGTTGATCATGAGACTCTTTGAGAGAAGCATGAACACCCTTCAAGACCTTGTGAGCCTTGTCAAATATATCAAATTCTTGCTTGAGTCTATCATGGCCAACCCCAAGTGCGACTTTATCAGATTTAAGCACATGAGTAAGAACAATAGCATGATCAAGATCTTTTTGTAATTTAGCATGATCAACATTGTGTGACTCCTCAAGAGTCAAACGAAGATCTCATTCTTCCTCTAGAGCAATGGAAAGATCCGCAATCTCATCGGCATAGTCACGACTATGCCCCTCCAACTTGGAGATAGTATCCTCATGCGACTCAATGATATCATTGGCCTCACCAAGTTGTTCCAAGAGAGCAACAAAGTGCTTCTTGGATTCACCCTTGAGCTTACTCACGAACTTGGTGAACTCATTCTCATCAACTTTCACCATCTCACTATCATCAACACAATCTAATAATGAAGGAGTAGTAATGATGGTGGTTTTGATGTTAGGAGTTACCTTCTTGATACCTTTGGCCATGAGACACTTGGCAATGATGTTTTCATTGGGGGTGCTGAAGAGAGACACCTTGGAGGGGGAAGATGTAGCAATGGCAGTGGTTGCCGTTGCCATTCCTTCTCCACTTGTATCTTCCTCATCATCATCGGAGGGGTACTCTTCATGTGCCACCAAGCCCTTTGGAGGAGTCTTCTTGGTGAAGTTGTTCTTGCTAGGGAAAGACTTGGCTATGTCTTTGCGAATGAGTTTGCCACCAATGTCTTCCCTCTTCTCGTAAGGGCACTCCGCCACAAAGTTACTCACATTGCCGCAATTGTAGCAAGTCCTTACTCATTGCTTGTTCTTTGACCCACTTGAGTTGTTCTTGGTGAAGTTGGGCCTTGATTTCCTCTTGTTGCTCCAAAATTGCCTTGATGCAAGAGCCAGGTGCTCATGGTAAGCATATTTGGTGTCCTCGGGGCAACACTCCTCTTCTTCCTCCTCTTCTTCTTCCGGAATGGCCTTGGCCTTCAAAGCAAGGGTGGATGAGCTTTTCTTTGACCGGACATGAGCAAGAGCATTGTCGGTGGTCTTGTTCATGATGTTCATGGCAATAAACTCATCCAACACTTCACTAGAGGTTAACGTGTGAAAATCCAGCCTTTGACGAATCATGGAAGACATGGCCTTGTTGAATGGCATGATGGCCTTGAGAAACTTGCGCTTGATCCAATTGTCATCCGTATCCTTGCTCCCATGATCTTGGAGAGCAACCGCAAGAGTTGTCACCCTTCAGTAGAGATCACGCGGATCCTCATCTTCTAGCATCACAAATTCATCGGCCTCATCAAGGACCACTTGAAAGTTGGACCATTGGATGCTTGAGCTCCCCTTGTACAAAGATACTATGTGTTCACAACAATCCTTTGCACTAGTGAAGGGACGTAAGTGGGATAGATCTTCGGGAGGAACCGCATCTTGAAGGATGAACAAAGTGGAGTGATTGTATTGATTGTCCAGTTCTTCCCTTGGGGTGAAGTTGTTTGGATCATGCGGGTAGAAGCCTTGCTCAATGATTCTCCAAAGATTTGTTGAGCTGTGATTCAAATGAGACTTGATGCGACAAACCCAATTAGCAAAATCACCCTTAACAAGCTTAGGAGGAGGACCAAGATTATTGATGCGCGGTGTAGGGACCGGTCCTCCATAGACCGGGGGAGGGGGAACCGAGGCAAAGGTTCCCATCCCATTCTTGTCATGAGGAGAAGAAACATGAGTACCTTTAGCCGCTTCCTTTGTGGAATTGGCCTCCGACTCAGATGCGGTGGGATTAACCACAAGCAAAGGATCGGGAGAAGCTTTCATCCCCTCAAGCAATTATTTAAGCATGGACTTGACTTCGGTCGTCATGGACATCTTAAGGAAGCCATAGCTTCATTTAAGTCATCACGTGTGATCAAAGTCAACTCCACGGCCTCAGGCACTTCCTCCCCGGTGTCAACCATACTCTTCGGGTGGTGAAACCCTTAATAAAGAGACGAGGCTCTGATACCAATTGAAAGGATCAATATGGTTGACTAGAGGGGGCTGAATAGGCAACTAACAATTTTTAACTTTTCTTCACAAATTAGGTTTAGCAACAAATATGTTGTCTAGATGTGCAACTAGGTGAGCAACCTATATGATGCTAACAATACCAACAACAAGTGCAAGAAAAGGATACAACACAACAATAGCTTGCACAAAGTAAAGGTAAGAGATAACCACAAGTGGAGCCGATGGAGACGAGGATGTGTTACCGAAGTTCCTTCCCTTTCAGGGGAAGTACGTCTCCGTTGGAGCGGTGTGGAGGCACTATGCTCCCCAAGAAGCCACTAGGGCCGCCTTATTCTCCTCACGCCCTCACACAATGCGAGATGCCGTGATTCCATTAGTGGTGCCCTTGAAGGCGGCGACCAAACCTTTACAAACAAGGTTGGGGCAATCTCCACAACTTGATTGGAGGCTCCCAACAACACCACGGAGCTTCACCATAATGGAATGTGACTCCGAGGTGACCTCAACCGTTTAGAGTTCTCAAACACCCAAGAGTAACAAGATCCGCAAAGGATTAGTGGGAGGAATCAATTTTCTCTTGGTGGAAGTGTAGATCCGGGCCTTCTCAACCAATCCCTAGAAAATCAACAAGTTTGATTGGCTAGGGAGAGAGATCGGGCGAAAATGAGATTTGGAGCAACAATGGAGTTTGAGGGAGGAAGAGGTGAGTCTTCTTGAAGAAGAAGACCCCCTTATATAGCGGGGGAAAAGATCCAACCGTTATCCCCACACTCAGCCCGCAGCGCGCGGCACTACCGCTCAAGGCAGCAGTACTACCGCTGGCCGCAGTGGTACTACCACTCGGCCCAGCGGTACTACCGTTGTGACCGCGCTCAGTAGCTGCACAGGAAGAAGGGACAGAGGAGAGAGACCTTGAGCGGCCCTAGTAGCGGTGGAAGGTGCGGTACTACTGCTTATGAGCGGTACTACCGCTCCTACTACCGCTGAACCCAACACGAGAACAACACGTCTCGAGTCGAGGCGGTACTAGGGCGGAACTCGAGTGGAACTACCGCCTGTTGCTCTGGGCGGTACTACCGCCGTGAGAGCGGTACTACCGCCTGTTGCTCTGGGCGGTACTGCCGCTACCCTCCACGGTACTACCGCTGGCCCCTCTCCAACGGCACTTCCACAACAACGAAGGATCCTCCAAGGATGCGGGAAAGGGCTGGGGGTGCAAAAGAGATGTGTACGTGTTGATTCCACCCACCCTATCCGATACGGACCCCCTCTTGATAGTACGGTATCTCCCACTACTCAAGTCCACCAAAACAGAAACGAAGGAAAACTACACCGTCTTCACTTTAAGCTCTAAGGGAAAGAAATCGTCTCGTGCCATATGAATGAATATATGAAATGCTCAATGCACATGATTAGTCCGCAAAAGCACTGTCATCAATCACCAAAACCACTTAGAGAGAAATATGCCCTAACACATACTGCAGCACCAGATTCTTGGAGCAGAGGCACCTGATGAGGACCCCATTCACCCTAATGGGAATCCCCATCCACTCCCACAGCAAGCAAACTTTCACCTAACCAACACAACCACTTCCTGGGTCCTTTACAGCAGCATGAGGCAGTTGGAATACAAGCTCAAGCCAACCGTCTGCAGGCACATCAGGTTAATCTGCAGTTAGCTATTAATAATGGGATAAATGGAGAGCCTAACAATGTGGATGATCCTGATAATCCAGAGGACCAGCTTCCTGGATGGGGCCATTGGGCCATGCCACAGAATAATCACAATATTGAGCAGGAATTACATCATGGTGAATTCTTACAGCTGAATGATCTCATGGTACCTATGGAAGATTTAGAACAGCCAGCAGACAATGAGGAAGATAGCAATATTACCATATCTTTGGGCTATCATGACAGTGATAACTCTATTTCATCTGCAAATGGTCCTTTGGCGCCAAACCTTCAAGCTATACCTGATTTAAATGTTATGATTGGGCCCAATATGCTAGGCCCAGAGCAGTTAGCCCATCAACAGCAAGAGCCATAGATGGATCACTTGGCAGAGCAGGAAGCCCGCCAGCAACTTGGGCCACTGATAGAACATTTGGCAGAGCAAGAAGCCCACCAGCAGCCTGGGCCCCTCACGGACCCTTCGGCACCACCTGCAAATGTGAATGAACCAGTTCAGGCTCCTGTTGCACCAGCTCTGCCCATCATTGACCACAATTTGGTCATGCTATCACAGCACCCTGTTGTTCACAACACTGATATTACTGCAGATCCAATGCATCTTGAAATACTAGCGAACTCTACCTTCCGGTTAGTTATCCAGAGTAAAATTTGTGCAGACCCAGTGCTTGCTATAGGTGACATACAACAACTTGCAGACCCAGCACAAGATATTACACCCACCCAGACAAATAATGTGGAAGTTACTCTACCAGTGTAAACCAATTCAGGTGATCATACATCTTCAGATCTGTCTGCTCCACCTGGTTTCCCCTTTCCATCATACCTTAATGCAAACCATGCAAACCAAGCAGATAACATGCAGGAAGATAAGCATACTCAAGAAGATGACACAACTGCAGAGGATAACCTCCTTGGACAGGAAGGATCAAAGGTTTGGAGGAAACATTTTGCCCCAACAACAACTAGTAAAGAGGTGATTCAAGTACCCATTGACTGGGCAAATTTCCTCTCTGCTGTTCTTCTATCCCCAGAGAAATTTGCATGGGCCAAAAAATTTATAACTTCTCAAGTCTGGGAGATTATTGCTCAGGGCTCTGCTTGTTCTATTAAGCTTCCATTTGCTATTCCACAAGAATGTCCTACTGAGAATACTCTCTTATGTGCTCTATCTCAGCAGGAGCATGACAAGTTGGAACAAGAGATCAGCTCTCGAGTGCCTACTGCCTCATTGGACTCCATGGTAGCATCCTCCACATCAGCACTCCACAAGAACATGAAGAGGAAGGATAAGGCCCCTCTAGTTGAAACTGAGGTAAGAAGGAGTTGCAGACTGAAACAATTGGCCAAAGGATTTAAGAAAAATATTTGTACTGATAGGAACTGCTTGTCATGTCATGCATTACCTCCTCCTATTCCAACAAAAGTAGTTAAAAATCTTAACACTACTTTTTGCAAGGTCAATGCAAAGGACACCACAGAGGAACAACTAATGAACAAGAACAAGAAAAGCAAGAGCATCAACACTACAAAGGAACCTACCATGAGCACCAGCACAACAGTAAAGGAGAAGTCCAAGGCCACCAAGGGGCAGATCCTGTAGAAGGATAGGAAATGAGTTGTTATAATATCTATTTTCCTTGTGTCCCAGTGTTTTTCCAGACTTTAATATTTGGCCCCATGTTATGTAAAACTGTTATTACTGTTGGCTCGCTGGACAGAGTTATGGTACCTAAGCTATTGAATCACAGTGTGGCAGTAGATGCTGTTGTTTTTTATGATTGCAAGAGTACTGTCAGTTTATTGTATAGTACCAGTGGGTCAGGCTCTACATAGAATAACTTAATATGGCAAGAGAATGGACCATCTTGAATTGGAACATTAGAGGGATCGATGATCCCAAGAAATGGACAACCATACAGAATAAAATTGAAGAGACATAGTGCACTATCCTCTGTTTACAGGAAACAAAGAGAGACTCCATTGATAGTACTTACATCAGAAATTTCTGTCCCATGATGTTAAATAAATTTGAAATATTGCCAGCTGTGGGTGCATCAGGAGGTCTTTTAATTGCATGGAATGAACAGATCCTCAAAGGGCAACCTTTCCACTAAAATGAATATGCTATATCTATACAATTCACATCAGCTCACACTGGTGAAAAATGGATTCTATCCAATGTATATGGACCATGCCAACAACATGAAAGAGGAAACTTCATTAACTGGTTCAAAGACTTCTAGATGATAGGTGAGGGAGTCATGGACTAAGGGGTCCTTGGGGCGACGACCCATTGTGCATGGGCCGGACTGGTGGAGCCGTGTGGTGTTCGGATACCTGTGAAGCCATGGTGTGCCCTCCAAGTCAAGGGTGGACGAGATCTCATTCCCTCTTTTTGTAATCTATCTTCGGTAACCCTAACCCTATCGGTGTCTATATAAATCGAGGGTTGTAGTCATTAGGGGGAGAGCTATCTTCATCCCCCCATAGCCTAGGGTTTAGCTCATACTGATCTCGAGGTAGATCTACTCTGTAAACCACGTTATACAATCAATACAATCAAGCATGACGTAGGGTATTACCTCTTCGAGAGGGCCCGAACCTGGGTAAACACTGTGTTTGCCGTCCCTTGTTACCCATCGATCCTAGATCCACAGCTCGGGACCCCCTACCCCAAGGTCTGCCGGTTTTGACACCGACATTGGTGCTTTCATTGAGAGTTCCGCTGCTGGATCACTGGAAGGATCGATGGCTCGCTTAGTCCTTGGAGAGGACATCAGTTCCATGGATCTCTTCATAGTGCTTTCATTGAGAGTTCCGCTGTTGGATCACCGGAAGGATCGATGGCTCGCTCAGTCCTTGGAGAGGACATCAGTTCCATGGATCTCTTCGTCCCTGGACAACTCTTCACTTTTGGCAACATCGTACTGCATGCTGATTCGACCGGCCGTCTTGACCAGGTCGACAACTTCGCTCCCGAACACTGGATTTGATTCGGTAATCTGGAGTACATTACTGACGCAAGGGGGGATTTGGTTTTCACTGGATTCACCACCCCCGCAGGCCTTGCTGCGCCTGCTTCGACGTACACCTCCGATTCGATCTGTGAATCGGCCCCAGTCCACTAAACGGCTTTGAGCCAGGAAAGACTCCCTGAGAGAGGGGACCTTACCCCACCATCAACCGAACTCACATCGACGGAGGATTTATCCCTGGCCCTCGAGGCAGAACCAGAGGTTAGAAGCCAAGATTCGATCTCGGCCGAGCTCCTCCCCCACAACACCTTGCTGGCCTCGAGCCCGCACCTTGAGTCGGCGAATAGCGGCCAGGGGTCACCCCCAGCCCAAAACGACCCGACCTCAAACATTGGTGTGGAAGGTGCACAGGAGGGTCAAAGCACACCCTCAGTTTCCGAGGACAATCCGGTGCCCCTCGAGGTTCCGGTCCCGAATCCTGAAGATAGGTCCGCCCGGGACCAAGAATCGGTTAAGTCACAGACCGACCTCCATTTTGTCACCACAAAGTCCGGCCTAGAGCCCTCAAGTCTGGCAACCCTCGATATTTTGAACGAGGCACTAGACCGAATTCAGAAAATGACTATCCAGAAGAACCTACCCTCCGCCTTCAATCACCGACCCTTCGAGGCGTTTGACAAGGAATTTTGCGCCCCACCGACCACCCATTTGGTAGCAACTATCGATGATTTAACCAATATGTTAGACTATAATTCGGAGAATGCCGAATACATGGATGAGGAGGACGTAACCGCGGCTAATGCTGAGGTCGGTCCCCCCCTTCAGGGGCCGCTGGTCGGCCACATCCACCTATGACATTTACATGGTGGACACCCCAACGGATGGCAGTGGCACTCCTGACCAGGACCGAAGCAAGCTCAGAGATGAGCCTCCCAAATGCCGAAAACAGCACCGTCGATCAAAACCACGTCGAAGCCATGCAAGCAACATAGACTCGGTGGAGAAGTGACCGTAAATAATACGGATGACCTCGCTGGAGATGCAGCCAACGAGCATCATCAGGATGACCCCACGGGGCAGGAGGACCCGCTCAATCCGGAAAGCCACGAAGACTCCGAGGATAGCAACTACCTCCCACTCTCTGAAGAGGAGGCCAGTCTCGGGGAGGACAATTTTATCGTCCCCGAAGACCCTTTGGAGCAAGAACGGTTCAAGCGGAGACTTTTAGCCACCGCCCGCAGCCTAAAGAAGGAAAAACGCAAAATCAAGGCTGAACAGGACACCCTCAACGACCGATGGACTAAAGTCCTAGCTGCCGAAGAGGGGTACGGCCGCGATCAGCCAACCAGGACTTATCCTAAATGAAGGCGATTGCCCCAGTTCGACGACGAGGCTATAGAGCCAACACGCCCGACGTATACAAACACCGAACAGCCAAACCGACCCCTTAGAGGGCGGGACAAGGAAGCTGACGAGGCCGAACATCCAGCCGCCCCACCTCGCCATCACGGCAAGGATCAGGTGCAGCCCACTTACGAGTACGACCTCCTCCATGACCTAGATGCTCGTGGAGGCCGTACCAGGTCCATCTACGGACCCAGAGAGGATCTGCCCGCATACCGGGAAGGATACTACGATCGGTTAAACCGAAACGATAGAGTCCGGGAGCAGCAGCAGCGTAGGAGGGCCGAAGACCTCCTCCGCGATGTAGCCCGAGTTCGGGGTGCCGCACACCCCCTGTGCTTCACAGAGAGGGTAATGCAGCACCAATTCCCGGAAGGCTCCAAGCTTGTGAACATCGAATCATATGACAAAACCACAGATCCAGCCGTATGGATAGAGGATTTCCTCCTCCACATCCACATGGCGCGAGGAGACGACCTCCACGCCATTAAATATTTACCGCTCAAGCTTAAAGGCCCAGCTCGACACTGGCTGAACAGCCTTCCCGAAGACTCTATAGGTTGCTGGGAAGAGCTTGAGGACGCTTTTCGAGCAAACTTCTAGGGCACCTATGTCCGGCCTCCGGATGCTGACGACTTAAATCGCATCACGCAACAACCCGAAGAATCTGCCCGACAATTTTGGAACCGATTCCTGACTAAGAAAAATCAGATCGTTGGCTATCCGGATGCCGAAGCCTGGGCTGCCTTTAAGCATAGTGTCAAGGACGAATGGCTTGTACGGCAGCTCGGCCTGGACAAACCAAGAACTATGGCAGCCCTTACTTCCCTCATGACCCGCTTTTGTGCGGGCGAAGACAGTTGGCTTGCTCGCAAGAACACCAACCCAGACACACCCGGTACCTCCGAGGTTCGGGACGGAAATGGAAAGCCCCGACGCAGCAAGAATAAACATCACCACAATGACGGCGAGGGTGAGGATACGGTAGTAAATGCCGGATTCTGAAACTAGAAGTTCGGAACCCGAAAGAAAGCCCCTAAAGGCAACAGTGATGGCCCGTCTAGGCTGGACACAATTCTGGACAGGCCTTGCCAGACCCACGGCACATCAAAGAAGCCCGCCAACCACTCCAACCGAAATCGTTGGGTGATCAAACAGGCTGGCAAACTCACAGCCGAAGACTCGGGCAAAAGCCCAAGATGCGAGGATGATGACGAGCCCCGCAGGCCGAATAGTGGAGACCAGAAACCCTTCCCTTCCGAGGTTAAGACGGTAAACATGATCTACGCAACCCACATACCGAAGAAGGAGAGGAAGCGAGCGCTACGGGACGTATACTCCATCGAGCCAGTAGCATCGAAGTTCAATCCATGGTCAGCCTGCCCGATCACGCTCGATCGCAGGGATCATCCCACTAGTATAAGCCATGAAGGGTCCGCAGCCCTAGTGCTGGACCCCATCATCGATGGATTCCACCTCACTAGAGTCCTAATGGATGGAGGAAGCAGCCTCAATTTGATATATGAGGATACAGTGAAGAAAATGGGGATCCATCCATCAAGGATTAAACCCAGTAACACCACCTTCAAGGGAGTCATTCCTGGAGTGGAGGCCCGCTGCACGGGTACCGTGACACTCGAAGTGGTGTTCGGATCTCCGGATAATTTCCGAAGCGAGGACTTGATCTTTGATATTGCACCTTTTCGCAGTGGCTATCATGCACTCCTTGGCCGAACAACGTTCGCTAAATTCAATGTCGTTCCGCACTACGCATACCTCAACTTGAAAATGCTTGGTCCTTCAGGTGTCATAACTATCAACGGCAACACAGAACACTCACTTTGAACCGAAGAGCACACTACGGCCCTAGCGGCCGAAGACCACACCGGCCCATATAGGCCCGGATGCCGACCCACTTTAAGGGCCGGTGACAACAGTAAACGTGTTTGAACCCATTCCCCATCAAGGGAACCCTCATGCGTTCGCCGCAAATAGGGATACGCGCCCCACGGCACGCCCACATTCTTCACGCTCCACATGCCTCGTCAGCACAACTTCACACCCAAAATACCATGGGCAGCCATGAGGCATACATTAATCCGAAGTACATGTTCGGTTAAACCGAACTTCGGAATTACCTCGTCTTCGGACAACCCGGGGACCAATTCCGGATACCCCCAAGTTTAAAGCTTCATCGGCTGGGTCCTCGCCCATAAAGGTCTCATCGAACGTCCCAACCCCCACCTATCAGAAGCAAAGGCACAAACATGCAGCAGGGCACAGTGAAGGCCTCAACTCACGCATCAAGGCCCTGCGTCAACCTTTACTCTGTAAATTTTCTTTTTCTTTCTCTCTTGCAAGTACTGCCTTCGCAGTTCGAATTGTATGGTTAGACGTCCTGAGCTTACGAGAAATAATAAAAATACCCTTTATGGTGTTCGGATATCTGCATCTTGCAATTTTTCTGTCCCTTTCTAATTCTCTCCTCGCTCTTCTAACAGCCCGGCATGAAAATATATTAATTAGTTACGAGTTCGATTTATACATGAGCTCAATATCTTTAAGTCCGACACTGCTTCCCGCTAGGTGTTCGGCGTCTCGGATATTGCACTATATGCATCTGTTTTGAACTATGTCTTGGGTCAATAGTTGGGTTGCCCGGCTCCTGTGTTTGCCCCTTATGTTTTGCTTGTTCGGCTAAGAGGGCAAAGGGACAACCCCTGCGATCGTACTACAGGTTCGCCCGGTCAAGTACCTTAGGAGGAAAAAGCCAAAAACTGATCGTCATAGTAAGCGCGAACGGGTCTGCGATCCGATGACGAGGTTGGACTCTAAAAATCGTTTGCAATTTAGCCGTGTCACACGAAGGGTTCGTCTTAACACAAACCATGTGATCGGAAAGGGCAGGCTTCGACCCCCAAGTACATC
Organism: Thinopyrum elongatum; assembly: GCA_011799875.1. NCBI lineage: Eukaryota > Viridiplantae > Streptophyta > Magnoliopsida > Poales > Poaceae > Thinopyrum > Thinopyrum elongatum. Next base: position 150,610,752 of record CM022300.1, on the reverse strand, counting down.
ACAAATACACTGGGGGCTAGTCCCTAGTCCCCACCGTCAAGCTCCTAAGGCTAAGTGAAAGCAGTAAAACCGAATAGTCTTATCTCCTGGTTTCGTTCCCGCACTACCGCCTCCGGGCACCAAGACGTTGGCTAAGGGTAATAGCGCGGAAACAAAATACCCTTCGTGATATTCACTTGGGGGCTGAAGTCGACGACTGGTAGCTTTCAGAACTAAACATACAGCCACATAGGAGTCAAAATTTAATCACTAAGTTCACGGGGCGCATAATAAAGCATAAATCCCACTTGGTACTAGCTTGCTACATCTACTCAAGCATTACATTTTTCGAACACTGGCCCTCTATCGCCCGCGCTCCGGTCATCACCTGCGCGAAGTACTGCTTGGGGCGGCGATGCTCCTTCCCCTGGGGTGGAGGACCAGTGGCCATCTCCATTGGATTAATCCTTGGCCAATGAACCATGGTCTTCGCAAACGCAAGCCTCGCCCCCTCAAGGCATGCCGACCGCTTCACGGCGTCAATCCGAAGCGGCGCCTCCCGCAGCCTTTGCACAAGGTCGAAGTAGGTGTCCGAAATGGGCTCGGCCGGCCACAGGCTGACACAGAGGTCCTTCAAGGCCAGCTCAAACAGCCGATGCATCTCCATCAGCTGCTTCATTTGATCGCTGAGGAGGGGAGGATGCTCGGAGTCCGGAAACTATGACCAAAAGAGCCGCTGCGTGGAATCCTCCTAGCGAGTAGCATAGTGCCTCGCCGCAGCCGCCGCATTCTTCAGGAGTTAAGCAAAGACGCCTATAGAGTGCCAGACCCTCGTCAGCAGGGTGAATCTATTGCCTCTAAACACACTCTGCAATAAATATTTCTTACCATTGGCAATTTATGCGGCTTGCCGAAGCACCTCCCGGACACCTCAGGCGTCACTCCTCGCCTCCTGGAGCTCTTTCTCTGCCTTGGACAGACGGGAAGGTTGATCCTCCCACCCCTTCTCAAGGGCCTCAAGCTTCTCAGCGGCATCTTGGAGCTCCCCTTGGACCTCGGTTACTGGAGATTCATGCTGCTTAGCAGCACGCTTGGCCTGCCCAAGCTCGGACACCGCCCTCTCAGCGGCTGTCCTCTTCTTGGCCGCCTCGGCCTCAGCTTTCTTAAGGGCCTCCTTTAAGCCCTCGACCTCGATGGTAGCAGCTGCAAGATCATTGAGATAAAGGACCAGTCAATGGTCTGGCCAGTCCCTATCTGGCAAATACACATCTTTTTACATAGCTTACCTTGTGCCTCATCAAGCCATTTGTTGACAAGGTCTAGCTCTTGATCGGAAAGCTTGAGCTTCCAATCCATCTCCTCTAATGCCGCGGCATTAGCAGCCACGGCCATGGAAGATGCCTACATTAGCATCAGAAATGTCAACATTGTTAACCGACCTACCGAATTTGATCCTCTGGAGGTCTCTTCGAAGATACTGGCAGAGTCTCGGGGGCTGCTATGTATGCGGCCTACTTAAACTAAGAACTATAACCGCATTATGAGGAAGGATCATTACTTGACTTACCTCAAAGCCTGTTATAAGGCCTTGGACAGCGTCGTTCAGTCCGGATTGGACGGACCGAACACGCTGCATAACCACACCCATAAGGGTGCGGTGCCCTTCAACGATGATGGAGTTGCTCACTAACTCCTCTAGCGTGTCCGACCAGCCCACCACCGCCCATGCGGAGGTGTTCAGCGCTGGCATTGGCTCCCCGGCCCCCTCCCCACTGGGAGGAATCTATGGCGTCGAGGGCCTCAGAGGCTCGGGAGCGGTCGACGGAGGGGGTCCGGACGGCCCGGACTCTTTTCGCTCGTCAGCCAGGAGGGACGCTCCCTCCTGGTCTTCGGTGACCGAGGTGTTGACCTCGACCATTACGACATCTACCTCCCCCTCCGTGTTCGGAGGAGGAGGAGTTCTTTGGAACCGCACCTCCTCAGCCTCTTCGAGGATCAAAGGAGGCGCGGAGTGCGCCATAGACCCACTGTCTGCCAGCTCGGCGGGCGGAGACGTCCCTTCCGAGATTTGCTCGGTGGGCCACTCATGCGGGGGACTGCAATTCGGAGGGGTTAACCTTCAACTAAAACAAACTACTAAAAGCATAATAGCTGAAAATACAGACAACTTACCTGCTGGCAGGGGGCTTGACCCTGGATCCCTTCTTTGGGAGCTCCTCGGACGCCTCGTACTTCTCGTCATTCGAGCTGTCAGGTATAACCAACTTAGGCCGGTGTCGTCTCTTTGGGGCTGGGGAAGGTTGGCTCTCCTCGGCGTCCTCGGACGCCGGCCTCTTTTTGGAGTGTGAAGAGGCACTCTCCTCTTCGTCCTCCTCCTCCTCGCCCCCATCCTGTACGGATGAGGCCGCAGCATCTCCAGACCGGTTGCCCGGACGGATCCTGTGGCGGAGGCCCTCCCTGGCCTCCGGTGCCTCTTGCTTCTTGCCCTTCTTAGCGAGCGCCTTGTAGGGCACCACGACCAGCATCTTCTCCAGCTGCTCTGATCGGGGCCCCTCTGGCAGCGGCGCCGGGCCATTGATCTTCTTGGCCTTGGCGAGCCAGCCCTGCAGAATCCACATAACCAGGTTAGATCGAATCTCACGTAATGTGAATATCCGAATACTCTTCGAAGAGACATGCCACTCACCTCCCTTGGGGGATTCGCGGTGTCAAGACCGATGTCCTTCCCCTCAGCTGGCCACTCCTTCTGGGGCTGGAATAGTTGGCCCCATATCTTGTCAGGAGTCATGCCGAAGAGGTGCCGCACAGTGGCCGGATCCTCGGGCTCATGCTCCCACATGGGCTTGGCCCTCTCTTGGGAAGGGAGGAGCCCGCGGTGAAGCATGATCTGGAACACGTCGACCAGCTTCGCGCCGGTCTCTATTATGTTGTCGACACGCTTCTGCAGCGCTTTGGCGTCGGCAACACATCCCCAGTCCAGACTCTTGGTAGTTCAGGAGGCCAATCTGGTGGGGGGTCCAGACCAGAAGGCGGGGCCGCTCCCCATGCGGCCTCCCTCGGCTCGGTGATATAGAACCACTCCTTCTGCCACATCCGGACGGTGTCGATGAAGTGGCCGTCTGGCCACTGGACCCATGTCAGCTTGCTGATCATGGCCCCTCCGCAGTCCACGTGCTCGCCGCCGACCACCTTGGGCTTCATGTTGAACACCTTCAGCCATAAGCCGAAGTGCGGCTGGACCCGGAGGAGCGCTTCACAGACGACAATGAAGGTCGAAATGTGGAGGAGGGAGTTGGGGGCTAGATCGTGGAAATCCAGCCCACAGTAAAACATTAGCTCCCGCACAAAGGGGTGCCGTGTAAATCCAAGCCCCCTAAGGAAATGGGGGAGAGGAACTACCCTTTCGCCCGGCTTGGGCGTAGTGATGATCTGGCCCTCTTTGGGGGCTCGATGGGCGACTTTGGCCGGCAAGTAACCGGCCTCCTTCAGCTTCAGTATATCCTCATTGGTGATGGAGGAGGCCTCCCACTTCCCATTGGCGCCGGATCCGGCCATGGTCGAATAAGGTAAAGTGGGATTGGCTATGGAAGTAGGGAGAAAGGGCGCTGGAGCTCTGAAGGATCACGAGTGCGGAAGGTAGGAGAAGGCGTAGGATGTAGACTGTAGCGGCCCCTCTTTTATAGACTGTGGGCAGGCCAGAGATCCCTTTTTCATGCCGTTGGCCTCTCCACTTCCCGATATGTCCGCAACGTTATGAGCGGGGAGGGGAATCAAGATCATTAACCATATCCCCCGAAAAGCGGGACACGATCTCCACCTTGAAGGGATGTGTCAAGCGTGGCGTCAGCCTCGAGCCGCGCTTCGAGAAATAGTAACTGCTTGGCATTATGGCCAGAAGCGACTCTTCGTTGAAGGAGAAAAAGTTGTCAGATAAAGGCACTATTTGCGCTTGAGCGATATTTTTATTACTACCTTCGGTGTTAAGTAAAACAGCCGTTTCAGACTCCGAACATCACTTGGTACCGAACAGGGGGAGGACTTGCTGAGGAACTTGCCCCGCAAACCGAATACTGGTCGGAATGGGTACCGGATACAAGTCTCGGCATTGGAGGCAAGCTCGGGGGCTACTGTGGGAGTCATGGACAAAGGGGTCCTTAGGGCGATGGCCCATTGTGCATGGGCCGGACTGGTGGAGGCGTGTGCTGACCGGAGACCTGTGAAGCCGTGGTGTGACCTCCAAGTCAAGGGTGGACGAGATCTCTTTCCCTCTTGTTGTAATCTATCTTCGGTAACCCTAACCCTATCGTTGTCTATATAAACTGAGGGTTGTAGTCATTAGGGGGAGAGCTATCTTCATCCCCCCGTAGCCTAGGGTTTAGCTCATACTGATCTCGAGGTAGATCTACTCTGTAAACCACGTTATACAATCAATACAATCAGGCAGGACGTAGGGTATTACCTCTTCGAGAGAGCCCGAACTGGGTAAACACTGTGTTTGTCGTCCCTTTTTACCCATCGATCATAGATCCACAGCTCAAGACCCCCTACCCCGAGGTCTGCCGGTTTTGACACCGACAATAGGGGACACTAATTGGTTGGTGATTGGAGATTTTAATTATATTAGGTATCCACAGGACAAGAACAGAGCTGGAGGTGTTATCTCAGACATGCTAGAATTTAGTGAAGCTATCAGCAAGCAGACACTTATTGAAATCCCACTTAAAGGAAGAAAGTTTACCTGGAGTAACATGCAAGATGCTCCACTCCTTGAAAAACTAGATTGGTGCTTCACTTCATAATCTTGGACTCTTAGTTATCCAACCACATTTGCATATCCTCTTGCCAGGACCACTTTTGACCATGTTCCTATCATGATGAAAATTGGAACAGCTATACCTAAATCTCATATTTTTAGGTTTGAAAATCATTGGCTCCAACACAGTGAATTCAAGGAACTAGTTTCAAGGATTTGGACACAAGATGTTCAGGTCACAGATAATGCTAGAGTTATTGCAACCAAACTCAAAAGACTAAGGAAAGGGATTAAGCAATGGGCCAGAGATAAATCTGATCTTAAGAAAATTATAGAGCACATAAACTTCATGATTCTCTGTTATGACTCTTTGGAGGAATTCATATCTTTAAGCACAGTGGAAGCCAATAGTAGAAACATCCTCAAGGAACAACTAGAAAAAATTCTAGAACATCAAAGAATGTATTGGAAGGAGAGAGCCACCATAAGACATATTAAAGTGGGTGAGGTTAATACAAAATACATCCAGGCAAAAGCAACAATCAAATTCAGGCAGAACAGTATTCCTATGCTGAAAGATGAAATTGGGATTGAGCAACAGGAACATCATGCAAAAGCTGCCATTCTCTATAGACCATTTAAAGAAAGGATGGGAACTGCCTATGCTACACAAAACCATTTGCAACTACACCTCCATTTGTCACCCCATAGTGATCTATCTGATTTGGAAGCTCCATTCACTAAAGAAGAAATTGATAAGGTAGTTAAAGAGATGCCAACTGATAAAGCACCAGGACCAGATGGTTTTAATGCAGACTTCATTAAGCACTGTTAGGATATCATTGCATAGGATTTTTTATAAGCTAATTGAAGATTTTCATAATGGTACAGTCAACCTGCAAAGCATCAACTACTCTTGCATCACATTGATACCCAAAACAGACTCAGCTTCCACACCAGCCGAATTTAGACCCATCTCACTGCTCAATTGCACACTGAAGATCATCACTAAACTGCTGGCCAATAGACTACAAAAAGTGATTCTGGAGATGATTCATAGAAACCAATATGGTTTCCTTAACAAAAGATGCATTCAAGACTGCTTAGCATGGGCATATGAATACATCCATCAATGCCAACAGCCAAGGAAGGAGATTGTTCTCTTAAAACTTGATTTTGAGAAGGCTTTTGATATGCTTAACCATGACACAATGCTAGAAATCTTGAGAGCAAAGGGCTTTGGAGACAAATGGATTGGGTGGATCGGAATGATTTATGGCACTAGATTCTCATCAGTATTGCTCAATGGTATACCAGGAAAACAATTTCTCTACAAGAAAGGAGTTAGACAAGGAGATCCACTCTCCCCCTGATCTTTGTACTAGCTGCAGACATGCTCCAAACAATGATGAATGAAACAATGGAAAACTCATTGTTAAACTCTCCCTTGCTGCACAATTCATGCCCTGATTACCAATCATCCAGTATGCAGATGATACTATCCTAGTGGCCAATGCAGATGCTCAGCAACTTACCCACATCAAAAATCTGTTGCTCCATTTTGCTGCTTACACAGGGCTCAAAGTGAATTATTCTAAATCCACCATGGTCTCAATCAACACACCTTACTAAAAAATGAATGAGCTATCTGCACTTCTGGGTTGCCAGATTGGTGCTTTGCCACACACATACCTTGGCCTCCCTCTCAGTACATCCAAACCGAATGTAGTGGACTATGTGCCCATGATGAAAAGGATTGAAAACAAGTTACTCAGTTGATCAACACTCCTCTCCTCTGGTGATAAGCTCACTTTCATTAAATCAATCTTCCCCAGCATGCCCACTTTTTTCATGTGCACTTTATCTCTGCCCAAAACTGTTGTGAAACGAATCAACATATATCTCATGCATTGTTTCTGGTGAAAATATGGGTCTATTGATCAGGGTTCAGCATTGATTTCTTGGGAGAAAGTATGCAAACCTAAGGAAGATGGAGGTCTAGGTGTATTGGACATTACTACTCACAACCAAGCCTTGCCGATGAGATTTCTCCACAAATTCCTCAAGAAAGAAGACATTACATGGGTCAACATCATTTGGGAGAAATACTACCAAACTACATTGCCTGTTCACAGAAATGTGGGATCTTTCTGGTGGAAATCTGTTACCAAACTGCTACCTATCTTCAAGCATCATGCTATATGCAAGGCAGGATTAGGTGATACAACTCTGTTCTGGACTGATAACTAGACTGGTAAACCACTAGCACTTACTTTCCCAGAACTACATTCCTTTTCCATTAATGGAGACATCTCTCTGTCCAAGATTATTGAACAGCCAGACACTAGCCAACATTTCCATAGGCCACTAGCAGAATGGCAAGTAATGAGCAAGACAAGTGGCACTATTCCTGGAGCAGTAACACTTATTCACCCATGAAGATGTACAGAGCCCTCAAGAAGACAGACATACCACACAACATTTTCAAACTCCTCTGGAGCACATCATGCAGGCTTATACACAAGATCTTCTTCGGGATGCTATACCATGACAAATTAATAACCAGAAACCTACTACACCGCAAGAATATGTACTTGGAGGATAACAATTATGTGCTCTGTACAAATAAGTCTGAAGAAACATCACTCCACCTTTTCTGGGATTGTCCATTTGCCATCAGATGCTGGAATTATCTCATGCAAGATAAACATACAGGTATAGCAATCCATGATGAGATCACATTATCAATGCTCCTTCTTCCATCAGAAATAGCTCTTGGTATCATCATCATGTGCTATTGGCGTATATGGTCAATCAGAAACGACAAGATCTTCAGATTAGCAGCCCCACACTTCAATACATGGAAGTTTTATCTCAAGGAAGGATTATGGGCATCAGAATTAAGAGCTAAACAAATAAAGCGGATAACATTAGGAACTGGGTAGCATAGTTTTTGCTCCCGGATTAAACCTTTTTCTTATGTTTCCTAAAACTGGCATTAGTTAACTGTAATTCCTTACTGTACTTTGTTTTTTTATTAATTAATGAAAATATCATAGAACGATTGTTCTACAGTTCTGGCTCAAAAAATTATACTGTATCAAAAAGTTTAGTTCTTCTAGAAAGGTATTGTCAAGAAAGAAATAGTTATTCCAGCAAGGCGCATAACATTACCCGAACTCGAACTCGATTCACAAAATGTGACGCGCAACATTACGTGGCATGAAGTGAGGGAGGGAGGGAGCAGGTGCGCTATTGCTCTCTTTTCTCAAACTACAAACAATAGTAGAACAACTCACCTTTTATATTGGTAAAAGTTTCACTCCACTAGCTAGTATGGTACTAAACTTACAGATTTGACATGCAACTCAAATGGACCTTTGAGATTTCAAAATTTTAGTTGGGCCAAGATACAAGATTTAGTGTCCAATGCCCATAAAATGTAATAACTTATACCCGGTCAAGGCTCATGGAGATACACCATGTATACTCATTAATTGGCTACATTAATCCTCTACAATTTTTTGATGTATACTAATCAATATTAATTAATATGGACTCTCTCTGCATTTCACATTATTGGCCATCCGAACCGTTTACTATTTTTATTTTATTTATTCATACTAGGTATGTGCCTGTGCATAGCCACGGGACATAAAAAATTTCAACCTAGTGAAATAGATTCAACATAGTAAGAGCATGAAAAATGCTGGTATTATGAGATCACCAAACACTACAATCAACCATATTAATATAAATAAGCATCAATACACAACGATGTCAATGCAAGCAAGAACAGAGAACAACACTAAGGGATTATTTAATGCAAAGTATTCTAAAAATGCTGCAATAGGAAACATGTAGTAAGTGGCGTGACCTTTTGTATCCCATAGGATTACACTACATGAATTTGGATGGAGAAGTGGTCTATAGCACATGTAAAATAAAGGAACTCTACCAGGAGGGGAGGCTCGGGTGGATGAAAATTATCCTCCAATATGGAGTAGAAATAAATCCTATGGATAAAATTCTAATATTTCACATCATGAAATTAAATGACAACCGTAGGAGAATTCTTAAGGATCCAAATCCAATGAAATTCCTATGAATCAAACTAGTAAGATGAAGAAAATTGTACATGATCATTTCATGTATGTCCAACACAAGAATGAATCTAAGAGGGGGGAAATGTAGGCAATTCACTTCTCACTTGAAATATAATCTCTACTCTAGATTCTAGAATATACCATCAATTATCATGCTTGAGGATGCAAACTATACAACCCAATGGTGAGATATTTATCAATCATCACTCTTATCAAAATGCTGGTGCCATTTATCAAAAGCATTTAAGCCCCTTAGCTTAAAAAACTAACCAAAATATGCACCTTTTGAAAGAAAACCATGCCCTAGATGAATAGCCTACATGTAGCACACACAATCAAATGTCTCTTAAATATCTATAATTGCTTTTATCATATCACACTTGCTTGTAGTTCTTGTATAGATGCGTGTGGCAAGTTGTTGGTGTATTAAAAATGGGGTCCTTAATACCCTAGACTTATGCACGTGCAGTAGCAGCCTTCCCGACGGCAAAGCTTGCCGGAGGATAACTAAAGCCGAAACTCAAGATCAAATTATAAGAAGCAAAGAAGATCTCAGAAGACGGAGATCAGAAATGCTGAAGACACAGTAGGGACCTGGCAAGATCCTTACCGAGGAGAACATCTCAAGATCCAAGCCCGGCAAGCTCCGAGCCTGGCAAGAATCCCACTACCTTGCCACCGCTCCACCTCATCGATCAGGTTGTCACTTGTCGATTAGGTGTCGAGCGGGCAGGTAGTTAGGTGAGGCTTGTCTGGGCACGTGGTAGCTCACCGCCGAAGATACAACTTTACTGACACCCATCGAAATGATGTCTCAAAGGAATAGATGGTAGATGGGCGAACGACACAGAAGGAGAGACCGGCCTTGCCGGAGAGCTCCATCCACAAGACACCTCACGGTGCATTAAATGCATGTGTCATAACCTGTCAGAGTTAGGTATTTGGCACTGTAGCCACTATTATAGTGTAGATTTACCATTTTGCCATTATGGTGACCCCTTAGTCTATAAAAGGAGTCCCACGGCTACCTTAACAAAGGTCAAAACACTGTCCATCTGCACACGTAGCAGCACTCTGAGCACCTTGCCGGACGTACGCTCCTTGTAAACTGGACAAGGATATGAGGAAGACTGGCACATTACAAGGAATCAATCCGGGAAGGAGCCAACCGAAGTGCAAGATCACTTTGCCGGTGACATTTGGCAGTGAACTCAACTACAGGACAGAGAAGATCGTCTTTGACGTCGTCAAGATTCTGTTACCTTACAATGGAATCCTTGGACGCCCAGCACTTGCAAAGTTCATGGCAGCATCCCACTACACCTACAACACGCTGAAGATGCCTGGGCCGATAAGTGTCATCACCATTCACTCAGATAGGAAGGATGCGTTGATTTGCACTGATCAACTCTACTGGGAAGCAGTTGTAGCGTCTGCTGCCAAGGCACTTGCTCGTGCCGCCCAAGCTCTCGGGGGAAGAAGAGGAAGAAGACCGGCAAGACCACTGACTCCAGCAAGCGTGCCTCTTCGGAGTGTTGTGCTCCCGTCGAGGATGAGCTAGAGAGCTCTGCTGGCAAGAGCAAGAAGAACAAAGCTGCTCCACCAGAAACCAAGAAGGTGTCTGCCAAAGAGGACGTCTCGGGGGGAACTTTCACCATAAGTTCCACCCTTGATAAATAGGAAAGCTCGCTCGTTGCCTTCCTGCAGGCGAATGTCGATGTGTTTGCATGGCAACCATATGACATCCCCGGTGTTCCCAGGGAGGTAATTGGGTACCACCTTGACGTGTGTCCTCACGCGCAGCCTATCAAGCAGAAGGTGAGGAAGCAAGCTTTGCAGCGGCCACAATTCATTGCCGAAGAGATCAAGAAATTGGAAGCAGCAGGTTTGGTCAGAGGTGTACTCCATCCCACGTGGTTGGCTGATCCAGTTGTTGTGCGCAAGGTGAATGGCAAGTGGCGGCTTTGCATTGATTATACATACATCAATAAAGCTTGCCCGGATGACTCATTTCCCTTGCTGCGCATCGACCAGATTGTTGACTCCACTGCTGGATGTGATCTGCTGTCGTTCCTTGATGCATATTCTGGGTATCATCATATATTTATGTCAAAAGAAGATGAAGAGAAGACCGCATTCATCACTCCATGTGGCATGTACTGTTTCATATGTATGCCTTTCGGATTGAAGAGTGCTGGTTCAACATTTGCAAGAGCTGTCCAGATTGGTTTTGAGCCCCAGCTGCATAGAAATGTAGAAGCATATATGGATGACATAGTAGTCAAAACCAAGGACAAGACAACACTGATACAAGACTTAGAAGAAACATTTGCTAATCTGGGCAGGATCACTTGAAGCTCAATCCTGAGAAGTGTGTGTTTACTGTTCCATCCGGCAAGCTTCTCGGTTTCTTTGTTTCTCAATGTGGAATTGAAGCCAATCCCGACAAGATCCGCGGGCATTCCATATTTATTGAGCAAAGTATTTCATCAAGTATCTGGTTCATGTTCTATAAGACCGGGATACTCTCATATATCAAAGCGTCCGGTTACCGTGGACACGGCTATTCGAATAGTTTACTTCCCTGCAGGGGTTCACTACATTACCCGATACGCTCGATTACCTCTCGCTAGAAACACTTTCCTCGGTAATGCTCGGCCTCGGATAATCGACATGTCATAGTCCTACCTAGACTCCGCAGAGAGGTACCCGCCGGTCTACATCCTAAGCGCGAAGGGGTTATTCGGCTACTCACCCCTAAGCACTTTGGGTAGTTGCAAGCAGGGTTGGGTCCAAGCACCACCTCTGTCCTGGATGGCACCTGCCCGGCCATGCCACAATGCCGAACTAGACATCTGACAGAGGTTTCAGCAGAAATCGTATGACGTCGAGGGTCTCATATACCATTATTCCATGTGGCGGTTAGTCATATATGCGAGTGGCAATCTCAGATCAAATACCCGAATCTATTAGTGTATTATTAGTAGCACGCGGACTCGACTAAGGGCCAGACCCACCTCTCACTAGATGGTCTCCGCCTGCCCTGATGATTCGACTAAGAGGATCACTCGCGGGTACCCTTGGGGTCGACCCGTCTTTAACATCGGGAGCTGTCGGGACTCGGGTCAATCTCTTACTTTATGGTACCCCCTGCCATTCAGCCCAATATTAACATTTTAATGTAATAGTGTAATCATACTCGTGATCATGAAATTAGGTGGCAGTAGGTGACCTTAAAGGAAGGTGCCCTAAACATCAAGGGTGAATTATGATGAACCACCCTCAATAAGTTCACGCTTGATATTCTGCACGATAGAGACACCATCGAGGGTGAAATACGAGGAACCACCCTCAGTAAGATCACACTTGATGTGCTGCACTACAGAGCCATCATCAAGGGTGAAATATGAGGAACCACCCTTAGTAAGATAAAACTTGATGTGCTGCACTTCAGAGTCATAAAACTACATCGTCTTAAAGGTGTGTTCATGTTTCGATACAATGACCAACATGCTTAGATAACCCTGATAATATAGCATGGCAACACGGACAAGGGGGTAGGGCCAACTGATGGAATGCCAGCATAACTAAACTAGGCATGCTAGGATAACATGTAAAGCATCAACTGGCATCAAAAGTAGGCCATGCATCAGAATAGGATCTACCGAACAACAGCGGTGACAATATCTAATGCACGAAGTAGAGAGAAAGAATAGGTGATGTAGGAACGATCAAGGGGGTTTTGCTTGCCTGGTTGTTGTGTAGACGAAAAGAGATCTTCATAGCGTAGTCGATCACCGGATCATCAACGGACTCGGAGTCTATCAGAAAGGAAGTAACGAAAGGGGAAACAACAAATAATAGAGCAATCAAATGCATCACAGATGTATGTCACGGCAAAAAGTGTCGGTGATATGCTCTAATGCATTAGTAGGCATTTTAATTGAAGATGGAAAATATCTGGAATATTTTCCCAACTCCAGGTATTATTGTCTATATTGATCCAGGCACAAATGTTCAAGGTTTCTTATACTAGAGGGGTGTGGCAGATATGTGAATGGCATATTCAGATTCGTTATATTTTTTGATCAATTTTCATATATAAATTAGTTTCATCCGAGTTACGGTTTATTTTATATGATTTTCCAATGTTTTAACAATATTCTAGAATTTTGTATTTAATTTTAATCCAAATTAGCTAAGTCAATTTGACCGGTCAAAAGGGGAGGCGGTGGCCATAGGCTATATCTAATCTAATAAACAAAAACTAACTTAATTAAATGGGGCCCATATGTCATAGTGTAGCAACTAACCTAACTAGTACTGATTAGTCCCTAATCTAATTTGAACAGGGCCAGCCTCCATTGGATAGAGGCACATCAGCGGCAGTAGCAGAAGCCGAAGGCAGCGGGCGGCAGCAGCAGCAAGGAGCAGCAATGGCCGTTAAGAGCAGTAGCAGCGGCAAGAGTAGCAGTCGTCGCAATAGTGTAGCGCAACAGTAGGCAGGGGAGGAGGCACGCGAGGCCCAAGGGCGCGGGCGCGGAGCACCGAAGGGTGTGGCTCGGGCGCTGCCTGGGGCGTCCAGAGGTGCGCGGGAGCACGGACAGGGATGCAGCGACCGTGAGCTCGACGGGTGCTCGGGCATGTCGGCAATGGAAGTAGTTAGGAGCAACAACAAATCGAGCAGCAAATCGAGCATGGGGGAGAGAGGTTTGGACACGGTGCTCACTGAGAGACGCAAGAAAGGCCGTTGGGAGCTTAGGAGCAGCAGGACAGAGCGGATCAACGCGACGGAGTGGCGAGATCCTGAGGTTGAAGACGACTCGATCCGGTCGATGCGGGGCACCCTAGCTTGATCTGGTGCTCGGGATGGACGAAGTGGACCATGGCGGTTCTCCCGGATGTCTTCTCATGGCACGGGGAGCATGGTGGCCGCGGCATCGATGATGACATGGCAACGGCGGTGCTCGGGCATGCTTCAGATCGAGAGAAAGAGACGAGGAGGAAGAATGAGGGGATTAGACTTCATCCACGGCGGTCGGGGTGTTCTTATCCGTCGTGGGAGGTTCGACGGATGCTCGACATGGCGGCAACGGTCGCCATGGAGGCGTGGATGGCCGACACGCATAGGTCTCTGCCTCCTCTCTGTACAGATGTAGGAGAAGGCGTGTGGTGGGTTGGGCCTCGCACTGTATCAATGGGCTACAAGTGCACAGTAGCGTTAGCCCTTTAGCCCTTTTCTCTTTTTATTTTTTGTTTTGTATTTTCTTCATTGTTTTGTATTTCTTTTCTATATTAAATGAGTCCAGTTGAACATGATATTTCTCACATAAATACTAGACAATGTGTTGAGCTAGCGCACCAAGTCCCGATTTATTTTGAATGGTTTAACTATTTGTTTAATTTGAAATGGCTCAATTTATTGCTGTTGGACCACTTTATATTTTACTAGGGATAAATTGGTGAGTCCAATGATGTTGGTTTCAACATGACAAATGATGATGGGAATTTATATAATAATGCGAACAATTTAGTTTTACAGTTTGAAGAACTAATAATTTGACTTGCAATTCAAATTTGAATTTGACTTTTATTTTTATCGAGTGGCAATTTGGCTTAGCAAACATGATGGCATGGCATCATTAGGTTGGAATTACTGTAGCATGATTATTAGGGTGTTACAACTCTTCTGCAAAAGAGCTACGTTGGTTGGAGGGACTTCCGAACACAGAAGATCAACTCTCTTCGTCCTATTCTCCTCAACGTGAAGTTCCTCGAACTTCAGTTGATTTCACTCATGTTAGACTATTTTTGCTAATCTCCAAACCTTCAACAGACTTTGTCTTCGGTTACTACAATTACTCTTGGTTAGTCTTCGTAAACCACAATGACTCTTGGTTCCTGAAGACTTTGACTCAGAGACAATAATTACTCTTTGTCACTCGAGCCGACACATATCCGTCTAGAGAGTATGCAACTCTCAAGAGTAATAGGTACAAGAACTCTCAACTCAAATCTACTATGATGCTCAACCACTATCGAAGTTTCGGCTCTTGATTTTCTCTCGGTGGATTTTAAACTCAAATCTCTTGGAAAGGGGTGCTCAATCAATCTTCTCAGAATCTCAAGCGGAGCAGCCAACGAACAATGTTGGAGCGGGGTGGCTATTTATAGTCGCAACCTTCCTGGAAGGGAAATGACCATTTACGGCACGCGGTCTAGCTAGTGGCCAACTGCCACGTTTCTAATGGTCGGATTTTGAGCACAACGGTAATAGTACTTGAGGAAAAAGTAATGCTAACTCCTCGGTCCGAATCAAATCTCCCGCAGCCCCGAAGAACAACTTCTCTCTCTGGCGAGTATTTATTCGGAACACACAGAGATTGCTTTCGAACTCTCATAGGTTTTGGCTAAGCATCACAACAGATAAAAGTCTCAAACACTTATACCCCTCTTAATAGTATGGTGGTCCTATGACTCAAATAAGAAAAAGAATAACAACGAAACAAATGATACGTCGTCACTTCGTCTTTGATATTCTCGACTGTAGTCTTTCTTCGTTGGACACACCGACTGAAAATTGCTTCGCTTCAGCAATATGTCTTTGGGGTCATCTTCGGCACGCAATTTTCTTGATAAAAAAACTCTTCGAGACATGACAACCTTTTCTGCAGCGCAGACAACTTTCGAGGAAGTTAAGAAAACTTCTCGGAAGTAGCAATCTTCTTGATATTAAGTTTCTCAAAACATATCAATCTTCTCTGTTGCGTAGATAACTTCCACAGAAGTTTATAGCAAACTTTTCGGAAGTAGCAATCCTCTTGATAGCAGACCTTTTGCAAGATTATATCAATCTTCTCGGTAGCAAACCATTCGATAGCAAACTCTTCGGTCGCAAACCTTTCGGTCGCAAACCATTCGATAGCAAACTCTTCGGTAGCCACCTTTCGGTAGCATACCATTCGATAACAAACTCTTTGGTAGTGAACCTTGCGTAGCTAACCATTCGGCAGCAAACCTTTCGGAAGATTATATCAATCTTCTTAGCAGCAAAACATCCAGAAGATTATACCAATCTTCTTGGTAGCAAATCTTTCGGGAATAACATTCCTCGAGACATAATCATCTCGTCTGTGTTGGGAAACATTGCATGGAAAACAAAAAAAATCTACACACATGCAAGATCTATCCAAGGAGATGCATAGCTACGAGAGGGGGAGAGCATCTACATACCCTTGTAGATCGCTAAGCGGAAGCGTTTATCAACGCGGTTGATGTAGTCGTACACCTTCATTATCCGTTCCGATCAAGCACCGAACATACGGCACCTCCGCGTTCAGCACACGTTCAGCTCAATGACGTCCTCGCCTTCTTGATCCAGCAAGAGGGGTGAAGTAGTAGATGAGTTTCGGCAGCACGACGATGTGGTGACGGTGGTGGCAAACTATTTCCACAGGGCTTCGCCAAGCACAAACGGATTTAGAGGGAGGATGAACTAGAGGGAGAGGGGGCGCCGACACACGGCTTGGTGAATCATGGTATGTGGTGCCCCCTCCCCTCCTCGCATATATATAGGTGGAGGGGGAGGGGAGGCAGCCTAGGGCGTGCCCCAAGGGGGGCCGGCGGCTGCCCTAGGGCGCCTGCCAAGGCGCCCCCCTTCCATACTTGGCATGTGGGGGGAAGGAAAGGAGGGACGGCTGCCCCTAGGGTGCCTCCCCTTCCTTCTTCCTTGCATGGAGAAAGGCAGGAGGGGGCTGGCCCCTCCTCCTTCCTTCCTAGGGCCGGCGGCCAGGAGGTGGGGAGCGCCAGCCCCCTTGTGGGCTGGTGTGTTCTGCTCTTTTTGGCCTGTTAGGCCCAACAACTTCCCATGGCCTTTCGGAACCCCTTCCGGTGATCCGATAATTATCCGGTGTATTTCAGAACCCTTCCGGAGACCGAATACTATCATCCTATATATCAATCTTTACCTCCAGACCATTCAGGAGCTCCTCGTCATTGTTCGTGATCTCTTCTGGTACTCCAAACAACATTCGATCACCAACATACATAACTCATATAGTACTATATCGTCAATGAACGTTAAGCGTGCGGACCCTACGGGTTCGAGAATGATGTAGACATGACCGAGAGGCTTCTCTGGTCAATAACCAATAGCGGTGCCTGGATGCCCATATTGGTTCCTACATATTCTACAAAGATCTTTCTCGGTCGAACCTTTATGGCAACATATGTAGTTCCCTTTGTCCGTCAGTATGTTACTTGCCCGAGATTCGATCATCGGTATCTCCATACCTAGTTCAATCTCATTACTGGCAAGTCTCTTTACTCGTTCCGTAATACATCATCTTGTAACTAACCCCTTAGTCACTTTGCTTGCAAGCTTCTTATGATGTTGTATTACCGAGAGGGCCCAGAGATACCTTTCCGTCATACGGAATGACAAATCCCAATCTCGATCCATGCCAACTCAACAAACACCTTCGGAGATACCTGTAGAGCACCTTTATGATCACCCAGTTACGAAGTGACGTTTGATATACACAAGGCATTCCTCCGGAGTCCGGGAGTTGCATGATCTCATGGTCGAAGGAACATGTATTTTGACATTAAGAAAGCAGTAGCAATAAACTAAATGATCATATGCTATGCTAACGGATGGGTCTTGTCCATCACATCATTCTCCTAATGACGTGATCCTGTTATCAAATGACAACTCACACTACAAAAAAAACACTTCCGTGATGATACGCGTTTGTCAAAGTAAGTCACGTTTTCTGTCATGCATGTACATCCATGACGATTTTATGACAGAATCAAGATAGTCATACCTGTGCTGTCGTAGAAGTATTCCATGACAATACCAAAATTATCATCATGGAAATGTCCACTTCCATGACGATAAATGGCGCGTCATGGAAGTGTTGTCGTCAAGGTTAACCGACACATGGCATCCACCGTAACGAGTTGCCGTTAAGCTATTGGGTTCTGGTTTTGATCCTATAACCCGTTAACAACCCGGCCAATGGGGATTTTCCACGTGTAAAATGATGATTCGCCAAAGGAACCACGTGTCAGCTTAGCCTTGGGACATATGTCATCCAGCCAATGGACAGCACGCGCCTATGATAAGTCGACATGTGGCTCGCCCAACAGTGGCCCATTCAGGTTAAAAGGCCGGGCCTGTCAAAATAAGCGGGCCGGCCCATTAGCGGCCTACTTGCATCAGGCACATTCACAACCATGGCCCATACGAGTTACACAGAATCGGCCCATCAAAGGCCCATTTTAGATTTGACAATTTCCATTCAATCGTCAGTTCTAGCCCGTTAACGACCCGCTACGTCTTTGGGCTCAATTATGGCTTGACCTTCTTTCAGCCTGTTAGCAGCCCATTATGCCGCTGGTACGTCTTTCGGCCTTTTCTCGGCCCATTCTGTAGTTGGGCCAACTTCCTGCCTGTTGTGACTTTCGGCCTATCCTCGGCCCATTCTGTACATGGGGCAACTTCTAGCCCATTTTGTCTTTCGGCCTGTTAACGGCCCACACAATAGTTGGGCCTTTGTCGGTACCACCTGAATTTGGGTCCATTAGCGGCCCACTTTAAGCAGGGCACAATTTCAGCCCGACGGGACTTTCGGCCTGTTAAAAGCCTACTTCGTAATTTGAGCCTCTTTTGGCCCAAAACACTTTTGGCCTCTTACTGACCCCTCAAGTAAAAGGGCCGAGACAAACTTGACATTTATTTTGACCTGCTAGAGGCTGCGGGCCGTTTCCATTTATACGGCCCTATCAAGCTTTTGGCCTGTTAACGGCCTGCTAAGAGCCGTTGTTACGATGGGCCACAGCGATTGGGATCCATTAAATATTAGTTGACCAGCCCAATTAAGGCCCGCTTTGACTACACATGTTTGTTCGTTCGGATGGCATCCAGGTAATGTTTGGGCGTGTTGGCCCCCGTTTCAACGATATAGCATATACAAAGAATTATCCTACTCTATACTATTGCCTCTAAAAAACCTACACTATACAATAAAGAGACTAAGGCATAGAAACGAAGAATAATCCTACACTATACAATAATGAATTTACAACAGATTATATCCACTGGGCATTATAGTTCGGCATCAGTGATAATAAAGTGTACAGAAATAGTAAATTAGATACACTTGGCAAATATAGCTCATACATCATGGACGCGCATCAACAGAACTTACCATTTGAACTATAATCTCTTCAAAAAATAGGATTGGCCGGATTCAGATAGCACAAATTTCAGTCTGCAAAATCTCCAATTCCTTTGTGGTTACCTCAGTGTCTTCTTTCATTTTTTTGACTTCTGCATCAATACCTGCAACTCCAGCCTCAACATTTTGATTACATGTTGAGAATCATATATACGTTGTCTTGCCACTTCTAGTTGATGCTCGAGAACATCAACACATTCCAATTCCAATCCTTAATCATTTGGTAACGGCCATGCCGCACTCCTCTGAGATCTTTGTGTTGATGTCACTTCATCCTGAAATGTTTCTGTAAGTACACATGACTAGGGCAAAAATATAGTTACAATAGTGAAGTGAGCAAGACAGACTATCTTGTACATGGCAAAACAGGACTAATAATAATGTTACACGTCATGAAGCATAAGCAGGTGATATTTTAAAAATTATAAAAATGGTAGTCTGTGCAGTCCGCATACAGAAATCTCTCTTAGCTCACCAGAGGAGCTGGATGTTGGGGCCAAATCCAAAACACAGACAGGTTACATTTAGACCACACGCAGCTACTGAACATTATATATATATATATATATATATATATATATATATATATATATTCTGCAACCCATTCCTGAATAAGCTATTCAGGAACCCTTCCTAACTGCGCGAGAACAGACAACTAACTGTGCGACCTATACTAGTTAACTGCCGGGCGGACTTTCTCTGACACTATTTTTTCGCATTGTTTTTTGTCGTAATTATTGAACCGTTCATCGGAATGATGCAAATGATATACCGTTGGATAGCTATTGAAAAGGAGCAAAAAGCTCATGTTGATCATTTTCCCAAAATCGATTCGGTTTTTAAACAAAATTCAAAAAAATAGAAATCCTTCAAACAAGTTTTCAATGTTTTTGTGAAAGAAATTTTCAAACCATTTGTCGGAATGTTGCGTATGATATACCGTTGGAAAGCTATGGATTAGCCCGAACTTTGGCATATAGAACTCGTTTTCAGATTCGCTACGGTTTAAGAGCAGTTTTCAAAAAACTAACGTCATTTTCATCATTTTTTGCCCAAACTGCTACAGTACACGCTAACTGCCCGATCGGAATAGCTAACTGACATATGATGATCAAGCTAACTGCCGGCACTAAAGAAACTTTTTTTTGTTTTTTCCTGGTTTTTCCCGGATCAAGCTAACTGTCGGTATTGAAATAGCTAACTGTCGAGGATTGTGGCAGTTAACAACAAGTTAACTGCCGGACTGAAGGTACTATTTTTTTCTTTTACATTTTGTCCCGGGTCGAGCTAACTGACGAACACCCTAACTGCTCGACCGTAATAGCTAACTGCCAGACTGAAGAAACTAATTTTTTCTTTTGTTCTTTTTTTTTCGGGTCAAGTTAACTGCCGGGACTGAAATAGCTAACTGCCAGGATTGTGGCAATTCACTTGGTGTTAACTATCAGGACTGCAGATACTAATTTATTTTCTTTTGTTCTTTTTTGCCGGGGTCACGCTAACTGCCATGAATGTCGAGGTTAACTACCATGTTGGCCGATGTTAACTGCCACTATTGACGTTTTTCCGCATTTTTGATAACTTCTTGGGGAAATTTTTTCATAGCTAATTGTGGCTAACTCATGGAAAGAACTGCTTCATCTCAAAAAGTTAACTCCTTTGTCTTAGTACAGATAACTACACATAAAAGTAAACGCCACGGCCATCCAAAAACGGGAGATGCTTCTTTTTCCTGCCACGAGCTAAATGTAGCCGCATCGGGTACCAAACTGTTCTTTGACGAACATCCGGAACCACCGATGCGCTCCCCTGTAGCTTTTTGCAAAGGAGTTAGCTTGGAGAAGGGTGGCCCTAGAGGGGCGGTGCTAGTGGAGCAGCAGGTCGGTGGAGGATGGCACCGGAGGCAAGGGTGGAGGTGGCTGGCGATTGGGAGCACGAGGTCTCTGTCAATGAGGCATGAGCATCCTTTGCCATGTTGGAGTTAAGTTTTTACTTTTTTAAACATGAATTTTCCGCCCGGTCGAATAGAACCAGTTTTTTAAGTAGTGAAACTTCATCTTTGAACTGTTTTAATTTCTTTAGGAAACTTCTGCAAGTCCCAAAGTTAACTGGCATATTTGCTCAGTTAATTTCGTGTATCTTTTCATATGTACTGATGCTACATGAAGTTAATGGACTGAAAGTAAACCAATGTTAACTGAACGGAAGATAACCGCTCCTTTTTTATAGCATATCTTCACGAAGTAATAGTAGTTACCTGAACCGAAGCTACTACGTACCTTGCAAGCAAAATACCAATTTTTTTAGCAAGTGGATTGCAAGTGTTTCCGGCCATCGAACTACTTGGCTGGCGCTAGTAACTGTACCTTTTTTAAACATACAGTGCTCTTTTGATACATGTGCACTTTCAAACCAAAGTTCTGTAAGATGTTTCTAGACATGAGTTTTTTTAGGAGAGCCGAACTGAACCTGAAGGCACAAGCTAACTGCTGGACTCCAGCTAACTGATGGTTTCTCCGAGTAAAAATAGTTTTTTTTAAAACTAACTGTTGTTTTTGCTAACTGCTACACATACCCCCAAGTGAACCACTACAACATCTAAAAGCTAACAGTTGTTTTTGCTTATATAATCAGACTTTTTGTGCTAAAAAAACCATAGAGCAACTGCTGCAAATTTCTAAGTAAACTGCCATTTTATTTTATTCAATAATGAACTGTACTCTTTATGGGTTTTTTAGTTAACTGCAGAAATTCCAAAGTTAATTTCCCCGGGATTTTCTATGTTTTTTATACATAACTGTTGAAACCCCAGGAGTTAACCGAGCCACCAACAAAATGTGGACTTAAAAAAGAGGGAGTCATGGACAGTGACATGATACATTTTCATAAAATTATCTAGTTTTACTTATGGTGCACAAAGGAACAAGTATTGCAGTGCACATAGAAAAAAAATGAGGGAACTTCTCTCTACCACACGTAATCTTATTCTTTCACATTGCTTGTCTTTTCCTTTTTTTACTCAATAACTGTAAGCACTAATACTCTTAACTGCACTATAGAAACTGAACCAAATGAACTCCATGGGTGCTGCCATCTCACCCATCATTGATGGCGCAATGAAACATTTTTTTATAACTGGTGTTTGTTCTTCTCAAAGTATATTCCGTAATCGCAATGGCTAACTGCTGAAACTATACGTAACAGTCAAAACACAAATAGAAATAACCAGATTTGAGAACTTCAGAAACTATAAACTATGTAACTACTGAATTATACACAACCGCTGCCAATGCCTACTAGTATTTTTCAGAGAGAACAACCATGTACAGTTAAAAAATGCTAACTGTGTTGGGGGGAAGTTGATGCTGCTCGACGCCTGAAGTGAGGCCGGCTGGTTTAGGGAAATTAAATTCACTATTTTTTCAGGTAAAGCTACCTGCATAGGCCGGCTGGGTTAACTTCTATTATGCAGTTAAGCTAACTGCATAAGGCAATCGAAGCAGAGATATGGAAGCCATGGATCTAGAGGTAGGGGAGGAGCCACGTCGGAGTCGTGTGCTGGACCAGGAGGTAGAGGGAAGCAGCAGCCGGCAATTCGGGGAGCAAGGGAAGAGGGTCGGTGTCCTCTGTCACCATGGCCATGGCCAACCGAGCATGAGGTCGGGGGAGTGGTGGCACTGGAGGCAAGGGTGGAGGGGGTTGGCTGGGTGGTGATGGGGAGAATGAGGCCACCGTGGGAGGGGTATGGCGGAGGCCACTGCGTGGTGATGACGAGTCCATCGGTCGGATCTCGTGGATGGGAGCCAGGCCGGAGAGAGGATGCTGGTGAAGAGGGGCGCCGACCGGTGGCTGTAGGTGGAGCGAGAGATGTGCACGGCTGTGGCAGGCAGGTCCACTACTGGGGAGCATGGTCAGGCTCGTGGTGGTCATCGCCGGAGCAGCAGGGGTAGCTTCCATACAGTCATCATGGCACCCGTGCTCCCGCATGGCTCCACGAAGTCAGGGCGGAGCCGATGCAGACAGCGAGGGCGAGCCCAGCTGGCACGCGGCGAGGGGACGAGCGCACCGGGGGCTATGAACCGGGGAAGGTGGCCGGTCGGGATGAGGCGTGGTGCAAGGAGGCAGAGAGGTGGGGCATGAACCGGTGCTGGGAGGGAGAGAGGTGGGGCACGGGGAGGTGCAGGGAGGCGATAAGCTCGAGGCGGGCGAGGCAGGCAGCCGGAGTAGGAGGGGACCCAGCTCAGGCGGCAGGGCATGATCCCGATCCTGATTGGGTTGACAGAGGAAAGTGAAGAAGTGGTCACTGGTGGTGCCTTTTTTCACTTGCTCCGCTCGCTGCCGCTCGCTGCGCGCCTGAGGAAGGAACAGGTAAGAGGTGGTGGCGCTGCAGCTGGCGGCAGAACGGAGCTCGCTCGCTTGCTTGCTCGCTCCCTTCGGGAAAAGAAACACGTAGGAGTGGGGGTGGTTGCTGAATAACCTTATTTAGGAACTCTAGAGGGGGGTTGCAGAATAGTCTCACCCAATATATTTATCTTGCGTATAAGTAAGCAAGCAGTTGGCCATTCTGTAGCTCAATTAACTAGCTGGAACATTGTGTGCCATGTTCCAGAAGAGTCTTAGGGAGCATAATGAACAACAGAGGGATTCATACAAACCTACTATAGCAAGCAAAACTATGCAATCATTAGCCTCGTATAAACTAGATTGTGAGCCCCATGCAGTAATAGTTGGTTAATAGACTTCAAAGCTTCTGGCACACTTCACCAGAGTAATTAAATGGTAAGGCCTATAATTATGTCAACTAATAGTTATACAAGTACCCTACATCAGGCATCATTGTTTGGGCATCTCATTAACAGAGGACAAATAAAGCAATTGAAAAGAGCAATTTAACTATGCCTGAAACAAACAAGCAATTGAACTGTTGAGTTGGCAGCATGCATACATGCACGCCTCAGTAACATCCATGGCCTAGCTACATTTACTATATAAAGGAACAAGTAATGCAATATTGTTTGCCCCCTATGAAGTATCTCGACTAGTGTGTAATCAAGATCCTAGTAATGATAGGGAGGCTAATGATGTGAATATGTGTTTGGTTATGACATTTATGACATCGACAACTCTACCATAGCAGGTAGCAATTTCACACTGTTCACTACTATAAGATGTTTTAGATATTTAAAAGTAGACTACATCCGTAATGAGTGAACAGACACATTAAAATGTGTTTACATACATCTGATTTACAAAAAGGTTAGAACATCATATAGTAGTGAGCGGAGAGAGTTTTAATCAATGGCCCAATGACTGGATTATAGGTGAAGAACCCTACGCAAGCACAATGTCGGACAAATAGGATGTCCTGGTAATTGTAATACAGTGACTTACCATAACTGGTTGAACAGACTCAGCACTGCTCCTCCTTCTCTTGCAAGGCTCCTTCCTACTTGTACTTGGAAATCCTCGATCTTATCTTCATTGCACCCCCTCTGCAAGGTGACACAAACTAGTTACTGGTCTCCTTGGAAGATAAATATGCATACTTTCCAGTCTGTGAACTACACCAAAGGATGAGTTTATAACAAAACAACACCACATAATGAAACATGCCACATCTCTTACACACAATGAAATGAGCATTTACTATGTGTGCGCTGTGTAAAAACTAGGCATACCTTCGAACAGGACCTCCAGGTACTCTTGGAGAGCCTACTTTAGTGTACAACCAAACCTTTATGTCACCTATGAGTTATACAAGCCCCCACTATAGCAGCCCATAGTGTTTAAATCGTTGACAAGCTTTGTTAGGTCAAGAATAGCAAGTAATCAAAGCAAACAGTCCTAGAATGGCTGGCTGATAAAAACAAGCAATTGAACAGATGTGTGAGCAAATCTTGCACAACACTGAATTACATATCAAGAAAGAAACATAGAAGGAGGCTTAAAGACCATCACTTGACTGACCAAATTTAAGGGGCATTTAAACATCATGTGCAACGTATGAACTAACATAAACATTGCATATTTCAGATTCTATAATGAAATGCACATGTATTAGGTTATGCCATGCATGATGCCTAAATGTACACTATAGCAGGCAGGAGTGATTCATCATTGCACGCACAATTGAATTGCAGGTTAAGGGCCAATTCTATTCTGCCTTTTCAAAGCTTCTTATCAAAATAAGCCATAAAAGATGTAAAGAACTCGTTTTTGAGTTCTGGGATTGGGCTTAACTTATTTCGCTTTGGGGGGGTGCTTCGGGTAGAAGCTCACTAAAAATTGAAGGGAAGGGGAATAGCGAAATGACTCTGTTGTCTACCCATATTACACTCAAAATGCCACTGCTCACGCCCGCGTCACACCTGACCCTCAAGTAAAAACAAACACGCAAGCGTTCATTGCCCTTCCCTCTTGCATCTCCTCTCCCCTTTCCCTCTACCTCAATCCCCTGCCTACAGCGCTAGGGTTCCTCGAGCGAGCCGCCACCACTGGTCCCATCTGGCCTGCTCCTCGATGATGCTTTGTCCAGCTAGGCTACATGGCCGACGGGTAGGGCCAAATCTCCCCGGCTACTCCTCCCTCTGGTGCCGCCCCTCATTCTCATGGTCTCCAGCAGCTGCTCCGCTATGGTCCGTGCAACGCACTACTCCGGCAGTTGCCGCACAACTACAGCTGATGCCCCACTCTGACAGAAGGCACCTCGTTCCCTCTCCCCTCCTCCCAGGCCATGGCCTTGAGGTGTCATTGAAGGATGAGCTCATCCAACAAGGTGAGGATCTCCTCTGATTTTTTGCCAAATTTTCATTCTGATCCGCTATACGATGAATTGCTATGAGCTGCTGCTACTGCTGCTATATGATGCATTGCTATGAGCTGCTCCTGCTGCTGCTATATGATGAATTGCTATGAGTTGCTGCTGCTATATGATGAATTGTTGTGAGCTGATGCTGCTGCTATATGATGAGTTGCTATAAGCTGCTCCTGCTGCTGCTATATGATGAATTGCTATGAGCTACTCCTGCTGCTACTATATGATGAATTGCTATGAGCTGCAGCTGGTATATGATGAATTGCTAGCTGTTGCTGCTACTGTATGATGAGTTGCTATGAGCTGCTGCTATGTGATGCTTTCAGGTGGTGCTGCTATATGATAATAACCAGCCACTTGGGCCATCGAATTTCGATAAATAATGGTTCTTCGTTTAAATTTAGGCAATGTGTTCTTCATTTAAATTAGGCAATGGACTCTCTATGGAAGACATTGACTAAAGTAGATTGTGCCAAGTAGATGGTATCTTTGTATTTGCATTTTGAACAAATATTGATGGTCTATTTTCCTATCATATTAATTACTGCACTGGGTTCAATTTGTGATGTTTGCAAGTCAAATTAATTTTCATATGGGCAGCAAAATGACAAAATATAATGCAATCTAGACTTTTCACTGATCATACCACAGATAAGCAGAAAAGGCAGGCAATGAAAAGAACTGGCTGGCTTATTATCTGGAGCTTATATTCAAAGGTGCTTATTTTCTTAGGATAACTCGAAATAACTGTCCCTAAGAACCCTGGCCAACATCACTGACATACAAATAACATGTCATGATGATTGCAATGGAGTGACCAACCATATTACACTGTATAGGCTCACCGCTGCCTCACCTTTTTTGTGATGTTCCATGAAATTGCCACATACATCTTGTACTAAGAAATCTTGTACTTTTTCATTATGGCACCGCATCTGCAAGTTGACACAGCTAATTTGAGATATCTCTACATGATAATACATTGCATATCCCTTGCGCATATTTAAACCACCAATTAACAATTGTGTGCGTAGCATAAACTAGCCATGACTCTGTGTACTGGACTAGCAGGCACTCTAAGGGAGCCTAATGTAGTGCACGAGAATTCCTACATGCCACCTACGATTTTGTGTAATGTACTACCTCTGTTCCTAAATATATGTCTTCGCAGAGATTCCACTATGGACCACATAGAGATGTATATAGATGCATTTTCGAGTGTAGATTCACTCATTTTGCTCTGTATGTAGTCTATAGTGGAATCTCTAGAAAGACTTATATTTAGGAACGGAGGGAGTATCATGTATGACATCTATATCTCTAATTTAGCAGCGAAATCCTAGCAAAGCACGCACGCAGGCACACAACAATACAAGAGAGAGACGCACTTACAAGATCATAGCAATGCCTCTGTCCAGGATCTTGGTTAGCCAAGCTGTTAGATCCAGAAGAAACATCGTCCTTGTAGTTCTTGCCAGCTGCATAACATGTAACAGCGACATGTTAGTATTTTCAAGTACAACGGGCAGGTGATGCTGGACAGGTTTAAAGGTGACAAGTACCTAGGCCGCGGCGGGTGCTTGGCATCTTGCCAGACGGTGGGAATCAGGTTAGAAACGTCAAGGGTGAGGATGCTGTGCTGGCTGTCGGGGTCCGATAAGGAGATCTAGAACAGTGCAGTAGGGTGTTTGTGGAGCGGCTCCGCTAGGGTGGACTACGGTGTGGGCGAAGCAGATCTGAGGCCGTGGACGAGGGCGTCAGTGAAGCTACTCCGATGGTTGGGTTCATGATGGTGTCGATGATGCGGATCTGCGGCCATGGACGGGGCATCAGAAGCTGCTTCGGTAGGTTGGACAAGGGTGCAACGATGTGGATCTGAGGCCGTGGACTTGGGCGTTGGCAAAGCGGCCCCGGTAGAGTTGAGAATGGTATAGGCGAAGCTACTCCGGTATGGTTGAGGATGGTGTCAGCGAAATGGCTCCGGTAGGGTTGAGGAAGGTGTCGGCGAAGAGGATCAGAGTCCGTCGACGGGGGCGTCAGTGGGGCGGCTCCGGGGGTGTGGACGAAGCGTCTCTGGTGGGGAGCATGAAGGAGCCACTGCAGATGCGCTACGGTTGACGAGAGTACCGGCGAAGCAGATCCAGCGCCGTGGACAAGGCCGGCACTGAATGGGCTGTGGTACAGTGGTGGATGAGTAGTCTACTTGTTTCTAGGGGAGGTGGGAGGGGTAGATGCGGCCGCAGAAGCAGATCCGGTTAGGTGGACGACGCTGGCAGTGAATGGTCCCTAGTACGCCGGTGGATGAGCAGTCTAGGGTTTCGAGAGGGAAGGGGTAGAAAGGCCGATGAAGTACGGACGGCGTCATGTAAGATGCTCTGGTGCTGTGGAGTAGTCGTTTTTGTGGGTGGGGGAGAGGAAATGGGGGTGCCGTGTGGTGGGGGGAACTGGAAGTTACCAAAGCGACCCCGACCTATTATGTAAATGAGGCTCGTATTGTAACTATTGTTCTCCGTGCACCAACGACAAAAGGGGAATTTTGCATGCTAAACACTAGGTGGCGGAAATTTTAGAAGGAAGCGGGAGATTTTGCAGCCCGCGGGATCGTTCGTATCCAGTTTCAACTAATTTTGGACAATGCTAGTGTAACATCCCAAATTTTCAATTTGGAATGTTTTACAATTATTAGCTAAGCATCTATGCATTTTGTTTGAATTGAGTGGCATTTGGAAATTTCAGAGGCATTTGAGTGTTATTTGAATTTGGATTCAACTTGGCATTTGAAATTCATTTCAAAAATCCCTAACAAATACTTGTGCAAAAGTATGAGAGGAGCTAACATGACACTCCAAAGATGTCAGAAGAAAACAATGCCAAAAGTTTTGAATTCAAATTTGAGTTTTATTTGGAATTTTAAAAAAAATGGTTTTTATAAAGTTTGTATTTTGCCTCCGAAAAATAGTTCATATTATAGGTTATTTTTTTCTGAGTATTTTGATATATATATATATATGTCCTATATAAAAGTATATTTTATTTCTGTCTTATTTCAAAAAAAAGGAAAAAAAACCCCAGGCGCCAGCCAGGCCAACCAGCCCAGCCAGCGCCCGAGCCGCGGCACACCAGCGCCGAGGCGGCCTGCCCTAGTGCGCCAGCGCCTGAGCGCTCCCGATCAGTCGCCCGCTCGCTCTCCCTCTCTCTCTCCCTCACTGACCCGCCGGCCCACCCCTATCCCTAACCCCTCGCGCACGAAGCCGAGCCAGAGCACGCGGAGCGTGCCGGCCGCTCCGATCTTCCCGTGAGCGCGTTCCGGAGCCGCCCCCTCGCCCAAGACTCTGCCCTATAAAAGGCCAAGCACATCCTCTCTCGCACCCCCTAAAACCCTACCCCCAACCACCACCATAGCCTGCGCCCTCGCCGATCGCATCTAGCTCTGCCGCCACAGTTCATCGCCGCCGCCACCGCCTGTGAGCTACCCCCTGCCTCCAAGTTCTTCCGGCCGAACCCCCTCATCCTTGTGCACCCTGTTGACACCTTCTCTCTGCCCAGGAACCATCGACGCCGCAACCTCGAGCATCGCCGCCCGTCGCCGGAGCTACAGCTCGCCCGAGCACTATCGTCATCGCCCCGGTCATCTCCGACGTCACCGAGCGCCACCGAATCCACCCTCGACCTCGCCTCGGCCGGCTCATCTCCAGCGACCCCTCCGCTGTCGCCCCGGACCACCGGAGCACCCCGCCGCCCGATGCCCGATCCGCCGCCGTCATCTCCGTCCGTCGCCGCCATCGCTGTAAGCCCGCACCTCCCCTCGCCGTCCGATCTGCAATCTAAGACATAGACTAGAAGTAACAAAGGGGTAGGTTTTTTTTCTTGTTAGATCGGTTTAGTTACGGTTTTATTTAGTTAGATCGAACCGGTCGGTTTAGTTTTTAGCCGTATATGTTTTAGTTAAAGTTTCGCTCGAGCGTTGTTTACTTATGGATCGCCCACCTTCGGACCAGTTAGCGCCGTTTTGTTTTTTTAGTTATTTTCGTTTCTGTTTTCAAAAAAGAAAAGTTCCAGATTTGTAAAATCATTTTCTCTTAGGTTATTTAGAGTTTTTGATTGATTCTTTTTGCATTAGATTGTAAATTTTATGAACTTCCAGTAGATATCAGTTTTGTACATGTTTGAAGTTTTAAAAATTTATTTACGATAATTTTGTTCAGGTCACCAAATTTGCGATAACTAGAGCTAGGATTAGTATTTTAGGGCGATTCTTTTTGCTTCTGTTTTCTTTTGACCTTAGCTATCAGTAGGTTTAGTTTGGTTAATTTTAGAATTTATGGATGGGCACCGGCAGTGGCCAGAGGATCTCTATGGAAGACCCTGTTTCATTCGTCCCGTCTTCAAACACCACGCAGTGCAAAGACATAAAGGAGGGAACGATTCTTGCGGGTAAAGTGCACAAGACTCTGCAGAGTGGAAACCTAATCGATTAGCCGTGTCCCCGGTTATGGACAACTGAGCCTCTGGAATTGGAGTATTTCAGAAATCTCAACACCGAACATAATCAATTAATTGATGGGTTATTAATGATTTCGGGTATGAGACACTAGTTGGCGGAACCATCTCAATAACAACCAATATTTGTAGTAGTTGCAAGCAAGTCCTTTTTGTTGTAGGGAAAAATTGGCTTTTTCGCAAAAACTTAAATTTAGAGCCCCACAGCCGAATTGCATATAGTGTTAGCATTATTATTATTGTTCTCTCTATGACTTGCCGGCATATTCAAAATGCTGACCTACACGGCTGCAATGTCTCATGTTGCAGAGGAGTTTTCCGACCAGGAGTGAGGCTACGATCTAAGCTCGGTGATTGCCCTATGGAATCAGATGGACTCGGTTTTCGTCTACGCTTCCGCAACATTTAGTTTTCTCATATGTTCAAGACCTGGAGACTCACGTCAGGAATCTGGAGGTTCAGACGCGCAGAAGCTCAAAGGTCCTCAGGAGGCTGTTGTTCCGTGAACTAGGACTGGAGAAGAAAGCATGCGAGGACTCCTTGAACATGAAGAGGAGGTCAAGGATTTTATGGAGAGAACCGAGAACCTGGAGAAATATGTTGCCACATTGGAGGAGAAGATGGACCAGTGAGAAGACCTCTTTCCGAGTGGAAATGATGGACCCCTTGTGAGCAATGATAAGGATTACGAGGAGAGCTCCACTGAAGGACGCAGCAAGAGGATACGCACCGCCAGAGGACACCGCACCAGAAGATGCATCACTGGAGGACGCAAGGATATCTGAGGAGAACATTTAATCGACCACCATGTTATTTTTATTTTCGTTGATCAGTTAGGCCGTTATTTCTGATTAGTCGTGAGATTTTGTAATCCGAGATTGAACTATGTTTGAGTGGAATGAATAAATGATTGGTGTGATAATGTTTGTGCATTCATATGGGTAGTGCTATTTTCTCTTTAGACCTCTGTTCGGTTCTAATTTCTCATCCACTCCAAAACACCAGATGCCTCCGAGACGTGACCCCGGTTTCACTTTCCCGCCAGAGCTCACCCAGCTGATCCAGCAGCATAATGCGTTGATGCATATGCTCATCCAGAACCAAGGCAACAACAACAACAATCCACCGCCACCACCCTCTGTTGACAACCTGACCCGTTTCCTAAGGCTGAATCCGCCGGTGTTCTCTAGCAGCACCGAGCCAATTGTAGTTGATGATTGGCTCCGCAATATCGGAAGGGAGCTAGCAACTGCTGGATGCACAGATGCTGAGAAGGTGTGTTTTGACGCACATCAACTGGATGGACCCGCAGCCTCTTGGTGGGAGAACTACACCACCACCTATCCCATCGCCACCATCACGTGGGATCAGTTTTAGCAGGCCTTCCGCAGCGCTCATGTCTCAGGTAGAGCCATGAGTCTGAAGAAGCATGAGTTCCACAACTTACGCCAGGGAAATCGTACTGTGGGGCAGTACATGGATGAGTTGAGCCAGTTAGCTCGCTATGCCCCGGGTGATGTGGCCACTGATGCCGCAAAGCAAGAGAAGTTCCTCGAAGGGCTTAATGATGAGCTGGGAATGAAGCTGATGGTGGCCACCTTCAATAACTACCAGGAGCTGGTAGACACGGCCATCATCCTCGAAGGCAAGCAACAGCAGATTGATAGCCGCAAACAGAAATATAGCCAAGGGAAGTACAACTCGGGAGCGCAGCAGAAGCCTCGCTACACCCCATACCCGGGAGGTCACACCCATCACACCCATGGAGGACATAACCATGGGGAATGGGAACAATCGCAGCAACAACAACACCAACTTCAAGTCTGGCAATGGAGGCAATGGCAACCAGCACCGTCCTGCTCCGGCTTAGAAGGATCTGAGTCATATCACCTGTTTCAAGTGCCATAAGACCGGACACTATGCCACCGATTGTCCGGAGGCCAAGTGGGGAAATGGAAACGGCAACGGCAATGGAAACTCAGCTACCAAGAAGCCCAATCCTTTTCCTCGTGCCCTGGTGAACCACATCGACGTGGAGGACATCTATGATCAGCCAGACACTGTGGTTGGTAAGTTTTTATTAAATTCACATCCAGTATTGGTACTCTTTGCTTCCAGTGCAACGCATTCATTCATATCAAGGGTAGTTGTGGAAAAGTACGGGTTGCCCACTAGAACCCTTAGAAGCCCTCTTCAGGTCACTTCCCCAGGAGGAGAGATGACGGCAGGCTTAGGCTGTCATTCGACCCTCAGCATCAGAAACCATGATTTTCCCGCAGACCTCATAGTATTGGAATCCCAAGGATTGGACGTAATCCTAGGCATGCACAGGTTGACGAAGTTTGAAGGAAACATCGACTGTGCCCGCATGATGATTTTTCTCACCACCCCGGAGCAGAAGAGGATCAAGTATGTATCCGGACGCACACCGATGAAGAATCAGGTGACTTCCCTCACGGGAGTTGTTCAGGAGGAAGTGCCAGTAGTGCAAGATTTTCCCGATGCATTTCCGGAGGAATTACCAGGAATGCCACCGGACAGAGACATTGAATTTCTGATTGAGTTATTGCCCGACACAGCCCCAATATCCAAGAGACCTTATCGGATGCCCCCGAATGATTTGGAAGAAATCAAGAAGCAGATTAATAAGTTATTGGAGAAGGGATATATTCGGCCAAGCTTGTCACCTTTGCGAGCCCATGTTCTTTTGGTAGAGAAGAAGGATGGAACACAGAGAATGGTTGTGGATTATCATTCGTTGAACGACGTGACCATCAAGAACAAGTACCCTCTGCCGATGATTAATGATTTATTTGATCAGCTAGTTGGAGCCAAAGTATTCTCCAAGATCGATCTTCGATCAGGGTATCATCAGTTGAAGATTTGTGAACAGGATATACCCAAAACAGCTTTCACCACCAGGTATGGTTTACATGAGTATACCATCATGTCATTCGAATTGACTAATGCCCCTGCATATTTCATGAGCCTGATGAACAAGGTATTTATGGAATATCTGGACAATTTTGTCGTGGTGTTCATCGATCACATATTGGTTTTCTCCAAGAGCGAGGAAGAGCATAAGGAACATTTGAGTCTAGTTCTGGAGAAACTCTGAGAACATAAGTTATATGCCAAGTTTAGCAAATGTGAATTTTGGCTGAAGGAAATCGGATTCCTCGGACATGTTATTTCAGGAGAAGGAATAGCAGTCGACCCCACCAAGGTTGAATCGGTCACCAAATGGCAGTCCCCCACCTTAGTCAAGGAGATCCGCAGTTTTCTCGGACTTGTAGGATATTATCGGAGATTTATTGAGAATTTCTCCAAGATTGCTAAACCCATGACTGAGCTGTTGAAGAAGGAAACCAAGTACAATTGGACCAAGGATTGTGAAGCCACTTTTCAGGAGCTGAAGAAACATTTGGTTACAGCTCCAGTGCTAATTTTGCCGGACATACACAAGGATTACCAGGTATATTGTGATGCTTCTCGTCAAGGACTCGGAGGAGTGCTCATGCAGGAAGGAAAAGTTGTAGCTTATACCTCCAGACATCTACGACCTCACGAGATGAATTATGCCACACACGATTTGGAGTTAGCAGCCGTAGTGCATGCACTCAAGACCTGGAGACATTTCCTTGTTGGAAATAGTTGTGATGTTTACATGGATCATAAGAGCTTGAAGTATATTTTCACGCAGAAGGAGTTGAACCTCAGGCAGAGGAGATGGCTTGAATTGATCAAGGACTATGACATGAGATTGCATTATCACCCAGGGAAAGCAAAATGTCGTAGCAGATGCCTTGAGCCGTAACTGCTATGTGAACACCCTCGTAACTGGAGGATTACCTCAGGAGTTAGCCGACGATCTCAGAGAGCTCCGACTGGAGATAGTACCGAGAGGATTTGTCGCCACCCTGGATATTCAGTCCACTCTGACCGAAAGAATCCGAGAAGCCCAGAATACGGACAAGGAAATTGTAGAGATAAAGGAAAGGATGAGTAACGAAAAGGCTAAAGATTTTCGTGAGGATGAGCATGGAACTTTATGGTTTGAGGATCGTATCTATGTGCCCAATGACCCAGAGGTCAGGAAGTTAATTCTTCAGGAGGCCCATGATTCACCATACTTCATTCACCCAGGCAACACCAAGATGTATCTGGACTTGAAGGAAAGTTTCTGGTGGACAGGTATGAAGAAGGATATTGCAGAGTACGTAGGAGTATTCGATGTTTGTCAGCGAGTAAAGGTGGAACATCAGAAGCCGACAGAGTTACTTCAACATTTGCCGATACCCGAGTGGAAATGGGAAAAACATGGAATGGATTTTATCACAGGATTACCTAGAACTCGTTCAGGTTATGATTCCATCTGGGTAGTGGTTGATCGCTTGACCAAGGTAGCTCATTTCATTCCCGTGAAGACCACATATACCAGCGCTAAGTTAGCCAAGATATACATGACTAGGATCATATGTCTGCATGGAGTTCCGAGGAGTATCATGTCAGATAGAGGAACGCAATTTACCTCAAAGTTTTGGAATCAGTTGCATGAAACTTTGGGTACGAGGGTGGAGTTCAGTACAGCTTTTCACCTGCAGACAGATTGACAGACTGAGAGAGTCAACCAGATTCTGGAGGACATGTTGAGAGCCTATGCGCTAGACGATGGATCTAGCTGGGATGACAATCTGCCATACGCAAAGTTCTCATACAACAACAGTTATCAGACCAGTCTGAAGATGGCCCCTTTCGAAGCTCTATACGGAAGGAGGTGCAGAACACCATTGTTGTGGGATGGTGTTGGAGACCAAAAACTTTTTGGTCCCGAGTCCAAGACTCTGAAGAGAAGGTCAAGCTGATTCGAGACAGACTCAAGATAGCTTAGTCGAGACAGAAGAGTTATGCCGACAGTAAACGCAAGGAAGTAACGTACGAAGCGGGAGATCGAGCATATCTCCGTGTGTCCCCACTTCGAGGAATCAAGAGGTTCGGTGTTAAAGGAAAGTTAGCACCCAGGTTCATTGGCCCATACAAAATCCTTGAACATAGAGGAGAAGTTGCATACAAGCTGGAATTGCCTAAAGGATTGTCAGGAGTTCACGATGTCTTCCATGTTTCCCAGCTGAAGAAATGTCATGCTGAGATGGCCGATATTCCTTTGAGAGACACAGTGCCCCTAGAGGCCATACAGCTTGACAGTGATCTAACTTATGAGGAGAAACCCATCAGAATTCTCGAGACTGCGAACAGAGTTAACCGCAGCAAGAACATCAAGTTCTGTAAGGTTCTGTGGAGCCACCATTCCGAGGAGGAAGCCACCTGGGATCGAGAAGAAGATCTCCGTCGAGACCACCTGCACCTATTTGCTAGCCAACCCGAATCTCGAGGGCGAGATTCATCTTAAGGTGGGTAGGTTTGTAACATCCCAAATTTTCAATTTGGAATGTTTTACAATTATTAGCTAAGCATCTATGCATTTTGTTTGAATTGAGTGGCATTTGAAAATTTCAGAGGCATTTGAGTGTTATTTGAATTTGGATTCAACTTGGCATTTGAAATTCATTTCGAAAATCCCTGACAAATACTTGTGCAAAAGTATGAGAGGAGCTAACATGACAGTCCAAAAATGTCAGAAGAAAACAATGCCAAAAGTTTTGAATTCAAATTTGAGTTTTATTTGGAATTTTCAAAAAAATGTTTTTTATAAACTTTGTATTTTGCTTCTGAAAAATAGTTCATATTATAGGTTATTTTTTTTAGTATTTTGATATATATGTCCTATATAAAAGTATATTTTATTTCTCTATATATTTTTTCTGTCTTATTTCAAAAAAAAGGAAAAAAAACCAGGCGCCAGCCAGCACCCGAGCCGCGGCCCACCAGCGCCGAGGCGGCCTGCCCTAGTGCGCCAGCGCCCGAGCGCTCCCGATCGGTCGCCCGCTCGCTCTCCCTCTCTCTCTCCCTCACTGACCCACCGGCCCCACCCCTATCCCTAAACCCTCGTGCATGAAGCCGAGCTAGAGCACGCAGAGCGTGCCGGCCGCTCCGATCTTCCCGTGAGCGCATTTCGGAGCCGCCCCCTCGCCCAAGACTCTGCACTATAAAAGGCCAAGCCCCTCCTCTCTTGCACCCCCTAAAACCCTACCCCCAACCACCACCGTAGCCCGCGCCCTCGCCGATTGCATCTAGCTCTGCCACCGCAGTTAATCGCAGCCACCACCGCCTGTGAGCTACCCCTGCCTCCAAGTTCTTCCGGCCGAACACCCTCATCCTTGCGCACCCTATTGACAACTTCTCTCCGCCCAGGAACCATCGACGCCGCAGCCTCGAGCATCGCCGCCCATTGCCGGAGGTACAGCTCGTCCGAGCACTGTCGTCATCGCCCCGGTCATCTCCGACGTCCCCGAGCGCCACCGACTCCACCCTCGACCTTGCCTCGACCCGCTCATCTCCTCCGACCCCTCCGCTATCGCCACGGACCACCGGAGCACCCCGCCGCCCGACGCCCGAGCCGCCGCCATCGTCTCCGTCCGTCGCCGCCGTCGTTGTAAGCCCGCACCTCCCCTCGTTGTCCGATCTGCAATCTAAGGCTTAGATTAGAAGTAACGAAGGGGTAGGTTTTTTTTCTTATTAGATCGGTTTAGTTACGGTTTTATTTAGTTAGATCGAACCGGTCGGTTTAGTTTTTAGCCGTATATGTTTTAGTTAAAGTTTCGCTCGAGCGTTGTTTACTTATGGATCGCCCACCTTCGGCCCAGTTAGCGCCGTTTTGTTTTTTAGTTATTTTCGTTTCTGTTTTCAAAACAGAAAAGTTCCAATTTTGTAAAATCATTTTCTCTTAGGTTATTTTAAGTTTTTGATTGGTTCTTTTTGCATTAGATTGTAAATTTTATGAAATTTCTGTAGATATCAGTTTTGGACATGTTTGAAGTTTTAAAAATTTATTTGCGAGAAATTTGTTCAGATCACCAAATTTGCGATAACTAGAGCTAGGATTAGTATTCTAGTGCGATTCTTTTTGCTACTGTTTTCTTTTTACCTTAGCTATCAGTAGGTTTAGTTTGGTTAATTTTAGAATTTATTAAAAATATTTTATCTCGAAAACAGTACTGTTTTGCTTGTTATCACTTTTGCACTTTTTCTTTTACTTTAAATTGTTTTAAATTAGTTTCTTTTGTTATTTTTGCTTTATTCAGATTAGTTTCTGTATAATTAACAGTGGAACTTTTATTTGTAGAAAAAAGATTTTTTAGTTGTTTATTTCTTTTTCTTACTAAAAACTTGTTTTAGGCATAAAAGGAGTTTTATAATAGCTTTTAATGCGATTCTTTTTGCATAAAATTTATTTGCTGTTTTCTTTTCTGTTATTTAATAAAAACCTTATTTTAGTTCTGTTAAAGAAAGTTTTATTGGTAGAAAAGTATTTTTGTAGTTGGTTTCACTTATCGTAAAAACTTGGTACGGCTTTTATGATTTTCTTTCGTTTTCTCTTTGGATTTCATTGTGTGTTATGTTGTTTGTCATTTACTAAGTTACTTGTTGTTATGTTAGTATATTGTATGATATATGCTTATTATGCTTTGTTTGTTTGGATAGAATTCCCGGAGTGCGAAGCTTGCTATTACGAGTCCCTAGCTTTCGAAGATCATCAGCAAGGCAAGTCTTGATCATGAATTTATTTACCTATGTTTTATTGCATTAGAATTTTCCTCCCCACCATGCATGTAGTAGGAGAAATTGAATCAAGTCTTGAGTAGTATCATGTGGTAGGTTGACCCAAATCCCTATGTTACCATTTGCCCGGGACGTTGTTGTATTTATGCTATGCTTCGTAGACAGGGTTGGTTGAGTGATTCATATGGGAGATGTGAGAGTCAAGATGATGACAACCCCATGACTTCAAGATGCTCAAGACGGACTTCAAATTCACCACTGGGTGGAGGACGGATTGATGGGCACCCTGGAGCAACCAGCGGATGGCCGGGATGCATGCAGAAGCGCCATGACATCTTGCGAAAAGCTTCACCCGGCCATGAAGAGACGAATGGATACACCTTGACCGGAAGCTTACATGTGCAGCCACAAGCCATTATGGGCTCTGGCTGGGTTGATCCTAGGCATGACTCTGGATGGACGGTGACAGCAGATGTAGAAGAACGGTAGGTTATGGATGGGCACCGGCAGTGGCCAGAGGATCTCTACGGAAGAACCTGTTTCGTTCATCCCGTCTTCAAACACCACGCAGTGCAAAGACATAAAGGAGGGAACGATTCTTGCGGGTAAAGTGCACAAGACTCTGCAGAGTGGAAACCTAATCGATTAGCCGTGTCCCCGGTTATGGACAACTGAGCCTCTGGAATTGGAGTATTTCAGAAATCTCAACACCGAACATAATCAATTAATTGATGGGTTATTAATGATTTCGGGTATGAGACACTGGTTGGCGGAACCATCTCAATAACAACCAATATTTGTAGTAATTGCAAGCAAGTCCTTTTTGTTGTACGAAAAAATTGGCTTTTTCGCAAAAACTTAAATTTAGAGCCCCACAGCCAAATTGCATATAGTGTTAGCATTATTATTATTGTTCTCTCTATGACTTGCCAGCATATTCAAAATGCTGACCTACACGGCTGCAATGTCTCATGTTGCAGAGGAGTTTTCCGACCAGGAGTGAGGCTACGATCTAAGCTCGGTGATTGCCCTATGGAGTCGGATTGACTCGCTTTTCGTCTACGCTTCCGCAGCATTTAGTTTTTTCTCATGAGTTGGCCTTCGGCCGAATTTATTCTATTGTAATAAAGACTTATGAGAATCGTGTAATAAATCAGGTGTGATTGAACTTTGAATTTTTCATCAATGTATTGTGTGTGCCAGCATGATCTTGGGATGGTACTGATACTTAGAGACTGACTGATTTCGGGTCGGGTCCTTACAGAGATGGTATTCAGAGCACACGCTGACCGTAGGATGTAACCCCTAGGATCGAAAAGCCATAGGAAGAAACTATTTTATTTTATGTCCTTATTTTTCCGTAATTCTCCCCTGTTCATTTCTGACTTCCCTCCAATTTTCAACATTCTAGATGGCCGTCGAGTACACCCTAGTTCTACTGCCGGAGTTTTGACAGCCGGATGAGAAGATGCCTTTCGGCAAGAAGCTGGTTCATATCGTCAAGAAGCTGAAGATTGCTTTGCCCTCCAACACCGGGAAGCCTACCAATGCACTTCCGATGGACACCCGCTGTAGGATTATGGTGCACATTCCAGCGAGGACCTTCGGAAGCTTCAGAGATCCCATCGACTTCGAGTTTACCGCCTTCACTTGGATCCTTAGAAGAGACATGGCGATTCATCGTGCACTTGGACATCTCCGAGAAGAGTACAGGGCCAAGCTCGACCCATCAGACATCGCCATGATTTCTCGCAGAGCTAGAAATGGAGATATCATGTGCACCGTGGATGACGACTCCATTCTCTCATATGTTCAAGACCTAGAGACTCACGTCAAGAATCTGGAGGTTCAGACGCGCAGAAGCTTGAAGGTACTCAGGAGGCTGTTGTTCCGTGAACTGGAACTGGAGGAGAAAGCATGCGAGGACTCCTTGAACATGAAGAGGAGGTCAAGGATTTTATGGAGAGAACCGAGAACCTAGAGAAATATGTTGCCACATTGGAGGAGAAGATGGACCAGGGAGAAGACCTCTTTCCGAGTGGAAATGATGGACCCCTCGTGAGCAATGATAAGGATTACGAGGAGAGCTCCACTGAAGGATGCAGCAAGAGGAGACGCACCGCCAGAGGACACCACACTAGAAGACGCATCGCTGGAGGACGCGAGGATATCTGAGGAGAACATTTAATCGACCGCCATGTTATTTTTATTTACGTCGATCAGTTAGGCCGTTATTTTCGCTTTGTCGTGAGATTTTGTAATCCGAGATTGAACTATGTTTGAGTGGAATAAATAAATGATTGGTGTGATAATGTTTGTGCATTCATATGGGTAGTGCTATTTTCTCTTTAGACCCCTATTCTGTTCTAATTTCTCATCCACTCCAAAACACCAGATGCCTCTGAGACGTGACCCCGGTTTCACTTTCCCGCTGGAGCTCACCCAGCTGATCCAGCAGCAGAATGCGTTCTCTAGCAGCACCGAGCCGATTGTAGCTGATAATTGGCTCCGCAAGATCGGAAGGGAGCTAGCAACTGCTGGATGCACAGATGCTGAGAAGGTGCGTTTTGCGGCACATCAACTGGATGGACCCGCAGCCTCTTGGTGGGAGAACTACACCACCACCTATCCCATCACCACCATCACGTGGGATCAGTTTTAGCAGGCCTTCTGCACCGCTCATGTCTTAGCTGGAGCC
Organism: Thinopyrum elongatum; assembly: GCA_011799875.1. Lineage (NCBI taxonomy): Eukaryota > Viridiplantae > Streptophyta > Magnoliopsida > Poales > Poaceae > Thinopyrum > Thinopyrum elongatum. The sequence continues at coordinate 150,569,978 of CM022300.1, read as the reverse complement.
ATGAGTCTAAAGAAGCGTGAGTTCCGCAACTTACGCCAGGGAAATCGTACTGTGGGGCAGTACGTGGATGAGTTCAGCCAATTAGCTCGCTATGCCCCGGGTGATGTGGCCACTGATGCCGCAAAGCAAGAGAAGTTCCTCGAAGGGCTTAATGATGAGCTGGGAATGAAGCTGATGGTGGCCACCTTCAATAACTACCAGGAGCTGGTAGACACGGCCATCATCCTCGAAGGCAAGCAACAGCAGATTGATAGCCGCAAACGGAAATATAGCCAAGGGAAGTACAACTCGGGAGCGCAGCAGAAGCCTTGCTACACACCATACCCGGGAGGTCACACCCATCACACCCATGGACGACATAACCGTGGAGGACATAACCATGGGGAATGGGAACAATCGCAGCAACAACAACACCAACTTCAAGTCTGGCAATGGAGGCAATGGCAACCAGCACCGTCCTCCTCCGGCTCAGAAGGATCTGAGTCATATCACCTGTTTCAAGTGCCATAAGACAGGTCACTATGCCACCGATTGTCCGGAGGCCAAGTGGGGAAATGGAAACGGCAACGGCAACGGAAACTCAGCTACCAAGAAGCCCAATCCTTTTCCTCATGCCCAGGTGAACCACATCAACGTGGAGGACGTCTATGATCAGCCAGACACTATGGTTGGTAAGTTTTTATTAAATTCACATCCAGTATTGGTAGTCTTTGCTTCCAGTGCAACGCATTCATTCATATCAAGGGTAGTTGTGGAAAAGTACGGGTTGCCCACTAGAACCCTTAGAAGCCCTCTTCAGGTCACTTCCCCAGGAGGAGAGATGACGGCAAGCTTAGGCTGTCATTCGACCCTCAGCATCGGAAACCATGATTTTCCCGTAGACCTCATAGTATTGGAATCCCAAGGATTGGACGTAATCCTAGGCATGGACTGGTTGACGAAGTTTGAAGGAAACATTGACTGCGCCCGCAAGACGATTTTGCTCACCACCCTGGAGCAGAAGAGGATCAAGTATGTATCCGGACGCACGCCAATGAAGAATCAGGTGAATTCCCTCACAGGAGTTGTTCAGGAGGAAGTGCCAGTAGTGCAAGATTTTCCCGATGTATTTCCGGAGGAATTACCAGGAATGCCACCGGACAGAGACATTGAATTTTTGATTGAGTTATTGCCTGGCACAGCCCTAATATCCAAGAGACCTTATCGGATGCCCCCGAATGATTTTGAAGAAATCAAGAAGCAGATTAATGAGTTATTGGAGAAGGGATATATTCGGCCAAGCTCGTCAGCTTGGGGAGCCCAGTTCTTTTGGTAGAGAAGAAGGATGGAGCACTGAGAATGGTTGTGGATTATCGTTCATTGAACGACGTGACCATCAAGAACAAGTACCCTCTACCAATGACTAATGATTTATTTGATCAGCTAGTTGGAGCCAAAGTATTCTCCAAGATCAATCTTCGATTAGGGTATCATCAGTTGAAGATTCTTGAACAGGATATACCCAAAACAGCTTTCACCACCAGGTATGGTTTACATGAGTATACCATCATGTCATTCGGATTGACTAATGGCCCTGCGTATTTCATGAGCCTGATGAACAAGGTTTAAATCTTGGGAAAGAATGAAATTGATGCTAAGAAATTGTCCTACTCATGGTTTAAATCTTTGGATGATCATACAAATTTTTTATGCGGGATTGAATTTTGTTTCTAGAAATCTTTTAGATTCCGCCACGGGTGGTACATTTATGGAAATTACTTTGGGTGAAGCTACTAAATTGCTAGACAATATTATGGCAAACTATTCAATATGCCATACCGAAAGAGCTCCTACTAGTAAAAAGGTTAATTCGGTTGAAGAAATTTCTTCTTTGAGTGAACAAGTTGATGCTCTTATGAAATTGGTCGCTAATAAAAGTGCTCCTATTGATTTTAATGATGTGCCTTTGTCTACTTTGATTGAGCAAAATAATGATGCCGTAGATGTGAATTTTATCTCTCGAAACAATTTCAATAACAATGCTTATAGAGGTAATTTTAATCCTAGGCCTTTTCCTAGCAATTCCTCTAATAATTATGGTAATTCCTATGGTAATCCTTCTTATAATAATAATAGTAACACTTCTGATTTTGAGAATAATATTAAAGAATTTATCAATGCTCAAAAGAATTTTAACACTACGATGGAAGAAAAATTGAGTAAGATTGATGATTTGTCTAGAAGCGTTGATAGAATTTCTCATGATGTAGAAAATCTCAAGATGAAAATTTTTGTGCCTAAGGTTGAAGAATCAATTAAAGCTTTATATGTTTCTATGGATGAAAGTAAGAAAAGAACCACTATGCTTAGAGCTAGAAGAGAATTTTTAGAAAAAGCATTTTCGAGTGATTGCTTTCACAAAAATGATGAAGATCTTAAAGTGATTGGTGTTTCTTCAATTGATTCCTTGTTTAGTAAAATTAAGATTGATAATAAAGGGACTGGAGAAGAGTCAACTTTAGCTAGAAGGCGTCCCGATAATTTGGAGGGTGAAAATCTTGTTGAGAAAATTGATAAAAGTGGGTTTGGAGAGGTCAAAACTTTAACTAGTGATGTGCCCACTCTTTTGGATTACAAAGACTTTAATTATGATAATTGCTCTTTGATTGATTGTATTTCTTTGTTGCAATCCACGATAAATTCACCCCATGCCTATGAACAAAATAAAGCTTTTACTAAACATATTGTTGATGCTATGATGAAAGCTTTGGAAGAAAAGTTGGAATTAGAGATTTCAATTCCTAGAAAATTACATGATGAATGGGAACCTACTATCAAATTCAAGATTAAAAATTATGAGTGTTTTGATTTATGTGATTTAGGTGCTAGTGTTTCTACAATTCCGAAATCTTTATGTGATGTGCTTGGTCTTACCGATATTGAATAATGTGCTTTAAATTTGCACTTGGCGGATTCTACTATTAAAAAGCCTATGGCAAGAATTAATGATGTTCTTATTCTTGCAAATAGGAATTATGTGCCCATAGATTTTATTATTCTTGATATTGATTGCAACCCGTCTTGTCCAATTATTCTTGGTAGACCGTTTTTGCGCACTATAGGCGCCGTGACTGGTATGAAAGAAGGGAACATCAAATTACAATTTCCTTTGAGAAAGGGTATGGAACACTTCCCTAGAATGAGAATTAAGCCACCATATGAATCAATTATGATGGCATCTTATGGATCTAGAAACAAAGATGACAATACTTAGATCTATGCATTATGCCTAGCTAAGGGCGTAAAACGACAGTCCTTGTTGGGAGGCAACCCAATGAATAAAATTTATTTTTGTCTTTTTCTTTCTGTTCATGGGTGTTTGCACAATTATGCTACTGTTATGATTGTGTTTTTTGTGTTTTAATTAGTGTTTGTGCCAAGTAAAGCCTTTAGGATAGCTTTGGTGATAGTTGATTTTATCTTGTTGGAAAACAGAAACTTTTATGTCAAGTAAAATAATTTTGTAAATTCACAAAAGTAATCAAAAATTCTTAATTTTTTATACAAGATTGATATACAAATTGCCTCCGGTTTCCTAATTTTTCAGAATTGTTGGAGTTACAGAAATATGAGAACAATTCACATATTTATATACTGTTCTGTTTTTTACAGATTCTGTTTTCTTTGCATTGTGTGCTTATTTTGATGAATCTATGTTTTTTATCGGGGGGTATGAGCCATGGTAAAGTTAGAATACAGTAGATATAATGCAAGAAAAAAATTGAATGGGTTTTCTACAGTACTTAAAGTAAAGATTAGTTTTCTTATACTAACGGATCTCACGAAGGTTTTGTTGAGTTCTGTGTGATTGAAGTTTTCAAGTTTTGGGTGAGATTACGATGGATGAAGGAATAAGGAGTAAGAAGAGCCTAAGCTTGGGGATGCCCCATGGCACCCCAAGCCATTATCCAAAGAGAAGCAAGCAACTAAGCTTGGGGATGCCCGAGTGGCATCCCCTCTTTCTTCTAACGACCATCGGTATTTTACTTGGAGCTATATTTTTATTCGTCACATATCATGAGTTTTGCTTGGAGCGTCTTGTATGATATGAGTCTTTGCTTGTTTTGCTTTTTATTTTAGTCATGAATCCTTGCTGGACACACCTAGTTGGGAGAGCCAAAATTATGCTATGACTTGTTAGAATTGCTCTTCATGCTTCACTTAAATCTTTATGAGCTATGGAATTGCTCTAGTGCTTCACTTATATCTTTTTGAGCACGGTGTGCTTTAGTATTTTTGAAGAAATTCTCTCATGCTTCACTTAGATTTATTTGAGAGTTAGTAATTTTTTTTTAGAAATTCTCTCTTGCTTCACTAAAATTATTTTGAGAGAAGAAAATTTTATGCTCATGTTCTTCACTTAGATTTGTTTGAGCTATCAAAAGCAACAAATGAAATTAGTCCCAAAGTGATAGATATTCAAGAGGGATATAATAAAAACTTTCATGAAGATCATTGCACAAAATAAACTTGATTCCTTGTAATAGTTTTGCGATATGTTGATATAATATGTGAGTCATTTTGATGAGTAATTATGCTTTAGTAAGAATATTGGTGTTAAGGTTTGTGATTCCCTATGCAAGCACGAAAGTCCATAGTTATGCAATGAAATTACATCCTACTTGTGGTGCATTATTCGATGTTAGTTATGCTTAATGCTCGCTTATGAGTTTTTTCGTTTCTTGGTTGGATGCTTCTCAATCTTTTGCTAGCCTTCATTTGCACTAAGTATGATCACTACTTGTGCATCCAAAATCCTTAATCCAGTTTTGCCATATGAGTCCACTATACCTACCTATATGCGGTATTTCCGTGCCGTTCTAAGAAAATTTGTATGTGCCATCTCTAATTTCAAAATAAATTTCTCTTTTGTGTGCTCGTACCGCTCATGAAACGGTATGGGTGGCTGATATATTTCCATGCTTGATGTGTTATTCTCAAGATGAGTGTTTATTCAATTGTCATTGCATGAGAGTACGGCAAAGGTATTAGGGATGCCCAGTCCCGAAAGGAAAAACAAATTTACTTTATGTTGTCAAATAATAAATTCCATGGAAAGTGTTGGTATGGAGGGCACCCGTGGATACGGCTAGCCATGGAAAGTGAAAGTATGGTGGAAAAAGGAATAAACTTTATTTTCTGTTTGGGAACCGCCTATGATATATCTAGCATGGAAAGTATTGGGAACTACTCAATCATTTTCGTTGACAGGAAAGGCATGCCACCCAAAATGTTTTTATCTCTACTTTTTTCGCTTTGAGCTCTGGCACCTCTACAAATCCCTACTTCCCTCTGTGAAGGGCCTTTCTTTTACTTTATGCAATTTTTATTTTATTTTGAGTCTCCATCTTCTCTTATAAAGCACCAACTAAGGGGCACTATGATCGTACTTGAGCATTGGGTGTAGCTAATATGCGAGTGTGTTTCATGAATGGATCAATGATTGAGCATAATGGTCTAGGGATAACTTGCTTTAGTGTTGATATTTTGAAAGACATGGTTGCTTGTTGATATGCTTGAGTATTGAAATCTTCATGTCAAAACTAGACTATTGCTTTGAATCATATAAAAGTCCAAATGTCCATGCTACAAAGAAAAGAATATGTGATAAACATGTTAGGCAGCATTCCACATCAAAAATTCTGTTTTTATCATTTACCTACTCGAGGACGAGCAGGAATTAAGTTTGGGGATGCTGATATGTCTCCAACGTATCCATAATTTTTTATTGTTCCATGCTGTTATATTATCATTCTTGGATGTTTTACAATCATTTTATAGCAACATTATATCATTTTTTGGGACTAACCTATTGACATAGTGCCCAGTGCCAGTTGCTGTTTTTTGCTTGTTTTTTACTTCGCAGGAAATCAATACCAAACGGAGTCCAAACGCAGCGAAACTTTTTTGTGATTTTTTTCTGGACCAGAAGACACAAGTTTGGCCAAGAAAGTACCTGAGGGGGGATCCGAGGGGAGCACAACCCACCAGGGCGCGCCTGGGGCCCAGGCGCGCCCAGGTGGGTTGTGCCCACCTCGGCCACCTCCCGCACCGCCTCTTTGCTCTATAAAAACCCCCAATATTCCATAAACCCTAGGGGAGTCGACGAAAATCAATTCCAACTGCCGCAAGTTCCAGAAACCACAGATCCAATCTAGACACCATCACGGAGGGGTTCATCATCCTCATTGGTGCCTCTCCGATGATGTGTGAGTAGTTCATTGTAGACCTACGGGTCCGTAGTTAGTAGCTAGATGGCTTCCTCTCTCTCTTTTGATTCTCAATACAATGGTCTCTTGGAGATCTATTTGATGTAACTCTTTTTTGCGGTGTGTTTGTTGGGATCCGATGAACTTTGAGTTTATGATCAGATCTATGTTTTTATCCATGAAAGTTATTTGAGTCTTTTGATCTCTTATATGCATGATTACTTATAGCCTCATATTTCTTCTTCGAATCTTTGGTTTAGTTAGGCCAACTAGATCGATTTTTCTTGCCATGGGAAGAGGTGCTTTGTGATGGGTTCGATCTTACGGTGCTTGATCCCAGTGACAGAAGGGGAACCGACACGTATGTATCGTTGCTATTAAGGATAACAACATGGGGTCTATTTCTACATAAATAGATCTTGTCTACATCATGTCATCGTTCTTATTGCATTACTCCGTTTCTCCATGAACTTAATACACTAGATGCATGTTGGATAGTGGTCGATGTGTGGAGTAATAGTAGTAGATGCAGGCAGGAGTCGTTCTACTAATCTTGGACATGATGCCTATATAATGATCATTGCCTGGATATCGTCATAATTATTTGAAGTTCTATCAATTGCCCAACAGTAATTTGTTTACCCACCGTATGTAGTCGGGTCCCGGGTCTATTTTCTCATCATATATTCTCAGATCTATTTTGCTATTTTCCTTTTTATTTATTTGCCACTTTTATTTTCAGATCTATATTATCAAAAACCCAAAAATACCTCGCTGAATTTTATTTGCTTTTATTCGCATCTATCAATCTATTACAACTTTCTCACATCCATTTGCCAATTTCTGGCGCCGTTACCCAAAAGGGATTGACAACCCCTTTAACACGTCGGGTTGCAAGTATTTGTTCTTTGTGTGTAGGTGTTGTTTACGTAGTGTTGCTTGGTTCTCCTACTGGTTCGATAACCTTGGTCTCATCACTGAGGGAAATACCTACCGTTGCTATGCTGCATCATCCCTTCCTCTTTGGGGAAATACCGACGTAGTTCAAGCAAACATGAGCCGACGCAACGAAGAATGTCCACCTGGAGGTCGCGCTCGCCGTGAGGCGCCTCGCCCTGCAAGAATTCGTCAACCTACACATCCACGTGTACGAGGAAGTCGTGTACATAGGTATCTACAAGGCCGGTGAGGACGCTACGATGTTGGCCTTCATCAACCGGCTGGAAGCCTTGGACGCCTTTGTTGAGAAGCACCTTGACCTCGCCACAAAAGCCGCCGCTCCTAAGCCGCCGGTCGGTGGCCCGGCGCACTGAGTCGAGGAGGAGGAGGTCATACGTTGATGGATGCATCTTTCTTCTTGCCTCGTGTAACCACCACTGTGATCGCATCATTGTGGCCTTAATTTTTATTGTGCTATTGCATTCTTGTTCCAGTCAATAAAGACATGTGTGATCCCTTTGCTCACATTTGGAGGCAATTATATACATCACTGTAACTAGTACTCCATCCGTCAATTTATAAATTGTGCTTACCTTTTCCATCAACTTCATAATTTATGTTCGATGCTTGACCCGACCTACGAACTACTCCTAAATTCAAAAACTGAGACCGAACTTATAAATTCAAAACTACTCATGCAGCAGGCATGTCATGTTCGCAAGTTCAAAATGAGAAACTGGAACATGTACATGAAGCATGTCCCATCCCTGTCGCATACCACACTGTTGTTCCGGCCCCCCGGTCAACGCGCATTGGCTAGGCTTTGTATCACTAAAACATGTGGGACCGCATGTGACCAAACCAACGATGCGCCAACCTAGCTACTACCCTGCTTATTATCTGACGGGAAAAGCCCCGCCCTAGCGTTTCCAATCGTTATTTCTATCTATCGATTGTGCCAATGAGCAAAACCAAATGTTACAATTTATACATGTTTCTATACTCCTATAAAAGACTCAGTTGGTGATGATGGTGTGTCTGCCATCCGTCATTTCTGACCATTAGATCTACATCTAACGGCTGTGAGGTAAGTTGTGGCATTTTTGCAACAATAGCCCACTTCTCTGCTCCAATTTGCAGAAAACCCCTTATTATCTTGAAAGCAACCACATCCCTCCCTCACCTCATCAAAACAGCCTGAGAAATATATTTTGAGTGAAACATAATATATTTTTAGTGATATATATGTATATCAAAACAAGAGTGTTTTCTTTCAAGTTTGTGAACAAGTACTATTCTACTTTGGATCCGTTGCAACGCACAAGCACATTGCTAGTAAAAGGAAAAGGCCTGCCGCGTTCACGTCGCACCCCCACACGCCCGGGAATCGGGAGTATTCCACGGCCCGTCCGGCATGCCACATAGCTAGGGAAGGCATGTTGCCTACCATTTTCACTTACATGTGGGACCGCAGTTGAGCAAACCGACTATCGGTAAACCGCACCCCGCCTGCCGCGTTGGAAAACAGAAATGAGGAGGGGAAGATCTAGGTGTAGCAAGGAAGCCAGGAAATTTGGTGTCAGATGGGAGTCGTTGATAGAGTAGGAGCACTCCGCACTACTCCTACTACGAAGTTTGTACTACTACTACTACCACTATACAACAACGTACGTGCACGACACAGCATCGTAGGAACAAAAAATGGGAAGATCTTGTTTTGGGTGATTTATCTTTTTTTCAGTCAACGTAGTATGAATAATATGATGTGGGGGGCACCCATGAAGCCACGTGGCACATCTGGAGGTCTTATTTAGAGCTTCTTGTGTGGATCGATCACACTGTCGTGCTGCTCGTTCAATAAGAACGTGTATGGGTACAATTAGGTTATAGTAGATCCGAATCGCAGGCACCTGGACCATTGGATCAACATCAATCAACGGTTTTTATCGTGTACATGCAAATACACGCATTGACTCCGGAAAAATAATGAATATAGAATATATAATACATAATACCGCATATTGGGTTTCTCTAAAGTCAAACTTTGTATACTTTCAACATTTTGTAGGAAAAAGTATTAACATATACACCACCAAATATATATCATTTGGTTCATCATTGCTTTTATTTCCACATCGTGTAAATTTGTTCGTGTAAATGTTCATATTGTTTTCACCAAATTCGGTCAAGCTTTATAAAATTTGGCTGCAGTCAAAGCTATATATGTGCGGAGTAAATTACAAATGGAGGGAGTGGAATAGATATAGATATAACTATACAAATAAAAATATAGTAATATAGTCTATAGATATAAATAAGGCTACTACCCTTTTTCCAGGTTAGAACTCGCGTTGTTGTGTACACATTGTTTCGCTTCGCTATAATTTGCATTTGCGGGGTGTGTGTAGGATTACCGCCTTTTGTTCAGTACCAACAACTCCACCATTATCCTCAATTAATTCATATTGGCAATTACGATTGCATTATCTTAGTTCGATTCTTCTGTTGCTTGGAGCAATTCCATCTCATTATTCAGGTTGATTTTGTGCATACGACAAGATCATCATCCATCAAAGATTTGTTTAGTAACGATTGTCGATTTGTATCACCGGGTACGATATAGCTGGATCGTCAACGTCAAAATCCACCAAATCAATACTTATCCCCACTCTCATTGAAAGATTGGGTCGCCATCATAAGACTACCACCTAGACAATTCCTTCCCTATAACATACATATGAGCACCCATCTCATTATTCAGGTCCATGCCTCTCTCTCTCTCTCTTGACACACACACCTCTCCACATGATGCGTGTCTCTTGGTCTCTTTTCCATCCCATGACAAAAAGGCACACCGCCATTCTCTTCTTCTTGCTACCCCCCATCTATGTAGTTAGGTCTCCTTGCAACAAACAAGCATTCATTTGTCTCTCTACTATCTCTTTCTACCACACATAACCTTCCACCCCTAGCCAGCCGTGCTGTCGAGGTCTATCCAGCTCTCTCACGCGCAAACAGACGTTGTCTGTGTGTCCCTTCATCGTGCACACACTATCGCTCTTCCATATCCGCAACCTCGTAACCTTGTCGATCCCGACGTTACACGCACCTCTCTCTCTCTCTAACACACACATGCACACGCACACACGCTCTCTCTCCCTTTCAGACACTCCTCTCTCTATGACACACACAGTCTTTCGAACACGCATATGCCCCTCTCTCGTTAGGTATCGCTGCCCCCGCCCCCCTCTTTGTCACACAAATATTCTCTCTAGATCTATCTCTCGCAATAATACATGCATAGTCTAAATTGAAACCAACTACAAAAATGAGCTCCGATTACAAAAATCAAATCCACTCCCAAATAGAATATGAAAATAGGGTGAAATCATGCACACAAATGTTTGTTGCGTGCATGAATGTCAATGATATGATGTACTACTCGTACATCCACAGAGACCCATTTCACACAAATGACATTAAACCCTTCTCAAAATATGGTGCGCATGTGATGTTTGTTGTACTGCTCCTGCCAGCCTTCCTCCGACACGTTCCAACATATTGTGCTACTTCTGATTCTATTGTTCTCCTCAGACCATATGAAACCACAAAAAGGTAACCCCCCGCCCCCACTGGTACTGTAGCTCGAAGCTCCCATACGGACACAACACCCACCGGACCACACAGTCGTTGCCGAAGTGGACGGCGCAGCGGCCTGGGAAGAGTATGGAGTCTCCGACATCGCCGAGGTGGAGCATGCCCTCTACGGCCACGAGTAGCGTGCGCTGACTGTCCATGCGGAGGACAGTGTGATCTAACAGCTTGCCCTCGTGGGCCACGAGGGGTAGCTGTGCTCCAGCAGCACGCCCTGGTCGGTCACGAGGAGGTGCATCGCGTCCTCGCCGCTCACAATGTGGACGATGTGTTCTCCAGCAGCATGCCCGCGAGCATCGCATCGTCGAGAGCACGCCCACAAACATTGCATCGTCGCCGCTCTCGACGTGGACGAGCGTGTGCTCCGACAGCACGCCCGGGAACATCGCATCCTTGCCGCTCACAATGTGGACAAGCGCATTCTCCAGCAGCATGCCCGTGAGCATCGCATCATCGCCACCGCGGGTCAAGTGGTGGTTGAGCGCGTGCTCCAGACAGTATCCCAGGAGTCGGGATGTGAGCACTGCGCCCCCGGCTACGAGGAGTACTGCATGGTGCCCATCGTGGTTTAGGAAAATCCCGTGACTCCGCCGCTCCCTGGAGGAGCGCGAGCTCCAATGGGCGCTCAAGGAGTCCTGCGCCGATATGCAGGTGATGGCGGACGTGCAAGATTATCCTTCGAGCTCTCCTCCTCTTACGAAGACGCCTCCGCCGCCCCCATCGTACGTCCTCTGCCTCGGCTCCGGACATTTGGAGTTTAGTTTTATGGAACATTAATATTTGGATTAATACCAAACTGTGAAGGATCAAGACTAATGCAAAAAACAACCTATGACTAACAGGCATAAATAGATGATGTGGCGGCATTGCATTCTGGAGAATATTGGAATTTATGGATTGCATGCATGACTAGCTTATGTGGCTTGGTTGCATGTCTAGGAAAGGCTAGACAAAAATAAATAGATAATGTATTTAGAGTGCATTCCACTAAATGGGAGCATGTAAATATCTTTAGAGTGCACTCCACTTTTTTTCCAGACCTTTAGGTGCATCGAATGCCGTGCCACACTACAAAATGTTAGAAAAAATCTGCTCCAATATTTTAAAAATCTATTATTATCTTGAAACCAGCCACACCCACCCCTCACCTCATCAAAACAGCCCGAGGAATATGTCTTCAGTGAAGCATAATTTATTTTTACTGATATATGTATGTCAAAACTACAGTGTTTATATTTCAAGTTTATGAACAAGTATTATTCTACTACTTTGGATCCATTGCAATGGACGGGCGGGCACATTGGTAGTACTAGTAATAAACAAATTCCAAGTTTGGCACGAGTTCGTACTGCGGGAGCACCACAAGGCCTGGCGCAGGAGTTACATTTCCGTCTCGGGGCCCACTGGACCGAGCTTCAGCGACTTAGTGCACCCGCCTTTGAGTCAATGACATGTGGACCCTAAATGCGGCTGGCCCACATGTCATTCTCATAAAAGCAGAGGGGCGGTGGGACCGAGAGGGGTGAGGCGCAGGTCGGGGGACTTGTGGTGTCATGGGTTCGAGCGGCGTCGTGGGAATCGCGTGTGGCTGTGGTAGAAACTTGATGGTCATCGCAGTTTAGCCGGCTCGCATGTCATGCACACAAAGGCAGAGGAGCGGTGGGGCCAAGAGGGGTGAGGCGCACGTCGGGGGACGTGATGCCGTCGGTTGGAGCGGCGTCGTGGGAATCGCGTGTGGCAGTGGTAGAAATGTGATGGTCGCCGTAGTTCAACTTCCATGGACAAGCTGTGATGTCTAGTGACATATGCATTGCATACCGCTCACTGGAAGGAGTAGTAGTAGAGAAAACTAGGCGGATAAATAGTTCATTATAGTCAAGCGGACCTATATGAATGTACACAGAGTACACTTGTTCCAAAGACATGCACACGAGCGAAATAGTTCATCTATATCAATGTACACAGAGAGGAAATACTATAACTTTTACAAGAGAAGAAATAGTTCGTCCATCTATAATGCCCTACTGCTGGTGCAGCTTCTTCTTCTTCTTCTTCTTCTTCTTCTTCTCATTTTCTGTGGGAAACGGCTTCGCAACAAGCTCTTTCGACCTTGCAGCTATCTTGAAACTCACACGGGCATCGAGGGTAGCATATTTTATCCGCTCGTAGGTCAAGGGATAATTCTCCCATCCAGACGACCTTAATCCCAGCGTCTCGTCACCCTTCTCAAGATTTTTTCTGAGCAAAGAATTTGCTACGTCGAATAGGAATGGTGTTTCTTTATCACAATCGTCTACAGGAATTCTGGTTTGTAGGTCAACGATGTTTTTCAAGTCAAGGTTGTACAACGCCAGCTTCTCTTTGTCCCCTTCGATGGCTGCCCCACAGAAGTATATGTCCTCCCAAGACAAGAAATCGTGGAGCTCACCTGGTATGGAGGGCGCATGTATGATGTGATACACCAAAACATCATCTTCGAGGCACAGTTGAAGGATGGCGGTGCATTGGATATTCCCAGTGGCACACTCCGTGTACTCTGCGTCGAGACCGATGACCTTCATCTCCACCTTTTGGAGGGAGTTGGATACATTGTTGATCCATTCCCGAACAACCCTTGGGTGGTCGGTGACGGTGGGCAACTATGCTCAACGAACCTTCGACAAGGACATGTTTGACGCTAAAAACCTGCATAGGGATCTCTTTCGCCATTTGGAACCGCTGGACCGGAGGGCTATGGTTTGGAGAATTAGGATTAAGATGGCTAGTCTAACTGAAGAAGATGATTATTTAAAGGGGCTTCGGAATTACTCTAGGAGGATGTGAATCCAGTGGGGTTTGAATGCAAATGAAGGAGAGGTGAAGAAGCCGAGGAAAATCGGTCCCCGATGAAGAAGTAAATGGGAGAAGTGGCAAGCACGCAGTTGATTAGACGGGTAGGTAGACCAACCTACAAAATGAAAAGGCTATGCGGGTAGCGTACCGAGGAGTGGTTCGTGTCCGTGTACGTGCCCATCCTTCTATCGCTACATATGACACTGGTTAGTTGAGGTCACTCTTTCGAATCACCGTGGCGAAACATTTTATGATTCCTTTTTATTTATGCACTCCTCCTGACAGGTGGGACCTACGCAAAACCCACTAGGGTGGACGAACATATATACAAACATATCCATCTCTTTTCACACACAAAATGTGTCGTAGCTGGTTCGGATTGATATTGGCGCATGCCTGCGAGACACAACCTTTTCTGGTTAAGGAATATGCGGTTATCCTAAAAAAAGAAAAAGAAAAAGCCCTTCTTCGCGCTTCTGCATGCACGAGAATTTGGTTCGTCTTCCAATATGGATGCTACCTGGAGGATGAAGTGAACCCAGAGGCATGCTAGAACGGGAGACCTATTTCCGCTATACAGTACTGCTCTGTATGTTACTACTAGTAGTAGTATAACTGTGGTACACTTGATGGTAAAAATAATATTCATCCGGTCCTCACAGTGAAGTGACAAGACCCTACGCACGAGGTGACACTAGTCCAGGCGGCGTGTTCGGGTTACCAAAGATAGCCTCACATTGTGCACTGTGCAGCCACTGTCACCACCGCTGTATAGCATGCCTCGCCTTGTCTTCCTCTACCCTAGCACCAATCCATCTCCATCTCCGTCTCGCCGGAGATCCTGAGGTCACTCTTCATCATCTCACTGTGCCCCCGCGCACCCTCGCCTCGCTCGCCACCCCCAATACCACTATTCCCTTGCTAGCCGCTCCAGCACCGAGAGCCTTCTCCCCCGTAAATCAAGCCCCAAAAAACCCCACCTTCCAAACTCCACCATGGCTGAACGCAAACCGCGCAGCATCCATATGAGCCACGATTGGAGCAATCTCCCTAGTGACATCCTCAACCTCTGTTATTTGTGTATGAATATGTTGAGCATCGTGCAGCTGGCTGCATGCTCAAGGGACATGCACGCGGCCATCGTCGAAGCGAGGCCTGAGCTTTTCAAGACACCCTGCTTGCTGCTATCTGTTCTTGCGAGATTTGCTCACCATGATACGGAGGTGTACATGATGCCCCTCGACTTCAATCCGATCTCCATTAGCCGAAACTTCTTTGCATGTATGTAGTGGGTCGCCGCACATCATGCCCCTTGACTTTGATCCGATCACCATCGCCCGAAACTTCTTGGCAGGTATGTACTGGGTCGGCATGAACTCTCACTGGATGGCTGCCGTCAGAGAAGACCGGAAAAAGTTGGTGCTCGTGAACTTCCACACCTCCCATGAGATTATCCTTCCTACGTTGGATTATATAGGGTTTTACCGTCGCGATCCAAGTGATCTAGATTACGTCATCAGTTGAATGCACCTTGTTTTGCAGAAGATTGAAATCTGCCAAGTGCCCACACAATATGCGGATTACGTAGACTTCAATTGAAATCTGCCAAGTGCCCACACAATATGCGGATTACGTAGACTTCAAGCTAATTGCCTTGTTCGACCATGGACTCGCCTATCTTACCGCTGCTGCCTTCTTTAGCTGGAGACAACTCACCTGACAGTGGGTCATCAAAGCCGATACACACTTCTATGATGCTATTGAACACAATGGCATCATCTACGCGATCGACAAAGCAGATGGCACCACGTATTGCTGGGACGGCGCGTGTAAGTTGTTTTTGTCTGATGTTAATGATAACGCCATGACACTGTTTGAACTTTTGTGATGATTGGCATATCCCTGTTTGAGCATAATTTAAGTAGAACTATGGCAATGTATTAGAGACGCCGTAAATCCGCTATATTTGGAATGAGTTAATTCATGCGATTGTGACCATGTCATTACAGCCAATTTGTACCCTTGAATAATCAAACGGTTAGGAAGATATGAATATTCTCCTAACTTTATAGTAATCTATATACTGCTAAATATGAGTGTGTATCAATATCCATGTCAGTTTCCTCATTTTCATGATGTAGAAACATGCATCACACTGTTGGTTTCATCTAACCATACATTAGGGAAGTAAATGTGCATATGGAGAACTCTATATTTGGAAGTAGTGAAATCATGTAATGCTTACCATGTGTACATACCTATATTCGCCCTTCAGTAATCAATGGCTAGAATAATATCCTCACAAGAATTTTGCCCACAGAACATGAGTATATAACAATGCATGGTCTGTTAGTTTCCTTGAAGAATTTGTTTGTGAGGACAGAACATGATTACATAACATGCATGACATGGTAATTTCCTGTGAAGAATCGATTGCGAGATAACATGAGTGTAACCATGCATGGCACTTCTATATTTTCGAACCCAGTATACATTTCCCTGTATTTTCCTCTCAGTTCCAACAGGGACAGATCAATGATGTTTCTTGCATTATCCTACTCATACCCTGAACAATGCTGATCTTACATTAACAATGCCTGTCCTTTTTGATATGATGTAGTGTCCCCACAGTTACTGCCCTTTGTAATCACACCACCTTTGCTAAAAACAGGGAAGCACAATTGGTTCCTCGCTCGATCAGACGATGGCAAAAGACTGATGATCATTCATACACATGAGCCAGAAAAGTTATATTGCAAAAAACCCACTGTGTACAAGCACCATGAAATACGTGAGTATCCAGACAATGGAAGTTACATCTATGAACAGGATACCAGCTTGTTGGGGCCTTAAGGATTTTTGAGTTGGAGGCGGGTAAACAGCCTTGGTTCACACTCTCTGTTTCTCGGACTCAGTTATCCGATTAACCAGGAGATCACCATTGGCAAGGACCTTGATGGCAGAGAGGCTCTGTTTGCTAGGGAAAACTGTGTCTACACGGCGAGCCCCAGGACTTCGGGAGTAGACTCCCCTGGTTGTCAACGATACAGCCTGTAGCCAAAAGAAGGTGAGAATGACAAAGGCATCTGGACAATAGGCAGTGATGTGGTTCAAGCCTTCAGGTTGATAGGTAATTGGGCTGTTGCGTCAAAAGGGTGGAGTTCTGGTTTCTCCGAATCACTGGTGGCTGAAGCGGGGCCGCAAATTATGATGGTGTTGGATCATCCCTCTTCGAATGACTTGTTGTCTTTGTTGCTTGTTCTGGATGGGTAGTTCTCTCTTTTTTATGCATACTCCTTGTCATTTTGTCATCCTCGTCTATGTCACTCTTACTATGTAGTAGTTGCCTCTATTTAGAATGTCATTCTCGTCTGGATCACGAGAGTCTGAGCACTGCAGATGGGTGCGTTTTGGTGGTGTAGCAAGACTGCTTATAACTATCATGTCTTGCAATTTATGTCAGTAGTAGTCACTAGTCAATGTTTGAATGTTGTATATATCGTTGTTTCGAACTATTTATTGTCTCGAACTGCTGGTGGGCTAAATGAGGGCATCACCATTCTCCAGTGTTTAGAGTATATCTCCTTTTTTCAAGTTATGATTTGAGCTCAGTGTCTTTTCGATGATGTACACTTGTTTGGGCCAGTGAGGTGTCGTTGAATATGGGCTGAGTAGTAACGTAATGCCAAACATGTCAATTATGACTCTCAGGTCGGGCGCTCAAAAAAAGAAAGAAAAAGGACACTTCGGCCGACATGTGGGTGCCACGGGTGTTTCGTGCTCTTGCGCACCGAGAGCATATTGGCGCGTGTTCGAAATTCATGCTACCTAAGGGATTCATGGACTAAGGGGTCCTCGAGGTGACGGCCCATTATACATGGGCCGGACTGGTGGAGCCGTATAGTGACAGGAGATCTATGAAGCCCTGGTGTGCCTCCAAGTCAAGAAGGCACAGAATCTCTTTAAACCCTTATTGTAATCTATCTTCGGTAACCCTAACCCTACCGGTGTCTATATAAACCGAGGGTTTTTAGTCTTTAGGGCTAGAGCTACATTCATCACCTCATCTCCTTAGGGTTTAGCTCATGTTGATCTAGAGGTAGATCTACACTGTAACCACATTATACATCCAATACAATCAAGCAGGACGTAGGGTATTACCTCTTCGAGAGGGCCTGATCCTGGGTAAACACTGTGTTCATCGTCCCTTGTTCCCCATCAATCCTAGATCCATAGCTCGGGACCCCCTAACCCGAGGTCTGCCGGTTTTGACACCGACATTGGTGCTTTCATTGAGAGTTCCGCTGTTGGGTCGCCCAAAGGATCGATGGCTCGCCTGATCATAGGAGAGGGCATCGGATCCGGGGACTTCTTTGTCCCCGGACAACTCTTCGTGTTTGGCAACATCGTGACGCACGCAGACCCGACTGGTCATCTGGGTCAGGTCGACGCCTTCGGCCCGGGCACCGGATTCGATTCGGTGGTCTGGAATATGTTGCGAACACACGGGGCGATCTGGTTTTCACCGGATTCACTTCCCCCTCCCGTGCCCTCGCCACGCCCGCTCCGGAGTTCGTTTCCGATCCGATCGGCAGATTGGCCTCGCCAGCTTCAAGCGAGGAGAGCTCCGCTTCGAGCAGGGGCCAAACTCCGCCTCCGTCCGGACACGTCATGACTGTGGAAGACCTATCCTCGACCTTCGAGGTAGAATCAGGAGGCAGAGGCCAAGAGTCAATCTCGGCCGAACCTTCCTTTCTCAACGCTCTCCTCGCCCTAAGCCCTTACGACAAAGTGACAGCTAACGGCCAGGGGTCACCCCCAGCCCAAAGCAGCTCAATCTCGAACCCCGACGGGGAAGCCTTAAGCAAGGACCAAAGCCCGTCCTTGACCTCCAGTGACGACCTGGACCCCTTCATGGATCCGGCCCCACATCCTGAGCTCAGCACAGCCAGCGGAAACCAAGGACCGGCCAGGGCATTGATCGCCCCCCACACCGTTACAACAGAATTCGGCTCGGAGCCCTCGAGCTCGGCGACCCTCGCAATGTTAAATGAGGCGCTAGACCGAATTCAGAACATGACCATCCAGGAGGACCTGCCCTCCGCCTTCAATCATCAACCCTTCGAGGCGTACCATAGGGAATTTTGCGTCCCACCCACCACCCACTTGGTAGCCACTATCGACGATTTAACCGATATGCTAGACTACAATTCAAAAAATACCGAATACATGGATGAGGAGGGCCGACCCATGGTCAATACTGACGTCGCCCCCCCCCCCCCCCCGGTCACCGGTCGCTGGTCGGCCACATCCACCTACGATATTTACATGGTGGACACCCCCCAGGACGGCGATGGCACTCCTGATCAAGACCGGGGCAAGCCCAGAGAAGAGCCACCCAAACGCCGAAAATAGCGCCGTCGAACAAAGCCACGTCGAAGCCATGTGAGCAACATGGACTCTATGAAGAACGGCACCGTAAATAATACGGATGACCTCGCCGGAGACGCAGCCCTCGAACATCATCAGGATGACCCCGCGGGGCAGGAGGACCCGCTCAATTTAGAAAACCCCGACGACTCCGAGGATAGCAACTACCTCCCACCCTCTGAAGAGGAGGTTAGTCTTGGGGAGGACGATTTCATCATCCCCGAAGACCCTCTGGAGCAGGAACGGTTTTAGCCACTGCCCGCAGCCTAAAGAAACAAAAACGCAAAATCGAAGCCGAACAGGACACCCTCAACAACCGATGGACTAAAGTCCTAGCTACTGAAGAAGGGTGTGGCCGCGAACAGCCAACCAAAAGTTATCCCAAGTGAAGACTCCTGCCATAGTTCGACGACGAGGTCGTATATCCCACACGCCCGATATACACAAGCATCGAATAGTCAAACCGCCCCCTAGAGGGTGGGACAGGGAAGCTGACGAGGCCGAACACCCAGCTGCCCCACCTCGCCATCACGGCAAGGATCAAGTGCGGCCCACTTATGAGTACGACCTTCGCCATGACCTAGACGCTCGAGGAGGCCATACCAGGTCCATCTACGGACCCAGAGAAGACCCGCCAGCTTACCGGGAAGGATACTACGATCGGCTAAACCAAAACGATAGAATCTAGCAGCAGCAGATTCAGAGGGCCGAAGACCTCCGACGCGATGTAGCCCGAGTTCGGGGCGCCGCACACCCTTTGTTCTTCACGGAGAGGGTAATGCAACACCAATTCCCAGAAGGCTTCAAGCCTGTGAACATCAAATCATATGACGGAACCACAGATCCAGCCGTATGGATAGAGGATTTCCTCCTCCACATTCACATGGCGCGAGGAGATGACCTCCACGCCATCAAATATTTGCCACTAAAGCTTAAAGGTCCAGCTCGACACTGGTTGAACAGCCTTCCTGAAGACTCTATAGGCTGCTGGGAAGAGCTCAAGGATGCTTTCCGAGCAAACTTTTAGGGCACCTATGTCCGGCGTCCGGATGCTAACGACCTAAATCGTATCACACAACAACCCGGAGAATCTGCCCAACAATTTTGGAACCGATTCCTGACCAAGAAAAACCAGATCGTCGACTGTCCGGATGCTGAAGCCTTGGCTGCCTTCAAGCATAATGTCAAGGATGAATGGCTCGTACGGCAGCTCGGCTAGGACAAACCAAGAACTATGGTAGCCCTTACTTCCCTCATAACCCGCTTTTGTGTAGGCGAAGACAGTTGGCTTGCTCGCAAAAACACCAACCCAGACACACCCTGTACCTCTGAGGTTCGGGACGGAAATGGAAAGCCCCGACGCAGCAAGAATAAACATCGCCACAATGACAGCGAGGGCGAGGATACGGTAGTAAATGCCGGATTCCGAAACCAGAAGTCTGGACCCCGAAAGAAAGCCCCTAAAGGCAATAGTGACGGCCCGTCCAGACTGGATACAATTCTGGACAGGCCCTATTAGACAAGGTTGTCAGAATCGCAATTTTGAATCGGATCAGAGCTTTGATTGTAGGATCGCAAATCGTAGAATCTTCACTATCAGGATCGTAGAAATGTAGATTCTAAGAACTAAAATCACAGAATCATAGGGGTTAGTTTGGATCGTAAAGTCGTAGAATCGTATAACAGAATCGTGATTCTGACAACCTTGCTGTCAGATCCACGGCACGTCGGAGAAGCCTGCCAACCACTCCAACCAAAATTGTTGGGTGATCAAACAGGCCGACAAGCTCACAGCCGAAGACTCGGGCAAAAGCCCACGAAGCAAGGACGATGATGGGCCCCGCAGGCCAAACAGTGGAGGCTAGAAACCCTTCCCTTCCGAGGTCAAGATGGTAAACATGATCTACGCAACACACATACCGAAGAAGGAGAGGAAGCAAGCGCTACGGGACGTATATTACGTCGAGCCAGTAGCGCCGAAGTTCAATCCATGGTTAGCCTGTCCGATCACGTTCGATCGCAGGGACCATCCGACCTGCATACGCCACGGAGGGTCTACAGCCTTAGTGCTCGACCCTATCATTGATGGATTCCACCTCACTAGAGTCCTCATGGACGGAGGTAGCATCCTCAATCTGATATAAGAAGATATAGTGAGGAAAATGGGGATCGATCCATCAAGGATCAAACCCAGTAACACCACTTTTAATGGAGTCATTCCAGGAGTGGAGGCCCGCTGCACAGGCACCGTGACGCTTGAAGTAGTGTTCGGATCTCCGGATAACTTCCGAAGCGAGGACTTGATCTTTGACATAGCACCTTTTCGCAGCGGCTATCACGCCCTACTCGGCCGAACATCGTTCGCCAAATTCAATGTCGTCCCGCATTACGCGTACCTCAAGTTGAAGATGCCTAGTCCCTCAGGCGTCATAACTATCAACGACAACATAGAACACTCACTTCGAACCGAAGAGCACACTGCGGCCCTAGCGGCCGAAGACTACACTGGCCCATATAGGCCCGGATGCCGACCCGCCGTAAAGGCCGGCGACAATAGTAAACGGGTTTGAACCCGTTCCCCGTCATGGGAACCCGCATGCGTTCACCGCAAATAGGGATACACGCCCCACGGCACGCCCACATTCTTCACGCTCCACGTGCCTCGTCATTACAACTTCACACTCAAAATACAATGTGCAGCCATGAGGCATATATTAATAAATCTGAAGTGCATGTTCGGTTAAACCGAACTTCGGAATTACTTCGTCTTCTGATGACCCGGGGACCAATTCCAGATAACGCCAAGCATAAAGCTTCATCGACAGGGTCCTCACCCATCAAGGTCTCATCGAAGGTCCCAACCCCCACCTATCAGAAGCAAAAGCGCAGACGTGCAGCAGGGCACAGTGAAGGCTTCAACTCACGCATCAAGTCCCTGCGTCAACCTTTACTCTGTAAACTTTCTTTTTCTTTCACAAGTACTGCCTTCGCAGTTTGAATTGTACGGATAGACGTCTCGAGCTTACAAGAAATAAAAAAATACCCTTTATGGTGTTCAGATATCCGCATCCTGCGATTTGTCTATTCCCTTTCCAATTCTCCCCTCGCTCTTTGAACAGCCCGGCATGAAAATACATTAACTAGTCAAGAGTTCAATTTATATATTAGCTCAATATCTTCAAGTCCGGCACCGCTTTCCGCTAGGTGTTTGGCGTCTCGGGTATTGCATTATATGCATCAAGTTCCGAACCATGTCCTAGGTCAATAGTTGGGTTGCCCGGCTCCTGCGCTTGCCCCTTATGTTCCGCACGTTCGGCTAAGAGGGCAAAGGGAGAACCCCTGCGATTGTACTTCTAGCTCGCCCGGTCAAGTACCTCAAGAGGAGAAAGCTGAAAACTGACCGTCATGCTAAGCGCGAACTGATCAGCGATCCAATGACGAGGTTCGACTCCAAAAATCATTGGCGATTTCGCCATGTCACACGAAGGGTTTGTCTTAACACAAACCACGTGATCGGAAAGGGCAGGTTTTGATCCCCAAGTATATCACAATACACCGGGGGCTAGTCCCTAGTCCCCACCGTCAAGCTCCTACGGCTAAGTGAAAGCAATAAAACCGAATAGCCCGATTGCCTGGTTTCGCTCCCGCACTACCGCCTCCGGGTACCAAGACGTTGGCTAAGGGTAACAGTGCGGAGACGAAACACCCCTCGTGATATTCACTTGGGGGCTGAAGCCGACGACTGGTAGCTTTCAGAATAAACATACGGCCGCACAGGAGTCAAAATTAAATCATGACAATATAAAGCAAGTCAAGCAGATGCATTATAAAGCATGAGGTCCACTTAATACAAAATTAATACAATTACTCAAGCACTACATCTTTCAAACACTGGCCCTCTATCGCCCGCGCGCCATTCATCACCTGTGCAAAGTACTACTCAGGGCGGCGATGCTCCTTTCCCTTGGGCAGAGGACCAGTGGCCATGTCCATCGGATTAATCCTCGGCTAATGCTCCATGGTCTTCGCGAATGCAAGTCTCGCCGCCTCAAGGCACGCTGACCGCTTTACGGTGTCAATTCGGAGCGGCGCCTCCCGCAGCTTCTGCACAAAGCCGAAGTAGGTGTCAGGAAGGGGCTCGACAGGCCACAGACTGACACAGAGGTCCTTCACGGCTAGCTCCGACATCCGATGCATCTCCATCAGCTGCTTCATTCGATCACTGAGGAGGGGAGGACGCTCGGAATCCAAAAACTGTGACCAGAAGAGCCGTTGCGTGGAGTCCTCCTCGAGGGTGGCATAGTGCCTCACTGCGGCCGCCACATTCTTTGAAAGTTCGGCGAAGATGCCTGTGGAGCGCCAGACCCACGTCAGCAGGGCGAACCTGTTGCCTCCAAACACACTCTGCAGTAAGTATTTCTTACCATTTGCAATTTGCGCGGCTTGGCGAAGCACCTCCCGGACACCTCGCGCGTCAGTCCTCGACACCTTGGATAGACGGGAGGACTGCTCCTCCTGCCCCTTCTCAAGGGCCTCCAGCTTCTCGGCGGCATCCTGGAGCTCCACTTGGACTTCGATCACTCGAGCCTCGTGCTACTCAGAAGCAAGCTTGGCCTTCTCAAGCTCGGCCACCGCCTTCTCAGCGGCCGTCTTCTTCGCGACCGCCTCGGCCTCAGCTTTCTTCAGGGCCTCCCTCAAACCCTCGACCTCGGCAGTAGCAGCTGCAAGATCATCAAGATAAGGGATTAGCATAGAGTCCGGATTGTCAATATCCGGCGTCAAGCAAAGTACACATCTTCTCACAGGACTTACCTTGCGCCTCGTCAAGCCGTTTGTTGACAAGGTCAAGCTCTGCATCGGAAAGCTTGAGCTTCTGATCCATCTCCTCTAACGCCGCGGCATTAGCAGCCGCGGCCATGAAAGATGCCTGCGTCAGCAAAAGAAATGTCGACATCATTAATCGGCCTACCGAATTTGATCCTCTGCCGTTTTCTTCGAAGTCCTTGCAGAGTCTCGGGAGCTGCTATGTATACGGCCTACCAAACTAACAATTACAACCACATTATGAGGAAAGAGCATTACTTGACTTACCTCAAAGCCTGTTAGAAGGCCTTGGACAACGTCATTCGGTCCGGATTGGATGGACCGAACACCCTGCATAACCGCACTCATAAGAGTGCGTTGCCCGTCAATGATGGCGGAATTGTCCACCAGCTCCTCCAGCACGTCTGGCCAGCCAGCCGCCGCCCGAGTAGAGGTGTTCGGTGCTGATGTTGGCTCACCGGCCCCTTCCCCACTAGGAGGAGCCTAGGCCATCGAAGGCCTTCGGGGCTCAGGAGCGGTTGACGGATGGGGTCCAGATGGTCCGCACTCCTTTCCCACGTCAGCCAGGAGGGACGCTCCCTCCCGGTCTTCGATGACCGAGGTGTTAACCTCGGCCATTACGGCGTCGGCCTCTCCCCCTGTGTTCGAAGGAGGAGGAGTCCTTCGGGACCGCACCTCCTCAACCTCTTCGGGGACCATAGGAGGCGCGGAGTGCGCCATAGACCCACTGTCCGCTAGTTCGGCGGGCGGAGACGTCCGCTTCGAAGTTTGCTCGGTGGGGCGTTCATGTGGGGGGCTGCAATTCAGAAGGGTTAGCCTTCAACTAAAACAAATTACTGAAAACAGGATAGCTAAAAATACCAACGCCTTACCTACTGGCTGGGGGCTTGACCTTGGGTCCCTTCTGCAGGATCTCCTCGGATGCCTCGGACTCCTTGTCGGAGTCCGAGCTGTCGGACAGGACCAGCTTGGGCTGGCATCGTCTCTTCGGGGCCGGAGAAGGTTGGACCTCCACGACGTCCTCGGACACCGCCCTCATTTTGGAGCGCGAGGAGACGCTTTCCTCCTCGTCCTCATCCTCGTCCTTGTCCTGCACGGATGAGGCCGCAGCGTCTCCGGACCGGTTGCCCAGACAAACCATGCGTCGGAGGCCCTCCCTGGCCTTCGATACTTCTTTTTTTAGCCTTTCTTGACAGGTGCCTTATAAGGCACTACGACCAGCAGCTTTTCCAGCTGCCCTGATCGGGGCTCCTCTGGCAGTGGCGCCAGGCTGCTGATCTTCTTGGCCTTAGCAAGCTAGCCCTACAAAATCTGCATAACCAGGTCAGGCCGAATCAAACGCGATATGAATATCCGAACATTCCTCGAACAAGAGCGCCGCTCACCGCCTTTGGGGGGTTCACGGCATCGAGGCCGATGTCCTTCCCCTCGACCGGCCACTCCTTCTGGGGCTGGAATAATTGGCCCCATATTTTATCAGGAGTCATGCCATAGAGGTATCGCACGGTGGCCGGATCCTCGGGCTCATGCTCCCACATAGGCTTGGCCCTCTCCTGGCAAGGGAGGAGCCAGCGGTGGAGCATGATCTGGACCACGTCGACCAGCTTCGCGTCAGTCTCTATTATGCTTTGGATGCGCTTCTGCAACGCCTTCGTGTGAGCGACACACCCCCAGTCCGGGCTCTTGGTGGTCCATGAGGCCAATCTGGTAGGGGGTCCGGACCTGAATGCGGGGGCCACTACCCAGGCGGCCTCCCTCGGCTCGGTGATGTAAAACCACTCTTTTTCCACATTCGGACGGTGTCGACGAAGTGGCCGTCCAGCCACTGAGCCCGTGTCAGTTTACTAATCATGGCCCCTCCACAGTCCGCATGCTCGCCGCCAACCACCTTGGGCTTGACATTGAACACATTCAGCCATAAACCGAAGTGTGGCTGAACTTGAAGGAGCACTTCACAAAAGACGATGAAGGTCGAGATGTGGAGGAGGGAATTGGGGGCTAGATCATGAAAATCTAGCCCGTAGAAGAACATCAGCCCCCGCACAAACGGGTGCAAGGGAAATCTTAGCCCCCTAAGGAAATGGGGAAGAAACATGACCCTCTCGCCCAGCTGGGGCGTGGGGATGATTTGGCCCTATTCAGGGGCCCGATGAGCAACGTCAGCTGACAAAAATCCGGCCTGCTTCAGCCGCACGATGTCGTCGTCGGTGACGGAGGAGGCTTCCCACTTCCCGTTGGCGCCCGAGCTTGCCATGGTCGAAGGAGATGGGACAGGGTTTGCTGTGGAAGCAGAGGAAAGGGGCGCTGGAGCTCTGAGGATCTGTGTGAGCGGGAGGTGGAAGAAGGCGTGGGTTGCTGACTGTGATAGCTCTCCCTTTATAGACTGTTGATAGGCCTGGGATTCCTTTTCCTACGCTGTTGGCTTCTCCACTTCCCGGTATGCCCATGACGTTATGTGTGGGGAGGGGAATCAAAATCATTAACCATATCCCCCAAAAAGCGGGACACGATCTCCACCTCGAGGGGACGTGCCAAACGTGGCGTCGGTCTCGAGCCATGCTTCGAGAAATGGTAACTGCTCGGCGTTATGGCCGGAAGCGACTCTTCGTTGGAGGAGAAAACGTTGTCAAATGAAGACACCATTTACACTTGAATAGTGTTTGTTTATTATTGCCTTCAGTGTTAAGTAAAACTGCCGTTTCAGATCCCGGACATCACTTGGTTCCGAATATGGGTAAAACATACTGAAGAACTCGCCTCACAAGCTGAATACTGGTCGGGTGAGCGGATGCCGGATACAAGCCTTGGCGTTCGAGGCTAGTTCGGGGGCTACTGAGGGAGTCATGGACTAAGGGGTCCTCGAGGCGATGGCCCATTATACATGGGCCGGACTGGTGAAGCCGTATAGTGACAGGAGATCTATGAAGCCGTGGTGTGCCCTCCAAGTCAAGAAGGCGCAGGATCTCTTTAAACCCTTATTTCAATCTATCTTCGATGACCCTAACCCTACCGGTGTCTATATAAACCGAGGGTTTTTAGTCTTTAGGGCTAGAGCTACATTCATCACCTCGTCTCCTTAGGGTTTAGCTCATGCTGATCTCGAGGTAGATCTACTCTCTAAACCACATTATACATCCAATACAATCAAGCAGGACGTAGGGTATTACCTCTTCGAGAGGGCCTAAACCTGGGTAAACACTGTTTTCGTCGTCCCTTGTTCCCCATTGGTCCTAGATCCACAGCTCGGGACCCCCTACCCCGAGGTCTGCCGGTTTTGACACCAACACTACCTTTTCATCCCCAATCTCCCACCCCTCCCCCACCTCTGGAATCTTGATTCCTACTCAAGTTCCCCCAAATCCCCCTCCTGTACTCCCTGTACTCAAGCGCACTATCATGTCGCCGGTCAACGCGGATCTCCGAGCCAGAGATCCTAAGGTCCATCCTGCCTTCGGGCGCAGCATGTTGTCACTCAACAATGGCATGGCGGCGCTTGACGACCAGTTTGCCGGCAAAGTGCTGATGGTAACCATCAACGGCGACCGGCCTCCCGTCTTGCCAGACGACCTTGTCAAAGCTCTTGGCATTGCGCACGGCATCCAATTAAGTGAGTTTCTCGTCGAAGTCTGTCCGCCACCGGCTGATTTCTTCGTCAGGTTCTGGACAACTTTCGACTGCAGTCTAGTGTTCGAATCTTCTCGGCGTTTGTTCTGTGATGGCGCACTGGTGAGCTTTGATCAGTGGCACCCAGGATGGGGCTCGGTGCCCTCTGAGCTTGAGTTTTTAACAAAGCTTACCTTACACGTCATGCCTCGACGTGCTTGGAATAGCTAGTCCATGAATGAGCTTATCAACGACCTAGGAGGTGAGCTCATAAGTATGTTTGTTCCTCCAGACAGCTGGGCTCTGACGGTTATGGCATGGATGAAGAAGCCGTCCACCATACCGAAAGTGATGATTGGTGTTGAGATACCGGTGCAGGAATCGGGGTTGTACTATTTGTCACCACCAAGGCCGCCGTGGACCACATTAGGGATGTACCTGTATCGAGTGTTCGTGCATGTCGAAGAAGTGGTCAATCCATCAATCGAAGTCCTGCCGCCGCCGCTGGTGCCAGGGTCCGTCGACGACGTCCATTACAGGAGTCAATGTTAGACTCTCCCCGTGTTGCTTGGAACGATGGATGGCACAGGGCCTACTCCATCGCACGGCAGAGGCCACTGCTTCTTTGGGAGAAGAGCCAGGGCTGACTGCCTAGATGTGCTCTAATTTGAGGTAACAACTGAATCTTCTCAGATACTAGTTAAATCCGAGCTATCGGTGTGAAGCACTAATGTGCCAGTACATTTGATTGTGACCTGTTCTATTTTTGTACCTGAACTTTTTTTAGAAAGGGGTGTACGTCAACTTAATGTGCTAGCAGAACTTATTGTTTTGTCTCTCTGTTTTCTTTGCACAACATTCAAGATATTTCCCCATCATTAATAAAGACGATGAACGGTTATCTACGAGTTCGTTGGTTTCAACATAGCCCTACCCGTAGCGATCCACTGCTTCCACCCTGATTGTGCCGCTTGCATGAAATTTTTGTATGCAAGTTCAGTGTGCTATGATGTTCTATATGATTGTGTCAACTATATAAGTTTTTACTGAGCATCAGCAATGCATATGGCTGAAAGATGTATTTACGAGCATCGACCTATGGGTCTCTCTCTCTCTCTCTCTCTCACACACACACACAAACATAAGTGGAACCGTTGAATTATTTCTTCGCTCGTGACAGCTTTTAATTAGGTCTCACTATACTCTAACTTTTTTCTTAAGTTATTAATTGAGCTCAGTGACTTCAAAAAGTTGTACAGAAGCCTTGTTTGGGCCTTTTCAGGCATCGTTGAATGTGGGCTGAGTAGCCATGTAAAGTTGTACTGTACTACACAGGCCTTTTTCGTTGAACATCAGCAATGCAACTGGGCCGACAGTTGTACACAAGATCCTAAAATAAGCGTAACCTAACCTATGTTTCTTTTAATAAAATGCACAACTCAGTTCTTTTTTTATATAATAAGATTACCAAACCCAACTTAATTTTTTAATAATATTCCTATCTCAATATTATTTTTTATACGAAATGCTCAGTCAAGACCATCATTGTTTTTTCACCCATCCCAGAAAATGGGTCCATTTCTACTAACATCAAATGGCTTGTAAATTATCAGAAACGATAAAATGGGATGCATGTACGCAATATTATTTTCACCCACCCAGTAAATAGGTGTATTCGAATAAATAATCAAATGCGCTGTAAATTATCACAAATAGTAAATTGGCTATTATTATTTTTCCCAGCCCAGGAAATAGATTATTTTTTGAGTCAAAGCCCAGGAAATAGATGTATTGTCAAACAAAATGAAATCGGTTGTAAAGCCTAAATAAATGGGCTGCATTCCGCCACAACTTTCGAAGCTGACTTTGTTGGCCCACTAGACGAAGCCTGCGCAAGGTGTTGTCCATTTGGTGAACAAAACGATTTAATGGTCTAAAACAAAAAGTCAACAAATTATTCTGACATCTGTAGACGATCTTGCTTCTTCAATCTCTGATCTAGTTGCTCTTGCTCCAGCCGCCAAAACCATCACCGGCTGGAGCGCCTGCATCTGCCTCCCATGGCCGGCTGCACTGCCGCGTAGGCCTTGCCGCCCCACCCTACTCCCAACAGTGGCCAGGTCACACCTGTACTCACCCACACCTTCTGTTATTCTTCGGCGAAGGCAGCCTCACCTGACAGCCGAACCAGTCCCTCATACTCCCCTCCGCCAGGGACTCCAGTGCCCCTTGTTCCACGACTCCATATCGTTCCCATCTTAGGCCTCGCCATCGTCCACCGCCGTGGTCCGCTCAATGATGCGTGGTCAACAACGAGAGCCAACATGGAGTACGTTGAGAGTTTGACAGCTGGGAACCACCAGCTACATCTTCGCACGCAAGCTAGTGCCTCCTTATTATGCGGGAATAAACGATTCCTCCCCCTGACAGGTTGGACCCACCAGCTACAATCTTCGCACACAAGGATGTTCATTCTTATTACGTGAAAAAAGTCCCCCCCATGACAGCTGGGACCCACGAGCTACATCTTCGCACGGAAGGAAGTGCAACCTTATTACGTGCAAGAAAAATGATTCCTCCCCCTGCTAGCTCGGACCCACCTGATTCGGAGGCTGACTTGTGGGCCTACTAAGTTGACACGTACGCAAGGCTTTGTTAACCTAGTCAAAAAATGATTCTAGCAGCAGTGACCATTGGATTAACATCCAACGGCCGCTCTGCTTCTTCAATCTCTGATCTTCTTGCTCCAGCCATCGAAACCAGTGCCGGCTGGACCGCCTGCTATTGCCTCCCGTGGCCAGCTGTGCTGCCACCACAGGCCATGCCATCCCTCTACTCACCCACACCTCCTGTTATTCTCCGGCGATGGCAGCCTCACACCGTAGCCGCAGCAGTCAACCCTCGTACTCCCCTCTGCATGGGCATCCACTGCCGCGTCTTCCTCGGCTTCGCGTCATTCCCTTCCTAGGCCTCGCCGTCGTCCACCGCCTTAGTGCTCTTGGCACGGCCTAGTCAGCGTGGTCAACGAATGACAGCCATCGAAAGACGACTGTACGTGGTGACGCTGAGAGCTGGACCCACCAGCTATATCTTCGGATGCAAGGAAATGCCTCCATATTACACGCAAAAAAAATGATTCCTCCCACTGACAGCTGGGACCCACCAGCTATATCTTCGCACGCAAAGAAGTGCCTCCTTATCCTCCCTGACTGCTGGGACCCACCCGGTCGAAGCGTACGTAGCGTTGTTTGGTTGGTCGCCAACGTGTACGTACATATTGGCCGATCGGTGTCTCTGCAACGATGACTCATGGCTGAGCAAGCAGTGACACGTGCAGTAGTAGAGCCCCCGACGTAGCAGTTTACGCAGTCCAGTCTAAACCGTGTACACGTACGTAAAGCCAGATGCCAAAAAATACGGCCATGTACGTACATATGGACGGGGTCTCGAACGCGTACTCGTGCATACGGACGGCCATGGCTCATGTACATGGAGAGGCAATGGACGGTAGCAACGGCATCCTGTTCATCGGGTAGCCAACCGGCTGGGTTGGAACGGAGAAACAACGTCCTGTTCATCAGGAGGTAACAGACTGGGTCGGAATGTGTCCTGTTCAACGGGAGCCAACCGGCTTGGACGGAACAGCCGAAACGGGGTCTGGCGTACCGCAAAACAGAGGAAACGGACTTGTGTTCGAGCTCCTACGGTCGAAACGGGGTGCTGTTGATCGGGAGGGGTGCGGCGTACCGCAAAACGTACGAAACGGACTTGTGTTGGAGCGCCTACGATCGAAACGGGGGTTCTGTTCATCGGGAGGGGTGTGGCGTATCGCAAAACGGGACTCCACGGGCTACTGTTCATCCACCGTCTACTGCCTCGCTCCAGCCTCCACGGGCTACTGTTCATCCACCGTCGACTTCCTCCAGCCTCCACCTGCTACTGTTCATCCACCGTCGACTTCCTCCTGCCTCCACCAGCTACTGTTCATCCACGGGTCACTGTTCATCCAGCCTCCACCGGCTACTGTTCAACCAGCCCTCCACGGGGTCCTCTTCATCCAGCCTCCACCGGCTACCGTTCAACCAGCCCTACATGGCCGGGTCCTATTCATCCACCCCCAACTGGCTCGGGTGTGTCGCGGCCTCCTCTCGATTGGGGTCCTGTTCATCCAGTGGCAACGGCCTCTACTACCACGGGGTCCTGTTCATCCAACCCCCACCGGGAGCTGTTCATCCCATCCCCAACAATGGTCACTGTTCATCAAGAGGCAGGTTCGATCGGCTTCAGTTAGCAGCAGTAGCGAAGGAATCGCTTGGGTTCAGTTAACAGCCAAGGGATCAATCGCTCGGGTTCAGTAACGTACATAGCTAGTGCAATCGCTCGGGTTCAGTAAGCGAACGCCTCGCTCGGCTTCAGTTAGAGCCCAACGACTCGCACATACACGCGTACGTGTACGAGAGAAATGCGCAAACCTTTGTGCATCACCTCGGCCCCGACCACCCACCGTAACCGGGAACTCCCCGATATTTTCCTCACCCTCGCTTCTACCACGATTTTTTCCATCATGGTCGGCCCAAAGAATGACATGCAGGTGCGTCCTCGGGCCGCCCAGGACGAAAAGCCCATTTTCTGTCATGATTTTTTGTCATAGAAGTAGGAGCCCACCACATCTATGATGATACGTGCTTTTGTCACAATTATCGTCATAGAAGTGTCATAAGCATGATAGAAAAAAATTTCCTTCGGCCCAAAATGTCACGGATGTGTCTTTTTTTTTTTAGTGTCATGTCTATGGTCAGGAAACCTTAACCATCTTTTGATCAACGAGCTAGTCTAATAGAGGCTTACTAGGGACTTGGTATTTGTTTATGTATTCACACATGTATTTAAGTTTCTGATCAATACAATTATAGCATGAATAATAAACTTTTATCATGATTAAGGAAATATAATAATAACCGCTTTATTATTGCCTCTAGGGCATATTTCCAATAGTCTCCCACTTGCACTAGAGTCAATAATCTAGATTACATAGTAATGAATCTAAACCCATGGAGTCTTGGTGCTGATCATGTTTTGCCCGTGGAAGAGGTTTAGTCAACGGGTCTGCCACATTCAGATCCGTATGTACTTTGCAAATTTCTATGTCTCCATCCTTGACATAATAACAAATGGAGTTGAAGGGTCGCTTGATGTGTTTGGTTCTCTTGTGAAACCTGGGCTCCTTGGCTATAGCAATTGCTCCAGTGTTGTCACAAAAGATTGTCATTGGACCCGGTGCACTGGGTATTACACCCAGATTGGATATGAACTCCTTCATCCAGACTCCTTCATGCGCTGCTTCCGAAGCAGCTATATATGTACTCCGCTTCACATTTAGATCCCGCCACGACACTCTGCTTAGAACTGCACCAACTGATAGCTCCACCATTCAATATAAATACGTATCCGGTTTGTGACTTAGAGTCATCCGGATTTGTGTCGAAGCTAGCATCGACGTAAGCCTTTATGACGAGTTGTTTGTCACCTCCATAAACGATATGGTCCTTTTCAGGTACTTCAGGATATTCTTGACCGCTGTCCAGTGATCCACTCCTGGATTACTTTGGTACCTCCCCGGCAAACTTATGGCAAGGCACACATCAGGTCTGGTACACGGCATGGCATACATTATAGAACCTATGGTTGAGGCATAGGGAATGACTTTCATTCTCTCTCTATCTTCTGTCGTGGTCGGACTTTCAGTCTTACTCAATTTCACACCTTGCAACACAGGCAAGAACCCTTTCTTTGACTGGTCCATTTTGAACTTCTTCAGAACTTTGTCTAGGTATGTGCTTTGTGAAAGTCCTATTAAGCGTCTCGATCTATCCCTATAGATCTTGATGCCCAATATGTAAGCAGCTTCACCGAGGTCTTTCATTGAAAAATTCTTATTCATATATCCTTTTATGCTATCAAGAAATTCTATATCATTTCCAATCAGCAATATGTCATCCACACATATTATTAGAAATGCTACAGAGCTCCCACTCACTTTCTTGTAAATACAGGCTTCACCGTAAGTCTGTATAAAACCAAATGCTTTGATCACCTCATCAAAGAATATATTCCAACTCCGAGATGCTTGCACCAGTCCATAGATGGATCGCTGGAGCTTGCACACTTTGTTAGCACCCTTAGGATCGACAAAACCTTCTGGTTGCATCATATACAACTCTTCTTTAAGAAACCCGTTAAGGAATGCAGTTTTGACGTCCATTTGCCAGTTTTCATAATCATAAATGCGGCAATTGCTAACATGATTCTGACAGACTTAAGCATCACTATGGGTGAGAAAGTCTCCTCGTAGTCAACCCCTTGAACTTGTCGAAAACCTTTTGCAACAAGTCAAGCTTTGTAGACAGTCATATTACCATCAGCGTCTGTCTTCCTCTTGAAGATCCATTTATTCTCAATGGCTTGCCGGTCATTGGGCAAGTGCACCAAAGTCCAAATTTTGTTCTCATACATGGATCC
This sequence comes from Thinopyrum elongatum, assembly GCA_011799875.1. Taxonomy (NCBI): domain Eukaryota; kingdom Viridiplantae; phylum Streptophyta; class Magnoliopsida; order Poales; family Poaceae; genus Thinopyrum; species Thinopyrum elongatum. The sequence continues at coordinate 150,535,929 of CM022300.1, read as the reverse complement.
TATCTTAGATTTCATGGCCTCAAGCCATTTGTCAGAATCTGGGCTCATCATAGCTTCTTCATAGTCCGTAGGTTCGCCGCTGTTTAACAACATGACTTCCAGGACAGGATTACCGTACCACTCTGGTGCGGTCAGTGTTGTACTCGACTTATGAGGTTCAGTAGTAACTTGATCTGAAGTTTCATGATCATCATTTGCTTCCTCTCTAGGTAGTGTAGTCATCACGGGAACGGTTTTCTCTAATGTGCTACTTTCCAATTCGAGAGAAGGTACAACTACCTCATAAAGTTCTACTTTCCTCCCACCCACTTCTTTCAAGAGAAACTCCTCTAGAAATGACCCATTCTTAGCAACAAAGATCTTGCCTTCGGATCTGTGCTAGAAGGTATACCCAATAGTTTCTTTAGGGTATCCTATGAAGATACACTTCTCTGCTTTGGGTTCAAGCTTATCAGGCTAAAGCCTTTTGACATAAGCGTCGCATCCCCAAACTTTAAGAAACGACAGCTTAGGTTTCTTGCCAAACCATAGTTCATACGGTGTCGTCTCAACGGATTTAGACGGTGCCCTATTTAACTTGAATGACCCCAAAACGATAGCGGCAAATTGGTAAGACACATCATAGAACGCACCATATCTAATAAAGTATGGTTACGACGTTCGGACACACCATTACGCTGTGGTGTTCCAGGTGGCGTGAGTTGTGAAACAATTCCACATTGTCTTAAATGAAGGCCAAACTCATAACTCAATTATTCACCTCCGCGATCAGATCATAGAAACTTTATTTTCTTGTTACGATGATTCTCCACTTCACTCTGAAATTCTTTGAACTTTTCAAATGTTTCAGACTTGTGTTTCATCAAGTAGATATACCCATACCTAGTCAAATCATCTGTGAGGTTAGAAAATAATGATACCCGCCGCGTGCTTCAACACTCATCGGACTACATACATCAAAATGTATTATTTCCAATAAGTCATTAGCTCACTCCATTGTTCCGGCGAACAGAGTTTTAGTCAACTTACCCATGAGGCATGGTCCGCAAGTATCAAATGATTCATAATCAAGTGATTCCAAAAGTCCATCCGCATGGAGTTTCTTCATGTGCTTTACACCAATATGACCTAAACGGCAGTGCTACAAGTATGTTGCACTATCATTATCAACTTTGCATCTTTTGGCATCAATATTATGAATATGTGTATCACTACGATCGAGATTCAACAAGAATAGAGTATTCACTAAGGGTGCATGACCATAAAAGATGTTGCTCATATAAATAGAACAACCATTATTCTCTGACTTAAATGAATAACCGTCTCGTAGTAAACAAGATCCAAATATGATGTTCATGCTCAATGCTAGCACCAAATAATAATTATTGAGGTCTAAAACTAATCTCGAAGGTTGATGTAGAGGTAGCGTGCCGACGACGATCACATCAACCTTGGAACCATTCCCGACGCACATCGTCACCTCGTCCTTAGCCAATCTTCGTTTATTCCACAGCACCTATTTCGAGTTACAAATATGAGCAACCGAACCAGTATCAAATACCCAGGCGCTACTACAAGCACTAGTAAGGAACACATCAATAACATGTATATCAAATATACCTTTGTTCACTTTGCCATCCATCTTATCTGCCAAGTACTTGGGGCAGTTCCGCTTCCAGTGAGCATTTACCTTGCAGTAGAAGCACTCAGTTTCCGGCTTGGATCCAGCTTTGGGTTTCTTCACAGGAGCGGCAACTTGCTTGCCGGTCTTGTTGAAGTTCCCTTTCTTTCCCTTGCCCTTTTTCTTGAAACTGGTGGTCTTATTAACCATCAACACTTGATGCTCTTTCTTGATTTCTACCTCCGACGATTTCAGCATCGCGAAGAGCTCGGGAATCATTTTCGTCATCCCTTGCATATTATAGTTCATCACAAAGCCTTTGTAGCTTGGTGGCAGTGACTGAAGAACTATATTAATAACAATCACAACTGGAAGATCAATTCCTAGCCGAGTCAAGTGGTTGTGGTACCCAGACATTCTGAGTATGTGTTCACTGACAGAACTGTTCTCCTCCATCTTACAGCTAAAGAACTTGTTGGAGACTTCATATCTCTCAACCCAGGCATTAGCTTGAAATATCAACTTCACCTCTTGGAACATCTCATATGCTCCATGGCGTTCAAAACGCTTTTGAAGTCCCGGTTCCAAGCCATAAAGCATGGCACACTGAACTATCGAGTATTCATCAGATCGAGCCTGCCAGACGTTCATAACGTCTGCATCAGCTCCTGCAGCAGGTCTATCACCTAGCGGTGCATCAATGACATAATTCTTCTGTGCAGCAATGAGGATAATCCTCAAGTTACGGACCCAGTCCGTGTAGTTGCCACCATCATCTTTCAACTTAGCTTTCTCTAGGAACGCATTAAAATTCAAGGGAACAGTCGCACGGGCCATTGATCTACAACATAGATTTGCAAAGACTATTAGGAGTAAGTTCATTATATATTTTAGCTCAAATAATCAAATTACTAATGAACTCCCGCTTAAATCAACATCCCTCAAGTTGTCTAAGAGATACATGATCCAAATCAACTAACCCATGTCCGATCATCACATGAGATGGGGTAGTCTTCAATGGTGAACATCTCCATGTTTATCATATGTACTATATGACTCATGTTCGACCTTTCGGTCTCCAGTGTTCTGAGACCATGTCTGTACATGCTAAGCTCGTCAAGTTTAACCCAAGTATTCTGCATGTGCAAAACTGGCTTACACCCTTTGTATGTGAACGTAGATTCTATCACACCCGATCATCACGAGGTGCTTCGGACGATGAACTTTAGCAATGGTACATACTCGGGGAGAACACTTTTATCTTGAAATTAAGTGAAGGGATCATCTTATAATGCTACTGTCATTCTAAGAAAAATATGATGCATAAAGGATAAACATCACATGCAATCAAAATATGTGACATGATATGGCCATCATCATCTTGTGCTTTTGATATCCATGTCCGAAGCAACGGCATGATCTCCATCGTTACCGGTGCGACACCTTGATCTCCATCATTGCGTCAGGGTCGTCACGCCAACTATTGCTTCTACAACTATTGCTAATGCATAGCGATAAAGTAAAGCACTTACATGGCGCTTAGTGATTGACACGCAGGTCAAACAATAATTAAAGCCAATACTAAGGCTCCTGCCGGTTGTCGTACTCATCAACATGCAAGTCGTGAACTTATTACAAAACATGATCATCTCATACATCAGCATATATCATATCACGTCTTGGCCATATCACATCACAACATACCCTGCAAAAACAAGTTAGACGTCCTCTACTTTGTTGTTGCAAGTTTTACGTGGCTGCTACGGGCAACTAGCAAGAACCAATCTTACCTACGCAAAACCACAATGGTGATTATCAAGTTGTTATTTAACCTTCTGCAAGGACCGCCGTAGTCAAATTAGATTCAACTAAAGTGGGAGAAATAAACACCCGCCAGACACTTTTATGCAAAACAAGTTGCATGTTAGTCGGTGGAACCGGTCTCATGTACGTGGACATGTAAGGTTGGTCCGAACCGCTTCATTCCACAATACCGCCGAATCAAAATAAGACATAGGTGGTAAGCAATATGAACATCACCACCCACAACTCCTTTGTGTTCTACTCGTGCATATCATCTACGCATAGACCTGGCTCATGATGCCACTGTTGGGAAATGTTGCATGGAAAACAAAAAAAATTCTACGCACACGCAAGATCTATCCATGGAGATGCATAGCTACGAGAGGGGGAGAGCATCTACATACCCTTGTAGATCGCTAAGCGGAAGCATTTATCAACGCGGTTGATGTAGTCATACACCTTCATGATCCGTTCCGATCAAGCACCGAACGTACGACACCTCCGCATTCAGCACACGTTCAGCTCGATGACGTCCTCACCTTCTTGATCTAGCAAGAGGTTCAAAGTAGTAGATGAGTTCCGGCAACACAACGACGTGGTGACGGTGGTGGTGAAACTATTTTAGCAGGGCTTCGCCAAGCATAAACGGATTTAGAGCGGAGGATGAACTAGAGGGAGAGGGGGTGCCGGCACACGGCTTGGTGAATCGTGGTGTGTGGCGCCCCCTCCCCTCCTCTCATATATATAGGTGGAGGGGGAGGGAAGGTAGCCTAGCGCGTGCCCCAAGGGGGGCGGAGGCTGCCCTAGGGTGCCTGCCAAGGCGCCCCCTTCCGTACTTGGCGCGTGGGGGGAAGGAAAGGAGGGCCGGCTAGCCCAAGGGCACCTCCCTTCCTTCTTCCGTGCGTGGAGAAAGGTAGGAGGGGGCCGGCCCCTCCTCCTTCTTTCCTACAGCAGGCGACCAGGAGGTGGGGCGCTCCAGCCCCCTTGTGGGCTGGTGTGTTCCCCTCCTTTTGGCCCGTTAGGCCCAACGACTCCCCTTGGCCTTCCGGAACCCCTTCCGGTGATGCGATAATTATCCGGTGTATTCCGGAACCCTTCCGGAGACCGAATACTATCATCCTATATATCATTCTTTACCTCCGGACCATACCGGAGCTCCTCGTCATGTCCGTGATCTCATCTGGGACTTCGAACAACATTCGGTCACCAACATATATAACTCATATAGTAGTATATCATCAATGAACATTAAGCATGCGGACCCTACGGGTTCGAGAATGATGTAGACATGACCGAGACGCTTCTCCGGTCAATAACCAATAGCGGGACATGGATGCTCATATTGGTTCCTACATATTCTACGAAGATCTTTATCGGTCGAACCTTTATGACAACATACGTAGTTCCCTTTGTCCGTCGGTATGTTACTTGCCCGAGATTCAATCATCGGTATCTCCATACCTAGTTCAATCTCGTTACTGGCAAGTCTCTTTACTCGTTTCGTAATACTTCATCTTGTAACTAACTCCTTAGTCACTTTGCTTGCAAGATTCTTGTGATGTTGTATTACCGAGAGGGCCCAGAGATACCTTTCCATCATACGGAATGACAAATCCCAATCTCGATCCATGCCAACTCAACAGACACCTTCGGAGATACCTGTAGAGCACATTTATGATTACCTAGTTACGAAGTGATGTTTGATACACACAAGGTATTCCTTAGAAGTCCGGGAGTTGCATGATCTCATGGTCGAAGGAACATGTATTTTGACATTAAGAAAGCAGTAACAATAAACTGAACGATCATATGGTATGCTAACGGATGGGTCTTGTCCATCACATCATTCTCCTAATGACGTGATCCCATTATCAAACGACAACTTATGTCTATGGTCAGGAAACCTTAACCATCTTTTGATCAACGAGCTAGTCTAGTAGAGGCTTACTAGGGACTTGTTATTTGTTTATGTATTCACACATGTATTTAAGTTTCCGATCAATACAATTATAGCATGAGTAATAAACTTTTATCATGATTAAGGAAATATAATAATAACCACTTTATTATTGCCTCTAGTGCATATTTCCAACAGTCTGCTGCGCAGATAACTCTCAATGAAGTTTACAGCAAACTTCTTAACAGAATGTAGCATTCTTCTCGATATTCCAGGGACTATTTATCTCTGTTTGCACTAGCAAACAAATTTGTCCCTCACTATTTCTAACAACAATCTCCAAAACACAAGGGGGAGGAATATTGCACCAATAATTAAACTAAGAATTCAATAGAGGATCCAATACCCAATATAACATTTCAGATCCTATACATACCAAGGTTCATCCATATCCCCGAGAACTAGGGGGTCTACTCACACATGGAGACAACGAACAACATGAGGGTGGTAACGGTAAACATGAATGGATCACACAAGTAATACACAAGACGATCCACTAGGGTTCCTAATGTTACAATGAGATGGATGTGGATGATGATGATGACAGTGGTGATGATATTGATGATGGCAGTGCTGATGATCTTAACATCCCCTTGCGCTTGGTGGTGAAGATGATGATCTCCTCCTTGCCAGTCCCTCCTCCTGATCGCTCTGGAGGCTAGGGTTCTGCCTTTTGGATGTGTTTCTGGTGTGCGTCTTCCTCTCATCTCCGATCCAACTTCACGGGGTGGAAGTAATGGATAAGGTAGCGATAACTGGGACCTCATACGACATCTCATATGAGCAGGTGCACTCGTATGATAGGTCATCTTTGGCTCTGGAGGCGCCGCATGAGCTCCTTCCTTGGTCCCTTCACTTCATTCTTTTATGGTAGTTGATTATCACCTGGAATAATGTGATTCCACCACCATTTCCTTAGCCTCCTTCCATAAAACTTTACTTGCTCCAAAATACGTTACCTGGGGAATAGCGACAAAAAATAGTGCGTGAACACGATAAAAATTCCACAAAACCTACCATGTAGGCACAAAATAGTTGTCAAAATCATCACATAATTTGGACTCGTCACATATCACCTACCAGCACGTGCAGTTGATCCAACCTCCTTCTCCTCTTCCAATGCACCACAATGAAGCACAACCCCACAACACTAGCTCACAGTAGTAGCAGTTAGCAAATTCAGCAACAGTGCAGTAACAGCCTCCTCTGCACACACACACACACACACAACAACAACAACAACAACAACAAGCACCTTTTCTTCTACCCTGCTTCTCCCACAGTACCTACTGCATGCAGCAGCACCTTCAACACCTACAAGGAGCAGCAGCAACAGGCCACCAGGAACAACAAGCACACAACACCTCTTCTTTCTCTTCCTCATCAACATCAACAGCTGCAACCTTCTCCTTTGGTAATCAGCAGCAACATCAACTTCATATGTAGCCACAACAGAAGTCTCCAGCAATTGCCCTTCTACCTCCTCTGCCATGTAGTTCGAGCAGCCAGCATAAGGACACCACCAGCCGCAGTAGGCCCAACAACTAGCTCAAGCAGCGTCCCCTCCAGCAGCTCATCGTCTACCTACTTTGGATGTGTCCTTGCTTCCTCCTGTGCAGCACGCCGCCCCTACGCATGCATGGAGCTCGCCATGCGTGTTGTTCGCTCAGATCTGCACTACCGCCTTGCCGGACCCCGTCGCCTCACCAGCTGTTCCGTCGCCACCTTAGGCCCCGCCGTCCAGGCCTCTGTTACCATGTTGTACGAGAGACAAACGTACCCAGGCAGCAACCCGACGTGGTCTATGGCAGAGCGCACACACATGACAGGGAGGAACTCGACCCCTTTTAGGTCAGTCATGGATTATAGGGTGTTGGGAAACATAGTAGAAAACAAAACAAAATCACCCGACGATCACCTAGAAACAATATGAAGATGCATTAACAGTTAGGATAACGTTCGTTATCGACTCCGAGTAGCAGTGGAACTCGACGAATCGGTATAGATCATACTTGGAGTCCCTCGAACCATAGATCAATGATCCCATGGACCGCCCACGAATGATCCCTCAAACAGAAGACCGAAAGCACGGCCTCTCTACTTTGTTGCAAGTGTACGGTCTTCACGATCCAGCAGCGCTTCGCTGTCCAGAGCTAATCGTTGCCAGAGAATTGAAGGGAGGAGATTAGAATCACACTGAGCTTCTATTTATGAGGATTAGAGGATCTAGGTCACGCTCTGATTGATCAACTAGGACCAAGTAGAACTAGAACTAGAGAACTAGAGGAGGCTCCAAAACTTGTGTGTTCCAACACTGCAAAAACCTCTAGTATATATAGGTTGGAGGGGAGGAGGGGCGCCACAAGATGGGAGAGGACTCCCCTCCCCTTGCGCCGGCCAAAGAGGGAAGGAGGAGTCCTTCCCCCTTCCCAATTCGGCCTCCCAAAGGGGAAAAGTGGGCGCCTCCCCTACATGGGCCTTGGTGGCCCCATTCTCCCTCCACCACTTGGCCTTTTAAGGTCCGTTGATATTAAATTAAATATAAAAGCCTCCTAACAATTACTAGAGACTTTTATTATTAGTTTAGCATCATTGAAAACATTTTTCACCTATATATTATTTATCTGTAATACCCGATATTACCCAATAAACTCTAAAACCCTTCAGGTGACCCCGAAACACTTCCGGTTCCTCTCGAAACTATTTTGAATATTAATGAAACAATTCGACAAATAAGTACTCGATACTCTCATCCTTCTAGCACTTAGAAGATCATGATTACCTTAAGCTTGTGACCCTGTAGGTTCGGTAAAGCATAGACACGAACGAAACCCCTTTGTTCAATAACCGATAGGGAACCATGGACGTCCATATCGATCCCTATGATTACATGAATGACATTCGAGTACCTTTGCTTCACGATACTTTACAAAACCCGAGGTGAGATGTGTCAGTATCCTCATGAGTCATTGACATGCTCACTATACCGGTCTCCTCGTTACCAGTTTTGTTCTTATTTCTCGTTGACATGTTCTGGCATCCCCGTGACGTAGTCACCTGTGTCTGGCCAGACGATGATGGATGTCGTCACACCGAGAAGGCCCTAAGAATATTTTCGCGTCGTCGAAGGAGCAAATCCCACTCTCGAGCTATCGAGTCCCTTGTTAAACTTTTTGATGAACCTGTAAGTTGTCGTTATGATCATCGTGTTACAGATGACGTTTGAGCAACCCCAAAGCTCATCGTACGGTAAGAAGTGACTATGATACTCTCATGGCCTAAGGAACTAAAACACATGCTAACACTCTGTGCTATAACAATTGACTTGTGAAGAAATCATCACAAAGTATAACAAACAAGTTTGGGTCGATTCAATATGATCGTTCTTCTAGTGTCATACTCTCAATGTTGTTTTAGGACTATCATTACACTTACGATATCCTAAGATCTGGAAAATGTGATCACTAACAATACTTGAGCCAATCTTAGAGGTGAGACTAGGAATCTTATTTTACCATTTATTGTTCTACACGTGCATATGAGTTTTCCACTGAATCGCATATTCCAGGATCATAGCAGTTATGGCATAGAATATAAACTCGTAATTATGAACATAAAAATATACTAATACAATATTATTGTCTCTAGGCATACTTCCAACACAGGGATGGGCCATACTTACAATAGGTATTTTTTTAGAGTACGCAAATTGCGTACCATAGCTTCATCGAAGATAGAAAAAGTATGTACAAGATTTGGAAGCCTGAAAGCCACAGAACAGCTAAGGCAAATTACCACTCCAGCTCCTACTCCTGCCACCCAATGCTACTACTCACACCACATGCTTACTCCTCTCCCTCCCACTAGGGTCCATATACGTAGCTCGTCAAATATTTTTGTTACCAGGTCCGTAGCACTCATCAAACTAGCTGCATTGCGAAACACATGGTTGTTCCTTTGTTTCCAAAGGCTCCAGCATACCAAGATCACCAACGAGTGAAAAGCTTTGCGGTGTGCTTTGGAGATGCGCTTGCGTGTAGTGCCCCACCAATGCTCCAAAGATTTGGTGCCCTCGGGAATGAGCAGTGGATCTATCCTGGTCTTGGTGAATGTCATGAACCAAACTTGCCTGGAATATGCACACTAGAGCATGATGTGGTCAACAGTGTCCTCCTCTTGGTCGCGAAGGAAGCATGTCGAACGCACTTCTTGCAGACCATGTCTAAGCCTCCGGTCAAAGGTCCATACACGATATTGGATCGCCAGCCACATGAAGATTTTGATGGTCAGTGGCGCCCAACACTTCCAGATCCAGCTTGCGAAGGCAGCCTTTATTGTACCCATGAAAAGCAACTTGTAAGCCGATGCTGAAGTGTAGACGCCACTCTCGTTCCAGGGCCAATTCGCCACATCATGCTGGATAGGGTCGAGCTGAATGGACAACGTGATCTCCCATAACCGGATCAGCTGAACCAGGCCATCTGTAGAAAGCTCTCCTGTAATGTCAGATGCCCATCTATGGTTCAGCAAACCCTCCTTCACCGATCTCCTATTGACAGTTTGGGTGCGGATTAGCGTCTTGATATCCGGGGCAATCTCATCCATTGTGGCTCCGTCAACCCATCTATCTTTCCAAAATAGCACCTTGTCGCCTGAGCCTAGTCGCCAGTCGACTAACCTGGTAAACACTGTCTGAACTTGCGGGTCGCTTGTCGTCGGTAAACCTTGCCAAGGTCTGGTGGGATCGGTACGCCTGACACTACAAAAAAAATACACTTCCATGATGATACGTGTTTGTCACAGTAGGTCATGTTTTCTGTCATGCCTGTGATGATACATCCATGACGATTTTATGATAGAATCAAGATAGTCATGCAGGTGCTATCATAGAAGTGTTCCATGATAATACCAAAATTATCATCACGGAAGTGTCCACTTCCATGACGATAAATGGCGCTTCATGGAAGTTCTTTCATCAAGGGTAACCGACACGTGGCATCCACCGTAATGGGTCGCCGTTAAGCAATCGGATTCCGGTTTGAATCTGATAACCCGTTAACAGCCCACACCAATGGGGATTTTCCACGTGTAAAATTTTCAATGGCCAGAGGAACCACGTGTCGGCTCAGCGTTGGGACAGAAGTCATCCACTCATTGGACGGGAGGCGCCTATGATACGTCGACACATGGCACGGCCCAACAGAAGCCCATTCAGGTGAAAAGGACGGCCATTTGACTTGGTCAAAATGTAGCGGGCCGGCCCACGAAAAGCCTGTTAACGGCATGTTCGCATATAGCCCATTTACAGCCCGCTAACTCACGGCCCGTTATGGCCTATCTGAATTGGGCCTAGTAGCGTCATCTGGGCCGTCCAATATGATTCCAGCCCATTGTAACTTCCTACCCATATATGGCCCATGATGTCTTTCGGCCCATACGAGGCCCTTTGTAACTCTGGGCCCATTAAAGGCCCGTGGTGAAACTGGCCCAAGATGAACAGTGTATCGCTTTACACCCATTAATGCCCGTTATTCCGTTGGGCCGTTTCCAGCCCGTGTTACCTTTCGGCCTTCTAAGGGCCCATTTATTCTTGGGCTCATTTCCAGCATTCGGTTACTTACGGTCCGTTACTGGCATGTTCCGCTTGTGGGCCAAATTCAGCCCGTGGTTACAGTCGGCCCGTTTGTGGCCCGTTAACCCGTTGGGATGTTTTCATAGCGTCATCAAATACGTCCCATTAATGACCCATGATGCATGTCGATAGAATTAAGCACGTTATACATTTCGGCCTATTAACGGCTCATTATGGTCGGGCCATAAATACATGATTTCCACTCTAGCCCGTTTACGGCCCATTTTGCGGACCATTATTGATTTACGGCCCGTCGAGGGCCCATGGATCCTACGGCCCATAGGAGGCCCATGGTCACTGCAGCAGGTAGCAGGACCATGGTTACAATGGTCTGTATGTTGCCCATGGTTATTGTGGCCTAGTTATAAAAAATAGGTTATTGTGGCCACTAGAAAAACAAGGAAAAAGAACTGCAGTGACTACAAGCAAACAACTAAACAAGACAATAAGGAAATAAATAAGCAAGCAACTAACGCTAGGCTATTACGGCTATTACACATATTACATCCACTGGGCATCAAAGTTCGCCACCAGTGTAAATATAGGAACAAAGTAGCATATCGCATACACTGGTTGTCAAAGTTGGCGACAAGTGCAAATAAACGCCGCAACAAAACAAGTCCAGAATTGAAACCACTTCAGAAGAGGTCAAGAAACAATATCCTGGGTACCCGGCATGCTGGCAAGATCCTTAGCAAGCGTATTAACTTTCTCTTGTTTAGCGCTTAAATCCTCCTGCGCTTGCTGTTGCACCAGAAAGTATGCATCTGAATTCTGCAGGGACTTCCTCAGTCCTTCGGCTTCATGTCACAGCACATCTAATCGATGTCTTTCAACTTGAAGTTGAGACTCAAGAAGACGAACTGATTCAGGCAGCGAGTTCGAAGAGCTTGTGCCAGCAGTAGTGGCCAGTAACTCGAACACTACATCAAGACAGGACTTTGGGGTTGTCTCACTGTCGTCAAGATAGTTTTTATCAGCTTTCTTGGAGACCAATAGGGATGTCTCACTATCTTGAACCTTATCTGCATTACTTCCTTTACCATTGCATAACAGGGTACTCTTCTCCAATATTTTGTCCGCATTCTAAAAGAGAAACAAGCAAACACATCACAAGTTTACCATGTTGTATATGAAACTCATTTTGGTAAATCAATTCAATAGTAAAGTGGACATGATAACAGCATGAAACAAACATATATCTATGTACCATGGTCACTGTATGGTCTATATCATTCTAGTTTTTGTTGCCAAATCAAGATAGAGACACAGTTCAAATAATATCTGTTTAAAACAAAGCAGCATAGACAGAATATAAGTGTGGGAAACTACACAGCAATAACAACACTTGTAATGTGCATGACATGAGCACATAACTGTTTATTCAATTGAAACTGAAATCAACATAGAGCAAGTTACAACAGCAAACCAGTTAAAGAAACAGGTTTAAAACATACCTGTTGCACCATTGGAGTTTCAATTCCATTGTTCACATTTGAAAATAGTTGGTATGAGTAAATACAGTGATGCAAGAGCAAAGGAGTATGAACCATAGCTACAGAACCTGACCTGAGAACAATTCTTCTTCTGCTTTAACCGTTGAGTTGGGGTTCAGAGTGTTGGTCCTCGTGCTTTGGGTACTGTAGTTGCCTTACTAACTGCTCATGTTTGGGTGCTTTGTGGTGGAGATAGTGTTGTGTCGACTGGAACTGGGTTACTATCTGCTTGGGTTGGGGTTAGAAGGGGTGTAGCTGGTTCTCTGTCCAACTGGGTAGGGGTACAATCTGTGAGAGTCTGGGTTATGTGTGGTGGGGCTGGTTCTTGGGCAAGTACAACTGTGGTTCTATCTACACCGACTGGTAGCACTATCTTTTCTGAAGACCATGTTGTTACTCACTTAGATACTGCCATCACCCCCTCCAATTCAAATGGCTGATAAACAAGAAAACTAATTGAATGTACTGACATTGTATGATAGACAGGTGCAATGGATAGTGGGGAATAAAAGAGGGCATGAAATAATTCACATTTATGTTGTCTAACCAAACATGATAGCATGACACAATTTCACATATATGATGGCTAACTAAACAGGATAGCATGACACAATTTCACATATATAATGGCTAACTAAACAGGATAGAAAGACATAATTCAAAATATGATGACTAGGTAAACAGGATGACATGACATAACTATATGATGTGTTTATTAAATAGGTTGACATGCCATAATTAACATACATGCCGCCTATGGAAACATGATAGCATGATATAATTCACGGATAGAATGACATAATTCAAAATATGATGACTGTAAACACTAAATAAGATGAGATGATATAACTATATGATGTCTTTATTAAATGGGTTGGCATACCATAATTCAGATAGATGCTGTCTATGTAAACATGATGGCATGATATAATTCAAATATATGATTTATATACTAAGCAAGTAAGCAGATGGCAATCTCATATATGATGTAAAAACTAAGCAATGCAAGACAACATATGCATGATATGAGTAATATAACCCTGCCAAGTTTGAGCATAGACCTCAGGGGGGAAATAGGACTGGTCATCTGTCTCTGAATTCTCCTCTGAGGAACTATCTATAACCAGCAAGATGTCTGCTTCAGCATGTAGCATTGTCTGCTCTGAAGACCTTGTTTTCACTGCAGATACTTCCATCCCCGCTTCAAATGGCTGATGCACAGGAAGAGTAGTTAAATATACAACTTTGTCGACAAATAGAATACGTAATACAAAAAAAGGATAGCATGATATAATTCACATATATGATGGTTGGCTAAACAACACGGCACTGCATAATTCACATATATAATGCCTTGCAACAAGATAGCATTGCATAATTAACATATATAATGTCTTGCAACAAGATGGCATTGCATAATTCACATATATGGTAATTAGACACTAAACAGGTGGCATTCACACAAAGCATGTCTAAACTAAGCAAATGACATAGCAATGCAAGACAACATACGCACGATATGAGCAACATAACCCTGCTAAGTTAGAGCATACACCTCGGGGGGAAATAGGACTGGTCATCTGTCTTTGAATCCTCCTCTGAGAAGCTATCTGTAACCAACGAGATATGCGCTGCGTCAGATAGCATAGTCTGCTCTGAAGACCTTGTTTTCACTCCAGATTTTTCGATCACCGTGTCAAATGGCTGATGCACATGAAGAGTAGTTGAATGTACTAACATTGTTGACAAATGTAATACATGATGAAAAAAAGGATGGCGTGATATAATTCACATATAAGATGACTAGCCAAGCAGGATGGCATTGCAAAATTCACATATATGATGCCTGGCTAAACAAGATGGCATTGCATAATTCACATATTCGATATAGAAACTAAACAGATGGCATTCACACAAAGCATGTCTAAACTAAGCAGATGGCATATTTGATGTATAAAGTAAGCAATGCAAGGCACCATATGCATGATATGACCGACATCAGCATGCCAAGTTAGAGCAAAGACCTCAGGGGGTAAATAGGAGTGGTCTGCTCCTTCTGAATCCCCCTCAGAATAGTTATCATTCTCTTGCTTACAATCTGAAATGGGTGGAGGGGGGCTTCCTTTGCGCCCACCATGGAGCGACGTCTGCATGAAATTTTATTGCCACGCAAGGGTCGTCTCTTTTGCTCTACATGTTCAGTTCCATTGTGTACAATAACTGACATGCATAGGAATAAAACATAGTGGGATTATGTAAGGAGTGCATGCAGAAATCCAGAGTGATGGTAGCAACCTGTGGATAGACCCAAAACCGATGATAGCAGGTAGATAATGGCTTCAGTTAAAAATTACAGATAATGGCTTCTTTACTGTTTGTTTCCCACCCAACATGAAACTCATAGTAGACACCAGAGATTAATCAGATAGTAGGCATATACTATTGATTGCGGCCCCCATATGTACCCCACAACCGTTTAAAAACTAAAGTTTGAGCATTATTTTGGAGCTGACTAGGAGTTTAATCGGTGAACAGGACGATAAAGTAGCATGTAATATTAAGCGATGCATAACGTAAGCAGACACGAAAGAGTGCGACCCCTCTTGCGGACCCGTGTAGTCCTCGAGGTCATCTGCTCAGTTGATGATGGTAATGCAGTTGTCGTGGCTACCAGTGGCAGGGAAGAAGATCTGAGGTGGTGAAAGACAGTCTGGAGGGCGGATCCCTGCTGTGGTGGACCCTTATGTCGTTGGAGCAGCTGAGCTGGGGTGGACGATGGCGCAGCAGGAGCGGGACAAACCACACAAGGTTTTCTTTGACAACTATCTATAAGAGAAGTAATTCTGTAAGGGCTTGTTTGAATAGGATGTCGGTGTACTAAGTATTGGGACTTTAGTACCCCATACTTGTGCACGGGCAGTTGTAGCCAAGCCCGCGGCAAGGCTTGCCGGGGGAATAATTGGAGATTAGTGCAAGATTGTCAAGGGGACGCTCAGACCAAGAATCAAAGGATCAGGAGTTAATAAGGGCTGAAGACCGAAGTCCAGGCCCCCGACAAGATCTTGCCGGGGTGGCTCACGAAACCCGACAAGACTTGAGCCCGGCAAGATTTGCGCCCCGGCAAGATTCTATCACTGTTCCACCGCTTCAGCACAGCAATCAGCCTGGCATCCTGGGCCCATTCCTAGATGCATGGTAGGGTACCAGTGGAGGAGAGCTTAAGCGGTGCTGATGGGATGGCCCCTTTTTCCATTCCCAAGAAATGAGGACACCTAAACGGACACCTCACGGTGCATTAATGGCATTTGTCCTAAACCGTCAGTGGTTAGGTATGATTACCCTGTAGCTACTTTACACCTCAATGTATTTACATTTTGCCACTGTGGTCACCCCTTTGGACGTATAAAAGGAGGCCCAAGGCAACTGCTACAGGGGGGAGGATCTTCGGGCCCATTCTGCATGCGTAGCTGCTCTTTGAACGTACTGTTCATCGCGAGCGCTCCTGGAGTTCGAGCTCAAGAACACCCTTAATAAAACAAAGCAGGAGTAGGGTTTTACGCTCATTAGCGGCCCGAACCTGGGTAAAACCACCCCGCGTCGATCGTTGGTTCTGCTCTTTGTGCATACCTCTTTCCCTGCCGAATCGTAGAAGGGATCCAGCGGTCCCATAGGTGTCATACGCCGACATCTTTCGGTGTACTAAGTATTGGGACTTTAGTACCCCATACTTGTGCACGGGCAGTTGTAGCCAAGCCCGTGGAAAGGCTTGCCGGGGGAATAATTGGAGATTAGTGCAAGATTGTCAAGGGGACGCTTAGACCAAGAATCAAAGGATCAGGAGTTAATAAGGGCTGAAGACCGAAGTCCAGGCCCCCAGCAAGATCTTGCCGGGGTGGCTCACGAAACCCGGCGAGACTTGAGCCCGGCAAGATTTGCGCCCCGGACATATTCTATCACTGTTCCACAGCTTCAGCACAGCAATCAGCCTGGCATCCTGGGCCCATTCCTGGATGCGTGGCAGGGTACCAGTGGAGGAGAGCTTAAGCGGTGCCGATGGATTGTCACAGGGAATTCTGAAGGGCGAAGGGGGGGTCAAAATAAGACCATGGATGAAGTTCAAAAAGACAAAAGAAAGAGAGATAAAGGAAAAGATAAGCGAGCGCTCTGAGGCAAGCAGTTACCTGCGTCGAGCTGTTGAGAGGTGGCTTCGCCCCTCCCGGCAACCTTGGTTGCCGGGGAAAGGTTGCCGGTGCCCATGCTTGCCGACTCCTCCTCAACCAAGATAGGCTCGTCGGCAGAGGCTCTTGCCGGAGATGCGCCTGCGGGCGGCGTAGTTGACGGAGGCGGCACGATGGGGGCGTCTTCCAGTGACCCTTCCTGATGCTGTTCTTCTCCTGCAAGCCCAAAGATATCAGCGGCAAGAATGGATACCTCAGCACCTGCCAGCAGAAAAAGAGTAATGAACTCACGTTGGGGGCTGTGCTGGGGGCTGCGTCGAGGGCTAAGCTTCGGGCTGATGGTAATAGTTTCCGACACGCTTGTAAAGCCTGCCGGGGGCTCATCGCCCATGGAAGTCTTCACCCTCTTCGCCATCCTTTCCGCCAGGGTTTCTGCATCACTGCGGAAAGAAGACAAAGCAAACTAATAAGATCAACTGAACTCAAAGTTTGGAAGATAAAGGCTGTCACAGGATACTTACTCTTCCTCTTCATGTTCCGGGCTGAAGCTGGAGATGTCGAAATCGACCTCCGTTGCCGTGTCCGTTTGAGGAGGCGGAGGAGGGGTCCTGGGTCGCTTGGCTGTGGCATGTGCAGGGGGTTGGCATGGCTCTGCTGCCTCAGTTTCCGGCACGGTTGTGTGAGACGACCATGCCGCCCTAGTGTCTGCCGCGGGTGTGTGTCTCGCACGTCGCACGGGTTGTTGTCTAACTCCTTGCCGTGGTACAGCCTTGACGGCCGCCTTCTTGCCGGGAGCTTCGCTGCTCGAAGAAGTTTGGTTTGCCCGGACGCCAGAGGTGGCCTAACGAAGAACGTGCTTTGTCTTCTTCAGGGTTGTGGACTCCTCCTGCAGCTCTTCTTTAGCTGCGTCTCCGTCGGACAAGCTCTCAGTGGCTGCGCCGCTCTGTTCCCCGGCAACCTTGCTCTCCCCGGCAAGACTTTCTTCCACCACAACCTCTGCGTCACTGGTTTCCCATTCCATGAAACCAACGCTGCCAGCCTCCACGGCAAGAGCCGCCTCCTCTGCCCTAGTGGCGATGTATGCCACTTCTTCATCAGTGGTGGCCCAGATGAAATCAAGAAGACGGAAGCCATATGTGTACATAATGTCATTAAAGAAATCTGAAAATGGAGGACAGAGCCCGCAATAGAAATAAGCGGCGAAGAAGGGATATCTATCTGGTCCGCTTTTGGAATAAGAACCTGGAATCACGCGAGTTGCGGGGTGAGCCTTCGTCTCCCTCTCCCACATGCACTGGTACCGGTTCTTTAGGGCTTTTGCGTCGAGCGTCGGGGCGAAGACAACGTACTTCTTCCGCATCTTCACCAACTCGCTCTCCGGGACATCGGCTTTCGTTTCCTTGCCCTTGCCTTTGCTGGTCTTGGGTGGCATGGCGACTGCGGGGGCGAAAGCCGAGGATGGAGCGGGTGTGGAGGTGATGAGCGGATGAGGAGAAACTTCGCTCTGAGCTCGAGAGAAGGAAGGCAATGGCGGATTTCAGATTAAGAAAAAGAAGAAGAGGGGGGTAAATAGGCAGCGCCTCTGCAGTTTCCTTTTTATGGGGAAGGAGCGAGGCTGCCTCTTTTACTGCCCAATGTGAATACGCCTCTACAAGCGCACTGCGGCCACGGCCGTTCAGCGCACACGCCCCACGTCGCGCATTCAATGGGCGTAGTGGGGGGCGCGCAGTAAGCAAAATCATCACAAGCAGTTAATCCCCTGCCACGCGTGCCCGTGCACCGTTTGGGCCTAGCCCAACAAAGCCTAGTGCTCGTGTATGGCCTAGGCCCGGGGGCTCCTGTCGGTGTACTAAGTATTGGGACTTTAGTACGCCATACTTGTGCACGGGCAGTTGTAGCCAAGCCCGCGGCAAGGCTTGCCGGGGGAATAATTGGAGATTAGTGCAAGATTGTCAAGGGGACGCTCAGACCAAGAATCAAAGGATCAGGAGTTAATAAGGGCTGAAGACCGAAGTCCAGGCCCCCGACAAGATCTTGCTGGGGTGGCTCACGAAACCCGACAAGACATGAGCCCGGCAAGATTTGCGCCCCGGCAAGATTCTATCACTGTTCCACCGCTTCAGCACAGCAATCAACCTAGCATCCTGGGCCCATTCCTGGATGCGTGGCAGGGTACCAGTGGAGGAGAGCTTAAGCGGTGCTGATGGGATGGCCCCTTTTTCCCTTCCCAAGAAATGAGGACACCTAAACGGACACCTCACGGTGCATTAATGGCATTTGTCCTAAACCGTCAGTGGTTAGGTATGATTACCCTGTAGCTACTTTACACCTCAATGTATGTACATTTTGCCACTGTGGTGACCCCTTTGGACGTATAAAAGGAGGCCCAAGGCAACTGCTACAGGGGGGAGGATCTTCGGGCCCATTCTGCATGCATAGTTGCTCTTTGAACGTACTGTTCATCGCGAGCGCTCCTGGAGTTTGAGCTCAAGAACACCCTTAATAAAACAAAGCAGGAGTAGGGTTTTACGCTGATTAGCGGCCCGAACCTGGGTAAAACCACCCCGCGTCGATCGTTGGTTCTGCTCTTTGTGCATACCTCTTTCCCTGCCGAATCATAGAAGGGATCCCCGTGGTCCCATAGGTGTCGTACGCCGACATCTTTGGCGCACCAGGTAGGGGGAAGAAGGTTGTGCGAACCTGATCCAGTGATCGGCGCCTCAATTTCTTCAGCATCTTCATCACCATGCCACCCAAGAAGAAGAGTGCCGCAACGGCGCTACCATCTACGTCCGTTTTGCCTGTGCCTTCGTGTACGGGCGACGGCGTAGATGCAGAAGGTAGAGGTTTAGAGCCTCCACGACGTTCTGGTGATCCAAGCCTGGCGAGCGGCATCGTCCGCAGCGGCAACGGTCATCCGCATGCCGCTGGATCCAGAGATGGAGCTGTGCTGCCTACGAGCGGCGCAGCGAACTCCAGAGATCGGAGGACGCCTCCTAGGACTCCCGCGCCGGCGCAAGCGTTGCGGCCTTCACAGGTTGCACGCGACGAGCAGCGCCATGGCGCTGGTGGTTCGGGATGCCCCCATGAAAGAACTTCTGCGCATCGATCTCAAGGTGCGCAGGCTCAGCATGCACGCCCAGCTGCTGGTGGAAGTGGCGCGCGGTCGCGTGATCGTGATGGTGCTCCTTCTAACATAGTTAGGAGTCAGAGCACCTCACGTACCTTGCAGCTGTCTCCGCCACCTACACCGGCGGAAGCCTTGGCACGTGCGCAGCTGCTCCTCGACTTCCCTCCTACCCCGGAGAAGATGGAGGAGTGGCGATCTACTATCCAGAGTCTCATCGGCTTCGTCAACAAAGATGGGCCGCAGCAGGCGGGGCCCTCGCGGCGGCGATCCATCAATCCGGTGCGAGCCGATGGGGAGAAGACTGGAGGCGGTGCGACCACGGTGCACTCTCCTCCACGACAGCAGCGGCGATCGATGACCCGTCGTCATCCGATCCGCGGATGCGTCGCGATCAGCGTCAAGTTCTTCGGGAACGGAGCAAAGAAGATGCTTGAACTACCATTGAGCGGCGACGGGAAGCGCGCCATCAATCTGAGAAACGCGCAGGACCTGCTGTCGACAAGCCTGCACCAGGGTATGCAGGCGACTTGCCTTACGAGGTAGGTTGTCCAGCATTTACCCGTGAGCTGCGGCGAGTCCAGTGGCCCAATTCCCGAACCTTCATGCCAGAGGTCCCGGAGAAATATGACGGCAAGACCCATCCGTCAGAGTTCCTGAGCATCTACACCATTGCGGTGAAGGCTGCCGGGGGCCGAGACGACAAGATACTTGCCAACTACTTCCCGTTGGTGCTTAAGCCCAACGTCACGTCGTGGTTGATGCATCTGCCGGAGAATTCCATTTCTTCTTGGTCAGATCTATGCCATCAGTTTGTTGGCGCCTTTGTTGGAGGCCATCAAACTCCTGGCCAGGAAAGTGATTTACATCTCATCCCCCAGAAGGAGGGCGAGCCTCTGCGCAAGTATATCCAAGGATTCAGCCGTGTGCAGTACAGCATCCCTGATGTTCATCCTGCCGCTGTTATCGGTGCGTTCCGTCAGAACGTACGTAACCGCAAGATGCTGGAAGAAATGGCAATGAACAAGATTAGGGATATCGCCAAGCTTTATGCTCTAGCTGATAAATGTGCTCGAGCTAAAGAGGGAAGGAGACTCCCCGGCGAGGATGCTGGCGCAGGGGGCGACTCCGAAGGCGAGGATGCTGCCGCTCTGACAAGGAAGGGCTGGCGGCGAAATAGGAAGCGTAAAGGCAAGGCCGTGCTTGCTGTCGAGGGATCCGGCGACCTTGGCCCCGCCAAGAAGGCCAAAGTTGGCAACCCCGGCAAGGAAGTTGCCGGGTGCGCCTCCTGTCAGGCCTTGGTAGCCGCCGACAAGCCGGAAGGCTCCGGCAAATAGTATTGCAAGATCCATCGCACCAAGGGCCATGATCTCCAAAATTGTCGGCAAGTTGAACAGCTTGTCGAAAGGCAAAGAGCTGAGTACGAGAGGCGAGACAAGGAGAAGGCCCAAGACAGTGCTGAGGGGTCTGGCAAGAAACGTGGTGGCTGAGGAGGCCACCGTGGCAAGGCTAAGCAACAGAAGGAGAGGCCCGCTAGAGGCCGTGACAAGGAAGAGGGTGATGATGACGATGAGGAAGATGATGAGTCCACTGAGCATGAATTTCAGAAAGCTACGGAGGCCATGTGTATCGACAGAGGCGCCTCGTTGCATTCTTCCCACCGCCGACTCAAACAGTGGGTGCGTGAGGTTAATGCAACGGAGCCATCGTTTGATGCACGTAAACCCCTGAAGTGGTCCAACACGCCTATCATTTTTTACGCCGAGGATCACCCTGATCGCACAACCGCGGTCGGGTGCTTGCCATTGTTGGTTTCACCAACAATCCGCAACCTCAAGGTGACAAAAATGCTAGTTGACGGTGGGGCCGGACTGAACTTGATCTCACCAGATGTGCTCAATAAGCTGCAAATTCCTGATGAAGATCTCGAGGAAACGGGCACGTTTCAAGGGATCAATCCAGGAAGGACCCAGCCGAAGGGCAAGATAATGCTACCAGTAACATTTGGTAGCGAGCTCAACTATAGGACAGAAAAAGTGGTATTTGATGTCGCCAAGATCCCCATGTCATACAATGGGATCCTTGGCCGCCCAACGTTGGCCAAGTTCATGGCGGCATCACACTACGCATATAATGTGCTGAAAATGCCAGGGCCGTTGAGTGTCATCACTGTCCATTCTGACAAAAAGGATGCGCTCATCTGTGCTGACCAACTCTACCGAGAAGCAGTTGCAGCACTTGCCGTCAAGGCATCTGCTCCTACCGATGGAACTCCTGGGGGGAAGAAGAAGACCGGCAAGAATCTTGGCGCAAACTCCGGCAAGCGCATCTCCTCAGAGTGTTGCACTCCCGTTGAGGATGTACCAGAGAGTTCCACCGGTAAGAACAAGAAGTCCAAGGTTGCTCCACCAGAGACAAAGAAGGTGCCCGCCAAGGAGGATGGAACGGGAGGAACTTTCACCATAAGTTCCACCCTTGATGACAAATAGGAAAGCGCGCTCATTGCCTTCCTGCGGGCGAATGTCGATGTGTTTGCATGGCAACCATCTGACATCCCTGGTGTTCCCAGGGAAGTGATTGAGCACCACCTTGCTGTCTGTTCCCACGCGCGGCCCGTCAAGCAAAGGGTGAGAAAGCAGGCTTTGGAGCGGCAAGAATTTATTGCCGAAGAAATCAGGAAGCTAGAAGCGGCAGGTTTGGTCAGAGGGGTGCTTCACCCAACGTGGCTAGCCAATCCAGTTGTAGTGCGCAAGGCGAACGGAAAATGGAGGCTATGTATTGATTATACAGATATCAATAAAGCCTGTCCAAAAGATCCTTTCCCCTTGCCGCGCATCGACCAGATTGTGGACTCCACTACTGGTTGTGACCTACTGTCGTTCCTTGATGCTTACTCGGGGTATCATCAGATCTTCATGGCAAAAGAATATGAAGAAAAGACCACATTTATCACCCCATGTGGTACGTATTGTTTTATACGAATGCCTTTCGGGTTGAAAAGTGCTGGTTCTACTTTCGCGAGAGCGATTCAAATTGGTTTTGAGCCTCAACTGCATCGAAACATGGAAGCATACGTGGATGACATAGTGGTCAAGACCAAGGACAAAGCGACGCTCATACAAGATCTAGAAGAGACATTTGCAAATCTGCGCAAGATCAATTTAAAGCTCAATCCCGAGAAGTGCGTGTTTGGCGTTCCTTCCAGAAAACTTCTCGGGTTCTTTGTGTCTCAGCGAGGGATCGAAGCGAACCCCGACAAGATCAAAGCTATTGAGCAGATTGAGGTGCCAAGACGCGTCAAGGATGTACGTCGTCTTGCCGGCTGTGTTGCTGCCCTAAGCAGGTTTATCTCCAAATCTGCTGAGCGCGCCCTACCCTTTTTCAAAATTTTGAAGAAGGCAGGTCCAATGAAATGGACTCTGGAAGCGGAGGCTGCGCTGCAAGATTTGAAGAGATACCTCTCTTCTCCGCCAACGCTAGTCGCGCCCAGACCACAAGAGCCGTTGCTGCTATACCTGGCAGCGACAAATCAAGTGGTTAGTGCTGTGCTAGTGGCGCAGAGAGAAGCTGATGAGGAGGCGACACCAGTGGCAGGACCGCCAAGTGACACTCCAGGATCATCCCCGGCAAGGACTGATCCCGGCAAGACAGGATCTGCGCAGTCAGAAGAACCAGTGCAAAAGTAAAAGATGGTGCAGCGCCCAGTTTATTTTGTTAGCTCCCTTTTGCAAGGAGCTAGATCAAGATACTCTGGTGTGCAGAAGTTGCTCTTCGGCCTTCTTATGGCCTCGAGGAAGTTGCACCATTATTTTCAAGCACACGAGATTACCGTCGTCACTCGCTTCCTGTTGCAGCGGATTTTGCAAAATCCAGAGGCAACCGACAGGATCGTGGAGTGGGCACTGGAGTTGTCAAGCTTTGATCTCAAGTTTGAGAGTACTTCAACAATTCAGAGCAGAGCCTTGGCCGAGTTCATTACAGAATGGACCCCAACGCCAGACGAAGAGATTCAAGAAACGGCTCTCCTCGGCAAGGAAACTGATCAAGAATGGGTTATGTACTTTGACGGGGCTTTTTCGCTGCAAGGCGCCGGTGCTGGCGTGCTGCTTGTCACACCCACCGGAGAGCACCTCAAGTATATAATCCAGATGCATTTTCCCCGGGAGAGTTCAACAAACAACACTGCGGAATACGAGGGACTGCTTGCCGGTCTTAGGATCGCGGCAGACCTTGGTATCAAGAAACTCATCATCAGAGGCGATTCGCAGCTTGTTGTCAGGCAAGTTAACAAGAATTACCAGAGTCCATTGATGCAAGCTTATGTGGATGAAGTGAGAAAAATGGAAGAGCGCTTTGACGGTCTGCAGATGAAGCACATTCCTCGTGCCGAAAACAATATTGCCGATGACCTGTCAAAGCGCGCTGCCCTCAAGTTGCTTGTGGAACCAGGAACTTTTGTGCTCCATTTGGCTCAACCATCTGTGGCACCATCAATGCGACAAGAGAAGAGAAGAAAGTTCAATTCTGGACAGTACTTCCCGGCAGAGCTCCCCGGAGCCGCCGGCAAGGAAGTTGCCGGGATCAGCGACAAGCCTGCCGGGGAACAATAGGCTCCAGCGAAGGCCCAAGCCTTTGCCATCGAGACAATTGTTCCCCTGGCGGAAGAGATGCCTTTAGTCCTAGCTGTTGAGCCCCAGGCTCCAGCATGGGCACAGCACATTGTCCATTTCCTTCAGACAGGAGAACTCCCCGAAGAGCAGGAAGAAGCGGAGAAAGTAGCCCGTCAATCTAGTATGTACCAGTTCATCGATGGCGTTTTGTACAGAAAGAGACCAAACGGTGTGAAATTGAAGTGTATTCCTCGGGAGGATGGACTAGAGTTGTTGGCAGAGATACATGGAGGCATATGTGGTTCTCACATAGGATCAAGAGCACTTGTCGGGAAAGCGTTCCGGCAGGGTTTCTTTTGGCCCACTGCCCTCCAGGATGCAACTGCACTAGTAACCAAGTGTGAAGCATGCCAGTTTCATTCGAAAAAATCACATCAGCCAGCTCAAGCTCTTCAGACGATCCCTCTCTCCTGGCCATTTTCGGTCTGGGGGCTTGACATACTGGGCCCCTTTCCCCGTGCTGCCGAGGGCTTTGAGTACTTGTACGTTGCCATCGACAAGTTCACAAAGTGGCCGGAGGTGGAAGCGGTCAGGAAGGTGACAGCACAATCAGCCGTCAAGTTCTTTAAGGGAATAGTTTGCCGTTTTGGTGTGCCCAACAGGATCATCACTGACAATGGCACGCAATTCACAAGTCGCACCTTAATGCAGTACGTCCAAGACCTTGGCAGCAGAATTTGTTTTGCCTCTGTTGCTCATCCGAGAAGCAACGCCCAAGCAGAGAGGGCTAATGCTGAAGTGTTGCGCGGTCTCAGGACCAGAACTTTTGACAAGCTGAAAAAGTGTGGAAAGCGTTGGATTGATGAGTTGCCGGTGGTTCTTTGGTCAATCAGAACGACACCAAATCGAGCTACTGGCCAGACACCCTTCGCTCTGGTCTACGGAGCGAAAGCAGTTCTCCCCACGGAACTCATATACGGGTCACCTCGAGTGCTCGCTTATGATGAGCTTGAGCAAGAGCAACTGCGCCAAGATGACGCTGTGCTCCTTGAGGAGGATCGTCTTCAGGCTGCTGTGCGAGCTGCTCGCTACCAGCAAGCTTTGCGCCGCTATCATAGCCGCAAAGTTCATGCCCAAAGCCTTGAGGAAGGTGACCTTGTTCTTCAATGGATTCGGTCCGCCAAGAATTCAAACAAGTTGAAGCCGAAGTGGGAAGGCCCTTATCGGGTAGTGCGAGTCACCAGGCCCGGCGCTGTCCGCCTGGAGACCGAGGATGGCATTCCAATGAGCAACTCTTGGAATATCGAACATCTTCGCAAGTTGTACCCGTAGGGCGCGGTTGCCGGGGGCCCCCGGCAACCACCTTTTGTACGAGTCTTGCCGGCAGGGCATGTAATCCTTTGTACAAAGCCAGGCATAGATCCTGTGCGCAGATAAAGATTAAGTGTTCTGCATTTCTTGTCGATTTCCATGTTTATATATATATATATGCATGCTTGTCTAAGATATTGTATGACACTTATTCCCGGTAAGTATTAACGAACCACCAAGGTTCCATATTTTTATTTTCTCTTCTTTCTTTTTCTCAAAAGATAGAAGGGTTCCTCGCGCGCACGTTTGCCGGGGGAGAAGGAAGATATGGATACCAGTGGGCGATGTTCAGAATTGACACCTTGCCGGAGGAAACAAGAAATACAGCGACAGAGAGCTAAGTTGCTAAACCTGAGCAAGCTTTTCAATTTTTATTACAAGGTTATTTTCCTTGGATAATTTCGACCTTTGTATGGAAAACCTGCACGCGAAGGAACCCTTGTCGTAATTGGTTGCGCCTTTATTCTTTTTTGAGTCCGCTCAACAGTTTAGATGGCTGCACTGAGAACGCCAAGGTGCCTTGCCGGCCGCTGCACCTCCACCAGGCTGCTGAAGTCCCGCACCCAGCGCTCGTGGCAGGTTGCGCGCCGGCAAGTTTTTCAGTTAGCGTAGGGTGAACTCCATACATAAAGGAATCAGACAAGGGAAATAGCATGCATGTACCCGAACATAAGCAAGTTATATTACATTAATAAGTTGCCGCAGTTCTAACTTAAGACTTAATTGTCTTTGGCATGGAATGGCGACGGCAAGAAGAGGTGGAGCAGCTAATCTCTGCGCTCGCCTTCGACCCTTTTGATTGAATCCACCTTCTCAAGGATAGGCGCGACAAGCTCCTCAAGTGCCTTGAGATTTGCGTCCTTTGGCAGGCGGCCGAGCACATTGGTGAGGTCGATACCAGGATTATTATACACCACCTTGATGAGTACCTTGCGAAGGACGGCCCGGCAAAGCTGGCGGGATTCGTTGGCCAGTTGGGTCGCCCGGTTGGACTGAAGCAGCTTCAGAGCTTCAATGACGCTTTCAAAGAATATGGTCAGCCTGGCGCTATGGGATACCCTTTCTTCAGTGGAATATTTGAAGTTTGGCAGGCCCATGGTTGACAGTTGTGCCGTGAGCTTCTCCGCGGCATTGACGAGGCGTTCGGTCCAGATTTCCACCCCCTTTTCGTAGTCAACTTGGGCGGCAGCGGCGCTCTTGAGCAGGTTCTTCTCGTCTTGGAGATCCTTGCTCAGGGCCTTCTCGCGGGCCCTGCCATCCTCAAGTGATTTTTCTAGCGTGGTCAACTTCAGCCTCAGATCGGCAATAGCATCATTAGCTGGAGAGAGCTGCTTGGTCTTGTTGGACATGGCGACTTGCATCTCCGCCAGGGTGTGGAGGGTTTTTCCCTGTCACCTTTGAGCGTCGAGAGCTCCTTGTCGTGTTCTTCAAGATCCACTTCCAGCTTCTTCACTTTGTCGCTTAGCTCATTCTTGGTGGCTTCTGCAGCCTTGGCAGTATTGACGGCCTCCTTGAGTTTGCCGGCGTGATCTACAGTTAGAGCTTCGAGCGCCTCCTTGTGCTTCTGCTCCAGCTCCTGGGTCCGCCGCGCGACAAGCTTTTTGATTTCTTCATCCTTGCTGCGAAGCTTGGCGGCGAGCGCCTGATCACGTGCGATAAGGTCTTCCTCGTGAGCATCAAGCGCAATGCGACGCTCCGTTAGGAGGGCACCTTCAGCAGGAATTCTTTGCGTAGCTTCCTCTTGCGCCTTCTCTATGTCAGATTGCTTCAAGAGGAGCTCCGTCCAGCTTTGGCTCACTTGTTCCCGATTGGCAGTCAGCTCTTGATAGGCCTCGGCATACCAGATTTGCGTTTGCTCAACACGCTTTTGGAAATCTGTTTCAGCTGCTTCAACAACTGCAGCTCTGGAATCTACCTTCTCTTTTTGGGTGTGGTGGAGCGCTTGGAGCTTGCGGAAGTTATCACCCATGGCCTGAAGGAGCTGATCTTCCTCAGATTTGCTGCTACTGGCACTTGGTTCGTTGACGATCTCGAGCCCGGCGGCAGTGATGATCTCTTCATCAAAAGTTCCCCCTTCGGTCGACGCTCCAATGCTTGCCGTCCCCGGCAAGTTGATGAATAGGTTGTCGCCAACCTTGAGATATTTGCTTGTTGGAGGGGCTTCGGATGTCGATGGCTGATCCTCGGCAACCGCCTCACCGGTAGCTGGGGGCTCTATGGATGGCGCAGCGCCTGGCGCTCCTGCGGTAGGAATGCCGTCAGTGCGGTCACCAGCCTCCTTGCCGGTCCTCTCAGCAGATTCCTTTGCGGCCTCCTCTTGTGCAGCCTTGGTGGCCTCGTCGGCAGCATTCTTGCCGGCCTCGATAGTGGTATCCTTGGCGGCCTCGCTAGCGGCGATCTCGTCGGCTTCGGAGCAGCATCTCTGGCAGTTCCCTCGATGACAGCGTCGACGTCCATGTGTTCCGTCACAGGGAATTCTGAAGGGCGAAGAGGGGGGACAAAATAAGACCATGGATGAAGTTTAAAAAGACAAAAGAAAGAGAGATAAAGGAAAAGATAAGCGAGCGCTCTGAGGCAAGCAGTTACCTGCGTCGAGCTGTTGAGAGGTGGCTTCGCCCCTCCCGGCAACCTTGGTTGCCGGGGAAAGGTTGCCGGTGCCCATGCTTGCCGACTCCTCCTCAACCAAGATAGGCTCATCGGCAGAGGCTCTTGCCGGAGATGCGCTTGCGGGCGGCGTAGTTGACGGAGGCGGCACGACGGGGGCATCTTCCAGTGACCCTCCCTGATGTTGTTCTTCTCCTGCAAGCCCAAAGATATCAGCGGCAAGAATGGATACCTCAGCACCTGCCAGCAGAGAAAGAGTAATGAACTCACGCTGGGGGCTGCGTCGAGGGCTAAGCTCCGGGCTGATGGTAATAGTTTCCGACACGCTTGTAAAGCCTTCCGGGGGCTCATCGCCCGTGGAAGTCTTCGCCCTCTTCGCCATCCTTTCCGCCAGGGTTTCTGCATCACTGCGGAAACAAGACAAAGCAAAGTAATAAGATCAACTGAACTCAAAGTTTGGAAGATAAAGGCTGTCACAGGATACTTACTCTTCCTCTTCATGTTCCGGGCTGAAGCCGGAGATGTCGAAATCGACCTCCGTTGCCGTGTCCGTATGAGGAGGCGGAGGAGGGGTCCTGGGTCGCTTGGCTGTGGCATGTGCAGGGGGTTGGCATGGCTCTGCTGCCTTAGTTTCCGGCACGGTTGTGTGAGACGACCCTGCCGCCCTAGTGTCTGCCGCGGGTGTGTGTCTCGCACGTCGCACGGGTTGTTGTCTAACTCCTTGCCGCGGTACAGCCTTGCCGGCCGCCTTCTTGCCGGGAGCTTCGCTACTCGAAGAATTTTGGTCTGCCGGGAGGCCAGAAGTGGCCTAACGAAGAACGTGCTTTGTCTTCTTAAGGGCTGGGGGTTCCTCCTGCAGCTCTTCTTCAGCTGCGTCTCCATCGGACGAGCTCTCAGTGGCTGCGCCGCTCTGTTCCCTGGCAACCTTGCTCTCCCCGGCAAGACTTTCTTCCACCACAACCTCTGCGTCACTGGTTTCCATTCCGTGAAACCAACGCTGCCGACCTCCATAGCAAGAGCCGCCTCCTCTGCCCTAGTGGCGATG
Source organism: Thinopyrum elongatum (assembly GCA_011799875.1). Taxonomy (NCBI): domain Eukaryota; kingdom Viridiplantae; phylum Streptophyta; class Magnoliopsida; order Poales; family Poaceae; genus Thinopyrum; species Thinopyrum elongatum. The sequence goes on along the minus strand of CM022300.1, from coordinate 150,506,485 downwards.
TATGCCACTTCTTCATCAGTGGTGACCCGGATGAAATCAAGAAGACGGAAGCCATATGTGTACATATTGTCATTAAAGAAATCTGAAAATGGAGGACAGAGCCCGCAATAGAAATAAGCGGCGAAGAAGGGATATCTATCTGGTCCGCTTTTGGAACAAGAACCTGGAATCACGCGAGTTGCGGGGTGAGCCTTCGTCTCCCTCTCCCACATGCACTGGTACCGGTTCTTTAGGGCTTTTGCGTCGAGCGTCGGGGCGAAGACAACGTACTTCTTCCGCATCTTCACCAACTCGCTCTCCGGGACATCGGCTTTCGTTTCCTTGCCCTTGCCTTTGCTGGTCTTGGGTGGCATGGCGACTGCGGGGGCGAAAGCCGAGGATGGAGCGGGTGTGGAGGCGATGAGCGGATGAGGAGAAACTTCGCTCTGAGCTCGAGAGAAGGAAGGCAATGGCGGATTTCAGATTAAGAAAAAGAAGAAGAGGGGGGTAAATAGGCAGCGCCTCTGCAGTTTCCTTTTTATGGGGAAGGAGCGAGGCTGCCTCTTTTACTGCCCAATGTGAATACGCCTCTACAAGCGCGCTGCGGCCGTGGCCGTTCAGCGCACGCGCCCCACGTCGTGCATTCAATGCGCGTAGTGGGGGGCGCGCAGTAAGCAAAATCATCACAAGCAGTTAATCCCCTGCCACGCGTGCCCGTGCACCGTTTGGGCCTAGCCCAACAATGCCTCGGACTCGTGTATGGCCTAGGCCCGGGGGCTCCTGTCGGTGTACTAAGTATTGGGACTTTAGTACCCCATACTTATGCACGGGCAGTTGTAGCCAAGCCCACGGCAAGGCTTGCCGGGGGAATAATTGGAGATTAGTGCAAGATTGTCAAGGGGACGCTCAGACCAAGAATCAAAGGATCAGGAGTTAATAAGGGTTGAAGACCGAAGTCCAGGCCCCCGGCAAGATCTTGCCGGGGTGGCTCACGAAACCCGGCAAGATTCTATCACTGTTCCACCGCTTCAGCACAGCAATCAGCCTGGCATCCTGGGCCCATTCCTAGATGTGTGGCAGGGTACCAGTGGAGGAGAGCTTAAGCGGTGCTGATGGGATGGCCCCTTTTTCCATTCCCAAGAAATGAGGACACATAAACGGACACCTCACGGTGCATTAATGGCATTTGTCCTAAACCGTCAGTGGTTAGGTATGATTACCCTGTAGCTACTTTACACCTCAATGTATGTACATTTTGCCACTGTGGTGACCCCTTTGGACGTATAAAAGGAGGCCCAAGGCAACTGCTACAGGGGGGAGGATCTTCGGGCCCATTCTGCATGCGTAGCTGCTCTTTGAATGTACTATTCATCGCGAGCGCTCCTGGAGTTTGAGCTCAAGAACACCCTTAATAAAACAAAGCAGGAGTAGGGTTTTACGCTGATTAGCGGCCCGAACCTGGGTAAAACCACCCCGCGTCGATCGTTGGTTCTGCTCTTTGTGCATACCTCTTTCCCTGCCGAATCGTAGAAGGGATCCTCGCGGTCCCATAGGTGTCGTACGCCGACATAGGAGGATTCTAACAACGCAGGGATAGGAAATACACAGTAATAGGATAGGAATGCATGTGCAAAACAGAGAATTTAAAATCATAGGATTTCTATCAATCTGGGTGTTTGGTTCATAGGAATTGGAAGGTCACAGGAATGCAAGGAAGCATGGTCAAATTAAGTCAAAGCACAAGAAAATGTACAGTTATAATGATATTATGCTACTATCACTTAGTCTTGTTCTTCATGAATAGGAATTTGAAAAGGAGGGCCAAGTGGATATTAAAATTCCTACGGTTTTTCTTTGAAAGAGACACTAAAGGAACAAATCCTACAGTTTTCCTTTGCTCCATTCCTTTGAACCAAATGCATTAATAGTAGTACCATAGGAAACTTTCCAATTCCTATGTTTTTCCTTCACTTTTCCTTTCAACCACTAGCAATTCTAGTAGGCAGGCTTGAACAGGCAAAAGCCTACACTCCAAAAATGTTTTTGTGCTACTTGTACTACTTTGGACCCAAGCCACTGCCCTACTAACTCAACTCCCAGGCCCATCTACACATGCACAACCCAAATGCGCAGAAATAAATAATGATGGCTTTCGAGAGAGTCCATCACGGATAGCTAAGTTGCCTGGTACCTCACTGCATGTTATATAGGAAAAACTAATCGTATTTCACGTTACTACATGTGCTCAGTGGACAATATATATAACATGTCGAGTAAAAAAGCGATGCAGCAAGTATACAACCTCTTTGGCGAAGCCATGTCGATCTCAGCATCATTGGGTTGGTCGCTGAGGATGTTGCGGCTGATGTGGCAGTTGGAGGAGGGGAAGAAGATCTTAGGCGCCTGGAGATGGAGCCAAGGGTACTGCTCCGCTGTGATGGAGGGTTTCTTCATTGAAGCAGCTCCGGTGAGGTGTACGACGGCGAGGCTGAAGCAGGACAAGAGAGACAACTTTAACCTGAAGTGGTATTCTAATAGCATCTCCGATAGATGATATAAAATACATAACCAAAAAGTGCTAGATGTAAAATATATGAGCCGCTCATCTCTGAACTTAACTGTCGAAACTGTATTTAACCGTCGAAACTGAATTTTACTGTAGAAACTGAATTTTGCTGTGGAAACGGAATTCTACCGTCGAAACTGAACGCACTAGTAGCAGAAAACCAGTGCACTAATAGTTTTGGCTTCTCGAGCACTAGTGGCAGAGTAGCAGTGATCTAAATCGGTAGCCGCTCTAGCAGGGACCGTACTACCACAGAGCAGCCGGGGCAGAGCAGCAGCAGCGCCCAGAGTAGCGGTGCGTGCGAGAGCCGGGGCAGCTGGTCGTGTAGCAGCATCTCGGGTAGCAGCAGTAGGAGCTCGAGCGAGAGCCAGAGCTGCTGCTTGTGCAGCAACAGCGCGAGCAAGAGTAGACTAGCAGCACAAGCAAGAGCAAGAGGAAGAGCAGCAGCACGAGCAAGAGCCAGAGCAGATCATGCAGGGGACCGAGAGCAAGAGCAAGAGCCAGAGTAGACCAGGCAGGGGACTGAGAGCAAGAGCAGAGCAGCAGCGCGAGCGAGAGCGAAAGCAGCAGCAGCAGGGCCAACGAGAGACGGAGCAACAGCAGCAGCTCCGACTGATGTGGACATCATCGCCGAGGGAGCGACGCCGTGGAGGAAGTGGCCGGCGACACCGCCGTAGGTGGAGCCGCGCCATGGCGGCTCGGGACCGAGCGCCGGCAGCACCGTGAGATCGAATCAAGAAGAAAATGCAGCAATTAGTGTAGAACCTCTTTGGTGGCGCTAATTAGGCCTCAGCTTCATTCGAGGAATCGGTGATGGTGCTGCTCTTCCGGTGGTGCAGGTGAAGACGGTGCTGTGGGAATGGATGTGGCGCGAAAGACGAGGCGAACATCGGGCCAGCTCCTTGGAGGTGGAGGACAGGGTGGCTGAACCGGCGGGATGACGTGATCGACGACGGATCCTCATCCGGTGCAGTGGATGAGGGACGTCGAGCTGTTGCGGTGGACGATGTCGTCGGGGAAGAGGCTCCGGCTGGGTGGCGGTGTGGGGCTTCGCGGGTTTTTGCGGCCTCGGTGTACGAATGGGGGCGGAGGGGATGGGAGGGGGGAACCATGGCTTAGGGACGCGTTTGTCCGGAATGTGAGGTAAGTTACAAAAGTAGCCCCACTGATTTGAACTAGGTGGTTCTTTCGGTTCAGGGGTATCACGGGAATTTCGCGTGTCGGGATTTCACAGGAGTTGGGAGTTTTCGTGCGTGTTGTAATTTTGGGATAGCAAGGCGCGGGTTGAGATGGAGGGAATTTTAGGAGCACAACGAGACAAATAGATATCTTAAAATTTCGGGATAACAAGGCGCGGGTTGAAATTTCCAGACAAGCCTAACGTGTATACTATATCAAATCAATTCACACTTCCCTCGATGAAAAAACCAAAAAGAAATCAATTCGCACCACACAAGAGAGTCTAGTCCCGTGTACTGTACCAAATAAATTCTCACTACAAATGCTATTCAAAACTTTGAATCCATGTTATGTTCAATTAAAATATTTCGCTATGTGTATAATGCATGCAACCTGCTACTCAAATGAACATTTTAGTGCATTCCAAACGTATATACTACCGCTTCAATATGAACTAAATTTGAATTCATTTCTCTATTTGAATAAGTTCTACAATCATGATTGTTGTCAAGTTAAACCATTTGAATTCGTTTCTCTATTTTAATAAGATCTACAATCATCATTATTGTCAAGTTAAACCACCGTTTGTATATTATATTCACAGCACACCACATGATTACTATCGAGTTAGATATGAACTATGTGTACTATATGAACTCGAACTCGATTTTTTGAATCCACTTTATGTTGATTTCAAATCACAGTACATTTCAAGCTCTAACTAGATCTTCATAATCTAAACCATGTCTCATATGTATAATGTGTTTACCACATAATGTATGGTGCCCCGCCCCCTACGACTACAAGTATTTAATTGTGAGTTGCAAACGCCACACATTATCACAAATTCAAATAAAATGTGAGATTGTTTGATATATAGTATGGTTTAGATTGTTCGATATTTAGTTGTGAGCTGCAAACGCCATACATTATCACAAATTCAAATAAAATGTGAGATTGTTCGATATATAATATGGTTTAGATTGTTCGATATTTAGCTACGAGTTGCAAACGCCACACATTATCACATTATAGTATAACATGTCCAAAACCACACCATACGTATCACCACTATATTCATGCATGCATAGGTTTATAACACTATGATCTCTTATTCATATATATGAATCCACTTTCATATCGAATTATGATCTTTGTTAGTCTCTTACACCCACACAATCCTCTGACCTTTGTAGCTAGCACTAACTTTCTCTCGTGCATGCACACGCCCTCCTCGCCCCCCCCTCCGTCAGCATTCTATCCATCACGCACATTCATTTTTTTCTTTAGGTCGTTCTCCCACAGTCTCCACAACTCCTTCTTTCCGACACACACTGATCGATACACCTCTCCAGCGATGTCTGCCTACCACATACACACACATTTTCCATCTCCTCCTTTCTCTATCCATGCCTCGTGTCTCTCATACGGTCCCACACACATGTAAACTCTTGCCCCTCTTTTCATCGATCTCACAACCGCACACTCCTCCCCCTATCTAGCTAGTAGGCCTCTCGCACCACCTCCTAGCTCTATCTCTCTCTATCTATCCGTCTCTCTGGGACTTATTTGCCTCTAACAAATGGATGTACACTGACCGATCTCCCACTATACATATAGCTAGCTAGGTCGATTATAACTCGTTTTCCCCACGCGCCGATCGATCTACCTCATTAGTTATGTCTCTTCCTTCCTCCGACACACAACAATTGATCTACCAATCTAGTTAGGTCTGCTTACCAAACACAGGGCCCCCCTTCATCATCCATGCATGCCTCCCGACACACCTATCACGCACACGCACACACAGAAACACATCCCCAGTCTTCTTGATATTGCAGTTGTACCCTCAGTTTGTCTAGTAGGCCTCTCCCACCATCTCCGAGAAGCAACTCCACCAGCCCTCCGGCACTCTACCTCTCTCTCTCTCTATCTCTCTCTCTCTCTCTCTCTCTCTCTCTCTCTCTCTGTGTCCCAACCTATTTCCCGTCCTTCACTTATGTATGGATGTCGACCGATCTCCCTCAAGACATAGCTAGGTCTCTCCTTCTCAACACATATATGAGTCGATCTACCCTCTAGTTAGGTCTCTGCCTCCCCCCCCCCCCCCACCCCCCCCCCCCCCCCCCCCCCCCCCACCCCCCCCCCCCCCCCCACACACACACACACACCGATACATCGAGCGCTCTAGTCATGTCTCCCGGCCACACACAAACTTGCCCTCTGCCCTCTGACATTCCGGTAGGTCAGTCGCCCTATATCTTTGACGTGCACACACACAATTTCGATGGCTCTCTTCATCAATCTCGCACCCACACACTTGATCCTCTCTTCGACTCTATCGATATCTATGACCCCTCCCTCTCTTCTCGTGGATCGCCCCCTCTATATATGATATAGATAGGCCTCTATTTCACACACATTGCATGTGTCACATTTTTGTTTGAGATATCATCGACACATATCTTCTAACCTTTGTAGTTAGCACTAACTTTCTCTCGTGCATGCACACGCCCTCCTCGCCCTCCCCCTCCCTCCGCATTCTATCCATAGCGCACATTCATTTTTTTTCTTTAAGTCGTTCTCCCACGGTCTCCACAACTCCTTCTTTCTGACACACACCAATTGATAAACCTCTCTAGCGATGTCTGCCTACCACATACACACACCCTTTTCATCTCCTCCTTTCTCTGTCCATGCCTCATGTCTCTTATACGGTCCCACACACGTGTAAACTCTCGCCCCCTCTTTTCATCGATCTCACAATCGCACACTCCTCCCTCCTATCTAGTAGGCCTCTCGTACCACCTCCTAGCTCCATCCCTCTCTCTCTCTCTATCCGTCTCTCTGGGCCTTATTTGCCTCTAACAAATGGATGTACACCGATCGATCTCCCACTATACATATAGCTAACTAGGTCATTTATAACTCATTTTCCCCACGCGTCGATCGATCTACCTCATTAGTTATGTCTCTCCCTTCCTCCGACACACAACAATTGATCTACCGGTCTAGTTAGGTCTGCTTACCAAACACATATGGTCCCCTTCATCATCCATTCATACCTCCCGACACATCTATCACGCACACGCACACATAGAAACACATCCCCCTATCTTCTTGATATTGCAGTTGTACCCTCAGTTTGTCCAATAGGCCTCTCCCACCATCTCCGAGAAGCAACTCCATCACCGCTCCAACACTCTGTGTGTGTGCGTCCCAACCTATTTCCCGTCCTTCACTTATGTATGGATGTCGACCAATCTCTCTCAAGACATAGCTAGGTCTCTTCTTCTCAACACATATACGAGTCGATCTACCTCTCTAGTTAGGTCTCTGCCTCCCCCCCCCCCCCCCCCCACACACACACACCGATACATCGAGCGCTCTAGTCATGTCTCCCCGCCACACACAAACTTGCCCTCTGCCCTCTGACGTTCCGATAGGTCAGTCACCCTATATCTTTGACATGCACACACACAATTTCGATGGCTCTCTTCAGCGATCTCGCACCCACACACTTGATCCTCTCTTCGACTCTATCGATATCTATGACCCCTCCCTCTCTTCTCGTGGATCGCCCCCTCTATATATGATACTAGATCAATGATGGCGCGTGTTGCCGCACCCATCCATTTATTCGATATAATAATAGGGATTTTTTTTCATGTATACATAATTGCATGAAGTATGTGAGTTGTTAAGAAATTAAGTAAAGAAACAAAATTAACTTTTTAGATAAACAAAACAAAGCAGCCATATTTGTTCTTCATAGGATAATATCATGAAGCATAAATCCGTGGTTGTAAGATAATCAAATTCACATGTTTCCATGCTCATCCATGATGTGAAAACAATGAAATTTGAGAAAATCTGTAGGGTACAGGTATTTGAGAAAATTTGTACAGTGTAGTGTGCAAACAGGGTCTATAGATACATGTATAAACTCATAGCAAAAAAAAAATCATAGCAAAAAAAGACACATGTATAAACTGAAAACAGAATTATGATAGAAGCAAATCTGTTGAACGTTGTGCTTCGTGGCCGTTTGACAGGCGCGTCTATTCAGGTGCGGACGCTATCGTCTTCCAGCTAGTGACGATCAAGCTCACTGGATCATACTAAACGAACCCCAAATGAACCGTATACAATTTGTAGGGTACAAGTATTTGAGAAAATTTTGATAGTAGAGTGTGCAAACTGGTCCATCATATATAAACTGAGAGCATGCAACTGGTAATGACATGAAGCAACAAAAAAATGATGTACACCAAGGCAACTACTTTGCTCATTTTTCTTCAGAGAGCATACATAGCTAAGAAATTAAAGCATAAATAGGCGATGAGCCACCCTAGGTGCAGAGCGACATTGCCAAGCAAAACAGTTGGGAATCCAAATGGTTTAGTACCTCTAATGGCATCAACTATCATCCTGTACAACACAACTAAGTTGTCAGTATAATATTGAAGGCAAACATAATGGAAGTACAATTATATCTCGACCGAGCAAGGTTGAAAATCACCTATGTCAAGACAAAATGCAGATGAGTAGACCCGTCTCACATGCAACGTGGCCCACTAATGAGTGATGTCGATGACAACCCAAATATAAGCCTCATAGCAACAAACATCATTATTCAAATTATCAAAATGCTCTACATGCCATTGAAATTCGAAGTTATATGGTAATATGATGAAACAAGATGGCCAGATGTAGCTTCTCCTCAATTATCTATAATTCTTAAAGTAGTCTACATGTATAATCCAAATATGAATCAGGACTTTTTAAATTACAGAAACTCCTAGAGATGTGTCATCAGTTCATCCCCCCGATAGGTGTAGGCTTCAGTCCTATTTGCATGCCGCATTCAATGTCAATGAAGAGCAAACTAATGGAGTACAATTCTACATTTCTACATGCAAAGTAGGTTCGCATAGTAAGTAACCTGCAATCTGAATAAGAATTTCTACTACATAGCTCATAACAGTAGCTTCTTTCAATTAGAGGATCTATAGAAACACTGAGCAAGTTACATGCGATTTACCAAAAAACGATAATTTTGATAAGAGTCTCTCCTGTTCTCCATGTCATCAGCCAAATCGAGGTTGACGCTAGTTATTGAATTAAGCCACTTAACTGATTTCTGGACCATCTTGTACAGTAGTGTTTAAGCCGGTTTAATTCCTTTTAATTTGTTTTTGGTTTTCGGTCATGGTACCTCTGACTCTGAACCCTTGTATTCTGCTCTTTCTTCTTCTATTAATGATCTCTCCTAAATGGTTGATGAAAAGATAGTGGGGTACTTTGGACTCTAGCAATGAACTGGATCATCATGAGCCATCTTCGATCTCTTCTCCATTGGACCTTCCTAGTGCATTCCTGCTCAAAAACAATAAGAGGTGAAGACATGGAGTTATGTTGTACTTCTGTATCCCTCAAGGTTCCTCAGTAGAATCATAAGAATGAAGTAGTAGCAGGCATGATACATAGGCTGAACAACATGACAATTGACAAAAGAAACCTGGAAAACAAGCACTTCAACTTAAATTTGCTTTTCTTGAATGCACATATATAAGATCATTTTTGGAAGAAATCCTTCAGCGCAAGAGATTGTCAACATAATTACATAATAGCGATAGTAGTTATTGTAACCAATTATGTATGCTAGTAAGGTGGACTACTGATGGAAAATACTGAATCGGTGAACGAAAAATTCTGGAAGTTATCAAGGACGTATTGTCTTGAGTAATCAATGAAAAAAATAGCGCGCTACAGAAAATAGCGTCGCCCCTAAATATATGCTATTACTGTGCTATAGCGCGCTATTATCGAGGCATTGTACATTGATTTATTTAGCGAGACAATTCTCTACATGCTATAGCGTGCTATTAGCGACGCTATAGCGCGCTATTTTTTTTCAGTGTGAGTAATACATAGATGAACTGTTCGTGAGATGAAAATGTGGAAACTATCAACTGATTTCTCCCCCCTCGTCAAATCTAGTTTCTTACTCTTCACTTGCTTTCTGATTTTAGATCTAAAGATAACACAACTCAGAGGATTATTTAAAGAAATGCCATGGACAATCAGAGAAAGGCCTCCTACTATATGGCTAATACTCTCAGCGTCTGGCAACAACTGCTGCTCCTCAAGGTCGCTTGGCTGGTGCTACTGCTTCTCATAGCATCTTAGGGTCTTGTACCCGCCTCAATGGACAACACCGAGGCATCAACTGAATCAACTCTAGCACAAAAATGAAAGTAGCCACTTCCAACATGAATGAGGTGCGAGATCTACCAATTGTCCCTGCCACTTCCATTATTTAGGTCATAAACAATAATGACAACACGTTGCAGAAGAAATATTTCACATCCAACAAGGAGTCTCACCAGTCATGCAGCAACCCACAAGTCAGTTCAGCACGCCGGCAAGGAAGAGGAGGTCTGATGGGCAGCCACCATGGATGGGAGAGCCCGTGGCTGCCGTAGTGCCGTGCAGGGCGGGGCTACAGCAAGGGATGGTAGCAGTTATCTCCATTTGCACAGCAGCGTGTCCCAAAATGGGAGAGCCCCTCTCCCCCTCTTCTCTTCTTCCTCAACCTCCGACGCTCGCTCACGAGTTGGGCTTCACAGTGGCAATGGATCTGGTAGAAGCGTGCACGGTAAAGGAGATTAGCAAGCACAAAAAGAATGAGTAGGGCTCAGGGAAAAAAGCAGAAGGAGATGAGCCGGCACCCGGTAGTAACGGACCTCCACCACGATCGATGGGAAGGAAGAACGTCGGGCGGCGCCGCCGCGTCGCTGCCTCTTCGGATCACCCGGGTACTGGGGGGACAGCGACCTCGACCCATGGTTCAATCGACCAGTGGATTTTCTTTAGGATCGACCGAGCGTTAGATGGGCTAGCCCATGCAGAGGGGCAGTAACAGGCTCCTTGTAGCAGGCCCAATCAACGAGGTGCCTGCGTTTTTGCTACGGGAGTAGCAGCCCAGCCGAGTCTGCGGGGCTGTGCGGGATTAGAAACCTGCATCTGACGGCCAGCAGAGTCCATAGGCAAGATCGAACGGCCAGAAATCATGAATGCGTGAGAGGCCTCCTAGAGTGCACAATTATAATGTCTTTAAATAGATAGGCCTCTATTTCACACACATTGCATGTGTCAAATTTTTGTTTCAGATATCATCGACACATATTCCCACAAATACATTCACGAAATCATCCCCCCCCCATAATAAAAACACTCACGAACGCACACGCCACTCTCTAGTTTGTATCTCACTCACACACACCCATATAGGTGGGGGACGTGCACGAAGAGAAGAGGTGCACGCATGGCGCACGTACACCCGTCTCTTTCCCAACCATACCCGCGCGGGTACACGGTGGAGCTCATTTCTGTACGAAAAGGCAGCCCACGTGGTAATTTGACACGTGTACTGGTAGTCCACTTGATGAAGGATCGTGTACCACGGATGAACAAACAAATTGCGACCTGACGCGTTATTTAAAAAAAGAGGCAAACCATGTGGGGCCTACCTTAGAGGCAAGGCTCTATACATTGAAGATGCTCTGTATTACTTTTGATATGTCCCATCAACTCGCAAAACGAGAAGAAGCTTGCTTAGTACGCCCTCTTCCCCGCCCACGGGCGCGGTGGCTCGCAGAGTCGCAGGACGAGTAGTGCTTACTATGCCTACGCCTGCTCCCTTGCCCACGCGCGCGGTGGCTCGCAGGATGAGGAGAAAATTTTACTACTCCCTCCGTTAGACGTATATACTCCTCGTCCCTACCTTGGTTAGAAAGATTATCATATTGTTTGAAATATACTCCCTCCGTCTCATAATATAAAAGCATTTTTTACAATAGTGTAGTGTCAAAAACACTCTTATATTATGGGACAGAGGGAATATGTCTTTTAGCAGATTTCGATATGACCTACTAGTACATACCCCAAACACTTATGTATATAGACGTATTTTAGAGTGTAGATTCACTCATTTTGCTCTGTATGTAGTCCATATTGAAGCGGACGTAGTAGTATGCACTCTCCCTCGCCCCTCTCCCCTCGCCCATGTGGTGGACGTCCAGCAATTCATTCAGTCTCAGATAGCCAGAACCATATACTGTAGTACCATCATTGCTCGACTTCCCGAAGAGGCGAAGTGACAAGCGCAAGGTTAATATTTTTGAGATGCCAAGCGCAAGGTTTATAGGAGAACGAGTAGTAGTACTAGTAGTAGTACGTACTGTATGAGGAAGAAGGCAACAAGAATGTATGTTTTGCGTGACAGTCTCTTCTTACAGGACGTGCCAGACCTAGTGGACCTCATTGTTGCAATGGGAGTACTATCATAGATGGCACGATTCAGAGTGGTGGGCAGCGGGAATATAGAAACCCCCAGAAATAAACCTACATCGGGAGTTCCACCGCCGCAAGCCTCTGTAGCCACGAAAAACCAATCGGGAGCCCGTTCCGGCACCCTGCCAGAGGGGAAAACCATCACCGGTGGCCATCTTCATCATCCCGGCGCTCTCCATGACGAGGAGGGAGTAGTTCACCTTCGGGGCTGAGGGTATGTAGCAGTAGCTATGTGTTTGATCTCTCTCATGTTCTTGATTTGGCACGATCTTGATGTACCACGAGCTTTGCTATTATAGTTGGATCTTATGATGTTTCTCCCCCTCTACCTTCTTGTAATGAATTGAGTTTTCCCTTTGAAGTTATCTTATCGGATTGAGTCTTTAAGGATTTGAGAACACTTGATGTATGTCTTGCATGTGTTTATCTGTGGTGACAATGGGATATTCACGTGATCCACTTGATGTATGTTATGGTGATCAACTTGCGGGTTCTGTGACCTTGTGAACTTATGCATAGGGGTTGGCACACGTTTTCGTCTTGACTCTCCGGTAGAAACTTTGGGGCACTCTTTGAAGTTCTTTGTGTTGGTTTGAATAGATGAATCTGAGATTGTGTGATGCATATCGTATAATCAAACCCGCGGATACTTGTGGTGACATTGGAGTATCTAGGTGACATTAGGGTTTTGGTTGATGTGTGTCTTAAGGTGTTATTTTAGTACGAACTCTAGGGCTGTTTGTGACACTTATAGGAATAGCCCAATAGATCGATCAGAAAGAATAACTTTGAGGTGGTTTCGTACCCTACAATAATCTCTTCATTTATTCTCTGCTATTAGTGACTTTGAAGTGACTCTTTGTTGCATGTTGAGGGATTGTTATATGATCTAATTATGTTATCATTGTTGAGAGAACTTGCACTAGTGAAAGTATGAACCCTAGGCCTTGTTTCCAAGCATTGCAATACCGTTTTCGCTCACTTTTGTTACTAGTTACCTTGCTGTTTTTATATTTTCAGATTACAAAAACCTATATCTACCATCCATATTGCACTTGTATCACCATCTCTTCGCCGAACTAGTGCACCTATACAATTTACCATTGTATTGGGTGTGTTGGGGACACAAGAGACTCTTTGTTATTTAATTGCAGGGTTGTTTGAGAGAGACCATCTTCATCCTACGCCTCATACGGATTGATAAACCTTAGGTCATCCACTTGAGGGAAATTTGCTACTATCCTACAAAACTCTGCGCTTGGAGGCCCAACACGAGTCTACAAGAAGAAGGTTGCGTAGTAGACATCAAGCTCTTTTCTGGCGCCGTTGCCGGCGAGGTGAGTGCTTGAAGGTATATCTTTAGATCTTGCAATTGAATCTTTCAGTTTCCTGTTTTATCACTAGTTTGGTCTATAAAAGAAAACTACAAAAAAATGGAATTGAGGTTGCCTCATATGCTTCATCTTTTTAATGTCTTTCGTGAAAATAATGGAAAGGAAAATTGTGCTCAAGTGTTAGAAGAAGAAGTTCATAAAATGTTTGGCATAAAATATTTGAATGATGAGCATGATTGCAATGTTGTTGGTATGAATTCTTTGAATATCCATGATGCTAATGATATGCAAAGCCATAAGCTTGGGGATGCTATGTTTGATGAAGATGATATTTTTTGTCCCCCAAGTTTTGATGAGCAAATTTATTATTATGAAAGCATGCCTCCTATCTATGATGATTATTGTGATGACATGTATGTTATAAAGAATAATGATAACCATGAAACTTGTCATCTTGATTTTAATTTTCAATCCCATGATAGTTATTTTGTTGAATTTGTTCCTCCCACTACGATGAATGAGAAGAATTTTGCTTATGTGGAGAGTAATAAAATTTCTATGCTTGTGGATCATGAAAAGAATGCTTTATGTGATAGTTATATTGTTGAATTCATTCATGATGCCACTGAAAATTATTATGAGAGAGGAACATGTGCTCTTACATATTGCAATAATATCAAGTTTCCTCTCTATGTGTTAAAATTTCGAAGTTGCACTTGTTTTGCCTTCCTATGCAAGTTGATTCTTGTTCCCATAAGTTGTTTGCTCACAAAATCCCTATGCATAGGAAGTGGGTTAGGCTTAAATGTGCTAGTCATATGCTTCATGATGCTCTTTTTATGTTTCAATTCTTATCTTTTATGTGAGCATCATTGAAATTATCATGCCTAGCTAAAAAGGCATTAAAGAAAAGCGCTTGTTGGGAGACAACCCAATATTTACCCCTACTGTTTTTATGTGTTAACATGATTAAGATACTGTAGTAATCATGTTTTATAGCTTTTGTTTCAATAAAATGCCAAGTAAAGCCTTTGGGGTAGTGTGGTTGATAGTTGATTTGATTCTGTGCAAAAACAGAAACTTTTTTGTACAGTAACAGAATTGTTAAAATTCACTGGAACGTGTAAAAACTCTGAATTTTTTACAGAATATTTATATACAAATTTTCTACGCTGTCCTAATTTTTCAGAATTATTGGAGTTACATAAGTATGACCTTAATTCAGATCTTTACGTACTGTTCTGTTTTTGACAGATTCTGTTTTCGATGCATAGTTTGCTTGTTTCTTAGTTTCTATGGCTTATATTGCTCAATATAAATTATAGAAATGATAGGGTACAGTAGGTATCATGTGATAAAAAATTTGAATCTTGTCTTGACAGTACCGAAGTTAATGATTTGTTTTATCATACTAACCCATCTCACGAAGTTCCGTTAAGCTTTTTGTGATTGAAGTTTTCAAGTTTTGGGTGAGATATCAATATGAGGAGAATAAGGAGTGACAAGACCCTAAGATTGGGGATGCCCAAGGCACCCCAAGGTAATATTCAAGGAAGATCCAAGCAACCAAGCTTGGGGATGCCCCGGAAGGCATCCGCTCTTTCGTCTCCAACATTATCGGTAACCTTACTTGGAGCTATATTTTTATTCGTCACATGATATGTGTTTTGCTTGGAGCGTCATTTTATTTTATTAGTATTTGCTTGTTGTTATTTAGATTAATGTTTTTCATCTTTTATTTCAATAAAAGTGTCAAGTTTAGCCTTTACCATGCTTATTTTGCAAGTCTATATGTTGTCGTTTTGAAAACAGAAAGTTTTCTATCGTTGTCTGAATTCTTCTGGAAAGTCAGAACATGATAATATGTTGATAATAATTTTAGTGATTTGCTACAGTAGAGAATGATAAGGTTTTGCATTTGATTTATACTAACTTATCTCACGAGTTCTTGTTGAGTTTTGTGTGGATGAAGTTTTCAAGATTTAGGGAAATCGTGATATAAAAGGAATTAAGGAGACACAAAAGCTCAAGCTTGGGGATGCCCAAGGCATCCCTAGTTAATATTTCAAGAAGTCTCAAGCATCTAAGCTTGGGGATGCCCCGGTTGGCATCCCATCGTTCTTCTTCAACAATGATCGGTTAGTATCGGTTGATCCTAAGTTTTTACTTCTTCACATGATGTGTGCTATCTTTAGAAAGTCATTTTATTTTGTTTTGCTTGATGTTTGAATAGTATCCCAAGATCTGAAATTCTTAAATGTTAGAGAGTCTTCACATAGTTACATAATTATTCGACTACTCATTGATCTTCACTTATATCTTTTTGGAGTAGTTTGTCAGTTGCTCTAGTGTTTCACTTATATCTTTTTAGAGCAGGGCGGTGGTTTTATTTTGAAGAAATTGATGAACTCTCATGCTTCACTTATATTATTTTGAGAGTCTTAAACAGCATGGTAATTTGCTTTGGTTATAAATTTAGTCCTAATATGATAGGCATCCAAGAGGGATATAATAAAAACTTTCATATAAAGTGCATTGAATACTATGAGAACTTTGATTCCTTATGATTGTTTTGAGATATAACGATGGTGATATTAGAGTCATGCTAGTGAGTAATTGTGAATTGGAGAAATACTTGTGTTAAGGTTTGTGAGTCCCGTAGCATGCACGTATGGTGAAACATTATGTGATGAAGTCGGAGCATGATTTATTTATTTATTGTCTTCCTTATGAGTGGCGGTCGGGGACGAGCAATGGTCTTTTCCTACCAATCTATCCCCCTAGGAGCAAGCGCGTAGTGCTTTGTTTCGATAACTAATAGATTTTTGCAATAAGTATGTGAGTTCTTTATGACTAATGTTGAGTCCATGGATTATACGCACTCTCACCCTTCCACCATTGCTAGCCTCTCTAGTACCACGCAACTTTCGCCGGTGCATTACACCCACCATATACCTTCCTCAAAATAGCCACCATACCTACCTATTATGGCATTTCCATAGCCATTCCAAGATATATTGCCATGCAACTTTCACCGTTCCGTTTATTATGACACACTTCATCATTGTCATATTGCTTTGCATGATCATGTAGTTGACATCATATTTGTGGCAAAGCCACCATTCATAATTCTTTCATACATGTCACTCTTGATTCATTGCACATCCCGGTACACCGCCGGAGGCATTCATATAGAGTCATATTTTGTTCTAAGAATTGAGTTGTAATTCTTGAGTTGTAAGTAAATAAAAGTGTGATGATCTTCATTATTAGAGCATTGCCCCATGTGAGGAAAGGATGATGGAGACTATGATTCCCCCACAAGTCGGGATGAGACTCTAGACGAAAAAAAAGAGGCAAAAAAAAAGAGAGAGCCCAAAAAACAAAAAAAAACAAAAAAATGAGAGAAAAAGAGAGAAGGGCAATGCTACTATCATTTTACCATACTTGTGCTTCAAAGTAGCACCATGATCTTCATGATAGAGAGTCTCCTATGTTGTCACTTTTGTATACTAGTGGGAATTTTTCATTATAGAACTTGGCTTGTATATTCCAATGATGGGCTTCCTCAAATTGCCCTAGGTCTTTGTGAGCAAGCAAGTTGGATGCACACCCACTTAGTTTCTTTTTTAGCTTTCATAAACTTATAGCTCTAATGCATCCGTTGCATGGCAATCCCTACTCACTCACATTGATATCTATTGATGGGCATCTCCATAGCCCGTTGATATGCCTAGTTGATGTGAGACTATCTCCTTCTTTTTGTCTTCTTCACAACCACCATATTCTATTCCTCCTATAGTGCTATATCCATGGCTCACGCTCATGTATTGCGTGAAAGTTGAAAAGGTTTGAGAACATCAAAAGTATGAAACAATTGCTTGGCTTGTCATCAGGGTTGTGCATGATTTGAATATTTTGTGTGATGAAGTTGGAGCATAGCCAGACTATATGATTTTGTAGGGATAGCTTTCTTTGGCCATGTTATTTTGAGAAGACATGATTGCTTTATTAGTATGCTTGAAGTATTATTGTTTTTATGTCAATATTAAACTTTTGTTTTGAATCTTATGGATCTGAATATTCTTGCCACAATAGAGATTATTACATTGATAAATATGCTAGGTAGCATTCCACATCAAAAATTCTGTTTTTATCATTTACCTACTCGAGGATGAGCAGGAATTAAGCTTGGGGGTGCTTGATACATCTCCAACGTATCTATAATTTTTTATTGTTCCATGCTATTATATTATCCATCTTGGATGTTTTATATGCATTTATATGCTATTTTATATGATTTTTGGGACTAACCTATTAACCTAGAGCCCAGTGCCAGTTTCTATTTTTTCCTTGTTTTTGAGTTTCGCAGAAAAGGAATATCAAACGGAGTCCAAATGAGCTGAAAATTTACGGTGATTTTTTATGGACCAGAAGAAGCCCCCGAAGCAAAAGAGTTGGGCCAGAAGAGCCACGAGGCCTCCACAAGGGTGGAGGGTGCGCCCTACCCCCCTGGGGGCGCCCTCCGGTCTTGTGGGCTCCTCATGGACCCCCCGGACTTGTTCCCGACGCCAAAAATTCCTATAAATATAGAAACCCCTAGAAATAAACCTAGATCAGGAGTTCCGCTGCCGCAAGCCTCTGTAGCCACGAAAAACCAATCGGGAGCCCGTTCCGGCACCCTGTCGGAGGGGGAAACCATCACCGGTGGCCATCTTCATCATCCCGGCGCTCTCCATGACGAGGAGGGAGTAGTTCACCCACGGGGCTGAGGGTATGTACCAGTAGCTATGTGTTTGATCTCTCTCCTATTCTTGATTTGGCACGATCTTGATGTACCGCGAACTTTGTTATTATAGTTGGATCTTATGATGTTTCTCCCCCTCTACCTTCTTGTAATGTATTGAGTTTTCCCTTTGAAGTTATCTTATCGGATTGAGTCTTTAAGGATTTGAGAACACTTGATGTATGTCTTGCATGTGTTTATCTGTGGTGACAATGGGATATTCATGTGATCCACTTGATGTATGTTATGGTGATCAACTTGCAGGTTCTGTGACCTTGTGAACTTATGCATAGGGCTTGGCACACGTTTTCGTCTTGACTCTCCGGTAGAAACTTTGGGGCACTCTTGAAGTTCTTTGTGTTGGTTTGAATAGATGAATCTGAGATTGTGTGATGCATATCGTATAATCAAACCCGCGGATACTTGTGGTGACATTGGAGTATCTAGGTGACATTAGGGTTTTGGTTGATGTGTGTCTTAAGGTGTTATTTTAGTACGAACTCTAGGGTTGTTTGTGAAACTTATAGGAATAGCCCAATAGATCGATCAGAAAGAATAACTTTGAGGTGGTTTCGTACCCTACAATAATCTCTTCATTTATTCTCCGCTATTAGTGACTTTGGAGTGACTCTTTGTTGCACGTTGAGGGATTGTTATATGATCTAATTATGTTATCATTGTTGAGAGAACTTGCACTAGTGAAAGTATGAATCCTAGGCCTTGTTTCCAAGCATTGCAATACCGTTTTCGCTCACTTTTGTTACTAGTTACCTTGCTGTTTTTATATTTTCAGATTACAAAAACCTATATCTACCATCCATATTGCACTTGTATCACCATCTCTTCGCCGAACTAGTGCACCTATACAATTTACCATTGTATTGGGTGTGTCGGGGACACAAGAGACTCTTTGTTATTTGGTTGTAGGGTTGTTTGAGAGAGACCATCTTCATCCTACGCCTCCCACAGATTGATAAACCTTAGGTCATCCACTTGAGGGAAATTTGCTACTGTCCTACAGAACTCTGCGCTCGGAGGCCCAACACGAGTCTACAAGAAAAAGGTTGCGTAGTAGACATCAGTCTCATCAACTAGTCCCACTAGTCTTACTCTAATCACGCTTCTTCACTTTCTTTGCCACAGGGATGCTCAGCTCGATTTTAGTGAAACTGCACAAAATGATCCGATGGTCAAAGGGTTGCAAACTTCATTTCTTCGGAAGGTTAAATGTCGCCAGCAAATTAAAGCCTGGTTAGGGTTTAGGGTTCAAGGCCTAGGGACTGCATGGATCATTTTTTTCTTTAGCTGTCTCTGTTCCAAAATAAGTGTCAACTTTAGTAGTACAACTTTGTACTAAAGTTGGCATACAGTTGAGACACTTATTTTGGAACGGGGGGAGTACATATTGGCTATGATCTGTGAATCATTGAGATGCAATAGCATGCATGTTAGTCTCCTTTGTATTTGATGGAATGTTGCAATGGGGCAACCTTGGACGCAAGATACATGAAACACAAGCTAGAAGCTTCATACCATTGTACAAATTTATCTCGCTGAGAAATTATAGTACATACTATGTACTACTAAAGTGTTAGGTGTCGCACGGTGTCCAGAAAATATGGTGATAGTGCGAGGTGGGCCATGTAATCACTGAGCTGCCGTGTTTTCGCTGCTTTCGCACTCCTCCGCTGTAAGAGTGGAGAACATTTTAAAGAGTGGAGACGCTCTACCTCCTTTCGCCGAAACGTGGGACATCCAGCATCCGGTGCATGTGTCATGCACCAAAGTAAAGTGTACAGTGCAACTGAGACTCAACACACTCGTACCACCTCAGTAATAATGACCAATGAGCCATCAAATCACATAGACCCGGCAGTAAGTTGGACAGACGAAGCAACCATCACTCTTCGTTGAATCCACTTCTCCCTTCAGCGCAGGCGCGAGTGAGAGGTCGCGTCTGTTGTGCACGGGCATGAATGCGGCACCGATTCTCTAGAGCGGCGCTGACCGTTTTGGGCGGGAAGCGCGTGCGGCCGATGGAGGGGGTTTTGGTGGGCCAGGGTGGTCAGGAGCGGGTGTGTGGCTGCTGTCCCGACCGGACGCCCAGAAATGAGAGGATGCACCGACTCTCACGGCTAAATCATAGTACTACGCACAATCTCTCTGTAGGTCGATGTGTCGCTCTCTCTAACACACACACGCTATTAAAAATGAACACACACATGCACACACAGGTCATGCGCCGGCGGTCAACCTCTATATCTGCAGCTGCGGGATTTGACGCACGCGGCTGCCAGATTTGAAGCATTTTGGCCGCCTGCGACTGCACCTTGCCATGGATTGTCCGGATACCGGGTCGCACAACAATGGCAATGCCTCCACGTGGCATGCAGTTTTAGTTGTTGTTCACTTCAGAGGGTCGTGTACCACACATGAACGATAGTATGTGCGACCGGGAGGCGTGGAGCGTTAATTGCAAATTGACTCCTTCGAGCGTTAATTTTTCTTCGCGTATTAGCATTGCCCTCCATCGCAGTTTACAGGGAGCACTTCAATTCTCATGCATTTCCACCACCGGAGGGATTTTAGGCGCGTTTGGTTTAATGCCCAATTAATTAGGGCATCGTAACCGCAACCAAGCCCAAAATTTTCTCTCCATGCAGTTGTGTACGCGGGGTGGAATAAATGCATGCATGTGTGTACGTGGACTGAAAGCACTCCATGCATGTGTGTACGCATTAATTTCTCTAGTAATTGGGCGCCATGGTATAACTCCCGATGCTATTTTTCAGTCCAATCGCTAATCACCTTGGTCCGAGAGATTGTTGATGCGTGCCGTGTAAACTGTGACGGAGGGAGAAATTAAATAAAGAGTTATGTTTCGTGAACAATTTAAAATGATTTTTATGGGGATAAAAAGATAACCACTCCAACTATATAGGACTATATACTAGCAAGATGCCCGTACGTTGCACGGAACATCAAGATGCATTTGTATGAGTGGTTTATCTTGTGGGAGAAAAGGATGAATGAGGGAAGGCCTTATTTGCAAATGTGGAGAGGGGTGTGGGTATCTTTTTTACGAAATTGCCATAGTTTCCTTCCTATCCGTCAGATATAAATCAGACGGCCTATATTGCAGGATGGCAGGCAGGCCATCATCACCAACTCTGTTTTTATAAGAGTAGAGATATAGATATAGAGAGTAGAGATACGATGCAGCCTCGGCACTTGTTTTCTAGGGTTTTCTCTCTTCACACTCTCTCCACTATATATATACTAGCAAGATGCCCGTGCGTTGCACGAAATATCAAGATCAATTTGTATGAGTAGTTTATCTTGTGAGAGAAAAGGATAAATGAGGGAAGTCCTTATCTGCAAGTGTGGAGAGAGGTGCGGCTATCCTTTTGCAAAATTGCCATAGTTTGCTTTCTATCCGTCAGATATAGATCAGACGGTCTATATTACATGATGGCAGGCACACCATCATCACCAACTCGGTCTTTTATAAGAGTAGAGATACACGCTGGAGCCTCAGCGCTTGTAGTTGCTCTCTTCACACTGTCACCCTCTCCAGATCTAAACAAGACTATGTTGGCCTCCCTCCCCTCGCTGCTGGTCAAAGAGCCGGCAGCATCCCGTCCGCCGGGGAAGGGAAGGAGGCTTAATGTTGTCGCCGTCGGCGAGGGAGGGAATCCACTACCGGCGCCGCTGTTCTCTTTCACCCAGCAGCGGCGCAGGAGGGCCTCCGACCCCTTCTTCCTCGCTATCGTACATAGTGTGGGCAGATCGGCCTCCGGCCGCCCACTGAGCCACACACCGAGAACCTTAAGGTATAATTTACTTAATCCACATGCATTGCTCTAGCTGCATGTGGATTTTTTTTTCTTCTGCACTCGAATCTAGGTGTTTGATCAAACAGGAAAGTAGTGGGGAAAGTTGTATAGCATGAATCTAGGACGTGGTTCAAAGAGGAAAGGAAGGGGGTAAAGTAGTACAGACTGGCTATCCAACACCTATGTTGGTCGAAAAGGGAAAACAATGACAAACCCAGTACACACATCTGTAACGAATTGATCTTTCTGTGGGTGGGGGACAAGGCTGTAGAGTTTGAGCAGGACTAGATTTGCTGCCCTCACATAGGGAAAGGTGTCTAAAGATAACAAAACTAGGACCAACACAAATATGCTCCTTGGTTGTTTGTTCTTTGTTGCAACAGATTGTGCATCATCCCTTTATACATCGGTAGATGCACATGGTGCTGGTGCGTCCATTGTCCCGTACAACTCTTTAGCTGTTGTTAATCTAATAATGCCGCTGGAAAATTGATGCAATGCCACAGTTAAAAGCAAATTACATGTTTAACGAATTTTATTGTTAATATAATCTCTTTGTTAATATGAATCAATGCCACTGTTTGAGAAATGCTACTTTCTTGCTTTCTTTCCCATTTAGATAAGTTAGATGCTTCTTTTTGTGGGCTTCTGTGTCATCCACTGTTATTGACCAGTAATTGTTTCCTTTGCACCTCTGTGTAAACAGGGTTATCTACTTCACCTCGTTGCTATTGCGACCTTTTGTTGCGCTGCACAAAACACTTTTGTTTTAAGAGTGTTTTATGCAGTTCAACCAAAATGTCACACTGACAACGTTGCTTGATTGCTTGATCTTAGTGGAACTGCACAAGAGGAGATCTGACTTCCTATCCGTGTTGGCAAATTTGTTTCAGATCTTCTTCTTGTGAGTTGTTTGAATTCCGCGTCATGAGAGGTCAGTACTGGCCTTCGTCCACATGATTGTGCAGTGTGCTTTCATATGTTTGACTACTTATACGGTAATGTTGCTTGATTTTAGTGAACTGCACAAAAGGAGACCAGACTTCCAATCTGTATGTGCACCGTAATATGCCATTGAGGTAAGATAATGATATTTCGCAACTGTTAGCCTGTATATTGCTGCTATCATCAGAAAAGTAATGTTGTTATTTAGTGCTATACTTGTGCTCCGTAATTGACATGCCAAATCTTACATTGAAGGCGAAGCTTGTCCGTTATTGAACCAAGTGATGAAGGGGAAGAACAAGCAGAAGAAGAACAAAAATCAACTCCTGGTGCTGTAATGAAGCACTGAAACTGTGATGACACAAGTAATGATATAGTTTTGCATCTTAATTTATTGCTATGGCTGGAACGAGCAATTGTTTTGCCACTGTGATTTGATGCCACTCTTAATGTAATATGTAATTATCTCTACTTGTGCAAACAGGGATCTTGTTTGAAGATAACATATATTTTAGTGAAACTGCACAAGAAGATGTTGGAAACATTAAACTAATCAAGGAGTTTATAGTAAGCATGGCAACCACAGTAGATAATAATGGATGGTTCTGGAGAAGTGCTTCATCTGCATGCTCTACACAATAAGCCTCCTGACAAAGGTTGGTACCAGCCCACGGATTTCATCCATATGATCAAGCTTTGTCATCTCTATTGGTGTTGTGCTACTGTTTAGCTACTGTCATGAGAAAGTGGTATTGTTTCACATGTTAATCTAAGGCTGCTAATAAATTGAGGCACCGGTTTGCCACCGTTATAGCCACTGATAAAATTAAGTAATAATACAGTTCAAGTTGAGCTGTTGTGTTTGGTATCATATCATTCCTATGAGGATAATGAGGATGCATCTCTTTGTGACTATACATTTCATCAGTTACTCCCATTGTTAATGCAATGGCTGTTTTAAATATTTCCTTTCCTTCTTTTCGAGCAAATAGGGATGCTAGCATTTAGTTGTTCTCTTGTCTTTGCACAACAGGATCATCCTCCTCTGAAGAAGAATATGGAGTACGTGAAGTGCCTAGTTCCGATTATGCCAGGATGAAGAAGCCAAGCCCTTCTCTTCTTATCAGAAGGAGTAGTTGAAGGATGGTTAGATTACTGCCCACAAGAACAAACTAACTTCAGCTCAGAAGGACTCACAGATCTCCATCTTTGTTGCTGTGATGGCCAATACAATGTTGTTTTAGGATTCTTTCTCGTGAGTTCTATTTTTTTAAATGTATGCTCTGCATGGATCATGTAAGTTGCTTGTTTAAACTGTAAATTCATAATACAGTTTGCTTTGTACTAATCACTTTTTTTTGTATTTATGCAAACAGGGATGCTTAGCTTGATTTCAATGGGAACTGCACAAAATGTTCTGATGGTTCGTGCCCTCCATTATACTTCATCATGCACAATACATCGAATGTTCTCGAATCATTCATTTCCACCTCCAGCCACAAAATTAGCTACAAGAAAGGAGGTGCTGATATGTTCAAGGCCTTGCAACATATAAAGGCGAAATTATACAAGCTACGAGCGAAGTTCGTTGATTTTAGTGGAACTGCACAAAAAGAACAGCTGGTTTACTTAGCACGAGGTGACATGTCACTGTCCGAACTGATGGCAAACCCGGCCCATTCCACAATCGTAGGCATTTGATATTTTGGAATGGGAAAACCTTGTCAAGTTTGCTCATTGATGTACGCAAAAAGCATATGATATTTTGGAATGGGAAAACCTTGTCAAAGTTTGCTCATTGATGTACGCAAAAAGACACGCATTTGATATTCTGGAATGGACAACCTTCTCAAATTTTGCTCATTGATGTTAGCAAGAAGACATGCGTTTGAAATTTTGAAATGGGGCGCCCTTTGCAGTCAGCAGCATCGATCGATTTTTCTTTATTCTTTAGTTGTGAAGTAAATATTGGCTCTGACGTGTGAATCATTGACATGCATAATCATTGATTGTTTTGAATGTTCTCTATGAATTGCCAGGCCTGTGAGTTTGATTACAATGTACAGGCACGCTAAAAAGCTACTCAAACTTTTTGTACGTGTGAAACTGCTGCAAACGAGGTGATCACTATGTGTCATGAGAATAATGCTAGTACGTATTGTTTTGCATGTTCATCGAATGCCTGTGATACAAGAATTCAAACTAATCGAACTAAATTCGTTCATACACGGCCGAATTTCATATAAACATGCCGGATTTCATTACATTTCATACATTCTTCAACTAAAAAGGGGTGTGCTGGAGGAATAATTAATTAACCTAATCTATGATTTCCGGCGCCCATTTCCCATGTCCGGCTGAGCCGAACAGAAGCTTCTTCTCCAGCTCAGCTCTCCGACTCCACGTCGCCGCCAAGAAGCTAATCGGCCATCAATGTTTAACCCCCCAAGCTTGGCTTCAACCGGAGGGTATCAGCGGTGGCCTTACTTGGACCCGAGCGGCGGCGACTTACCGTGTTCTACTCTTCCTCGTTTTCTGTGTGGCGCGGCCTCGTTGGCAGCGGGGCGGGGCCTCGACGGAGCCGGCGATGTCCTCTATCTCATTGCTGGCGGCGCGGCGCCTCGGCGGAGCAGGGGGAATCCTCCCCCTCGTTGCCGGCAGGGCAGGGCCTCGGCCGAGCCAGCGATGTCCTGTGCCTCGTTGTTGGCGGGGCGGGGCCTCGGCGGAGCAAGGCCTCGCCGAAGCCGGCGAAGTCCTCCGCCTCGGTGCCGGCGGGGCGGGGCCTCGGCGGAGCCGGCATTGTCCTCTGCGTCGTTGTCGGTCTCGCCAAACAGCGCCTCGCCCGCTTCATTGCCCTCTTTGTAGGTGGCCGCAACCTCCGCCACCCGCATGCGGTACCTCCAGCGCGCAAGGCAGCTCTCGCGGGCGGAGCGGTACGACTCGAGCAGCGCCTCCTGCTCCGCCCGCTCCGCGGCGATCTGCTCCTCCGCCTGCAGGTGCTCCTGGAGGACATGGTGGTTGTAGGCGGCATCGGCCTGCACCTCCCGGAACTGCTCCTCACGCTTCTGCCTCACCATGTCCATGTATTGGGCACGGGCCTCGCCGATGGTCATGGTGCAATGCACCGGCGGCGAGGATGGCGCGGAGGAGGGGGTTGGCACTGGATCGTCGACTACCACATTCTTCATTGGGACGTCATCGTTCTCCGGCTGCCTGCCGGCCAGCCAGTCGGCAGCAATGGTTGCCATCTCCTTCTGGTCCATCGTCCGCCCGTCCCGAAGAGCGCTGGAGCGCGAGGAAGCCATGGTGGGAGTGGTGTGGACAGGAGAAAGGGAACGGAGGTGGATGACCGGCGCAGCAGTTTATATAGCAATGGTGGGCGGTAGAGGGACGGACGGGTAGCGCCAGAGTAGCCGCCTCAGCAACCGCGTATCATTAATGTGGGTGGCAGACGGATGGACGGACGACACTTGTGTTGTTTGAACATGGAGCAATCGCCTGCACCGGGAAGCGGCACGGGCGGTGCTAACCATTTCGGGCGGAAAGCGCGCGCGGGCGAGGGAGGGGGTCTGGGTGGGCCAGGGTGGTCAGACTCGTGCTTGATAGCGGTCCGGTCCAGCAGCCAGACATGCTGGCTCGACAGCGAGCTCGCCGAGCTCAGCGATGACAATCAGACAATGGACGTGGCTTCCGACCAGGAGCCGGCGCCACCGCCCAAGCCGGTTCATGCCATGTTCACCAAAGAGTAGGTGCGGCCGCACTTCGATGCCCTAATGGTGGAAGAGCTACCAGCGCAGGAGGACCTGTGCTGCAACCTCCGTCTCCTCAACGAGCACCGCCTCCTGGAAGGACGAATCGCCGGCGAACAAGTGAACGACAATGCTGTCGCGGACATGTGGCCCTATGATCCTGGCTTCCTGAATGAGCAGCGGGCGATGTATCAGACCATCCGTAGGGCCCACGAGGCCCTCTCCGTCGTCCTTCGAGTTGTTGCGCTCGCCGTGGCGCGCGCTGTCTCGCGTTGTCAACATGGTCAACGAATATGAGGAATCAGGAGATGACTTAACTTGGAGAGGATGACAGTGGGGACCCACCAGGGCCATAGCGGCACGTACGCGAGTGCCTCCTTATTATATACAACTATTTTTTTTTTGCTTCCTCCTGGTTTCCTGACATCACGGTTCCACACCATTGTCAACCTAGATAGTCAATAAACGAGAGAATTGCACAAGGAGCGGCCGACAGCTGGGACCCAGCAGCTCGACACTGGTACAGCGAGGTGCTATACACACGGTTTTTAACCCCTTTCCGCGATGGCATTAGGAACCGTCGCCAAGTGAGTGTGGGCGATAGGGGGTCCTTCCAACACGACCCAAAAACCGTCGGGGATATGGAGCCATGATCCAGAGGCCTTGCAAAATGTAATCGTGTGCGGTGCAACACACACTAAATTCTTTCGCACGTGTGGGATCGGTGATTAAATGTTTCTAATGACACAGTGAAACCAAACGGTGTGTCGTAATGAACCGTTTGGGAAATAGTATGTAAGGCACACAGGCCAACATATGAACTATGTGCGATATGTGCCCCATCGCACACGAGTTTTCTGCGGAACCCGTCTGCCATGCAAGACTCCATCGCACGCGTTTCCCAACAATTACCGTGTGCGATAATGTTCTATCACAAACGGTTCAGGAGCCCCTTCGCACACATACAAGTGCTGCAGACCGTTTGTGATTTGTTGTGTATCACCGACGGTTGCGGCAAGAGTGACATGTGCTTTTCGTTTGGGATCCCACACGTTTCCTGAAAAATTTACGACTGGGATTGTATTTTACATTGGGCACGGTTTACTCCGAGCTCTCGTGTGCGATAACATGATATCACAAACGGTTCCGGAGACCCTACGCACACGTAGTAGCGCTGCAAATCGTTTGCGATCTGCTGTGTATCACCGACGGTTCCGCTACGATTGACGTATGCTTTCCGATGTGGATGGCACACACTCATTTAGTTGAACCGTGTGCGGAGCAATTGCCAGGTTAAAACAAAAATATCCCATTTTCAATCGGCATGGAAAAACCAAATTCACCACAATATTCAATTGAACAAATAGTGTCCACAGGAAGAACATTCATCAGATTTTGTAACAATTGCAATTGAACATATGGTAGCTAAATTCCAATGATTTTTCCACACATATATGCATTACATAATTAATCATAGTGTGCAAAATACGAAGACCTCATCAGATGGAAAACAATGGATCCATGCGTATATGTTTAGAGGCTAACTCTTACTCAATGTTTCAGGAGAACGCATGCTGAAATCCTCATTATCACCTGTGGGATTGATGTAGTGATTCAGGAAGAAGTCGCTGATAAATCTCCGAACCATCAGCAATTCACCAGCGGGGAGCGGTTCAGGGGTCCTCGGTTCTAAGATAAGCTGCAATATTTTTAAGATCAGAATGTGTCATATGAGTGGAGTAGAAGATATTAATTAAGATAGACTTACTCGTACTAATTCGCGAGGATCTTCACAACTATCAGCAGATTTGCAGATGGAGATCATGTGTCTGCAAACATAGTATCCACAAAGGTTGGTCCCTGCTTGTCGCTGAGGACACTGAATTTTTTTGTACAGAATTAGTCATGTATTTGTCCTGTTAGGAACAACCTAACCGGTGTTAGATGTATTATTTTTTCTTTGGACAGAAATAGAAAGAGATTTATTTAGAAGCTTGAACATTTGACTAGCATAAGAAAAGGTATTTGCAGACTATTGGATAAATTTTCTGAAAATAACGGATTTCAGTGTGTTACCGGAGAAACGATCTCGTGCTGCAGAGGTAGTTCCCTCTTGAACAGGCTCCCTGGTTTAGTTTTTCCACAATGCAAGCACACTGCAAATGAAGATGAATTTTGACAACATCAATTATTGAACCAGATATGAATGCAAATTAATTTCAACATCATAGAATTCAATACCTATCCATGAATTGCTGAAGATGCGTCAGATCCTGAGCGTTTGTTGACTCTCTAAGAGAATCCATGTAGTAAACTGTGTTCTTGTTTGGAACAATGAATACCAATATCCAGTGATCGCTACATATTAAGAAAGCCATGAACTTACGAATTTTGTCGAAATCTGAAAGACAATCAGTTAATGCGTGGTTGTTTACTTGACTTATCATTCATGATATGGCCAGAGAAATGATTCTGCATGGGACGTGTTTTCGAAGATACGGACGACCGTGTTAATGGCCCAGTCCCGTAGGTCCTTACCATCTAATGTTGTCCCATTTGCTAATGCAGGATCTATGAAATACACACTCTTCCTTTTTCTTCTCTGCGCGTTCAATCCACTGAGAGGAATAAAATGCAGTTAGCTGTTTATCATTTACAGCCTTGTATGGAGAAATTGATCAGAGTTTGTTAAGTACTTACAAAATCAGGCATCTAACAAGAGTGCCATCGAGCTCGTTGAAGTTGAAGAAGAGATGTAAGTCCTCGAAACTCACATTGATGGAACCAGCATCATGTCGGAAATGATCTCTGTTGTAGTGCACTAGCAGACCATGATGACCTGCTGACATTCGATCCATGCAATATTCATGTAACTCGCGGCAACTGGAGCGGCACTCATCAAAGTATTCGCCAACAAGAAATGGTTGGCCATGGACGTAATTGCGTGCTTCAAGTACGTCTGCTTTATTTTTAGCAAGCTGCGAATCTATTTCTTCATCATCCATGCCGTCAGAAATAATATTACTCCGCGATTCGAACAACCTGCTGTTAATTTGGTTCTGGGCGATGAGTGCTTTAAGTAAGAGGCAATCGTTCTCTTTCCTCTTTGCTCTCCCGCCGCGCTTCCTCGCGGGTGCAGCCTTTTTGGCCGCTTCCTTTATGGTACTTGAAGCATTTCTAGCAGAACGTCTGGTTGGCTGCAAGGTAGACTGCCGAGCAGACGATGAAGCTTCGATGGACTGCTTAGCAGACGGTTTATCTATGCCGGACCACTGAGCTGGCGGTGCTGCTGTGACAGACCACTGGGCTGTAGGAGCAGAGGCATTAGACTGCTGACCATGCGTTGAAGCTATGTCGAGTTTCTGCAGAGGTGGTGCCAACTTGTCGGTGTGCTGAGGAGGCCGTGCCAACGCGTTGGTTTGCTGAGCAGGAAGTGCTGACGCATTGGTATGCTAATCACGCGGGTGCGGACCAACGGACTAATGAGCAGTCGGTTCTGGACCTACAGACTGCTTAGCAGGCGGTTCCGAAGCATCAGACTGCTTAGCAGTCCGTTCCACCAGGTTGGTCTGCTGATCATGTGCTGCAGCTGGGTCTCCCCCCACTGCTTCAGCGGCCGGCATCTGAACCGGTGGTGCGTCTTCAACAGTTGTAGGCCTTGCCACTGGCTGCTCTGGGGCGAAGGATGACATGGCCTATACGCCACAAAGTCGGGCCGGCTGATCACAGGTTGATGCATCAGCCGTCGGATTACGAGTATTAGGTTCTTTGGGGGAAGCACGCGAGAGCTGCTATGGCAAGGAGAGCGTCACCGGTTGAGGGGCGACATTGGTTGCTCTTGGCGGGGCTTCAAGGATCTCATCGATGAACTCTATTTCCTTTCATGGCCACTGGACATGATGTAATAGTGTTTCTCCCAAGGT
Organism: Thinopyrum elongatum; assembly: GCA_011799875.1. NCBI lineage: Eukaryota > Viridiplantae > Streptophyta > Magnoliopsida > Poales > Poaceae > Thinopyrum > Thinopyrum elongatum. The sequence continues at coordinate 150,475,830 of CM022300.1, read as the reverse complement.
CCTTTGCTCATCAAAGTCTCCTAGGACATTCTTCAGGGCAAATTCATTGAATCCAGGCTTTACTTCAGTCACGTAGCACTTCACACAGCCCGGCTTCAGTGGCACATTGTCCAACAAGAGGCCCTCTTCCAAGAAGGGTGGGCAAACCCAGGCTGTTGCACATTTTAATGTACCTTCATAATGTGTAAGCATGCCCTTCAGTCTGTCTTTCATTCCAGATAGATCAGATATAGCATCATCATGAGCAGCTGCAGTCTCAGTGTCGCTGGGGTCAGCTGATGCACAACTACTCTTGTGCGGTGTTGTCGCGCAATAAGCAGCATCCTCCATGCCCGCCTCCCCTCCCATCCGCTGGCTATCTATCAGCGTTAGAGTCTTCTACATCATCATTGACTCCTCAATATCCTTTCGAACAGCCGGATACATGTCCTTCCTCAACCTTTCATACAATTCATTCTGCTTCATTTCACTCCTCGCTTTTTTCATGCTGAGCCTCTCTTCTTTGCTGAGTGTGAAAGCCCTCTTGTGCAGGACATTAACACCTATACCCCTTGCACGGCCAGGGGGCTCTCTTGTTTCCAGAGCATTGGACAGAATGTCACATGGCCCTGAGTTCCTGTAGAACCTTCAAGGGATCTTGGAAGCCTTTAACATCACTTGATACAGTTCTTCGTCATGTGAGTTTTCAAAGTAATAAGTTCCATCATCACACCTCCTTGCACGTGCCCGCAAGTAGTCTCTGGTGTCGTGGTTCTAAGTCTGACAGTAGAATAGGGGGTAGGTATGAGGAGGCAAGATCCTAGCTACGATGAGGTTGTGCACGCAAGATTTACGAGTTCAGGCCCTTCTCGGAGGAAGTAACAGCCCTACGTCTCGGTGCCCGGGGGCTCGGTCGATTGGATTATGCGTGAAGTTACAGGGGGTGCGAACCCTTGTGCCTGAGGAGGGGGGTGGCTTATATAGAGTTCGCCGGACCCCTCCATCCCTCAATTACACAGGGTTCAATGTACATAAAGATGGGACATTACTGGTAACGCCAGCAATAAAGGCATATAAATGATCATTAAGACTACGGAGTGAATGCCTGACCGTTGCCGTTCTGAGTGACTTTAGATCTTCTGTCTTCCGAGTGATTTCTGATGTGGTCGAGTGAGTACCCTCCGGTCGAATGGAATTGGGTTTTCCGAGTGGAATGCTTATGGTCGAGTGAATGGTATTGTCCTTTGAATATCCCTGACTTTAGGGTAATGTCCTTGGGAAGGGTACCTAGGTCAGGCCTATTACCCTACCCCAGGTACATGTCATCGTCATTAGCCCCCGAATGGTTCAGGGTTCGTGTGGAGAAAGGAGTTGAAGATGGTTCCGACTCAGTTTTCACGCTTCAGGAGCGTTTTGCTTAGATTAATGAACCACGTAACGACTTCGACTTCGTTTTCAGTCGCCTTGATCCATTCCTGAATTGTCGGGTGAATTTTGTTGATAAGCTTCAATTGTGAACATGGTATGAGATCTTTCGCGCGATTGACTGCACTGTCGTTCCCGGATCTCACGGGATTCGAAATTTGGAGAAGCGCGCAGGACGGAGAGGTTCGCAGTAAACGGAACAGATTTGGCAGGGACGCCTCAATCCTCGCGCCACCTTTCTCACCACGTACCGAGCGCGCAGACTGTTGCGAGATTTGATGGGATTGCTTGGGCCCACAAGTCAGTCACTCGGCAACAAGTCCATATAAGGTGTCCGGGCCGGTGCGTCTGGCACTGTGCTCTTCATCCCCTTCTTCTTCCCCTGTTTCTCCACCGCATTCGCCGCCACCTTCGACGCCGCCGCCCCATCCAAGCGCAGCCTGCTGCGATGGGAAAGGAGAAAACGGTGGCCCTGGAGCGTGCGAAGAAGGCGACGGCAGCAGCGAAGGGTAAGAAGACGAGTCGGGGCGGGTCGTCATCTAGGTCCGGCCTGCCGCCTGGCTGGATCCAGGGCGACTGGATCAGATCCACGATCCGGAAGGAAGACATGGAGGATCTGGTCGAAGGGGGCTTGATTGCCCACCAGTCCTGGCGATTGCCGGGGAACGAGACCGAGCCGCAGCCGCAAGAGGGTGAGTGCGTCCTCCTTGCGACTCATGTCGACCGAGGTTTCTCCTTGCCTCCATATCCCTTTTTCCGGGCTTTCTTGAATTTCTTTGGAGCTCAACTTCATCACTTTTCCCCCAACACCATCACCTATCTTGCTGCATATGTTTCCCTGTGTGAGAATTTCTTGGGCTGTCAACCGCACTGGGGTCTTTTCAAACATATATTCACATGTCGCTGTCAAGCTGTAAAAAAGTCCAATCCGAGTGATAAGAGAATGCATGTGATCCAGATGTGCGGGGGTCTGGGAATTCAGATGAGGGGTAGGAGCACTTTTCCGGCTATGACGCTCCCCGATTCAGTTAGAGGGTGGCAGTCGACCTGGTTCTATTGCAAAGACCAGCCGACTCCTGGTCAGTCGACTGGGCTTCCCCCCTTTTCCATGGATCGAGTCCAGCCACCTTCTACTTTGAAAGTGAACCCAGAGGAGAAAGTAGAAGTGAATATGCTAGTTGACCGAGTAGTCCAGTTAGTCCGAGAGGGGGTGACTGGTATGGACTTGCTTGAAGTATTTCTCAGTCGACGCATCCAGCCACTCCAGGCTCGTGCTCATCCTATGTGGATGTACTCGGGTATTGATGACACCACTCGGATCCACCCGGAGGAGGTCACCGGGGAGGTAGTGGAGCAGTGGCTGCAAGGCATCACTGGTAACAAAGATAACCCCAGGGGGTCCAAGAGGGTCCCACCATTCGACGCGACCAACGAACCGGATAAGGTACAATCTTCAGTGCCGAATGTCCTTTGCTCTAATTTCCTATTTAGGCTTCAATCCAATTGATATTTGTATGATTCTTTGCTCTGCAGATATATACTGTGATGTACTCGATGCCCAACGGGGAGCAGATCCAGGAAGGAGAGGAGAGCGGAGGCGACAGCGGCGATTGGAACTCTGATGACCAGAGTGACGAGGAGTGCAAAGACTCGAGCAGTGGTGAGGAGGTTGATTCTCCACCTCGTGTGGAAAAGCGTTCCCAGCAGAAGCACGACCCAGCAAGTATCCGGGGTAAAGTGGCGGCACCAACTGGACAAAATTCGAAGCGCACTCGGACATCTTCTTCGGTGCCGACTGAGAAGGCCCCGAAATAGCTCAAGACTGCGCCGTCAAAGCCACGGAAGGCCTTGCCCAAGATCAAGGTTGATGTTCCCATCGCCTCTGCGTAAGTGTTTCATTTTCACTTTTTGCTCCAAGAATCCTATATCAGTTGTCGACCCATTCTCTTGCTTGACCAAGTGAACCTTGAAATTTGCAGTGCTGCTACCTCTGGGACTTCTGCTTACAAAGATGACGATGACGAGGAGATGGAGGACGCGGTCACATCCAAAGTGGGTATGACTCCTGTTATCTTGTCTTTTCTTCGCTAACCACTACTACAGTCGACTGAACTCTTGTGGTCGATTCTTTTGCAGCTCCGCAAAATGTTATTGAACTTCCAGATGACGATGAAGATGTGCCACAGAAGCTCGTGGGAAGGAGGAGCAGGACCTCGGGCAAGAAGGCACCAACCAGCAAGACGCCTCAGTCGACGCTGGCGGCAGAACCAGCTACCCAGCAACCCGGGGGCCTCAACCGTGCTTCTGTTACTTTTGCGATTCCCTTGCTGAGTGGTCGTCCTTCAGCGTCGACTGCACAGGCCCCTGTTTCATCTGTGCAGCTTCATGCCTCAAGCTCTCAATCTGCTGCAGCCGATCCACCGTCTCCACTTTTCACCGCCCATCACGTCCCAGAGGACCAAGTGAGTGCTTCCAAGGAAGCCATACGCCAGGCAGGCATTATGATGGAGCAGATGAAAGTGGTGCGTGAGGCCAGTCAAGCTGCCTATGATGCCAGCTCAGCACTCCAGGCCAATGTCCAGGTTAGCTTACTTCCGACTGAACTCCATCTTGACGCTTATTCTGTTAGGATATGATATTTAGAAACTGCTGCTTTATTATCTGCGAGACATCCGTGGATGAGCATTTTGGAACCTTAGTTGCACACCCATTGTCAGTCGGTACACCCACTGGGTGTTTTAATTTTTGTTGAGTAGTTTTTCCACTTGAGTCGACTAGGTTGTGTCGATTGAATCTCTGAACCAGTGGGGGCACGCTGAGTGCACCCACTGGGTGTAGTCCCCGAGACCGCCATCGAATGTTTGATTCGGTGGGGGTCTTTGAATAGAATTTTTCCACTCGGTCTGAGCAGATCATGTCGAGTGGAACCTGAACCAGTGGGGGCATGCTGAGTGCACCCAGTGGGTGTAGTCCCCGAGACCACCATCAAATGTTTGATTCGGCGGGGGTCTTTGAACAGAACTTTTCCACTCGGTCTGAGCAGATCATGTCGAGTGGAACCTGAACCAGTGGGGGGCACGCTGAGTGCACCCACTGGGTGTAGTCCCCGAGACCGTAGTCGACTGCGGGCACTTGGTTATGGTCTGAGAACAACTGATACCTCCTCTTTTTTTCTCTGACTGGACGGACCAAGTCAATTGAAAAGTCGAATCAGTGGGGGCACGCTGAGTGCACCCACTGGGTGTAGTCCCCGAGACTATTGTTGAATGTTTGATTTGGCAGTAGTCTTAGAACTCTTAGAACTTGTTATTTTATTGCTCGGAAGCAACCAATCTTTGTGTCTGCCGACTGACTATCTTCTGAACACAGAAATCTTGTGACCTTGGAGCCCGGTTTGCTGACTTGGAGCAGAAGCAGATCCAGCTCAATCTTGATCTGGAGTTGGCTCAGAATAACTTGCAGAAGGCTAAGGATGACGCTGCTGGTATGGAAAGCTTGTCGACTGGTTCTCTTGCCATCTTTCTCCTCCTTTTTCTGACTGGAATGTTATTCTTTCTAGAAACAATGAGACAGGCTTTGGAGAAGAAGGACCTTGACCTTGCGGCTGCGAAGAAAACAGCAGAAGAAAAAACGGCACTCGCCGACCAAAAGCTGGCCTCAGTCGAAAAGTTGGAGGAAGAGAATACCAAGCTGAAGGCTGCTCTCGAAGAAGCCAACAAAGAGGTGACTCGACTGAAGAAGGATAAAGGGACCTTGACTGACCAAGTGGAACACGCCACCCGCAAGAGGGACGAGCTAGAGAATTATCTGGGAGGGCTCGCCAAGAAATTATTCCTCATGCTTGAAGGTACTTTTCCCTGTCCGATTGATTTGCTTTCGTCGATTCATCAGATAACTGTCGACCCATTATCTCTCTGTGAGTGCAGAATTCTGTCAAAACTTCAAGGAAGAGACTGGACGAGTCGAGACGAGCTTGGACCCCATCAACTCCCCTGTTAAAGATGAAGCTGCCATGAACGTGCTCTGACTGGAGTCTCGCCTTGCATGCGTCATGAATTACCTTTCTCGATTGAAGGTTGTGGTGTCGCGGATCGACACGATGCTCTGGCCAAGTGAATCGCTCCAAAATGACCTCGAGTCTTTGATGACTCGACTCAACGAGATTCCTGGTCGAGTGCAGGAATGGAAGAAGTCCTCTGCTCGATGCGGTGCCGACGTAGCCCTGTCCCTGGTTCGTGTTCATTGAAAGGAAGCCAAGGAAGAGAAGCTAGCAGCAATCAAGGTTGCCAATACCAAGAAACTTGACTTCCAATCCTTCATGGAGACTTTTATTGCTGCTGCTACTCGAATTGCAGATGGAATCGACCAGGATGAGTTCGTCGAGCCTGCCTGCCCTCCTCCTGCAGAGTGAACAAACTATTATGATCCAATTAAATTTGTCTCTTAATGCCGAGCGGTTTTGTAACTGTTAAACTCCTTCGGGCCTGATGCCCGAGTACTTTAATCTGCGGTTCAGAACCTCATAGGATTTATCTGAACTTAGTTTTTCCTTAAATATGCTTGTCTTTATCTTCGTGTGGAACTTGTATCTTCACTCGGAACAGACTTTTGTTCTTGTGATGCAATTCTGAGGAGAGGATCGCGGACGATCTGCACCTCGTCGTCCTTGCAGATCAGGATGTAGCACATATTGTACTTGTGGCGTAGCTCTGAAGAGAAGGTCGCAGTCGACCTGCACCTCGTCGTCCTTGCAGATCGGGATGGAGCGCGTTTTAACTTAGGCGAGAACGGAACTGCAGCTAAGCCCCCGAGTGAGAGGGTTGCTCTTCGCTCGGTGGGATTTTACAAGCTTAGGCGAGTACGGAACTGCAGCTATGCCCCCGAGTGAGAGGGTTGCTCATCACTCGGTAGGATTTTACAAACTTAGGCGAGTACAGGACTGCAGCTAAGCCTCCGGGTGAGAGGGTTGCTCATCACTCGGTAGGATTTTTTAAACTTAGGCGAGTACAGGACTGCAGCTAAGCCCCCGAGTGAGGGGGTTGCTCATCACTCGGTAGGATTTTTTTTAAACTTTAGGCGAGTACAAGACTGACAGCTAAGCCCGAGTGAGAGGGTTGCTCATCACTCGGTAGGATTTTTAAACTTAGGCGAGGGACTGGATGCAGCTAAGCCCCCAGTGAGAGGGTTGCTCAACACTCGGTAGGATTTTTTAAACTTAGGCGAGTACAGGACTGAGCTAAGCCCCCGAGTGAGAGGGTTGCTCATCACTCGGTAGGATTTTTTAAACTTAGGAGATACAGACTGCAGCTAAGCCCCGAGTGAGAGGGTGGCTCATCACTCGGTAGGATTTTTAAACTTAGGCGAGTACAGAACTGCAGCTAAGCCCCCGAGTGAGAGGGTTGCTCATCACTCGGTAGGATTTTTTAAACTTAGGCGAGTACATGACTGCAGCTAAGCCCCCGAGTGAGAGGGTTGCTCATCACTCGGTAGGATTTTTTAAACTTAGGCGAATCGGATTCGCGGCTAAGCCACCCACTGGGGGATTTTGGTCACATGTATTAGTAACAACAATCATTTAGGAGACTGTAAAACCATGTCTTTGATAAACAAACTGAAAGGTACTCCTTATTACATCACATCAGTCTGAACACTTAAGTATAAAAATGGCGGAGTAGCTCCGCATTCCAAGCGCGTGGCTCGTCTTTATTCTGCTCCACATTGTAGAGGTGATACGCTCCGTTGTGGAGCACCTTGGTGACGATGAAGGGACCTTCCCAAGCGGGGGCAAGTTTGTGAGGCCGTTGCTGGTCCACTCGGAGCACAAGGTCCCCTTCCTGAAATGCTCGACCCTTCACATTTCTGGCATATAATCGACGAAGGTCTTGCTGATAAATGGTCGATCGGATCAAGGCCATCTCTCTTTCTTCTTCCAGAAGATCAACAACGTCTTCTCGAGCCCGCTCTGCTTCGGCTTCTGAAAAAAGTTCTACTCGGGGTGCATTGTGAAGCAAGTCACTCAGCAGCACAGCCTCAGCTCCATAGACCATGAAGAAGGGGGTCCGACCGGTCAACCGATTTGGTGTTGTTCTTAATCCCCAAAGGACTGACGGTAGCTCATCTACCCAAGCGCCAGCTGCATGCTTGAGGTCGCGCATCAATCGAGGTGTCAACCCTTTGAGAATCAAACCGTTCGCTCTTTCTTCTTGTCCACTCGACTGAGGGTGGGCGACTGAAGCATAGTCGACCCGAGTACCTTGGGAAGCACAGAAAGCTCGGAACTCATCTGAATCAAAGTTTGACCCATTATCCGTGATGATGCTGTGCGGAACTCCATATCTAAATGTTAACCCTCTGATGAAGCTGACAGCAGTACTTGCTTCCAGGTTTTTGATAGGTTTAGCTTCAATCCATTTAGTGAACTTGTCGACTGCCACAAGCACATGGGTGAAGCCACTCCTGCCAGTTCTCAGAGGTCCGACCATATCTAATCCCCAAACAGCAAATGGCCAGACGAGTGGAATAGTCTTCAAGGCTGAAGCAGGTTTGTGGGACATGTTGGAGTAGAACTGACAGCCCTCGCACTTGTCAACTATTTCCTTTGCCATCTCATTTGCCCGTGGCCAGTAAAACCCTGCTCGATATGCTTTGGCCACGATGGTCCAAGAGGATGCATGGTGACCACAGGTCCCTGAGTGGATGTCATTGAGGATCATTCGGCCTTCTTCTGGAGTGATGCATTTCTGAATGACCTTAGTAACACTCTCTCTGTAGAGCTGTCCGCCCATTACCGTGAAGGCTTTGGATCGATGAACAATCTGATGAGCCTCTTCTTCATCCTCTGGAAGTTCTTTCCTGAGAATATATGCAATATATGGCACCGTCCAATCAGGAATAACGACCAAAACCTCCATGATCAAGTCGACCACAACTGGAATTTCAACTTCAGTCAGATCAGTGGAGCTCTTAGGCTGTGGGGGCTCTTCAGTGAAGGGATCTTCTTGAACTGATGGAGCGTGAATATGCTCCAAAAACACATTGCTGGGAATAGGCTCCCTCTTGGAACCTATTTTTGCCAAGTCATCAGCTGCTTGATTCTTCAGTCGGGGTATATGGTGGAGCTCTAGCCCTTCAAACTTATTTTCTAACTTTCTCACTGCATTGCAATAGCCAGTCATAGCTGGGCTCCTGATGTCCCACTCCTTCATCACTTGATTAACCACTAAATCCGAGTCGCCGTAAACCATTAGGCGACAGACGCCGAGTGAAATGGCCATACGCAACCCGTAAAGAAGTGCCTCATATTCAGCTTCATTGTTGGAGGAATCAAAGTGAATCTGGAGAACATATCTAAGGTTGTCGCCTCGTGGAGATACCAGAACTACTCCAGCGCCTGAACCATTCAACATCTTGGACCCGTCGAAGAACATAGTCCAATGTTCCGACTGTATCTGGGTCGGTAGCTGCTGTTCAATCCACTCGACGAGGAAACCTGCTATTGCTTGAGATTTGATCGCTTTCTTTGCCTCAAACTTGATATCCAACGGAAGGAGTTCAATCGCCCATTTTGCCACTCGACCAGTTGCATCTCTGTTGTTCAAAATTTCTGACAACGGAGCGTCGCTGACGACTGTAATCGAATGATCTGAGAAGTAATGCGCAACCTTCTTTGTGGTCAAGTAAATTCCATAGACAAGCTTCTGATAATGTGGATATCTCTGCTTGGATGGGGTTAAGACTTCAGAAATATAGTACACTGGGCGTTGAACCTTGTAGGTTTTACCTTCTTCTTCCCGCTCGACCGTGAGTACTGTACTGACAACCTGTCCAGTGGCTGCTATATAAAGCAGTAAAGGCTCTTTGCTGATTGGAGCAGCAACCACCGGCTGGGTGGAAAGCAGGGCTTTGAGCTCTGCAAACGCTGCGTCAGCTTCAGGAGTCCACTCGAACTTATCAGATTTCTTCAACACTCGGTAAAGAGGCAATGCCTTTTCACCGAGACGAGAGATAAATCGACTCAAAGCGGCCAAACAACCAGTAAGCTTCTGAACGTCGTGTACACGCACAGGGCGTTTCATTCGGAGGATTGCACCAACTTTCTCTGGGTTTGCATCGACCCCACGTTCGAAAACGAGGAAACCGAGTAACTTTCCACCTGGAACATCAAATGTACACTTCAACGGATTAAGCTTGATATCATATCTTCTCAGATTGGCAAAGGTTTCAGCAAGGTCAGTCAGCAGGTCGGAACCTTTACGCGACTTAACCACGAAGTCATCCATGTATGCTTCCACATTCTGACTGATTTGAGTTAGCAGGCACTTCTGTATCATGCGCATGAATGTGGCACCAGCATTCTTGAGACCAAAGGGCATGGTGACATAGCAAAAGCACCCGAATGGGGTGATAAAAGCTGTTTTTATTTCATCAGGTCCATACAGTCGGATCTGATGGTACCCGGAATACGCATCCAGGAAGGACAATCGCTCACATCCCGCAGTCGAGTCGACTATCTGATCGATGCGGGGGAGAGGAAAATGATCTTTCGGGCAGGCCCGATTGATATGCTTGAAATCAATGCACATACGAAGTGAATCGTCCTTCTTGGGAACCATGACAACGTTGGCGAGCCACTCGGAGTGGTAAATTTTGTGGATGAACTCAGCCGCCAGAAGCTGAGCCACCTCTTTGCCAATTGCCTTTCTCTTCTCCACAGCGGACCGACGAAGATGCTCTTTAACAGGTTTTGCCTTTGGATCGACTCGCAAATGGTGCTCAGCCAGTCCCCTGGGTACACCCGGCATGTTAGACGGCTTCCAAGCGAAGATGTCCCAGTTCTCACGGAGGAACTGGATGAGCGCTTCTTCCTATTTGCTGTCGAGTGTTGTTGAGATAAGAGTCGGAGCAGCATTGGGATCGGTTGGGTGAATGTGAACAGGCTTTTTTTCACCGGACGACTGAAATGCAGACTCTGAAGCAGGCTTCTTAGCACGCAACAAATCACTCGGATCTGCAGTCTTCTTATACTCTTCCATTTCTACTGCTGCCATCTGTTCATCGGCTATCTTAGAGCCCTTCTGGAGGCACTCTTCTGCTCGTTGCCGATTACCAGTGACTGTGATCACGCCCCTGGGGCCAGGCATCTTTAGCTTGAGGTACACATAACACGGTCGAGCCATGAAATGGACATATGCAGTTCTGCCCAGAATAGCATGATAGGCACTGTGAAAATCCACAACTTCAAATGTCAACTTCTCCTTACGGTAATTCTTTGAATCACCGAAAACCACGTCAAGAGTGATCTGGCCGAGTGAATTAGCTTTCTTTCCTGGAATGACACCATGGAATCGCATGTTGCTCTCACTGAGCTTGGACATCGGAATGCCCATCCCTCGGAGGGTCTCAGCATACAAAATGTTCAAGCCGCTGCCACCATCCATCAGGACTTTGGTCAGTCGGGTGCCCCCAACGACTGGGTCGACCACCAACGCTTGCCTCCCGGGGGTGGCAACGCGCGGTGGGTGGTCAGATTGGTCGAATGTAATGGGAGTCTTCGACCATTTCAAATATGTCATCGTTGCCGGAGCAACCATGTTTACTTCTCTGTTGATGACTTTCAGTCGACTTTTGCTTTCAATGTCAGCAAAAATCACCAAAGTGGAATTGACGTTAGGAAAACCGTCATCATCTTCTTCCTTGTCCTCATCCCTGTCAGACTCTTTTTCCTTCTCATTGGGCTGTTTCTCTCGGAACTGCTGGATTAGGAGCCGACATTGTCGAGTGGTATGTTTGGGATAAATCAGATTACCCTCTTCATCCTTCTTGGTGTGAATGTGACATGGCAAATCCAACACATCATTCCCTGCTTGATCTTTCACCTTCTTGGGGATCCAGGGCCCTTTGGGCTTCCCCTTGAATTTTCCTTGAGTTACAACTGCAGCTTCACCAGGACCTGCTGGCTCGGCTTTGCGCTTCTGCTTCCGACCTCCTCCGGTGTCTTGGGCGACTGGCTTGCCCTTTCCGCTGCGGAGTCGATCCTCTTCTTCACCATTAGCGTACCGAGTGGCTATTTCCATCATTCGGGTCAGAGACATATCTCCTGTCCGACCGAATTTCAGGTTAAGCTCTCGATACCGAACGCCCTCCTTGAAGGCGCAAACTGCTTGGTGTTGGGATACATTTTCTACTGTGTGATGTAAAGTGGTCCATCTTTGGATGTAATCCCTCAGAGTTTCATTCTGCTTCTGTACACAATGTTGCAATTCTGTCAACCCTGCAGGTCGTTTGCATGTGCCCTCGAATGTCCTGACAAACACTCGGGCTAACTCTTCCCAGCTGAATATACTGCCTGGAGCCAACTGGTTCAGCCATGCTCTGGCCGATCCTTCCAACATGAGAGGAAGATGTTTCATAGCTACCTCATCATTTCCACCACCGATCTGAATAGCTACTCGGTAATCTTCCAGCCAAGTGTCAGGCTTCGACTCACCGGTGAACTTACTAACCCCAGTCGCCAACCTGAAGTTGGGAGGGATCTCAGCAGCTCTGATGGCTCTGCTAAAACACTCGGGACCTGAAACATGTACTCTGCTTCCACTCGGGCGATCTCTGTCTTGCCCTTCTTTGTGTGCTCGGTTCCTGTCGACCAGACCTTGCACCAAAATTGACCTCGCATCAAACCCTGGCTCTCTTGGGTCGACTGGCACCCTCCGTTCTTCGCTGTACGGGCGCCTGTCATCATAATGTCGGGGCACATATGATCCGCCTCTCGAAGGGGGCGTAGGCACTCGACGACGGTCATCACGGCCGAGCCGATGATCGTACTGCTCGTGGTTTCGACCCAAGTACTGCTCTTGGAGACGCCCACGTCCCTCACGCCGCGGAGGCGATCTTGGGCTGTGAGCCGATTGGACTGTGTCAGCCACCACAGATGTGCTATGGATTCTGTTACGCGACTGAGATACTACAGTGTTTTGCTCTCCTGCTGCCCGGAGCAGAGCCCGGATCTACATCAAACCTCGTCCAGCCTCCGACTGGAATGTCTGGATAGACTCTGCTATACGAGCTGCTGCCGTAAGATTCTGAATAGGAGTACGGTATACCTGAGGTTGAGGCGGGAACAATTGCCGCCGTCGACTGGACTCAGGAATCTGCTGCCGAGCATGTTTGTCGAGTGCATGCTGAAGGTTCTCCAGTCGAGTGCGTTCAGCCAAAGTGGCCAAGCGCGCTGCCTCCAAGGCCCGAGCCTCAGAGGTCTCTCCGACGATGGGCGTGTGGAGTGCCTCCTCGTTGCGGCGGTGGAGTTCCTCCCTCCGCTGCGATGAGAGGGTTTCGGGGCGGTATTCCTCGTGAACATGCGATGGATCACAACTGCCGCCGCCGCCACCGTTGCGACGCATGCCAGGTGGGCTACGCAGTGTGTCAACCATCAGGACCTCTACCACAGGGTCGCTGCTATCGCACTCGGACAGGGTCTCGACTGAGCCAGCCGACAGATCGAACAGGCTGTAGAGGGATTCATCGGGCTCGATTGCCATGACTTGAGGGGTGGCCGACTGACGTGCCACCGCATGCTTCACCCACCGCTGAAGCCGCGATCGACCGGATCGCTTGCGACGGCGAACAGCGGGGAACGAAGACACTGTAGGAGCCGACCGATACTGGGTCGACGGCTGCCGCAGAAGGACGCCGCGGACACACGCGCGAAAGTGCGTCGCCCCGCGGATGGGGAGTGTCTCGACATCGAGGGGGGCCTCCTGGAGCCAGGCAGAGTCGTCGGCGATGAAAACGAGCGCGCCGAGACGGATCTCGCGGCCCTCAGCCGAACCTCCACCAGAAACCATGATGATGGGAACCGGAAAAAATCGCAACCTCATCGGAAAGTCGCTAAGACACCTGCCCCACGGTGGGCGCCAACTGTCGTGGTTCTAAGTCTGACAGTAGAATAGGCGCTAGGTATGAGGAGGCAAGATCCTAGCTACGATGAGGTTGTGCACGCAAGATTTACGAGTTCAGGCCCTTCTCGGAGGAAGTAACAGCCCTACGTCTCGGTGCCCGAGGGCTAGGTCGATTGGATTATGCGTGAAGTTACAGGGGGTGCAAACCCTTGTGCCTGAGGAGGGGGGTGGCTTATATAGAGTTCGCCGGACCCCTCCAGCCCTCAATTACACAGGGTTCAATGTACATAAAGATGGGACGTTACTGGTAACGCCAACAATAAAGGCATATAAATGATCATTAAGACTACGGAGTGAATGCCTGACCATTGCCGTTCTGAGTGACTTTAGATCTTCTGTCTTCCAAGTGATTTCTGATGTGGTCGAGTGAGTACCCTCCGGTTGAATGGAATTGGGTTTTCCGAGTGGAATGCTTATGGTCGAGTGAATGGTATTGTCCTTTGAATATCCCTGACTTTAGGGTAATGTCCTTGGGAAGGGTACCTAGGTCAGGCCTATTACCCTACCCTAGGTACATGTCATCGTCATCTGGCACGTTCACCCCTGATTTCACTAAAGGCCGGTTTCCCACCCGCCGCTACTGCTTCTTTGTCCTCCTGGTCCCATATCGGTTTCATGCCATAGTATCCTGCCACACCCATATGGTGGGGGTGTGTGCTCTTCTTCTGAAGTTCCAATTGCTTGGCACTCTTCTCAGCAAACTCTTTAGTTACCCTGACCCTTTTGAATTCTACCTAGTCTGCCTTTGTAATTTGGGGGTATGCGGGGATTGGATCCTTGCCTTCACTCAAGTACTTCTTGTACAACATGTGCTTCCAGTTTCTCCAAGCATCCCTAGCCTTCTTCAGTGCAGCGTGTTCCACCTGCATTCTCCACTACTCTGGAACGTTGAAGTGATCCATGATCTCCCGGACTATCCTTTGCCGTGTTTCCGTGTCAGCCTTCCGAAACCCCGGCAGATTAAGGTTGAGCCTTGCCCTGCCAACAAATCCACACACACTCCTGAACCTCGTGCGTGCTTTATCTCGTTTAGTTGGAGCCCAAGACTTTAAATCGATCTCGGTTACTTCATATACACCTTTAGGCTGGTGTGTGGGCTTCCTTGGAGCATTCCTCCGTGTCCGAACTAGAACGGTAATTGCTGTAGCTCTATCCCGTTCAAGATTACTTGATCCCTCACCATCTGCTGAAGACCTAGGGTTGTCGGAATCAGATGAAGATACATCGCCTGAAGCATGAGTGTTGTTGCTGCTATTCGGCATCTACAGAGAACACATGTGAAACTCAAGAAAGGAGGATAAGCATAAAACTAACAACTTGGTATCAAGCTGTCTAAACATGTCATGCAATAATTTAGAAAATGTTCGGCTTATTTGTTAAGTTTGTGTGACTCGGGCGCCCGTGATCTGTAAATCGGCAGCAACTTATTGGAGCAAATACAACTTATATGTACTAGTTAGGAAGGTAGATAATGAACATATATACGCTCTCCATTATTTTATAGCCAATTTGGGTACATACGGAATGAAATAGGAAGAGGGATTGCGAGGAAATATGCCTCACCGTGATGGAGAGCAGTAACTAACAGGTTTCTTAATGCAAACCCGGCCGGACCACAGGAGAGGCGAGGGTTATAGGATCGATATGCTCGAGGGTGGCTGGCGAGCAAATGAAGACGGCGAGGCGCGGGCAATCACGTGTTGGCAACGACAGTGGAGGTAGGCTTGACGCCGAAGAGCGGGCACATGGCCGGGGTGAGCACGCCGGCACCAGAGAGGGTTCTGCAGTGGATCTGGGGGAGGGAGGAGCTGGCGATGGAGATTGGGTGGACTAGTTGAGTGAAACGTGGGCGGGCGGTGGGGGGTTGTTGGCGGCCTAGGTGAAAAGGGTGAAAAATATCCCAGGTCACCGCACGGAAAGGCCTATGCAAACGGTTGCCTCTAAGCGCTCGTGTGCACAAAGAGAATAATTTCGTTTGAAATGAAGACGTACTAATTTTCAAATGAAGACGTGAGTTCATCGTTTCGCCTCTAAATTTTTCCCACATTAAGCAATCACCATTATACTACGAGTTTGATTTTCTGGCGCATTTCAGGTCTGGTGTGCTATATTTAAGACATTTTTTGGCATTTACTGTGCATTTTGGCTTATAAATCAAATCCTAGCCGAACTGCATTTCCTATCGAAAGGGATGAGGATTGCCGTTCGATCTGGGAGCATCCAATGGTGCAGACATATGATCCGTGGGGTTTGGGTTCTGGCCAATCAGAACGCACGACTCAGATCACGCGCGCAGCAAGGGGGGGCATCGGCCACGGTTTGGTAGGCACACGGCTTTCGTGAGTGAACCGTGTGATATTTAAAAACATTTACATGAACTAACAACATATTTTTGTTTGAATGAAAACAAGAGTTCATCATTTCACCTCCAAATTGTTTTCCACAGTAAGAAATCACCATTGTACCCTATGGTTCGATTTTCTCGTGCATTTGAGGTATCGTTTTCTATATTTGAGTCGTTTGCTATAGTCGCAACTACACGTGGGTGCTAGCTAGCAAGATCATTTGTGTGTTGCTTTGGGAGTTTTCATTCATTGTTCGAGAAACGGGAAAAAAATTCAATCAGTTCGGTCGCAGGGTGCGGCCAGAGGCGTAAGCCTTGTTGGTATTCTAATTACAGGAAATGCATATAGAGTCCGAAAATAACGAAAATCGGTGTGTCACCATGGCGTGCTCTCAAGATCACATGGATTTTTTTTGGTAAAGATGGCACAAGTTTTGATGCTCACACCTTCCAAATCGGAGCATCTCACAAGAAGGATCATAGTTTCCAAAAGGAGACGCGGCACTTCGGACTCCAATCGTTAGTGACTACATCGTTCCGCCTCAAATTTTTGTCACGGTAAACAATCACGTATATACCCTAGGTTTGATTTTTTTGGCCCATTTCAGGTCTCGTTGCTATATTTATGTCATTTTTTTGCACTTACCTTGCATTTAGTGCATATAATTAAATTCAAAACTGTTCTACAACTACATCTGGGTGTTAGTTAGCAAAGAAGGTGTACAAATCATTTGTGTGTTGCTTTGTGAGTTTTCATCCATTGTCTGAGAAACGGGGAGAAGTTTCAAACATTTCGGCCGCGAGGTGCGGCCACCGGCGTAGGCCTAGTTGGTATTTTAATTACTGGGAATTCAGATGGAGTCCACACATCATGAAAATCGGTGTGTGCGTGGCGTGCTCTCACGACCCCGGGGAAATTTTTTGGTAAAGTTTGGCACAAGTTTTGATGATCGCTCCTTCCAAACCAGAGCATCTCACATGAAGGACCATGGTTTCCAAAAGGAGACGTGTCAATTCAAACTCCAGTGGTCGGTGACTTCATCGTTTGGCCTCATAAAAATTTCCACGGTACGCAATCACCATTATACCACGGTTTTGATTTTCTAACGCATTTCAGGTATCGTTTGCTATATTTAAGACATTTTTTGAATTTAACATGCAATTTATGGATATAAATAAAATCACAACCGAAATTAAATGTGTTGTCAAAAGGGATGAGGATCGCCGTTCGGTCAAGGAGAATCCAATGATGCAGACATACGATCCGTGGGGTTTGGGTTCTGGCCAATCAGAACACACGACTCAGATCGCGCGCATGGCAGGGGGGCATCGGCCACGGTTTAGTGGACACGCGGCTTTTGTGAGTGAACTGTGTGCTATTTGAAAACATTTACATTAACTAATAGCATATTTTCGTTTGAATGAAAACATGAGTTCATCATTTTGCCTCAATTTTTTTTCCACGATAAGAAATCATGATTGTACCCTATGGTTCGATTTTCTGGTACATTTTACCAGGCGGCAGGCCTGGCTAGCAATCTCAAACTTTTAATATGCAAAAAAAAGAGATCCCGTTTGTATATATATATATATAGTCGCAACTACACGTGAGTGTTAGCAAGGCATTTGTGTGTCGCTTTACGAGTTTTCATTCATTGTTCGAGAAATGGGAAAAAACTTCAAACAGTTCGGCCGCAGGGTGCGGCCAGAGGCATAGGCCTTGTTGGTATTTTAATTTCAGGAAATACATATAGAGTCCAGAAAATAACGAAAATCATTGTGTCACTGTGGCGTGCTCTCACGATCACATGGAAAAAAATTGGTAAAGTTTGGCACAAGTTTTGGTGCTTGCACCTTCCATACCGAAGCATCTCACAAGAAGGATCATAGTTTCCAAAAGGATACGCGGCACTTCGGACTCCAAATCGTCAGTTACTACATCATTCCACCTAAAAAAAAATCATGGTAAACAATCGCGGATATACCCTTGGTTTGATTTTTTGGCCCATTTCAGGTCTCATCTGCTATGTTTAAGTCATTCTTTGCACTTACCTTGCATTTTAGTGCATATAAAGTCAAAAACCCTACTACAACTACATGTGGGTGTTTTAGTTAGGCTATACTTAGGCTAATCATAGTGGAGAGTCTCATATACTAGTATCATGCATATATATGATACTAGTGCATGATACTACCTTTAATTATAGTGCATAGTATAATAGAGTAGTATCATAGATGATCATATTTATTGCCATGCATGACACAAATTAGCATCACATTTAACATGATATGGTATCTACCTATATGTTACTCTAACCCTCTCTATATTCTTTAATTCTTTGCCACATCAGCATACTTGCTATTTCCGAGTGCATGATATTGGCTATGATACCACCACTATGGCCAGCCTTATAGTGGGGAGTATCATATACCATAGTATCATGCATATGATACTAGTGTATGATACTACGTACGTACCTTCATAGTGCATAGTATCATAGATGACAGTTTTTATGGCCATGCATGACACAAAGTAGTATAGCATTTATTATGTTACGGTATCTACCTATGTTACTCTAACCCACTCTCCCTTATTTAATTCTTTGTCACATCATCATATTTGCTATTCCCGAGTGCATGATACCGGCTATGATACCCCCACTATGGCCACCCTTAGCAAAGAAGGTGTACAAATCATTTGTGCATCGCTTCGCGAGTTTTCATCCGTTTGTCCAAGAAGCGGGGAGAAGTTTCAAACATTTCGGCCGCGAGGTGCGGCCAATGGCGTAGGCCTAGTTGGTATTTTAATTACAGGAAATTCAGATGGACTTCGGAAATCATCAAAATTGATGTGTGCCCGTGGCGTGCTCTCACGACCCCGTGGAAAAAAAATGGTAAAGTTTGGCACAAGTTTTGATGATCGCTCCTTCCAAACCAGAGCATCTCACATGAAGGATCATGGTTTCCAAAAGGAGACGTGTCAATTCAAACTCCAGTGGCCGGTGACTTCATCGTTTGGCCTCATAAAAAATTCCACAGTACGCAATCACCATTATACCACGAGTTTGATTTTCTGGCGCATTTCAGGTATTGTTAGCTATATTTAAGACATT
Source organism: Thinopyrum elongatum (assembly GCA_011799875.1). Lineage (NCBI taxonomy): Eukaryota > Viridiplantae > Streptophyta > Magnoliopsida > Poales > Poaceae > Thinopyrum > Thinopyrum elongatum. Next base: position 150,457,015 of record CM022300.1, on the reverse strand, counting down.
TTTTGAGTTTAACATGCATTTTGTGCATAAAAATAAAATTACAACCGGAACTGCATGTGCTGTCGAAAGGGATGAGGATCACCGTTCGATCTGGGAGCATCCAACGGTGCAGATATACGATCCGTGGGGTTTGGGTTCTGGCCAATCAGAAAGCATGACTCAGATCGCGGGCGGGGTTTGGTCGGCACACGGCTTTCATCAACGAACCGTGTGCTATTCGCAAACCAGATTGCATATTTTTGTTCACACATACTGTAGTGAGATCAATTGAGTGTGCTACCTCTATGATATAATAATAATAATAACAAAAAATAGTTCATATCATTACCTGAGCTGACAGCATATCAAGGTCAACATATTAACAGTTCTTACATCAACAAAAAACCGGGCATAACTCAAAAATTCAGTATACGCGACAGTTCTAAATTGAACGAATTAAGTTGCAGGGTAGGCATAAAGACTAGTCTTACGGCTTAATTCCCATGTACATGGGGGAACTGGGATCATTACGTTGGCCACGAATGAACTTGGGTTTTCTGATGATTTTACGCTTCTCTGTTACACGGGTGCTTGATCCCTTGGCTGGCAACTCAGCAATTTCAACGTACTCATCCTCATCAGTAACATCCTCGACACCCACTACCCCCCTCTTCCCATGCATCACTACATGGCAGTTCTTACACAAGGGGTCTTCCGCAAAGAAAATCTGGGTAGCATCGCTGCCAAGAATGAACGGGTCCGCGTGATATGCCATCGTTGTCCTGTTAATACAGGTCTTCCTGTAATCATCAATCTTTAGATGACCAAGAGGGATCCATGCGCACCTAAATAATGCCACCTTAACTTTCACATAGTCAAGCTCCCAAATCTCTTTGATGGTTCCATAGTATACCCTTTTATCAGCTTCATCTACAGTCATGCATTCTATTCGAACAGAGTTGTTCTGATATGAGGTCTTCTCATCACGTTCCTCAGTGTAGAACGTGTATCCATTTATGTCATACGCTTGGTACGTCAACACCGTAGGTGATGGCTTTTGTGCCATCCACATAGCAATGTCATCGATGGATCCTTGTGCCAAATGATTCTTCAGCCATTCGGCGTAGTTCTTAGTGTGCTCCTTCATCTCCACATCTGATGAAGGCACCATTGGTAAGAAGCTTTGGCGTATCTCCGCCAAGTGTTCTTCGGCATAAGTGCTGAGAACTGGGCTGTTAAGCAGTACCGTCAAATGGGCTTTCTCTGCCAATTCTCCGGGTGCAGCCATTTGCGTGCCAGCAAGGACTGGCTTACCTTTCAGCCATCCCTCATGGCGAGAGAGGGGCAAACCTATAGGTCTTTGTTTCATGTATTCGGTGCAAAACTCAACCACCTCCTCCGCGGTATAACCTTGTAGGATGCTTGCCTCTGGATGGTTTCGGTTCCGACAAAAGCGCTTCAGTATTCCCATGAACCGCTCGAAGGGATACATGTTGCGAAGAAACATAGGACCACAATACTTTATCTCGTCGACAAGGTGCACAGTGAGATGGACCATGACATCAAAGAATGACGGTGGGAAAAACATCTCTAGGTTGGACAATATTCTTGCAATATCATCTTGCATATGATCCAACTCTTCAGGATCTACAACTTTCTGCCATAGTTGGTTGAAGAAATCACAGAGCTCAATGAGTGTGTTTCTCATATCTTTGTCCATCAGATTCCTGATGGCCACCGGGAGGATTTGTGTCAACATTACGTGGCAATCATGTGACTTCATGTGTCCCAACTTCATTTTAGAGCTCACATCCATGAGACTTCTGATGTTTGCGGAGTAGGAAGAGCGTGTCTTAACTGACAACAAATAGGTGAAGATCTGTGTTGCTTCTTTTGTACTGAAATTATAACTCTGGCAAGCTTTGATGAATTTGTCATCATCTTCTGCTTCACTCTTGTGTTTTCATTGATCAGCAAGCATATCGATCCGTGAACCGTCACCATCCTTTCTTTTACCTTTAATCTTAAGCAGAGTACCAAGGATGCTTTCACATACGTTCTCTCTACGTGCATGACATCGATGCAATGACGTACACGTAGAATCTCCCAGTAAGGTAATTTCCAGAACACCGATTTCTTCTTAAACACTTGACCCTTGGGTGTTTGTTTCACCGTCAAATCGTGCTTCTTGCCATGCACAACATTAATTTGTTTAGCCATGTTGTGGACCACCTCCCCATCATAGGGTCTTGGGCCCACACCTACCTCTGCCGTACCATCAAATTGAGCTTTCATCTTTCGGTATGGGTGATTTTTCCGTAAGAACCTACGATGACGCAAATACACGGTTTTGCGCGAGTTGGGAAGAAATCTGCTAGCTGTCCTATCCATGCATGTGACACACCCTACATCTCCCTTTGTTTTCTGCCCCGATGTGTTGCCTAATGCCGGCATATCTTGAATGGTGTGCACCAGCATCGCATGTAGATCGAAAATCTCCAATCTGTAAGCATCATAACATTTTACAGCAGGCGCATCTATCCACACTGTCAGCAGTTCTTCTACCAGTAGTTGAAAGTAAATGTCGATGTCATTTCCAGGTTGCTTCGGGCATTGGATAATCATTGACATCATAATGTATTTTTTCTTCATACACAACCAAGGAGCTAGGTTATATATGCACAGAAGCACCAACCATGTGCTGTGATTGGTGCTCATGTCGCCAAAAGGATTCATCCCGTTAGTACACTCCTCGAGCCTTATACTTCTAGGATCCTTGGCAAAGTCTTGAAACTTGTTGACGATTAATTCCCACTGAGCCCCATCTTTCGGGTGCCTCATATACTTATCCGCAATTCGCTCATCATAATGCCACCGCAACCGCTTTGCCTCTCTAGGGTTTGCAAACAAACGCCTCAACCTTGGAATTAAAGGCAAGTACCAAACAACCTTGAACGGGATTCCTATCTTGATCTCGTCGTCCAATTTGTACTTGTCCTTTGCTCTCCTGCGCTTGTATCGTGCATGCTTGCATGTGGGACATGCACGCAAATCTTTCTACTCACCACGGTACAATATACAATCATTCATACAAGCATGTATCTTCTGTACTTCAAGTTCCAATGGGCAAACAATTTTCTTCGCTTCATTTGTGCTTCTGGGGAGCACATTATCTTTCGGAAGAATTTCTTTGAAAAGACCTAACATCTCTGTGAAGCCCTTGTTTGATAGACCGTTTGCTGCTTTAAATCTGAGAAGCGCCAGGGTGGCACTCAACTTGGAATATTTATTTTTGCAACTTGGATACAATTCTTTCTTGGAGTCTGCATAAATGGTTGGTAGATCCTTGTACCCAATCATATCCTTTTTTGGGCCCTCGAAATCTGCAATCATAGCAGCAAAATCTGGCATATCAAGATCGTCATCATCTGTGTCGACGTCTTGGTTTTCCAGTGGGCATTTCGGCTTTCCGGTGTTCCATTGGTAGCTTGACGCCTCTGACCCGATGTTAGATTCAACATCCATGTGACACTGATCGGGGTTTGGCATCTCGCAACCCTGGGTATCTTCATCCATGACCTCCTCTTCACCGTGTCTGGTCCAACGTGTATATCCATCAATGAATCCCCGAGAGACTAAGTGCCACTGGACATCTGCAACTTCACGTGACTCTGTATTGGCACAATCAGTACATGGACACGGGATTTAATCCGCATCACCAATTCTCCTCTTTGTACTTTCAGCCAAATTCATGAACTCTGTCATGCCACTGATAAAATCTGCGGTTCTCCGATTCTTCATCCATCGAGATCGTTCCATCTGCACCACACGAATGGTAATTAAAAACAAAACAATAACATTAATACACAGATTAATTGCTGCCCAAAGATGCGTGCATAAATCACATGGTTTTACTTTCATAATTACTGAGGGCGCTCCATATTGTTATCCAGACGTGCAATGACAAAAATTAATGGCCAGTCAATTTACACGCAGAGTACTAGTACAACACTACCCTTAGGAATTGAATACCTTAATTAAGCCACTCATGAAAAGAATACCTTAATTAATTAGCCGCGCGGCGACCTCCACCCAATGGACAGAGAAGCGCGATGCAGAGGCACGCCGAGACAGCAGGGTCAAGGAGCAAAGCTTAGTGCGGCTGCCGCCTAAAGTTTGACCTCCACTATCCCGCCATCGACTGCGATGGATGTGCTCGAATCACGCCGCCTCCGACCTCGATGGTTGAGCTCCTCCTATCTCCCGCCGTAGACCGAGGATTGACCTCCTATGACACCGCCACCGCCCACCGACCGAGGATTAACCTCTTCTCCGGTAGCCGCTGCCTAGGCCGCCGCCACCATCATATGCAGAGCAGCTATTTTATTTTCTGACGGATATCCGCAGAGCGGCTGTTTACACGGTATCACTATATCTCAATTATATGTACAGGGTAGTACATCACATATGGTTATGTAACGGCAACCGTGTCTCACCTACGTTGTCTTCTCACACGGTTTGGTGCGGAAATCATGCGTGACGTTGTAATACCTAACACAAAAGATATGTATAAACAGTGTGCCGTATATAACATATAGTGCCATAAGTAGTTCCCGACAGTTAGCTTATCCCCACAGTTTCCCCATTTCCCCCAAATCCCTACATAGCCTCCAAATTCCCTTGTGTGGCGCTGACATTGGGGAATGTGGACGAGTAGTGCTGATGGTTTCGGTGCGGCTGCTCCTGCTCGTATCGCCGCCACGACGGCGGTCGCCGCCGAGCACTTGCCTAAGGTCATCAGAAGGCAGGTGTACTACGGATCCAAATCGTCCTGTCAGGTTCCAATCTATCCCAATCTTTTTTAGCATGTCCAAAGTAGCTCTTTGCTGAATCCGTCCTGAATGACCCCCCCCCCCCAGGAAAGTGATCTGCTGCCGGATCCAGAGCATGACTCCAGACTCCCGCAACACGAGTTCGACTCTGAGTTTTGCGCCACCGAGAACTACCAAAAGTTGAGTTGTCTGCACGGGCACACTCCCGCTCGATGTGTATGCACGGAGGGATTCGACATTGGCAGGCGGTTTCTCAGTTGCCCCTTAAAGGTTAGTGCTAAGTTCATCATTTTACTTGAGTTAATGCCACCGCTCATTCTGAATACTATTTAACATTGGCAGGGATATGAGGCTTGTGCCTTTGTTAACTGGCTAGATGAAGAATGGCATGGCAGGGCTCGGAGTGTTATCACCAATCTCGCAGAAGATAACGTAAAGCTGAAGAAGAAACTGGCTGATCTGGAATGTACAATCAGTACGATGAAGCAAGAAAGACTCAATCACAGGCAACAGATGAAAGCAAGAGACAAGAAGGAACTAGCATGTGTAGTTGTGGTTGTCGCATTAGCCATGTTCTATGCGCTGTTTGCAATGATGATTAGGGGTTTTGTTTGACAGTATTGCTAAAGCACATCCAGATGTGCTCTAAGTAATGTACATCTAGGTCCTATGCCATTGATGTTACGTGAAGATTCGTGCAGATATTTTCCTTTGCCTTTTTTTCTTTTCCTTTGTAGTTTGATTATTACTGGCTTTATCAATAAGAAGAGCTCAATGTATTGCTTGCCAACTATCCTACTCCGTTCGTACCGGTACCGGCGCATAATCCCAAAACTCGTTCCTTGTTTTTGTCCTGAAAAAAAAACTAGCCAATAGGAGTCCTGCGCAACCCCGGGAATTTGGAGCGACTGGGTACAAATAATTGCGGTTGATTATATCAGCGGTTAGATAATACGTCAACCCCCACTTCCATTGGCATTTCCTCTTCTCTGCATACCCCGCTTAAGTGTCCACCATCTTCATCGTCCCCGGCAGGCCGCGCTACACACTGGCACACACTCTGTAGCCATGTCGAGCGACAGCGAGGACGACAGTTTGGCTAGCAGTCTGGCGCCCGATGATAGGTCAACATCGGAATCATCCTGCTCGTCTTCCATGAGTCCGGCGTCGAGCCCAGACCTCGATTATATCCGGATCTTGGAAGGGACGCCACCTCCGGAGTCATCAGACGACAACCAGATGGACGAGAAGCCTTCGGAGGATGAAGAAGAGGACGACGATGATGATGAGGAGGAATGGTCGAACGAGGAGGAGGATGACGACGACAGCAACGACGATGACGACGACGGCGGCGATGAAAAGCTAACGGTCAGCGGCAAGAAGCGTCCTCACCAAGACAATGTCGCGGGGCCATCCAACAACAACAACAACAACAAGGACTAAATTAAGCAGACTATATATATCTCTGTTTCCGTTCGCTCATATTAATTTGTTATCTCTGTTTATCCTGTCAATCTCATCGCAGACGGTTAGTAATACGTATTCGACAGAGATCTTCTACATTATCGCCCACAGGTTGGTTTGTTGAACTGTGTGCCCTGACGAGCACACAATTCACAAAAAAATACCGTATGGGCTGTCTATAATGATCGCACACAATTCTGATTACTGACATGTTTGCCGGATATCACACACATCTTGTTACGCCGAATCATTTGTGTTCACCTCAATCATCACAAACGGTTCATCGTAGTGAACTGTATAACATATATCGCACACACCTTGATCTGGCTGCCCGTTTCTGTTGTTTTGTCTCATCGCAAACAGTTCGTATAGATCAACTGTATTCCCAGGATCGCACACACAACTAAAATCTGAACCGTGTTTGATGTATCATTCATCGCAAACGTTTTGCATCTTTTTTGACGGGTTTTTTACATCACCGTTTGCGATTAATGCATCGCACATAGTTTCGTCAAAGGGTCTCTGATCATAGTGTCGCGTTAGCAGCATCCTGCAGTAGTGCCAACACTATTTGTGTTTTTGAGGTATGAGCAGAGTTTTTCTTGAGCGATGTTTTTGTTGTTGTTCAGAGGAGCAGGGTATCAACTGGGCGGGCTATGGCCCGTCTAGCCCAGGCTATTATTTTATGTCGATCAAATATCCAGCCCAGATATTAATTTTTTTTCAAGGTGAAAATGGCTAGCCCAGTTATACTTTTTTTTAGGAATACCCAGCCCAGGTTAACTTGTTATTCTCCGCCCCACTGGGCTGCAAATCTTTCCTAGGAGGGATGCATTAGGCTTAACAAGAAAATGGGTTTTAAGAAATAATAAATGGGATGTAATTATAAAAACTGGGCTGTAACTATAAAAAAATGCACCAAACACGTAATTAGTTAAAAAATATTATTTTTGGATTTTTGAAATTTTTAATTTCATTACTTGTTGCGCACGCAATATTTCGTTGGATTTTTACGTAATACAAATTTATTTTGAAATTATATTTAATCTGACTCGAAATTTTGGGATAAAAATATTTTGGACCCATCAAAATGTGGGAATTTTTATTGAATTCTGATTTGAGTGGTTGGTTGAAATTATTAATCGTTGTCCTGGCTAGAAAATGGGCTGTAATTTTAACAAACTGTAATTGGGCTGTAGTAAATTCCATTAGAATTCAAAAATGGCTTGTACATTGTTACAAATCGCAAATGGGCTATATGTTCTCTGCCACACACTTGTGGGCCTAGTAAGTTGATGTGTACGCAAGGCTTTGTCAACTTATAGTCAACACACGATTCTAGCAGCAGGGGCCGTTGGATGTCCATCCAACGGATGTCGTGCTTCTTCAATCTCGGATATTCTTGCTTCAGCCCCCCAAACCACCACCGGCGGTACTGCCTGCTACCGCCTCCCATGGCCGGCTGTGCTGCCGCGCAGGACTCACTGGCCCACCCTACTCCCATCACAGTCCATGCCATTCCTCTACTCACCAACACCTCCTGTTATTCTCCAGCGATGGTAGCCTCGCACCGCAGCCGAACCAGTGAACCCTCGTACTCCCCTCCGCGTGGGCATCCACCTGCCTCGTCTTCCCTGGCTCCGCGTCGTTCCCTTCCTAGGCCTCACCATCGTCCACCGCCTGGGTGCTGTCTGCGTGGTGTAGTCAACGTGGTCAACGAACGACAGCCATCAGAAGAGGACTCTACGCGGTGAGGCTGACAGATGGACCCACCAGCTACATCTTCGCACGCAAGGAAGTGTGTCCATATTATGGGCAAAAAATGATTCTTCCCCATGACAGCTAGGACCCACCAGCTATATCTTCTCACACAAGGAAGTGTGTCCTTATCCTCCCTGACAACTGGGACCCACCCGGTCGAAGCAGACGTAGCGTTGTCATGAACATGTACGTACATACTGGTCGATCGGTCTCTCTGCAACGATGAACCGTGGCCGAGCAAGCAGCGACACGTGTAGTAGTAGAGCCCCCGATGTAGCAGTTCAGGCAGTCCCTTCTAAGCCATGTACACGTACGTACAGTCACATGCCAAAAAATACGGCCATGTACGTACAAACGGGCGGGGTCTTGAACGCCTGCCTACTCATGCATACGTACGGCCAGGGCTCGTGTACATGGAGAGGCTACGGACGGCAACAACGGCGTCCTGTTCATTGGAAGCCAACCGGCAGGGTCGGAACGGAGAAACAGCATCCTATTCATCGGGAGGCAACGGACTGGGTTGGAATGCGTCGTGTTCATCGGGAGCCAACTGGCTTGGACGAAACAGCCAAAACGGGGTCTGGCGTACCACAGTACGGAGGAACGGACTTGTGTTCGAGCTCCTACGGTCCAAACGGGGTGCTGTTGATTGGGAGGGGTGTGCCATACCGCAAAACAGAGGAAACGGACTTGTGTTGGAGCGCCTACGGTCGAAACGGGGTCATGTTCATCGGGAGGGGTGTGGCGTACCGCAAAACAGGACTCCATGGGCTACTATTCATCCACCGTCTACTGCCTCGCTCCAGCCTCCACGGGCTACTAATCATCCACTGTCGACTTCCTCCAGCCTCCACCTGCTACTGTTCATCCACCGTCGACTTCCTCCTGCCTCCACCAGCTACTGTTCATCCACGGGGTCGCCTCCACCGGCTACTGTTCAACCAGCCCTCCACGGGGTCATGTTCATCCACCCTCCACCGGCTACTCTTCAACCAGCCCTCCATGGGGTCCTGTTCATCCACCCCAACCGGCTCGGGAGTGGCGGCCTCCTCTCGATCGGGGTCATGTTCATCCAGCGGCAACGGCCTACTACTACTACCACGGGGTCCTGTTCATCCAACCCCCAATGGGAACTATTCATCCAACCCCCTATAACGGTCACTGTTCATTAAGAGGCAGCAGGTATGATCAGCTTCAGTTAGCAGCAGTAGCGAAGGAATCGCTCGATCGGGTTCAGTTAACAGCCAAGGGATCGATCAATCGCTCGGGTTCAGTAACGCGCGTAGCTAATGCAATCGCTCGTGTTCAGGAAGCGAACGCCTCGCTTGGGTTCAGTTAGAGCCCAATGCCTCACACATAAGTTGTAGTTATCCTAGTTTCATATCATGTGTCATCCAGTGGGGGTGAAGGAACCAACACTCACTAGCTGACCCCCACTGACGACCATTTTTCATTCCAAATATTCATCTGCAGTGTAACGGTGCAACACTAATAGGTGAAACCGAACACTAGTTAAGGGAGACACTTTTTTCTAGCATGTCACATGGGTTGTGAAGTCCCTTTCTTAGAAATTTCTTGAGCTTCATTCCTTTGCTATAAATGATCCAGTCTCTGTAGCCAGCATGGCCTCTGCACATAGTCTGCTTGATCTTCTTCACAATCCTTTATCAGTACAAGCATATAGCCAACTCAATGAGCTTTAGACAGTTATGCCAGATATTTCTAGCTCAGCTAAGGATAGTTGGATTAGCAAAGGTTCTAATTTGAGAGACTCCTCTATTCAAATGTGCTCTGTCAAAGGATAAATATGGTTGACTAGAGGGGGGGGTGAATAGGCAACTACCAATTTTTTGGCTTTTCTTAACAAGTTAGGTTTAGCACCAAGTAGGTTGTCTAGATGTGCAACTAGGTGAGCAACCTATATGATGCCAACAAAAACAACAACAAGAGCAAGCAAGATATGCAACACAAGTAAAGCTTGCACAAAGTAAAGGTAAGAAATAACCACAAGTGGAGCCGGTGGAGACGAGGATGTGTTACCGAAGTTCCTTCCCTTTAAAGGGAAGTACGTCTCCGTTGGAGTGGTGTGGAGGCACAATGCTCCCCAAGAAGCCACTAGGGCCACCGTATTCTCCTCACGCCCTCACACAAATGTGAGATGCCGTGATTCCACTAGTGGTGCCCTTGAAGGCGGTGACCGAACCTTTACAAACAAGGTTGGGGCAATCTCCACAACTTAATTGGAGGCTCCCAACAACACCACGAAGCTTCACCACAATGGAATGTGGCTCTGAGGTGACATCAACTGTCTAGGGTGCTCAAACACCCAAGACTAACAAGATCGCAAGGGATTAGTGGGGGGAATCAAATTTCTCTTGGTGGAAGTGTAGATCGGGGCCTTCTCAACCAATCCCTAGAAAATCAACAAGTTTGATTGGCAAGGGAGAGAGATCAGGCGAAAATGAGCTTTGGAGCAACAATGGAGTTTGGGGGAGGAAGAGGTGGTTCTTCTCAAGGAAGAAGACCCCCTTTTATAGTGGGGGACAAATCCAACCGTTATGCACCTCTCAGCCCGCAACCAAGCGGTACTACCGCTGCAGTAGCGGTACTACCACTTCCTACAGGAAGCATAGGAGAGTGAAGGAACAGGGGAGAACAGAGGAACGGGCAGTAGTAGCAGCGGTGGTAGTGGCGGTACTACCGCCTATAGGCGGTACTACCGCTCCTACTACCACTTGTTCTCTAGGGGCAAACAGGTAGCACGGTAGAGACCCGGAGGCACTACCATAAAACCCGACATGAAAAATTGAGGCCCCAACCACGAGCGGTAGTACGAGCGGAACTGGCAGTGGTACTACTGCTTATAAGCGGTACTACTACTGCTGCCCGCGGTACTACCACTTGTAGCACTCCACCACTTCTTCAGCACACAAGATGGACAACTCCAAAGGGGCGGAAAGTGGCGATGGGTGCAATATGAGAGTGTACGTGTTGATTCCACCCAAACCTTTCCGAAGCGGACCTCCTCTTGATAGCACGGTTTTCCCTACGACTCAAGTCCAGCAAAAAGAAACGCAGGAAAGAAAACTGTCTTCACTTGAAACTCCGAGGGGCACGAATCATCTTGTGCCATATGCTTGAAAGTCTGAAAAGCTCAATGCACATGATTAGTCCGCGAACACATTGTCATCAATGACCAAAACCACTTAGGGAGAAATATGCCCAAACAATCTCCCCCTTTTTGGTGGATTGATGACAACACGGGATTTGCACAAAAGGATATAGCAAAGTGGTGTGCAAACCCACAATCTATAAAATATAGACGGGCTCCCCCTAGATGTGTGCACTTCTTTTAGATATGCTTTGGAATGCAAAGTGCACACGTATAGGATCCACACTCCCCCTATATTTTATAGACCAAGCAATACTTGCACAAACATAATAAGATGATAGTAGGCAAGTAATATCACATGAGCATATGGATAAGAGCGTAAACATAAGATGCATATCACTAGCAATTAATGACATAAAGTACTTGACATAAATGGATAGGGATAGGATAGCTCATATGTCTCACACCATATGGTCTCGAACACAAAGGACAACCACAAACGAAAGCAAACGAACGAGTTCGAGCGAGGAATGTAATGGCAAAAAAGGGAAACACACTCGGCTCACGACACACTGCAAATCCCTAAACTCTCTCCCCCTTTGGCATTGAGACACCATAAGGGCAAAGAGTACACCTAAGAACGAAGGTGATAGCAACACTCCAAGACATCACCAACCGTGCTCCTCCTCCTCAGACTCCTCTACAGCAAGTGTAGGGCCCCCAGTGCCCTCATCAGAATCGGTCCACGGGCAGTGCACTCTGACCCAAGACTCCTCATCAGTGATCTTCTCCTCGGAGCTATCTAAAACGATGAGGCCAACCTGCCTCATAATGGCCTTGTCACGACAACGGGCCTTCTTTGCATCCACATGAGCCTTGTACTGTCCCTTGGCCTGGAGGTAAAACAACTTCTTCATCTTCTGCTTGAGCTTCTTAGCCCAAGAGGGCTCCTATGATGGTGGCTCATAGTCCTGCTCATCATCATCATCAGACCCAATAGTGTCACGCTCTGGCGGAGCAGGAGCAGCCGTCCCCCGCTTCTCCTTCTGCCTCAGCTGAATAACATCATGAGACAGTAGGTCTCCAGTGATAAGCTCCTCATCCAGAAATGAAGACGCCCATGTCTCCTTAATGATCTACATCAAGTAGGGGCCATAGATGATGCACTTGCGCTCCAAGATCGCACAACGAAGTTCTGACCACATGACATGAGAAACATCCAACACCTCCTAAGAGCCCTGCTGCTTCTGGCAGAAGAGAAGTAGGTCCACCAAATAGGAGTACACCATATCCTGGTTGCCAACACGAGGGAACAGAGTGTTCCTGAAGATCTGATGCAAGATATCCAAAAAGGGCCAGAGCTCATATGAGACGTGCCCAGTCTCAGACACCTTCCTGGTAGAGAATGGCCACAGAGCCTCCTAGTGAGTAGCAGAAGCCTCCTGGTGGGGGCGAAACCCAATTGGGATTTGGGAGCCCTTATCATCATACGACAAACTCTCCATGAAGCTCTTCCAGGTAGCAGACAGATGCCGACCATTGGTCATCCAGGTGAGAGTCCTATCCTCATCATGCCCAAAGTGCACCGTGGCATAGAATTGGGCCACAAGCTCCGAATCAAAATCCTTGTTAAAAGAGATGATCCTCTTGATATCTAGCTCCTCGCTCCTCTGAAGTGAGGCTCCAAAGTAAGGCAAGTCCTTCTCCATGTGAATGAGATCAACTAACTTGACTTTCACATACAGATTCTTCTTTCCCTTCAATACATCAAGGAAGATAGACTGCTAAAACCTGTTCCAAAACATACGATGAACAAGCGAAAGATCCTCAGCCTCCCGATACGGATTGCGCTTACGTGCCAAACCAAACTCCTGAGTAGACATCTGATGAGTGCCCTTGGGCCCCTTGTTCTTGGATGCAATCACTTTGACTCTCTGTCTTGGCTGCTCATTGGAGCCCCTCACAGGCACTGAGCCACTCTCTGGCATGGTGCCACCCACTGGCACATCGGCAGAATGGTAGCGCTTGGAGCCACCGGTACAAGCGGGATTCTTGCGACGAGCCTGATGCCCAGAGCTACTACCACCTGGAACACACACACACACACAAACACGAAGGAAGCAAATTGCATAAGCCAAAGAAAAAGAGATACACACAAGTGAAGGTGGAACTATAAAAACTGGAAGTTGGCAGCTCAAAGCGGTAGTGCCGCTCCGGAGGAGCAGTAGTACCGCTCGAGGCGGATGTCAACGGGGCTGAACACTTCCGCGGAGAGATCCAGTAGTATCGGAGGTGCCAAATTCAAATTTTCACAGTTAAACATTCAATCTACCTACTCTAGCAATCTTCTATGCCCTACTCATGCCCCGATTTGGCCAAAAATCAAAGGATGCAACGAGTATTTCCCTAAAACCTAGATCCAAAAACTAGAACCAAAGAGGAGAAGAACGGGGGCAATACCGGCATCCATGGCAAGAGAGGGTGGGGATCGATCCCACCGGACACAATCGCGGAAGACGGCTCGGAAGTCATGGCCCGGCGGCCGCCCTCCGCTGCCTATTCGTCGCCTGAGAGAGAGAGAGATGGGAGAGGAGGCGAGGGTGAATGGTTATGGGGGAGAGGAAACTCCCCTTGCCCCGACTCATAACCCCCACTCCCACCCACTAAGCGGTAGTACCACTCAGGGAGCGGTAGTACCGCCCCGGTACTAGTCAATGACGGGAGGCCGGGTAGTACCGCTCAGGCGGTAGTACCGGGGGGCGAGGCGGTAGTACTGCTAATAAGCGGTAGTACCGCCCAGGCTCAACGGTAGTACCGTGCAGGCGAAAACAGGTAAGAGCAAGGAGGAAAAAGGTTGGCTTATGCAAACGAGAAGACCAAGAAAAATGAGAGAGAGAGAGAGACGACATGGAACAACAGCAAACGGAAGAGACACCCCAAGCACAAAAACAAGAGAACAAAGAAGAATACAAGAAGTGTCTCAGAACACACACAAAGTCCTCAAGACTAGATACAACAAATATTCAACACGAGGAGAGGGCGGTGGCCGAAGCCACCTATGTTTGAGTCAATAGGTATGGCACCGCGAAGATTTTAACCCTGGGCCCATGACCAAAACTCATCTTTGAAGCACAAGTACCATCAACAATGTCTAATGTGAAAGACTTGATCGATTTATGCATAATGGGGGAGGGAGAGTTCATTGAGAGAACAACACTCCCCCTATGTCCATGCCTACATCTAGAACAAGATAGAATGATGACTGCGGTGGGGTGTGCCTAGATTCAAGCCACATTGCTTGAATCAATGATATTTAGCTCATGCCTTAACTCACGAAATCTTGCTTCATCTAGAGGCTTTGTGAAAATATCCGCTAGTTGCTCTTGAGTGTTGATGTAGATGATATCAATATCTCTAGGCTTGATGTGATCCCGAATGAAATGATGACGAATCTCAAAACGCTTCGTCTTGCTATGTTGCACCGAATTGTAGGAAATCATGATAGCACTTTCATTGTCACATAGAAGAGGCACTTTGTCACAAGTGACATCGTAATCCTTTAAAGTTTGCCTCATCCATAGCAATTGTGCACAACAACTTGCAGAAGCTACATATTTGGCCTCGGTGGACGAGAGAGATACGCAATTTTGCTTCTTCGAAGACCAACTCACCAAAGAGCGACCAAGGAATTGGCACCCTCTGGAAGTTGACTTCCTCTCCACACAATCTCCCGCCCAATCTGAGTCCGAGTAACCCATGAGATCAAAGCTTGCTCTTTTGGGGTACCATAAGCCAAAGTTTGGGGTATGAGCCAAATATCGAAAGATTTGCTTGACCGCCACATAGTGGCTTTCCTTAGGTGCGGCTTGAAACCGAGCACAAATTCCCACACTCAACATGATATCCGGTCTAGATGCACAAAGGTAAAGCAATGATCCAATCATGGAGTGATATACCTTTTGATCCACAACTTTACCATTGGGATCACTGTCAAGCTTGCATTTGGTGGGCATGGGAAACTTGACCGGCTTGACATCATCTAGCTTGAATCTCTTGAGCATGTCTTGGGTATACTTGGCTTGGTTGATGAACGTTCCTTCTCTCCTTTGCTTGACTTCGAACCCAAGAAAGATCTTCAACTCTCCCATCATAGACATCTCAAACTTCTCGGTCATTAGTGAGGCATACTCATCATTGAAAGATTTGTTAGGAGAACCAAATATAATATCATCAACATGTAGTTGGAATATGAACAAATCCCCTTTGACCCTCTTAGTAAAAAGAGTGGGATCAATTTTCCCAATTTCAAACCCACGATCTTGCAACAACTCGGTAAGGTGCTCATACCATGCACGTGGGGCTTGTTTAAGGCCATAGAGCGCCTTTTTGAGTTTGTATACATGATTGGGGAGCTTGGTATCCGCGAATCCCGGAGGTTGTTTGACATATACCAACTCATTTAAAGGACCATTAAGAAATGCACTCTTCACATCCATTTGTTGCAACTTAAAATCATGATGAGATGCATATGCAAGCAACATGTGAATAGATTCAAGACATGCAACGGGGGCAAAGGTTTCACCATAGTCGATACCCTTGACTTGGGAGTAGCCTTGTGCCACCAATCTTGCCTTGTTTCGAACAACCACACCGTTCGCATCTTGCTTGTTCTTGAAGATCCATTTGGTCCCAATGACATTGTGTTCCTCTGTTGGCCTTGGCACTAATTCCCAAACTTGGTTGCGCTCGAAGTTGTTGAGTTCATCATGCATGGCTTCAAGCCAATCGTCATCAACGAGCGCCTCATGTACCTTTTGGGGTTCAACACACGAAACAAATGCGTGATGCTCACAAAAGTTTGACAATTGTTTACAAGTAGTTACCCCTTTTCTCAAGCTTCCAAGCACATTCTCCATGACATGTTGTTAACACTCGAGCTTGGAAGCCACCTTGGCGGCACGACGCTCCAAAAGTTCCTCAATGGGCAATTGAGGATCATCATCTTGAGCACCGTCTTGAGCTTGTGCTTGATCTTGAGCGTGCTTGGAGGCATGAACTTGATCTTAGGCATAATTGGGAGCATCACCATCTCCATGAGATTGATCTTGCCCTTGATCTTGCTCATTGGGTTGAGGGCCTTCACTTTGTTCTTCAGAAGTGTGTGGGTCTAGCGTCGGTGATGACTCCACTTGAGTAGAGTATTGTCCTTCTCCTTCGGCCACAAGGGGTTCCTCAATGAAGAGTATTTAACCAATCCCCATTCTTCTTATGGCTTGCGGAGGAATTCCATCACCTACATCACAAAGACCACTTTGCTCCACTTGGGAGCCATTATTTTCATCAAACTCCACGTTACACGTCTCCTCAATGAGTCCGGTGGACTTGTTGAGGACACGGTAAGCATGAGAGTTTGGAGCATAACCAACAAATATGCCCTCTTGAGCTCTCGGTTCAAAT
This sequence comes from Thinopyrum elongatum, assembly GCA_011799875.1. NCBI lineage: Eukaryota > Viridiplantae > Streptophyta > Magnoliopsida > Poales > Poaceae > Thinopyrum > Thinopyrum elongatum. The sequence goes on along the minus strand of CM022300.1, from coordinate 150,440,410 downwards.
TTAGACAAATGAACACCTTTCTTGAGAATGAAACACTTACAACCGAACACCCGAAAGTACTTGAGGTTGGGCTTGTTACTGGTAAGTATCTCATATGGAGTCTTGTTCAAGCCTTTGTGGAGGTAGAGCCGATTGGATGCATGACATGTGGTGTTGATGGCTTCAGCCCAAAAGTTGTACGGAGATTTGAATTCTGCCATCATGGTCCTTGCCGCGTCCATCAACGTCCGGTTCTTCCTCTCTGCCACACCATTTTGTTGAGGGGTATAGGGTGCGACATATTGGTGCTTGATCCCCTCATCACTAAGAAACTCATCCAAGGTGTAGTTCTTGCACTCGGCGCCGTTGTCACTTCTAATCATCAATATCTTTGCTTCATGTTGATGTTGAGCTTCATTTGCAAAGTTGATGACAGTTTGTTGGGTCTCACTCTTCCTCTTGAATAAGTATACCCATGTATATCTTGAGTAGTCATCCACAACCACCATACATTTTTCCACCAAGACTATCAAAGGATGGAGGACCAAACAGATCCATGTGAAGGAACTCCAAGGGCATCTTTGAGTAGATGATAGTCGAGGGTCGGTGAGCCGTCTCATGTAGCTTTCCTTCAATACAAGCACCGCAAGCATGATCTTTGGCAAAACTCACATTTGTTAGTCCACGGACATGATCCCCTTTGAGGAGACATTGCAAAGATCTCATATTGACATGGGCTAGTCGGCGACGCCAAAGCCAACCCTCATCAACTTTAGCCATTAGGCAAGTCGCGGTCTTAGTGGGTCGCTCCGAAAAGTTCACCACATAGAGACCATTCTCGACAAGCCCAACAAAAGCTACTTTAAGAGTCTTGCTCCACAAAAGGGCCACAGTATCAAGATCAAAGAATGTTGCAAAGCCCATAAGTGCAAGTTGATGAACGGAAAGCAAATTGTATGCAAGGCACTCAACAAGCATGACCTTCTCAATAGATAAATCTTGAGAGATGACCACCTTGCCAAGTCCCAATACCTTAGATGTTGAAGCATCACCAAATTGGACATGGGTGGGCATAGATGAAATTGGATGCACATCCACCACCAAGTCCTTGCTCCCGGTCATATGATTTGTTGCTCCACTATCGAGCAACCATGACACCCCACCAGAAGCAAACTCCTACAAGAGATCAATGCTTGGATTTAGGTACCCATTTTAGAATGGGTCCTTTCAGATTAGTAACAAGGGTCTTAGGAACCCAAATGGACCATTCAATGTACTCATAAGAAGAACCAACAAATTTGGCATAAACATGCCCATCACTAGCACGGCACAAAACATAAGAGGGGTTAAAGTCGTCGGCTTTGTTGGTAGGGGTGGTTTTGCCCTTCTTGGCATTAACACCCAATTCCTTGTTCTTCTTCTTCTCATGAGTACTCTCACCCGCCTTGATAAAGGTTTCCTTGGGCGGGAGGGGTTGCTTGGTCTTGTTCTTCTTCTTCTTCTTCTTTGACTTGGGTACAAACCCAAGTCCTTCCTTTCCCACAACTTCCTTTTGATTACTCAAAAGGTCATTTAGGTTCTTCTCGCCTTGTATGCATGTCACAAGACCCTTCTCAAGTTGCTCTTTCAACTTGGCATTTTCCTCCACAACATGCACATGCTCACAACAAGCGTTAGTAGCATTGGCATTATCAATTAGAACGAAAGGAGGACACGTGGAAATCTCCTTGGTTAGGTTCACTTGGAGTTGATCATGAGACTCCTTGAGAGAAGCATGAACACCCTTCAAGACCTTGTGAGCCTTGTCAAGTGTGTCAAACTCTTCCTTGAGTCCATCATGGCCAACTCCAAGTGCAACTTTCTCGGAATTAAGCACACGAGTAAGAACAATAGCATGATCAAGACCTTTTTGCAATTTAGCATGATCAATATTGTGTGACTCCTCAAGAGTCAAACGAAGACCTTGCTCTTCCTCTAGAGCAATGGAAAGATCTGCAATCTCATCGGCATAGTCGCGACAATGCCCCTCCAACTTGGAGATAGTATCCTCATGGGACTTAATGATATCATTGGCCTCAGCAAGTTGTTCCAAGAGAGTAACAAAGTGGTTCTTGGATTCACCCTTGAGCTTACTCACGAACTTAGTAAACTCATTCTCATCAACATTCACCACCGCACTATCATCAACACAATTTAACAATGAAGGAGTAGTAGTGATGGTGCTTTTGATGTTTGAGGTTACCTTGTTAATACCTTTGGCCATGAGACACTTGGCAATGGTGTTCTCGTTGGGGGCGTCGAAGAGGGACACCTTGGAGGGGGAAGATGTGGCAATGGCCACGGTTGCCGTTGCCATTCCTTCTACGCTTGTGTCTTCTTCATCATCATCATCGGAGACATACTCTTCATGTGCCACCAAGCCCTTTGGAGGTATCTTCTTGGTGAAGTTGTTCTTGCTTGGGAAATACTTGGCTTTGTCTTAGCGAATGAGTTTGCCACCATTGTCTTCCCTCTTCTCATAAGGGCACTCTGCCACAAAGTGACTCACGTTGCCGCAATTGTAGCAAGTCCTAACTTGTTGCTTGTTCTTTGAGCCACTTGAATTATTCCTGGTGAAGTTGGGCCTTGAGTTCCTCTTGTTGCCCCAAAATTGCCTAGACGCAAGAGCCATGTGCTCATGGTAAGCATATTTGGTGTCCTCGGGGCAACTCTCCTCTTCTTCTTCCGGAATGGCCTTGGCCTTCAAGGCAAGAGTGGGTGAGTTTTCTTTGACCAGACACGAGCAAGAGCATTGTCGGCGGTCTTGTTCATGATGTTCATGGCAATAAACTCATCCAACACCTCACTTGAGGTTAAGGTGTGGAAATCCAACCTTTGACGAATCACGGAAGACATGGCCTTGTTGAATGGCATGATGGCCTTGAGAAACTTGCGCTTGATCCAATTGTCATCCATATCCTTGCTCCCATGGTCTTGGAGAGAAACCGCAAGAGTTGTCACCCTCCGGTAGAGATCACGTGGATCATCATCTTCTAGCATCATGAATTCATCAGCCTCATCAAGGACCACTTCATAGTTGGACCGTTGGATGCTTGAGCTCCCCATGTACAAAGTTATGATGTGTTCCCAACAATCCTTTGCACGAGTGAAGGGACGCAAGTGAGATAGATCTTCGGGAGGAACCGCATCTTGAAGGATGAACAAGGCAGAGCGATTGTATTGATTGTCCAATTCTTCTCTTGGGGTGAGGTTGTTTGGATCATGCGGGTAGAAGCCTTGCTCAATAATTATCCAAAGGTTTGTTGAGTTGTGATTCAAATGAGACTTGATGCAAAAAACCCAATTAGCAAAATCACCCTTAACAAGCTTAGTAGGGGGACCAAGATGATTAATGCGCAGTGTAGGGACCGATCCTCCATAGACTGGGGGAGGGGAAACCGAGGCAAAGGTTCCCGTCCCATGTTTTCATGAGGGGAAGAAACTTCAGTACCTTTAGCCGCTTCCTTGGCGGAATTGGCCTCCGACTCCGATGCGGTGGGATTAACCACAAGCAATGGATCGGGAGAAGCCTTCAACCCCTCAAGCAATCCTTTAAGCATGGACTTGACTTCGGTTGTCATAGACGTCTTAAGTGAAGCCATAGCTTCATTTAAGACGTCTCATGTGATTGAAGTCAACTCCACGGCCTCGGGCACTTCCTCCCCGGTATCAACCATACTCTTCGGGTCGTGAAACCCTTAATAAAGAGATGAGGCTCTGATACCAATTGAAAGGATCATGTAAGTGAATCTAGTGCCACCCCTAGTTGGTTTTGGGGTATTGATGACAAACATGGTTGAGGGACTAATGTGTTTGTGAGAATTGCAGTATAACACAGGTAGAAGTCCCTCAGTGATTCGGTTTTCCTACCAGAGATGACCCCTAAAAATGTATGAAGACATTGAAGACAATGGTGGTTCGTGAAGCCATTCACGTCGAAGATAATGACGTGTGAAGACATTCACTTGAACACTATGGAGTGCGAAGACATAGTTTCTTTCGTAGTTTCATTTTCTTCTCTCTTGAGTCATAGGAACCACCGAACTGTTAAGTGGGGTCCCAGCGAACAAAGTCAGAAGACTGACATGATGCTCAACCATTATCCTATGTCTTTGAGTGAAGACAATGAGAGAAAACCTTATCTAGAGTTGGATGAGTCAGCCTTGCTTGTAGCCCAAGTCAGGCTGTCGCGTGTGTTTGAAATCCGACCATTGGACACATGTCGGTTCCTTAGAGACCAAGGGTCATTTCAGACATATCATGTCTGGTTGCCTCCTGGCTATAAATAGCCCACCCCCTACACCATAAATTGGTGGCTGCTTAGAGTAAGTGCAGGGCTTTTGTCGTTTGAGAGTAACCCACCTTCGAAGCCTTTGAGAGAGAAATCCTTGCGAGGACAAAGCCCAAAACAGCCAGAGACAAAGAGTGTTAGGCATCACTGAAGTATTTCTGTCCGCGTGACCTGAAGACTTATTACACTTGAGGACTGTGTATCCTCCAGCCGGTTAGGCGTCACGTTCTGAGGATCCAAGAGTCATTGTGGATCGCCGGTGAACGGAGTCTATGAAGGTTTAGAAGTCTACCTTCAAGACTTACCTGAGTGATTAGGCGAGGACTAAGTGTCCTTAGCTCAAGGGGAATAAGGTGAAGGCGTGGTCTTCCGAGTTCAATCTCAGCGTCCCTAAACAGACGTACAATTGTCACACCAACTGGAACTGGTCTACCAAATCCTTGTCTTCACCAAGCGACTGGTTCTATCCCCTACCACCTTTACATTTCAGTTTGTCTTTGTGAAGTCATTGCTTACTTGCATGATCTGTTTCACTTCATAGTGTGAAGACTTTCTTGTGTTTGGCTTCGTACTGTCTTCCCATTCCGATCTATTCTACCTAGCTGCTATTAGTCTTCGTGCTTTCATTGCAATGTTTGCTTGCCTAATGCATGTCTAGTGTAGCTTATCCTTCGTTGCATATCGTATAGGTGACATTTGACTGTCTGTCTTTGAAGATCTAGCATCTTTTGAAGACTTTCATAATAATCGCCTATGCCCCCCCATAGTCGATAACTAGCACTTTCAATTGGTATCAGAGCAAGGTGCTCCCTTGTTCTATGTGATTTGGTTTAACCACCTGGAGTTTTAGCTATGTCGACTGCAGGGATAATCAAGGTCTCCGATGCGTGCCCCATCTTTGATGGCACTAATTACCCTACTGGAAGAATAAGATGCGCATACATCTTGAAGCCATTGACAACGACCTCTGGTATGTCGTCAGGCACTACTGCAGGATGCTGCTAACGTGACACTATGATCAGAGACCCTTTGACGAAACTATGTGTCATGCATTAATCACAAACGGGGATGTAAAAAACCGTCAAAAAAGATGCAAAACATTTGTGATGGCGGAGACATCAAACACGGTTCAGATTTTAGTTACATGTGCGATGCGGGGCATACGGTTGATCCATACGAACTATTTGCGATTAGACAAAAGAACAGAAATGGGCAGCCATATCAATGTGTGTGCGATATACGGCATACAGTTTGCTCCGATGAACTGTTTGCTATTAAGGAATGCAACAGAAATGGTCAGCCAAATCAAGTTGTGTGTGATATACGGCATACGGTTCACTCAGACGAACTGCTTTCGATTAGGGAAGAGAACAGAAACGGTTCAACTTAACAAGATGTGTGTGATATGCGGCATTCAATTCACATAGATGAACTATTTGTGATGAGCCAAAAGAACACAAACATTTTGTGTAAACAAGATGTGTGTGATACGCAGCAAACAGCCCACTCGGATGAACTGTTTGCGATGAGAAATTATAACACAGACGGTTACTATAGTTAGTTCGTGTGCGATTCTGTTTGTACAAAAAACTTTGAAAGATGCAAACTAGTTGCTTGCGGTGGCTAGGAGTATCGCACATGATGTGTCTACGAGTACTCGTGTGCGATGATTAGTAAGTTACACATACGTTTCCTTATGTTAACACGTGTGTGATAAATAACACGTGGCACCGCATACGGTATTCGGGTTGTGTGTGTGCTCCACTTAGTCTTCCCGCACTCCAGCGAATGCTTCCCGCGCTCCACATGGGTCAATTGTAAAATACACGCCTCTTCCCTCATTGGTTTCCGGCCACCAGCTAATGGCTTGCTGCATATAACCAAGGCGGCAACACACCGTCGCGACACTCTGCGCAGATCTAGTCCTCACCCATCTACCATTAGTTATTCCAAGCATGCCAGGCAACGACCAAAGCTTCGACGTCGACCCCTACCTGCATTACATCTTCGGCGAGGAGAACGAGCCGGAGTAGGTCAGGGAGCAAGAACTTCATCGGCCGGTGCAGGCACCATGGCCCATCGACAGCGATATCGGTGTGACACTCCTTGGGCGCACAATTGACATATTGCAGAAGAAGTGTGATGAGCAGTTTGCCATCCACCATGCAAAAGATCCAGAGCTGCTCGGCGGCATGATCGACGACCCACCCGAAGAGCCGCCGTCACCAGTGCTCATCGAGAGCCTGATGCCGTGCAAGGAATGGGCAGAGGACCTCTGCGATTCATTCAAGACACAGCCAGCCTGTGGCTTCATCATTGTCGGCGGCGGCTGTGTCAACCTCGATCCCAACGATGTGGTGGCCAGGCTCGAGCGCATCCTTGGTGGAGTTGACGTCCCCGACGAAGTAGAACATCGCCAACGTGATATCTTGAGGATGCAGGTGATGGACGGAATTTTCTACCAGGCCACAGACATGGAAATGGAGCGGTTCCGCGGAGATATCATGCGCGTGATTGCACGCTGTCAAGCTCTTCTAGAAGAGGCCCAGCAGCCCCAAGAGCCTCCCAGTGCCAGCAGCTCCATAGGCGGAGGCGGGTAGGGACACTTGGAATGAACGGCCGCAAGGGTGCTATGCTGATCATGGAGTCCGAGAAGACCATCGTCGGAAGGCCGCCAGCTCAGCCTTTTAGCCTATATTTTATTATAATTGTATGCATATGTAGGTCGTGAGTGTTTTCGGCGTTGTCGCATGTGGCATTTTAAATTATCCTGAATATGTAAGACAATTATTAACCGTTGCCATTGTAAATTTGCCTCAACGGCGAGCAGAGCGCGCGCAGGGACGCCAGAGCGGAGTGCAGCGCGGCCGCCTCAATGGCGAGAAAAATGCGCGGACGGACACGAGCAGAGCGTGTCGCGGCCACCTCAACGACGAGCAGAGCGCGCCGCGGCCGCCTCAACGGCGAACAACCACGTGGTCAACCTTTTGGCACCCCGTGGGAGGCGCGACGGCGCATCCATCAGACATGATGGTGATATCTTGACCGTGTGTGATAGTGGGCAGACACGTACACGTACATCCGAGAACGCGGGCCCATGTTTCGGCCTTCCGATGCGTGGCATATGGTTGATCCATAAGAACTGTTTGCGATGAGCCAGAACAACAGAAACGGGCTTTGTAGGCCGAGAACCATCAATAAATTTTGACCTTGTTTCTCGTCACATTGAAAATTACAATGCAATAAGTAATTGCAAATCTATTCACACCGATCAAACCAATATGTGTTCACACTTAGCACCGGGCTATAAAAACTACCCACTCGAAAATTACTTCACAGTTCCTCTCCTCATCACCCACAAAACTGGTCTTTCCTGTCAAGTCGTTCCGCCATGACCGGTAGGAGGAGTTTCGGGTGGACATATAACCAGGGAGCAAAGACCAAGGCCGCGGAAGCACTAGAGAGGTCCTGTCGCCACGCGGCAGCCGCAGCAGAGATGTCCCGGCGCACCCCGGAGCCCTCGAACGAGCTCTCACCGGCACGCGAGGGCTCTCACAAGCGCACTCGCCGCGTCGGCGATCGCGACAAGCTGGCGTTGCTGAGGTCCTTGGCCGGCGACGATGACATTCTCGCTGGCCTCATTAAGCAGCAGGAGCTGGTCGATGGCTGGATGAAGTTGCTCGAGATCAGCGATGCCTCAGTTGAGAAGGCGACCGGCCTCGTCGAGCAACTTATGGGTGATAATGCGAAGCTCCTCAAGGCGCTCACCGAGAAGGAGGAGGAGGCTGCAGGCTGGAAGATGCTGCATGAGCAGAGCAGTGCCTCGGGGATGATGCTGACAGTGGTCGTTGAGGAACTGATGGGTGACTTGAGGAAGCACCGGATCGAGCGCGAGCAGAAGGTGGAGGAATTCGTGGCTGCTTTCACGCAAAGTCATGAGGAATTGAAGAAGGAGCTGGAGGATGTCGTCGCCCAACGATCCATCGAGGAGTAGAGACAGTAGTGACCCAGATCGTTGTCTGCGATTTCCTTCTTCTCTTGCCCCCGTGTTTCCGGGCTTTGCCGCATGTGGCATTTTAAATTATCCGGAATATGCAAGACAATTATTATCCGCGCCATCATAAATTTGTCGTCGTATTATCCGTTGCCATTTTATTTGTCATCGTATTATCAGTTGCCCTATGTGGCATTTTAAATTAGGCCGGAATACGAGTTGAAAACATGAACAAAGCAAGTGCTAACGTTGAGCGGGGCCATGGGATCACAAGCAAACACCCTCCGTCCAGGTGCTTTAATTAACCACGTGTTAATAAGCGGCTAGGCCGCCATTAATGGAGAAGTTGTGAGCGAGGCGGACGGCTGGTGGATGGAGGTCAAAGAGCTCGCTTCCCGGTGAGCATGGGCAGCCTTGCTGCTCGCATGTGTCCCGTCGAGCCTGCGAGGTGGATAGGATGCACGCGTCCCGTCGAGCCTACGCGGTGGACTGCTCGCACGCGTCCCGTCGAGCCTGCACGGCGGACTTCTCATGCTCGTCCCGTCTAATCAAATAGCTACACGCATGCCACCGAGTATGGTTAAATTTTGGCACAAAATACAAAGATGACCAATGAACGAGGACGGAGGTAGTACTATCCCATAAGAAAAGAGGGACGCGTGGCCGCACTTAAATGGTTACGGGAACACACGGTTCATATAATAAAACCGTTTGCGATATTAACGTGTCAGATATTTGTTTCAAAAGGACTTCATTGGCTATTAATGTGTGCGCCTTGTCTCAAACTAGATGATTTTTTTTACCACGGCATATATGTGTCATGTCATGAAACCATGCCAAGTTTCATGTTTTTTGGGTGAGTTTTCGATTTACTAGGATTTAAAAACCGAGATTCTCAATGTTTCAGGATGACAAGAAGTTTGTAATTCATTCCCATTCCTTCAATGAGACCTAAACATGCACCCAATGACACATGTATGATTTTCCACCCATTTTGCTTCATTGGAGCATGTGCTTGTAGTTCAAATTTGAATTATGGACTACATTAAATGCCTAGAAAACTCAAATAACATATAAAATGGCCAAACAAACCCTGAATAGTTTCAAATTTCAGCACGACACTCCTGTTATTCTATGTTGCCTGTAGAAAACAAAGTTCAAGGCGAGAAGAGGCAGCGATTATCGTTTCGCCCACAAGAGGGGCATGTTTCCCTACCAGAAACACGAGGGTTGCGAGAAGCTTTGGTTTGTAAGAGGCTTGTAATATAGCTTGGCCCAAATTGGACAATTATTTTACCATGACATATATGTGCCATGTAGTGACTCCATGCCAAGTTTCATGATTTTCTGGTGAGTTTTGGATTTACGGAGGTTTAGAAACCGAGATTCGCAATGTTTGTGGCTGAGCCAGGACGACGAGACAGTTGAATTCATTCCCATTCCTTCCATGGGACCTAAACATGCACCCCAAGGACACATGTGCATTTTTTCTAGCCATTTTGGTGCACTGGAGCATGTATTTGTAGTTGAATTATGGACCATTGCTAGGTCAAACAAACCCTAAATAATTTCAAAATTCAGCGCGAATCTCCCGTTGCTCCATGTTGCGTGTAGAAGAAAATACAAGGCTAGAAGAGGGAGCGATTATCGTTTCGCCCACAAGGGGACACGTTTCACTATCGAAACCACGAGGGTTCCTGCGACAGGCTCCGGTTTGTAAGAGGTTTGTAATAAAGCTTGGCCCAAATTGGATAATGTTTTTACCACCGCATATATGTGCCATGACGTGACACCATGCCAACTTTCATGACTTTTTGGTGAGTTTTGGATTTACGGGGATTTAAAAACCGAGATTCCAAATGTTTGAGGACGAACCAGGATGCCGGTACAGTTGTAATTCATTCCCATTCCTTGCATGGGACCTAAACATGCACCCAAGGACATGTGTATAATTTTTCTAGCCATTTTGGTGAACTGGAGCATGTATTTGTAGTTGAATTATGGACATTAAATGCCTAGGAACATCAATTAGTGTATAAAAAGGCCAAACGAACCCTGAATAATTTTAAATTTCAGCACGGATATCCTGTCGTTCCATGTTGCCTGTAGAAGAAAATACAAGGCGAAAAGAGGCAGTGATTATCATTTCGCCCACAAGGGGGACACGTTTCCCTATCAGAACCACGAGGCTTCTTGAGAGAAGCTCCGGTTTGTAAGAGGCTTGTAATAACACTTGGGCCAAAATGGACAAAAAAATTCCTTGACATATATGTGCCATGTCGTGACATCATGCCAAGTTTCATGATTTTCGGGTGAGTTTTGGATTTACGAGGATTTAAAAACAGAGATTCTTCTCACAAAATGTTTTCAAATAGCACATGGTTCACTCATGAAAGCCGTGTGCCTACCAAACCGTGGCCGATGCCCCCCCTGCTGTGCACACGATCTGAGTCATGCGTTCTGATTGGCCAAAACCCAAACCCCACTGATCGTACGTCTGCACCGTTGGATGCTCCCACATCGAACGGCAATCCTCATCCCTTTCGGCAGCACATGCAGTTCCGGTTGTGATTTTATTTATATGGGTAAGCACTGTGTGCATGCGTCGTGCTAGCTCATGCTTCCTTCTCTACTAAGTTTTCTATATTAATGTTGTTATATATCCAAACACGCTACCGTTTCCCGCCACTTCTCCCATCGGTTTCCCGCCTCTTCTCCCATTGTTTTCCCGCTGCCAGTGTCAGTGCTCATTGAAGGCTAGGCGGCGACACACTGGCCATGTAAATATCGCACACAGTTTCTAAAAGCACAAATGTGTGTGATAGTAGGGAGTAGGTCCCATAGGGTGACCAGCGTGCAACGCCTTAAAGGCAAGGAGGCAATTCCTATCAGCAAGGGGCGGCTTCCCATCCGCTATACTAGTCGAATAGAATGCTGAAGTTAAGCGTGCTCGGGCTGGAGTAGTCTAAGGATGGGTGACCCGGTGGGAAGTTGCATATCTCTAGCTTCACTTAAACGCTATGATACGGTCATTATAGAGATAAATGTCTCTATATTGACCTGTCATGGCAATTATATAAACCTTGGGATCCTTGTTTTGCTAATTTGTAGACTATGTTTTTTATTGGTTATTTTTTGTTCTAAAAAATCAAAGAATGATCGACTCTATAGTGACCTGTCATGGAGATTATATAAACCTTGGGATCCTTGTTTTGCTAATTTGTAGACTATGTTTTTATTGGTTATTTTTTGTTCTAAAAAATCAAAGAATGATCGACATCTATAGGCCCACACAAATTATCCCTTTGACTCAATGCACGAGAAGGGTTTACTCTTTACTCTGTGTGCTATGTTAGAGCAAATCAAGTTTCAGCACATGCGTTGGATGGCACCCGGCCCCTACCCCACCCCTCCCCCCCCCACCCACTCGAAGTGCGTTCCCGATCGTTCTTTAACCTAGCGCGAGGGTACGATGTTCAGTTTTTAATGTTACTGATGAGTTGGTGCCCCATTGAACTTGTGCTTTCGGATTTGAACAAATCACACACCAGACCCATACATTTTTGTGGTCGCATGCAGGGTGGTATAGGGCGCCGGGTGTTCTGATCGAGCATGTCTCCCTTGTGCGGTTTATAGACGCCGCACATATCTGTGGGCTCCCCGGGGTATATATATTATCCTTGACCGATAACAAGTGGGGCCCACACAATCTATCCCTTTGACCAATACGAGAAGGGTTGCCCATGATGGTTTCTATTGATGTGTGCCATGTTAGACCGATAATATTTGAGCGATGCGTTGGACGACACCCCACCCCCCCCCCCCCCGCCTTGCCGCCTCGAAGTTGGGAAACCGACATCGTACGTATTGAACCTGGCTTGGGGTCGGGTACGGGGTTCGGTTTGTAATGTAGTTGGTGGCCCATCGAAGTTGTGCATTCGGGATTTAAACACATCACACACCACCGTACACATACATATTTTCGGGCCGCATGTAGTGTATACGGGGTCTTCTGATCGACCACGTCTCCCTTATGCGGTTTTTTGTGATGACGCGCATATCTGTGGGCTCCCCGAGTGTATATATATCATCCCTTTGACCGATAATGTGGGGTATGTGTTGGCCATGAATGGATTCCTCCTAGTTCATGTTAGGGCCGGTCACCGTCACATGTCGTTCAACCAAAGCTCGAGCTCATGCGTTGTGAGGATTCCCTCCCACATGCTCAGATTGCTGGGTTCGACCGACACCGTACACTTCATATCTCGTCCTTAACTACCTGGCTTTCATGGTTGTTGTCTGTATCGAGAGGCAGGCGCCACATCTAAATTATACATTATTCTATATTGAAAACACACATCACCCCTTCCAACGTACATCATTTTGTGCCGCACGCAAGCGGTGCTGGTTTTGTGGTCCCTCTCGTGTGATTTTTTATGATGGTTCAATCTATTGGCCCAAGTGGTTTATCGACAACAACAGTTGTCGTTTGACCAAACGATAGATTCACTAGTCTGTCTTATGGTAGGTCATGGCGACATGCATGTATGACCAAAGTATCATTATGTGCATCCGCCCCGCCGACACGAAGTGGGAGGTGGGTCAAGCACCCTAGCTAGTTACGACATTATGTCATTATAGATATATCCAAGGGTGCTTTCGGTTTTGCGAGGCAGGTGCCACCAAAGTTGTGCATTGTGTATTTAAAGTTTTAAACATCGCACCTATATTCCTACATATATTTGGCCATTTCCAAGTGGTTCTTGACTTCTGGCCCCTCTCATCGATCTTCGACGACGCACCCAACCATGGGCCCATGCGATCAAAGTTGTGCATTGGAATTTTGAACATCACAGACCACCCTTTTCACTCATATATATTTGGGCCACATGCTGGTGTGGCTGTCTTCTGACCCTCTCTAAAAAATAAATTGCTGCAAAGACTCTGATGACGCTCAACGGACACGGGTATAATGTCTTAACCGTGTGCGATGCAAGTGCGCTGTGAATCACCATGATTGCGCAAGCGCGAGCAAAGGTGGAGGTACTGGCTTAACCGTGTGCGATGCAAGTGCACTATGAATCACCACGACTGCACAAGCGCGAGCAAAGGTGGAGGTACTGGCTTAACCGTGTACGATGCAAGTGCGCTGTAAAATCACCACCTGCGCAAGCTAAAGGCGGGTAGTTTATTTAGATTGAATTCAACGTCTGCGTCTGAAAATTAGGACGAACCGTGTGCGATAGACCAGCTAGCTAGAAATCTAAAAACAAACTACCCGCCTTGAGCGTTGCAAAAATCGGTGGTTCCGCCACTTTTCCTTATTATCATACACGCATATTCTTATTGGATCGTGTGCGATCTTGGGTACTCCCGCCCCGCATCAATTCCTTTACCCAAATTTTAGTAGCCGCCATACTTCAACCGTCACCCACACTCCTCCAGCACCGACCTTATAGTAAAATTGCAGTAGCTGAGGCATTTGAACCGTTGCCCTCCCTCGTCCACCACCATCTCCACCCACCATTACTAAAATTTTCAATAGCCGTGGTGTATCCTCAAACACCACCCCCCCTCCAAGTCCCCCCCACCTGGGCCCCTCCCCCCCCCTCGAACCCTAGCTCGCCGCCGCCGCCAACCCCTACCGGTCTGCCCGTTTCTCCTAGCTTAGATAATAAAGTTCAGGTTACCCAGCGATTCCCATACTGTCGCCCCACTCCCCTAAGTTTTTAGATGGCCTGCAGTGTCCCTCCCCACCAGATCCACATCCCCTGCTCCAGAATGTCGCAGCCTAAGCTCGACCATGTATCCCGGGGAGCCCGACGAGCGTTCGGCCAAGAAGAGGTTTATCATGGCCTCTCCGGCGGACGTTGGCGAGGTGGCCGTCGTTCGCCCCAATCTATCAATCCCGGAGCAACACCTCGCCGTGAAAGCCGGTGAAGACGTTGACTACATTGCCATGCTGAAGGCTTTACGTCAGTGGGCTAGCGTATTACTGTATCTCGGGAAAGCTGGCTACGACATCAAGCTCGTCGACAGGGACGGCTTCACGCGGGCCATGTCACAGGTTAAGTGGTCCATCCCCAGCCCCTCTGGTTCAACCACCATCGATCTCTACGACGGCCCTGCCGCTGATCTCCTCCGCCACGTGGTCAAGGATTTGCCATCCTTGTACGCCATCGAGCCCATTTTGTCATTTCTGAAGGACACGTTCTACGGCGGCGGCTTGGGGTCCTCAATTGCCAAGTCAGATCTCATCGACCACGACCATGAGGAGGGCACCCACAAAGGTTCTTCCAAGGTGAAACAGCCCATCTGTGACATCAGAGAGCGCGCCATGGGTCTGTGCTCTTCCAACTGGAAGGATCCCATCCATGACATGTGAGGCAACATCCTATCAGCAAATCTTACCTTTTTTAGCTTGCCAACCCATACCCTTTGTTGTAGTAGCATTTGCCATGCGGTGTTTTAACTGTGCCGTGTTTAATTATTTCAGTTATGCAAAAATGTATTGTTCAATATGGCTATGTGATGTTTAAGTATGAATTGTCCACTTCAGTTTCATCAATGGCTATATTTGGTTGTTTATAGTGAGTAGATGCCTTGTTTATCTATATTTGGTTGTTAGGTTGGTTGCAGTGAGCATTTTTTCAGTTGTCGAGCAGATGCCTTGTTTATATGTATTTGGTTCTTAGGTTGGTTGCAGTGAGCATTTGTCCAGTTATCAAGTAGATGCCTTGTTTATCTGTATTTGGTTGTTAGGTTGGTTGCAGTGAGCATTTGTCCAGTTTTCAAGCAGATGCCTTGTTTATCCGTATTTGCTTGTTAGGTTGGTTGCAGTGAGCATTTGTCCAGTTTTCAAGCATATGCCATGTTTGTCTGTATTTGCTTGTTAGGTTGGTTGCAGTGAGACACCATCCAGTTTTCAATGGCTATATTTCGTTGTTATACTGATCATTTATGCCTTGTTTATTTCAGTCATTCACAATGTGATGTTCATTATGTGCAAGTCGGAACTATGCCACTCGATTGCATCAATACCAGTTTGAACGGCTATATTTGGTTCCAGTTATGCCTGGTGTAGTTAACACATGCCCTTTATTTCAGTTTTACACATTTATCCATTGTGATGTTTAAGCATTACCTACGTTCTATTCATTTTCAACAATACCAGTTTGAATTGCAATATTTGATGGCTGTTAAGTCTGTTGTAGGTAACATTGCCTTCCATTTTATATCTGCTTTAACAGCATGTTGAAACCAACACATTCAAGCTATCATTTGGAGATGATGTTGTTTACCTTTGCTATATTTGTTTGATGTTAAGGTTGTTGTACTTATCATGCCTTTCCACTACTTATGCAGGACAACAACGGGAGTGGCCACCATTTTCCGCCGAGGTTAGTTTGATCCCTCGACTTGTACTCCCCCCGTTGTTCCATAATGTAGTGCATATAGATCCTGGACTGGACACTTGTTAGCTTCTAATATTGACTTGTTGCTTGTAGGTACATGTGCCCTTGGCAAGGATCCATGCATCGACCCTTTTTGCGTATGGGGCAATGAGATATTCATGAACAAGCATCAAGTGAGGAAACTGATAAGGATTATTAGCAAAAAGATACGAACGGTGGCAAGAAAATCATATGTTTATGATCTATCCAACACAACAGTGAGCTGTAGGATGGTAACTACAAACTCTACAGCCTTCTCTTTTTACTGCCCATAATGAGTTGTTAGACAACAATGTCTGAATCTTTTTCGTTCGCAGTGGTTCCCAAAACAGTTCACTCAAGATTACCTCGCAAAGTACATGATTGGTGGACACGCAATGAAGGTTAAAGTATTTCATCCAGACTACAATGAGCATCGAGAAGTCCTAATGAAGACAGTGAAGGATGGACGGGCAGCCATCACAAGGGGTTGGCCTAGAGTCGTGCGCGCATTACGCATGGAGGAGGGCACAATATGGGCATTCCGCTTCACCTTCTCCAGCAACCAGAATGTCGTTCGCCTCTCTCTTTACAGTCTTTAGTACAACTGTGGTTCATAATTCTTTACTTGGTGCTTCTATAGTTCTTCAGTATATGTACCTGTGCATCGAATTATGCATTCGTGGTTGAACCTATATTTGTAATAAACATGGTTGGATATGAAATAAGTGATTGCCTACTTTCAAATTCAAAACATGTGATTTTTAAATTAGGGATTACACTGCACACGGCTTGCGAAAGCAAAACGTCTGCGATAGACGTGGAGATCAGACACGTTTCTAGGATCCACTACGTGTGTGATCAATCTCTACTGCACACATGATCATCCAATAAAAACATGTGCGATTAACAACAACGTCGCACACAGTTCTTTCTTATTAAATGTTTGTGACAGTCACTCTATCACACATGCTTCGCAATTATGGACTGTTTATGATGTTGTGTGCATCGCAAACATTTGGTCATTGAAGAACGCGTGCGATAGGTCTTCATCCGATGCGGGTACGACGGATGAATCATGTGGGATGTATTCAAGCTTCGCATATAGTTTTATAGCGACAACTGTGTGCGCTCTTACATTGAATCACATACAGTCGAGGAAAAGTAAATGTGTGTGATTGTCTGCTTCTATAATCGTGAACTGTTTGTGATGGGTGGCACATCGTAAACGTAGCACCACAGAATACCGACTGCGATGGCAATGCGAGCACAAACGAGTTGCAAGGATGGAGCGTTTCGGATATTCGAGATATCAGAAACAGTTTTATAGGGACAACTATATGCATCAAGGCTCCCTATCCCCGGCGGTTTCTGGGCCGTGTGGGAAGGACCCCCCTATCGCAGTCACTCACTTGGCGACGGTTCCAAACACCCTCGCGGAAAGGGGTTAAAAACGGTTTGTATAGCACCTCGTTGTACCAGTGAGGACAGGCGTTCCCAAAGTCGGTGAAGGCGTCACCGTTGCTGATGTCAAGAGGTTCACGCAACTGGACTCAACCGCCAAGAACATCATCTGTGGTCATCTGACCAAAGGGCAGTATGGCCGTGTGAGTGCTCTGAAATCTGCGAAGCTAGTCTGGGACTGGTTGTCCAAAGTTAACGAAGGCGTCTCAACTCAAAGAGATTCCAGAATCGATGTGCTTCGCAACCTCTTCAACAAATTCAAGAGGAATGAGAATGAGAATGTCCAGCTCACTTTCGACCGCCTCACTGATATCACAAATGAATTTCGAGCTCTTGGCGCCACTGAAATAACTAAGAATGAAGTCGTGAAGAAGCTACTCAGATCACTTGACAGCTCATTTGACACTCTAGCTTTGATGATCCAAGAACGCCCTGACTTCAAAGATCTCGATGCATCTGACATACTTGAGAGGCTCAACACACATGAGTTCTAGCTATCCGAGAAGAGAGATATCTATGGCCCCAATTATGGTTGATCCTGTGCTTTGAAGGAAAAAGTTGTTTCCTCATCTGAATAAGAATCTGACTGCAGTTCTGATGATCCTGGAGACATTGGCAAAGAGCTAGCAATGCTTCTGAGAAAGTTCCAAAAGTTCTCCAAGAAGAATCGCTTCGGAAAGTCTTCAAGATCCAGCTCCAAGAATGATGAAGCTTCCACTCGTGACTACAAGAAGAGAACATGCCACAAATGCAAGAAGCTAGGCCACTACATATATGAATGTCCTCAATGGGACAAGGAAGCAAAGAAAAAGAAGAAGAGCAAGGAATATGACTCTGACGACAAGAAGAAGAAGAAATCCTCAAAGTCTTCTTCCAAGTCTTCTTCAAAGTCTTCATCATACAAGAAGAGCTCATCTGGCAATGCTCGTGCATTCATTGGCAAGGAGATGGATTCAGAGGAGGAGTCTGCTTTTGGGGAGGCGGAGGTGGAGTTTGGGGAGAAGTCTAATTCAGGAGTGGCAAGCCTGGCTTTGGCTTCTGCATTCTTCGCCAAGTCCATCTTCAACCCCAAAGACAATGGTCACGACGCCGATGCCGATGCCAGTGATGATGATGATTCTGCTCTCACCTACTGCTTCATGGCAAGAGGTGCTAAGGTAAACTCACGTGATGCTTAATTTCAGACCTCCAGTGAAGATGACTCTGAATGTGAATCCAAACCTAGCTATAAGACTCTTGCTAAAATTGCAACTGAACAACAAACAGCCATGGAAAAGATTCAAAAATTGGTAGACAAAAGCGATGACTTGTTGGACAAGGAAATGAATCGAACCCAGTCCTTAATGAAAGACATAAAAAATCTTCATGTTAAGTACGAGGAACTTGAAAGTCGTCATGAAACCCTCCCAACTAATCATGAGAAGCTTTCCTATGATTATCTTCAAAGGAAGCAAGATCTAGAGAAACTGAGAGCGTCTCATGTAGATCTTCAGAAGGAAAATGATTCACTACTCGCCCAACAGATCAGTTCCACTCAGGAAGATTTTGTGCCACCTTGTTTAAAATGTCTTGAGCGTGACAATGCTGCTTCTATTGCTGAATGTTCTACTGCTTCTGAAGTTGCAATATCTTCAACTGCTGATGTGGTAACTAACCCCTCTTTTGAGGATACCACTACTATTGCTGATGAGAATGCCAAGTTGAAGACATTGCTTGAAACAGGCATGTACAAAAGCCTCAAAGGGCATCAGACACTATGTGATGTCCTCAAGAAACAGATTCTGAACTGAAACCCTAGGAAAGAGGGTGTTGGTTTCGAGAGGAAAATGAATGCTGATGGTTCTTACTGGAAGCCTGAGCAGTACCCCAAAACCACATGGGTTGCTGCACAGGGCCCTTCAGTGGATCCGTCCACTTTATCTGGCTTCACCTGTGCTAACCCTATTATCATTGATGAGTCATTTGACTCAAACTATAAACTGTTCAAGAATCAGAACGGTGAAGTGTTTGCCAGGTTTATTGGAACTAACTGCAAGAATGGGTCACCTATGAAGAAGATCTGGGTCCCTAAAAGTTGTCTTGAGAATCTTCATGTGAATGTCATCATGACACCACCAGGGAAGAAGACAAACCCCAGACCAAAGGCTTCATATGGCCCAAAGGCTTCATACAGACAAGGGACCTCATATGCTCACCCTAATGCCAATGTTTTGCAGGGAAACTATCATCAGACTCATGAATATGAGTGGGTTTCATCAAACCGCTATGTTCACAAATCAAAGAATTTTTCTGCATATTCCTTTGAGTATTATTCACCTCCTGCAAAACTATTTGCTAGGGCTCCAAAGCCAAATTTCTCAGATGTTGCACTTAGACTCATTGCTTCTAAGCCAGCCCTTAAGATGTGGGTGGTTAAGAAGAATTAACTTCTCTTGCAGGGAAAGGTCTCCATCCAGAAATCATTGACTTCTGAAGACAATGCTGGAGACCTAAAACATCTTGTGGGACGCAAGATAAAATGCCAAAATGGTCTTACCGTTTACTTCGTCCCTGGATTTCTTGATGATCATCCCATCCTACCATCTAAGAATCTTAACTTTGAGAGTATGCTTGTTCGCTAAACGTTTATGCTTCACAATACTCTTGGTGAAGCCTATCCTACTAACTGCACTGTAGGGTACAACTCTGAAAGCTACTGAATGGATCATGGACAGCGGATGCACTAATCACATGACTAGTGATTGAAGTCTTCTCATGGATTCAACTCTTCGTCCATCTACTAAAGGCCATATCACATTCGCTGACACCAGTAAAAACAAGGTATTCGCTGACACCATATCACATGACTAGTGATCGAAGTCTTCTCATGGATTCAACTCTTCTCAAAGGATCAACACATGGATAAAGTGATGCTTGTTGAATCCCTTGGATACAACTTAATGTCTGTCTCAATGCTTTTTGATCTTAATATGATCGTGATATTTGGAAAGTTTTGATGCCTTGTGCTTATGGATTCTGACAAATCTCTAGTCTTCGAAGGTTATCGAAGAGGTGATCTGTATATGGTAGATTTCTCCGCAGGACCACAGTTACCGTATGTCTTCTAGCAAAAGCTTCAGAGTGTTGGCTTTGGCATCGAAGGCTAGGACATGCGGGCATGAGGAACTTGCACACTCTCGTGAAGAAGAAGCATATCATTGGCATCGAGGGCCTCAAGTTCAAGAAAGATCATCTATGTGGTGCTTGTGAAGCCGGGAAGATGACTAGGGCAAAGCATCCCTCGAAGACAATCATGACGACTTCTCGTCCCTTCGAGCTGTTACACATGGACTTATTTGGCCCCACTCGCTACTCTACCCTTACTACCACTACACATCTTTATGGCTTCATTATTTTTGATGATTACTCTCGATACACTTGGGTACACATAATTCTCTATAAGAATGAAGTGCAGGATGTCTTCAGACGTTTCGCCAATCGTGCCATGACCAACTATGGCATAAAGATCAAGCACATCAGGAGTGACAATGGCACAGAATTCAAGAACACTGGCCTCGACACTTATCTTGATACACTGGGCATCACTCATGAATTCTCTGCTCCATACACACCTCAGCAGAATGGCGTCGTGGAGCGCAAGAACAAGACTCTTATTGAGATGGCTCATATGATGCTTGATGAGTACAAGACTCCAAGAAAGTTCTGGCCTGAAGCCATTGATACTGCATGCCATATCATCAACAGAGTTTATCTTCACAAATTCTTCAAGAAGACATCTTATGAACTACTCACTGGTAAGAAGCCAAACATAAGCTATTTCAAAGTCTTTGGTGCTAGGTGCTGGATCAAGGATCCACATCACACTTCCAAATTTGCACCGAAAGCACATGAAGGTTATATGCTTGGTTACGGAAAGGATCCGCACACCTACAGAGTCTTCAACCTCTTTCCCTATAAAGTGGTTGAAACTGTAGATGTGCGATTCGATGAGACTAATGGCTCGCAAAGAGAGCACCTGCCAAATGTGCTAGATGAAGCTTATCCTAGTGAATCTATCAAGCTAATGGGTACTGGAGAAATCATACCCCACTGTAGAACAAGTAGAAGAGGAAATTGTCATTCCAGCTCCTACTCAATGTGAGGACAATGTTGAGCCTGAAGACAATGCTGAAGGCGAAGACAATGATCAGCAAAACCAAAGTCTTCATCCTGTACATCCTCGCATGGCCAATGAAGTTCAGATTGAGAAAAATCTTGACAATATCAATGCACCTGGTTCGCTTACTCGATCAAGAGCTACGTAACTAGCAAACTTCTGTGGACACCTTGCTTTTGTCTCCATATCCGAACCCAAGAAAGTTGATGAAGCCTTCATGGAACCTAAATGGATTCAAGCTATGCAAGAAGAGCTTCACCAGTTTGAGCTCAACAACGTCTGGGAGCTAGTCAAGTGTCTTGATCCTCGCAAGTACAATATTATTGGCACCAAATGGATCTATCGCAACAAACAAGATGAACATGGTCAAGTTGTCAGAAATAAAGCTCGTCTCGTTGCTCAAGGTTACACAAAAGTAGAGGGAATTGACTTCGATGAAACCTTTGGTCCTATGGCTAGGCTTGAAGCTATTCGCATACTGCTAGCCTATGCTAATCACAACAACATTCTCCTGTACCAAATTAATGTGAAGAGTGCCTTCCTCAACAGCAAAATTGAAGAAGAGGCATATGTAGCTCAACCACCTGGTTTTGAACATCCAAAGCATCCTAATATGGTCTACAAGCTCAACAAGGCACTGTATGGACTCAAACAAGCGCCTCGTGCTTGGTATGACACACTCAAAGACTTCCTGAAGAGCAAAGGCTTCAAACCTGGTTCTCTAGATCCCACTCTCTTCACGAAGACATATGATGGAGAACTGTTTGTATGCCAAATCTATGTGGATGACATTATCTTCGGCTGCACTGACAAAAGATACAGCGATGAGTTTGGGCATATGATGCAAGAGCAATATCAGATGTCCATGATGGGAGAGCTGAGACTCTTCCTTGGTCTTCAAATCCGTCAACAGAGAAATGGCATCTTCATATCTCAAGAAAAGTACCTCAAAGATTGCCTGAAGAAGTTTGGAATGCAAGCCTGCAAAGGGTACATGACGCCAATGCCCACCAAAGGTCAATTGGGCCCCGACGACAATGGTAAAGAGTTCGATCAAAAGGTATACCGCTCCATGATTGGTTCTTTATTGTACTTATGTGCATCTAGGCTAGATATAATGCTTAGCGTTTGCATGTGTGCCCGATTTCAAGTGGCACCAAAGGAGTCGCATCACCTCGTTGTGAAGCGAATACTTTGATATTTGGCTCACACCCCAATGCTAGGATTGTGGTATCCAAAGGGCTCAGAGTTTCATCTAGTTGGATTCTCAGATGCTGATTATGCTGGTGACAAGGTTGATCGCAAGTCCACATCAGGCACTTGTCACTTTCTTGGACGATCCCTTGTCTGCTGGTCTTCAAAGAAGCAGAACTGTGTATCGCTCTCTACTGCTGAATCTGAATACATTGCTGCTGGATCTTGTTGCGCTCAACTTCTCTGGATGAAGCAAACCCCAAGGACTATGGCATCAACAAGAAGAAGGTTCCTCTCTACTATGACAATGAAAGCGCCATCAAGATCGCTCATAATCCAGTTTAGCACTCGAAGACAAAGCACATTCAGATCTGTCATCACTTTCTCATAGACCATGTGTTGAAGGAAGACATTGATATCATTCACGTCAATACTGAAGAGCAATTGGCAGATGTCTTCACGAAGCCCTTGGATGAGAAAAGGTTTTGCAAGCTGTGGTGTGAGCTAAATATCTTAGAATCCTCAAATTTCCTGTGAATGGACACACATCCTAACGCTTGTGCATATTGATGACTTAGGTGCACAACACACGAAGTAACGTATGTCTTCAATTCATGAAGACATACAATCTATGTGTGAATACATTAATGTGAAAATTGACTTCGGAGCGCCACGATAATTGTGCGCCGTGTCTGGGTTTAATACTTCCTATACGATGGGAAACGCCACCACCAACCCTTCTTGAAGATTTTTTTTGGCATCATATTGCATTATCTTCAAAGGTGGTTTGTCTTCAACATCGGTTTATCTTCATGATTTATCTTCACGATGTTTGATTTGGTCTTCATTGCCTATCCATATATATATATATACACACACATATATACACACACACACACACACACACATATATATATATATATATATACATAAACACTATTCTGATCACGGGATCAGAATAATATTCTGATCACAGCCTGAACTGCCTGAGTAACTCGCCTGAACTTCCCTCTGTACGAACTCGACCTTCGGGCTATCTTCGCAACCGTGGCTTCTACCGCGAGTTTTTCTGATCATTCGTGTTGTTTGTGATGTAAGTGTAATGTGGACACATTTTTTAGCAACTAAACGCGTGTTCTAAATAGGAATCACGCTCATTGGCGGATTTGCTCTCGGGTCATGATCAACTTGTGTCTATTTGCGAGTTTAATGCATGCTGTGGGTGTTGTCGAAGCTCTGGCATGATGGGAATTGTGTTTTGGTATGATTTTGTTGCACAATTTTTTGTTATTTCAAATGAATTTGAAACCGGCCGTGTTCTTCATCTGCCCGAGATGCATCCTCCGCCATCGGCGATTTCTTGTTTTCCTGTCAAGTTTGCTTGCTGATTAGCGTACTATAGTGAAATTCAAAGCTTACTACATCATCAATTTCAATCGGGAGGGTCTATACTGTTTGATTTCTGGCGTTTTGATGTTGGCACTCCCGCGGCTGTTGCACGGGTTTTTTTTTGCGGTTTTTGGATTTGCCCTCTGGTCATTTTTCTTGTAGAAAGGTAGTTGGCAGATCATTTTAAAGGGTGTGCGGACGTGTTCTAATCAGGCGCAGATGATTTTATGCTTCGGACAAATTCGTTCATTCATGTTTTCTGTGTCATCTAATGGCCGCCGTACAAGCTGGACTTCTGCGTTGTTCATACCTGAACTTCTAGTTTTCCTTTATTTTGCAAGGTTATGCAGCAAGTCCTCTGTATTTCTTTCCTTTTTACTTTCATTTTTCATTCTTGCATTTGTTTTTGATTTTTATGACTGAGTCACATGAGCAACCATTGAATTGTTTGGCCGATGGATATGCATATATTTTTTATTTTTTTCTAGTATGTCCTCGTTATCTAATAGTTTGTTGGACTTTAGTTATTAACTATCCTGAACTTCTGTATGCTAGTTCAAGGTTTTAGATAAACCCGGACTTCTATATCATCACTCTTTGAACTTCTTATTCCCAAGGTCTGTAGTAGAAGCTGGACTTCTATTGTACCAGTGATTTAACTTCTGTGTTTCCACGTTGCAAGGCGGTACAACATTGTGCTCTTTATTTCTTCGCTATTTTTTTGTAATTTTCAATTTTTTGAATTGGTTTTGAGTTTGTCTAGTGTGCAACTGTGGGATTAGTCCCAAGTATGCACACATACTTTTTTATTTTATTTTTGTAACATGTTTGCATACTTCGAACAATGTTAGCACTTTAGTACGTATTTAACCTGAACTCACTAGTTTTTTGCTCCTGTAAAATTTCCATATTTTTCGACGTGTGCATCTAATGTTTTTTCAAACGCCCGAACTTCTGTGACTTTACAACTTGAACTTCGTCAATAAATTTTGATAATTTTTTTGGTTTTTAATTATTTAATAATTGAAAACTGCATTGCGTCCTGTCAAAACCTAGCGCGCAGCAATGCGGTAGCGCGAGGCCGAGCCGCATGTGTACTTTGTGTGTGTTTGAATTTTGAAACTTCTATATTGTTTTTAAGTTGTGTATTTTAGTTAGATATGGACTTCATCTGTTTTTGTATTTGAACTTCTTCTTTTTGTTTCTTAGTGTTTATTTATTCATATGCCTTTACTTCTCTGATTAGTGTACTTGAACTTCTGTTCTTTATTTTTTGAACTTCTTTCTCTTGTTTGTAGGTGCTTATTTGTGTATGTATTTTTCTTCCCTTGGTAGAGTACTTGACCTTTCTACTTGCAATCAGTTTTTGGTTTTAAGGATACCAGCAGATTTGTTATGTGATCTTAACTTTTAAAAATAGATGCATTCAAATGGTGCATTCATTTATCAATAGATGCATTTACTTTTTTAGTTGTTGGGGGGGTGGGTAAAACTGTAATTACCACGGCGCTGCAACACCCCAGTACAGAGAGGCATTAAGTGTTTGTCTCCCTCGCCACCACCTGTCAGAAAACCCCCCTCCCTCTCGCTCGCTCTCTTCTCCCTCTTTGTCGCTCCGCTGCCTCCAACTCCCCCTGATTTCTCCGCCGCTGTCCCCTGCGGTCATGCGTGTAGTAACCGGCGCCCGCGACGCTCCTATTTCTCCCCCACGCCCCGCTCTTCCTCGCCCAGCCCGCTCTGTTCTGCTCTGAAGCGAGGGCGGCAACTGCCTGCGCGGTTGCAAGGTGCGCGTGGCTTCGTGGGGGTGGAAGAACGGCCCCGGATTCATGCGTGCGGGGGTCGTTTGGAGAGGTACAAATGCTCCCTCCCCCCAATCCTTGCTCTTAGTGTTCGCCAGATCTGGCGAGGCCTCTCTGTTTCTTCTGTGCTGTCGCATCTGCCTCCTCCCCTTTCTTCTGATGGTTGGGTTGGAGATTAGGTAGGGTTCTTGTGCGTGTGGTGGGTGGATTCCATTCCCCCGTGGTCAGATTTATCTGTGAGATGCTTGTGTGCTATTTCTCCCTTCAGACTTGTGTGTATTTTCATTTTCCCCTTCGGTGATTTCACCAGTTAGATGCATGTAAGAAGGGTGTGGTGCTACGGTTGATACTGGATCTGATGCATCTAAATGCATTAGTGCTATTGATTTTCGTAGTCTAGATTGTGTCTGTCACATGCTTTCAGTAGTTTATGAGTACTTTTTTGTTGTGCTTGCCTAGATGTGCTTCTGTTCTTCTATCATAATTGTTGATGTGTTTTAGTTGTTTCAACCTAGGGTTTGATTTAGTTGCTTTTTTGTATTGTTGTATGATTCTGTACTTGCTAACTGTATGTAATTTCTCCTCTGTTTTTTGTAGGTTGATCTAGGGTTTTGAGTACCATTCATCAAGTGGGTTGTGTTGTCATGGCTTCAAAACCTTCTCCAGGTATTTTAATGTAGTTGCATCTTGTATTTTAAGTTGAAGTTTTGTTATATATGTCTGCCCATATCTTCACTTGGTTGTCTTGTTGGACTGCCCATTCTTAAAAGTGTGAACTTCTAGCAAAGGTGATATGTATGCATTTTACCCTTAGTTTAAGTTAGTAGAGTGTTGCTTGATTTTTATTTGATGAATTGCTGGTGAACTATGTCCCCAAGTGTTGTTCGACTTCCCAAATGTTTTCGTATTTATAGTGTATATCTTTCTTTTTTTTTTGTGATCATTTTCATGGTATTGGTATTTAGTTTGCCTGTGAAAAAGTATTTCTGCTCATGCTACATCTTTTTTATGTGCTACTTGGTTGGTTCACATAGTTGAACTTCTGGTTTTTAAATATTGCTTGTTTGTAATGAAATTTGGTTGAACTTCTGTTCTGCGCATTTGTTTTACTGCTTTGTTATATATTGTTGAACTTCTGTACATTCATCTTATATGTAGTAACCTCTCTGGTGTAGATTGTTCTATATTTAGTATGTAAATTGTAGATTGTTCATTGTGTTTACTGCTTTGTTAGGTATTGTTGAACTTCTGGGTATTGTACATTGATGTAAAAGTAGAACTCCCTTTGGTGTAGGATTGTGGATTAGAACTCAACTGCCTTTTTACTTGCATTTTTTGTAGTTGGTGATGAATTGAATAGTTCTGGAAAAATGCCTACGATCAAGATGGAGCTTCAGAAGTTAATACTGATGCTCCAATATCTGATGCGGCTAAATCACCGATTATTCCATTGACTGTGTTTGCTGAGGTTGCTTCAAGCCTTGAGAATAATTCAAGCCTCGAGGATCTTGCTTCTGCAGCTCTTGCTTCACCTAGTATGTGCATCTCTTTTTCTTTTTATTTTTAAATTCTCGAGCCATGTTTTTTTAACTTGTTCCTGTCGTGTGTTTTTGTTTTTGTTCCTGGCTATTTTTCTTTTTTGCTATGCTTTTTGTGTTCTTGCAGATGTGTCCACAGAGGATGAAGCTGTGAACACCATCAACGATGTTCTATCTGAGATGGGTTTATCAGAAAACACTGCTGCTGCCGAGCAGGGGGCTCCGTCAGTCGAAGGTTGTGATTTCGTTCCGGATCCTTTGTGCTCTGTTCAGATGTCAGAGGCGCAGTCGCAGTCTGTTGATGTCACTAAACCTATCACGCAACCTGAGGATGTGCCTCTTCAGCTTCTTCTGGAAGACCAACGCAAGAGGAAGAAGCAAGAAGATTTTGAGAAGAAGATGGCGTCCCGCCTTCAGAAAGGTTCTGATGTTCCTGAATCTTTTGATGTTGCTGAGCTCACGGTTGGGCATTGCTCTGTTGCTGAGGAACATGTGTCGTGTGGCACTGATGGCATGGTTGTCCCTGTTAAGAAGAAAATCAAGAAGACCGCTGCGAGGAAGCATTTAGTTGGTGAAGTTACTCCTCGGAGGAGCCCACGTGTTTCAAGGGCTGCAGAACTTGCTGAAGAGGAAGGGCTAGCCCTCGGTGGTACGCCACGCTGTAGTCCTTGTGTGCTTGCCACTGCCGCGCCTACACCTTCTCCGCTTGGTGCTGGTGCATCTGGTAGGGGGAAGAAATGCGGCATTAAGCACAAGGTTGCACCTGCAAAGGTCAACAAGGGTGTCAAGAAGCATTCTCGTGTTAATCCAGAGGACAAGGACAATGCTGATTTCAACGCTGATGACGAGGATGACGATGATGATGATGCTGCCGCTAATCAGGTATGAATCTCTCATGTTTACTGCTTTTGAGAGCATTTGTAGATTCGTTGTACTTTTTGTGTTTGTAGCACTGCCTTGGCGTACATAGCTGACCTTCTGCTTCATATAGACGAATAAATTAGCTGAACTGCTTGGCTTATATGGTATTACTGCCTATGTAGACATAGTTGGACTTCTGGATATATAGATGAAGAAATTAGCTTTACTTGTTGGTATACATGTTTTATTACTGCCTTGGTGTACATGGTTGAACTTCTACTATGTAAATTTCCAACATTTTGAAAGCATCTTTACTTCTGGTCATACATGGTATTACTGCCTTTGTGTACATAGTTGGACTTCTGGATATATACATGAAGAAATTAGCTTAACTTGTTGGTATACATGTTTTATTACTGCCTTGGTGTACATGGTTGAACTTCTGCTATGTAAATTTCCAACATTTTGAAAGCATCTTTACTTCTGGTCATACATGGTATTACTGCCTTTGTGTACATAGTTGGACTTCTTAAATGTACTGCGTATGTAGGCATTAGTGGAATTTTGGTGTAGTTTGTGTATCTCATTGCTCTGCCTTTTTTCCTTGTCATTGTATTTTTTCAGTATCAGCTTGTGGAGCGGCCTGAGAGGAGGAAGAGAGGAGGCAAAGCGCCCGAAGAAGGTGGCGAAGGAGGAGATGAGGCGAAACATTTTAACAAGACGGTTCGCTGCTCACTGAAAGAGGTCAAGACATGTGCAAAAATGCTACAACTTAGGCACAAGACGAGGGTTATCAAGGCTGGTTTTGGTTGTGTGTTTGACTTGAAGGTTGATTCCAACATTTCTCGTCCTTTGATGGGCAACATCTACACGAGGATTGACCCTACAACCATGATTCTGGACATGGGTGAGGCGAACAAGGTTCTACGTATTACAAGTGATGCTATTCACCATCTGTTTGGATTCCCTCAAGGTAATCGTACCCCTCCTAGGCCCTCGAATGATGGGTTTGATGATGCTGTTATGAGGCTGAAGGGCAAGCTTGGGTACGCTAGAAGTGACGACATCAAGACAAACGATCTGCGGAATATTCTCGAGGAACTTGTGAAGGATGAGACGAAGGATGATCTAGCTCTGCAGGTGTTTTACCTGATTCTTTTCATGAAGGTGGTTATTCCTGGTACGTCTACATGAGTGTCCAGGGAGGCAGCAATGGCTGAGAATCTTGTCTTTGAAGATATGGCAGATATGGACTACTGCCAGTTGGTTGTTGATGATATTCGAAGGGCTGTTGTTAGGTATCAGGAAGGGACTAGTAGAGGAAAAGCTGTCACAGGCTGTGCCATCATGCCGCTTCTTATGTATCTGGACTGCCTTATCATTGGCAAGACGCCTAATTCTGACTTGAGGACCCCTCGCATCAATTTCATGGATCAGGCCAAGCTTCTTGAGCTTGCTGCGGCTGACTTGGTCAGGAAGGGTGATGATGACCCAGCCAACTGGGTGTTTGGGAAACTGCCTGTGAGTGTTTCTATGCATCATTCTTTCCTGAGTAGTTTAACTTGAACTTCTGGTACTGTCTTCTATATTTTTGTCCCCATGTTCCTTCATTTGTTTTCTGGCGCGTTGACTTTTGTTTTTGTATGCAGTGGAAGACACAGGCTGAGGTTGTGTTTTTTAGGCGTATCGAACGTCCTGTTCTTACTATGCCTCGTGCCGCCGGCCTAGGGAGTGGAACTTCCCCAAGATTTGAATTCTCCCGGGATGTTAATACTGGTGCCCCCCTTGTAGATCCAGGAGGTTCTTCTGCCCGTGTGAGTGTTGTAGGTGGCGTGTCTTCCGAGAGTTTGTTTGAAGCTGCCAATGTTTCCCTGGTTAGTATTGATGGTCTTCTTGAAACTGTGTGTGGGGAGTTGTCCTGTGTTTTGACAACTGTTGAGCGTCTAAGTCACGTGGATGGGATTCTTCGTCCCGGCCACGGTTTTGATGCTGAGTCTTCGAAGGAGGTTTTGTCTTGATGAGCTTCGTCAGAGCACTTCCCACCTCCGGACTAGCTTTGGGCTGTTCAAGGAAATGCAGGATGCTTGTTGCAAGCCTTTTGAAGATGAGGCAAGTGTTGTTGTGAGACAGATTCAGAGGCAAGATTCTGTTCGTTTGGGTCGTGAAGGAGGCCACGTGGAGCATACCGAAGAGGTTTGTTTATGTTGGCTTTTGATATTTCTTTGCACTAATGTTCAATGTTAGCTTTCAGTTATTACTGTTTTTTAGTCATAGGTGACCATTATTGATTTCATGTGTCCTAAACTTTTTCTTTTTAGTGCTAGTGTTTCCCAATTGACCTTCTCTGTTTATAGTACCTAAACTTCATGGGCTACAGCACCTGAACTTCTGTGATTTCCATAACTGGCCCTTTTTGTTCCCTTTTGTATTAGAGTAGTTTGATATCTGACCTATTATGTTTACTGTATTTGGACTTCCCTTATGTGTCAGTGGTCATAGCTGACCTTCTTTGATTATGCAATGTGAACTTCTGCTGATTATGTATTTGTGTTCTACATGATTTTTTTTTGTAGGCTGTTGATGATGGTGCTAGGGTTGAGGAGGATGTTTTACCTATGCATGAACATGCTCCTATGCATGAACCTGCTCCCGCGAGTGATGTATTAGTTGATGAGGTTCATGGCAGTGAAAATAAAGTACCATTTTTCTTGTCCATTTGTGTCATTTTTTTTATTTTACTTGTTTGTGCATTTTATCACTATGTGCCCCTTTGTAATGACTTTCTGTTCTTGGTGCAGATTGATGATGCTAGTGTTCCTCCAGAGAAGGTTGCAGACAAGTCCGTGTCAGGCACCGGCTGCTCCGACGGGGTGGACCAAACTGAACCTCAGTCGTCCATTGGCGCTGAGGTTTCTGATGCTGAGCAGGGCAAGACAGCTAAGGTTTCTGATGCTGAGCAGGGCAAGACAGCTGAGGTTTCTGATGCTAAGCAGGGCAAGACAGCTGAGGTTTCTGATGCTGATCAGGGCAACACAGCTGAGGTTTCTGATGCTGAGCAGGGCAAGACAGCTGGAGATATCATTTTGGAGAAAGATCCCGTCGAGGCTGCTGTTGAGACTGGTGGTAGTGCTGCTGCAGGCCCGGAGAAGTCTCCTGCAGTAGAGCCATCAGTTGCTATTGATGCTGGTTCTCCAACTCTTCCTAGTGCAGCACAACCAACAGTTTTTGTTGTTTCAGATTCTCCAGCTGCTGCTGGTGTCCTTGCCGACGACGCTGCAATGTCTTCTGGAGATGACGATGAAGAGACTGAAAGCGATAGCTTTGGAGAGGAGGTTGATCATTCCAGTGCTGCCACTGGTCTAGGCAAGAATCCATAAAGAGAGGAGCATGCTTCTCTCTTCTTTCCCCATCCCCGTCCCTTTTGTTGTTGGTTTTTGTCCATGATATCCATGTGAACTGCCTGTGTGGTGCAAGTTGAACTTCTGGTTTGTGCTTTGTCGTGTGGTTTGTAAATAAAGTTAAGTGAACCTGTTTCTATGTGGGGGAAGGTTTGTAATGCATGGGTTGTGATGTTTATAATCCTGTGGTTTTATCTTTTTCTGGTGTAGCAGCTGAGATGTGCTTGTGTTTGAATATTGTGCTTGAATGTTGCTCTTAATTAAACTGTCGTGATCTATGTGCTTGAATGTTGCTCTTAATTTCTATTTCCTTTGCTGAGCAGATAGTGAACTTGCTGTCGTCCGAAAGAAGGTTGATGACTTTTATTTCAGTGTAACTAGGCTTAGGAATGATCATTCTAAGAGGTGAGTGCAGCTGGTCAGAACTTACATCCATCTACCACTATGAACTGCCTGTGGTTTCATACCTGAACTTCTTTACTCTATGTTGCTGAACTTCTATTTACTTCTCTGGTGCTGAACATCTAGCCTTTTTGTACTGCCTGTTGTGATGTAGCTGAACTTCTGTGCTTATATGTGTTATGAACTTCTTGAGTTCCTGATGCTGAACTTCTTCTACTTTCTATTGCTTGTTTTAGATCAAATATTATGTTCGAAAACAACGAGTGTGAAGCTTCTGCTGAAGATGTCGCAATATCTTTTGCTCCTCGCGGAATGCTTCGATCTAATGTGGCTGAGGTTGCACTCTATTGTCTACGTGCAAAATACCAGGGATCAGACAAACTCATCCTGCCGTATTGGGTTTGTGTAAGTCAACCCTATAGTAATTTCTTTTCTGTTATGTTCCTTACCATTTTAGTTAAAACTTGTTTGTCTCATTTTGTATTTTCATATGTTGGTGTTGTCTGCATTATTTTAGGACAAGATTTTCATAGGTCATTTCGATTCCCGAGTGAGGAAGTACTTCTTGGCGACTGGTCCAGATAGCATGGATGCACATGATTCTGTAAGCAATATCTTGTTCTTTGTCTCTGTATTAGTTTGCACTGCGATCCACTCTGTTTATATTGTTTTATTTTTCTTTGCACCGTTTCATATTAATTTTCAGTTTTTAATGATTCGTGTGTTTATGTTGCTTCAGGTTGTTTTCCCCACTTTTGACCCGCCTGAAATTCCTGCTCACTTGGGTGCTGTTGGTCATTGGGTTTCGATATTTCTTGACCTGAAGAATTCAAGGTTCCAGCTTCTCGACTCCCACTATGGACCAGACGATGACTGTGTGGTACGCCTGTTTCGACGGATGACTGATAACATCAAGAAGCTTTGGAACGATGCCAACAACGACAGGGAGACACCCTTCAGTCCTATTACTATTGACCATTTCCCTTTGGATTGGATTGATGTCCCCCCCCAGCAGAATAACAAGTATGAGTTCCACTTTCTCTCTATCACTTCTGTTTAACTGTAGTTGTACGTAAGCTGCGACGTCTTTTATTCGTTGTCTATCTTTTTTGTTCTAACACTGTTCTTTTTTGTGTTTGATGGCAGTATCGACTGCGGATTCTTCATGCTTACGAATGTTAATTCGTTTCATGATGAGGTTCTTGCAAATTATTCCCATGAAAATATCACGGATATCAGGAAGACGTGGTTGTACTCAATTGCTTCTTCTAACCTGTTTGAGACAGACTTCCAAGGTCTGTTTGGCTACTATACATGTAAGTCTTGAAACTTAGACTGCTTACCTGTACTGTATCTTTTATTCTACATGAACTTCATTTTTTTCTTGAACTTGAACTTCTGCTTGAGATCTGGCTGGGCTGCTGGTTTCAGATAGAGAGGAGCATTTCTTCTACATGAACTTCATTTTTATCTTTTTTATTTTGCTTGTGTATTTTGTTTCAGTATTTTTTTCCTTTCATTGCTTACTTGGACACGAGCATTTCTTCTACTTGAACTTCAGAGATGATACCTTTCTATGCTTTTGTTAGCTGTAGTTGAATGTTTTCCAATTCATCAGTTTTATCTTGGACTGCGCCTTGGGTTGTGCCTGAACTTCATTTAGTTTTTAAATGCAACACATTTTTTTAGGTCAGCTTGAGTAGTAACCATGTCATCTATATTAGTTGCACTGTACATTGTGCTGTACCTGAACTTCAGTTATATTTAATGGTCTTTTTTCTCTTCCTTTTCTTTGACAGTGGAGCCGTTGGACTTGACCGATTACCACTACTCATTCCTCGGGTCACAGGAATACCAGCCTAGGGAGGAATCGATGAGTACAACTCCGAGAGAAGATGGTAGCTCTCGAACCCTTATTCCTTCCAAGTTGGGGAAGCAGGCTGTTGGTTTTTGTGGTGCTCCAAACACCCCTTGCTCCAGGAAGGTTGGTGCAGTCGAAGCAGTCGAAGCAGAGGTGATTTCGTCGGATGATGATTTTGAGAAGATTGCTTACCCGAAGAATGGTAAATCTGCTGCTGGTACTGTTGTTGGGAGAGGTGGGAAGATTGCTGTCATCACTAGGAGGAAACCGGCAGTTGAGTCTGGCAACATAACTTCCTCCAAGAGAGAATCAAAATTGCCTTTGAAGTGGTGTTCTGCTGTCGCTCCCCTAAATAAATACAGTTACCCTCATCTATCCGATGCCCGGAAGTTGAGACAGTATGTGCTTAGTGAAGATGGTCTGAATAAGTATTCTGAGTGAGTTTTCTTCTTCTTATTTTTGTTGCTGCCAGAGATGCTACTTTGTTCTGAACTTCTGTTGTTATAGTATGTGAACTTCTATTCATTTCTCCTTGCCTTGGAGTTATAGTGTCTGAACTTCTGTTGTTATAGTATCTAAACTTCTGTTCATCTCTCCTTGCCTTTGAGTTATAGTATCTGAACTTCTGTTTGTTATTGTATGTGAACTTCTAATTTTTTTTCCCATCCTTTTAAATCTGCAGCACAAGCTACTGCATGTTTACCATCCCTGGGAATGTGATTGACCTCACAGAACGTGTCCTTTATACTCTTTTCGGTGAAGGGCAGCAGATGGAAGGAGACATAATGGACTAGCTCATAAACTTGTGGAAGGATAAGCCGGAGACCTCTGAGATCTTCTCTTGTGCTGACAGGGTTGTACTTAGTCCCTACTTCATACAGGTTTTAGTTCTTTGCACCCCTATCTCCCTTTTTTGCTCTAGTTTTGGTGTAGTGGCATTTGGGAGGTGTTTTAATTCTGTTTTTGTGAATGCACAGTACTGCCTGGAGTATGATTTTTTCACTGCAGCAGTTCCAAAGTTCGATGCAAAAAAATCTGCTAATCTCCTCCGAATGTTTGTTCGCAAGGAAGAAGACCTTCTTAACTCAAAGCTAGTTAGGTTTTCATAACTCTTGCTTTTTTTAATTTTATGTACATCCTTTTGCTGAGTTTGTCAAGAAGTTTTTGTTCATCCCGGTTGTTCAATACCCATGCTTTATAGTTTTGTGTTCACTGTTTCTTTCATTCTTGGCAGGTTTTTTTTGATACTATTCAAGCCAATTGACACAAGAGTGCACTACAGTGTGTATGTGCTGAATAGATATCGTGGGAGCATTGACATCCTTGATTCACTTCCTTACACTAATAAGGGAATGTCACGAACAAGTTTCCACGGAGACTGCCAAAATATCGTGAGTGTTTCTTAGCCTGAACCTCCTTTCATATTTGCTTGTTTGACACGAAGTTTATTATGCCTTCTGTTGACAAAATATGTTTCTGTCTCTGTTTTGGTAATACTGCTTGAACTGACTATCATTTGACAATTGAACTTCTGGTATTTGTTTAGCTGGATCTTATGCAAGTGTCGCTTTTATGTACCTGAACTTAACTATTTTGGTTAACATGTTTTTGACTTCATCTTATTTGTCATTTCTGGCAGATTAAGAGATTTGTTGGGTTGCTCGAGGAGGTGTACGGCAAGGCTGCGTACAAAGCGAGCAAGCAGCCTAACTGGGCGAATATTGCAAAGAGGCCGACTTTTATCGATGTTCCAAAGCAAGTGAATAATGATTGTGGTTTCTTTGCCGTGAAGTTCTGCTCTACATATGATGGCGATGAGCTTGTTGATGATTTTGGTGATGTGAATGTATGTTTTGTCCTTGTTCTTGTCTCATCATCCTTTCATTTTTCTTGCGTGTTTTTTCCGAGACGCTCCTGCTGTGGTTTTAGATATCCTTTACTAAACCATCATTTCATTTCTTGTTGGCAGGCTGCTGCAGATGACTGGAAGGCCGAGTTCATGCACACTCTAATCTTTAGCGAGAAGAATGAAATCGTGCGTACAGAGCTTCCTGCCGAGATCCGGTCCTTGGGCCCGTGAATTCGAAGCATTAGTTTCAGTGTAGATTTGATTTCGTAAAGATTTAGGTTTGATAATGATTGGAACGATTCCGTAAAGATTTGGTTGTAAGAATGGTTTAGTAATTTGTGTATCTATAGCTGCAACACTATTACTTATGATATTGAGGACAAATGTATTTGGTGTGAAGAATGATTTTGGCTTTGTGAATTTTCAATGTACTGCATCGTTTTCAGTTTCCATGTGTTGTATGTTTTTCCCCAACAGATGTACTTCAACTTCTCTCTGGGCTATGGTTGAACTGCTGGTTTTTTTGTGTTGTTTAATTTTGGGCCCCAACATATGATCTTTGACTTGAACTTCTGCTTGAGATCTGGCTGGGCTGCTGGTTTCAGATGGAGAGTATTTTCTGTGTTGTGTAATGTATTGGTATTTCTCAACTCACCCAAATGTAGCCTTTTGCATAGAATCTATATGTGTTTTTTTGTGATTTTTCAACTGTGAATGGATTTCAACTATAACTTTGTGCAAAAATATTCTCATACACTCCTTTACGTTTCTTTATCTTTTGTCGACATTGTACATGAACTTCTGCATGTATCCAAACAGAACTTCATATCTGAACTCGTTGTCTTAGGCTTGCTAACCTTAGTTCATACGGCAATACTTATTTTTTAAGCTTTTTTTTCCTACATCGATTTATATACCAGAACTTCTTCTATAAGCTGACCTGAACTTCAGACTGTATATTTATTTGCTGCTTGCTCTTTTATGGAATACAACACCAGCACCTCCTGCCATAATATACCAGAACTTCCACTGTAATCTTACTTGAACTTCATAGTGTACATTTTTCACTTTTATTCTTGCTTGCACTTTTATGGAATACATCACCAGCACAGCACTTCCTCTCATAATATACCAGGACTTCTGCAGTAATATTACTTGAACTTCACAATGTATATTTTTCATTTTATTACTGCTTGCTCTTTCATGCAATACATCACCAGCACCTCCTCTCATACTATACTAGTACTTCTGCAGTAAGCTTACTTGAACTTCTACTGTATAATTTCTTTGAAACTTCAACAATGAAAGTTCAAGTAAGCTTCTCCTAAAATACTGTTTCAAAAGTGGAATAACATTCTGCACATTGACATGGCATAAGTTTGCTTTGTTTAATTGACCTAGTCTAACTGTTCATCAGCCTTGCGCTCCTCCTAGGCTTTGGTTGTAGTGGTTTTTGCTTGACATGTACCTCTTCCTCTTCATCTTCCTCTTTCTCTTCCTCTCCATCGTCCTCTTACTCTTCATCATCCTCTTCCTCTTCGCATTCCACTTCCTCTTCCTCTTCGTCTTCCTCTTCTTCGATGGTGTCTTCATCTTCCTCTTCATCTTCCACCACTTTGTTGTTGCTGGCTCTAGGTTTTGCTTTCTGTTTCTTCTCTGGCTTTTTGCTTGTCTTTTCAGCATCTGCGCGCTTCGGGCATGTTCTTGCATTATGTGATTCATACTCCTTGCATATGCTACAAAGTCTGCTGCTTGCTTTCTGTGGGTGTGGTCCCTTGTTTTGTTCTATAACGTTGGGCTGCTGTTTTTGAACTTTGGGTTGCTTGACCTCCTCGGCATCGTTTCTTTCTAAGAGTGTTGGACAGGTGAGCTTGTTGTGTCCTGCAACCTTTTTGCACACACTACATTGCCTGTGTCCAAGTGGCACTCCGTTCTCATCGAGCACGACGACTCTTCCTGCAGGTGGTGCCTTTATTTGAGCTCTCTTGTCACTTCTCTTTGCTGCAGAAATTTTCTTCCTACCCTTTGTTTCAGAGTACAGCGGCAGTTTCATCGTCTCTTGCTGCCGCTGCTGCATTAATTGGTCAACACCCTGCTTGCATTGGTTGGCTTGAGCAGCGGCCTGGAGCATTTCAGCTGCATAATAATGAAGGTCATCTTCAATTTCAGCATCCTCTTTAGCCATCTTTTCGTCAGCATCCGCTCGATTTGCTGAATGTATTGCATCAAGCTCTTCCACGGGCCTCTTGAGAACATAGAAGGCTCTGTCATATTGCTGGTCACATCTCATCGCTTTCTTGTTAACCATCAAATTTAGCTGCAGCAAGATGTCTTGCTTCGATAGTCTTGAGCTGCCATCCGATGCAGTTGCGTTGTAGTCCTTTGTATCAAAGGTTGGTTGTGATTTTGCAGTCTTTGTGTACCGTTTGAGGATATACTTGTCTAGAAATTTGTCAGGCTTCAGGTAGTCCAGTATGTTCATGATGTGAAGGCAGAACAGGCCTACATTTTGTGATGAATGCAGAATACATAGTTTGTGAGCCGGCAATGAGTTTCATATATTTGATATGATACTACTAGTTTAGCTATTTAATGAGTTTGTTTTTCCGCTCACCCGTGTGTGTCCAAAGCTTGCATTCACACTCGTATATTTCATTCTCTGGGTCAGCTACAACCTGGAATTCATGCTTTGACCAGGCAAATATGTCTTCATCATCATGGCCAGCCTTGTTGTGGTAGTACACAAGGTACTTAGTGGGCTCTGCTGTAGGCTTTGCGCGAAATAGCGTGGCTTTTCTCATCCTAGTCCTCATCTCGGTGTACACGGCCCTCGTGTACTTGATATACATGTCTTCCTCGTAGCCGTAAGTTGTTTTTACCACAGGATTGGTCTGCAGATGTCAAAAAATAAGATATTAGTCGAAGCAGAGTCGTGGGTTTCATTTTTTAAAATTCAAAGTGCATATGTTGAAGGAAAACACAATATGATGGGGGTGTTTTTTTTGTCTTCATACCATGCTGGTCATTGTTTGCTCGTTCTCCTTCTGCATCTGAGTTTGTATGCAAGCATTTACCCGCCTAGCAAACTTGTGTAGGTTCTGGGTCCCCTTGACAAACCCTCTCTTGAGCACGTGATTCATGCTCTCGCTTCGTTGTGTGGAAGTCATTCTAGCACAGAAAATGTTCTTGTAATATGCTGAAATCCACATTTTCCTATCACTCCACAGGTGCATCATCATCTGGTCATCCTCCAGGTTGTACTTGTGCATGAGTTCAGCCCAGGCAGCTTCAAACTCCGTTGGCATCAGCGACCAGTTTAATATAGCTGTGAACTCCTCTTTGGATGTTTTATACTTTTTGTATAGCAACGCGAGGTATTCCTTGTACTTCTTCAGGATGTGCCAACGGCATAGCTTGTGGACGGTGTTTGGGAATGATTGTGGTATAGCTTTCGCCATCGACGGGCACTGGTCTACATGAATTAAAAAAAATAAAACTTGCTTCTTTTTTGCACTGATGGTGAACTTATGTTGTACAAGTACTTGAACTTCACAGGTAGCAGTATGACTATCTAAAAATGTCACATATTTTTTCCTTACAGCAGTGTTGTTGAACTTATGTTGTTCAAGTACTTGAACTTCACAGGTAGCAGTATTACTAACTAATAATGTAACACAATATTTTCTTACAGCAGTGTTGTTGAACTTATGTGGTAACAGTGCTTGAACTTCACATACATAACTATATTTTTCGCGAACATGTTTCATATGTTTTTTCTTACAGCAGTGTCCTTGAACTTCTATGATTCCTCTATTTGAACTTCACATCCAGAACTATATTTTTCTAAACATGTGACATATAATTTTGCTTCTTATACTGTTTGTTGGACTTCTGTGCTAACAGTGGTTGAACTGCTTGCTTTACATTATTTTCAGATAAAACTAGTGTACCCAATACAGACCCATAGACTGAAAAGATGATGAAACTTGTAGAGTTTTTTTTTTTGAACTAACCTGTTAGAATGCAAGTTGGGTGTTTGTTGTTCATGCACCATACAAATGTATCGAACAGCCACTTGAATGACTTTGCATCTTCGTCTCTGATCAGGGCAACAGCAAATATCGTTGACTGCAAATGATGGTTTGTTCCAACAAACACTCCCGGAGGCATATGAAATCTGTTGGTCTTGTAAGTTGTGTCGAATGCTACGCAATCGCCAAAGTCTTGATACGCTCCTCGGCAGCTTGCATTGGACCAAAAAATGTTTTTAACTGATTTGTCGTTGTCTACTTGTATGTCATAGAAAAACTCATCATTGATTGCCTTCATGTCTTTAAAGAAAGATACAAGTTTCAATACATCATCCAAATCATCTTTCTTGCATTCATGGCTTTCCTGCAAATTATATGCAAACATGCATTTGTTATTTTTGCTAGCAAAGGGTTGTGACTTAAGATGCTATGTACATTGCAGTATGTGCATTTTTGAATACTTACTAGTTTAGTAGGTATCGTCTGGTCATGCTTAGGAAGTAGCTTCCATCTTCATGTTCAGATAGCATGGACATGACTGTTGTGTGCTTGACATCATGGTACTGCAGGAGCTTTACGTACTCCAAAATAGTGGGGTCATAATTCTTGTGTGAGTGCAAGAATACCAGCATGTCATCAGATTGCATGAGGTGGTGATTATGATTGTACTCAATGTCCACTGCCACACATGTGTTATCCTCCTGCACCTTCACCCTCATTCTTGCATTGCATCCTGTCCTCTGTGATGTTTTGTTTCGCTGCCTGTCAGCCTCTGAAACAGAAGTTGTGTGTTTCCCTTGGAACGCGCAAACAAAATACTTGTGATTGTCATTCCCCCCGTCTTCCTAATTCCAAGCGTGTCTGGCGTATCTGTTATAAAATTCCCTTGCTTTCTCTACATCTTGGAATCGCATCTTTAGTCTTGGTATTAGATAATCCGGGAGATCCGGCATCTGCAGAAAAAAGAAAAAATAATCCAAACGGCACGTTAAAATGCAGTTTATGAACTTGTTATCCTGGAGGGAGAAGAAAATTTGCAGATAATACAAGATGCATATATAAATACCTAAATATTTGTTTCACTTATGTGTGTGTATGATCGCAACTCAACCGGAGTCTGCTGCTATCCCTCTGGGATGGGGCACGGCGGAGTAATCATAGCAGGATGCAGGAGTGGATCACGAGGAGGAAGGAGGGCTGAAGATGGCATCTCTCTTATTTGCGTCCTTTTTGCTTGAGGTGGTTGTGGAGGTATTGCGATCCTGGTTTTGGTTTGCTCTTTTGTTTTGTGAAGCAATCCATCTTCCTTATGTCCCGTACAATTCTGACTTGTAGCAGCAGCAGCAGCAGGATCCAACGGTGGTAGTGTGCAGAGCACTCTCATCCGTGTGTGTGTTCCTGTTGGATTTGTCCTGGGATCCGGTTTAGTTGCTTCCCTTTGGCATTGATGAGGCACACCAGGATAACCTCCAGAGTTACATGCGGGACTTGAGCTAACCCCCTCCTCCATCGGCGTGCTTGGGAGTCTGCTAGTGGATACAAAGAATCGGCGGGGGATTTCCGGCGTCACCCAATTAGGTGGAAGTGCAAAGTTGTGCGGATAGGGCTGTGACCCAGCATCTTGGAAGTCTCCATGTGTTTTGGGTGTCATCCATTTTTGGTCTGGAGCAGGTTGGTAATGATGTTGGTGCGTTTGAGGTGTGACCCATTGAGGGGGTAGTGCAACGCGTACAGGCTTAGGATTGTGTACTTGCTGCTGGGAACTTCTAAGCTTCTTTATGCGTCTCTTGTCTTGCTGACATAAAAGAAAAAATGTTTATTAGCACACAAGTTACATCTGCCTATACCTTTGTAACTGAACTAAGCATTATTCACATCCTGAACTTCTCATATAAAAGTGGTGTTCATGTACATATTTTTTCCCTAGGACAGGCATCACACTCTACACTGAGCTGAGCATCTGCCAATACTTTTGTACCTGAACTGAGCACCCCTCACAGAATGAACCTCTCATTCTGTTAATTCTACACTATTTGATTACTTATATGTACCTGAACTGAGCACTCTCCACAACCTGAACTTCTTGTTTGCAAAGGGGAAATACTGTCTACAGTTAAAAAACTTGAACCTTCATGAGTTTGAATGGTTGAACCACTAGTGCATACCAACCTGACCTTCATGTGATCACATGTATGTTTTATTTTTCCTTTTATTTTTTGCACACAACCAGATACATACCAACCTGAACTCTAGCAAACTTAATAGTTGAACTTCACATGGCTTTTCACATGTGAGTACAGGCAGATTTCCAAATGTTTTGCAGCCTGGACTGAGGCTCACAAACTACCTGAACTTCACATGTGAATGCAGGCAGATTTCCAAATGTTTTGCAGCCTGGACTGAGGCTCACAAACTACATGAACTTCACATGGCTTTTTCACATGTGAATGCAGGCAGATTTCCAAATGTTTTGCAGCCTAGACTAAGGCTCACACACTACCTGAACTTCACATGGCTGTAAGAAAATAGCAAACAGAAGGAAGTTCAACCATACCCTGGCTAGAAGTTCGGCTAACCTTTTTCCAGCAGTAGATAGGCCACCTTGAGAGCAATTAGTCCAGGAAGTAGGAGAGGAATTCCATGGCAATCCATGTCTTGCAGAGGGAGCGAAGTTCATCTGCACGAAGCAAGAAGGTCATGCAAGGCAAGATTGAAGAAGAAGGCAACAAGTGGGAGGAAGTTCATCTACCGTTTCTGGATTTGAAGGTGCCGCCGATGCCGCCTCCGCCGCGGAGTTGCTTCGTTGGCCGCGTTGTTCGCCATAGCTTGCGTCAGGGCCGTCATCTGCTCTGCCAAGGCGTCGGGCGGTGAGGATGGAAGGAGGATGAGGCTTCCAAAAGTCCATGGCCGCTTCGCCGCATCCAGGCGACGCGGGCTCCCTCGCACCGGCGTCCGTCGTCGCTCGCTCGCCCGCGTCGGTGGTCGGCCAGGAGGTGGCGACGGAGGGGTGGCGCCGGATCCGGTCGACCAGGAGCTGGAGACGGAGGGGAGGCGCCGGATCCGGTCGGCCAGGAGCTGGAGACGGTGGGAGGCGCCGGATCCGGCGAAGATCGGCGGCGAACCACGGGGGGAGGTCGGGGATCGAGGGGAGGAGCGGCGAGGAGGGGGGTTGGTCGGCTCGGGATTAGGATCGGGGGATCAGGTGGATCCTGTCGAGCGGCCTTGGGATCCTGTGGGTCAGGCCGGCAGTTCAGAAGTTCGGGAAGGGTTCTGTCGGGCCCT
The DNA here is from genome assembly GCA_011799875.1 of Thinopyrum elongatum. Taxonomy (NCBI): domain Eukaryota; kingdom Viridiplantae; phylum Streptophyta; class Magnoliopsida; order Poales; family Poaceae; genus Thinopyrum; species Thinopyrum elongatum. The sequence continues at coordinate 150,397,450 of CM022300.1, read as the reverse complement.
TATAGGGGCTGCTGTGATCCAAATAACTATTCTAATCCTGGGATTAGAATAGTGCTGTCCTATATATATATATATATATATATATATATATATATATATATATATATATATATATATATATATATATATATATATATATATATATATATATGTTTTGTCCTCTACAGCATTCACTTATAGCTATGTCTTCAAGTTGCTATCTTCTGCACTAAGTGAATGTTATCGGACCCTAACCCCTTCTGTGCTCATCCCTCTAACTTCTCTATCTCTTTATATGCATTCTATTGACACGTGTCGGTTGTCTTCACTGTGTCCTTGTCAGTCGAAGATATAGACACAAACATTTAAAAGGTTTAATTATCTCTATCCTATTTGCCTGAATCCGGAGAAGCCGGAACAACCCCCCGACAAACCTGGCGCACGTGGGGTTGTGGCACAACATTTGAGCTGTTGCATACATGCCACGTGTCCCTCAGATGTGAACCGCCAGGGGCAGCTGAGTAAATTCACTTAGTCGTCGCCCTTCCTTATTAATACTCACCCCCTGCGGTCATTATTTCCTTCTCCCCTCCCCGTCTCGCTCAAACCCTAGCGCCATCGCTAGCTTCCGTCGTCGTCGGAGACGAAGCACTTCGTTGCCGTGATTTCTCCGTCGTCGTCGTCATGCCGGTCGCGGATCTTCTTCCACCCACCACCGCCCTAGGTGTCTTCCGCCGCCAAGTTAGGGCACGGAAGATTGGACTGCTCGGCCTCCATCCACAACTCGTCTAGCAGTCTCATCTGATCTTGAGTGGTAATTCAAAGTCTATTTTCACCACACGTTTGATCCGTTAAAACTTTCTATGTCTTCGGAAAGTTGTTTCTTCACTTCCAAATCTGGATCTTTACTTATATGCATCTCATGACTCGCAAGTACTTTCACTTATGCTTCAGTACTAGTTAGATTCTTCACTTGTACTTTTTCATGGATTCATACAAATCTAGAACCAACTCACATCTATAAGTGAATGTCTTTGCAGTATGAGGTCAATATCTTCAAACTGGTTTATCTTCAAAATCTTCTGAGAATGCATATGACCTCTTCCCCTTCCCTCGCCTCTCTAATGCTATCATAGGTACATGTCTGTGGGGGAGTCTCTTGGTTATCATAGTCTGTATTCATTTGCAGAGTTTTTACAGAATTATATTGAATCACCTGAAGCCAGTTCCTGTTTGACAAGCAGGCCAAAGCCCAACACGGTTGTGAAGCCATTCAGTCTGAAGCCAATGGCAGATGGTGTCTCTGCAAAGAAAGGGGGCTGTCAACATCGTGATAACACTGCCTTGGACCTGTCTCCTGATCTTTATGAGATGTACAAGTCAGATCCAGATGAAACCTATGGTGAGCACAAGTCCAGAGTCCAATGGATTCGAAGATATTGGGCAGAAGAATGGTTTCTATATCATTATGTGACTTCTGAGTATGCTGAAAAGAATGCTGTGAGGCCACCTTGGGCTGATATTATATACAAGAAGCTTCAACCCAAGACCAAGGCTAAAGCCACTGCAAACGGCTTCTTTCCTTGCATGGTCAGAGGCCCCATGCCTGAAGACGCCGACCCATCCAGCCTCAGACGGTGTCGAGAAGATGATCGCTTTGAAGAGAATTATATGTATGCCAAGAATTCTACTGTCCAGAACAAGAAGGACTTCAGGATTGACTTCAACCCAGGTCCAGCTCGACCAAGGCCAGATGGCAGTCGAGAGGCTGAACCCAATCTTGTTGGTCCCTTTGAAGACTTTGACTCATATCTTGCACATTGCGCTGCACAAAGAGCCAGCATTGAAGAGGCTGTTGTGGATGAGGAAGACACTATCGCTCCAGAGCCCCCGAAGCCTGTAAAGAAGGCTAAGGTGTAAGTGCATCTAGTGCCACCCCTAGTTGGTTTTGGAGTATTGACGACAAACGTGGTTGAGGGACTAATGTGTTTGTGAGAATTGCAGGATAACATAGGTAGTAGTCCCTCATTGATTCGGTTTACCTACCAGAGTTGACCCCTAAAAATGTATGAAGACATTGAAGACAATGGTGGTTCATGAAGACATTCACGTCGAAGATAATGACGTGTGAAGACATTCACTTGAAGACAATGGAGTGTGAATACATAGTTTCTTTCGTAGTTTCATTTTCTTCTTACTTGAGTCATAGGAACCACCGAACTGTTAAGTGGGGTCCAAGTGAACAAATTCAGCAGACTAACGACATGCTCAACCTAAATCCTATGTCTTCGAGTGAAGACAACGAGAGTGAATCTTATCCAGAGTTGGATGAGTCAGCTTTGCTTGTAGCACAAGTCAAGCTGCCGCGTGTGTTTGACATCCGACCATTGGACACGTGTCGGTTCCTTAGTGACCCAAGGTCATTTCGGACATATCATGTAGGGTTGCCTGCTGGCTATAAATAGCCCACCCCCTCCACCATAAGTTGGTGGCTGCTCAGAGTTAGTGCACGACTTTTGTCGTTTGAGAGCAACCCACCTCCAAAGCCTTTGAGAGAGAGATCCTTGCGAGGACAAAGCCCAAAACACCCAGAGCCAAAGAGTGTTAGGCATCACTAAAGTATTTCTGTCCGCGTGACCTGAAGACTTGTTACACTTGAGGACTATGTATCCTCCAGCCGGTTAGGCGTCATGTTCTGAGGATCCAATATTCATTGTGGATCGCCGGTGAACGGAGTCTTTGAAGGTTTGGAAGTCTACTTTGAAGACTTACCAGAGTGATTGGGCAAGGACTAAGTGTCCTTAGCTCAAGGGGAATAAGGAGAAGACGTGGTCTTCTGAGTTCAATCTCAGCCTCCCTAACCAGACATACAGTTGTCACAGCAACTGGAACTGATCTACCAAATCCTTGTCTTCACCAAGCAACTGGTTCTATCCCCTACCTCCTTTACATTTCAGTTTGTCTTCGTGAAGTCATTGCTTGTTTGCCTGATCTGTTAGACTTCATTGTATGAAGAGTTTTACCTGTTTGGCTTTATACTGTCTTCCATTTCGATCTGCTCTACCTAGATACTATTAGTCTTTGTGCCGTCATTGTACTGTTAACTTGACTATGACCTGTCTAGTGTAGTTTATCTTCCGCTGCATATCGTATAGGTGTTGTTTGGTTGTCTATCTTCAAAGATATCGCATCTTTCGAAGACTTTCATAAAAATCGCCTATTCACCCCCCCTCTAGTCGATAACTAGCACTTTCAATTGGTATTAGAGCAAGGTGATCCCTTGTTCTGTGTGATTCGGTTTAACCACCTGTAGTTTTAGCTATGTCGACTGCAGGGATAATCAAAGTCTTCGCTGCGTGCCTCGTCTTCGATGGCACTGATTACCCCTACTGGAAGAATAAGATGCGCATGCATCTTGAAGCCATTGACATCGATCTCTGGTATGTCGTCAAGACTGGTGTCCCCAAAGTCGGTGAAGGCATCACCACTGCTGATGTCAAGAGATTCGCACAACTGGACTCAGCCGCCAAGAACATCATCTGTGGTCATCTGACCAAAGGGCAGTATGGCTGTGTGAGTGCACTGGAAAATACAAAGTTGGTCTGGGACTGGCTGTCCAAAGTCAACGAAGGTGTCTCGACCCAGAGAGACTCAAGAATAGATGTGCTCCGCAATCTCTTCAACCGATTCAAGAGGAATGACAATGAGAACGTCCAACTCACTTTCGACCGCCTCACTGATATCACAAATGAGCTTCGCGCACTTGGCGCCACGGAGATCACCAAGCATGAAATAGTGAAGAAGCTATTGAGATCACTTAAAAACTCATTTGACACTTTGGCCTTGATGATCCAAGAACGTCCTGACTTCAGAGATCTTGATCCATCTGACATACTTGAGAGGCTCAACACACATGAATTCCAGCTATCTGAGAAGAGAGATATCTATGGTCCCAACTACGGCCGATCTCGTGCCTTGAAGGCAAAGGCTGTATCCTCATCTGAAGAAGAATCTGACTGCAGTTCTGAAGATCTTGAAGACATTGGCAAAGAGCTAGAAATGCTTGTGAGAAAGTTCCAAAAGTTCTCCAAGAAGAATCGCTTCGGCAAGTCTTCAAAATCTAGCTCCAAGAATGATGAGGCTTCCACTCGTGACTACAAGAAGAGAACATGCCACAAATGCAAGAAGCCAAGCCACTACATATCTGAATGTCCTCAATGGGATAAGGAAGCAAAGAAAAAGAAGAAGAGCAAGGAATATGACTCTGACGACAAGAAGAAGAAGAAATCCTCAAAGTCTTCATCATACAAGAAGAGCTCATCTGGCAAGGCTCGTGCATTCATTGGCAAGGAGATGGATTTAGAGGAGGAATCTGCTTCTGAGGAGGCAAAGGTGGTGTCTGAGGAGGAGTCTGATTCAGGCGTGGCAAGCCTGGCTCTAGCTTCGGCGTTTGTCACCAAGTCCATCTTCAACACTGAAGACAATGATCACATCGCCAACGTTGAAGAGAACGATGACGACGACTCTGCTCCCACCTACTGCTTCATGGCACATGGTGCCAAGGTAAACTCTCGTGATGCATACTTTCAAACCTCAAGTGAAGATGACTCTGAATGTGAATCCAAACCCAGTTATAAGAACCTTGCTAAAATTGCAACTGAACAACAAACAACCATGGAAAAGATTCAAAAATTGCTAGACAAAAGCGATGACATGTTGGACGTGGAAATGAATTGAACCCAGTCCTTAATTGAAGACATCAAAAATCTTTGCGTTAAGTACGAGGAACTTGAAAGTTGTCATGAAACCCTCTCAGCTACTCATGAGAAGCTTTCCTATGATTATCTTCAAAGGAAGCAAGATCTAGAGAAACTGAGAGCGTCTCATGAAGATCTTCAAAAGGAAAACGATTCACTACTCGCTCAACAGATCAGTTCCGCTCAGGAAGATTTTGTGCCACCCTGTTTAAAATGCCTTGAGCGTGACAATGTTGTCTCTATTGCTGAATGCTCTATTGCCTCTGATGTTGCAATATCTTCAACTGTTGATGTGGTAACTAACCCCTCTTCTGAGGATGCCACTACTATTGCGGATGAGAATGCCAGGTTGAAGACATTGCTTGAAACAGGCATGTAAAAAAGCCTCAAAGGGCATCAGACACTATGTGATGTCCTCAAGAAACAGATTCTGAACCGAAACCCTAGGAAAGAGGGTGTTGGTTTCGAGAGGAAAATGAATGTTGATGGTTCTTACTGGAAGCCTGAGCAGTACCCCAAAACCACATGGGTTGCTGCAAAGGGTCCCTCAATAGATCCATCCACTTTATCTGGCCTCACTTGTGTTAACCCCATTATCATTGATGAGTCCTTTGACTTCAATTATAAGCTGTTTAAGAATCAGAATGGTGAAGTGTTTGCCAGGTTTATTGGTACTAACTGCAGGAACGGACCACCTATGAAGAAGATCTGGGTTCCTAAAAGTTGTCTTGAGAATCTTCCAGTGAATGTCATCATGACACCACCAGGGAAGAAGACAAAACCTAGACCAAAGGCTTCATATGGCCCAAAGGCTTCATACAGACAGAGGACCTCATATGCTCACCCTAATGCCAATGTTTTGCAGGGAAATTATCATCAAACTCATGAATATGAGCGTGTTTCTTCAAACATGTTCACAAATGAAAGAATTTTTCTGCATATTCTTTTGAGTACTATTCACCTCCTGCAAAACTATTTGCTAGGGCTCCAAAGCCAAAGTTCTCAGATGCTGCACTTAGACTCATTGCTTCTAAGCCACCCCTTAAGATGTGGGTGGTTAAGAAGAATTAACTTCTCTTGCAGGGAAAGGTCTCTAGCCGAAAATCATTGACTTATGAAGAAAATGCTGGAGCCCTAAAATATCTTGTGGGACGCAAGATAAAATGCCAAAATGGTCTTACCATTTATTTCATCCCAGGATTTCTTGATGAGCATCCTATCTTACCATCCAAGAATCTTAACTTTGATAGTATGCTTGTTCGTCAAATGTTTGTGCTTCACAATACTCTTGGTGAAGCCTATCCCGCTAACTGTACTGTAGGGTATGACTCTGAAAGCTACTGAATGGATTATGGACAGTGGATGCACTAACCACATGACTGGTGATCGAAGTCTTCTCATGGGTTCAACTCTTCGTCCATCTGCTAAAAGCCACATCACATTTGCTGACACTGGTAAAAGCAAGGTATTGGGCCTAGGTAGAGTTGCTATCTCAAAGGATCAACACATGGATAAAGTGATGCTTGTTGAATCCCTTGGATACAAGTTAATGTCTGTCTCAATGCTTTGTGAGCTTGACATGATTGTGATATTTGGAAAATATCATTGCCTTGTGCTTATGGCTTCTGACAAATCTCTAGTCTTCGAAGGTTATCGAAGAGGTGATCTGTATATGGTAGATTTCTAAGCAGGACCATAGCTTGCCGTATGTCTTCTAGAAAAAGCTTCAGAATGCTGGCTTTGGCATCGAAGGCTAGGACATGCGGGCATGAGGAACCTGCACACTCTTGTGAAGAAGATGCATATCATTGGCATCGAGGGCGTCAAGTTCAAGAAGGATCATCTATGTGGTGCTTGTGAAGCCGGGAAGATGACTAGGGCAAAACATCCCTCGAAGACAATCATGACGACTTCGTGTCCCTTCGAGTTGCTACACATGGACTTATTTGGCACTACTCACTACTCTACCCTTACTACCACTGCACATCTTTATGGCTTCGTTATTGTTGATGATTATTCGAGATACACCTGGGTACACATAATTCTCTATAAGACTGAAGTGCAGGATGTCTTCAGATGCTTTGCCAATCGCGCCATGACCAACTATGGCATCAAGATCAAGCACATCAGGAGTGACAATAACACATAATTCAAGAACACTGGCCTTGACACTTATCTTGATACATTGGGCATCACTCATGAGCTCTCTGCTCCATACACACCTCAGCAGAATGGCGTCGTGGAGCGCAAGAATAGGACTCTTATTGAGATGGCTCGTACGATGCTTGATGAGTACAAGACTCCAAGAAAGTTCTGGCCTGAAGCCATTGACACTGCATGCCATATCATCAACAGAGTTTATCTTCACAAATTCTTCAAGAAGACATCTTATGAACTACTCACTGGTAAGAAGCCAAACATAAGCTATTTCAAAGTCTTCGGTGCTAGGTGCTGGATCAAGGATCCACATCACACTTCCAAATTTGCACCGAAAGCACATGAAGGTTTTATGCTTGGTTACGAAAAGGATTCGCACACCTACAGAGTCTTTAACCTCTTTCACTATAAAGTGGTTGAAACTGTACATGTGCGGTTCGATGAGACTAACGGCTTGCAAAGAGAGCACCTGCCAAATGTGCTAGATGAAGCTTCTCCTAGTGAATCTATCAAGCTAATGGGTACTGGAGAAATCATACCCACCGAGGAACAGGCTGAAGAAGAAATCGTCATTCCAGCTCCTACTCAACGTGAAGACAATGCTGAGACTGAAGATAATGATGAAGATGAAGACAATGATCAGCAACAGCAAAATCTTCGCGCTATTCATCCTTGTGTGGCCAATGAAGTTCAGATTGAGAAGATAATTGATAGCATCAATGCACCTGGTCCACTCACTCGATCAAGAGCAACGCAACTAGCAAACTTTTGTGGGCACTTTGCATTCGTGTCCATATCCGAACCCAAGAAAGTAGATGAAGCTTTTATGGAACCAGAATGGATTCAAGCTATGCAAGAAGAGATTCAACAATTTGAGCTCAACAATGTCTGGGAGCTAGTTAAGCGTCCTGATCCATGCAAGCACAATATTATTGGCACCAAATGGATCTATCGCAACAAACAAGATGAACATGGTCAAGTCATTAGAAAAAAAAGCTCGTGTCGTTGCTAAAGGTTACACACAAGTAGAGGGAATTGACTTCAATGAAACCTTCGCTCCCGTGGCTAGGCTTGAAGCCATTCGCATACTGCTAGCCTATGCTAAACACAACAACATTCTTCTGTACCAAATGGATGTGAAGAGTGCCTTTCTCAACAGCAAAATTGAAGAAGAATTGTATGTAGCTCAACCACCTGGTTTTGAAGATCCAAAGCGACCTGATATGGTCTACAAGCTCAACAAGGCACTATATGGCCTCAAACAAGCACCTCGCGCTTGGTATGAAACACTCAAAGACTTCCTGAAGAGCAAAGGCTTCAAACCTGGATCTCTCGATCCCACTCTCTTCATGAAGACATATGATGGAGAACTGTTTGTATGCCAAATTTATGTGGATGACATTATCTTCGGCTGCACTGACAAAAGATACAGTGATGAGTTTGGGCATATGATGCAAGAGCAATATCAGATGTCCATGATGGGAGAGCTGAAATTCTTTCTTGGTCTTCAAATCCGTCAACAGAGAAATGGCATCTTTATATCACAAGAAAAATACCTGAAAGTTGCCTGAAGAAGTTTGGAATGCAAGACTGCAAAGGGTACACGACGCCAATGCCAACCAAAGGTCAATTGGGCTCCGACAACAATGGTAAAGAGTTCGATCAAAAGGTATACCGCTCCATAATTGGTTCTTTATTGTACTTATGTGCATCTAGGCCAGATATAATGCTTAGCGTTTGCATGTGTGCCCGATTCCAAGCAGCACCAAAGGAATCGCATCACCTCGCGGTGAAGCGAATTCTTCGATATTTGGCTCACACCCCAACGCTAGGATTATGGTATCCAAAGGGCTCAGAGTTTGATCTAGTTGGATAATCAGATGTTGATTATGTTGGTGACAAAGTTGATTGCAAGTCCACATCAGGCACATATCACTTTCTTGGACGATCTCTTGTCTGTTGGTCTTCAAAGAAGCAGAACTATGTATCACTATCCACTGCTGAGGCTGAATACATTGCTGCTGGATCTTGCTGCGCTCAGCTTCTCTGGATGAAGCAAACCCTCAAGGACTATGGCATCAACATGAAGAAGGTGCCCCTCTACTGCGACAATGAAAGCACCATCAAGATTGCTCACAATCCAGTTCAGCACTCGAAGACAAAGCACATACAGACCCGTCATCACTTTCTCAGAGACCATGTGTTGAAGGAAGACATTGATATCATTCACGTCAACACTGAAGAGCCCCTTCCGTGCTTGTGATCTGACCCTAACCCCTTCCGTGCTTATCTCTCTAATTCTCTCTGTCTCTTCATATGCATAATATTGACACGTGTCGATTATCTTCACTGTGTCCTTGTCAGTTGAAGATATAGAGACAAAACATTAAACTGCTTTTACTATCTCTATCCTTTTTGCCTGAATACCGGAGAAGCCGGAACGACCACCCAACAAACCAGGCGCGCGTGGGGTCATGGCACAACATTCAAGTTGTTGCATGCATGCCACGTGTCCTTCAGATGTGAACCGCTAGGGGCACCTGAGTAATTACACTACGCCGTCCCTCTTCCTTATAAATACTCAACCCCCTGCGGTCATTTTTTCCTTACCCCCCTCGCCATCTCGCTCAAACCCTAGCGCCATCGCTAGCTTCCGTCGTCACTGGAGACGAAGCGCTTCGCTGCCGCGACTTCTCCGTCGTCGTCGTCACGCCGGTCGCGGATCTTCCTCCTTCCGCCGCCGCCAAGTTAGGGCGCGGAAGATTGGACTGCTTGGCCTCCATCCTCAACTCGTCTAGCAGTCTCATTTGTTCTTGAGCGGTAACTAAAAGTCTATTTTTACCGTGTGTTTGATCCGTTAAACTTTCTATGTCTTCAGAAAGTTGTTTCTTCACTTCCAACTCTGGATCTCTACTTTTATGCATCTCATGACTCGCAAGTACTTTCACTTATGCTCACTACTAGTTAGATTCCTCACTCGTACTTATTCATGGATTCGTACAAATCTAGAACCAACTCACATCTATAAGTGAATGTCTTCGCGCTATGAGGTCAATGTCTTCAAACTGATTAATCTTCTGAGAATGCATATGACCTCTTCCCCTTCCCTCGCATCTCTAATGCTGTCACAGGTACATGTCCGTGGGAGAGTCCCTTGGTTCTCATAGTCTGCATTCATTTGCAGAGTTCTTACAGCATCATATTGAGTCACCTGAAGCAAGTTCTTGTCTGACCATCCGACTGAAGCCAACCACCGTTGTGAAGCCTTTCAGTTTGAAGCCAATGGCTGGTGGGAAATCAGCAAAGAAGGGCGGCCGACAGCGCCGTGATAACACTGCCTTGGACTTGCCACTAGATCTGTATGAGATGTACAAGTTTGACCCTAAAGAAACCTATGGTGAGCGCAAGTCTAGAGTCCAATGGATTCGCAGATATTGGGCAAATCAATGGTTCTTGTATCATTTTGTGACTCCAGAATATGCAGACAAGAATGTTGTGAGGCCCCCATGGGTAGATATCATATACAAGAAGCTGCAACCCAAGACCAAGGCTGAATTTGCTAAGCGTTGTGATGAAGCCAAAGGCTCAAGAGAGTGCCTCAAGCACTATGCTTAAAAATGCGTTCAGGCTCATAATGAAGCCTTGAAGAGGAAAGCACTTGGGCGTCCAGGCATTGACCCCAAGTTGGCTGCTAAGAAGAAGAAGAAGCCAATCCAAGCCGAAGCTGAAGCTCAAAGGCAGGAAAGACCAAGCATTGCCTTCCCTACCAGCATGTCTGGCTCGAAGCCAAAGGTCCCATCAGCTGCTTTTGAGCAGAAGAAGACGAAGCAAGCTGAGGCTGAGGCCAAGAAGCGCAAGTATCAAGAAGCATCTGATGATGCTCCTTCACAGAAGAGGCCGAAGACAAAGCCCTCTAAGGCTTCACGACGGGCCCAAGCACAAACTGCCTCATCTGATCCTGGTGAGCCATTGCTTGTTGAACCTATCTCTGTTGCCCTTCCTGCCACCTCCAACCGCGAGTGCCGTCTGGTTGTTCATGAACCTACTACCACAGAGGCTCATGTGTCTGAAGACATTCCAGCTGCTGACACCACCGCAGCTGAAGACATTGGTCATGACGACAATGTAGTTGATGATGAAGTCCTTCCTCAGTTCCCCCAGATCATGCCCAAGCCGGTATCATCGCATGCTCCCTCGAGCAGTGAACAGATCAGTATTGGCGGTCCCACGACGCCAATCGCACATGATGATTACTGGGAAGAGCAACACCCCAACACTCCGCTCCATGAAGTCATTCCACGCACTCCACCAGCTCAAGTCACTACTCCAGTGATTGAGATTCCGCAAGACACACCTGAAGACATGGAGAAGACCACTCCCTCACCACAGGCGTCGCCCTCTTTCCGAAGGCTTCGCCGAGGCCCAAGGCCAATAGTCTCCATGTCGAGCATTCTTGAAGAGGATGTGCAAGCCACAAGCTCAGTAGCACGTCAAGTGTTACCTGAAGCCATCCCTACAGAAACTGCTCAAGAATCTGAAGCCAAATGGGCTGAAGATATTCCAGCTGCATCAGCTGAAGAAAAAGAAGAAGATCAAGCTGTTATTCCCCCTACTATTGATTCAAGAGAGGATGAAGATGTGATTGTGCCAGACCCCCCAATTCCTGAAGTCACTGAAACGTCGGCAAATGAAGCTGCCGATACCACCACTGCTGAAGCCGATGACATTGTCATGGCTGAAGACAACGTGCAGCCCGAAGCCCATGATGCCACTGAAGACATTCAGCCATCCACCTCAGATGTTGCTGCTCCTCCTCCTGTACCTCACACCATGGAACGGGCATTCTATCGTGGTGAGCTTGTAACTGTCAAGTGGCCAATCATGACACCACCGGCTGCTCCTGGTCCCCAGTACGATTACCATGTGGAGCAAAGGCCTCAGACGCAGAAGCCAAAGCCCAGGCTACCAAGACTTCCCAGTGCTGTTACCGCTCAAGGCTCATTCAGTGTGCTCAGCTTCAGAGAGCACAACACATTCTTTGACAACGCCAAGAATCCTTACAAGAAGCCTAAGATCTCATCTGACAGGTTCTGGAGCCACCAGCAAAGGAGCTACTACTCATGTATTCTGTACAACCAGGACAGGATCTTCCCCCACAAGCGCCTGTGCTGCGATGCCATTGCTGGTCTCCCTTGCCTTGAAGAAGCTCTTGACTGTTTTCGTGAAGTTAGCTTGCTCCCATTTTTCGTCGACAAGGAGCACTGGAATGAAGAACTCTTGGTGCAATTCTATGCCACACTCCATATATCAGGCTACAACAGGGATCCGAAGACATGGGTCCTTGAGTGGATGACAGGTGATGTACATCATGAAGCCAAAGCTCAAGACATCATCGAGCTAACTTCCCTGCCCACTCCTAGTGATCTCTATGAGGTGGGATGTCAGCGCTATGAGCAAGAATTGCAGAGCATCTTTCAGAAGCCAGAGCCTAACATGAGCGAAATGCTCAACATGATGAAGCCTTTGCCTGTTGATGCTGAGTACCCCAAGGAATTCTTTGTTAATGACCTCGAGTACCTGCCCCGCACCATCTATCACATTCTGAGGCATACTCCATGGCCACTCAAAGGGCATTCTCCTCACGCTAAGCTTGAAGGCACTATGAAGACATTGGTCTTCTACATCATCAATGGCATTAGGTTCAACACTCAAGACTTTTTCATCCGTCAGTTGGCAGCTTCAGGCATTGATTTGGTCGGCCTCAAGTTCTATGCTCCATGGGTCATGCGGCTGATTAAGCTTCACTCCACCATCAATTATCAAGCTTCAGCGTGTAACCATGTTGTCTTTCTGCCTGAAGTACATATGTCTCATGAAGCTATCTATCATGAGCCTACCAAAGAACCCGTTCGTGAAGACAATGCTGCCTTCCAGAGCTTCACTCAACCACTTCAAGGTGTTCATGTGCCCAATCCACCTGCTACTGTTGGTCCTCTTGCTGGTCAGCTTAGGCTGCCGCATCATGCCAGCACTGATGCAACAGCCAGCACAGTAGCTGAAAGATTGAGGATGTCGCCTAGAGGGGGGGGGGTGAATAGGCGCTTTAAAATAATTACGGTTTAGGCTTGAACAAATGCGGAATAAACCTAGCGATTAATTTGTCAAGCACAAAACCAACAATAACTAGGCTCACCTATGTGCACCAACAACTTATGCTAAGCAAGATAAACAACTAAGTGATAGCAAGATATATAACAAGAAACAATATGGCTATCACAAAGTAAAGTGCATAAGTAAAGGGCTCGGGTAAGAGATAACCGAGGCACGCGGAGACGACGATGTATCCCGAAGTTCACACCCTTGCGGATGCTAATCTCTGTTTGGAGCGGTGTGGAGGCACAATGCTCCCCAAGAAGCCACTAGGGCCACCATAATCTCCTCACGCCCTCGCACAATGCAAGATGCCGTGATTCCACTAAGGGACTCTTGAGGGCGGTCACCGAACCTGTACAAATGGCAACCCTTGGGGGTGGTCACCGAACTCGTACACTTTGGCAACCCTTGGGGGCGGTCACCGGAACCCGTCAAATTGCTCGGGGCAATCTCCACAACCTAATTGGAGACCCCGACGCTTGCCCGGAGCTTTACACCACAATGATTGAGCTCCGAACACCACCAACCGTCTAGGGCACCAAGGCACCCAAGAGGAACAAGCTCAAGGGTACCAAGCACCCAAGAGTAATAAGCTTCTCATCTTGAAACTTCCACATATCACCGTGGAGAACTCAAACCTATGCACCAAATGCAATGGCAAGGGCACAAGGAGTGCCCAAGTCCTTCTCTCCCAAATCCCACCAAAGCAACTAATGCTAGGGAGGAAAATGAGAGGAAGAACGAAGAAGAGAACACGAAGAACTCCAAGATCTAGATCCAAGGGGTTCCCCTCACATAGAGGAGAAAGTGATTGGTGGAAATGTGGATCTAGATCTCCTCTCTCTTTCCCTCCAAAAACTAGCAAGAATCCACGGAGGGATTCAGAGATAGCAAGCTCGAAGAAGGTCAACAATGGGGGGCAAATGCGAGCTCAAAGTATAGGGTCCATTGGGGAAGAAGGCCCCCTTAAATAGGCACCCCCGAATCCAACCGTTATGCCCACTGGTCATGCACAAGTGGTACTACCGCTTGGAGTAGCGGTACTACCGCTTAGCACGGCCAAAACAGCCCAACGAGGCAGAAAACATGAATAATAGATCTGCCAGAGAGGTAGTACCGCTCTGGGGAGAGGTACTACCGCTTGAGCGGTACTACCGCTCTACTACCGCTTAGGGAAAACAGGCAACAGAAACAAGCACAACCATTGAAACACAAGAGGTACTACCGCTCGAGGGTGCAGTACTACCGCTTGAGCGGTACTACCGCTCTACTACCGCTTAGAGAAAATAGGCAACAGAAACAAGCACAAAAGACTTTGCCCAAGCGGTAGTGGCAGTGGTAGTCCACAATGGAAGTACCGCAAGCGGTACTACCGTGGTACTAAGCGGTACTACCGCTTGGGTGCTGCAAAATAGCCCAAGCAAAGCAGAAGAAACTGGTTGGACCGAAACAGTCACTACATTTGCATAAGAGCTCTGAATTGAGCAAACTCAAGCTTGTTGGATAGCTGACGACGAGTAGCATCCAACTGCGACTGGTTATAATAAGAAGAGGCAGGGGAGGTATGCCTAAGATATAGAGGAGAGAAACCTCCAAAAGAGAAGAACCGGCATAACCTCGAACATCGAAAACATCATAGAAGATGCATGTGAACTCCGTTTTCGATGAACTCGAGCTTGTCATCAAGATGAACATAAGCTCTAAAACTCACAAGAGAAATACCAAACAAGAACCAATAAAAATGATGCAAGGCTGCAATGGTTTGACCTCTCTACGAACGATATGATCAAGCTACTCATCGAGAGCCCCCCTTGATAGTACAGCAATCGATCCTATAACCCGGTCTCCCAACTACCACCATGAGACCGGTAAAATAGAAAACCTATCAAGGGAAAACCTTTGCCTTGCGCATAATACACTTGAGCTAGATGATGACGATCTTGTCCTCCTCAAGATGGACCACCTTTCTTGATTCCGTTGGGTCGATGAAGACTAGTTGATTGCTCCCCCATAATCCTCTATGGGTGAGCCACTCTTCCGCACATCTTCACAAGTCCATTGTCACCACAATGGACGGCAAGCTTCAAGCACTTGATCTCTTCGTGATGCTCCACTTGAACTTGCACACGGCAAACTTGATGACGATCACCACTTGATGTCATCCTCTCCAAGGGTTGTATGATATCTTCCTCTTGACGCAAGCCCATGGAAACATACCTAACCCCACATAGAACTCTCATGTAGACCATGGGTTAGTACACAAAGTGTAATGGACAATGCTTACCATACCATGGGATCACTTGATCCCTCTCGGTGCATATTCTACGCTTTGTGAGTTGATCAACTTGATTCACTCTTGACTTAGTCTTGATCAACCTTGAAACTTTCCAACTCTCTTCATGTGGATGATGTCTTGAAGGTAAACATGAATGATCACACAATCTTCTTCTTCAAGACATGCTTGCAATAAGCTCAACACTCACATGACCAATCTTTGGATAATTCCTTAATAGCACCTTGGTCAAATCATAAACTCCTTGAAACCAACACATGGACTTCAAGAAATGCCTATGGACAAATCCTTCAAATATAACTCAATGCAACCATTAGTCCATAGAGAATGTCATCAATTACCAAAACCACACATCGGGGCACCACATGTTCTTTCAGTAGCCCAAAGGCCTCAGAAGCGTGCTCGTGTACTGAATGACAGAGAGCTTCTTGTGTCACTTCATCAGAAGCAAGATAGGCATCATGACTGGATGAAGCGCCAGATGCAAAGTCTCCTTGTTGATGTCAATCGCATATGCAACCTCACCACCAAGAACTCGTTCATTGCTCATGAAGCCTGTCGGCGTGCCTGGAAGAGCATCACATTACTCTGTTCTGAAGACGATCTTCAAGCAGGTGGCTTCACTGAACGCTTCAAGTTTGACTCCAGGCCTCCACAGTCCGCAAGCTGGCTTCCAACACCTTCAATTGAAGATTCTGAATACTCATCTTCGGCTCCAACTATTGTTGCATGAGTCATTGATGAAGAGGACAACGCCACTTCACCAGCTATGGCTTCACTGCATCAGGATTCTGCATCAGGCCCCTCTGCACCGCCCATGTCCACCGTCGACCGTGCTGCTCCAACATCTTCACCAACACCGCATGGGAACGCTTAGACACTCTATGTCTTCACACCTTTTTGGTCATTCCTGACAAAAGGGGGAGAAGCATATGAGTTGATAGTCTTCAAGCGGGTCAATATGGGTCGGGTGCTTATTTTTGTTAAGTTTTGCAACTCCCATTCTTGAAGTGTTGGTGTTTGAGTTGTAACACTTAAAACTTGATGGTTGTCTGCCATTTTTGCTGCTACCATT
Organism: Thinopyrum elongatum; assembly: GCA_011799875.1. Taxonomy (NCBI): domain Eukaryota; kingdom Viridiplantae; phylum Streptophyta; class Magnoliopsida; order Poales; family Poaceae; genus Thinopyrum; species Thinopyrum elongatum. The sequence continues at coordinate 150,381,036 of CM022300.1, read as the reverse complement.
TATTACGATGATAAATTCCGCATGAAGTCATTCTGCAGACGCCCATTTTTCATTGTGCATGTCATTATCTTCATTACATTCTTGCTTGCACGATGAATTGTCTTCATGAATTGAAGGAGATCTCCACAAAGCAGAACCTGCCATGTGCATTTGCATTCAAAGGCAAACTACTTATATGCACATCTTCAGGGGGAGCCCTCTCAACTTCATGAAGCCAATGACTGCGTTCTTTAACTTACACATATTTTATCCCCGTTGAAAACTTCAACCAGTTTGTCATCAATCACCAAAAAGGGGGAGATTGTAAGTGCATCTAGTGCCACCCCTAGTTGGTTTTGGAGTATTGATGACAAACGTGGTTGAGGGACTAATGTGTTTGTGAGAATTGCAGGATATCACAGGTAGTAGTCCCTCATTGATTCGGTTTACCTACCAGAGTTGACCCCTAAAAATGTATGAAGACATTGAAGACAATGGTGGTTCGTGAAGACATTCACGTCGAAGATAATGACGTGTGAAGACATTCACTTGAAGACAATGGAGTGCGAAGACATAGTTTCTTTCGTAGTTTCATTTTCTTCTTACTTGAGTCATAGGAACCACCGAACTGTTAAGTGGGGTCCAAGTGAACAATGTCAGAAGACTGACGTGATGCTCAACCTAAATCCTATGTCTTCGAGTGAAGACAATGAGAGTGAATCTTATCCAGAGTTGGATGAGTCAGCTTTGCTTGTAGCACAAGTCAAGTTGCCGCGTGTGTTTGACATCCGACCATTGGACATGTGTCGGTTCCTTAGTGACCCAAGGTCATTTCGGACATATCATGTAGGGTTGCCTACTGGCTATAAATAGCCCACCCCCTCCACCATAAGTTGGTGGCTGCTCAGAGTTAGTGCACGGCTTTTGTCGTTTGAGAGCAACCCACCTCCAAAGCCTTTGAGAGAGAGATCCTTGCGAGGACAAAGCCCAAAACACCCAGAGCCAAAGAGTGTTAGGCATCACTGAAGTATTTCTGTCCACGTGACCTGAAGACTTGTTACACTTGAGGACTATGTATCCTCCAACCGGTTAGGCGTCATGTTCTGAGGATCCAATATTCATTGTGGATCGCCGGTGAATGGAGTCTTTGAAGGTTTGGAAGTCTACCTTGAAGACTTACCAGAGTGATTGGACGAGGACTAAGTATCCTTAGCTCAAGGGGAATAAGGAGAAGACGTGGTCTTCTGAGTTCAATCTCAGCCTCCCTAACCAGATGTACAGTTGTCACAGCAACTGGAACTGGTCTACCAAATCCTTGTCTTCACCAAGCAACTAGTTCTATCCCCTCCCTCCTTTACATTTCAGTTTGTCTTCGTGAAGTCATTGCTTGTTTGCCTGATCTGTTAGACTTCATTGTATGAAGAGTTTTACCTGTTTGGCTTTATACTGTCTTCCATTTCGATCTGCTCTACCTAGATACTATTAGTCTTTGTGCCTTCATTGTACTGTTAACTTGACTATGGCCTGTCTAGTGTAGTGTATCTTCTGCTGCATATCGTATAGGTGGTGTTTGGTTGTCTGTCTTCAAAGATATCACATCTTTCGAAGACTTTCATAAAAATTGCCTATTCATCAATTCATCACCCCCCCCCCCCCCCCCCTCTATTCGATAACTAGCACTTTCATAAGGTTTCAAAGTCTTCTACTGCTCCAAAAGTTTCAAGAGTGAAGCCATTGAAATCTGCACCTCCTGAATCCAGTGTGCAGTCTGAAGACTTATCTCGCACGTCTAAGAAGACTAAGAAGATCTCAGGGCAAGCTCTTACACCTGCAAGCATCCTGCGCAATGAAGAGGGTGTCATTGATCTATCAAGCGATGAAGATCTTGCTGATGATGCCCTTGACATGCTAATCAAGAGCAAGCAGGAGGCGGAAATATTCAGAGATTTGCCTTTGTTTGATGCGGACATTCTCAACAACTTCATCGATGAATGGTTTGAAGACACAACTCTCACCATTGACGATCTGCAGCTGCCAATTGACATTAGCATCACATTCCAAGGCTGCATAGCCAAAGAGCTTGCCATTGCTCAGAAAGTAGTTGAGCAGAAGAACAAGATTGATCATGAGAAGGCTCTCTTCAAGAAGCACATGGCCAAGCTCACCGTCATTGATGTGCAAAACTTTCAGAAGATGATGGCAGACCTCAAGGCTGAATTCCATAAGCGTCGTGATGAAGCCAAAGGCTCTCAAGAGCGCCTCAAGTACTATGCTAAGAAATGTGTACAAGCTCACAATGACACTATGAAGAGAAAGGCCCTTGGGCATCCTGGCATTGACCCTCGGTTGGCCGCTAAGAAGAAGAAGCCAGTTGAAGCTGAAACTGACGCTCCAAGGCAGGAAAGACCAAGCATTGTCTTCCCTGCCAGCATGATTGGCTCGAAGCCAAAGGTCCCATCAGCTACTTCTGAGAAGAAGAAGACAAAGCAGGCTGAGGCCAAGAAGCAAAAGCATCAAGACGCCTCTGATGCCGCTCCATCCAAGAAGAAGTTGAAGACAAAATCTTCAAAGTCTTCAAGAAAAGATCAAGCTACACCACAAGAGCCACTGCTTGTTAAACCCATCTCTGTTGCAATGCCTGCCTCCTCCAACCGCGAGCGCCGTCTGATTGTTCATGAGCCTGCTTCCACAGAGGCTCATGAGTCTGAAGAGATTCCAGCTGCTGACTGCATCGCAGCTGAAGACATTGGTCATGAAGACAATGTAGATGATGATGAAGTCCTTCCTCAGTTTCCCCAGATCATGCCCAAGCCGGTAGCATCGCCTGCTCCCTCGAGCAGTGAACAAATCAGTATTGGTGGTCCTACGATGCCAATCACTCATGATGATTTCTGGGAAGAGCAACACCCGAACACTCCGCTCCATGAAGTCATTCCTCACACTCCACTAGCTCAAGTCACCACTCCAGTGATTGAGACTCCACAAGACACCCCTGAAGACATGGAGAAGACCACACCCTCACCACAGGCGTCGCCCTCTTTCCGAAGGCTTCGCCGAGGCCCAAGGCCAACGGTCTCCATGTCGAGCATTCCTGAAGAGGATGTGCAAGCCACAAGCTCAGTAGCATGTCAAGTGTTCCCTGAAGCCATCCCTACAGAAACTGCTCAAGAGTCTGAAGCCAAAGAGGCTGAAGATATTCCGGCTGCATCAGCCGAGGAAAGAGAAGAAGATCAAGTTGTTATTCCCCCTACCGCTGAACCAAGAGAGAATCAAGATGTGATTGTGCCTAACCCACCAGTTCTTGAAGCCACTGAAGCCACGGCAAATGAGGCTGCTGATGCCACTGGTACTGAAGTCGATGATGTTGTCATGGCTGAAGACAATACGCAGCACGAAGCCACCCTTCCGACTGAAGCCCATGATGCCACTAAAGACATTCAGCCATCCACCTCGGATGTTGTTGCTGCTCCCCCTGTACCTCACACTATGGAACGGGCGTTCTATCGTGGTGAGCTCGTCACCGTCAAGTGGCCAATCATGACACCTCTAGTGGCTCCTAGTCCCCAATATGATTACCATGTGGAGCAAAGGCCTCAGATGCAGAAGCCCAAGCCTAGGCTGCCAAGGCTTCCCAGTGCTGCTACTACTCAGGCACATTCAGTGTATTAAGCTTCAGGGAGCACAACACATTCTTTGACAAGGCCAAGAATCCTTACAAGAAGCCCAAGATCTCCTCTGACAGGTTCTGGAGCCACCAGCAACTAAGCTATTGCTCATGTATTCTGTACAACCAGGACAGGATCTTTCCCCCACAAGCGCCTGTGTTGCGATACCACTCTTCATATCTCAGGCTACAACAGGGATCCGAAGACATGGGTCTTTGAGTGGATGTCAGGTGATGTACACCATGAAGCCAAAGCTCAGGATATCATCGAGCTCACTTCCCTGCCCACTCCTAGTGATCTCTATAAACCAGGTTGTCAGTGGTATGAACAAGAACTTCAGAGCATCTTCCAAAAGCCAGAGCCCAACATGAGCCAAATGTTAAGCATGATGAAGCCTTTGCCAGTGGATGCTGAATATCCCAAGGAATTCTTTCTTGAATGACCTTGAATACCTGCCCCGCACCATATATCATATACTAAGGCATACTCTATGGCCAATCAAAGGGCATTCTCCTCACGCCAAGATTGAAGGCACTATGAAGACATTGGTCTTCTACATCATCAATGGCATCAGGTTCAATACTCAAGATTTCTTCATCCGTCAGTTGGCAGCTTCAGGCATTGATTTATTTGGCCTCAAGTTCTATGCTCCATGGGTTATGCGGCTGATCAAGCTTCACTGCACCATCAACTATCAAGCTTCAGCGCGCAACCATGTTGTCTTTCTGCCTGAAGTCGATATGTCCCATGAAGCCATATATCCCGAGCCTACCAAGGAACCTGTTCGTGAAGACAATGCTGCCTTCCAAAGCTTCACTCAACCACTTGAAGGCGTTCATGTGCCCAATCCACCTACTGTTGCTGGTCCTCTTGCCGGTCAGCTCAACCTGCCGCATCGTGCCAACACTGATGCAACAGCCAGCACAGTAGCTCAAAGGCCTCAGAAGCATGCTCGTGTGCTGAATGACCGAGAGCTTCTTGTTTCTCTTCATCAGAAGAAGGATATGCATCATGACTGGATGAACCATCAGATGCAAAGTCTTCTTGTGGATGTCAATCGCATACGCAACCTCTCCACTAAGAATTTTTTTTTTGTTGCCCATGAAGCCTCTAGGCGTGCCTGGAAGAGCCTCACCATGCTGTGCTCTGAAGATGTCCTTCAAGCAGATGGCTTCACTGAATGTTTCAAGTTTGACTCCAGGCCTCCACAGTCAGCAAGTTGGCGTCAAACACCTTCAATTGAAGATTTTGAATACTCATCTTCGGCTCCAACTGTTGTTGCTTGAGTCATCGATGAAGAGGACGACGCCACTTCACCAGCCATGGCTTCACTGCATCAGGATTCTGCATCAGGCCCTTCTGCACCGCCCAACTCCACCATCGACCCAGCTGCCCCAACATCTTCACCAACACCTCCTGGGAACGCCTAGACACTCTATGTCTTCACTCCTTTTTGGGCATTCCTGACAAAAGGGGGAGAAGCATATGAGTTGATAGTCTTCAAGCGGGTTTATATGGGTCGGGTGCTTACTTTTGCTAAGTTTTTACAACTCTCATTCTTGAACTGTTGGTTTTGAGTTGTAACACATAAACTTCAATGGTCATCTGCCACTTTTTCTGCTACCTCTGGTTGCGATGATAAATTCCGCATGAAGTCATTCCGCAGACATCCATTTTTCATTGTGCATGTCATTATCTTCACTACATTTTGTATGCATGATGAATTGTCTTCATGAAATGAAGGAGATCTCCACAAAGCAGAACCTGCCATGTGCATTTGCATTCAAAAGCAAATCATTGACATGCACATCTTCAGGGGGAGCCCTTTCAACTTCATGAAGCCAATAACCGCGCTCTTTAACTTACACATATTTTTATCCCCGTTGAAAACTTCAACCAGATTGTCATCAATCACCAAAAAGGGGAGATTGTAAGTGCATCTAGTGCCACCCCTAGTTGGTTTTGGAGTATTGACGACAAACATGGTTGAGGGACTAATGTGTTTGTGAGAATTGCAGCATAACACAGGTAGAAGTCCCTCAGTGATTCGATTTTCCTACCAGAGATGACCCCTAAAAATTTATGAAGACATTGAAGACAATGGTGGTTCATGAAGACATTCACGTCGAAGATAATGACGTGTGAAGACATTCACTTGAAGACTATGGAGTGCGAAGACATAGTTTCTTTCGTAGTTTCATTTTCTTCTTTCTTGAGTCATAGGAACCACGAACTGCTAAGTGGGGTCCCAGTGAACAAAGTTAGAAGACTGATGTGATGCTCAACCATAATCCTATGTCTTCGAGTGAAGACAATGAGAGAAAATCTTATCCAGAGATGGATGAGTCAGCCTTGCTTGTAGCCCAAGTCAGGCTGCCGCATGTGTTTGAAATCCGACCGTTGGACACGTGTCGGTTCCTTAGTGACCAAGGGTCATTTCGGACATATCATGTCGGGTTGCCTCCTGGCTATAAATAGCCCACCCCCTACACCATAAATTGGTGGCTACTCAGAGTAAGTGCACGGCTTTTGTTGTTTGAGAGCAACCCACCTTCGAAGCCTTTGAGAGAGAAATCCTTGCGAGGACAAAGCCCAAAACACCCAGAGCCAAAGAGTGTTAGGCATCACTGAAGTCTTTCTGTCCGCGTGATCTAAAGACTTATTACACTTGAGCACTGTGTATCCTCCAGCCGGTTAGGCGTCATGTTCTGAGGATCCAAGAGTCATTGTGGATTGCCGGTGAATAGAGTCTGTGAAGGTTTGGAAGTCTACCTTGAAGACTTACCAGAGTGATTGGGCGAGGACTAAGTGTCCTTAGCTCAAGGGGAATAAGGTGAAGACGTGGTCTTCTGAGTTCAATCTCAGCCTCCCTAACCAGACGTACAGTTGTCATAGCAACTGGAACTGGTCTACCAAATCCTTGTCTTCACCAAGCGACTGGTTCTATCCCCTACCACCTTTACATTTCAGTTTGTCTTCGTGGAGTCATTGCTTACTTGCATGATCTGTTTGACTTCATAGTGTGAAGACTTTCTTTTGTTTGGCTTCGTACTGTCTTCGCATTCCGATCTGTTCTACCTAGCTACTATTAGTCTTCGTGCTTTCATTGCAATGTTTGCTTGCCTAATGCATGTCTAGTGTAGCTTATCATCCACTGCATATCATATAGGTGACGTTTGACTGTCTGCCTTTGAAGATCTTCCATCTTTTGAAGACTTTCATAAAAATCGCCTATCCCCCCCATAGTCGATAACTAGCAGTTTCAGATTGATATGGTTGACTAGAGGGGGGTGAATAGGCAACTACCAATTTTTTGGCTTTTCTTAACAAATTAGGTTCAGCACCAAGTAAGTTGTCTAGATGTGCAACTAGGTGAGCAACCTATATGATGCCAACAAAAACAACAACAAGAGCAAGCAAGATATGCAACACAAGTAAAGCTTGCACAAAGTAAAGGTAAGAAATAACCACAAGCGGAGCCAGTGGAGACGAGGATGTGTTACCGAAGTTCCTTCCCTTTGAAGGGAAGTACGTCTCCGTTGGAGCGATGTGGAGGCACAATGATCCCCAAGAAGCCACTAGGGCCACCGTATTCTCCTCACGCCCTCACACAATGCGAGATGACATGATTCCACTAGTGGTGCCCTTGAAGGCGGCGACCGGACCTTTACAAACAAGGTTGGGGCAATCTCCACAACTTAATTGGAGGCTCCCAACAACACCACAAAGCTTCACCACAATGGAATGTGGCTCCGAGGTGACCTCAACTGTCTAGGGTGCTCAAACACCCAAGAGTAACAAGATCCGCAAGGGATTAGTGGGGGGAATCAAATTTCTCTTGGTGGAAGTGTAAATCGGGGCCTTCTCAACCAAACCCTAGAAAATCAACAAGTTTGATTGGCTAGGGAGAGAGATCGGGCGAAAATGAGCTTTGGAGCAACAATGGAGTTTGCGGGAGGAAGATGTGGTTCTTCTCAAGGAAGAAGACCCCCTTTTATAGTGGGGGCAAATCCAACCGTTATGCACCTCTCAGCCCACAACCAAGCGGTACTACCGCTCCAGGAGCGGTACTACCGCTTCCTACAGGAAGCATAGGAGTGTGAAGGAACAGGGGAGAACAAAGGAACGGGCGGTAGTAGCAGCGGTGGTAGGGGCGGTACTGTAACACCCTGATGTAACCTAGCACTGTGACTCTCTGAAAACATGCCAAGTCGTCATCTATGCAATGCTTGGTCACAGTGTTAGCTCAACTCCATTCAAATTTCTCTCTAAAAATCAATCCAAACTCAAGTGCAAAATAAAGTGGTTCAAAAATTGCTGGAAAAATGTTCACCTTCTAGCAAATATTCCAAAACCATTTGCTGTTAAGGAATACAACATCATCATCAATTCAAATTGGCTTAAGCATTTTAAAACAGTGCCAAAACAGCAATTTAAATGCCATATTCATTTTTTGAAAAATTCAAAAGGATTCCAAAACTCCTCAAACTTTTTTGGGCAGTGCAGAATATTCCACTTTATTTTTGTGACCAAGTTTCACATTTATACAAAAGCATTTGGTAGCTCAAATAAATTGCTAAACCCTGCTATAAAAAGAAAAGGGCTGAAAACTAAAAGAAAAAGGAAAAGGCCACTGTGCACTGGCCTAAGTGCACAGTGCCCCGAACCAGCACATCAGGCCCATCTCTCTCTCCTCCCTCGCACTCTCTCATGTGCGTGTCGCCATGCCCGTGGCCGCGCCGGCAATCGCCGACGAAACGGCGACAGCACGACGCCACCGACGCCCCACCGAAACGAGGGGATAAGGACCCAGCCTTGTCCATTCCCCCTGGTCTCCCTCGTCATTCCTTCCCCTCTCCCTCGCTCTCCCTCTCTTGATTTCACTGACGCCCAAGCGGAGCCGCCGCCGCGCCAGCGAGATCCCGCGGCCACCGGCTGCTCCGACCGCTCGTGGTGTCCAGAAGATCCGCCGGCGACCGCCTCGTCGTCTGGTGGCCTCAGCGGGAGCTGGGAGGCACCAAAGCACCGGTCCTCCTACGTCCCCTTCTCCGACAGCCGCCGGTCTTCTCCGACTCTGGAGACGCTCCTGCTGCTCCTAAACTTCCAAGGGCCATCGTGCGTGCCGCTAGGTGAGCCCCTCATCTTCTCCCCTCGCTCCCCTGGCTCTTGCGCTCGCTAGCCATCAGCTTAGCCATGGCCGAAACCGTTGCTGCCGCAGCACCTCGCCGCCGTGGCCATGGTCCCTGTCACGTTCACCTGAGCACGGTAACGTGCTCCTGGAGCATCCAGGAGCCCAACGCGCCCACACACAGGCTTCCCTGTGCCCCCTAGCCCCTTTTCCCTCGAACGCCCGAACGCGCCTCCGCCATAGCTTGTCGCCGGCGAGCCTCTGTTGACCAAATGGTCAAGTGGCACAGCTCAACGTGCTTGCCTGCGCGTGTAGATGCCCTCTGGGCTAGCCAATTGGCCCAAGCGCGCTGGCTTCGTCGATTCCATCCCCGACCGATTTCGGTCGTCCGCCGCGGTCGTCGCCGTCGTCACCACCAGCCACCTCCGGCCAAACCACCGCCACCAATCGACGCAGAACACTTCAGCCGTTCGAACGCAAGTTGTAGCGTGCAAACGGCGAACCATAGCGCCTTTCCGACGCGCTCCGGCAAGCCCCGCCGCGTTTTTGGTCGCCGGAGCTGTCTCCGGCACCGTCGCCAATGTGGCCTGGCAAGTGGGCCCCCTGTGCCACTGACGCTGGGCCCCACGAGTCCTCGTTGACTGGTTTGACCAGTCAACATGCTGACTGGGCATCTCTGTGATGCTGACGTGCGGGCCCCACCGCTTAACCCACTAATTGAAATGTTTTAATAATTAAAACTTAATTAGATATACTAATTAGTCAATGACATGTGGGGCCTACTAGCTAAATAACTCAGTTTAGTTAAATTAATCCACTATTAACCCACAGAGGATGACATGTGGGTCCCATAGGCCCCACATGTCAGGTTTGACTCTGGTCAGCTCTGTTGACTACTGACGTCATCCCCTGTCGGCATTCTGGGAACCAGGGTACCCAGACTTGCCTGCCTGCGGCCCATCGCGTGGCTCCATCAACTGCCTGGTACGGTCCATCTTCAGCAACAACAACTCAAGACCCTCGCGAGGGGCCAAGCCTCGCGAGGCGGACGACACCAAGACCTCCACGAGGAGCGGCCTCCTCAGGCTGGCTCCCGAGGAGCGGAGATCTCTATGCAAGCCTCACCTCGTGAGGTCCGGATGACGTGAGCCATGACGACCAAGGCCAGGCGGGCGCCAGCGGGCGCAGTGTACCAGTTTCCTCTTCGGTGCTAAAGAGGCAAGCGCAGGCGCGGAGTCCCGAGGAATCAGCCAAAGGTTTCCATTCCCGTGCAACAAGACCAAGACCGCCAGGACGGCAGGACGGAGGTCATCACCGAGCCCACCACGGCGTCACAACCAGAGGCTTTCGCAGGCGAAGACTACTTTTGTCAGGATAGCATGTACTAGTTGTCTCCCTTCGAATTTGGCCGTTGTGGGATCCCTTCCCGCCTTTCATTTGGGAAGAGGACCAAGGCCACTATAAATAGGACTTAGCCACCACCATAGAGGGGGACAGATCATTCAGATCACCCTCACTCCACCAGCTCACTCGAGCACAAGAACACCTCTCCGCCTGAGGCTGTTCGCCACTGTACTAGTTCATCCTCAGCCCCTCGAGGTCAATCGACCACAAAGCAGGAGTGGGGTTTTACATCGCAAGGTGGCCCGAACCTAGGTAAACTGTTGTGTCTCTTTTCCTTACAGTTAGTCGAGCTAGGCTGTGAGATTGGCGAGTAGGCAGACTGGGGAGGACGAGTTCTTTGCACGCACCCCAGAGTTCGAGCCTCTCAAGGGTTTGCGGAACCCGAAATCCGACATTTGGCGCGCCAGGTAGGGGTGCGTCAGAGGCTCTCTTCTGCCAGCAGATTCGCCACCACCCAGCAGTTCTCATGGCCGACGCCCCGAGGGCTCATGTTGAGCACTGGGTTGTTCGGCCTGCCCGAGCAGTGCCGTCAGCCCAAGAGGATCTCCACTCCGCGCTCCTCGCCGCCCGCTCGCCGCCCGGTGCTATTGGTCGCGGGCGGCGGGGGCCGCCATCGCCCGCCCTCGTGCCACGCCGCAACCGCGCCACCACACGATCTTCGAGCTACGCCACGGCGACGGCGCCACACTCTCGCCGGGAGAAGGCGAACATGCGAGCCGCGCTCATCGTGGCATGGGAGCTGCTACGGTGCAGGTTGGCGGAAGGCGGCCGCGATGCCCTGCTGGAGCGGGTCGCCGAGCTGCTTGACGCCGCCTGTAGGGGTGCGGCACCTTTCTACACCCCGCCTACATCGCAGGCTGTGACAGGGGCGCGCGGGGGCCCCCACCGCGCCCGCGCGCCCCTCCCTGTAGCACCTGAGGGACCCAGCGGCGCCAACCCGGCCCGCAGCGCTGATTGTCCTTTCCCAACCACGCTACCCCCAGGCGAGGCGAGCTCGGGCGGTCCCTCCTGGGGCCGCACCGGGGCGCCACCCTGCGGCCATCAAAGCCTGGCACCGAGCCTGGTGGCCAACAACGCGGGGCACCCAGACAACGACCTTGGCACGGCAGTCCCAGATGCCTAAGTACCCCCCATGATGGATCTACAGTACGCGTCAAGAGAATGCCCCGGCGGGTTCCCCTCATCAGGCTAAGCGTCGGAACACATGAAGCCGAGGCTCCCCACGAGCCGCCCCGGAACTTCACCGACACCTTCAACGACAACAGCCACTGGGTGCAGCCGATATCTCAGGAGCACGATTACGCTAACCATGGACCACAGGTGAACCAAGCCACAGCAATGGCCAGGGACCCCAGGGCGATGGCCCCACTGCCGGCGGGCGAAGCACACTGGGGGCTGCGCAGGGGGAGCCCGGGCCAGGGCGTCCCCCGCACCGCATGGAGCAAGGCACTGCACGGAGGTAGGTCCTCCGCCAGGGAAGGCGCCGGCGAGCCCTTCCCCCCGGCGGAGGGCCTACGGTCGCCGAGGGCACCGCTAGCATCCCCCTTGCCCCTTGGTCTCGTACTGGTTTTTGGACGCCCCAACGGTGGTCGGGGGAGGCGCAGGGCAGGGCCCTCGTCAGGCGACGTGAAGCAAGGCCCCGCGCCTGTGAAGGTCTTCGCTCGTGACACTCTCACGTAATAATGAGTGGGGCTGTACATGCCCCGGAGTCTCCTGAGTGCCGCCCTCGGGCCTCACGGGGGCTCCCACCCACGTCCAAGTGGAAGCACCATGCTCCGCGCTGGTGAGAAGACAAGAAGACTAGCTAGGTGCCGGACGCGGCCATTTGATTCCGCCTTTCTTTCTGTAAATCATCTTGCCGCCTTTTTGAATGAGATTTGGAATTTCGTGTGTTTATTAAAAGAAAAACAGGGGGAATTTTTCTCTTCTTGTGGCGATTTCTTGCTTTCTGGCTTCGTGTTTTAAGAGTGAGGCTCGTGCCTGCTACCCCTCCCCGCGAGCGCCATGCGAGCGAGGGCTGGGCGTGGTATGCGTGCGTCCAAGCACGCTCGGGCTGGCTCCAGAGATGCCAAGGCCCCCCCAGGGGGCTGGAGCGCGATCACCACAGGATCGTCATGCGCACACCTTGCCATGATCCGACAAGCGGCTCCTCGCGAGGCCCTCTTGGGCGGGCCAGCAGGCTCCCCGAGAGACTTAAAACCTCGCGAGCCCCGGCGGGCTCGCCTCAGGAGGAAGGCGCGTCCGCGACCTCAGGACTCGCTCAAGACCTACGGAGCCAAGATAAGTTGCAACAACTACCCCGCTCGGGAGCCCGCGAGCTCGCGACGGCATATTACAAATCCTATTTTCAAAAGGCATATCATCATTTCATACATCCTAAGGGGCCCCCCTTTCAAAAATGCTTTTACGCCCCGCAGGGCTGTGCCCGAAGGTTTTTTGCATGCAGATTAAGGTAAAAGGGGAAGGTAGGCCTAGCCAGAGGCGCTGCCTTCAGCGCCGTCTACGCCACCTTCATCCGCGCCACCCGCGCTGTCACTGGCGTCGTCTTCATCATCGTCATCCGCATCGCCTTCTTCGGCCGCGATCACGGCCGCGTTGTCCTCAGGAGCAAACTCTACGACCAGGTCGTCGACATGGACGTCTACCCATTCCGCCAGATTGCCCTGGATGACCTGGGGCATGGGGGCTATTGCGGCGTCGAAATCAAAATGGGGATCAAGGTTCTGGAGGTGATTAAAGATGCATGAGAATGCGCGCCCCAGGAGGCCCCGGCTTCTCTCTGCAACGAGCTCGCGAGCCCTCGCCGCTCGGTCCTCCAGGTGGGTCAGGATCAGGGTGAAGAAGCGGAGATGGCTGGCTTCATCATCCTCATGCGGGTGTGCGACGCTCTCCTCGCAAATCATGCCCAAAGCCTGGTTGGCCCTCACCCTAAGGTCCTGGAGCATCGAGGAGGGCTCACGCTGCATCGTCCGACGGTGGTTTTCTTCGTTCGCGGTCTTCTCCGCAAGGGACGTGATGGCCTCGACTTGCTGCTGGAGTAAGGACAGCTTGGCGCGGGTGGAGGCCAGGTCAGCTTGAGCAGAGGCCTGAGCTTCCTTGGCGGCCCTCTCGCGCTGCTCCGCCTCGTCCAACTTTGTCCTGAGGGCAACGGTCCTGCCCTCGACCTCGGCCTTCAGGAGCTCCAACTTTAGGCGGTACTCGTCGGCGAGAGCCGCGCGGGCCTTTTCCACCCTCTGGTCTACCTCCTCCTGGATCTGGGCCTCCCGTGCGGCGACGGCGTCCTCAGCCGTGGCTACCTGGCGCTCCCTCACCTCCAACCGCTCAAGCTCCAGGCTGCGCTCCAAGACCTCCAGCGCCAGCGTCTCCTTGCGTTCCTAGACCTCTTTCTCATCGGAAGGGGGCTCGCTTGGTGATGCTACCAGGACGGCCCTGCGTGCTTCGATTTGCTGCTCAAGGGCGGTGTTCGAAGCTTGGAGCTCCCGCTCCCGCTCGTCGGCCACCTCACGACGGCGGTCGATGGCTCTGGCCTCCTCCAGGGCATGGGCGCATGCCTCGCGAGAAGTTGCAAGGGACGCCGCGGCGCTCGCGCTGGCGCGTTCATGCTGAAGATGCCCGAGGTTGATGGCAACCTTCAACTGGTGCCACTCGTGCGCCAAGCGAAGGTCCTCCGTCTCGAGGCGCGCGTCGACGTCGGCAAGCTCTTCTCCAAGCCGGCTCAGCGCGCCCATCGCCTTCCGAAAAAGCTCATGACGGACGATGTCGCGCCCGCGTGCAAGCTCCAATGCGTGGCCAAGCCCATCCTTCACGCCGGGGGTTGTCGGAGGGGCTTGGAGCAGCTCGCCTGCCTCTGGCGGGGGGCTGGAGGCCGGTGCCTTCCCGGCCGCTCTCCCGGCCTCGGCGAAGGTGCTGGGTGAAGCGGTCCTGCTGCTCGAAGATGAAGCCGATGCCGAGACCGCCCAGCCGCCGGTGATGACCAATGGAGGAGCCCTCGGCATGCCTCCTGCGCCCCAGGCAAGACCGCGAAGGAAGGATGCTGGAAGCACAGGCTCATGGCCCCTCAGCGGCGCATCCGCCTCTCGGACCAGCCCCGTACCTCGCGCGGGGGGCTCGGAGTCGAGGGCGGGCCAAGGACTTCTAGAGGTCGCTTCTCAAGAGGTTTCGTCGCCTTAGCCGACGGGATCCTGAGGAGCCATTGTCAGGAAAGAACGCCATTCACGGGAAATCACGAAGATAAGGTACTTACTCGTCTACAGCTATGTACTTCCTCTGCTTCAGCGGCCGGTAGGCGTCACCGCTGCAGCTCGGAGGCCCTTTCCTCTTACGGAGCGCTTCAAGGTTCAGGCGAAGCTGGCCGAGATTTGGGGCGCAACTCTCAGCAGCCGAGGGGCCCGGAGGGGCTTCTGGGGCGGTGGCCTCAGGGGCACCAGGCCGTGCCTGCCCACCAGCCGCTACCTCAGGACCGCTCGCCCAAGCTGCGGGGGTAGCAGCCTCAGGAGCGTCGGGTCGCACCAGCTCTTCGGTGACCTCCTCGGGAGCGCTCGCCAGAACCTCGGGAGCCAACACCTCGGGAGCACCTGGCGACACCTGCTCCCCAGCAGTCGCCCAAGCGGTACCCGATGGCGCTCGCCCCCCTGCATCCACATCCGGGGTGCATGCCGCAGGGTCGACGAGCAAGGGAACCACCAAGATGGGATTCTCGCGGGGCCCTTCAAGGCCCTTCGGGCATAGCCCCCACTCGTCAAAGGGGGCATCTGCCTCACGAAGTCCTCCTTGTTCGAGCATTGGTACAAGAGGCAGCCATCCTCCGGAAGCACGGCCGGCGCCGGGTCACCCGTCAGGAGCTCAAGCATCGTGCGCAGCGTCTTGGAAGGAAGCGAAGGCACCTGGAGCCTCATGCGGTCCTTGCTGCCGGTGAAGGCCCACATTGGGCGAGAATGGCGCTGGAGCGGGGCAATGTGCCACCGAACGAACTCCGTCACCACCATCGGCGCCGTCACCCCGACCTTCTTCAACCTGGTTAGCCTGGACCAAACGTGGGCGAGCCGACCGTCGGCGAGCCTCACGTGCCCCCAGCCGGAGCTGGGCACCGCCGGCGCCCGCGGGAGCAGAAGCAAGGAGTTGCGCACGCCGACATCCACGAACACCCACTGCTTCCAGAATCCTCCCACATTCGGGCAGAGTGTGAAGTCGATGCGCGACCCAGCTGTGGCTGCCACGCCTTGGAAGCCAACGCACACTGAGCACTGGCGGTCATCGACCATCTGGAGCGAGAAGAAATGGCGGAACAAGGCGACAGACGGGGCAATGCCCACCATGGCTTCGCACAGGAAGGCGAAGACAGCAAGGAGGATGATGGACTGGGGGTCCAGATGCAGCGCTTGGATCTGGTAATGCGAGAGTATGGCATTGAAGAAATTGGAGAAAGGGGGGACCAAGCCGGCCGAGAGAGCGTGAAGATGTATGGGGATCTCGGTGGCCTCCATGTCAATCAAAGCTCGAGAGGTAGGCCAGACCGTCGTCGCCTTCCACTCATTGAAATTGGTGGCAAGGGCCGGCCGGACCTTATCCAACCCCTCCTGATTGACCACCGTCGACCAATCAAGAGCAGGCTCCAGGCCCGGCCGGGATTCGATAGGAGCGCAGGCCTTGCTCTTCTTCTTCGACCTCGGGGCCATGGCGTCAAGGGAGGATTGGCGCGGCACTGGATCCAGGAGAAGAGCCGCGAGTTCAAAGAAAGGAGGGGGAGTCAAGGGTGAGCACGGCGGCCAGCAATGGCGAAACTGCGTGTGTAACAGGCAGCCGTCAAGTCTGGCAGTTATCGAGGCCACGCGGGGAAGTGGAGGCGCCCACGTCCCATCAAGCGCCACGCGTTGACCGGGCCCGCAGGCGGTGGGGGCCGGCGGTGCTCCGCACTTGCCCCTTGGCTTCGCCTCGAAGCCAAGTGCGAGCGCACCTTGGGCCCGGGGGCTACTGTTGGCGTTCTGGGAACCAGGGTACCCAGACTTGCCTGCCTGCGGCCCATCGCGTGGCTCCATCAACGGCCTGGTACGGTCCATCTTCAGCAACAACAACTCAAGACCCTTGCGAGGGGCCAAGCCTCGCGAGGCAGATGACACCAAGACCTCCACGAGGAGCGGCCTCCTCAGGCTGGCTCCTGAGGAGCGGAGATCTCTATGCAAGCCTCACCTCGTGAGGTCCGGATGACGTGAGCCATGACGACCAAGGCCAGGCGGGCGCCAGCGGGCGTAGTGTACCAGTTTCCTCTTTAGTGCTAAAGAGGCAAGCGCAGGCGCGGAGTCCCGAGGAATCAGCCAAAGGTTTCCATTTCCCGTGCAACAAGACCAAGACCGCCAGGACGGTAGGACGGAGGTCATCACCGAGCCCACCACGGCGTCACAACCAGAGGCTTTCGCAGGCGAATACTACTTTTGTCAGGATAGCATGTACTAGTTGTCTCCCTTCGGATTTGGCCGTTGTGGGATCCCTTCCCGCCTTTCATTTGGGAAGAGGACCAAGGCCACTATAAATAGGACTTAGCCACCACCATAGAGGGGGACGGATCATTCAGATCACCCTCACTCCACCAGCTCACTCGAGCACAAGAACACCTCTCCTCGTTGTTCGCCATTGTACTAGTTCATCCTCAGCCCCTCGAGGCCAATCCACCACAAGCAGGAGTAGGGTTTTACACCGCAAGGTGGCCCGAACCTGGGTAAACTGTTGTGTCTCTTTTCCTTACAGTTCGTCGAGCTAGCCTGTGAGATTTGCGAGTAGGCAGACTGGGGAGGACGAGTTCTTCGCACGCACCCCAGAGTTCGAACCTCTCAAGGGTTTGCGGAACCCGAAATCCGACATCCCCCTATCATGCTGACGTCATAATGAATTTCTGTTAATAAAAATAATTCCAGAAAATGTTATAATCTCTAAAAATTCGTAGAAAATAAACCGTAGCTCGGATCGAAAAACTTTCTACATGAAAGTTGATCAGAACGACGAGACGAATTTGATCATGTCATCTGTTTCCGTGTCGGGACCCTCTACGGAGGTGAACCCATAATTTTTAGCCTATTTCTGGTAGATGAATAGTGTATATACACCGGTTAATAAAACCAACTTTAATCCTAAAATAACTAAAATGATTTAGACATGTCTTTAGACAACCCAGCACTGCACGATAGCTTAGCATGCTCTGTGTTCCATATGTTTGCTGTGTATTTATCTGTTTCCTCCCCCTCTTCTTTCTCGATAGAGCCCGATACCGACATAGTCCCTGAGACCGACGCAACTCCGGAGATCGACTACGCCCCTGACGACCCTGCCTTTGCCGCCGAGCAACCAGGCAAGCACCCCCCCTTTGAGCATGCCTATATCGCCTATTCTCTTCTCTCTTGTGCTTGCATTAGAATTGCTGCTGCTACTGCTTTACCTATTCTGATGCATAGCCTGATTTTTGTAACCTGCTTTTGATGATTACCTGCTTATCCTAAACTGCTTAGAATAGGATGGTTAGAGACCCCAGTGACCCCACTTGTCCCGATTGCCCCGCTGGATTATCAGAAGACTCGACAACCAGGCCCCAGCACCGCACATCACATTCCCTTTATCTGTATGACACTACAGCGTTACTATCGAGTGCCGAGGGTGATACCTCGTCAGCAGTTCCGATGTTAACTCTGTGGAGTAGTTACTCGGTTGTGGTCATCGACGGTGATTCCTCCTTCACCACTCCCGATAACGACGCTATCGTGCAACACCTCAAGTGTGAACCTCGAGGGTGATTCCTCCTAAGTTCACCTTGACGGATACATCGAGTAGGAATCGAATGAGGTTGATACCTCAGATTCCCTGATGTTATGGACACACAGATACTTGGACTTTACAACTGTTACTTGGAAAGGCGGGTCGACCCTGAGGGGTACCCGCGAGTGATGTGGAGACGGGTTGACCTGGAAGGCACCCGAGAGTTAAATACGAGGCGTGGCCTGGCATTCTTAGCCCTTGCCGCAAGTCCTCGAGACGGGGTGACAGGGTCACATCGATCGTGAATCTCTGCTTGTTACCGCACTACCAATACACTAACGAGTTGGATATGTGATCTGAGTGGGCCTCTGGCCCGATAGCACTAACCATCACGCGGGAATAGTTATAGGCACTCTGCATCATATGCATCAGCCGAAAGCTCTGTCAGACGTCCAGTTCAGCATGGTGGGCCTGTCGGGCCAGTGCCATCCATGATGAGGTGGTGCTCATCCCGGCTCGTCGCACAACGACCCGGAGTGCACAGGGCGATGGCCCAAGACCCCTGAGTGCTTAGGTGGTAGACCGGCGGGGACCTCTCTGCTGAGCTCTAGGTAGGGCTGCGGTGTGTCATTTGCCGAGGCCGCGCATGACCCAGAAAAATATGTCCGGCCGGAGTTAAGCGAGCGTGGTGGGTAAGTTGGTGCACCCCTGCAGGGAAGAACTAATCTATGCATAGCCGGATCCTCGGTAACGGACGCTCGGAGTTGTATCCCGATCGATACAACTAGAACTGGATACTTGTGATGAGAAATGGATAGTATGGCTCTGGGATTGCTTTCTCGCAGGGAGTCGAGAAAGGATCTCTAGCCGAGGTTGATACTTAATGCTACTACTACTTTTGTTGTACTAATCTACACTCTTCTAATGCTGCAAGACCGCTGAAGATGCTAGTCTTCGATAGGACTAGGCCTTCTCTCTATTCTGGCATTTCTGCAGCCCAGTCCACATGTACAGCCTTTCTTTGATAATGTTGCATATGTAGTGTGGATCCTTGCTTGCTGAGTACTTCGGATGAGTACTCACGGTTGCTTTGCCTCCTCTTTTTTCCCTTATCCATTTGATGCAACCAGATGACGGAGCCCCGGAGCCAGCTGCCCCTATCGACGATCACTACTGCTACACCGAGGATGGTTACTACTACGAGCTGGACAACGACCAGGAGTAGATTCGGAGGGTCCCAGGCAGGAGGCCTGCGCCTTTTTGATCGTAGTGTTTTCTTTTGCCCCGCCTTCTTAAAGGCTTATCCGTTTTATCTTTTATATTTGTACTCAGATATCTGATGCTTCCGCTGATGCTTGTAAGCGAGCTTATGTATTCGAGCCCTCGAGGCCCCTGGCTTGTAATATAAAGCTTGTATTATTTTAATTTGTGTCTAGAGTTGTGTTGTGATATCTTCAAGTGAGTCCTTAGGCTTGATCGTGTGCATTTGCATGTATGATTAGTGGATGATTAAGCCGGGCATCACATGTTGGTATCAGAGCCGACTGCCTGTAGGAACCCCCTTTCCAACTCCTTGGCCGAAGTTGAGTCTAGTATCCGAAAACCGTTTTACTAACATGGCTGTGTGGCTTACGGGCCCACGTCGCCAATTGGGTGGTATTAGGATCTTTTATTCCTCTTCTGTACTCTGGGACTCTGATCTCTCTTCCTTTCGGGTTAAAATTTTACTAACTCCAACATTAGGTTCTCGTGATCACATCCACCCGGAGTTCTGAAATTACCCTCCTTTCTTCAAGATTGTGGGCCAGGTTCTGCTTGCAGGATCCTTTTATCGAGGGCACCCTATGTTGTCACTTGCAGATTCCTCGCTCCAGCAGTTTTCTTCGACATTGATGTAGCATTTGCTATGTCTCATTGTGTACTTCCTTACCACGTGCCTGCGCGCCGCCTAGTTTGTCTAGTTGCGAGCGTTCCTGAGCTCGTACTATCCGTTTGAATCTAACTCTGTGCATGGATTGGTATGTCTTTAACGACTACTATCATATATCTAATGCCCTTCTTGTTCATTACTCATGTTAAATCGTGAATGACCTCTTACACATGCAGTTTTTCTTGCTAAACTGTCCCTGTTGATTTGGCAGGATGGCTGATGATCCTCCACCTCCACCTTATATTGCCGCAATGATGCAGCAGTTTGAATTGAGCCGTCAGCTCAACGAGAGTTTGGTGAACCGTTTGGAACGCAACGATGCTCGTCAGGAGCCTGGTCCGATATCGCTTCAAGATTTCGTGCGCCTCAACCCGTCTGTTTTCCGCAACTCCACCAATCCTATGGATGCTGATGACTGGCTCTGAAACATCCTGCTTGAGATGGAATCAGCTAATGTTGCTCCTAACAATTACGTCACCTTTGCGACATTCCACTTGAAGGGTCCAGCTGCTCAATGGTGGGAAAACCACAAGGGTATGTTGCCTGCTGGAACTGTAACCACTTGGCAGGAATTTCAGTCAGCTTTCCGTGCACGTCACATTCCTCAAGGTCTGATGGACCAGAAGAAGCAGGAATTCCGCAAACTCACATAGGGCACAATGACTGTGGATGAATATCAGAGGAAATTCCTTGACTTATCCCGCTATGCCGAAGATGACGTCTGCACTGACGCACGCAAGCAGGAGAAATTCCGTGAAGCACTGCGTACTGAGATAAACCTCGCACTTGCAGTCCATGATTGCACAGACTTCGCAACGCTTGTCAGCCAATCTTTCCGAGTTGAAACTGCTCTGACTAAGCACCAGGAGTCGCTCAAGCACACTTGTGATGTTGGCTCATCCTCGGGTCAGCCTGTTCAGAAACATCGAGTGTGGATTCCGCACAATGTACATCACCGACTTGCCCCTGCACCGAGAACGTCTTATGTTGCACCTCGTTTGCCTCCACCGCCGAGACAGCTAACGGTTCAAGCTGGACAGCCCAAGGCTATGGCTCCTCCCCATCACGATGATTTATGTCGCAAGTGTGGTCAGCCAGGGCACCGTGCTGCCAACTGCCGCCCGACACAGAATAAAAAGGCACGAGCTCGTCAACCCAGAAACCCAAATGCCAGGCCGCCTGCACTCAGTCATGGTCATGTTAATCATGTAAAGGTTGAAGAAGCTCGACGGGACCCCAAAATTGTAATGGGTACCCTTTTATTGAATTCAGTTCCAGCTTCTGTTCTTTTTGATTCGAGAGCATCACATTCTTTCATTTCTGAAGCATTTACACGCAAGCAAGAATTATCATTCGAAAACGTGTACCCTCCGCTGGTGGTTAGCTCCCCAGGATCCAGGTGGGATACCTCGATGATAGCCTACAACAACCACATTGAAATCGGAGGGTTAGTATTCACTGCTTCACTTATGGCCCTCAAGGTTTCTACCATAGATGTCATTCTGGGCATGAATTGGTTGGGTCCTCACCAAACCCTGATTGACTGTGCTACCAAGACAGTCCATCTCACTCACCCTTCTGGCCAGACAGTCAAATACTCAGCTCGAACAGTTCAGAATGCCGAGAATTAGATCTATGCTCTGTATGCATTGAATGCTTCACCTCTTGAAGGCATCGAGAACGCAGTTGTTCATGATTTTCAAGATGTCTTTCCTGAAGAACTTCCAGGAATACCCCCTGCTAGGGCTGTTGAATTCATCATAGACTTGAAGCCGGGCACTACTCCTATTGCGAAGCGTCCTTATAAGATGACGCCGCATGAACTCCTTGAACATAAGGAGGAAATCGACAAGTCACTTAGAAAGGGTTTCATCCGCCCCAGTTCATCTGCTTGGGGAGCACCTTCCCTCTTTGTCAAGAAGAAGGATGGTACGAATCGGTTGGTTCAAGATTATCGACCAATCAAGCAAGCAACAATTCAGAACAAGTATCCACTTCCTCGGATCAATGATCTGTATGATCAACTTGCTGGATCATCGGTGTTTTCTAAACTCGACTTGAGGTTGGGTTACCATCAGATCCGTGTCCGCGAAGAGGATATTCCGAAGACTGCCTTTGTTACTCGTTATGGCTCTTATGAGTACACTGTCATGTCATTTGGCTTAACAAATGCTCCAGCTACGTTCTCCCGCCTGATGAATTATATATTCATGGATTACCTCGACAAATTCGTCGTGGTTTACTTGGATGATATTCTTATATATTCCAAGAATGAAGAAGAACATGCCGAGCATATGCGGCTGGTACTGGAAAAGCTGCGTGAACATCAACTATATGCCAAGTATTCTAAATGTGAATTCTGGTTGTCTGAAGTGACATATCTTGGCCACGTGATCTCTAAAGATGGCATTGTTGTTAACCCAGAACGAGTTCAGGCTATTCTTGAATGGACTCCACCGAAGAATGTCAAGCAAGTCAGAAGTTTTCTCGGCCTTGCAAGCTATTGCGTCACTTTGTCGAGAATTT
The DNA here is from genome assembly GCA_011799875.1 of Thinopyrum elongatum. NCBI lineage: Eukaryota > Viridiplantae > Streptophyta > Magnoliopsida > Poales > Poaceae > Thinopyrum > Thinopyrum elongatum. Next base: position 150,358,664 of record CM022300.1, on the reverse strand, counting down.
CTCAAAGATTGCTAAGACTTTGACTGATCTGCTTCACAAAGGAGTTAAGTTTGAGTGGACAGAAAAATGTCAGGAAAGTTTTCAAACACTCGAAGACAAGCTAACATCTGCCCCAGTACTTGCTCCTCCAGATTCTCGCAAAGACTTCATGATTTATTGCGACGCATCCCATGAAGGATTAGGTTGTGTCCTAATGCAAGAGCGTAAAGTGATTGCTTATGGCTCTCGACAATTGCGTCCTCATGAAGAGAACTACCCTGTCCATGATCTAGAACTAGCTGCTGTCATCTATGCATTGAGGTTATGGAGACATTACCTCCTCGGTAATCATTGCGAGATCTACACGGATCATAAAAGTCTGAAGTACTTGTTCACTCAGCCATCTCTGAACCTTCGTCAGCAAAGATGGATGGAGACCATTACGGACTATGATTTGGGTATTTCTTATACCCCTGGCAAGGCTAATGTAATGGCTGATGCATTGAGCCGTAAATCCTACTGATGTGAACTTGAGGTTCAGCTACAGCAACCACTCCTGTATGAAGAGCTTCGAAAGCTAAATCTCGAGATAGTTCCTCAAGGATATCTAAAAACCTTGGTAGTTGAACCAGACCTTGAAAAGGCTGTTAAGAATGCGTAAGCTAAAGATGCTGAAGTTGATCTGATGAAGAAAAATCTTCACCTTGAAAAGTACAGGGATTTCTCGCTATCTGAAGATGGAACCTTGTACTTCAGAGACCGCATTGTCGTACCCCGCTTCGAGCTTATGACTGACAAGGTCATGGAGGAGGCACATGATACCCCGCTGTTTATACATCCGGGTAGCACCAAGATGTATCGTGACCTCCGTCAAAGGTACTGGTGGTCTAGAATGAAGCAGGATATTGCTCGATATGTTGCTGAATGTGATGTGTGTCATCGCGTTAAAGTAGAACATCAGAAGCCTGCTGGAATTCTGCAACCCCTTCCTATTCCTCTATGGAAATGGGATAAGTTTCAATTGGATTTCATTACTGGCCTTCCCAAGTCACAGAAGGGTCACGATGCTATTCTTGTCGTCGTCGACCAACTCTCTAAAGTTGCACACTTTCTGCCTGTCAAGGAGACTATCACTGCTAGTCAGTTAGTAGAGTTGTATATCTCCAGAATTGTTTCACTCCACGGTATTCCGAAGGAGATTAGTTCGGACCGTGGCGGCCTTTTCACTTCTAAGTTCTGGGAAAGTTTCCAAGAAGCTATGGGAACTCATATTACCTGGAGTTCAGCTTATCACCCCCAATCTCAAGGCCAAGTCGAGCGAGTCAATCAAGTGCTTGAAGACATGCTTCGGGATTGTGTTATATCTTTCGGCAAGAAGTGGGAAGAATCTCTTTCATATGCTGAGTTCTCTTATAACAACAGCTATCAAGCCAGCTTGAAAATGGCTCCCTTTGAAGTACTTTATGGACGTAAGTGTCGAACCCCTCTGAATTGGTCAGAAACTGGGGAACGACCGCTCGTTGGCCCAGATATTATCCAACAGGTAGAAGAACAAGTCCGTATCGTTCGAGAAAATCTGAAGGCGGCTCAGGACCGCCAGAAGAGCAACTATGATCGCAAACGATGGGGTTTGACTTAACAACCTGGTGATCAAGCTTATCTGCGTGACACTCCTATGAAGGGCACTCACCGCTTTGGAATCAAGGGCAAGTTAGCTCCACGCTACATTGGTCCCTTTCACATTGTTGCCAGACGTGGTCAGGTGGCATATAAACTGGAGTTACCGCCGCAATTCTCACATATCCACGACGTCTTCCATGTGTCGCAACTTCGTCGTTGCTTCAAGGAGTCTCCGCACAGAGCAGTGGATCACGAGATGCTCGAGTTGCAAGATGACCTATCTTATAAGGAGCATCCGATCCGCATCCTCGATGAAGCTGAACGTCGAACTCGTCAGAAGATGACCAAGTTCCTGAAAGTGCAGTGGTCGAATCATACTGAAGATGAAGCCACTTGGGAACGCGAGGATCATCTTCGGAAAGAATACCCCGACCTCTTTCCTTCTACCTCCTAAATTCTTGGGACGAGAATTTCTTTTAGAGGAGGAGAATTTGTAACACCCCTATGTAATCTAGCACTGTGACTCTCTGTAAAACATGCCAAGTCACCATCTGTGCAATGCTTGATCATAGTGTTAGCTCAACTCAATTCAAATTTCTCTCTGAAAATCAATCCAAACTCAAGTGCAAAATAAAGTGGTTTAAAAATTGCTGGAAAAATGTTCACCTTCTAGCAAATATTCCAAAACCATTTGCTGTTAAGGAATACAACATCATCATCAATTCAAAGTGGGCCTAAGCATTTTAAAACAGTGCCAAAACAGCACTTTAAATGCCATATTCATTTTTTGAAAAATTCAAAAGGATTCCAAAACTCCTCAAACTTTTTGGGGCAGTGCAAAATATTCCACTGTATTTTTGTGACCAAGTTTCACATTTATACAAAAGCATTTGGTAGCTCAAATAAATTGCTAAACCCTGCTGCAAAAAGAAAAGGGCTGAAAACTAAAAGAAAAAGGAAAAGGCCACTGTGCACTGGCCTAAGTGCATAGTGCCCCGAACCAGCCCATCAGGCCCATCTCTCTCTCCTCCCTCACTCTCTCTCCTGTGCGTGTCGCCACGCCCGTGGCCGCGCCGGCGAGCGCCGGCGAAACGGCGACATCGCGACGCCACTGACGCTCCACCGACACGAGGGTATAAGGACCCAGCCTCATCCATTCCCCCTGGTCTCCCTCGGCATTCCTTCCCCTCTCCCTCGCTCTCCCTCTCTCGATTTCACCGACGCCCGAGCAGAGCCGCCACCGCGCCAGCGAGATCCCGCGGCCACCGGCGCTGCTCCGACCGCTCGTGGTGTCCAGAAGATCCGCCGGCGACCGCCTCGTCGTCTGGTGGCCTCAGCGGGAGCTGGGAGGCACCGCAGCACTGGTCCTCCTTCGCCCCCTTCTTCGACAGCCGCCGGTCTTCTCCGACTCCGGCGACGCTCCTGCTGCTCCTAAACTTCCAAGGGCCATCGTGCGTGCCGCTAGGTGAGCCCCTCATCTTCTCCCCTCGCTCCCCTGGCTCTTGCGCTCGCTAGCCATCATCTTAGCCATGGCCGAAACCGCCGCCGCAGCAGCACCTCGCCGCCGTGGCCATGGTCCCTGTCACGTTCACCTGAGCATGGTAACATGCTCCTGGAGCATCCAGGAGCCCAACGCGCCCGCGCACAGGCTTCCCTGTGCCCCCTAGCTCCTTTTCCCTCGAATGCCCGAACGCGCCTCCGCCATAGCTCGTCGCCAGCGAGCCTCTGTTGACCAAATGGTCAAGTGGCGCAGCTCAACGTGCTCGCCTGCGCGTGTAGATGCCCTATGGGCTAGCCAATTGGCCCGAGCGCGTTCGCTTCGTCGATTCCATCCCCGGCCGATTCCGGCCGTCCACCGCGGTCGTTGCCGCCGTCACCACCGGCCACCTCCGGCCGAACCACCGCCAGCAATCGACGCGGAACACTTCAGCCGTTCGAACGCAAGTTGTGGCATGCAAACGGCGAACCATAGCGCCTTTCTGACGCGCTCCGGCGAGCCCCGCCACGTTTTTGGTCGCCGGAGCTGTCTCCGGCGCCGTCGCCGACGTGGCCTGGCAAGTGGGCCCCCTATGCCACTGACGCTGGGCCCCATGAGTCCTCGTTGACTGGTTTGACCAGTCAACGTGTTGACTGGGCGTCTCTGTGACGCTGACATGCGGGCCCCACCGCTTAATCCACTAATTGAAACGTTTTAATAATTAAAACTTAATTAGATATACTAATTAGTCAATGACATGTGGGGCCTACTAGCTAAATAACTCAGTTTAGTTAAATTAATCCACTGTTAAACCACAGAGGCTGACATGTGGGTCCCATAGGCCCCACATGTCAGGTTTGACTCTGATCAGCTCTATTGACTGCTGACATCATCCCCATGTCATGCTGACGTCATAATAAATTTCCGTTAATAAAAATAATTCCAGAAAATATTATAATCTCTAAAAATTTGTAGAAAATAAACCGTAGCTCGGATCGAATAACTTTCTACATGAAAGTTGATCAGAACGACGAGACGAATCTGATCGTGTCATCTGTTTCCGTGTCGGGACCCTCTACATAGGTGAACCCGTAACTTTTAGCCTGTTTCCGGTAGATGAATAGTGTATATACACCGGTTAATAAAACCAACTTTAATCCTAAAATAACTAAAATGATTTAGACATGTCTTTAGGCAACCCAGCACTGCACGATAGCTTAGCATGCTCTGTGTTACATATGTTTGCTGTGTATTTATCTGTTTCCTCCCCCTCTTCTCTCTCGATAGAGCCCGATACCGACATAGTCCCTGAGACCGACGCAACTCCGGAGATCGACTACGCCCCTGACGACCCTGCCTTTGCCGCCGAGCAACTAGGCAAGCACCCCCCCTTTGAGCATGCCTATATCGCCTATTCTTTTCTCTCTTGTGCTTGCATTAGAATTGTTGCTGCTACTGCTTTACCTATTCTGATGCATAGCCTGATTTTTGTAACCTATTTTTGATAATTACCTGCTTATCCTAAACTGCTTAGAATAGGATGGTTAGAGACCCCAGTGACCCCACTTGTCCCAATTGCCCCGCTGGATTATCAGAAGACTCGACAACCAAGCCCCAACACCGCACATCACATTCCCTTTATCTGTATGACACTGCAGCGTTACTATCGAGTGCCGAGGGTGATACCTCGTCAGCACTTCTGATGTTAACTCTGTGGAGTAGTTACTCGGTCGTGGTCATCGAGAGTGATTCCTCCTTCACCACTCCCGATAACGACGCTGTCATGCAACACCTCAAGTGTGAACCTCGAGGGTGATTCCTCCTAAGTTCACCTTGACGGATACATCGAGTAGGAATCCAACGAGGTTAATACCTCGGATTCCCTGATGTTATGGACACACGGATACTTGGACTTTACAACTGTTACTTGGAAAGGCGGGTCGACCCTGAGGGGTACCCGCGAGTGATGTGGAGACGGGTTGACATGGAAGGTACCCGAGAGTTAAATACGAGGCGTGGTCGGGCATTCTTAGCCCTTGCCGCAAGTCCTCGAGACGGGGCGACGGGGTCACATCGATCGTGAGTCTCTGCTCGTTACCGCACTACCAATACACTAACGATTTGGATATGTGATCTGAGTGGGCCTCTGGCCCGATAGCACTAACCATCACGTAGGAATAGTTATGGGCACTCTGCATCGTATGCATCAGCCGAAAGCTCTGTCAGACGTCCAGTTCAGCATGGTGGACCTGTCGGGCCAGTGCCATCCATGATGAGGTGGTGCTCATCCCGGCTCGTCGCACAACGACCCGGAGTGCACAGGGCGATGGCCCAAGACCCCTGAGTGCTTAGGTGGTAGACCGGCGGGGACCTCTTTGCTGAGCTCTAGGTAGGGCTGCAGTGTGTCATTTGGCCGAGGCCGCGCATGACCCAGAAAAGTGTGTCCGGCCGGAGCTAAGAGAGCGTGGTGGGTAAGTTGGTGCACCCCTGCAGGGAAGAACTAATCTATGCATAGCCGGATCCTCGGTAACGGACGCTCGGAGTTGTATCCCAATCGATACAACTAGAACTGGATACTTATGATGAGAAATGGATAGTATGGCTCTGGGATTGCTTTCTCGCTGGGAGTCGAGAAAGGATCTCTGGCCGAGGTTGATACTTAATGCTACTACTACTTTTGCTGTACTAATCTACACTCTTCTAATGCTGCAAGACCGCTGAAGATGCTAGTCTTTGATAGGACTAGGCCTTCTCTCTATTCTGGCATTTCTGCAGCCCAGTCCACATATACAGCCTTTCTTTGATAATGTTGCATATGTAGTGTAGATCCTTGCTTGCTGAGTACTTCGGATGAGTACTCACGGTTGCTTTGCTTCCTCTTTTTCCCCTTATCCGTTTGATGCAACCAGATGACGGAGCCCCGGAGCCAGCTGCCCCTGTCGACGATCACAACTGCTACACCGAGGGTGGTTACTACTAAGAGCTGGACAACAACCAGGAGTAGGTTCGGAGGGTCCCAGGCAGGAGGCCTGCGCCTTTTCGATCGTAGTGTTTTATTTTGCCCCGCCTTCTTAAAGGCTTATCTGTTTTATCTTTTATATCTGTACTCAAATATCTGATGCTTCCGCTGACGCTTGTAAGCGAGCTTATGTATTCGAGCCCTCGAGGCCTCTGGCTTGTAATATAAAGCTTGTATTATTTTAATTTGTGTCTAGAGTTGTGTTGTGATATCTTCAAGTGAGTCCTTAGGCTTGATCGTGTGTATTTGCGTGTATGATTAGTGCACGATTAAGCCAGGGCGTCACAGGTACTACCGCATATAGGCGGTACTACCGCCTCTACTACCGCTCCTACTACCGCTTGTTCTCTAGGGGCAAACAGGTAGCACGGTAGAGACCCGGAGGCACTACCGTAAAACCCGACACGAAAAATCGAGGCCCCAACCACGAGCGGTAGTACGAGCGGGGCTGGCAGCGGTACTACCGCTGCTGCCCGTGGTACTACCGCTTGCAGCACTCCACCACTTCTTCAACACACAAGATGGACAACTCCAAAAGGGCGGAAAGTGGCGATGGGTGCAATATGAGAGCGTATGTGTTGATTCCACCCAAACCTTTTCGAAGCGGACCCTTTCTTGATAGTACGGTTTTCCCTACGACTCAAGTCCACCAAAAAGAAACGTAGGAAAGAAAACCGTCTTCATTTGAAACTCCTAGGGGCATGAATCGTCTTGTGCCATATGCTTGAAAGTCTGAAAAGCTCAATGCACACGATTAGTCCACGAACACATTGTCATAAATCACCAAAACCATTTAGGGAGAAATATGTCCTAACACTCTGCTTTTATGGGAACAGACAGATCACACATTTTATTTCAGAATATGTGGAAAAAGGCTTGCAGGCTCAAACACACACATAAAAATCTGGCTTGCTTTGCAAGTAAACACTAGAGCTATGCTTAAGAGAAAGGATTCATACTTTCCAACTATCTTTGCCCCCTTTGCAATTAGTCTGCTGAAGAAACCATCATGCATTTGCTTTGGATTGTAATTTTGCTCGGTGTTGTTGGCACTCAACTTTTACTAATAGAAGGAGTAGTTCTCTTTATGAAGACTCACTGTTGCTCTTGGCAGCTCTGCCTGGAGAGATTAATCTGGAAATTCTTGTTCTGGGTTGTTGGCATATTTGGTTACAAAGAAATGGCAAGATTTCCAGGAATATCACTCCACCTATTCCTTCCTGGAGGATATGCTTTAAGAAGGACATTTGCCAACTTCTATACAAACTTAAAGACAAGTATATATTCAGAACTACATCAATGATTATCTCTTTTTTTTGCGGGTGAGATCAATGATTATCTCTGAATGTGTGTCCAATCCCTACAGCTAGTATTGGCTGACTGTGGACCCTTTTTTTTAGTTAGATTTCCTTTTTGTTTCTCTTTGCTCCCCCGTTGTAATTTACTATTTATACTAATGAAACTTAAGGTTAATGGCTTTAAAAAAAACAACACTAGTGTTCGCTGACAAGTGGGGTCCAATGGTTATAGAGCCGCATACCATGAGAGTCTATCTGTCTGTCCCATCATTGCTGGCGGGGCCCCTCGCAAACGAAAATACGATGCCATGTTAGTGCAGTTAATGTGTAGCGGATGACGAGTGCCCGAGTAAAGTCAGCACCACTCCACCAACTTCAGTCAATACGATTATACTACATCCGTCCTGTTTTATTAGCGTCGTTTGTATTTTATGTCCAATTTTGACCGTAGGTTTAACTAATAAAATGTAAATGCATGTCATCAGAAATTATATAGTTGGATAGAAATTATATAGTTGGATTCGTATTTAAATACAGTTTCTGATAGTATTATTTTTGCTATGTATAATTTATATTATATTAGTTAAAAATCATGGTCAAATATGATTCTAAATACGAGGGGACTAATAAACCAGGACAGAGGGGACTAATAGGAGGCAGTAGAGCATACTTAGTTGGTATCATGCGTGGGCAATCAAAATAATATTAGTACTCCCTCCGTCTAGGTGAATAAGTTATCTTAGGTTGTGCAACGTGACAAAAAAGATGGAAAAACAAGAGAACTTAATGTTTATTTGTTAATTAATAGCATTGCATGCAATGAACTAACCACTGCATGTCGTGTTTGGTAGTCTAAGTCATTGAAAGCATGCACGTCTCGCATCTTTTATTGGTTGATATGTCAAGAAACAAGAAACGAGATAGGAGTTAATGTACCACGCCTAAGTGTTTTAAGATTATTTGATTTTGTAAGGTGACTTATACACATAGAGGGAGTAATAAAGTAGGCATGAGCATACACACACATGTAGTGTAGGGATACAAATTCCTCGTACTAAGTCTCAGCGACCGCACCGCGACCAGCAGCACAACAACTACTAGTAGTAGTATATATATCATCGTCGCTGGCTCAGACGTCGCGGTCGCGCTTGCACTCGGGCGCCATGGCGGCGTAGCGGTCGTGGTCGGTGCAGTAGTTGTAGATGGTGTGCTCCTTCCTGACCCAGGCGAGGCGGCGGTACTGCGCGGCGTCCAGGTCCTGGAACTCGGGCTGATCCCACCAGCGGGCGCCCTGGGTGGCGCAGAACTTGGCCTCCGCGGACGCCTCGCAGCCGTCGACGTGGAAGCCCCGGTAGGAGGCGACGAAGGGCGCCTTGGACCAGTCCGTCTTCTCCCGCCCGCCCCGGGTCGCCCACTCGTCCGCGTTCCACAGGCTGGAGTAGAGCTTCATGGGCTGGTCGAACGGGTACCGCACCCCGAGGTCCTTGCTGTTCTTGAACACCCGGATAGGCGTGTCGTCCACAAAGAACCTGCATGCATGCCCAATGTCACGTCACGTCACATCACGTCACCTTAGAACCTTTCTCAAATCTCGATTGATTTATTTTCTTTATTTACGAGGACATTTTTACAGTGGCGTGGCAATGAGACAGCGCGTCAGACATCGTGTCCGGGGTTCAACTTTGCAGAAATTCTGCATGGACGGTGCAGTGAACTGTAGGACTGCACGCGCCACCCCATGAGCCTGTCTAGTAGGAGTAATACTCTGGGGCATAATTGCCATGCCTGGAGCAGCGGGCCCAGGGCAGACCGACCTCTACCTTTGGTATTCATGTTGCTGTTCAGGACATGCACGCGGCCCGCATCGATTGCACATGCGCGGCGATCTTTAGGTGCTGGTTGTTTAAGGATATTATGCATGGGCAGTACAGATTTTAAAATATCATAACGTATTATGGGACAGAGGGGGTACTTGTCTAGCTCTCGAAGGAGGGAGTATAAGTTATATATGCTCATAAAATAAACTGCATCATTGTAAATGTTTTTGGATACGAATAAAATGGCATTTTTGGGCACATAAGTTACCTTTTTATAATGATTAAATATGTGGTTAAAGTTGACTTAAAAATTAATTAACCTTTCAAGCGAAATCTAGTACTAGTAGTAGATTCGTTAACTAATCAGTTCCTAACATCATTAACTAACTAAAGCTCGTTTTCCCATTTGTCACCAACAAGGGGAAAAATAACTTAAGTAGGAATACGAAAGGGGGATGGAAGAGGTACGCGATCATGTAGAGGTTCCAGAGGACGGAGTAGGAGTGGTAGTCCTTGGTTGGGTCGAACCAGAGATAGATCCTCTGCTCCCGGTCGCCCTTGCCGCCGGAGAACACGTTGGTCTGCAGGATGTACGGCTGCCCCGTCCTGTTCCCCAAGAACTCGAAGTCGATCTCGTCGTGCTCCGAGTTCTGCGACGACAGCTGCAATAGCAAATGCAATCCAGAAGCAAACCATCACTTACATTACATCTTAAGTATACTGCTGCACTGCACAAGGGCGAGATGGAGATGAATGCGAGGCGTACGTAGAAGGCGGTGACGGTGCCGGCGGAGTCGCCGCCGACGAGCTTGATGTGCATGCTGAAGTGGCCGAAGAGGTAGGAGCCCCGGGTCTGGAAGCCCGTGCCGGTGGTCTTGTCCAGGGACAGCTGCACCTCCCGCCCGCCGTTCACGTAGTGGATGTGGTCCTGCGCCCACGTCGGCACGTAGTTCTTCTCGAACGGCACGTCCACCGGCTTCCGGGGCGGCGCTGCCGCCACGCCGCGCAGCAGCACCGCCGCCACCACGGCGAGGAGGGCCCCCGCGGTCGCCTTCATTTCACTGGCCGGCCTCTCTTCCTCCTCCTCTGTTACTTCTTGGCTTGGCTAGTGCTGGAAACAATGGGCGAGTGGTGGATGCTAAGATGAAGAAGTCTGTGTATTTATAGCTAGTGTGATGTGAGCTCACTAGGTTCTTGCAGTGCTACCAGTACTATACATTATTGGTTTGCTTGGCGAAATAAAATTAATCCGTTTTGATGTGGCACTAGATGAACATGATGGATCGAGCGATGGCAATCAAGTGATGAGCGAGCGAGCTGACAGCCAGCTGCATCCAGTGCACGGGGACGCTGTGGAGTGAGGTGCTTGCGAGGTGCAATGCTTGTCTTGTGCGTGTCAGGTTGGCCCAGTGCGAGCAAATCAAGCATGGCTGATTGATCCACGGATCATGCACCTCGCAACTTGCTGCCATTGCCACTGATTTATTTGCCATCGGATCGGAGTACAGTACGTTTTTTTTATTATAAGTATATATATATATATATATATATATATATGTTGAATCGAGGTAATATCAGAATTTCATTCGACAGACCAGCCTTTTTCGTTTTTGCAGCATTTGTTGTTTCTTCTATTCTATAGAAGGCTCATTTCTGAACCAGATTTTGAGGAGCTGTTTCAGATCAGTTATTTTGTGAACTTGTTTTTACACGAGTTTTTGAGAGGTTGATGATGCCTTGAAGGGGCCCCAAGTTGATCCGTTCTTGTGCAGGTCAGGTCTCACACACAGCACAGTGGCTGGCAGGAATGAATGCAGGTCACATGGGTGTGCATGTTGCAGACTCGCATCACAATCAGGAGCTGTCCCGAGCGCGAGCGGAGCGCGAATCTCCAAATCCAACGCCACGCGTGCCGCGGTCGGGTCGTGCTGGACCCAGCCGGAGCAACGCTACCGACACGGACCCGTTCCTTTCCGGTGGAGTCGAGGTACTGCAGCTAGATCCATGGGCTCATTCTGTGATTAGATTAGGGTAAGCAGCTGGACTGCATTTCAATTCAATGGATTGATTGAATGCAATGCACCGCCGGTGAAAACACTTCTATGTACGCGGCACGCCGACGCTATCATAGTACAGTCTATGGTGCTCCTTCTCCCCGCTAAAATCTTTTTGTGGCAGATTTTATCCAATATTGGTTTATTGGTCCGCATTGTATTCCGTGTCAAATTTTGATCATAGATTGAACTAACAAAATGTTTATGCATGTCACAAAAAATTACATCATTGAAAACTACATTCAAATACGAATCCAGCAATATAATTTTTGTTGACATGCGGCGGCACTCTTTTGTGTCTTTACCTTCTTGAAGGCATCGCCGTGGAGAAGCTCCAGACCTCTGTCCGCTATCTCCGGGGGGAATCCTAGATCAGTAGATCGGATGACGGCGGCGCTCTGGTGTCGTTTCCCCCTTAGGGGCGTCATTTTTGAAGGTGTACACGGGCTCGAGGGACCAGTGGACGGCTCCTTTAGTGGAGCGGTGCTTCATCTTACTCATTGATGGCGGTGGATCTCTACGGTGTGGCGCAGTGGAGACTTGGCGTCCAATGCGCGGAGATGGACTCGCGCAGGAGGAGAACGTTGTCTTGGCGTCATGGTGGCGTCGATGGCAGAGAGGCCTGGCAAGATCGGTGCATTAGTTTCTGCTCTGAAGATGGATTGGTGGAAGACGGTGGCGACGACACATGAGAGTGCGTCGGACCGGTTTGTACCCCAAACTCGGTATGTGGCTCGGTTGGGGTATCCGGCATTAGATGTTAGGCTTTGGTTCGATGTCTGTTTGGTATTAGGCTCGGACTATCAGCACCCTTTCATCAAGTGGATAGGAATAGCGGCAGTTGCTGTTAAGATGATGGCTTCAGACTATCTGATGTACTATTTTGTAAGGTCCTTGTGAATAATTAATAAAATGGCTGCATGCATCGTCCAGATACAGAGGCCGAGGCAATCCTCCTTAAAAAAATATTTTATTAATTAAATCTTTAATTAAAATTTGACACAAACTACAAAAAGGACTTATAAATCAGGACTGAGGTAAGCTAGGAGAGGCAATCCTCCTTTAAAAAAATATTTTATTAATTAAATCTTTAATCAAAATTTAACACAAACTACAAAAAGGACTTATAAATCAGGACTGAGGTAAGCTAGTGTAGTAAGTACCACTGAGCAGTGAGCACTGTGGTGTGCATTCGAGTTTCCACATTCGTGGTTGCTCGTGAGTCGTGATGGCATGCGAGCCGTCGGTCCCATGTGACGTGCCCATGTTTTATCTACACTCGTCATGTGCCCATGTGGTAGTAGTAAACTGCCAAGGAGGTCTCCCATCCCATGCGCTAAAAGCTCTATGAGAATGGCGACGGATGAAGGGAAAAAGAAAAGTGGCGCGGGTAACGAGCAAGGATGTCGCCATGTCTGGGCAGCACATTTTTCTACTAGTTTCTAGGTTAACCACACCAAGCGGCTAATGAACCGGTGCCATCTGTTACAAAATAACCTGATCAATCTATCATGTATGGTCCTGGCATTGGATAGGGAGGTCAATCGACGATGACCGGCGTCACATGCCGCAACTTCGATCCCATGTTACGCCCTTCACAATGCTTCATCTTGTACAGATGATAAGTCCGTCGTGTAGGCAAAAAATCTGATGTGGCAAGATAATAAGAAGGAGAGAGGTGAGTTTGGTGACCCAGAAAGAATCAATGCCAAGCACGTGAACCTGGGCAAAAGCAATTAAATGAAAGAAATCTACCAATACATGAAATAGTTTAGTTGCTAAAACATTAAATGAGGGGAGCTTAGCACCAACAAATGAAGCAACTATGCATTATAGACATTAGTTGCTAAACTTTTTAACATGCTTAGCATCTTATCTAAGCACCTATGCATTGGAAGTGGCCTTACCCGACCCTTTGGTTGCGCCGTGGGTCGGCGCCAGGCATGTCCAGGCACAGCCTGTGAGCAAGAGCAACTACAGACACGTGCGCGCGCCTCATTGGAACCATGAAGAACGGCAAAAACGACAAAGTTGACCTGTGGACGAAATCAATTCATAAACTGAAATGTTTAAAAAAATCGCTCAGCTGACCCTTTTGTGTGGCGCCCGACAGACAGGCGCCACACTCTACAGTGCAGCGCCTAGCTCTCTGGCACGGCACGTCTGGCCAGCGTGGTATGGTTGGGCCCCGCACCGAGCAGTGCAGCGCCTTCGAGCTGGGCGCCACACATGTAATGTGCAGCGCCTACAAGTGCGGCGCCTAGCTCTTAGGCGCTGCACATTGACTTAAGCTACGTCGGGCCTACCCTCCCCATCCGAACCAGCAGTTACAGAGAGCAGCGGCGGCGGCCCTCTCCTCCCCCCCCCCCTACATCCCCTCTCCAAAATCCAGCAGATCTGAAGTTTTTAGCCATGGGTTTCTTCCCTAATCCCTCGTACAAGGTAAACTCCTACGATCCCTTTCTTTTCCTCCGTAAATTCGTTCACATTTTTCTCATCTATCCAAGTTTTGGTGGAACCCTTGATTTGCTTGGATTCGAATTTTATATGAAAAAATGAAATAGTGTGATGTGATTTAGGATTTGTAGTCATTGTGGAACCCTAGATTGTTCAAGTTCCAGCTTCGTCGCGCCCTTCTACCACACCACTCGGGGGCGCGGTGACCACGACTGCAGCTGACTTCACACCCTCACTGCTGAGGCGCAGCGGTCGTCACCCTGTTGGTGTTGATGGTTCAGCAGCTACCGGCGAGGACTCACTGACCAAGGCCATGCGTAGGACAGCATCCCGCAACCTCGACTTCGAAGGTACTCCTTCTCGTAAATATTTTTTGTCCTTTGATAATTCCAGAGTTTCTTCAAATATTACTAGCCTTGGAGTTTCATTGGGACGTAATGAGAAAGAGGTAGAATTTTCTGTTAGGGCTTTTAAACAAATGGAGTTCGACCGGCTTACGGTTGCTCCTAAGTTGTCGACTTATTCTGACCCTCTCGTGTCGGATGAGGAGGATGAGGATGTTGATGCCAATCATGATGGCAAGCTTCTCTCCCATCTGGTTAAAGACACGACTAAAGTAGACTTGGATGATACGGTACGCGACACTATGCTTTGTGAGCTTGTCCCGTCTGTACGAAAAAACAAGTCTACTTCAACGAAGAAAAGAGGGCGCTCGTCTAAGAGGGCGAAGGTATCTAAACATAAAAATGGTTCATCATGAGAGGCATGTTTTGGAATAGCAGAGGTCTTGGTGACTTGGCAAAACACAAACATATTGCCGACTGTGTAAGGGGTCATGCGTTGGACTTTGTGGCCATCACTGAGTCGGGTAAACATGACTTCCAGACACGTGATCTTGACCACTTTTCATGTGGTTATGATTATGTATGGCACGTCTTACCCCCATCCAGAAGGTCAGGTGGAATCTTGCTTGGCATCCACTCGACATACCTAGAATTTTTGTCCATGTCGAAGGGTGAATATCACATCAAATTTCACCTTCGCAACAAGTCCGACAACTTCCTTTGGAGCCTGGTGGTTGTATATGGTGCCGCTCAAGAGGAGTTTAAGTCCGCTTTTCTTTAGGAACTTGTTAATACCTGTCGGGGCAATCCTCACCCCATGTTAATAGGGTGGGATTTCAATATCCTTCGGTACCAGCAGGAAAAAAACAATGATCGGATTGACACTAGATGTCCTTTCCTCTTTAATGATGTTATTAACAGCTTGGACCTACGAGAGCTCACTATGTCTGGTCGTCTGTACACCTGGGCCAATAACCGATCTATTCCAACTTACAAAAAACTTGACCGGGTACTAGTAACCACCGACTGGGAATATAAATATCCCCTTGCCTTGGTACGGGCGCTAGAAAGAATTGAGGCCTTATCGAATCATGCTCCATTGCTAACCGATTTTGGTCAAACAACTCCAAGTTCTAACACTGCACAGTTTAAATTTGAACTGGGATGGCTCACTAGAGATGGATTCCACGACCTGGTTAAGAAGGTGTGGGCGCATCAACCTTGGGGTAACACACCCATTCAACGATGGAATAATCGAATTCACGCCTTGCGTCGATTCCTTCGTGGATGGGCTAAACATACCGCTGGCATATACAAAAAAGAAAAGTTGCGACTATCTACCTTAATCGATGCCCTTGATAAAATTGCGGAGGTGAGGCCCCTTTCTGCTGTTGAGGTTGAGCAAAAAAGCCATCTAAATGAGCAGATTGCCCGCCTTTTACGCGAGGAAGAGATTAAATGGTACCAACGGTGCAAGGCCGGCTCGCTTGTTCAAGGTGATGATAATACGAAATACTTTCAAATGATGGCCAATGGAAGGCATAGAAAGAAATGTATTTTCGCTCTTGACCAGGACGAAGGCCGTATCGAGGGGGATGTGCCGCTCAGAAACTTTATTACTAAGTATTACAAAGAGCTTTTTGGACCTTCAGCTGAAAGTTCCTTTACGCTGGATGAGTCTCATACTCATGACATCCCTCAAGTTTCGGAGGCAGAAAATGATTTGCTGACCTCTCCGTTCACTGAGGAGGATATTCAGACCGCGGTGTTTCAAATGGAACACAACAAGGCCCCTGGTCCAGACGGTTTTCCGGCGGAGTTTTATCAATGTTTTTGGGATATGTTTAAGGTGGACTTGGTTCAGTTGTTTAACCAACGACATGCCGAAAACCTTGACATTGCCCGTTTAAACTTTGGGGAAATTATTCTACTGCCCAAGACTAAGGAGGCTAGTCGTATTCAACAATATCGGCCGATTTTCCTTCTAAACGTCAGCTTTAAAATATTTATGAAGGTTGCAAAAAATCGGTTGAATGGGGTGGCTGACCATGTGGTCAAACCCACTCAAACAGTGTTTATGCAAGGACGCAACATACTAGATGGAGTGGTCGTGTTGCATGAAACTGTACATGAGCTTCACCGTAAAAAGTTGAGCGGAGTCATCTTTAAAATTGACTTCGAAAAGGCCTATGATAAAGTAAAAAATGGCCCTTTCTGTTGCAAACTTTACGCATGAAGGGGTTTTCACCAAAATGGTGCCGATGGGTTGAGAATTTTGTTTCTGTAGGTAGTGTGGCTATCAAAGTCAACGATGATGTTGGCGACTATTTTCAGACTAAGAAGGGTCTTCGCCAAGGGAACCCCATGTCCCCTATTTTGTTCAACATCGCAGCCGATATGTTAGCTATCCTTGTTCAGAGGGCTAAGGTGGCTGGCCAGATTAGCGGTGTTATTCCCCATTTAGTAGAAGAAGGTTTGTCTATTTTACAATACGCGGATGACACTATTCTTTTTATGGATAATGACCTAGATAAAGCAAGAAACCTCAAGCTGCTTTTATGCCCATTTGAGGAGCTCTCTGGTCTCAAAATTAATTTTCATAAGAGCGAGCTTTTCTGCTTCGGCGACACTGCAGAGTCCGCAGCTAAGTATGCTCACATTTTTGGCTGCTAGCTTGGGCAGTTCCCGATTAGGTATCTCGGTATTCTGATTCACTATCGGCGCTTAACTATCGCTGAGTGGAAACATGTGGAAGAGAGACTTGAGAAACGGCTAGCCAGTTGGAAAGCCAAACTCTTGTCATATAGGGGGAGATTGATTTTGATCAATTCTGTCCTCAGCAAAATGGTTCTATACATGTTGTCATTATTCCACTTACCGAAAGGGGTTCTTCAGCGTTTGGATTACTTTAGATCCAGATTTTTTGGCAATGTGATAATGAATCTAAGAAATATCGACTGGCTAGGTGGACTGTATTATGCCGACCTAAAAGTCAAGGGGGCCTTGGAATTCAAGATCTTGAGATTAAAAACATCGCTCTTCTGAGTAAATGGGTTTACAAATTACTCACTGAGAATGGAGTGTGGCAGGAAATCATTCGTAACAAATACGTGGGGTCCAAAGCCATTTCTCAAGTTCATTGGAAACCCGGTGATTCACATTTTTGTTATGGTGTCATGAAGGCCAAGGAATTCTTTTTTCAGTTTGGTACTTTCTTAGTTAGAGATGGTTCTCAGGTTCGATTCTGGGAAGATACCTGGCTAGGTGCCACCCCACTTATGGTGCAGTACCCTAGCTTGTACAGGATTGTCACACATAAATTTGTCACGGTCAAACAAGTTTCGGGACAAGAAAACCCTGATATTTCTTTTCGTAGGGACCTCTTTGGCCCTCGCCTGGCAGCATGGAATGAGTTACTCTCTCGTCTGGAGGGCATTCAACTGACAAGTGAGCCGGACAAGTTTCGATGGAAACTGCATCAAAACGGGAGTTTCTCGGTCAATTCCTTGTACGATGCGATGACTCATATTGATGTTCCCATTGATAACAAAAAATTGTGGAAGCTAAAAATACCTCTAAGAGTGAAGATATTCCTCTGGTTTTTAAGCAGAGGGGTCATCTTAACTAGAGATAATCTGCCACGACGTAACTGGCAAGGTAGCAAGACATGTGTCTTTTGCCAACATGACGAGTCTATTAAACACTTATTTTTTGTGTATAAATTTGCTCGTGCAGTATGGCCATAGTTCAAATAGCTTCAAATCTATACCCCCCACATAGTGCACGTAACATGTTTGGCAATTGGTTGCGGGGTATTGATAAACATTTTTCTGCACATATTCTTGTGGGGGCGGCTGCCTTATGCTGGGCATTGTGGCTTACCAGGAATGATGTGGTTTTTAATAATAAATATGGTTCTTCTCCTGTGCAGGTTATTCATGCATGTACGCGATGGCTCCGTACTTGGTCTATCTTGCAGAAGTCGGAGGACAAAGACCTTTTTATGATGGCGTCTACACGGCTAGAGCATACGGCCAGGGAGGTTTTCTCCCTCCCTAGATGGCGGTGTAATCTCCGTATAGGATCTGCCCCACCTAGGCTGGATTGATTTATTTTTGCTGCAAAACTATGTTTATTTTTTGGTTGTTTGGACTTGTTGGCTGTGTGCATCATGTTATGCAGAGGCCAGGCATTCTTTAGATGCGGTTGTATCACCTTGATAAATCAATTTAATGAAATGTCCTTTATCGAAAAAATGTAATATTGATATAGATTTGTGTGATTAGGATTAGTAGATGATTTGTAATCATTGTGGGACCCTAGTATTTATGATGGTTATTTGTGATGATTGTTGATGTGCTTTCATTGTATATCTTAGGTTAGTATTCAAATTTCCTTTTATTGTTTACCGATTGTTGAATACATATGAAATAATGCTCGCATATTAAATAATGCATAGGGAGTAAGCTAATGTATGTTTATTGTTTGAAATTTGTAGGATGGTTTGGCTTCTCGATGATTACTATGACACTCGACACCGGGCCTACTTTATGTCGGAGAAGCAGCAGGTAATAATCAAAGTGGTTGGTATTTTGAATTTTGTGTTTATTTCAAACACACATGTCCCATATGTAATATTCTGATTTGGTTGTTTGTAGGTGCTTCAACCTCTCAAGATTCGATCTCACGGGGTCTCCGGTGGTGGCATGCGCTATGATGAGCGGTACACACCGTACATCAGGGAGACAGGAGTCCTCCTTTTCATTCAGCTGGTCAGCCGGTCGACGCCGAGCCTCAATGCTGCAACAATCACCACACTTGTTGATCGGTGGAGGACGGAGACACACAGTTTCCATATTCGGACCGGGGAGATGACCGTGACGCTCCAGGATATCTCTATGATCGCCGGTCTTCCTATCGAGGGGAAACCTCTCTGTATGAGCACCGATTCTGATGGGTGACGCCAGCAAATGGAGGCCCTTATCGGTATGTCTCCTCCAGAGCCTCCAGTACTAGAAGGAGACAAGAAGAAGGAAAGAGTCGTAGCTGGTGCTCCTTTCACCTGGATTGCATGGCACTTTGGGCATTGCCCTGAGGATGCTACCGATGAAGTGGTCTAGACATATGCTCGTGTCTACATGTGGTACGTTATCTCCAGGACTTTGTTTGCTGACGCCACACGCAAGAATGCTCCATGGATGTGGCTGAAGGTGTTGACCGTCTTTGATAGCAAATGGAGTTGGGGTTCGGCGGCACTGGCTTACTTATATAGACAGGTAGGCAGTTGTTTGTTTTCACTTCATTGCTACATTATCAATGCGATCTCCCTCTTAAGTGAAACATGTTTTCTTTTTTGTGCAGCTGGACGACGCTTCTTGTAGGATCTCAAAGGACGGATGTATTGGTGGTTGTATGCTCGTACTTTCGGTATGGAGCTGGGAGCGCTTGCCGGTTGGACGCCCAAAGACGGTGACGTACGAGGACTGGGATGACAAAGACGACGCACTACGGCTCCCCACTTGGGCTTACAAGTGGGATGTGGTATCTGAGATGACGAAAGATGTCAGTCTCATGTATAAGCAGTACACGAGTGAGTTGGACACGATTACGGCTGAGCAGGTAACATTGACATTGCATCACTCATTCTCACGCTTTAATGGAAACTCGATATCAATGTTGCCTTGTTGTATGCTATGTTGCAGGTGGAATGGGAGTCGTATGGCGCCGGGGATAGATTAGGTATCGCTCGAGAATTTGAGATGAACCCGATGTGCGTGAGGGATAGGCATCTTTGGCTTATGCGGTGCCCACTCATATGCAACTGGGCGGTTGAACTTCACATGCCACATCGTGTGTTCCGCCAGTTTGGTTTGTTCCAGCCTCACCTGCCAGAGTGGGAGGACACGGACAAAACGCTACACGGGTAAGAGAGAATGAACCTTGTGCACTTAGCATCGTCAGGCCTATTTTGATGGTGCTAATATTCTGTTTTTAACATGCATGTTGGATAGGAGAAAGCAGCACAAGATTAAGGATTGGGATAAACATCACAAGAAGTATGTCACACTGTTCGCGCTTAGTGTGGAGCAAGGTAAGGCTGGTAAAGGATCCAAGCTTCGTGAGTACTGCCCACTCGCGTTCAGCAACTACCTTACATGGTATCTTGCAAGTACCCGTGTGGAGATATGCAAGCCGGCGTATAATGAGGAGATCTTGGAAGATCCACCGTCTTTGATGAGCTAACACAACACGAGTACAAAAAACTTGTCAAGGAAGGGACCCGAGCCCCTTAAGCTCCAGTGATGAACTTTGTGGTAAAGACTTCCCCTCTGTGCTTTCCCATTGGCCTTATTCACATCTTTGCTTGCCTAACATGTTTATGTCGTTTCCGTTCACAGCGCACCCAGATCAAAAAAGCAGCTGATGAAAGCCAGACTATTCTGGAGACAACCCCGGTTGGAAAAAGCAATGTGGAAGGTGCACTTCGAGCATTCGTTAAGGTACACATCTCTTTCAATTATCCATGTTACATATGTTGCTAAGTTGGATATCTCATTCACTTGTACATGTTGCAGCATCAGGGCCAAAGGTTAAGGCGGTTATCGAACCTTGTCGGTTGTCGTGACCCTGAATATGTAGAACCTGAGCGGACTAGGTCGGCTACAACATCAGATCCCACTTCTGGCCATGGGGCTCATTTGGAGGATGAGACTACGTCGACAACACATCTGGATGATGAGGGTGTGCTCACCCAAGAGGTATGACAATATCGCATGTTCATCTATTTGAAACATTGATCACTTCATTTTGATGCATGTTCTTTACCGTAGGTTCCTGATGAGATGACATTGGAGAGCTATCAAGTTCGGTCAACATACTTGCTGAAACCTAGGAAGGACTTCAAACAGTACATGCTGGAAGACTTCAACACTAGAGCCAAGAGGGCGGTCATGTTGCGTTCTACGGTAGGGTGCATCGACTGCAAATTAAAATTTTCCTACGCGCAGAACAACCAAGATCATGCTACGGGAGATGGATCACAGATCGTTACCACTAGACACGCAGTGCCGTGCAGCGGAAGAAGAGTTGGGGCAGCGCGTCTGCGTGGATCGTCTCCTCCTCGTCCGATCTCCCTCGAACAGTCGGTCGTCCGATCCCACGTACAAGTTCACCGGAGCGGCGCAGGTGCACCGCCTCTAACGGTATCTGCGCGTGCAGGAGGAACACCGTGCGGTGGACTGCTAGGTCTGATCACACAATCGGCAGCGAGTGGAGGTGGCTATTCGCAACACATGCAAAGCCCTAGTGGCAGCACCGAAGTGATCAACTGAATGAGTGCACCACACCTCCACTATATATAGGCGTCCATCTCGGGCTCAATACTTGGGCCTCGCATGGACCCTAAAGCCCAAAATCTGTTCGGCCTGGATCCGAGTCTGAGTAGGATCACATCTAACTCGTGGAGTCCGACCCGGCCTCACAGGTTCCTTCCCTTAAGCGCGCGACCCATTAGGTTCAAGTCGGCATGGTCGCAGGTCGAATCACCTCCGACCTGCTCGGTTGGTAGCGGCCTCTAGCAAGGCGTGCCGACCACCAAGTAGACAATGAAGCTGGTTGGCAAACCTGTACAACATGTCACACTTCTGTTCCCTTTGCCACACGATATATGTTGTCGGGCTCAAGGCGAGTTTGTCATCCTTGTGCTAGCCCGACCTCTTTCTCGTTCCAGTGATGCCGACCACTAACCGGATTATGTCATAATCCCTGTCCCATGGCCATGCTTATCTTGGTCGGATCACACGAGGGGCCCAGAGTATATCTCTCCTGATTGGAGGGGCAAATCCCATCTTGCTCAACCATGTCTCGTAGCATGGGTCTGGACAAGCCCGAAACCTACCTTTGTAACTACCCAGTCACGGAGTAGCGTTTGGTCGGCCCAAAGCAGGTATGTCACCATCCCGAGTACATGTGCCAGCTCAGGTCTTAGGACATAAAACGTATGTTATACTAGAGACTCACAGATGACATATCGTTGCGTCTCATAGTTGGGTGTGTCCGACTCGGACCTTATCTCAACTCGGATCTGACTATGTCGAATCCGACCAGATCCTTCCGAGTCCATATTATCCGGTTAGCATCCAATGCTCCATGGCTAGTGGGACCAAGCCATCGACCGTGTCATATGCTAGTCTAGTCGGCTGCGCATCCACACAGCCCTTTCGACTAGGGACCTTTTAGGACAGTCATCATACAATGCATAGTCCCACAAACAAGTCACGTACTTGCTAATACACATCATTGAT
Organism: Thinopyrum elongatum; assembly: GCA_011799875.1. NCBI lineage: Eukaryota > Viridiplantae > Streptophyta > Magnoliopsida > Poales > Poaceae > Thinopyrum > Thinopyrum elongatum. The sequence goes on along the minus strand of CM022300.1, from coordinate 150,336,296 downwards.
AATGTCCAAGGACTATCTTTATTCATAAACACATAGGAAATATCATCATACATGATTGCCTCTAGGGCATATCTCCAACAGTCTCCCACTTGCACTAGAGTCAATCAAATAGGCATCGTATGCCCATAGCTCTAATGTGCCCCTCATGCTTGGGTTGTGGAAGCGGCTTAGTCAATGGATCCGCAACATTTGCATCCGTGTGAATTTTGCATAACTCTACATCACCACTCTTTACGATATTTCGTATCAGGTGATATTTCCGATCTATGTGTCTGGTCTTGTGGTGATTCCTCGGCTCCTTGGCTTATGCGATGGCACCAGAATTATCACAATAAAGGTCCAACGGTTTTACCGAGGCTGGGAAAATACCAAGATCATCCAGAAAGTTCCGGATCCAAACACCCTCCTTTGCAGCTTCACAAGCTGCAATGTATTCGGCTTCTATGGTAGAATCGGCCACATTATCTTGCTTGGAACTCGTCCAGCTCGCTGCTCCTCTATTCATGATGTACACGAATCCGGACTGTGATCGACAATCATCTCTGTCGATTTGGAAACTAGCATCAGCGTAACCCTTTACGATGAGCTCTTCCTCACCTCCATAAACTAGAAACATTTCCTTAGTCCTTTTCAGGTACTTCAGAATATTCTTCACCGCTACCCAGTGACTCTCACATGGGTTGGCCTGGTATCTACTTGTTAGGCTTATTGCAAAGGAAACATCAGGCCTTGTACATATCATGGCATACATGATGGATCTGATTGCCGAGGCATACGGAATCCTACTCATCCTGCTTCGCTCATCAGATGTCAAAGGACTCTGAGTCTCGCTTATCCTTATACCATGTGAGAGTGGCAAGAACCCTTTCTTGGCCTCAATCATGTTGAACTGCTTCAACACTTTATCTATGTACGTGCTCTGGCTTAAGCCGAGCAGCCTCCTCGATCTATCTCTATAGATCTTGATGCTTAAAATGTAAATTGCTTCACCGAGGTCCTTCATTGAAAACTTGCCATTCAATGATTCCTTTACCGAGTTCAGCATCGAAACATCATTTCCGATCACCAGTATGTCATCCACATACAAGACCAAAAACACTATCGAGCTCCCACTTAACTGCTTGTATAAACAAGAGTCCTCTTCGCTCTTGATGAAACCAAGACCAGTGACGACCTCATCAAAACGAATGTTCCAACTCCGAGATGCTTGCCTCAACCCATAAATGGATCTCTTGATCTTGCATACCTTACTAGAGCTAGTCAGATCGACAAAACCCTCGGGCTGTATCATATACACGTCCTCGGTTAAATTTCTGTGAAGGAAAGCCGTTTTGACATCCATCTGCCATATCTCGTAATCGAAATATGCAGCTATAGCTAGTACGATCCTTACCGACTTCAACATCGCTACTGGCGAGTAGGTCTCATCGTAGTCAATTCCTTGAACTTGTCCATAACCTTCTGCGACAAGCCAAGCTTTGTGGATCTGAACGTTTCCATCCACATCGGATCTCTTCTTAAAGACCCATTTGCAGCCAATGGCCTTTACGCCAGGCGGCGGATCAACCAAGTCCCAGACTTGATTCTCATCCATGGACTTTAACTCGGATCTCATGGCCTCTAGCCATGCCTAGGAATCTAGGCTCACCATCGCTTCCGCATACGTGGCCGGCTCGTCGCTTTCTAGCAACAATACATCCCGCACTCTGCGCAATCTTTCCGACCTCCGTGGTTCTGGTGCCACTTCCACTACGGGTTCCCTGACTAACTCCGGAATGATCCCATCACTAGCCGAGCCATCCCTGAGTGGTCCTCGAATTTCTTCAAGTCGGACCGTCCTCCCACTGGCTTCCCGACTGAGAAACTCTTTCTCAAGGAAAACCCCATTCCGAGCAACAAACACTTTGTTCTCTTCCCGGTTGTAGAAGCTATATCCCAAGGTTTTCCTCGGATATCCCATGAATATGCATTTATCCAAATTGGGTGTAAGCTTGTCTGACATAAGTCACTTGACAAATGCTTCACAACCCCAAATATATAGAAAAGACAAACTGGGACTCTTCCCGGTCCACATCTCATGTGGTGACTTGTCTACGGATTTTGATGGTACCCTGTTAAGTCTGTAAGCTGCAGTTTCTAGAGCGTATCCCTAGAATGACAAGGGTAAATCTGATTTGCTCATCATTGACTGCACCATGTCCAACAAGGTCCTATTCCTCCGTTCCGACACATCGTTTCTCTGTGGCGTACCCGGAGGTGTGAGCTGAGGTACTATACCTTGGCTTTTCGGATGATCATCAAACTCCTGGCTCATGTACTCACCTCCATGATCTGATCGTAGAAGTTTTATAGTCTTACCGAGCTGATTCTCAACCTCATTTTGAAACTCTTTGAACTTTTCAAAAGTTTCCGACTTGTGCCTCATCAAATAGATATACCCATATCTACTCAAGTCATCGATAAAAGTCACGAAGTACTGATAGCCACCTCTAGCAGTTGTGCTCATTGGACCACACACATCACTGTGTATAAGCTCCAACAGCTCGGACGCCCTCTCGCAACACTTTGCAAAAGGAGACTTAGTCATCTTGTCGAGCAAGCATGATTCGCATGTCTCGAACGACTCAAAGTCAGACGAAGTTAGGAGCCCATCATCATGGAGCTTCTTCATGCGTTTCAGACTAATGTGTCCAAGACGGCAATGCCAGAAGTATGTCAGATTTATCTCATTAGGCTTATGCCTCTTGACATTCATGTTATAGACCCGTTCCTGTTCTAGATTCAATATAAATAGCCCATCAACAATGGGTGCATAGCCGTGGAACATACCATTCAAATAAAACGAACAACCATTGTCCTTTAAATTGAATTCATAACCCTGACTCATCAAACATGAGGCAGAAATAATGTTTCGACTAAGTGCAGGAATGTAATAACAATTATTCAATTCCAAAATAAATCCAGAAGGAAGTTGGAGCTGCATCGTGCCGACCTCCAACGCAGCAACTCTTGCTTTGTTGCCGACCCTGATGTCAATCTCCCCTTGTGCCACACGCCTAGTTCTTACCAGCCCCTGCATCGAGTTGCAAATATGAACAACTGATCTGCTATCAAATACCCAAGAGCTACTAGGTATGTCAGCAAGGCAAATGTCTATAACATATGTAACAAGTGTACCTTTGCCTGAAGCAGCATTTTCGGCCTTCTTGCCATGCTCAGCAAGCCACTTGCTACAGTTCCTCTTCCAACGACCAGTTTCCTTGCAATGATAGCAAATGGTCTTCGAGTCCAGTCCTGACTTCGGCGCAGCGGTGGAGGTTACCATCTCTGTGCCCTTTGCCTTAGCCTTCTTCTTGGACCAACTCTTCTTGAACTTGCCTGAGTTCTGCACCATCAACACTTGATGCGTGCCTTTCTTTATATCATGTTCTGCCACCTTAAGCATCCCATGCAATTCAGTGAGCTTCTTATCCATGCCGTGCATATGATAGTTCGAGATAAACGTCCCATAGCTAGGCGGAAGAGAACCCAGAACTACATTTGTAGCCAGCTCATCCAAGAGCGGGAAGCCTAACCGATCCAAAGCTTGCACCTATCCGATCATCTAGATCACATGCGGGCTCAGTGGATCACCTTCCTTCAGCTTATAATCCATCAAGGATCGCCAGACATTGAACCTTTCGGTCCTAGCCTACACCTGAAACATGCTCTTGAGAATCTCGATCATATCGAAAGCCCCAACATCTTCGAAATGCTGTTGCAAATCGGGCTCCATACAAGCCAGCATAAGGCAGCTGATCTCGTTTGATTCATCAACGAGTTTCTGGTAGGCATTCCTACTTGTGGCCTTAGCATTATCGGTAGGTTCCTCTAAAGTGGATCCTCTAGAACATGTTCCTTTTTATCGTGCTTGAGAACAATTCTCAAATTTCTATACCAGGTGGTAAAGTTTGTTCCATTCAGTTTATCCTTTTCCAGAATTGATTTCAATGCAAAGTTGGGTTGAGCAGGTGGTGCCATTGATCTACAACAGAAAATATGCAATCACTAAGCAATGTGTTTATGTAGAGTAATTCTAGCCTTAAAAGAAATACTCCCACTGAAGTCAGCATCCCTCCGCAAACTCTTAGTGATTCAGGATCCGACTAGCGCATGCGACTAGTGAGCTTTAGCATCACTGCTAGACAACATGCCTATCTGGTAAGCAACTCCTTGCTAATCATATCTCTATACGACTCCTGTCGGTCGGGAAGGTATCTCATACCCCGGCCCCCAACCTTCTTTGCCACAAGGCCCAAAACCATTTTGATAGCCTTGTCAAGTCAACCTGATGCAGTGCATGTCCGTGTCCGACACAAACCCTTCAGTTCAAGGACACCTAGCAGCACCCCAATTTTATGATCCCACTACTAGACGTACTTGACATGTGAAGGTGCAACATCGGGAATGGCAAATTGCTTGATATTAACGAGGGATCTTTCTACCCTTCTAACATGCATAGAAAACAAGAAGCATAACAATCACAAATAAACATATATTGTGAAATAGTATGGCTCCTTCATGGATGTCCTTCCAGGGCGGCTCCAACTCCGATGACCAGGTTGGACTCCATCTTGTTCGTCACGCTGGGATGCCAAAGCCTCAAACTTGATCTCTATACTCCAACTACTACAACTAGTAATGAATTTTACACAGAATCACAAGTCGACACGCAGGTCGTTATACATTATAATGACAGCTCTTTGGCTCCTATCGGCTGACAAAACATGACACGCAGGCCATGTATAATTTACACACATGCATCACATACACATGAGCCATACTATTCACATCAAACCTGCAAAACAAAGTTACTCGCATTCTACCGGTTTGAGTGATCATGTACGAAATACAAGGCGCTACGTATATGGCGGTCACGCTAGCCGGTTAGCGGATGGGGTTCGAAGGGGCAGCGCCTCTCGCGGGTGCGGGCAGTGCCCGACGTTTTCGAAAATCACAGATCGCATTTGTACTTCGATCATGCCGAATTTTCCGATCTGACCGATCTCATCGATCACCGCGAACCCAATTCGGATTTACGTTTCACTGTTAACCCCGATGGCGGATACCGACCGGTTGGGGTAGGTTGTGTCACAACCTCATCGATTCCGATCATCAGAAAACATATCCACATCGATCACCATGTGTAGTTGATCTCATCAACCATGCACACAACCGATCTCATCAACGATAGCAGATCTTATCTGCCGCCTTCACATATCTAATATGCATACGATCTGAATCCAAATCCTATAGCAGAGGCTCTGAGACCACTGTTGCGTTCTACAGTAGGGTGCGTCGACTGCAAATTAAAATTTCCCTACACGCAGAACAACCAAGATCATGCTACGGGAGATGGATCACAGATCATTACCACTAGACACGCAGTACCGTGCAGCGGAAGAAGAGTTGGGGCAGCGCGTCCACGTGGATCGTCTCCTCCTCGTCCGATCTCCCTCGAACAGCCGGTCGTCCGATCCCACGTACAAGTTCGCCGGAGCGGCGCAGGTGCACCGCCTCTAACGGTATCCGCGTGTGCAGGAGGAACACCATGCGGCGGACTACTAGGTCCGATCACACAGTCGGCGGCGAGTGGAGGTGGCTATTCGCAACACATGCAAAGCCCTAGTGGCAGCGCCGAAGCGATCAACTGAATGAGTGCGCCACACCACCACTATATATAGGCGTCCATCATGGGCTCAATACTTGGGCCTCGCACGGACCCTAAAGCTCAAAATCTGTTCGGCCTGGATCCGGGTCCGAGTAGGATCACATCTGACTCGTGGAGTCCGATCCGGCCTCGCAGGTTCCTTCCCTTAAGCGTGTGCCCCTTTAGGTTCAAGTCGGCTTGGTCGCAGGCCGGATCACCTCCGACCTGCTCAGTTGGTAACGGCCTCTAGCAAGGCGTGCTGACCACCAAGTAGACAATGAAGCCGGTTGGCGAACCTGTACAAGAACCTGTACAACATGTCACACTTCTGTTCCCTTTGCCACATGATATATGTTGTCGGGCTCAAGGCGAGTATGTCATCCTTTTGCTAGCCAGACCTCTTTCTCATTCTAGTGATGCCGACCACTAACCGGATTATCTCATAATCCCTGTCGCATGGCCATGCTTATCTTGGTCGGATCACACGAGGGGCCCAGAGTATATCTCTTCTGATCGGAGGGGCAAAACCCATCTTGCTCAACCATGTCTTGTAGCATGGGTCTGGACAAGCCCAAAACCTACCTTTGTAACTACCCAGTCACGGAGTAGCGTTTGGTCGGACCAAAGCAGGTCTGTCACCATCCCGAGTACATGTGCCAGCTCAGGTCTTACGACATAGAACGTATGTTGTACTAGAGATTCACAGATGACATATCGCTGTGTCTCATAGTTGGGTGTGTCCAACTCGGACCTTATCTCAACTCGGATTCGACTATGTCGAATCCGACCAGATCCTTCCGAGTCCATATTATCCGGTTAGCATCCAATGCTCCATGGCTAGTAAGACCAAGCCATCGACTGTGTCATATGCTAGTCTAGTCGGCTACGCGTCCACACAGCCCTTTCGACTAGGGACCTTTTAGGACAGTCATCATACAATACATAGTCCCACAAACAAGTCACGTACTTGCTGATACACATAATTGATAATGTCCAAGGACTATCTTTATTCATAAACACATAGGAAATATCATCATACATGATTGCCTCTAGGGCATATCTCCAACAGGTCGGTGGGAGCTCGCGGATGGCGAACTTGGATGATGATGTGAACGATGAGGAGGAAGAGGAGGAGGAGGAGGAACCCTTGCCACTTGAGCGTCCCAAGAGGAAGAAGAATATAGTCGTCAAGAGGGGAAGAGGCGGCAAGAATATGCGTGGCAGGAACTAGTCATAGTCGCTTTGTTATGAAATTGAACTACTCATTGTTTTCTTATGTCGATGAACATGTAGCAATGTTGAACTTCTAGGCTTTGTTGAACTTGTTATGTCGATGAACTAGTAGCAATGTTGAACTTCTTGACCTTCTTTAAGTTGAAGGGATGTTTAAGTTTTAGTGATGTTGAATTTGTCATAATGTTGTCATAATATTGCTTTAGTTTTAGCAGTTTAGTTTATGAAATTGTCATAATATTGATACTGTAAATCTTGAATGAAAATGTAAAACAAGCGCTGTTTAGTTTCTGCATGTTGACATACGCATGGCGCCTAGCAGCTAGGCGCTGTACTACATAGTGCAACGCCTAGCTACGCCAAGTTGCAGGTGTTGCACATGTGGACAAACTGTCCAGAGGGCAAGAGAAGGTTTCCAGCCAGTTGTGAGTCAAAATTAGGCGCCACACACGCACTTAGCAAAAATTTTGACTCACAACTGGTTGGAAACCTTCAGTTGCCCTCTGGACAGTTTGTCCAGATGTGCAACGCCTCATAGCTAGGGGCTGCATAGTGGGGTGTGGCGCCTAGATCCGAGGTGTTGTACATCTGGACAAACTATCCAGAGAAGAACAGAACGTTTCCAGCCAGTGTTGAGTCAAATTTTTCGCTAAGTGCGTGTGTGGCGCCTAGCTCCTAGGCGCTGCACTGTACAGTGCAACGCCTGCCAGTTAGGCATCGCACTATGCAGTGAAGCGCCTAGGAGCTAGGCACCACACGTCCACTTAGCAAAAATTTTGCCTCACAACTAGCTGGAAACCTTCTATTGCTCTCCGGACAGTTTGTCTAGATGTGCAATGACCCGTAGCTAGGCGCTGCACAGTGGGATGTGGCGCCTAGCTCCAAGGCATTGCACACCTGGACAAACTGTCCAAAGAGCAACAAAATGGTTTCACCCAGGTACCAGGCTGGAAATTTTGCTAAGTATGGGTGTGACACCTGGCTCGTAGGTTGTGCAACACCTAGCTCTTCGGCGCCACTCTGTTAGATTTTTGAAACAACTTTTAGAGGTTTTGGGAGTAGATGGATGTCCTGGATTAGGAGTGTTACTATAGGAGGGTCTGCAGGAGTCAAAATTAATGGTGAGGAGAGTGATTCTTTTCTTACTTGAAAAGGTTTGAGACAGTGGGACCCAATGTCTCCTTTACTTTTTAATTTAGTTGTTGATGTTTTTTTCTAGAATGCTAGTCAAAGGGTCTCAAGCAGGGCTCATTAGAGGGTTGTACCCTGAATTAGTTAGGGTGGTGTCATGTGTATATAATATGCAGATGACACTCTGCTCTTTTAAGAGAATGACAGTAGAGTTGCTTTAAATTTTAAATGGATCCTATCGTGCTTTGAGCAAATTTCTGTTATGAGAATTAACTATCATAAGAGTGCTCTGGTACCCATTAATATGGCAGATGAGGAGTTAGGAGTCTTTGTGGAGATTTTTTCAGTGTATAACAAGTGGTTTTCCCTGCAAGTTTTGGGAATACCACTTCATTTTGATAAGCTGAGTATAGAGGATCTACAAATCTTGATTGACAAAATCCTTGCTAGAATAGCTGGTTGGAGGGGCAAGTTGCTTTCCTATCTAGGTACAATAACTTTGATTAGATCCTACCTAGCTAGTATTCCTTTATACGTGTTGTCCTTTTTAAAATTTCCCAAATGGGATATTAATTTGATTAACTCCAATATGGAAAATTGTCTGTGGAGTGATAGTGAAGGGGTACAGAAAATTCATCTGGCCAACTGGCCTTCTATTTGTAAGAGGAAATAATATGGTGGTATTGATGGGGAACGAAGCATGAAAATCAAAAAAATTCCTACGAACACCCAAGATCTATCTAGGAGAAGCATAGCAACGAGAGGGGAGAGTGTGTCTATGTACCCTCGTAGACCGAAAGCAGAAGCGTATATAACGCGGTTGATGTAGTTGTACTCTTCGCGATCCGATCACGATCCAACCGATCTAGTGCCGAACGGACGGCACCTCCGAGTTTAGCACATGTGCAGCTCGATGACATCTCTTCCTCCTTGATCCAGAAAGAGAAGGCAGAGAAGTAGATGGGATCACAACCAGCACGACGACGTGGTGGTGATGGTGGTGGTGGAGCTAGTTCAGCAGGGCTTTGCCAAGCGCTACTAGAACGAGGACGGAGGAACTACGGAGTAACGGGAGAGAGAGAGGGGCACCAAGGGCTTGGTGTGTCCTCTTGGGGCGCCCCCTCTTCTCTATATATAGGTGGAGGGGTGTGGGGAACAGCCCCTCCAAGCCCTAGGGCGCAGCTAAGGGAGAGAGGACTTGGACTCCAAGTCCAATCCTATTCCTACTAGGACTCCTCCTTTTTTTTCCTTCCCTAGCCACATGGGCTTTTAAGGACTTGGTGCGCCCAGCCCAATAAGGCCAGGGTGCCTCCCCTCGGCCATGCTAGCCCTTGGGTCATGGTGGACCCACTTGTGGACTTCCGGACCCCTCCAGAATCCTCCGGAACCTTCTAGAAGCTTCATGGTACAATACCAAAAAAACTGCACTTTTTTTCGGAACCCAAAACATGACTTCCCATATATAAATCTTTACCTCTCAACCATTCCGATACTCCTCGTGACGTCCGAGATCTCATCTGGGACTTCGAACAACATTTGGTTACAATCATCAAATATCCCCATACTACTCTAGCGTCAACGAACATTAAGCGTGCGACCCTGTGGGTTCGGGAATCATGTAGTCATGACCGAGACACCTCTCCAGTCAATAACCAATAGCGGGACCTGGATGCCCATATTGATTCCTACATATTCCACGAAGATTTTTTATCGGTTGAACCATGATTTCAAGGATTCGGTTAATCCCGTATGCAATTCCCTTTGTCCGGCGATATGTTACTTGCCCGAGATTCGATCGTCGGTATCTCCATACATAGTTCAATCTCGTTACCGGCAAGTCTCTTTACTCGTTCCGTAATACAAGATCCCATGACTAACTCATTAGTCACATTGCTTGCAAGCTCTTTAAGATGTTGTATTACTTAGAGGGCCTAGAGATATCTCTCCGTCATATGGAGTGACAAATCCCAGTCTTGATCCATGCCAACTCAACAGATACCTTCGGAGATACTTGTAGAGCACCTTTATGATCACCCAGTTACAAAGTGACATTTGGATACACACTAAGTATTCCTCCGGTGTCAGGGAGTTACACGATCTCATGGTTTAAGGAACAGATACTTCACATGAAGAAAGCTATAGCAAATGAACTAAACGATCTGATGCTAAGCTTATGGTTGGGTCTTGTCCATCACATCATTCTCCCAATGATGTGATCCCGTTATCAAATGACAACTCATGTCTATGGTTAGGAAACCTTAACCATCTTTGATCAACGAGCTAGTCTAATAGAGGCATACTAGGGACACAGTGTAGTTTATGTATTCACACATGTATTTAAGTTTCCGGTCAATACAATTCTAGCACGAACAATAAACATTTATCATGAACGGGAAATATGATAATAACCATTTTATTATTGCCTCTAGGGCATATTTCCAACAGTCTCCCACTTGCACTAGAGTCAATAATCTAGTTTACATCTCCATGTGATTAACACCCAATCAGTTCTGGGGTTTGATCATGTCTTGCTTGTCATAGAGGTTTTAGTCAACGGGTCTACAACATTCAGATCCATGTGTATTTTGCAAATCTCTATGTCATACTATAGATGCTGCTACCATGCTCCACTTGGAGCTATTCCAAATGATTGCTCCACTATACGTGTCCGGTTCGCGACTCAGAGTCATCCGGATCGATATCAAAGATTGCATCTACGTAACCCTTTACGACGAACTCTTTATCACCTCCATAACCGAGAAGCATTTCCTTAGTCCTCTAAGGATAATTTTGACCGCTATCCAGTGATCCACTCCTGGATCACTCTTGTACCCCCTTGCCAGACACATGGCAAGGCACACATCATGTATGGTACACAGCATGGCATACATTATAGAGCCTATGGCTGAGGCATAGGGAATGACCTTCATCCTTTCGCTTTCTTCTGCCGTGGTCGAGCTTTGAGTCTTACTCAACTTCACACCTTACAATATAGGAAAGAACTCCTTCTTTGACTAATCCATTTTGAACTCCTTCAAAATCTCGTCAAGGTATGTGCTCTGTGAAAGTCTTATCAGGTGTCTTGATCTATCTCTATAGATCATGATGCCCAATATGTAAGCAGCTTTACCCAGGTCTTCCTTTGAAAAACTCCTTTCAAACAACCCTTTATGCTTTCCAGAAATTCTACATCATTTCCAATCAACAATATGTCATCCAGATATACTATCAGAAATGCTATAGAGCTCCCACCCACTTTCTTGTAAATACGTGTTTCTTCATAAACTTCGTATAAACCCAAAAGCTTTGATCACCTCATCAAAGCGTATATTCCAACTCCGAGATGCTTGCACTAGTCCATAGATGGATCGCTGGAACTTGCATACCTTTTTAGCATCCTTGGGATCCACAAAACCTTCAGGTTGCATCATATACAACTCTTCCTTAAGGAAAGCGGTTTTCACATCCATCTGCCAGATTTCATAATTGAAAAATGCAGCAATTGTAACATAATTCTAACAGACTTAAGCATCACTACGGGTGAGAAAGTCTCATCGTAGTCAACCCCTTGAACTTGTCGAAAACCTTTTGCGACAAGCTGAGCTTTATAGGCGGTGACATTACCATCAGCGTCTGTCTTCTTCTTAAAGATCCATTTATTCTCAATGGCTTGTCGATCATTGGGCAAGTCCACCAAAGTCCATACTTTGTTCTCCTACATGGATCATATCTCGGATTTCATGGCCTCAAGCCATTTGTTGGAATCCGGGCTCATCATAGCTTCTTCATAGTTCCTAGGTTCGCTGTTGTCTAACAAGATGACTTCCAGGACTAGATTACCATACCACCCTGGTGCGGAACGTACCCTGGTCGACCTACGAAGTTCAGTAGTAACTTGATCCGAAGTTTCATGATTATCATCGTTAGCTTCCTCTTCAGTTGGTGTAGGCATGGGAACAGCTTTATATGATGTGCTACTTTCCGATTTGAGAGAAGGTATGATTACCTCATCAAGTTCTACTTTCCTCCCACTCACTTCTTTCGAGAGAAACTCCTTCTCTAAAAAGGACCCATTCTTGGCAACAAAGATCTTGCCCTCGGATTTGTGGCAGAAGGTATACCCAATGGTCTCTTTAGGGTATCCTATGAAGACGCACTTCTTCGCTTTGGGTTCGAGCTTATCAGGTTGAAGCCTCTTGACATTAGCGTCGCATCCCCAAACTTTAAGAAATGACATATTAGGTTTCTTGCCAAACCACAACTCATACGGTATCGTCTCAAGGGATTTAGATGGTGCCCTATTTAAAGTGAATGCGGTTGTCTCTAATGCATAACCCCAAAATGAAAGTGGCAAATCGGTAAGAGACATCATAGAACGCACATATCCAATAGAGTACGATTACGACGTTCGGACACACCATTAGGTTGTGGTGTTCCAGATGGCATGAGCTGTGAAACAATTCCACATTGTCTTAAATGCATACCAAACTCGTAACTCAAATATTTACCTCAATGATCAGATCGTAGAAATTTAATTTTCTTATTACGATGATTCTCCACTTCAATCTGAAATTCCTTGAACTTTTTCAAATGTTTCAGACTTGTGTTTCATTAAGTAAATATACCCATATCTACTCAAATCATCTCTGAAGGTAACAAAATAACGATATCCACCGCGTGCTTCAACACTCATCGGACAACATACATCAGTATGTATTATTTCCAATAAGTCACTTGCCCGCTCCATTGTTCCGGAAAACGGGGTTTTAGTCATCTTGCCCATGAGGCATGGTTCACATGTATCAAATGATTCATAATCAAGTGATTCCAAAAGTCCATCAGCATGGAGTTTCTTCATGCGCTTTATACCAATATGACCTAAGCGGCAGTGCCACAAGTATGTGGTACTATCATCATTAACTTTGCATCTTTTGGCATCAATATTATGAATATGTGTATTACTAAGATCGAGATTCAACAAGAATAAACCATTCATAAGAGGTGCATGATACGTCTCCAACATATCTATAATTTTTTATTGTTCCATGCTATTATATTATCCTTCTTGGATGTTTTATATGCATTAATATGCTATTTTATATCATTTTTTGGGACTAACCTATTAACCTAGTGCCCAGTGCCAGTCGCTGTTTTTTTCCTTGTTTTTTGTCTTTTACAGAAAATCAATACCAAATGGAACAAAACTTTTTGAGGATTTTTCTTGGACCAGAAGACAACCACGAAGCTTCGAGAGGAGGCCAGAGGAGCCACAAGCCCTAGGGGTGCGCCCCAGGGGGGGCGCCCCCAAGGCTTGTGGGCCCCTCGGGACTCCCTAACCCTAATCTCAGCTCTATAAATACCAAAATATTCCCCGTATACCAGAGGGACACCAAAAATACTTTTCCGCCGTCGCAAGCTTCTGTTCTCATGAGATCCCATCTTGGGCCTTTTCTGGCACTCTGCCGGAGGGGGATTCGATCACGGAGGGCCTCTACACCAACCTTGTTGCCCTTCCGATGATGTGTGAGTAGTTTACCACAGACCTACGGGTCCATAGCTAGAAGCTAGATGGCTTCTTCTCTCTCTTTGATCTTCAATACCATGTTCTCCTCGATGTTCTTGGAGATCTATTCGATGTAATCCTCTTTTGCGGTGTGTTTGTTGAGATCCGATGAATTGTGGGTTTATGATCAGATTATCTATGAATAGTATTTGAGTCTTCTCTAAACTCTTTTATGCATGATTAAGATATCTTTTTATTTCTCTCTGATCTATTGATTTGGTTTGGCCAACTAGATTGATCTTTCCTACAATGGGAGAAGTGCTTTGTGATGGGTTCAATCTTGCAGTGTCCTCACCCAGTGACAGTAGGGGTAGCGAGGCACGTATTTGTATTGTTGCCATTAAGGATAAAAAGATGGGGGTTTTACCATATTGTTTGGATCTATCCCTCTACATCATGTCATCTTGCTTAAGGCGTTATGATAACCCACAAGTATAGGGGATCGTTTGTATCCTTTTTTGATAAATAAGAGTGTCGAACCCAACGAGGAGCTAAAGGTAGAACAAATATTCCCTCAAGTTCTATCAACCACCGATACAACTTTACGCACACTTTAATGTTTGCTTTAACTAGAACAATTATGAAACTATTTTGTAGGTGTGATGCTAGAACTACTTTGCAAGAATAAAACTACAAGTACTTTGCGAGATAATAGAAGTAGATAGCTTTTGTCACACAAGAAAGTCATTTGTCCCTAGGTGATCGATAACTAGACCGGTGATCATTATTGCAATTTTATATGAGGGAGAGGCATGAGCTAACATGCTTTTCATACTTGGATCATATGCACTTATGATTGGAACTGTAGCAAGCATCCGCAACTACCAAAGATCATTAAGGTAAAACCCAACCATAGCATTAAGTATCAAGTCCTCTTTATCCCATACGCAACAACCCCCTTACTCGGGTATGTGCTTCTGTCACTCACGCCACCCACCATAAGCGAATCATGAACGTATTGCAACACCCTACAGCGGGGATCCCTCACATTTCCACGACACGGAGGGCACCGTAGGACAGCACCAAAATAAAATATACAACTCAAACCAATCATGATCATCTATCAACCCATAGGGCAAAACAGATCTACTCAAACATCATAGGATAACCACATATCATTGGATAATAATATATAGTATTGAGCACCATGTTTAAGTAGAGAATTGCAGCGGGAATAGAGAGGTTACACTGCTGCATAGAGGGGGAGAAATTTGGTGTTGATGGTAGCAAGATTGTTGATGTAGATCGCCGTCACGATCCTTGCCCCGGCGGCACTCCGGCGCCACTGGGAGAGAGGGGGAGAGAGCCCCCCCCCCCCTTCTTCTTCTTCCTTGGCCTCCCCCTTAGATGTGAGGATAGTTCCCCCTCTGGTCCATGGCCTCCATGGCAGCAGAGGGGCGAGAGCTCCTCCGAGATTGGATATGTCTCTCTGTTACCTTCTGTTTCGTGTTCCTGTTTTCTGGCCGAAAACCGTTTCTTATATTCCTGGAGATCCATAAGTTTGATTGCGCTGAGATTTTGACAACGATTTTTCTCCAGATATAAGCTTCCTTGCGCCCGAAGTAGAGCAGCAACCGCCTTACGAGGTGGCTACCACCCACCACCACGCGCCTGGGGGCTGGGTCGCGCCCTGGTGTCTTGTGGAGGCCGTGGGCCTCCGTTTGCGTTGATTCCACCTCCCAAAAATCATATATATTCCAAAATAATTCTTCGTAAATTTTTATCGCGTTTGGACTTCGTTTGATATGGATATTCTGCGAAACAAAAAACATGCAACAAACAGGAACTGGCACTGGGCACTGGATCAATAGATTAGTCTAATAAATCATATAAATTGTTGCCAAAATTATGTGAAAGTTGTATAATATTGGCATGAAACAATCAAAAATTATAGATACAACGGAGATGTATCAGCATCCCCAAGCTTAATTCCTGCTCGTCCTCGAGTAGGTAAATGATAAAAAAAAGATAATTTTTGATGTGGAATGCTACCTAGCATAATCTTGATCATATATCGAATCATGGCATGAATATTAAGACACGAGTGATTCAAAGCAATAGTCTATAATTTGACATAAAGAGATTAATACTCAGGCAACCCAACAAACAATCATGTCTTTCAAAATATCAATGCTAAAGAATGCTATCCCTACAAAATCATATAGTCTTGTCATGCTCCATCTTCTTAACACAAAGTATTTATCATGCACAACCTCGATGACAAGCCGAACAACTGGTTCATACTTTTTAACGCGCTTCAGCTTTTTCAACTCCCACGCAATACGTGAGCGCAAGCCATGGACATAGCACTATGGGTGGAATAGAGTATGATGATAGGGGTAAACATAGAGAAGACAAAAAAAAGTAAGAAAGTCTCACATCGACGCGGCTAATCAACAGGCTATGGAGATGCCCATCAATTGATCAATGCGAGGAGTAGGGATTGCCGTGCAACGGATGCACTAAGAGATGTAAGTGTATGAAAGCTCAATATGAAAACTAAGTGGGCGTGCATCTAACTCTATAATGAAAAATTCCCACTAGTATATGAAAATGACAACATAGGAGACTCTCTATATGAAAAACATGGTGCTATTTTGAAGCACAAGTGTGGAACTAGCATGCCCCTTCTCTCTTTTTCTCTCATTTTTTTCTTTCTTTTCTTTCTTTTTTTTTTCTTGGGCTCTTTTTGGCCTCACTTTTTTCTTTTTTTCTTTTTTTTATATTTCCGGAGCCTCATCCCAACTTGTGGGGGAATCATAGTTTCCATCATCCTTTCCTCACTGGGACATGCTCTAATAATGAATAATGATGATCACCACACCTCTATTTACTTACAACTCAATATTACAAATCGATACTTAGAACAAAGTATGACTCTATATGAATGCCTCTGGCAGTGTACCAGGATGTGCAATGATCTAGCGTAGCAGAGATATCAAAAAACGGACAAGCCATGGAAATATCATGCTAGCTATCTTACGATCATGCAAAGCAATATGACAGTGAATGCTCAAGTCATCAAAACGGGAGCGGTGGAAGTTGCATGGCCATATATCTCGGAATGGCTATGGAAATGCCATAATAGGTAGGTATGGTGGTTGTTTTGAGGAAGATATAATAAGGCTTATGTGTGATAGAGCATATCATATCACATGGTTTGGATGCACCTGCGAAGTTTGCAACACATCTCGAGGTAAGAAAGGGCAATGCACGGTACCGTAGAGGCTAGCAAATTGTGGAAAGGTAAAAGTGCGTATAATCCATGGACTCACATTAGTCATAAAGAACTCATATACTGATTGCCAAAGTTTATTAGCCCTCGAAGCAAAGTACTACTACGCATGCCCCTAGGGGGTAGATTGGTAGGAAAAGACCATCGCTCGTCCCCGACCGCCACTCATAAGGAAGACAATCAATAATAAATCATGCTCCAACCTCATAGCATAATGAGAGACTATACGTGCATGCTTCGGGAATCACAAACCTTAACACCAATATTCCTACTAACCACAATCGTTTTCTAGTACCTCCCACATACTATCATCTCTATATCGCAAAACTATTGCAAGGAATCAAACACATCATATTCAGTGATCCACAAGTTCTATGTAGGATTTCATGACTAACCATACAAATGACCAATTCCTATTGACTCTCTAAATAGATATAAGTGAAGCAAGAGAGTTTAATTTTTTCTACAAAATACTATGCTCTAATAAATATAAGTGAAGCAAAAGAGCATTCTACAAACAACGGTTTTCTATATGTAGAGAAACAGGCAATCCAAACTTCAAATGATATAAGTGAAGCACATGAAGCATTCTATAATGCCATACTCAAAAGATATAAGTGAAGTGCAATGAGCATTCTAAAAATAAACCATGGACTATCTCATACCAGCATGGTGCATAAAAGAAAAGGGAAAATAAACACAAAATATGCTCCAAGATTTACGAATATCACGTGAACGAAACGAAAACCGAAACATACCGATACTTGTGGAAGAAAAATGGGATGCCTTCCGGGGCATCCCCAAGCTTAGACGCTTGAGTATCCTTGAATATTTTCTTGGGGTGCCTTGGGCATCCCCAAGCTTGAACTCTTGCCTCTCCTCCTTCTCCTCATATCGAGACCTCCATGATCTTTGAACACTTCATCCACACAAAACTTAATAGAAAACTCATGAGATCCGTTAGCATAATAAAGCAAATTACTACTTTAAGTACTGTTGCAAACCCATTCATATTTTATTTTTGCATTATCCCTACTGTATCCTTACTTCTCCATGGCTTATACCAATGATAAAGTCCATAGTTCCATCAAAATAAGCAAAATAATGCATCAAAAACAGAATCTGTCTTAAACAGGACAGTCTGTAGTAATCTGAACTTTGACCATACTTCTGTAACTCCAAAAATTCTGAAAAATTAGGAAAAAAAACAATTTTCATAACATTACTGTGTAAAGGTTTCAAAAACTTTTGACATTCCAGTAAAAATGTAAATTCACGCACTATAGCCAAAGTTTCTGTTTTTGCACCGCACATACCAACAAGCAATCTAATCATCCTAAAGGCAAATCTTGGCACATTATTTTTATAATACAATGGATTTGTACAAGGGGATAATTATTTTTGTTGAAAATTTTCTGTAATTAAGATTCACAAAGTTTCCATGGGCATGAACAAAGTTCAAGGCTAGCTCCCACTTTAACAATGCTCGTCTCTCACACTTTCACTTTTCTTTTTGAAAAGTTTTTGGTTCCCCTCTATATTTTTTATTTTTAAACTATATAAAAGCACACAACAGAATAAAATGACTCTCTAAAACTTCCAGGTTGTCTCCCTGGCAGCGCTTGCTTTAAAGCCATTAAGCTAGGCATATACTGCCCAAGTAATTGATCCACCCGGATCCCAAGGTATATCAAAGCCAATTTTAATTAACAATGATTTGTAATTTAGTAGTGAGCACAAAGCAACATATATCATGCAATGACGAAGTCTAACTCTCTTCCTATGCATCAGCATGTCATAAAAGAACAATTCATGCACATCATGTAAAGGCCAATACATAGCATAAGAAGTTTCTTGCAATTCTATCGTATTGGAAACATAAAGAAGTGGAGATGTAGTTCCTATCTCATAATAATTGCAAGTAGGAGCAGCAAGCACATGCATATTATATTCATTAAAATCATCATGTGTAGTAGCAAAACGCAACCCATCAATATAATCCTTAATAAGAGCAAACTTCTCCGATATAGTGTAGTTTGGATAATTCAAAAAGATAATGGGACTATCATGTATGGGTGCAATAGCAAAAATTTCATTCTTAACATAAGGAACTATAGAAAGTTCATCTCCATAAGCATAATTCAAATTGGCATCTTGGCCACAAGCATAGCAAGCATCAAGTTCATCAAAAAGGGATATTTCAAAAGAATCCAAGGGATCATAACAATCATCATAGCATTCATCCTTCGGTAAGCACGAAGGGAAATTAAACAATGTATGGGATAAAGAGTTACTCTCATTAGAAGATGGGCACGGGTGATCAATCCGCTCTTCCTCCTTTTGTTCTTTGCTCTCCTCCTCATCTTTTTCATCTAATGAGCTCACAATTTCAGCAATTTCTTCTTCCATAGACTCCTGCAAAATGTTAGTCTCTTCTTGGACAGTGGAGGAGTCCTCAATATATGGTTTAACATAAGCATTAGAAGCATAGTTTTCATGGCAATATTTAAGTATAGCAAAAAAATCGGATTTGTAAAGAGTAGCATCATACTTTTCAATCAAAGAAGCGATTTCATAAGAACCCTTAAAAGCAACAAATTCTTCAATTTGTTCAATATCATAGTAATTATAAACACGTTTGGAATAATAAGATATGATTTCATTCCTTAAACTCACATTGGAAGGGAAGGTGTTTTTTTAGGGTCTTCAGAACAACAAATAAAATCATATATTTCGCATAAATTCAAAGCATAGCAATACAAATTATTAATATGATGCCACAAAAGTTTCCCTTTTTGAGATAAGCGGTGTCGCACAAAATGAGCATGCTCATCTAATGATTTTCCCTCAACTAAGCTAGTTGGGGTTTCAGCACGAGCACATAGGGATCAAAGATGATCCAAGTAGAAAGCTTTAGCAGTATGATAGATTTTGGGTGGTTCTTCAACCATCGGTTTAGATGGTACAACTATTTTTTTTTGGTATTTTGCGTTTCCTACACATAACTAAAGATAGAAAACAAGAGCACAAAATAAAAATTACTTAGTGATAAAGCAAATAAGCACAAACGAGAATATTCACCCCACGCTATTGCTCCCCGGAACGGCTACAGAAAAAGGTCTTGATAACCCACAAGTATAGGGGTCGTTTGTACCTTTTTCGATAAATAAGAGTGTCGAACCCAACGAGGAGCTAAAGGTAGAACAAATATTCCCTCAAGTTCTATCGACCACTGATACAACTCTACGCACACTTTAACATTTTCTTTACCTAGAACAAGTATGAAACTATTTTGTAGGTGTGATGCTAGAACTACTTTGCAAGAATAACACTACAAGTACTTTGCGAGATAATAAAAGTAGATAGCTTTTGTCACACAAGAAAGTCATTTGTCCCTAGGTGATCGATAACTAGACCGGTGATCATTATTGCGATTTTATATGAGGGAGAGGCATGATCTAACATACTTTCCGTACTTGGATCATATGTACTTATGATTGGAACTCTAGCAAGCATCCACAACTACCAAAGATCATTAAGGTAAAACCCAACCATAGCATTAAGTATCAAGTCCTCTTTATCCCATATGCAACAACCCCCTTACTCGGGTATGTGCTTCTGTCACTCACACCACCCAGCATAAGCGAATCATGAACGTGTTGCAACACCCTATAGCGGGGATCCCTCACGTTTCCGCGACACGGAGGCCACCGTAGGACAACACCAAAATAAAATATACAACTCAAACCAATCATGATCATCTATCAACACATAGGACAAAACAGATCTACTCAAACATCATAGGATAACCACATATCATTGGATAATAATATATAGTGTTGAGCACCATGTTTAAGTAGAGAATTGTAGTGGGAATAGAGAGGTTACATTGCTGCATAGAGGGGAGAAATTTGGTGTTGACGGTAGCAAGATTGTTGATGTAGATCGCCGTAACGATCCTTTCCCCAGCGGCACTCCGGCGCCACCAGGAGAGAGGGGGAGAGAGCCCCCCTCCTTCTTCTTCTTCCTTGGCCTCCCCCCTAGATGGGAGGAGAGTTCCCCCTCTAGTCCATGGCCTCCATGGCGGCGGAGGGGCAAGAGCCCCTCCGAGATTGGATCTGTCTCTCTGTTATCTTCTGTTTCGCGTTCCTGTTTTCTGGCCGAAAACCGTTTCTTATATTCCTGGAGATCCATAACTCTGATTGCGCTGAGATTTTAACACGATTTTTTCCAGATATAAGCTTCCTTTCGCCCCAAGTGGAGCAGCAACCGCCTTACGAGGTGGCCACCACTCACCACCACGCGCCTGGGGGTTGGGCCGCGTCCTGGAGTTTGTGGAGGCCGTGGGCCTCCATTTGTGTTGATTCCACCTCCCAAAAATCACATATATTCCAAAATAATTCTTCGTAAATTTTTATCGCGTTTGGACTTTGTTTGATATGGATATTCTATGAAACAAAAAACATGCAACAAAAAGGAACTGGCACTGGGCACTGGATCAATAGGTTAGTCCAATAAATCATATAAATTGTTGCCAAAAGTATGTGAAAGTTGTATAATATTGGCATGAAACAATCAAAAATTATAGATACGACGGAGTCGTATCACGTTACTCTGTTCTTGTTAACTTAATACACTAGATGCATGCTCGATAGCGGTCGATGTGTGGAGTAATAGTAGTAGATGCAGGCAGGAGTCGATCTACTTGTCATGGACGTGGTGCCTATATTTATGATCATTGCCTTAGATATCGTCATAACTATGCGCTTTTCTATCAATTGCTCAAAAGTAATTTGTTTACCCACTGTATGTTTTCTTCAAGAGAGAAGCCTCTAGTGAAACCTATGGCCCCCAGGTCTATTTTCCATCATATTATTTTCAGATCTATAAAACCAAAAACCCCAAAATACTTTGCTGCAATTTATTTATATTTACTTTATTTTACACTTTTACTTATCTTTTATACCTATCTCTATCAGATCTCACTCTTGCTAGTGACCGTGAAGGGATTGACAACCCCTTTTTTGCATTGTGTGCAAGTGTTTGTTAGTTTGTGCAGGTGCATCTATTGGGGACTTGCTTGTGCCTCCTACTAGATTGATACCTTGGTTTTTAACTGAGGGAAATACTTATCTCTACTTTCACTACAAAAAAAAAGACAGATCCGTGACATTTTGGGCCGAACAATTTTTTTTTCTGTCATGCTTATGACACTTCTATGACGATAATTGTGACAAAAGCACGTATCATCATAGATGTGGGGGGCTCCTACTTCTATGACAAAAAATCATGACAGAAAATGGGCTTTTCATCTAGGGCGGGCCGGGGACGCACCTGCATGACATTCTTTGGGCCGTCCATGACGGAAAAAATTTGGGTAGAAGCGAGGGCGAGGAAAATATCGGGGAGTTCCCGGTTACGGTGGGTGGTCAGGGCCGAGCGATGCACGGAGGTTTGCGCGTTTCTCTCATACACGTACATGTGTGTGTGCGAGGCGTTGGGCTCTAACTGAACCCGAGCGAGGCGTTCACTTACTGAACCCAAGCGATTGCACTGCTAGCTATGTTACAGAACCCGAGCGATCGGTCCCTTGGTTGTTAACTGAACCCGAGTGATTCCTTCGCTACTGCTTCTAACTGAAGCCGATCGAACATGCTGCCGCTTGATGAACAGTGACCGTTGTTGGGGGTTGGATGAACAGTTCCCGGTGGGGGTTGGATGAACAGGACCCCGTGGTAGTAGAGGCCGTTGCCGCTGGATGAACAGGACCCCGATCGAGGAGGCCGCCACACCCGAGCCGGTTGTGGGTGGATGAACAGAACCCCGTGGAGGGCTGGTTGAACAGTAGCTGGTGGAGGCTGGATGAGCAGGACCCCATGGAGGGCTGGTTGAACAGTAGCCGGTGGTGGCTGGATGAACAGGACCCTGTGGATGAACGGTAGCTGGTGGAGGCAGGAGGAAGTTAACGGTGGATGAACAATAGCTGGTGGAGGCTGGAGGAAGTCGACGATGGATGAATAGTAGCCCGTGGAGGCTGGAGTGAGGCACTAGACGGTGGATGAACAGTAGCCCGTGGAGTCCCGTTTTGCGGTACGCCACACCCCTCCCGATGAACAAGACACCGTTTCGACCGTAGGCGCTCCAACACAAGTCTGTTTCCTCCGTTTTGAGGTATGCCACACCCCTCCCGATCAACAGGACCCCGTTTCGACTGGAGGCACTTGAACAGAAGTTTGTTTCCTCTGTTTTGCGGTACGCCAGACCCTTCCCGATGAACAGGACCCCGTTTCGACCATATGCGGTCGAACAGAAGGTCGTTTCCTCCGTTCTGCGGTACACCAGAGCTCGTTTCGGCTATTCCGTCCAAGCCGGTTGGCTCCCGATGAACAGGACATATTCCGACCCAGTCGGTTGCCTCCCGATGAACATGACGTTGTTTCCTCCGTTCTGACCCAGCCGGTTGGCTGCCGATGAACAGGACGCCGTCATTGTAGCCGTTCGACACCACGCCCGTATGTACGTACGTGGCCGTCTTTTTTGCAGCGTAGCTGTCGTATGTGTACAGGATTTAGACGGGACTGCCTGAACTGCTACTGCTCCTTACTCAGCCACGGTTCATCGTGGCAGACAGACCGATCGACCGGTATGTACACAGACAACGCTACATACGCTTCGACCGGGTGGGTCCCAGCTGTCAGGGAGGACAAGGAGGCACTTCCTTGCATGCGAATATATAGCTGGCGGGTCCCAGCGGTCAGGGGTGGAATCATATATTTTTTGCCCGTAATTAGGAGGCACTTCCTTGCATGCAAAGATGTTGTTGGTGAGTCCCAGCTGTCAGGGGCAGGAATAAGAAGGCACTTCCTTCCTTGCAAAGATATATGTGGTGGGTCCCAGCTTTCAGGGGGAGGAATAATTTTATTTTCGCGTAATAAGGAGGCGGTTGCATGCATGCGTCCATGGACCTGGTGCGTCCCCACTGTCAGCCTCTCCACGTACAGTCCTCTTCCGATGACTCTCGTTTGTTGACCACGTTGACCACGCCGCGTCGAGCGCACCAAGGAGGTGGACGACGGCAAGGCCCCAGACGGCAATGAGCCGGTGATGGGAAGACGCGGTAGTGGAGTCGCAGATGGAGAGGTGTACGAGGGTTAACTGGTTCTAGTGCGGCATGGTTCTGTAGTCGGCGAAGAATGACAGGAGGTGTGGAGGGGTGGCTTGACCGGTGGTGGGGTAGCGCTTCGCAGCGAAGCGTGCTAAGCAGAGCTGCTAGCAGCCGGAGGCGGGAGCAGGTGGTCCCGGCGGCGCTGGAGGAAGAAGATGAGAGATTGAAGATGAATGCCGGCCGTTGGATGTAAATTCAATGGCTATCGATGTCAGAATCATTTGTTGACTAAGTTGACAATGCCTTGTGTTGGCTTCGACCTATTGGCCCACATTTCAGCCTCCAAAAATGTCGCACATATTCAACCCATTTTTTTAGAATTTACAGTCCATTCGCTGCGCTGGGTGAACAAATATTGTAGCACCCATGCAGCCCATTTATTTTTTTCTAAAAAATTACAGCCCATTTGCACTTTCTAGAAATACACTAATTTGCTGGCCTTGGTGAACAAATAATGTAGCGTCCATGCGGCCCACTTATTTTTTTCTAAAAAATTACAGCCCATTTGCACTTTCTCGAAATACACGATTTTATTGGGCTGGTTCTAATTATAATGTTGGGTTGGGCGCAGCAATGTTATCAAAAAATAAACAAGGGCTGAGCATTTTGTTATAAATATATTTAAATAATAAGTGCTTTATTTACATTGGTCCTTAAATCTTACCATGCTTTTGTACACAATCACCTGTATTTTCGTTGACGTTAAGTAAAAAAAACCAGGATTTTATTGTTAAACATTTATTTTTATAAGTTCATAATACGTGAGTTATTTTTTTCCTTATATATGTAAGTATATGTTAAATATATGATGATAATAACAATAATATATAATAACATATAAAATAATACAAATATATATAATATAGTTAGAAGGGAAACATAGTTAAATATATGATGATAATAACAATAATATATAATAATATATATAATATAGTTAGAAGGGAAACATAAGTGGACCTAGCGTTCCTATTCTTATATAGAAAAATAGAACAGACCTCTGCGTTTTCTTCAAAAAAATACATAAGTTGGGCTGCGGATGTTTAAGAAAAAAATAAAACATAGGATGGGAGGGCCATAGGCCCGTCGATACATGACGGCCCTCAAAAAAATACAAACCGTCATGTCGTGGGCTGCACATGTTAAAAAAGAAAGCCTAGACTAGGCAGCCCACAACCTAGCTGATACTTGTTGGCCCACTGATAATAAATGATACCTGCCAGCTCCCCGATGACTAGCTTCGTTGTAAATTTATCTCCTTTAGTAACTACGTTGACAAACCCGTGGCCCCCAACATCAGTATAGCATTAGGCGGAAGTATTTTTTCAATGAGGCAGTTGCTTGCGTACGGCCATGGACCTGGTGGGTCCCGACTGTCCGCCTCTCCACGTACAGTCCTCTCCAGATTCCTCTCGGTTGTTGAGCATGTCCACAACGGCAGACAGCGGCGCCGTGGCGAGCACACAAAGGCGGAGGATGATGTCTAGGCCCCGGACGAGAACGCACCGGAGCCGGGGAAGACGTGCTACAGTAGTGGTAGATGTTGTGCCTAATTTCTAGCAAAAGTACTGGAGTAGCCCAGTGGCCGAGTTCCACTCCATAACTGCTGCTCCGCTCGGGTTCGATTCCACCTGATGCAGTGAAAATATCCACAAATTTTTGCCTCTGCCTCTGACATGTGGGTGCCCATTGTCATCTACGCACATCACCTCCAACACTTGCCAAAACTTCGTCCCTCGGTTTCTCTGTCATTCGCACACTCAACATTTTGTGGGCATTTTGAAAATAGCATATCTTTTTGACTGTGCATCATATAAAGATGTGCTATGCATGAATGTTGATCAGCATGATGTTAACTGGCTGGTAGTTCCATTTTTGACCATGAATAAAACTTCCAACATGATGTTATCCCTGTTTGAAAAGGGCGTGTTAATATAAATGCTCTGCCTCTGAAACTTGAAGTTTCTTATCTGAAACTGAAACTTGCAGTTTCTTCTCTGAGAATCACATTGTCTGCACTTTTATATGAAACTACATTTTTTAAAGTGCTAAAAATAAATCTCTAGAATTCATAAAATACTTCATATGCTCAATACTGCAAATCTGAAATTCCAAAGACATTCATATCTGAAAGTACTCTCAAATCTGAAACACAATTCACAACCTGCAAATACTGACAACCCTAAGCTCCTCCTCAGACTATTTGGGGGGGGAGTCCCCTCCTATTCATCGGCGGCAGACAGTCGCCCCGTGGGACGAGGTGAACGGTGAGGGAGAGGATGGCGGGGAAGCGTCGTCGCGCCAACTATTTTTCTCCTCTTGCAGTTGAGTTCGGTCGACGAAGACTCCACCAGCTCGCTCTGCCACGGCACCCTCACAAATAGCACCATGTAGATGCTCGATCCTTCAATCTCGGGTGGATGCTCCATCTTGGATCGATACTCCCACCACCGCAGCCTCATGATCGGATCCGGTGAATCTTTTTGCTCCATGGCCCAGAGGAGCAGCTCTATGTACTCCTGCGTGACTCCCTCCTGGTGTATCGCCTCCTTTTCGCTCTTTTCCAGATATTTGGCCATCGTTGTCGCCGTCGCCGCTAATTGCTCCGGGTTGTCAAACCAAGACTATATCTCCAACATCCTAGCTAGCTTCACAGGGTCGCCGCCTGCGAGCCACACGTATCGGTTGTACTCCTCCATCGATATACTTCTCCACAGCACCTTCACTCACCGGCGGTGGTTTTTGAATGGAAGAGGAGAGGAGCGGTGCTGGTTTTGGATTAGAATGGGAGAGGAGCGGTTGTGGTTTTGAAATGGAAGAGGAGAGGAGCGGTGCTGGTTTTGGATTGGAACAGGAGAGGAGCGGCGGTGGTTTTGAAATGGAAGAGGAGAGGAGCGGCGCTGGTTTTGGATTGGAACAGGAGAGGAGCGGTGGTGGTTTTGAAATGGAAGAGGAGAGGAGTGGCGCTGGTTCTAGGTTGGAACAGGAGAGGAGCGGCGGTGGTTTAAGAGGAGAGGAGCGGTGGTGGTCTTGGAAGTATTTTTTTGTTTTGCGTAATTTGGGTCAAAGTTTGACCACGTACTGTATTTGACAAGCAAAATGTGAATGCATGTCATCAAAAATTGTACCATTTGGATCGTATCTGAATGTACTTTCAAATTATATTATTTTTGCAACGTATAACGTATATTTTATTTGTGAAAATCATGGTCAAATATGACCCAGAATACAAGGGAGACTAGTTATGTGGGGTCGCTTTCTTAATTGAAGGGTAAATTGATTTTGATTTTGATCCAGTCACAACACGCCGGCCCTCTCGTCCAATCCTAAATCGCTGTCGCACGCTCCTCTCCCTCTTCTCCATTGCAAAACCACCCCCTCTCCTCTCCATCATCTCCATTCCAAACCACCGTCTCGCCTCTCCCTCTTCTCCATTGCAAAACCACCCTCTCTCCTCTCCATCTTCTCCATTACAAAACCACCGTCTCGCCTCTCCCTCTTCTCCATTGCAAGACCACCGTCTCTCCTCACATCTTCCAAAGCTAGCACCAGACCTCTCAGAAGGACATCTATGGAGAGGATGCAGCAGCGAATCGGGCAGATCGGCAGTGGCGACCAGACGAAGTTAGCCAGGTTGAAGGAGATCCTTACTTGGTTTGACAACGAGTGGGAGATTTCGAGGACGGTGAAGGCCACGTGGCAATGTATGCGAAAGAGCGAGACGGCGGCGATGTACTCCCCGGCGGCAGTCACGCCACAGTCTTTTGAGTTCATCGAGTATCTTCTCTGGGCGATGGAGCAGACAGATTCGCCCGAGGCGAAAGTCAGGCGGAGGTGGTGGGCATACAGGTCCAAGGTTGAGCATCCAGAGGATAACGAATCGATCGAGTATGGTGTGTCGTTCGTGGGGGTGCAGTGCCAGCCGAAGCCACAGGAGTATTCGTTCTCCCACCGCAAGAGGAGGCCGGATGGCGCGACATCGCTTCCCCGCCGTTCTCCATGGTTCCCTCGCCG
The DNA here is from genome assembly GCA_011799875.1 of Thinopyrum elongatum. Lineage (NCBI taxonomy): Eukaryota > Viridiplantae > Streptophyta > Magnoliopsida > Poales > Poaceae > Thinopyrum > Thinopyrum elongatum. The sequence goes on along the minus strand of CM022300.1, from coordinate 150,308,269 downwards.
CTCGCCTCATTTCAACGGCGACGGTAGGGTTTAAGGTAAGCTTCGCACTAACCTAATCTTCCATCTGATCATGCTTACAATCAGTGTGACGGCTAATAAAAATCATACGGGTAAGTACTGGGTAGTACTCCGAGTCTCCGAGTACTATGCCAATCACCCTAAAATAGCTCTGGACCAAAAACAAAGTTGTGACACTGTGTACAAATAAAGAAAAATCGATTGGTGCTTCTTTCAGGAAAGAGTACTCCCTAGAAAAGTGCCAATATAAGCTACTAGTATTTGATTAGAGGATTTGCTGCCGAGAAAGATCCGTCCACAGAGAGCGCCACCCATCCACCGGTGGTGGATGCCAATGCTTAGATGGAGCATGGTTGGTGTCGGTAATTTTTACTTGGCACCTCGCACTCTGCATATATGCCGGTTCCATCCATACATTTGTGCAGTTCCACCAAAATGCAGCTGAATAACCCTGTTTGCACAGATAATGAAAAGGCATGATTACATTATAGTGGCACTAGTTGATGAAACATACACTAATAAATAGAAGAAACTTCATTTTCTTAATGGGAAAATATTGCGATAGTATCACAGTATGCCATGCTGCGAGGGCGAGATGGGCCCTACGACACCTCATACGGTAGGCCTCATACTGGAAATCGACCCAATTCTCCCCGATACACCTTCTGCCAGTGATGAACATCAATGTACAACAGTAGTACAAGGAGGGGCCTTGAGACATTCCAATCTCTATTTTTGTGCAGATCAACTAAAATTAAGCACCCCAGTTTGCAGAACACTTAAACATTAACAATGGGACTAGTTGATGAAACATATACTAACAAAGAGAAGCACTTTCTTTATTTACGTTGGAAATGAAATGATAGAGAGGACACTAGCTCTATTTTAACTGTATTATTACTTCATTTTATCAGTGGCACTAGGGTCGAGCAGGTGGCAAGCGAGGTGTATCGTGCGTCGCAAGGATGGAGGCCGGGGGTGCTTAGACTGGGATGCTGAAGCTGGCTCTTTCAGTCCCTATCTTCCCCCCTGATGTTTCTGTGGTATCTTTTGGGTTGTAATCCAAACTTGGTCGAGCTGGGGCTGCGTCCCCCTACCTGCCTAGCTTATGTGGCAAACTTGTCTACTGCTAGTACTCAGTCCGTTCTAGTAGTAGTTGCATAACTGCCTGTTTACACTGAGATGTTGTCGGATAATGGTTCTCTATGGTTGGGTTTCTTTAATGAAATCGAAGGAAACCCCCTCTTTTGATATATAAAAAAAATCAGTGGCACTAGCGGTGCCAAAACATTGCCTCAAATTAATAGTGCCACTAGATTAAGGTGCAAAATAATAACATTACTATTTTATCATGGTAGTGCCAAAACAGTAGCACAAGAGCAGAGTCAACATGCAGGATCTTTGGCAAATGGTCGGACCAAAAAGGAACATACCTCATGATGGGAACCATATCTGCACTCAACGCCATCGTAGAAGGGATGACACCAATCACCAACATGGATGATTCAATTCATGGGACCTTTTTGTGCAGTTCACCTAAAATGAAGCAATGTTTGCATCATGCAGTTAGCAAGTACTTGGTCCCATGAGCTAGCAGCTTCTTCTTCATTAGTTGCAATAAAATTGAGCGACACCAAAGTTGGTGGTGAAGCTCGTGGAATGTTCAACTATAATTTGGATATCATTTTGTGCAGTTCAACTAAGATCAAGCGTGAAATGTATATCTCTGTTTACATAAAAAGGTGGAAAGGAGGGTGATTAACAAGTGATGAAACATACATCAAATGAAAAGAAGCATGTTCCTTATCTGAATGGCGATCCTACAAGGATAGTAGCAATTTCTAAAGCAGTAGCATTGCTAGATATTAGTGTGGGCATTAGGATTAACTATGACAACCGTTAAATACGACATTACTTTAATGGTGCCATTGCTTCATTTTACCAGCAACATTACATTAACAGCTGCTAAAGACTTGGTATTTGGGCACTGGAGAGTAGGCGGACTAGGACAGTTGCATTTCTAACGAAAAGAAGCAACTTATCTTAATGGGAAATTTAGCAGGACATGAAAAACAGTGCCATTGATTCATATTACTAGAGGCATTACATTGAAAACAACATTGGTTTAAAGTGTCCTTACTTTAATAGTGGGACTGCTACATTTTACCAGTGTCATTACATAAGAGGGGCTCGGGCAACAAACATCCAAACAGGATATCTGGGTTGGTCCCATTTTTGTTCGGTATAGCCACCTTATACTGTGTGAGGCTAACAAATCTAGTGCTGGACATACTCTGTTGACTTGTCCCCCAGTCCCCACTTTCTTTCCTTTTTCAACCAATAGATCGGTTTATATCGAGTTTGTACTGTGTTTCCCTTTATTTCCCTATTAGACCAAGAGACCAGTTGGATAGCCGTCTCTGCTACTTTTCGCCCCCATTATTTCCTATTTCGACCAAGTCCTAGATTCAGGTAACAAATTTTCCCCCACCCCCCACCCCCTTTCTTCCCTGTTCGAACCAAGTAGTACTAGATTCGACTGCATGAAGTAGTTTTACCTCTTAACAGTAAAAATTTAGGTGGCTTTCGAACAGCCGATCGATCCAATCTACGAGGGGGCCTGAGAAATAGTAAAATATACAAATGCAGCAACGTGAGGAGCTGGGGCAGTAGAGCAAGGCCGGTTTCGAAGGAAGTTATACCTGAGGGTCACCGGGATGTCGCTAGGTGGGCGGCGGGAGGCCGGATCTGCCCACACTATGGCAGCGAGGAAGAAGGGGTCGGAGGCCCTCCCTAGTCGGTGTTGCGTGGGAGAGAACAGCAAGGCACGCTGATCGGGACGTGCCGGCAGTGGGTAAGAGCCGTCGCCAAGGACGACCGCGTGAACATTGCACCTTCTCACCTTCCCCGGTGGAGGGGATCCCGTCAGATCTGTGACCAGTGGTGAGCAAAGAGAGAGTGTGGCCACCGCTGTCGTGTTTAGATCTGGAGAGGACGAGAGAGTGTGAAGAGAGCAACACTAGCAAGCAAGCGCGGAGGCTCCTGCCTATACTGGAGTAGTTTTCTTTTTTCTACCGGAGCCGGCTTGACCTCGTCAATGACTGTCGAGAAGTCTTCATGCACGTGCCCCGGAGGCGCAGTTGTCGTCATTTTGATCTGAAGCACCGGATTAACATATAACACGAAAAAATGCCACATGACAAGAAACCATAACCTCACTGCCCCAAGGAGACAACATGAATCCCGACGGACAAACTAGACGAGGATCAAAGCTCAAATTAAAGACAAACTCGTAGAAAAGGGGTCAATCGATAGATGTCCTAATTAACATAGCCGGCTTGACCTAGATGGCAGCCGAGGAGTCTTTGTGCATGTGCCCCCAATGACCAGCGCCTTGGAGGAACGCAGTTGTCGCTGCTTAACCCTCGCAATGATCCGAAGCACATGACACCTAATATTGCGAGATGACAAGAAACCTTTTTTTTAGATTTCTCATTAGAACTACAGCCCTGTACAACACAGCCTGCATGATATGTAGACGATAGCCAATCCAGCCGTCTGCTGGAGTCTGGTCACATGCATGGACGAACTGATCTCTCGTGTCGTGCAGGGATCGTCCAGGCACCGACGTGTTTACAGCACTGCTCCAGTACTATCGCTCGTCTCTCTCTTCTATTAACTTAGCCAACTTGCGGGGACGGGGGAGTGTGCCTATGGTCGGTTCTCACTTGCGGTCCCACATGTGTGTGCAAACGCAATATGACGTGTGTTCCATTCGGAGAGCGGCGTGCCAGACCGACCGACCGTCTGGGTGCGACGCGAACGCGACAGGCGTGCTGTATACATGTGTACCGCCATTTTCTTCAGGCTTTGCTCCATGGTGTAATCCATGGATACAAAATTATATTTAAAAGTCGAGGGCGGGGCTTTTCCCGCGCGGTAGGCAGGGCAGTTCCGCCTAGTCGGTTCAACAGAGAGGCGAGAAGATGAGGGAGTAGACTGCTGCAAACGTAGGGCTGTGTGATTTGATAGCTCGTTACTGCTGGACAGGTGGGGCCCTGTGATTTGACTTGCCATTATCATTATTACTGCGGCGCTACGACCGGCGTGAGTCTCCCGATTCCTGACCACCTCCATGGTATACAGGTGCCAAGTACTGTACTACTCTACAGTAATGGGCTTATAGCCCGCTTACATGGCACTTTTGCTTATATGTCGAGGAGAGAGACATGGGCAAAATGGTGGGAGTGGGCTCTTGTGCAACACCCTAGCTACTTACTCCTTGGAAAATGCAATAAATACTACGAAGAAATAGATAGAGAGAAGTAAAAAAAACTCTTATAGCCAACCTTATAGCTAACCTTGTTGTATGAGTGACTATAAGTGATGACTATGTATGACATGCCAACATCAGATAGCCTAACGCACATGGACGGAGGAAGTAGTTTCATGCATGCGAAGTAGCCAAAAAAATGCTCATTTATAGCCATCTGAAATCTCCAAGGGCGCGACCGCGCGAGCGAGGCGACGGTCGTGGTAGGCGCGACCATGATACGGGCTGCTGACAGCCCTTGGATCTCAGATCGAACGGTCGCATGCTAAGTTGCTGAAAATTTGCAGAATAACCCTTCAGGATAGGATATTCACCCATAGGTCTAGACTCACGCCATGCAACCGTTCGATCTCAGATCCAAGGGCTCTCGGAAGCCCGTATCATGGGAGCATGGAAAGCTTCATGTCACTTGTAATTTTCCTGACGCTTGACATGCAAACACGCAAATGCTATACTGTCAGGCTTACAAAGTGGGTCTAGTAGACATGACATCTAATTGGGCCCCATAGTACTGTGCATGAATTCATTTATCCACCGGGTAAGCCACTACCCTGCCGTTCGCACGCCCCACTCAGCATTTTTACAATCGGAAAACCGCTAGCAGTTCACTCCTACTCGTCCCGGCCGTCCTTTAACATTACAACAGTTCGCTACTAGTCGTCCGTCCTTTCACATTATGGCAGTTCCACTAATCCTAACCCTCCTCCAAAATCCATGGCGTCCCAAATCTCCATGATCGGCGGTGAGTACAAGGTTAGAACCATCACCGGCGATGAGTTCGACGTCATCTACACCCGTTCTTCCGCGATGGTGAAAGGATGCCTTGCTCACTTCAAACGCATGTTTGAAAAGTCAGATGGTGATGAGTGGGTCGCTGGGCTAGATGTTGAGTACACCACAGTCCTAGGAAAAGAGAAGAATCTAAAGGAGGAAGAGAAGAAGAAGCCCGCCGTGATCCAGGTTTGCGTGCATAATTTGTGCTTGGTCTACCACATATGCCATGCCGATGTTAAGTGCGAGGATTTTAGGAACTTCCTCGTGGACGACAGAGTCAAATTCGTTACTGTAGACTTTCGTAACGACGAGGAAGTCCTGGGTCGGACAGGCCTCGTTGTAGGCCATCCCTTCGACCTCCAGAAGAATAGGCTGGTGCTCTCCCGTCAGCCTTTAATGCTGACCCTGGCAGGAGCCATGGTTGATCCTTCGTACGGCAAACTGACAAAACCTGACCACAAGTTTCATCTTGCATGGGAGTGGAATTTAATAGATAAAGACCACATCCAGTACGCTGCAATGGATGCCTACCTTTGTTTCAATATCTACAAGGGTTGGATGAAGAGCGAGAGCCTAGTGTGTGGTTCAAGAGGAAGAGGGACAAGGACAAGTCGAGGACGTGGACGAGGAGTCCGAGTAAGGTGGCGGTGTCGTTGCTCATGGTGGTTCTAATGCAGTGTCTACCGTATTAGTTGCTTAGTTTAATTTCAGGGTGCTTAGTTTTATTTCAGGGGTGTGTTGTGCTGAGCCCCCAGCAGAACTATGTTATGTTCTTTCTCGTTACTTCAACTCTTTAGTACGTACATACTTGTATTTCTTACAGTTCATCTTGTAGTTGGTAGTACTACCACTCATTTCTTCACACTATATACGTACAATATATATGGCCAACATCATATAGCCAGCAGTTGGCTATACTATTAACCACGCTCTAAGCATGCCACATACGCAAAACACTTAAATGAGATATGTAATTCTAAAAAAACACTTAAATGAGAGAAGTTTACCCAAAGCATGAAGGAGTTTATTTGTCAAAGAATTAAATAGGTATGCTAATTTCTTTAATAGACTTTAGCACCCTATCTAAGCACGTACTAGCTTTTTTAATAGTACTATATGCATAATTTGGCAACAAGCGCTTTCTATATGTACCACCTTTTTTCTTTAATTTCATCTTGTTAGTTTTGCTCCATGGTGCAATCCATCGATACTACTACTGTACAAAAGTACATTTAAAAGGCTAGAGGGAAGGGCAGTCTCGCTTGGTCGGTTTCACGAGAGGCGAGGGCCTTTGTGATTTGATGGCTCATTACTGCTGGAAGGTGGGGCCTTGTGATTTGACTGCTCGTATAAATGTTGCCGACGACCTGACGAGGAGCAAAGAACCGTGCGGTATACTCAAGTTTTCCACTGGAGTAGGAGTAGTATGATGGAGGAGCGCGAAACACGGCAGCCCAGTGCGATATGGTGATAAAAAATGATCTAATTTGCTAGTCATCGATCCCACAGCGCCGCTCATCTTTAGCATTGTTCTATTAGTGCCTCGCAGAGAACATGACACATGCGGCGAAACACCCGAAGCAAAAGAAGAAACACAGGAGCAAAAGAAGAAGGAAGATTACCCCCCAAAAAAAGAAGGAAGACGCAGACACAAGTCTGGGGCGCTGCTCTCTACTTCATGAAGAGTTGACCGCGGAGTCCTAACAGCTTCTTCATCGCCTCCACGGCCTTCATCTCCTCGCTCGTCTCCTCCGCCATCTTCTTCATTCTATCCATGAAGCGGGATTTCTCAACACGAGCGTTCATCATCTCTTCCATGGCCGCATTACGTACCTTGACAGCAGCCGGGTGCTCGATGCGGAGCTTCGCCAGCTCCTCCTTCTGTTCCATGATGAGGACGTGCAGCATCTTCACCGAGGAACTACTCTTCTCATGCAGCTTCTTCCAGCCGGCGTTCTCCTCCTTCAGCAGGTCGAGCTCATGGCGGAGCTTCACCTTGTCCTCCTGAAGTTGCAGGATTTCGCCGGTCGCCTTCTTACCCGAGGCAATGCTCTCCTTCAGCAGCATCATCAAGCCGGCAGTCAACTCCTCCTGCTTATTGAGCTCAGCAGGCATGTCGTCGAGGCTCTCCTTCAGCAGCTCCACCAAGCCGTCGATGAAATCCTTCTGCTTATTGATCTGATCGGGCATGTCGTCGAGGGATAACGACTCCAGCACCACCATCTCGGCATGTTTGCCTCCGCGGCTAGGGCACTCCTGGGAGCCCTCGCCTGCCCGTCAGAGATCTTTCGAGGTCTCTGCGAAGCGGCGAGCCCTCTCTTTTTTCCCGCGGCCTTGGTCGCCGCTCCCTTGTTACGAGTAGTTCTCGACCTAGAGCTCTGCACACTGGCCATGGCAAGGACGGACGAACAAGAAAGACTTATGAGGAGGAAGGTAGAGTGATTTTCGGCTAGGTAGTTCCCCTTTTTATAACCTAGTACTAGCACTAGTACTAAAACCTGCATAGTGGGAACACGTTCAGGTTTGATATGTACTAGGTGTGAGCAGGTTTGCACTTAATTATAGCATGGTAGTACTACTTTAGAATGTGATGGGAACAAGCTAAAGATTAATTGATTGTTTTGGTTTCGAGGCCCGAAATGGCTCCCGATGAGTTTCCTGGAACACAAATTTCAAGTACTACTGCTCAAATGCGGTCGCACAAGTCAGTTATGTAACTGGTCATACATGTCAGACCAAGTCGATGTGTGTCCCTTTGGTGAGACGCGGGTCCGACCGACCATCTGTTGGTGCGACCGGCCGTAAGTATTACGCGATGGAGACTTGTGGTTGTGGCTTCGGGTGATTGTCACGACCAAGCATTCAAAAACTAGTGATAAATCAATTACCATCTTTTTCCAAACGACCAAGTATTTTCACAGGAATACAATACATATAGAGGGAGTGATTGTCATGGTTGCAAACCGCCATGGTGCCGCAAGTTCACTGCAGCAGCAACCGAGTAGGTCACTGCATCGCTGGTGGGGAAGGAGGGCAGCTCTCCTCGCCTATGATGCATGCCCAGCGGCGCCGCCCTAGCTGGTCCCGCGATTTGACTTCTCCTACCGCCCATTTGAACAGTTGCACCGGCTACTCATGCCATTCCGCAGGCATGCGCGTTCTTTCCTCCGTAGTCGACTCCGTGAATATGATCTCTGCCATTAGCCCCAGCTCATAATCAGCGCGACGCTGCCAGATGCTGACATCCCTCAGCATCTCTCCCCTGAGATCAACTTGCGCCTCCGCCTTGTGCTTCGCCAGGCCCAGCTCCTTTGAACTTGTCTCCAATCGATGCGACGCTTACTCGATCTGATTTTCCCTTGCTACCCACCCCCTGAAACGTAGCCCTGGCATGTCCTCCGGCGCCACCGATCTGTGATTCCAGAGCAATGGATCCCCTCTGAAACACATGTGGGTTTCGCTCAAAGGCGGCAGTGCTGCGGGCCGCAGCGAGAGGGCAGCCCGCGGGATCCAAGGATCTAAGGGATTATCCATGGCGGGATCCTCCATGGCGGGATCCGGTGGGCGAGGCGGGGAGGCGAGCGTAGGCGCTGGGAGAGCCCTACGAGGCTAAGATAAAGATAGTACTACTCCACTCCATCCATATTTAAATACAAAGGCCACCAACAGTAACCCAGGCAAAATTTGATCATGCTGCCTGCGCCCTGGTTTATTGGCCCCCTTTTTATTTTGTGCCAATTTTTGACCAAAAATTTAACTAAGAAAATGTTAATGCATGTCACCAAAAATTATATCATTGGAATCACATTTGAACATAGTTTTTGATGACATTACTTTTTATGACATGCATAAATATTGTGTTACTTAAAATTATGGTCAAAAATTGGCACAAAATACGAAGGAGGCCAATGGAAGTAGCAACCCATGATTTAACTACTCGCATGCACGCGGTGGAGTAGTAATGTCATTCTCAACTACTTCCTCCCTCACGTCCACTCAATTTGCATGCGCTGTATTAATTGATCATCAATGAAGTGAACGACTTTACACGTGTCAAATTATCACATGGGGTGAATCTTCGTACAAAAATGCGTCCCACCATGTACCCGCGTGTGCGTGCGAGGGAATGAGTGCGTGAGTGCACATCTTCGCTTCGTGCACGTACTGCCAGTGTGCGTGAGAGAGGACGAGTACATTCTTCTAGAACCAGCAGCACGTCACTGTGATCAATCCACACAAGGAGGTCGCGACAACGCGTCCACATGTGCCACGTGGCTTCATGGATGCCCCCACATCATTTTAATCATAATATATTAACTGAAAAAGGGAGAGACATTGTGTAGCGTGCCATTGGAATTATAATTTGCGTGTTTTGCACATACTGGAAGTACTAGTAAGGTACACGTGCATTGCACACATAAGATTTGGCAACCAAATTATGAATAAATACCACACTATAGCATGTAAGCTTTGAGTCATATATGCATGATGTAGACGTTCATTTAATTCTTATAGTTCATCTCATTCAAAATCAATTAGCTTTTATAAAAAAGTTAATCTATTTTGTGATTCATGGAATTGTGTGTTGTAAAGCATAAAGTAAAAACAAATAATGGCAATTCAACTAGAAAAAAAGTTTGGGCAATTATGATACGGAAGATTCTAGAACAAAGGAGAAGTACTTGTGTTTTGAGGTTTGTGCATTATGCTTAAGTTCAACCATGGAGTCTTCTAGATTATACATGTGGCAGAATATGGTGGAATGTAGATGATATCCAACGGCCAGTGGTGCTCGGATTTGCCATCTCTGCACCGTCGGATTGGCTTCATCCAACGACCATCTTTCAAAGTTATTCGCACACTATATAGGGGTATAGATATAGATATAGATATAGAGGTATAGATATAGACTAGTGGCACATCATCTAAAGCCTTTCTACACGCTCATTTTTTGTACAAATGTGCTCCACCGTGCACCCGCGCGTTTGTATGTGGGAACGAGTGCGTGTGTGCACCTCTTCTCTTTCGTACACGTAGTCCGTGTGTGTGAGAGATACTAAGATATGGTGAGGGAATACGTGTCAATGCAATTTGTGTGAAGGAGAGGCCTATATACATACATGTATGTGCATGGGGCCGGGGTGATATACGAGAAGGGAGGGGAGGGGTCGACCACGCGAGATATCGATAGAGACAGATAGAGGGAAGAGCTCTACGAGCGTACAGGCACTGGGATATGGGGGGTTGGAAGATGGTGCGAGGGGCCAAGTGGAGGGAGACTATGAAGGAGTGCACAAGTGCGAGATCGATATTTAAAGAGAGGGGGCAAGAACATGCGTGGTTGCGGGCAGTGGCAGAGCCATGAAAATTAAATGAGCTAGGGGGCCAAGCATTGCTAATCCTTTACGGGGAGGGCCAATTCATCAACTTAAACCATTTTACCAGCAATTGATCTACTGATCACATTCATATTAGCCTCCATATATAGTGATGTTAGGGGGGGCAGGGCCCTTGCTGCCCCCTATCTTCGCCACTGTGCATGCATCTGAGAGATGAAGCGGAAGGCATGGATGATGAGAGGGAGATGATGGATAGATAATGTGGGTGTATTAACTATGTAGTCCTATATAGAGAGGTAGATTGATCGATGTGTACGTGGGAAAGAGGATGAGACCTGACTAGATATATAGATCGATCGGTTTGTGTGGAAAACTGGGAAAGACCTAGCTATATATATACACACATAGAGGAACATCGATCGTTGCACATGCATGTGAGAGATAAAGAATGCCCGAAGTGATGAAGAGGGGGAGGTGTGTGATGTTGGCTTGAACTACGTCGGTATTTCCCCAAAGAGGAAGGGATGATGCAGCACAGCAACGGTAGGTATTTTCCTCAGTGATGAGACCAAGGTTATCGAACCAGTAGGAGAACCAGGCAACACTACGTAAACAGCACCTACACACAAAGAACAAATACTTGCAACTCGACGTGTTAAAGGGGTTGTCAATCCCTTTCGGGTAACGGCGCCAGAAATTGGCAAACGGACATGAGATAAATTGTAGTAGATTGGATAAATAGATCGTGAATAAAATAAAGTGAAGCAAAATATTTTTGGGTTTTTAGAAATATATATCTAAAAATAAAAGTGGCAAATAAATAAAAAGGCAAATAGCAAAATAGATCTGAAAATATATGATGAGAAGATAGACCCGGGGGCCGTAGATTTCACTAGTGGCTTCTCTCGAGAAAAATAGCATACGGTGGGTAAACAAATTACTGTTGGGCAATTGAAAGAACTTCAAATAATTATGACGATATCCAGGCAATGATCATTATATAGGCATCACGTCCAAGATTAGTAGACCGACTCCTGCCTGCATCTACTACTATTACTCCACACATCGACCGCTATCCAGGATGCATCTAGTGTATTAAGTTCATGGAGAAACGGAGTAATGCAATAAGAACGATGACATGATGTAGACAAGATCTATTTATGTAGAAATAGACCCCATCTTGTTATCCTTAATAGCAACGATACATATGTGTCGGTTCCCCTTCTGTCACTGGGATCAAGCACCGTAAGATCGAACCCATCACAAAGCACCTCTTCCCATGGCAAGAAAAATCGATCTAGTTGGCCTAACTAAACCAAAGATTCAAAAAATAAATATGAGGCTATAAGTAATCATGCATATAAGAGATCAAAAGACTCAAATAACTTTCATGGATAAAAACATAGATCTAATCATAAACTCAAAGTTCATCGGATCCCAACAAACACACCGCAAAAAGAGTTACATCAAATAGATCTCCAAGAGACCATTGTATTGAGAATCAAAAGAGAGAGAGGAAGCCATCTAGCTACTGCCTACGGACCCGTAGGTCTACAATGAACTACTCACGCATCATCGGAGAGGCACCAATGAGGATGATGAACCCCTCCGTGATGGTGTCTAGATTGGATCTATGGTTTCTGGAACTTGCGGCGGCTGGAATTGATTTTCGTCAACTCCCCTAGGGTTTCTGGAATATTGGGGTATTTATAGAGCAAAGAGGTGGTGCGGGAGGTGGCCGAGGTGGGCACAACCCACCTGGGCGCGCCTGGGCCCCCAGGTGCGCCCTAGTGGGTTGTGCTCCTCTCGGAGCCCCCCCCTCAGGTACTTTCTTGGCCCATTGTGTGTCTTCTGGTCCAGAAAAAATCACCAAAAAGTTTCGCTGCGTTTGGACTCCATTTGGTATTGATTTCCTGCGAAGTAAAAAACAAGCAAAAAATAGCAACTGGCACTGGGCACTATGTCAATAGGTTAGTCCCAAAAAATGATCTAAAGTTGCTATAAAATGATTGTAAAACATCCAAGAATGATAATATAACAGCATGGAACAATCAAAAATTATAGATACGTTGGAGACGTATCAGCATCCCCAAGCTTAATTCTTGCTTGTCCTCGAGTAGGTAAATGATAAAAACAGAATTTTTGATGTGGAATGCTGCCTAACATGTTCATCACATATTCTTTTCTTTGTAGCATGGACATTTGGACTTTTATATGATTCAAAGCAATAGTCTAGTTTTGACATGAAGATTTCAATACTCAAGCATATCAACAAGGAACCATGTCTTTCAAAATATCAACACTAAAGTAAGTTATCCCTACCCCATTATGCTCAATCATTGATCCATTCATGAAACACACTCGCATATTAGCTACACCCAATGCTCAAGTACGATCATAGTGACCCTTAGTTGGTGCTTTATAAGAGAAGATGGAGACTCAAAATAAAAATTGCATAAAGTAAAAGAAAGGCCCTTCGTAGAGGGAAGTAGGGATTTGTAGAGGTGCCAGAGCTCAAAGCGAAAAAAAGTAGAGACAAAACATTTTGGGTGGCATGCTTTTCCTGTCAACGAAAACGATCGAGTAGTTCCCAATACTTTCCATGCTAGATATATCATAGGCGGTTCCCAAACAGAAAATAAAGTTTATTCCTTTTTCCACCATTCTTTCACATTCCACGGCTAGCCGAATCCACGGGTGCCCTCCATACCAACACTTTCCAAGGAATTTATTATTTGACAACATAAAGTAAATTCATTTTTCATTTCGGGACTGGGCATCCCTAATAGCTTTGTCGTACTCTCGTGCAATGACAAGTGAGTAAACACTCATCTTGAGAATAACACTATGTCAATAGGTTAGTCCCAAAAAATGATATAAAGTTGCTATAAAATGATTGTAAAACATCCAAGAATGATAATATAACAGCATGGAACAATCAAAAATTATAGATACGTTGGAGATATATCAGTGTGTGTGTGTGTGTGTATGCATGCATGGGAGACCGGCCTGAAGAAAAAGATTACATGTGTGCGATGGATAATGTCGAGTGGTAGTGTGTGTGCATGCATGCACGAGAGAAAGTTAGGGGTACAATTATAAAGAGAAGATGACTGTGTGGGTGTAAAAGACTAGGTGAGGTCATAATCAATGTAAAGTTGAATTCAAATATTTGAATAAGAGATCATGATGTTTGAAACCCATGCATGCATGAATATAACTGAGATATGCGTGGTGTGGTTTGGAAACGAGCGTGCTATACTATATACACATTGAACAAGGTCAGACTGATTTGAATTTGAGATACCGATGACAGGCATCGTTTGGCCACATTGCATCCATGCATGGACACACTATTCAAATTGGAAATGATGGGTGGCTTTCGCATCACATATCTATACTCCTATATAGTGTGCGAATAACTTTGAAAGATGGTCGTTGGATGAAGCCAATCCGACGGTGCAGAGATGGCAAATCCGAGCACCACTGGCCGTTGGGTATCATCAACACTCCACCAGATTTTGCCACATGTACAATCTAGAAGACTCCATGGTTGAACTTAAGCATAATGCACAAACCTCAAAACACAAGCACTTCTCCTTTGTTCTAGAATCTTCCGTATCATAATTGCCCAAAAAAAAATTCTAGATGAATTGCCATTATTTGTTTTTACTTTATGCTTTACAACACACAATTCCATGAATCTTAAAATAGATTAGCTTTTTTATAAAAACTAATTGATTTTGAATGAGATGAACTATAAGAATTAAACGATCATCTACATCATGCATATATGACTCAAAGCTTACATGCTATAATGTGGTATTTATTCATAATTTGGTTGCCAAATCTCATGCGTGCAATCCACATGTACCTTACTAGTCTAAATGGGGTGTGTGTGTGTGTGTGTGTGTGTGTGTGTTGTGCGTGTTAAACACATTGTACATAGTATCATACATGGTTTAGATTCCGAACATTTAGCTAGAGCATACATGTACTATGATTTGAATTCAACATAAAATGGATACATATATTTGAATTCGAGATCGTATGTACATGTAGTTCATATTTATATGGGAATTTACTACTCCTATATTCATGTCATGTGTTGTGAAGATAATATTTAGATGGTTGTATAACTAACCCGAGTACAATCCCATTCAAACAGGGAAAATGTACTCAAATTTAGTCCATATGCTAGACAACACGAATTGTTTTTTTATTGTTGAGGGAAGTGCAAATTGATTTGGTATTGTACACGTTAAGCTTGTTGTCCCCTTTTTTTTAGTTTTTTGTTGTTGTATTTGAATGCATTTCAAGTAATATAGTAAAACAGGACATGGCTCTCTCTAGTGGGGTGCGAATTGTCTTTTTTTTGTACACGTTAAGCTTGTTCTCCCGAAATTTCAAGCCACACCTTGTTATGCCGAAATTTCAAGCTAGCATCTCTGTCTATCGTGCTGCGAAACTCCCGCCTCTTCAACCTGCGCCTTGTTACCCCAAAATTTTAAGATATCTCTTTGTCTCATTGTGCTCCGAAAACTCCCTCCATCTCAACCCGCGCCATGCTATCCCAAAATTACAACGCGCGTGAAAACTCCCACCTCCTGCGAAATCCCGACACGCGAAATTCCCGTGATACCCCTGAACCGAAAGAACCGCCTAGCTCAAATCGGTGGGGGTACTTTTGTAACTTACCCCACATTTCGGACAAGCTCGTCCCTAAGCCATGGTCCCCCCCCCCATTTGTACACCGAGGCGGCGAAAACCCGCGAAGCCCCACACCCTCCTCCGTCCGCCACCCAGCTGGAGCCTCTTCCCCAACGACGTCGTCCACAGCAACACCTCAACGTCCCTCATCCACCGCACCGGATGAGGATCCGTCGTCGATCTCATCGTCCCATTGGTTCAGCCACCCCATCCTCCACCTCCAAGGAGCTGCACCAACGTTCCCCTCGTCTTTCGTGCCACCTCCATTCCCACAGTGTCGTCTTCACCTGCACCACCGGAAGAGCAGCACCATCACTGATTCCTCGGATGAAGCTGAGGCCTAATCGGCGCCACCGAAGAGGTTCTACACTAATCGCTGCATTTTCTTCTTGATTCAATCTCACGGTGCTGCCGGCGCTCGGTCCCGAGCCAACATGGCGCGGCTCCATCTACGGCGGCGTCGCCAGCCACTTCCTCCATGGCATCGCTCCCTCGGCGGCGACGTCCACATCAGTAGGAGCTGCTGCTGCTTTGGCTCTCGCTCACGCTGCTGCTCTGCTCTTGCTCTCGGTCCCCTGCCTGATCTGCTCTTGCTCTTGCTCGCGTTGCTGCTCTTGCTCTTGCTCTTGCTTGCGCTGCTACTCTACTCTTGCTCGCGCTGCTGCTGCACGAGCAGCAGATCCTGCTCTCGCTCGAGCCCCTGCAGTTGCTACCCGAGGTGCTGCTACATGACCAGCTACCTTGGCTCTCGCACGCGCTGCTGCTCCGGGTGCTGTTGCTGCTGCTACTGCTTTTTTGCTACTAGTGCGTTTAGTTTCGACAGTAAAATTTAGTTTCGACAACAAAATTTAGTTTCGACAGCAAAATTCAGTTTCGACAGTTAAATTTAGTTTTGACAGTTAAGTTCAGAGATGAGCGGCTGATGTATTTTACATCTAGAACTTTGTGGTTATGTAGTTTATATCATCTATTGGAGATGCTATTAGAATTCCACTCAGGTTAACGTTGTCTCTCTTTTCCCGCTTCAGCCTCGCCGTCGTACAACTCACCGGAGCTGCTCCAACGACGAAACCCTCCATCACAGCGGAGCAGTACCCTCGGCTCCATCTCCAGACGCCTAAGATCTTCTTCCCCTCCTTCGACAGCCACATCAGCTGGAGCATCCTCACCGACCAACCCAATCATGCTGAGATCGACATGGCTTCGCCAAAGAGGTTGTACACTTGTTGCATCGCTTTTTTACTCTACATGTTATATATATTGTCCACTGAGCACACGTAGTAACGTGAAATACGATTAGTTTCTCCTACTATATGACAAGCAGTGAGGTACCAGGCAACTTAGCTATCCGTGATGGACTCTCTCGAATGCCATCATTATTTATTTTTGCGCGTTTGAGCTGTGCATTTGTAGATGGGCCTGGGAGTTGAGCTAGTAGGGCAGTGGCCTGGGTCCAAAGTAGTAGAAGTAGCACAAAAACATTTTTTGAGTGTAGGATTTTCCCTGTTCAAGCCTGCCTACTAGAATAGCCAGTGCTTGAAAGCAAAAGTGAAGGAAAAACATAGGAATTGGAAAGTTTCCTATGGTACTACTATTCATGCATTTGGTTCAAAGGAATGGAGCAAAGGAAAACTGTAGGATTTGTTCCTTTAGTGTCTCCTTGAAAGTAAAACCGTAGGAATTTTAATATCCACTTGTCCTCCTTTTCAAATTCCTATTCATGAAGCACAAGACTAAGAGATAGTAGCATAATAGCATTATAACCGTACATTTTCTTGTGGTTTGACTTAATCTCACCATGCTTCTTTGCATTCCTGTGATCTTCCAATTCTTGTGAACCAAACACCCAGATTGGCAGAAATCATGTGTTTTTAAATTCTCTGTTTTGCACATGCATTCCTATCCTATTCCTGTGTATTTCCTATCCCTGCATTGTTAGAATCCTCCCATTCAAACAAGCCCTTACAGAATTACTTCTGTTACAGATATGTGTCAAAGAAAACCTTGTGTTGTTTGTCCCGCTCCTGCTGCACTGTGGTCCACCCCAGCTCAGCTGCTCCAACGACGGAAGGGTTCACCACAGCAGGGATCCGCCCTCCAGACTGTCTTTTGCCGCCTCAGATCCTCTTCCCCGCCGTCGGCATCCACGACAACTGCGTTACCATCATCAACTGAGCAGATGACCTTGAGGACTACATGGGTCCGCAAGAGAGGTCGCACTCTTTCATGTCTGCTTATGTTATGCATCGCTTAATATGATGACATGCTACTTTATTGTCCTGTTCACCGATTAGACTCTGAGTCAGGTCCAAACTAATGCTCAAACTTGAGTTTTTAAATGGTTGTGGGGTACATATTGGGGCAGCAATCAATACTAGCTGTCTACTATCTGGTTAATCTCGGGTGTCTACTATGAGTTTCATGTTGGGTGGAAACAAACATTAAAGGAGCCATTATCTGTATTTTTTAACTGAAGCTATTATCTGCCTGGTATCATTGGTTTTGGGTCTATCCATAGTTTGCTGCCATCACTCTGGATTTGTGCATGCACTCCTTACATAATCTCACTATGTTTTATTCCTATGCATGTCAGTTATTGTACAGAATGGTACTGAACATGTAGAGCAAAAGAGACGAGCCTTGCGTGGCAATAAAATTTCATGCAGACGTCGCTCCATGGTGGGCGCAAAAGCAACCCCCTCCCCCCATTCCAGACTGTAATTAAGAGGAAGATAATTGTTCAGACGGGGATTCAGAGGGAGCAGACCACTCCTATTTACCCCATGAGGTCTTTTACTCTAACTTGGCATGCTGATGTTGGTAATATCATGCATATGGTGCCTTGCATTGCTTACTTTATACATAAAATATGTCATCTGCTTAGTTTAGACATGCATTGTGTGAATGCCATTTGTTTAGTTTCTATATCATATATGTGAATCATGCAATGCCATCTTGATTAGCCAGGCATCATATATGTGAATTTTGCAATGCCATCCTGGTTAGCCAGTCATCTTATATGTGAATTATATCATGCCATCCTTTTTTTATTACGTATTAAATTTGTTAACAATTTTAGTACATTCAATTACTCTTCCTGTGCATCAGCCATTCGACACGGTCATGGAAAAATCTGGAGTGAAAACAAGGTCTTCAGAGCAGACAATGCTATCTGACGAAGCGCATGTCTTGCTGGTTACGGATAGCTCCTCAGAGGAGGATTCAGAGATAGATGACCAGTCCTATTTCCCCCCCGAGGTGCATGCTCTAACTTGGCAGGGTTATATTGCTCATGTCGTGCATATGGTGTCTTGTATTGGCATGTCATTTGCTTAGTTTGGACATGCTTTGTGTTAATGCCACCTGTTTAGTGTCTAATTACCATATATGTGAATTTTGCAATGCCATCTTGTTGCAAGATATTATATATGTGAATTATGCAATGCTATCTTGTTGCAAGGCATTATGTATGTGAATTATGCAATGCCATGCTATTTAGCCAAGCGTCATATATGTGAATTATATCATGCCATCCTTTTTGTATTATGTATTCCATTTGTCGACAATGTTTGTATATTCAACTGCTCTTCCTGTGCATCAGCCATTTGAATTGGTGATGGAAAAATCTGGAGTGAAAACATGGTCTTCAGAGCAGACAATGCTACCTGCTGAAGCAGATATCTTGCTGGTTACAGATAGCTCCTCAGTGGAGGATTCAGAGACAGATGACCAGTCCTATTTTCCCCCTGAGGTGTATGCTCAAACTTGGCAGGGTTATATTACTCATATCATGCATATGTTGTCTTGCAATGCTTACTTTTTACATCATATACACAATATTGAATGCCATCTGCTTAGTTGACACATCATATATGCGATTGCCCTCTGCTCACTTGCTTAGTATATAAATCATATATTTGAATTATATCATGCCATGATGTTTACATAGACAGCATGTATTTGAATTATGGCATGCCAACCCATTTTCTAAAGACATAATATAGTTATATCATCTCATCCTGTTTACATAGTCATCATATTTTGAATTATGTCATTCTATCCGTGAATTATATCATACCATCATGTTTCCATCGACGGCATGTTTGTGAATTATGGCATGCCAACCACTTTAATAGACACATCGTATAGTTATATCATGTCATCCTGTTTACATAGTCATCATATGTTGAAGTATGTCATTCTATCTTGTTTAGTTAGCCATCATATATGTGAAATTGTGTCATGCTATCTTGTTTAATTAACCATCATATATGTGAAATTATGTCATCCTATCATGTTTGGTTAGACAACATAAATGTGAATTATTTCATGCCCTGTTTTCTTCCCTACTATCCATTGCACCTGTCTATCATACAATGTCTATACATTCAATTACATTTCTTGTTAATCAGCCATTTGAATTGGAGGGGGTGATGGCAGTATCTATGGGAGTAAAAACACGGTCTTCAGAAAAGATCATGCTACCCGTCGATGCAGATAGAACCACGGTTGTACTTGCCCAAGAACCAGCCCCACCACACATAACCCAGACTCACGCAGATTGTACCCCTACCCAGTTGGACAGAGAACCAGCTACACCCCTTCTAACCCCAACCCCAGCAGATAGTAACCCAGTTCCAGTTGACACAGCACCGTCTCCACCACAGAGCACCCAAACACGAGCAGTTAGTAAGGCAACTATAGTGCCCAAAGCACGAGGACCACCACTCCGAACCGCAAGTCAACGCTTAAAGCAGAAGAAGAATTGTTCTCAGGTCAGGTTCCGTAGCTATGGTTCATACTCCTTTGCTCTTGCATCACTGTATTTACTCATACCAACTAATTTCAAATTTGAAGGATGCAATTGAAACTCCAATGGCGCAACAGGTATGTTTTAAACTTGTTTCTTTAACGTGTTTGCTGTTGTAACTTGCTCTATGTTGATTTCAGTTTCAATTTAATAAACAGTTATGTTCTCATGCCATGCACATTATAAGTGTTGTAAGTGTTGTGTAGTTTCCCACACTTATATTATGTCTATGCTGCTTTGTCTTAAACAGATATGATTTGAACTATCTCTATCTTGATTTGGAAACATAAACTAGAATGATATAGACCATACAGTGAACATACTACATAGATATATGTTTGTTTCATGTTGTTATCCTGTCCACCTTACTACTGAACTGGTTTTCCAAAATGAGTTTCATATACAACATGGTAAACCTGTGATGTGTCTGCTTGTTTCTCTTTTAGAATGCGGACAAAATATTGGAGAAGAGTACCCCGTTATACAATGGTAAAGGAAGTAATGCAGATAAGGTTCAAGATAGTGAGACATCCCTGTTGGTCTCCAAGAAAGCTGATAAAAACTATCTTGAAGACAGTGAGACAACCCCAAAGTCCTGTCTTGATGTAGTGTTCGAGTTACTGGCCACTACTGCTGGCACCAGCTCTTCAAACTCGCTGCCTGAATCAGTTCGGCTTCTTGAGTCTCAACTTCAAGTTGAAAGACATCGATCAGATGTGTTGTGACAGGAAGCCGAAGGACTGAGGAAGTCCCTGCAGAATTCAGATGCATACTTTCTGGTGCAACAACAAGAGCTAGAGGATTTAAGCGCCAAACAAGAGAAAGCTAATAAGCTTTCTAAGCGTCTTGCCAACATGGTAGATACCCAGGATATTGTTTCTTGAGCTCTTGTGAAGTGGTTTCAGTGCTGGACTTGTTTTGCTGCGGCATTTATTTACACTGGTCGCCAACTTTGACAATCAGTGTATGTAATATGCTGCTTTGTTCCCCATATTTGCACTGGTGGCGAACTTTGATGCCCAGTGGATGTAATATGTGTAATAGTCGTAATAGCCTAGCGTAAGTTGTTTGCTTATTTATTTCCTTGTTGTCTTGTTTATTTGTTTGCTTGTAGTCAGTGCAGTTCTTTTTCTGCGATTTGCTAGTGGCTGTAATAACCTATTTTTTTTAAACTAGGCCACAATAACCATGGGCTACATATCTACTGTAGTGACCATGGGCCTCCTACGGGCCTTCTACGGGCCGTAGAAACAATGGGCCTTCTACGGGCCGTAGAATCAATGGGCCTTCTATGGGCCGTATGATCGATTGGCCAAACATGGGCCAATAACGGACCGCATTATGTGCCGTAAACGGGCTAGACTGGGAATCGTTCGTTCATGGGCCGACCATAACGGGTCGTTAATAGGCCGATGAGTATAACGGGCTTGTTTCTATCGACAGGCATAATGGGTCATTAATGGTCCGTATTTGATGACGCTATGAAAACGGCCCAACAGATTAACGGGCCGACTTTAACCACGAGCTGAATTTGGCCCACAACCAGAACAGGCCAGTAACGGACCGTAAGTAATCGAATGCTGCAAATCAGCCCAAGAATAAATGGGCCCTAAGAAGGCTGAAAGATAACACGGGCTGGAAATGGCCCAATGGAATAATGGGCCGTTAATGGGTATAAAGCGATGCACTATTCATTATGGGCCAGTTTCACCACGGGCCGTTAATGGGCCAAGATTTACAAAGGGCCTCATATGGGCCGAAAGACATCATGGGCCATACATGGGTCGGAAGTTACAACGGGCTGGAATCATATTGGACGGCCCAGATGATGCTACTGGGCCTAATTCGGATAGGCCATAATGGGCCGTGAGTTAGTGGGCTGTAAATGGGCTATATGCGAACAGGCCGCTAACAGGCTTTAAGTGGGCCGGCCGTTACTTTTTGACCAGGTCAAACGGGCCGGCCTTTTGACCTGAATGGGCCACTGTTGGGCCGAGCCACGTGTCGACGTATCATAGGCGCGTCCCATCCATTCGCTGGATGACAACTGACCCAACGCTGAGCCGACACATGGATCTGCCGGCGAATGAGAATTTTACATGTGGAAAATCCCCATTGGTCCGGGCTGTTAACGGGTTATCGGATCCAAACCGGAACCCGATAGCTTAACGGCGACCCGTTACGGTGGATGCCATGTGTTGGTTACCCTTGACGAAAGTGCTTCCATGACGCGCCATTTATCGTCATGGAAGTGGACACTTCCGTGATGATAATTTTGGTATTGTCATGGAACACTTCTACGACAGCACAGGTATGACTATCTTGATTCTGTCATAAAATTGTCATGGATGTACATGCATGACAGAAAACATGACCTACTGTGACAAACACGTATCATCACGGAAGTGTATTTTTTTTTGTAGTGTTTGATGCACCACCCTTTCCTCTTCAAGGGAAAAATCAACGCAAGCTCAAGAAGTAGCAGGAAGAATTTCTGGCGCCGTTGCCGGGGAGGTTCTACATCAAGCCTACCAAGTACCTATCATAAACTCTCATCTCTTGCACTTACATTATTTTCCATTTGCCTCTCGTTTTCATCTCCCTCACTTCTAAAACATTTTCAGAAAAACACAAAAATATTTTCCCTTTTATTTGCCTTTTTTTCGTTTGCCATTATGTCTTACTTGGGTTGTTTGCTTGTTCGCTTGGCATAATTACATATTTATTCCAAATCAGAAGGAAAAAGTTTATGGATCCTCATCCACTTGCTAATATTTTTAAAAGATCCAACTATGATGAACCAATTTCTAGTGAGTTGAGTGCACTAGATTATCTTTATGAAGTTTTGCTTGAAATTCATGAATCTGAAAATTGTGTTGAAGTGCTAAAAGAAGAAATTTATAAAGTGATTCACGATAGCTCCTTGAATGAAAAGCATGATTGCAACGATGTTATTATAAATTCTATTAATGCCAATTGTGCTAATAATATGCAAAAACCCAATCTTGGGGATGCTAATTTTGCTATATCCACTACTTATTGCAATGATCATGATTGGGGTGATAATGCTTCTTATGATCTTGAAAATTTATTTAAGCCTCATGATGAATATGTTTGCGATAATATTGAAAGTGGGTTTGAAGAGGTCATGACTTTAGTTGATGTTAATCGCACTATCTTGGAAGATTATAAAAGTTTTATGCATGTGGATCATGAAGAGAAAATTTTATATGATAGCTATATTGTTGAATTTGATTATGATCCTACATGTAATTATTATGAGAGAGGAAAATATGGTTGTAGAAATTTTCATGTCACTAAATTACCTCTCGTTATGTTGAGATTGCTATTGTTTCTTTCTGCTTCCTTGCATATGCTAGTTTTTGCTTGTCTTGATAATTTGTTTGCTTATAAAATTCCTATGCATAGGAAGTATGTTAAACTTAAACTTGTTTTTCACATGCTATATTATGCTCTCTTTGTGCTTCAATTTTTTGTCTTTCACGTGAGCATCATTAAAATTATCAACGCCTAGCTAAAAGGCTTTAAAGAAAGGCGCTTGTTGGGAGACAACCCAATAATTTTATTTTATGTTTTTATGAGTATATGCAATATTACTTCTGTAATAATTGTGTTTTAGTTAGTGTTTGAGCCAAGTAAGACCTTTGGGATAATCTATGGTGATAGTTGATTTGATCTTGCTGAAAAACAGAAACTTTTGTGCTCATTGCTAGAATTTTAAAAAATCACAGAAACGTGATTTTGATCTGAATTTTTTACGCAAGATTTCTATACAAATTGTCTATGTTGTACGAGTTTTTCATAATTTTTGGAGTTACATAAGTTTATCCAAAGTCCATATTACTATAGACTGTTCTGTTTTTGACAGATTCTGTTTTCATTGTGTTGTTTGCTTATTTTGATGAATCTATGGGTAGTATCGGGGGGTATGAACCATGGAGAAGTTACAATACAGTAGATATAACACTAATATAAAATTTTAAAGATTTTACAACAGTACCTAAAAGTGGTTATTTGCTTTGTTTCACTAACGGATCTCGCGAGTTTTCTGTTGAGTTTTGTGTTGTGAAGTTTTCAAGTTTTGGGTAAAGTTTTGATGGACTATGGAATAAGGAGTGGCAAGAGCCTAAGCTTGGGGATGCCCAAGTCACCCCAAGGTAATACACAAGGACAACCAAGCATCTAAGCTTGGGGATGCCCCGGATGGTGTCCCCTCTTTTGTCTTCAATCCATCGGTAAAATTACTTGAGGCTATATTTTTATTCAGCACATGATATGTGTTTTGCTTGGACCGTCTTGTGTTATATGAGTATTCGCTTTTTAGTTTGCCACAATCATCCTTTCTGTACACACCTTTTGAGAGGGACACACATTAATCGTGAATTTATTAGAATACTCTATGTGCTTCACTTATATCTTTTGAGTTAGGTAGTTGCTCTAGTGCTTCACTTATATCTTTTTAGAGCACGGTGGTGGTTTTATTTTGAAGAAATTGATGAACTCTCATGCTTCACTTATATTATTTTGAGAGTCTTAAAAATAGTATGGCAATTCGCTTAGGTTATGAATTTGGTCCTAATATGATGGGTATTCAAGAGGGATATAATAAAAACTTTCATGTAGATCATTGAATATATGAGAAGTTTGATTCCTTGCAATTGTTTTGAGATATAAAGATGGTGATATTAGAGTCATGCTAGTGAGTAATTGTTGGTTAATAGAAATACTTGTGTTAAGGTTTGTGATTCCCGAAGCATGCATGTATGTTCTATCGTTATGTGATGAAGTTGGAGCATGATTTATTTTTTATTGTCTTCCTTATGAGTGGCGGTCGGGGACAAGCGATGGTCTTTTCCTACCAATCTATCCCCCTAGGAGCATGTGTATTAGTACTTTGTTTCGAGGGCTAATAATTTTTTTACAATAAGTATGTGAGTTCTTTATGACTAATGTTGAGTCCATGGATTATACGCACTCTCACCCTTCCACCTTTGCTAGCCTCTCTAGTACCGCGCAATTTTCGCCGATGCATTAAACCCACCATATACCCTTCCTCAAAACAGCCACCATACCTATCTATTATGGCATTTCCATAGCCATTTCGAGATATATTGCCATGCAACTTCCACCGTTCCGTTTTATTATGACACATACCATCATTGTCATATTGCTTTGCATGATCATATAGTTGGCATAGTATTTGTGGCTTTGCCACCGTTCATATTTTTTATACATGTCACGCTAGATCATTGCACATCCCGGTACACCACCGTAGGCATTTATATATAGTCATATTTTTGTTCTAGTATCGAGTTGTAATTCTTGAGTTGTAAGTAAATAAAAGTGTGATGATCATCATTATTAGAGCATTGTCCCATGTGAGGAAAGGATGACGGAGGCTATGATTCCCCCACAAGTTGGGATGAGGCTCCGGACGAGAAAAAAAAGAGGCCAAAGAGCCCAAAAAAGAAAAAAAATATGAGAGAAAAAGAGAGAAGGGACAATGTTACTATCCTTTTTCCACACTTGTGCTTCAAAGTAGCACCATGTTCTTCATGATAGAGAGTCTCCTATGTTGTCACTTTAATATATCACTAGTGGGAATTTTTTATTATAGAACTTGGCTTGTATATTCCAATGATGGGCTTCCTCAAATTTCCCTAGGTCTTCATGAGCAAGCAAGTTGGATGCACACCCACTTAGTTTTTTTAGCTTTCATACACTTATAGCTCTAGTGCATCCGTTGCAAGGCAATCCCTACTCACTTGCACCAATATCAATTGATGAGCATCTCCATAGCCTATTAATTTGCCTAGTTGGTGTGAGAAATTCTTTCTCCTTTTTGTCTACTACCACCTTCTATTCCACCCATAGTGCTATATCCATGAATCACGCTCATGTATTGCGTGAAAGTTGAAAAGGCTTTAGAACGTCAAAAGTATGAAACAATTGCTTGGCTTGTCATCGGGGTTGTGCATGATAAATACTTTGTGTGATGAAGATAGAGCATGACAAGACTATAATTTTGTAGGGATAACTTTCTTTAGCCATGATATTTTGAAAAGCCATGATTACTTTATTAGTATGCTTGAGGTATTATTGTTCTTATGTCAATATTAAACTTTAGTTTTGAATCTTATGGATCTGAATATTCATGCCAGAATAAGAAAGATTACTTGATTTATGTTAGGTAGCATTCCACATCCAAAAATTATGTTTTTATCATTTACCTACTCGAGGACGAGCAGGAATTAAGCTTGGAGATGCTTGATACGTCTCCAATGTATCTATAATTTTTTATTGTTCCACGCTATTATATTATCCTTCTTGGATGTTTTATATGCATTAATATGCTATTTTATATCATTTTTTGGGACTAACCTATTAACCTAGTGCCCAGTGCCAGTTGCTATTTTTTCCTTCTTTTTGTCTTTTACAGAAAATCAATACCAAATGGAATGAAACTTTTTGAGGATTTTTCTTGGACCAGAAGATAACCACAAAGCATCGGGAGGAGGCCAGAGGAGCCACGAGAGGGCCACAAGCCCTAGGGGCGCGCCCCAGGGGCGCGCGCCCCCAAGGCTTGTGGGCCCCTCGGGACTCCCCTAACCCTAATCTCAGCTCTATAAATACCCAAATATTCCCCGTATACCAGAGGGGACACCAAAAATACTTTTCTGCCGCCGCAAGCTTCTGTTCTCGTGAGATCCCATCTTGGGGCCTTTTCTGGCACTCTGTCGGAGGGGGATTCGAGCACGGAGGGCCTCTACACCAACCTTGTTGCCCTTCCGATGATGTGTGAGTAGTTTACCACAGACCTACGGGTCCATAGCTAGTACCTAGATGGCTTCTTCTCTCTCTTTGATCTTCAATACAATGTTCTCCTCGATGTTCTTGGAGATCTATTCGATGTAATCTTCTTTTGCGGTGTGTTTGTTGAGATCCGATGAATTGTGGGTTTATGATCAGATTATCTATGAATATTATTTGAGTCTTCTTTGAACTCTTTTATGCATGATTAAGATAGCTTTGTATTTCTCTCCGATCTATTGATTTGGTTTAGCCAACTAGATTGATCTTTCTTGCAATGGGAGAGGTGCTTTGTGATGGGTTCAATCTTGCGGTGTCCTCACCCAGTGACAGTAGGGGTAGCGAGGCACGTATTTGTATTGTTGCCATTAAGAATAAAAAGATGGGGGTTTTACCATATTGTTTGGATCTATCCCTCTACATCATGTTGATGGAAATATGCCCTAGAGGCAATAATAAAGTTGTTGTTATTATATTTCCTTGTTCATGATAAAGGTTATTATTCATGCTAGAATTGTATTGATCGGAAACTTAAATACATGTGTGGATACATAAACAAATACCGTGTCCCTAGTGAGCCTCTACTAGACTAGCTCGTTGATCAAAGATGGTTAAGGTTTCCTAACCATGGACATGTTTTGTCACTTGATAATGGGATCACATCATTAGGAGAATGATGTGATGGACAAGACCCATCCATTAGCTTAGCATATGATCGTTCAGTTTATTGCTACTGCTTTCTTAATGTCAAATACATGTTCCTTCGACCATGAGATCATGCAACTCCCGGATACCGTAGGAATGCCTTGTGTGCTATCAAACGTCACCACATAACTGGGTGATCATAAAGATGCTCTACAGGTATCTTCGAAGGTGTCTATTGAGTTGGCATGAATCGAGATTGGGATTTGTCACTCC
Source organism: Thinopyrum elongatum (assembly GCA_011799875.1). Taxonomy (NCBI): domain Eukaryota; kingdom Viridiplantae; phylum Streptophyta; class Magnoliopsida; order Poales; family Poaceae; genus Thinopyrum; species Thinopyrum elongatum. The sequence continues at coordinate 150,280,536 of CM022300.1, read as the reverse complement.
GAGTATCGGAGAGGTATCTCTAGGCCCTCTCGGTAATACACATCACAAGAAGCTTGCAAGCAAAGTGACTAAGGAGTTAGTTACGAGATGATGTATTACGGAACGAGTAAAGAGACTTGCCGATAACGAGATTGAACTAGGTATGAAGATACCGACGATCGAATCTCGGGCAAGTAACATACCGACAGACAAAGGGAATTATGTATGTTGTCATAAGGTTTGACCGATAAAGATCTTCGTAGAATATGTAGGAACCAATATGGGCATCTAGGTCACGCTATTGGTTATTGACCGGAGAGCTGTCTCGGTCATGTCTACATCATTCTCGAACCCATAGGGTCCGCACGCTTAATGTTCGTTGACAATATAGTATAATATGAGTTATGTGATTTGGTGACTGAGTGTTGTTCAGAGTCCCGGATGAGATCATGGACATGACGAGGAGCACCGAAATGGTCCGGACGTGAATATTTATATATAGGACGATGCTATTTGGTTACCGGAAAGGTTTCGGGATGTTTCGGGTAGTCATCGGATCACCGGAAGGGGTTCCGAGAGGACCCGGGAGGTTAATGGGCCATATGGGCCAAGGGAGGGGAGCACACCAGCCCACAAGGGGCTGGCACGCCCAACCTCTAGGCCGCCGGCCCTATGGATGGTAAGGGGGGAGGGCTAGCCCCTCCTGCCTTCCCTCCACCTAAGAGGAAGGAAAGGGGGGGCGCCACCCCCTCCTGCCTTCTCCCCGCGCGCTCAAGAAGGAAGGGGGCGCGGCCAAGGGCAGGAGCCCAAGGTGGCTGTCGGCCCCTTTGGGGAGCCCTAGGCTACCTCTCCTCCTCCCCCCACCTATATATATGTGAGGAGGGAGAGGGGCAACACACACCACGATCCCCAAGCCGTGTGCGGCGCCCCTCTCCCTCTAGTTCGTCCTCGGCCATATTTTCGTAGTGCTCGGCGTAGCCCTGCAGAGATAGTTGCATCACCACCGTCACCACGCCGACGTGCTGCCGGAACTCATCTACTACTTCGCCCGTCTTGCTGGATCAAGAAGGCGAGGAGGACATCAAGCTGAGCGTGTGCTGAACGTGGAGGTGTCGTACGTTCGGTACTTGATCAGCAGGATCGTGAAGGTGTTCGACTACATCAACCGCATTGATAAACGCTTCTGCTTTACGGTCTACGAGGGTACGTAGACACACTCTCCCCTCTCGTAGCTATGCATCTCCATGGATAGATCTTGCGTGTGCGTAGAAAAAAATTTGTTTTCCATGCAACGTTCCCCAACACATGTCATCTTGCTTAAGGCGTTACTCCGTTCTTGTTAACTTAATACACTAGATGCATGTTCGATAGCGGTCGATGTGTGGAGTAATAGTAGTAGATGCAAGCAAGAGTCGGTCTACTTGTCACGGACGCGATGCCTATATTCATGATCATTGCCTTAGATATCGTCATAACTATGTGCTTTTCTATCAATTGCTCAACAGTAATTCGTTTACCCACCGTATGTTTTCTTCAAGAGAGAAGCCTCTAGTGAAACATACGACCCCCGGGTCTATTTTCCATCATATTATAAACCAAAAACCAAAAAATACCTTGCTGCAATTTATTTATATTTACTTTATTTTACACTTTTACTTATCTTTTATACATATATCTATCAGATCTCACTCTTGCTAGTGACCGTGAAGAGATTGACAACCCCTTTTTTGCGTTGTGTGCAAGTGTTTGTTAGTTTGTGTAGGTGCATCTATTGGGGACTTGCTTGTGCCTCCTACTGGATTGATACCTTGGTTCTTAACTGAGGGAAATACTTATCTCTACTTTGCTGCATCACCCTTTCCTCTTCAAGAGAAAAATCAACGCAAGATCAAGAAGTAGCAGTGCATGACCATAAAAGATATTACTTATATAAACAGAATAACCATTATTCTATGACTTAAATGAATAACCGTCTTGCAATAAACAATATCTAGATATAATGTTCTATGCACAACGCAGGCACCAAATAACCATTATTTAGGTTTAATACTAATCCCGAAGGTATTACGAGTGTGCCGATGGTTAGGCCTGGGCATTTGATGTAACCGAACAGATCGGTTCAGTACCTCGGTTTTGTTTAAAATTCGGTTTCCTAATTTTTCTAACCGATCGGTTCTCAGACGAATCAATAACCGAGACTTCGGTCGACCAAAAATTCAGTCTGGTCCTCGGTTATACCCGAAGAGACCCGAAACAGGCTGGGAGGAAGGAATCGACAGTCAAAATTTGGGCAAGAAAACACGAACGACTGAACAGAAATCAATCGAAACATGCATAGATCTGGAGAAATGGTAGGAGGAAATTACGCATCGTTGGAATCGGGAAGCAGACGAGTGATGGCCGCGAGCCCACGACTGCGAGATGGTGAGGGACGTCGTCGGCCACTGCTGTGCGGGGGCCATGGGCGCCGCCTGCCGCCTTCGCGCAGGACCTATTGATGCAAGCGCGCACAGCTAGCGGCCGCTGGGACTGCGATGGGAAACGGAGGCGGCGGCCGGCCATGCGTCGTGCGCGTGAGTGAAGCCTCTCGAGCGAGCCCAGCTAGGATAAGCTTGGGCTGCGTGTGCATTTTTTTAGCGGGGCTGCATGTGTTGTTGGATTATTTTATTTATTTATTGAGGAAAGCATGTGTTGTTGGTGTGCATATTAACGTGGATTGGGCTTCGTTGGCTGGGCTTTCGTACACTACATATTACTTATTTCGGTTAGTTCGGAGGATTCGGTCAACACGCTCCGACAACCGAATGCACCGAAGTAGTTTCGGTTTCTAATGTTAGCTAACCGAGCAAACAACTGAGATTCGGTCCTCGGGTCTTTTCGGTTCGGTCTCGGTTTTCTTGGATCCGGTCTTTGGTTCTCGGTTTTTATGCCCACCCCTGCCGATGGTGATCATATCAACCTTGGAGACACATCCAACACTCATCGTCACCTCGCCCTCAGCTAGTCTCCGTTACTCTGCAGCTCCTGCTTCGAGTTACTAATATTAGCAACTGAATCGGTATCAAATACCCAGACGCTCATACGAGCACTAGTGAGGTACACATCAATAACATGTATATCAAATATACCTACATTTGACGTTGCCATCCTTCTTATCTGCCAAGTACTTGGGGCAGTTCCGCTTCTAGTGACCCTTCCCTTGCAATAGAAGCATTCAGTCTCTGGTTTGGGTCCAGCCTTGGGTTTCTTCACGGGAGCGGCAACTGTCTTGCCATTCTTCTTGAAGTTCCCTTTATTTCCCTTGCCCTTCTTAAAACTGGTGGTCTTATTGACCATCAACACTTGATGCTCTTTCTTGATTTCTACCTCCGCGTCCTTAAGCATCACGAATAGCTCGGGGATCGTTTTCTCCATCCCTTGCATATTATAGTTCATACAAAACCCTTATGGCTTGGTGGCAGTGACTGGAATTTTGTCAACTGCTGTCTTATCTGGAAGATTAACTCCCACTTGATTCAAGCGATTGTAGCAGCCAGACACTCTGAGCACATGCTCACTAACTGAGTTGTTCTCCTCCATCTTGCAGGCAAAGAACTTGTTAGAGGTCTTATACCTCTCAACACGTGCATTTGACTGAAATACCAATTTCAGCTCTTGGAACATCTCATATGCTCCGTGGCGTTCAAAACGTCTTTGCGGCCCTGATTTCTAAGCCGTAAAGCATGGCGCACTAAACTATCGAGTAGTCATCAGAACGTGCCTGCCAGACGTTCACAACATCCACAGACGACGCTAGAGGGGTTGGCACACCGAGCGGTGCATCAAGGACATAAGCCTTCTGTGCAGCAGTGAGGACAATCCTCAGACTATGGACCTAGTCTGCATAATTGCTTACAATATCTTTCAACTTAGTCTTTCTCTAGGAATGTATTAAAACAGGGAGCTACAACGTGAGCTATTGGTCTACAACATAATTTGCAAAGACAATTTAGACTATGTTCATGATAATTAGTTCAGTTAATCAAATTACTAATGAACTCCCACTTAAATCAACATCCCTCAAGTTGCCTAAGTGATACATGATCCAAATCAACTAACCCATGTCCGATCATCACATGAGATGGGATAGTCATCAATGGTGAACATCTCCATGTTGATCATATCTACTATATGACTCATGTTCGACTTTTCGGTCTCCTGTGTTCCGAGGCCATGTCTGTACATGCTAGACTCATCAAGTTTAACCCAAGTATTCTGCATGTGTAAAACTGGATTACACCCGTTGTATGCGAACGTAGAGTCTATCACACCTGATCATCACGAGGTGCTTTGAAATGACGAATTTGCAATGGTGCATACTCAGGGAGAACACAATTTCTCGAAATTAAGTGAAGGGGTCATCTTATAATGCTACCATCATTGTAAGCAAAATAAGATGCTTAAAAAGGATAAACATCACATGCAATCAATATGTGACATGATATGGCCATTATCATCCCATGCCTTTGATCTCCATCTCCAAAGCACCGGCATGATCTCCATCGTCACCGGCATAACACCATGATCTCCATCATCGTGTCGTCACGTGGTCGTCTCCGCCAACTATTGCTAACGCATAGCGATAAAGTAAAGTAATTACATGGCGATTAATAAATTAAAGACAACCCTATGGCTCCTGCCGGTTGCCGTACTCATGTACATGCAAGTCGTGAACCTATTACAAAACATGATCATCTCATACATCAACATATATCACATCATGTTTTGGTCATACCACATCACAACATGCCCTGCAAAAACAAGTTAGACGTCCTCTACTTTGTTGTTGCAAATTTTACGTGGTTGCTATGGGCAACTAGCAAGAACCGTTCTTACCTACGCAAAGCCACAACGGTGATAATCAAGTTTCCTTTTAACCTTCTATAAGGACCGCCTTCGTCAAATTAGATTCACCTAAAGTAGGAGAGATAGACACCCGCTAGCCACCTTATGCAAAACAAGTTGCATGTTAGTCGGTGGAACCGGTCTCATGTGCGAGGACATGTAAGGTTGGTCCGAACCGCTTCATCCCACAATACCGTCGAATCCAAATAAGACAAGAGAGGTAAGCAATTTGAGCACCAACGCCCACAACTCTTTGTGTTCTACTCGTGCATATACATCTACGCATAGACCTAGCTCATGATGCCACTAATGGGGAACGAAGCATGAAAATCAAAAAAATTCCTACGAACACCCAAGATCTATCTAGGAGAAGCATAGCAACGAGAGGGGAGAGTGTGTCTACGTACCCTCATAGACCGAAAGCGGAAGCGTATATAACGCGGCTGATGTAGTTGTACTCTTCGCGATCCGATCACGATCCAACCGATCTAGTGCCGAACGGACGGCACCTCCGAGTTTAGCACATGTGCGGCTCGACGACGGCTCCTCCTCCTTGATCCAACAAGAGAAGGCGGAGAATTAGATGGGATCGCAACCAGCACGACGGTGTGGTGGTGATGGTGATGGTGGAGCTAGTTCAGCAGGGCTTCGCCAAGCGCTACTAGAAGAGGACGGAGGAACTACGGAGTAACGGAAGAGAGAGGAGCACCAAGGGCTTGGTGTGTCCTCTTGGGGCGCCCCCTCCCCTCTATATATAGGTGGAGGGGCGTGGGGAACAGCCCCTCCAAGCCCTAGGGCGCAGCTAAGGGAGAGAGGACTTTGACTCCAAGTCCAATCCTATTCCTACTAGGACTCCTTTTTTTTCTTCCCTAGCCACATGGGCTTTTGAGGACTTGGTGCGCCTAGCCCAATAAGGCCAGGGCGCCTCCCCTCGGCCCATGCTAGCCCTTGGGTCGTGGTGGATCCACTTGTGGACTTCCGGAATCCTCCGGAACCTTCTAGAAGCTTCACGGTACAATACCGAAAAAACTGCACTTTTTTCCAGAACCCAAAATATGACTTTCTATATATAAATCTTTACGTCTCGAACATTCCGAGACTCCTCATGACGTCCGAAATCTCATCCGGGACTCTGAACAACATTCGGTTCAATCATCAAATATCCCAATACTACTCTAGCGTCAACGAACGTTAAGCGTGCGACCCTGCGGGTTCGGGAATCATATAGTCATGACCGAGACACCTCTCCGGTCAATAACCAATAGCGGGACCTGGATGCCCATATTGATTCATACATATTCCACGAAGATCTTTTATCGGTTGAACCACAATGTCAAGGATTCGGTTAATCCCGTATGCAATTCCCTTTGTGCGGCGATATGTTACTTGCCCGAGATTCGATCGTCGGTATCTCCATACCTAGTTCAATCTCGTTACCGGCAAGTCTCTTTACTCATTTCGTAATACAAGATCCCGTGACTAACTTGCAAGCTCTTTAAAATGTTGTATTACCAAGAGGGCCCAGAGATATCTCTCCGTCATACGGAGTGACAAATCTCAGTCTTGATCCATGCCGACCCAACAGATACCTTCGGAGATACTTGTAGAGCACCTTTATGATCACCCAGTTACGAAGTGACGTTTGGATACACACTAAGTATTCCTCCGGTGTCAGGGAGTTACACGATCTCATGGTTTAAGGAACAGATACTTGACATGAAGAAAGCTATAGCAAATAAACTAAACGATCTGATGCTAAGCTTATGGTTGGGTCTTGTCCATCACATCATTCTCCCAATGATGTGATCCCGTTATCAAATGACAACTCATGTCTATGGTTAGGAAATCTTAACCATCTTTGATCAACGAGCTAGTCTAGTAGAGGCATACTAGGGACACGGTGTAGTTTATGTATTCACACATGTATTTAAGTTTCCGGTCAATACAATTCTAGCATGAACAATAAACATTTATCATGAACGGGAAATATGATAATAACCATTTTATTATTGCCTCTAGGGCATATTTCCAACAGGTATGGGGGTCCTAAATCTTCAGGACATGAATATATGTCTGATTGGATCATGGGTTAAAAGGTACTTAGCTGGTGAGGGCTCCTTGTGAAAAAGGATAGTGGATAGTAAATATAATACTAGGAACCCAAACATACTTTGTTGTCAAGACAGCCATCCTTCTCAGCTCTGGAATAGCTTTGAGTGGGTTTTACAAGCTGTGAGGCTGAGGTATAAATGGCAAGTAGGAAATGGGAGGATGGTAAGATTTTGGGAAGATATTTGGCATGGAAATGCTCCTTTAGCTACCCAATTTTGGGATTTATATTATTTAGTTCAAGAGAAAAATAAACCATTGCTGAACTGTGGGATGACAATGAACTTAAGTGTACATTTATGAGGGTGTTTTCTGATGAGCTGATGATCCAGTGGAAGGATCTGGTTAATACCCTTACATTAACTACATTTAGCACTGATGATGATTCTCTGATGTGGCAATGTGAGACTAAAGGGGTGTATTCTTCTAAGTCTCTATATGTTATTGTTAACTTTAGGGGATTCAGCCTTTGTACTTACCAGCAGTGTGGAGTATCAAAGTATCCCCAAAAGTTCAGGGCTTCTTGTGGTTGTTTTCTCAAAATAAGATCATGACTTGTGATAACCTAAGAAAAAGGGGGATGGCTAAACCACTGGGATGTGTGCATTGTAAGGAAATAGAGTCGGTGTATCATCTTTTCTTTGAGTGCATTGTAGCTAAGCATTTCTGGAATGAGATTGCATCTAAGTTTAATGTTCAGATTGTGGATTTTGAATCACTTGAGAAACTGTGGCTTTGCAAGAAGAGACTTGTGCATATTGATGTAGTTACATCTGCAGTGCTGTGGGGACTGTGAAATTTTAGGAATTCAATTGTCTTTAATAAGGTTACTTGGATTTCTATGAAACAGGTAATGGGGGTGGTCCTCCGCTACCTGAAAGACTGGACAAAACCATTCCCAGATCTGCAAAACGGAGCAAGGAGTTTCAGGCTTGGCTGTGGACAAGTCTGAAGGCACCATTTGCTCTGGAGCCTGACTGAGTAACTGCAAAATGTGGCTGGGACAAATGTCCTGGAAGGAGGCTGTTGGAAAGTCAGCTCATGGAGGCAAAACCACTTTGGCGTATCAGATGAAACATCCTGAAGAAGAGGACTCGATCCATCTGGTGTTCTCAGGCCTTTGCTGATTGATCACGGGGCCTGCGTGCCTCGATCCATCTGGCAGCAAATAAGAGTCTGGTAACATGAGAGGTTTTAAGCGTTGGTAGATGTTTAGTGAAGTAGGAGGTATCTGGTTTGTAAGACAAAATGCTTGAGACCATGGTTTTTTTCTACGAAATGGAACCTCGGGTGAGCCCCTTTTCATCGGAAAAAAAAAAGAGAAGGGAATATAACTGATATACTGCATCAACAGAATTCCAAATCCTGGTTTATAGAATGCAGCTCATGGTCTTTTTCGTTTGCTATTTTTTTTCTTGCGGGTGTCGTTTGCTGACTTTCATCTCACAAATCCAACTCAAATTTGACAACGCCAGTAAAAACAGCCTCAAAATCAAACTAGTGAACAATTTCAAGAGTTTGGTTACATTAAAGTTTTTAGCCAAAAGGCAGGCTAAATATTGAAGTGGAGACCCTAGGAGTAAAGTGGGTCAGAACAATATACAGCTCACTGGATAAAAAATGATAAATATTGCACACGATAAAACGAATGATATTTTTCATCCACCAAAAGTGTGAAACCCCAGTAACACATTGTAGTCCATCATACACGAGCACAAAGAACAAGCAGAGTATCTAAAACGAACGACAAACAAAATAAAGCTAATAAAAGCCGCAAAGCTAACATAGAAAACATGTTTGGAAAAGAAAATCTGCACAAGTCTAACACCTAAGTTGGTGAGCATGCAACAGCTGCTCATATTCAGGAAATGTTTCTGCAATTCTCTCAATTAGGTCATCTGGCAAAACCTGCGCTTGGAGGAGCGCAGTATGTTTCTGAATCAGTGAAAGAACCACTTGTTGTATGTCCATTTCGTCCAGGGAACCTGCATTAGCCCCAGAAACAAACGTTCACAAAACAACCTTTTGCGGTTAATATCAGAAGAAAAACTATTTTGTGGTAAAATCAGATAAATAAAATGGTTCCAGAAGTTTACCCAGTTCAATGTCTTGGGTTTCTTCATCTATGTCTCCTTCCTCAACAACCTCGATTGACTCGCCAGCAGCAGCAGCATATCTTGCAAGGAATTCCTCTTCCGTCTCTTCTCGCACATCATCATCCTCCGAATCCTGATTGCATGTTCACGATCTTCAAGCAATGTGTTTGAGTTTAGAGAGAATATAGAAACACGGTTCTATGGTACATTACCTCATCATCGTCATCGGTGTCTTCCTCATCATCATCGTCATCTAGATCTTCTGCTCCATCACCATCATCATCGTCCCCGTCCTCTTGAACGTCCTTGAGATGAATGCAGGACTCCATCAATGATATATAGCAGTCTTGCAACACCTTGGTGCCACCCATGGAAAGGGCCAGCAGTCGCTCAATCACAGTTGCTAATGTTAATACTGCATGGTGATTGCAAGCAGTAATAAGATGACACATCTTTCTTAGTCAAGAAAGCAAACATCAACAAGACTCAAAACTGTAATGATCAATAGATATATAGTTACTTACTGGCCAGTTTGATCTCAGATTCAGACGAGAGCCCAGGAGTAAACGAGCTACTTGAGACTTGTGCCAGTGCAGATGCCCATGCTGTATAACCATTGCCATCATCCTTGCATAAAACTTGCTGAATAGCATCTGGATAGCAAATGTAGCATGAAGAAATGGCCAAGAGTAGTGGCTTCCATATCCCAGCAGGGCTATCAGATACACCCTTGAAATAGGAAAATGTTGCTTCCCCAAAGGTTACAGCAAGAGTCACTCTAGTATCTTCTGCTCCCAAGGAAAACTCTGGAGCATGCAATAGTGTATGGATGCATGAGCATGCCCTCCATGTTGCAGAGGGGTAGGCTGCAATGGCCCTGGTCACAAAACTAGAAACCCGACTAATGACTGAACTTTGTGATCCATTTGCAGACTGGGAAGGAAGCAGCTTCAGAAAGAAACCAGAGGAGTCAAATCTTTGATGGAAACTGACAGCTTCTTTGATTGCGTTGAAAACTCCTTGATCCTCCTCCTCCTCCCATGAGTCCCAGTATGCAATGATGTCTGACCATATAACTACTAGCTCAAAGACCTTCATGTGTGTGATTTCTTCCATAGAAGTAATAGACCTCAGGATGAATTCAAGCAACACGGAAGCATCATTTACACATGAAGGTGGTGGCAGTGCAGAATCTAAAGTCGGCTCCTGAAATGAACGTCAACAAACAGTCAGACAGATTTTATTGCACAGCCACCTACAGACATCACTAGATAGCGAACTTGACTTCCACTTTGTCAACATACCATCTGTTCAACTGGCAGCAGCCAAGCTTTTTGTAATACTGTTGAAAAAGTTTGAGCGATAGCAGTCTGGCCTAATTGCCACGCACTCTTCTCATGTTCCTTGTTTTCATCTGGTGCAGAGCTATCCCAAGCTTGAACCATAGCTACCAGTGCAGCAAAACCCTGTTCGGCAACCTACAACAATACGTACATGTAAACCAGTTAGAGCTATTAGGATTTTCCCTCTAGGGATTAGTTAATGAGGGATACTAGAGACAAAGCAGTGAGTTAGAAGAACAGACGTCCATAGCAACATGCAAACATGTATTTCCTTCAGAAAAAATCTATCAGTAGTTCCACAACAGGTTTATAATCTTTGTTATATGTTACATTGTATCGAGAAATAAGGCCACTGAGTGGACTTAGGTTCTAATTCTTGAGCCTCACCCACAAGTATGTGAAAATGATAGTGGTGAGTACTATTGTGCCTGTATTGTCTGCAGAAAGCATGAAAGTATTGACCATGGAAATCTGAGAAATGAATAAAGCAATATTACCTGAGGCCATGGATCTGGTACAGGGGGCAGTAGATTTATAATAGTATTGGCAATGTTAGACACAGTGCCAGGAATGTGAGCCGCAACTTTCTCTTGGCCAGCAACGACTATTGTTCCCAGAAGCTGAAACAAAAGAGCAGACTCATTTTCATCTTCAGCGCTTATCCTTTTCACAACAACTTGCAAAAGGGCAACCCAGTCAGGCGGAGCATAACCATTCTACAAAAGGCACAAAAAAATATGTCAGTGGCATATTTACAGGCGACAAGTAGATTCCATTGACAATACCATGTCAACTCTTACCTCGATGAGTTCTGCAATAGCACCAGAAGCAGAAGCACGAACCGGATAACAAGTTACATCCTCGGCATCTCCCATGCTCAATGCCTTCATTAAAGAATTATAAATATCCGTGCACATAGCCTGCAGATAAGCAGAAAAGGAATCAGAAATTAAATATATGATATAATGAAATACAGTGATGAAGTCTCGTGTGTTAACTAGCCCATCTTACAACATGATGCAAGCATGAACGCAATGAAAGGATGTACCTCTGGTAGGCACAGGGCAAGCTGCCCTATAATCCAGTTTGCAGTAGATATCAAATATGGACTACACGGATCTAAATAATACAATGGAAGAATCCGATTCCTGATCAAAGTAACCGCCAAATCTTTCCTCTCACTCAGAAACTGCAAAATGGGTTAATAAATCAGCAACTACTCTAATATAAGTTCAGAGGATAAGGGAACCAGGGGCTGTGTCTCTCGTAGGAAGAGAGGTTCAGAAAATACACAACTTATGAGAGAACATTCTTACATCTTGGAGGCCTCCATATGCCATTAGAACACCAAAATAACTGAAATGAATGACAGTAAAGTGACTATTTCATAAGTATGAAACAATAGAAAAGCAAATAGTCCAGAGTCCACATGTATGCATGTGGCACAGATATGTCTAGATTTCCACAATCCTTTCTTAAGGGCCAAAATAAATAAGCCATGTGATCTTACTTCTGCACTGCCTTTGATGACGCATCTTCTCCATGAGAAGGTACAGGAAATTTTGACAGGAATGGGATGACCAATAGCTCCCCAATGCAGCTTCCTCCTTTTCCTTTGCTTTTGTCACCCTTCTTGCGTTTGGAAGCTGCAGATACAACTGGTGGGCCCTGAAACAAGAAACATGTGTTAGTATAAGTAAAACACCTATGCAAGTCTCATTTTAATTTAATTAGTTCCCTGGATTCAAAAGAAACAGAAAATATGCATGAACTTTGTAGCTTGTGCAATGCAGTCGCTGAAAGCATTTAAAATGCATATATATGCACGAAATAATAGTTTCAGATGCTGAACTGACTTGTAATTGTCTATACAAGGAATCAGCCTAACAATATGAAGTCACAAACTCTGATATAACAATCTAATCTAAAGCAATAACCTAGTGTGCCTAAAGGATATTATGTGCATCAGTGCACTATGAAAGAAAAATACTTAGATCACTGAGACAGTTTTTAGAGGGAATTTGCATGAAAATGGTCAATATCCATCAATTTGATGTATATATCGTTGTTGCAATCTGATATTCCAATGAAAAATAAGCTACTACAGAAAAATAAAAATCTTTTCAAAATCCAAGTTTTTTTTTTGTGTGGTATATGCGCAAGGGCGTCATATACTAGCTAAAAGATAATCTTCTTAAACGATATTGGCAAGGGATTCCAAGGTGTAGCTTCTGTAACCATAATGAATCTATTCGGAATCTGTTTTTCAATTGTCATTTTGCTAGAGCCGTGTGGCGTAGCATCCAACCATCACCTCCTCGAGGCGTTGCTAATATGTTTAATAATTGGTTGAGGGGGCTCTCAAAAAGATTGCCGGATATGGTACTACTTGGAGTAGGTGCTCTATGTTGATCACTATGGCTTAGTCATAGTGATATTGTTTCTGATAAAAAGGAACATTAACTCGTGTGCAAATTATGTGCATATGTACAAGACAAGCTGGCTCCGTTCCTGGTCAATTCTTCAGTGACAGAAAAACTAAGAGTTTCTGATAGTGGCATGCGCACAGTTGCAGCAGGTGGTCAGTGACCCGTTCTCCCAGCAGCGGCCTAATCTCAATACTGTGGCATCTTGAGCCTTCCAGCCGCATTATGATTGTGTTCTTTCTATGTTATCTCTAGCAACTAATACTTTTACCCAGGTTTGTTCCCCTGCGTGTGCTTGTGCATGTTTCGCTGTATGTGTTTATGATGCAGAGGCCAGAGGCCCAACTCTATTGTTCTTGCATCACCTAGATACATGGCAAAGAATTAATAAAAGTTTCTATTTCCCCAAAAAAGGGAAGAAAATTACAACCTTTGAGAGGGCTAGAACACCAAGTAAATTGATGGCACTTTTCCTAGCAGTAAATAAATCCGCAGCCCACCCTGAAATGTCATCCTGCCAAAAAAAAAATCAGTCAGACAACATGAACACAAGAGATAAACGAGTATTGTGGAATCATGTATTTACAAGTTCAGAGGGAAGATTCTTCCGCATATACTCGTCGGTATCCTCCTCCCAGTCAGCTATATCCTAAGTAACATGTAAAGTTCGGTCAAAATAAGTACATATTGGAAAGATGTTATTTATCAACAAAAAGGTAGGGAGCTAACCTTTTCATTTAATGCTAATGCTGGAAAAATTGCTGAATCCATAAGTGAAGAAAAATGGGGTGAAACAAGACGCCATCCCTGCAACCAAGAGAACACATGGCCATCAAGTTCAAACATTTCTGTTCCGACAATGCAGTCAAATTACTTGGTGTACACTTACAGGGCCTGTATCCAATACACGGGAAATCACGTCAAATGTTAATGAAAAAATCCGGTCCGAGAGAGAATTGAGTTTCTGGAATCATTAATTCATTTGTCAGTCGGAATCTTATCAAAAATACAATAATCAATAATGATAACAAAGCCCATCACACCATTCAATAATCTAGAAAATGTTACAGGCTCATAATATGTTACATTCAATAATCTTCGGCACTATAGAACTTACACTTAAATGAATGCTTTGTTTTGATATTCTGATTACGCAGTTGACAATATGTGGCATCTGGCTGAGAACAATGAAGAGTAAGCATTCTGGAAAATATACTAGAAAAAAACAACAGCAGAGACAAACGTACATACTTGTCAGCATGTTTCCTGTGACGAGTAACAAGTGTGCAAAATATAATAAGACATCTTTTTGCAATCTTGAGCCTTGCTGTAGCTGAATCTTCAGGAGGACTGTTGAAATCCAATGAATCCAGTACACGGAACATGTCTTTGCAAAGGGAAGGCAGGATCTGCTTCACCCCAGATGGCATGTATGACCTCACCTGCAGGAGTACCATAATTAGTCACACATTATAGGAAGTTAACAGCCAATCAACCAAGCATGCCAAATAGAAGTCTATCACGTAGCACTATGACAATGTAAATATACAGGGCAAGCACAGCACTGGGAAGCAAAAGAATGGACTAGGTATGCACAGCGTTAATACATCACAAAGAGGAAACAGAAACAGGACTTACAGTGAAATACATGCACTTGCATGTGATAAGTAGGAGCTGCTCATATTCCAGCTTATTCCCATCGTGCGATAGTAGAACCTGTTGCACACACCATAAAATGGTCAACAAAGATCAGGGTGCATATAATCTTTGGAGAACATCAGAGTACATTAGCGAAGGACCTTGTCAGCAAAGTGGTGGAATGTCACTTGCAGTGGTACAAGAATCTCAGCTGCGATTTGCTCCAACTGCTCTGGAACAGGCTCCTTTACAACTTTCGGGTTCAAGAAATACTGTAAAATAAACACGGTTAGGTAAGAAACATTGGTTTCATTAATATATATGTTTTATTGACGGGTGTTAAATCATTATCAAATAATCTAACTAAAGAGATCCAAATGGGGCACAACTCTCAAGTAGAAGTTGATATGTCATACAGGCACGCTGATGATGAAGTCCAGAAATTGATTCAGGAAGTCATGAAAGTAAAGTATTCTCTAGTGGGTTGAATTGTCAAACAATGGCTGCGCATTTTGAACAGGAAATCCCAGAGAAAATAAGTTCCTAAAAGAAACAAACAACAGAGGGCGGTTAATTTTCTGTTTTAGTTCTTTATACAGATAAGGTGGGCAGAGTAATTCTGAAACAGGAAAGTTCCTATTATTTAGAATGCAGGGGGCAAAATGCTCTGAAGCCAGAGTAAGTGTGCATTCTTCTTGAGAGAAACGCAGAGGGTAAGAGGTTGGATTTCAGAAACATGTTAGACAAGTGCAAAGCACATGTAAATATGTAGCGCTCGTCCTTGGAAATTGAAATATACCTGAAAGGGGCGAAGGATGGCCTGGAGTACCGTGAGAGCATTAATGGTTTTCCACTCAGGATGCTGGCCTGGACTAATTGCATCGCTGCTCTGGATCACCAGCTTCAACTGAGGCACAAGTTGAGGCCACGAATTCTCCTTGACAAAATCTTTCTCCACGACTTGGCCAAACTGCCAGTAACAAACGGTAGCATCATAAGCAATTAAGAAACAACCTTACGGATGATGCAGCATGTAATATTTTGAGATACAGGGCACATCTGCGCATACAACTTCAATCAGCACTCGAAGAATTGCAGGTTCCACTCGAAGCAGAGCCTGCGCGAGCTGGCCGCGAAACTCCCTGTAGAGATCGGACGACGAGAGCCCCCCTTCCATGTTGCGCCGGACGAAATTCTTCGAGTAAGTCGCGGCAGCTATTCTTGTCCCTTGATCACCATCCCCTGCAACCGCAATTCGAAGAATCCGAATACAGCCATCAAACTCACTTCATAGCTAAAGCACGCTTGTCGCATCGCCAGAGCGACGGGCGCGCAACAAAAATTCCTCAAAGAAAGAGAAAGATGTATCGCTCAATCAAGCGCCTTGAAATGAAGCGCCGCGACGCTGCCGCTGAATTCCCCAGCAGCAAAGAGCCATGGGCTACCGCAAAATCGCGCGCAACTAAGCCTGCACGAGGGCACGGGATCTACTGGAGTGGTATGAGGCAGGGTACCTGCGGCGACGGCGAGGAGGGCGATGGGGAAGCGGGGGTCGCCGGCCGCGGAGATCCGTTCGAGGCCGGCGGTGGCGGCGTCCACGGACGCTTTGTCGGCGCTGAGGGTGGCGGCGAGGAGCCGCCGGAGCTCATCGCCAGCGGCGGCGGCGGGGTAGGCGGCGTCGACCTCCATTGAGTACAGTAAACCCTAGGAAGTCCTTTGCCTCTTCCCGCCTTTTGACCAAGAGAAACGAGAGGGCGATGGAATATATGGCGGGAAAAGTTGCATTCCGCGGAGTACACAGGATCACTCCTTTTTTTTTCCTGATGAGGAACACGAGATCATTCGAGAGTGGAGGCGGAGACCGACACTAGCTCAAAGTTTTTTCAGAGTTTTCGACTTGTCATTTTTTCTTCAAACATATTCGACTTATCTAACATTCTTAAGAAGTTGCTCCCCATTTTTACCTATTCTCTCACCATGCACACTGTCCACATCAGTTTTGTGCCATGTCATCACTCAGTTTGCAAAAGCAGTCAATCAGTCTTTTTCGCCCTACTGTCACGGTGCTGGAAAAAACCTGTTTTCCCCTCTACCACAACAGCCGCTTATCCCGCACAGGAGATTTCAACCCAATCTTTCCACCCATCCCGCACGGTTGGCGGCCCCATCGAATCTGCAGCGCCGGACTAGGAGTCAAACTTTTACTCCCTCCGTTCGGAATTACTTGTCGCAGAAATGGATGTATCGTACTACGCAGTCATCCCGGTCACTGAAGCGAGCCGTTGCTGTCGTTTCCTCTTCGTAACAGATGAATCAGTCTAACTGGAATAAGCCCGTCGTCTCCCACCACGGCGTGCATCTCATCTTCCCATCTTCTCCAATTCCGCTGCTCTTCCCACCTTATATATTTCTCTCCCATGTACAGTTCGCATCCAAACCGCAAACCATCTTTTGGACTTCTATATGAATCAGTGCAGCAGATCCACCTCTTCGCTACCCCAGATGGCAAAGACGCATCTGACGACCTCGCCGACCGCCGCCACCGCGGGATTCTACGGCAAGCAGCTGCGACGACCCCTGCCACCACCAGATTTAATGGCGAGGAAACCGAGCTCGGCCACCCTCGCTCCCTTCCCCATCTTCGAATCCATCGAGACACCTTCAGTCCTTCACCCCTCTGCTGCCTTGCCAGCGACGATGAGGAGTTGCGCCAACCCCTTCTACCATCGAGCTATGCCCTCGCTCCCTTCCCCATCTTTAAATGTCACCCAGATGCAGCCCAATGAAAGGTGAGAAAATACAAGAGATTTTGGTTTTCTACAATAATAATGCAAGATCTGATCCTAAATGTGTGGGCTGTTATGGAATCGTGAGCCTCTGCATTTTATAAGGTGAGAGATCATGTTAGTAGTTCTTTTTCAAGAGGTTGGCCTAATTCTCCGTTCTTTAAAAACGACGTCCTAGGCTGTAGATAATTGGATTAGCATGGTTTTCGTGTGTTATCCCTTGGTTGCTACTAAAATTGGCTGATTCAAGTGTTTTTTCAGTGTTGTGCATCCTCTTTTGATGTGCCAGAATGTTATGCTGCTACTGAAATTTTCTGATTCGAGGTAACGTCCAAGAAAATATATGCATGTGCAACCTTTATTTTTCCATGCCTTAAGTTAAACAGAAACAAGCTACTACCGTTGATTCTTTTTTTGCGGGGACTACCGTTGATTTTTAGCTATAATGTCCCTCCAGTGGCACCATTGAAGAGATGTGTTACTTGGTTCCTCTATACTTCCCTCTGTAAGTTTTTTGTCTTGATTTCGGATAGAGCATGTACTATATATGGATGCATAAATAGATTATTCTAGAGTTTTATCTTTCATATGGTCGATAGCACATACTGGAAACTGAGAATAGTGTTCCTAAATTATGATTTTTGTGGTGATATGAATTATGAACATTAGGGTCTCTTAAGAAAAGGATTTAACTGTGGTGAACATTACGTTGCTATTTCTCATTTTATTTTCTTAGTCACCCCAAAGAGGCCCTCATGTCACATGTTAACCCTAATTTCAAAGCATATCGGTTTAACGGCTATCTAGGTACACCTGAGATCTCCAAAATAATCAATTAAGGTCTGAAAAAAATGCCATTGATTTGACATTCCATGATACATCGAGTTTATGCAAAATTCTAGATTTTATAAACCATGTTACTGAACCAATAAGGATAGCAATTCGATCATCCACTCGATGCAGCCTCTGTTTCTCCATCCCCTCTTCAGGATCACATTTGCACAGATCCTATGATCATGTATTGCTGAAGATATCCGATGAAGTTACTTTGTAATAAATTAGTTATTTCCGTGGGGAAATGACCATATAATCCTCTATTCTAATTGTTCATCTGCTGTTCAGAATTGGATTTATATAAGTAGGAGGATCAATCATCCCTTTTTTTTTCGGGGGGATCATACTTAAAAATGTACCAATAACCATAGTGTGTGTGTGTAGGGGAGGTCCGATAATAATTACACATTTACCATTACAGCCATCTAGCAATCTAAATAATTGTTGTGTAAGCAGAATCATATATTCATTCTGTTGTTGAACCTTTTTGGAGTCATTTTGCTGAGTAAAACATTAATTTGAGCAAGATTTCCCGCAACAACACGCGGGGAATTATCTAGTTCACCAAATAATGAAAGCAATAGGGCAGCCGGCAGGGGATGGGACAATCAAGACGGCGCCAAATAACAATTTCATCAGGTAGCTCAATCAACTGCCAATGATTGCTTTGTTTTAGGTGTTTCTTTAGGTTTTGCTAGGGTTTATGCGGCTACCTGAAGGTGGAATAAGATTCTTCCCGCCTAGCCCGTCTCGGTGGTGCATCTAGCATCGTCGGGTAGAGGTGTGTCTCTAGCGGATATCGCGGGATTCGATCGGTGGTTGTCTTGGTGGATCTGCTCGGATCATGTCTTTGTTCATGTGTCTTCAGGTTCGACCCTTCCCATCTAAGTTTCTCTTCGTTGGCGGACAGTTGTTATTCTGGTGTTTTGGTCCTATGGGACCTTAGCACGACAACTTCTCCGACTGTCTACGCCAACAAGTTGTGCCCGGCTCCGGCAAGGGAGGGACGATGACGGCGGCTCGCCTTCGGCTCGCTTCAGTCCTTGTAATCGTCACTAGGTGGTCTACGAATCATGATGTAATTTCATTATTTCTGGTGTTCGTTGTACTGATATGATTGAAGATGAGTAGATCGAAAGTTTCCTGTAAATAAAACTGCCAATGATTACACAATTGTGTGCTCAACGAACCCATGGTATTTTTCAAAATTACTTGCGAATTGGGTGAAATCTTCATTTTACTTGATTTTGAGTTGAAAGGTTTTCAAGGTGAAATTAATGTTGTTGCCTCTTAAGACCTTGTACAATGCAAGGCGCTTACAAGAGGTGTTTAAAGAAATAAACCAGGTTTTTCTTAAGCATCGGTGCTTATTTGTATAGGGAAGACGCTTAATTAGGCGTCTCTCGTGTAGAAATAGGCACCGATGCTTAAGAAAAAACCCGGTTTATTTATCTAAGCACCTCCCTAAGCACCTAGTACTGTACAAGGCCCAACACGAGCTAATATATCTCGCGTCATGCGACAAATAGGTGGTGCTTGGCCGGCCAATTGGTAGTGAAAGAAAAATGCAAACCGAATTGCTGGGAGGTTAGCCGCTCGAGTTAATTAGCTCTTGTGTGTAAGACTATCTATAGTGAAGAGTAACTTACAGTAGTAACATATATATGTGAATATTCATTTGTGGGTTCAGACCATCTACATCCAGTCAAGAAAAAAATCATAAAAAATACAAACAAAACTAAAAAAAATCCAATTTTTTTGCATGATAGATAATTTGGTGCATAAGGTAAACTCCAAATTTCAGGCCATTTGGACATACGAGTAGCTCTTAGCAAAAAAGACAAATTGGGTCAGAACAGTACATGAACAGTAAACTTTTTTACAGACCCGACATTTGTCTTTTTTGCCGAGAGGTACTCAGATGTTCAAATGGATTTGAAATTTGGAGCGCACCTCACGCACCAAATTATGTACCATGTAAAGAACATAGGCATTTTTTGATTTCTTTTGTATTTTTTAGGAATTTTTTCTTTAGCACGGGTGCAGATGAGCCTGGGCACAAATCGCTGCTCCCCATGCATATGTTACTACTCTATGTTACTACCTCTATAGTGGAAAGCAACATATATGTGGTGTCATGCAACACTTCATTTATTAGCTTGTAGACTCAGTTTGTCTTGGTATGTGTGATGTTACTCATAGTATGAGGTTTTTCCAATGCACGGGCGCTTAGATGGGGTGCTAAGCACATTAAAGACTTTAGCAACTAAAGCCCCCAATGCATAGGTGCTTAACTTGTTGTATTTAAGCTCCCTTCACTTAATGATTTAGCAACTAAACTCCTCTGTGCATTGATGGACTTCTATCATTCAATTGTTTTGCCTAGATTCACGTGCTTGGCATTGTTTCTTTCTAGAGTCACCACACTCATCTATCTCCTCTTAATTAACTTGCCACATCATTTTTTTCTCTTACATGACGGCCTTAGCACTTGTAGAAGGTGGAGCACTGGGAAGGGTCTGAGCAACTAGCTATGTTACTCAAATCATCTCTCTCCTCATTAAATCATTGCCACATAAGCAAATTTGTTGAGTTGGACCTTATGTTACTCCTGAAGTTACTCCCATTATGGGCAGTCTAATAGGCATCGTTAAACCCTTACGAACAGTAAACAGCGATCGCTAGATTCAAAACATTTTTTGAAATTTTAAAATACGAATATTTCTTTTAAAGTGAGTATTTTAAAAAATGCTAACATTTTTCACATTTGTGAACAAAATTTTAAGTACTCTAACCGTTTTTTAATCTATGAACAATTTGTAAAAATGCGAAGATTTCATGACATTCTGAAAAAATGAAAATGCTAAAATAAACTTAAAATGGGGAATTTTTTTGGAACTATGATTTTTTTTTAATGAAAACATCTTTTGAAACGTGAACATTTTTGAACTTTTGAACAAAAACATAAAATGCAAACAGTTTTTGAAACACATGGAGATTTTTCGAAAATGGGAACATTATTTGGAACTTCTATCAAAATTTGAGAACATGAACATTTTTTGAATCTGTGAACAATTTTTAAAAACAAGAACATTTTCTGGAATATGAAAAGAAAATTGAAAACTATAACATTTTTTTAAATTCCTGATTTTTTTTTGAAATGCGGGCATTTTTAAATCTGTGAACAAGAATACATACTTTTTTTCTTAAATTGTGAACAAAAATTTAAACCGTGAACATTTTTTGAAATTCCTGAACTTTTTCTAAAATTGTGAACAAATTTTTGAAAATGAGAACATTTTTTGAAATTCTAAACAATTGAATTTTTCAAAAAAGTTTGGAAAGAAAAGGAAAAACAAAGCTTTTTAAAGGAAATAGAAAAAACGAAAAAGATAATGGTAAACATAAAAGGAAAAGCAAGGAAAGGAAAGAAAAGAAAAAAGGAAATAAAATGGGTCGACCCAGTCGGAGGCGCCCTTGTGCGGAGCCCCGACAGTTTGCCTCCACGTGCGGCTAATAGGGCTTCCCCTCTTAATTGTCCCAAATTTTGTAATCATCAAGTTTTGTGGGCGTTGTAAAAGCCAGGTCATGACAACTAATGCTCCAAAATTGTTTAAAAAAAACTAATGCTCCAAAACTCGATTTTATTTTTACTAGTAAATGCATACGTGTAATGCACGTTGATATCACGCGAAACTAATTGCATGTTGATATTAGGCAAAAAATCAATTGCACATTAATATTAGATAGGATATCATTTATGTGTTAATTACGTGGATAGTCTATATTAGGTATGTTATTGATTGCACGTTAAACATGTTGAGTGCTCGCCATTTGAGCAATATAGGTCGTTGGATTGACATTGTTTGATGATTGAGATTTGTTGGATCTGCCCCTTCGGGTCATTTTATATTAGTATAGATATAGATATAGATATAGATTACATACCCCTCGCTAGTTGTCGCACTACTTTAATGTGCGCATAGTCCAACCTAGGGAAGTGGATAGCCAGACCAAACCCAAGAGGTCCAAGATGGAATGGGTAGACACTTCCAATTCATCTAGCCCGGGATCAAGCGGCCCCATGCAGAAAAGGAGAAGCATCCGGATTGTCCAATTACTAGATGCCTCTTGGCGCCAATAATAGAGCGTGTCTAGGCAGTCAAAGCAGACATACATGAACAATCGAGATGTACAATAAACTACACAAATTGGCTAAATATATAAGATTTTGTGGCTCTTGGCTTTGTTTTCTTTTCTGTGTAAAGAATATGCATATCCATTTGATCAAGACTCTTCACTGAACATACCCCGCCTTAATAGAGTGAGATGCTTAAAACTCAAATAAGGAAATAAAGAGGCTATTCTAAACCTCCAGGGGTCCTCATTGTGATCTATTCATTTGCGGGGGGTGAGGGGCGTCGATGCCTCGACAACCATCGCACGAGGTGCTAAAACCTAATAATGTATTTAACAAAAGCATTAATCCCTATAATTATGTGTCAGTATCCTCTGCTTCGTACCTGGTGGCTGCAGCAGTGGCCTTTGGTCTTCAGGAAGGCAACGACAAGACAATGCGCGACGCGGCAACATCGAAGGTATCATTTGGGCTTAGGGGCGGTCTTATGGCGACGACATGACTAGACTGGATATGGCGGCGGCGAGAAGGTCTGGGTGACCTCTGGGAGCTCGATTCGGTGCACTTCTTCACAACTAAATGTGCAAGATGGGTGTGGCGTTGTTCGACTTTTCCAAAGGAGGACTTGGCGAGGGATGTCGAGGGGGTCGCTTGATGACCATGCTGGAAATATGCCCTAGAGGCAATAATATTATATTATTATATTTCCATGTCCATAATTATAGAGTTTGTATTCTATGTTATAACTGTTATGATCCTCGAATATGCGATTCAGTGGAAAACTCACATGCACATGTGGAATTATAAACGGTAAAATAAAAGGTACCTAGTCTCGCCTCTAGGACTAGCTCAAGTGTTGTTGGTGATCACGTTTTCTGGATCTTAGGTTATTGTTAAGTGTAACGATGATCCTAAAACAACATTGAGATTATGACGTTAGAAGAACGATCATATTAAACCGACCTAGTCTTGTTTGATATGAATTGAGTTAACATCGTCTACATTCAATTGTAATAACATGGAGTATTAACGTGTGATATTGCTCCTTAGACCATGAGAGTATCGCGGTCACTTCTTACCGTACGGTGGGCTTTGGGGTTGCTCAAACGTCACCTGTAACACGGTGATCATAACGACAACTTACGTGTTCATCAGAAAGTTTGACAAGTGGCTGGATAACTCGAGAGTGGGATTTGCTCCTCCGACGATAGAGAGATATTCTTAGGGCCCTCTCGGTGTGACGACATCGATCATTGTCTGGCCAGACACACGTGACTTCGTCACGGGGATGCTGGAACACAATAACAAGAAAGAAGAATAAAACCGGTAACGAGGATTTCGGTATAATGAGCATGGTGATGACTCGAGAAGATACCAATACATCCCGAGTTTTGTGAAGTATCGTGAAGCAAAGGGAAAAACACATGATAACCAAAGGTTCCCTCGAATATCATTCATGTACTCATAGGGACCGATGCGGACGTCCACGGTCCCGCTGTCGGTCATTGAACGAACGGGTTCGTTCATGTCTATGAGTTACCGAACCTACGGGGTCACAAGCTTAAGGCAACCACGATCCGCTGAGTGCTAGTAGGATGGGAGTCATGAGAATATATTTTTGGAATTATTTCATGAATATTCTAAATAGTGCCGAGAGGATCTGGAAGCGTTTCAGGGTCGCCGGAAGGGTTTCGGTGAATATCGGGTAATGCCGGGTATTACCGATATATTATATATATAGGTGGAAAATGTTTTCGGAGATGTTAATATATATAATGGTCTATAGGTATTTAGAACATTTTATATTTAATTTAAATATCAATGGGCCTTAAAAGGCCAAGAGGTGGAGAGAGTTATGGGCCACATAGGCCCATAAGGAAGTGGCGCCCCCTTTCCTTGGGGGGGGGGGGCGAATTGGACTAGTGGAGGAGTCCAACTCCTCACCCATGGCCAGCACCCCAAGGAGGGACTTCCCTCTTGGTGGCTGCCCTCTCCTCCTCCTCCAACCTATAGATACTAAGGGTTTTTTCTCAGTGGTTCATACAAGTTTTGGAGCCTCCTCTAGTTCTTCTAGTTCTAGTTGGTCCTAGGCCCATAAGGAAGTGCCCCCCTTTCCTTGTGGGGGGGGGGGGCGAATTGGACTAGGGGAGGAGTTGGGGAGGAGTCCAACTCCTCCCCCGTGGCCAGCACACCAAAGGGGGACTTTCCCCCTTGGTGGCTGCCCTCTCCTCCTCCTCCAACCTATATATACTAGGGGGTTTTGCTCTATGGTTCATACAAGTTTTGGAGCCTCCTCTAGTTCTTCAAGTTCTAGTTCTAGTTGGTCCTAGTTGACTAATTAGAGCTAGGCTAATCCTCTTGTCCTCATAATTAGAAGCCCAATGTGGTCCTAATCTCCTCCCTCTAATTCGGTGATGATTAGCTCTGGACGGCGAAGCGCTGCCAGATCATGAAGGCTACACGCTTGCAACCAAGTAGAGAGGCCGTGCTTTTGGTCTTCGGTTCGAGGGATAGTTCATGGGCGGTATGAGGGAGTCCAAGTATGATCTACACCGACACGTTCTTCTTCCGCTGCAACTCGGTGACGGTAACGATTGTGATCCCAAGTCGTTATGCATCTTCATATTGATCTTGGGTGATCGTAGGTGCGATTTTTTTTGTTTTCTGCTACGTTTCCCAACAGTGGCATCATGAGCGGCTTTTATAAGTAGATGCAGGTTGCGATCTAGATCGCATGTGATTGTGAGGGTTGATGTTCTTTCTATGCTTCCCTCGAGTGTTGCTTTGGTTCAGTTCATAGACGGCATGGTGTCGCTTCTTACAAGGTTCTGACAATCGATCGGCTCTGGTTTGTCGATGATATGCTAACAGTTCCTTGGGCTTCACCATAGTTGAGAATAGTGAACCATCGCGTACACAAGAGGGTGCCGAAGATGAATGATCTTCCAGGGGGTCACACGCATTTGACAAAGTTTAGTGTGGGGCTAGAGATTTTAATTAAGTCTCTTGTTTCACACACCCCGAAACTTAATCTAGCATCAAGAATCATCACCTTAATTATGGACGTAGGTGGCAAGTGTTACTTGTTAAAACTGGTTAACCACGTAACTAAAATTTTGCTAAAACCGATTAGAGGACGTCTAACTTGGTTTTGCAGGGTATGCATATGATGTGGTATAGCCTTCGTCATGATAATGAGTTTATGTATGAGATGGTTATATGTTGTAATGTTAAGTGGCCTGCGTGTCATGGCATGATGGTTGGAGCAACGAGATTGCCACGTTAATGTAAATACCGTAGAGATAGTCCATAGGTTACAGGTGATGATGGCAAACCGTACACGAAGGACCCCGACGAGGAGAAGGTGTACTAGGCGCGGGACAAGGAGCTATAATTTCGTGCCATGGCGGAATTTCTGAATTTGGTGCCACGGCAACGTTTTCTGAAATTACCGCCACGGCAACGTTTTTGAAATGGTTGCCATGACAACGAAATATTGGCTGTCATGACGCTTCAACTGGAGATTGAAGATGATCATGAAGATTACCGGCACCCAGGGCTATACCATATCATGCTTTTTATGAACTACCCGAGAAGTTTATCCCTTTGTTGTTTGCACCCTTTGATTGCACAGTAGTCAATTATTAGGGTTATCTCTCATAGTAAATATCAAGTAAAAGGTGCTCTTCCCAGTGCTGCAACCGTCTACGACATTCTAGCATCTCGAAGTTCGTCATGTCCACATGAGTTCAAACGATATGAGAGATGTAAGACGGAGGTGATCAGACCATATGTGCAGATAGCACTCGATTACCTTGAAGTTCCAGCATAATCGTTCTGAGCTCGGAGCACAAAGCATCAAAAGATGAACAAGAGTCACATGCTGATATGATCGGCAATAGTTTGCCCACCGGTCGAAATTCTCGTCATCAGCGATGTCCACATCATTGTCTGAGAACTATATTTGGATCTTGAATCACTCACTTTCAATTATGAGAGATATTGATTTGAGTGGGAGCGCACTTTTATTTAAACAACTTAGTGCAAGATTTAATTATAAAAATATCTAAACATATTTTGTGTCTATCGTTGTAGATCAATGGCTCGCAATATGTTCAACTTAGCCCCTGTGTTAGAGAAAGAAAAGTTGGATGCTAATGGTGGAAACTATGCGGATTGGATTCGGAACCTGAGATTTGTTCTCAGGAGTGCTAAGAAGGAGTATGTGCTTGATCAGCCCCTAGGTGATGCTCCCGGAAAGGATGCAACTCCAGAAGAAGTTGCTGCTTATGCTGCTCGTAGTGATGACTATGATTCAGTCCAATTCCTCATGTTAACTTGCATGGATCCTGGACTGCATAAGCATTTTTTGAACGATCCGCTACTCAGTTCATAGTTGTGTCACTGGAAGTTCTGTACAAGAAACAGGCAAGGACCGAACATTTTGAATTAACCAAGGCCTTGATTGAATGCAAGATGAAAGAGGGTTCCTCAATGAGTGAGCATATACTAAAGCTTGTTGGCTATGTTGATAGACTGGCTTCTCTAGAATTTGGAATTCCGCCAACACTCGGTACATATATTGTGCTTTCTTCACTCCCCCATCTTACGATGGCTTTATCATGAATTACAACATGAATGGGATGGAGAAAAGTGCAAACGAGTTGTTTGCTATGCTCAAAACTGCGGAAGCTGGAATGCAGAAAAATAAGACAGTGTTGATGGTCAACAAGACCACCTGTTTTAAGAAGAAGGTCAAGTCCAAGAAGAATAAATCTACTGAAGCTGGTAAGACCGAGTCTCAGAAGAAGAACAAGGGCGGAGCCTCTAAAGAGACTGAATGTTTCTACTGCAAAAAGAAGGGACACTGGAAGCATAACTGCAAGAAGTATTTGGCAGATAAGAAGAACGATTCTTCCGGCAAAGGTATAATCATTATACAAAGTTAATGTTATTCTACTTGTAAATTTCTGTATGTCATGAGTATTTGATACTAATCGGTTGCTCCCATTTTGCAAATCGATACAGGGACTATAAAAAACTCACAAGGAGAGAAGAAATGAAGTCATGATATAAGTCAAGAATGGTGATGGGATCGCTACTCAGAGACCGTCAAAATCATGTCTTTAGTTTATCTTCAAGATTTATCTTAGAACTAAAATAATAGTTATTTTGCTTCAGACTTATGTAATGCATTATCTTATGGATTATGTGATGGATATTTTTATAAGTTTCAAACAATAGTTGTTCAGATTATTATGAGAATATGGTTCTGGTTAAACCTTTATTTTGTGATTGTTTATTCATGATGAATCTTGAAGTCTATAATATTAAAGCTAAACGTCTTGGGAAGACTGATGAAACCATTTGTGTGTATGACACTACATAGTTATATCAGATAATTGATCTTCATATAGATGAAGCATAGAAGTCTTTTATTTGATTTGACTGAATACATTGTGATGTATGATGTTCGATGAATATAACAGGGCGTGGTAGAAAAATTATACTTCATCAAAAAGATTCTTCTTCCATGAAGAAATATATCTAAGTCATAAGTTTAGCAAGCAATTGAATAATTGTGGAATTATTATTACCGACCTGTTTAAAAATTGGGGATTGATAAATAAAACAACATTATCTTTAATAAATAGATGCACCATCTAAGAGTCTGATAAAACTATAAAGAGTTATAGAATTTTTTTAGACTATTGCTTGATTGTAGGTTTTGTATTTCTCACACAAAATTCTAAGGACAAAAGTGTTTGTCAAAAGAATAAATATTATCAAGAAAAGACTTACTCGTTAAAAGAATAAGTGGGAGGATTATACAGCTTATTGAGATTATTGAATCTTCGGTTAAGTTAAAACAAGACTAAACCAGAAATGCTATGGAATATTTTTGTCTGAAAAACTAAGCGATGGAATCTACTACATAGGGTGTAGAAGCTTCACTAAAGACTGTAACAAAATACAAAGGCTAGGAAAGGTTATCGAATCTACTGAATTTTTCATCTTAGAAGAAGATGAAACCTGTGCACTACAAGGAAGCAGTGATGGAGCCCAGCTAAGATAGGTATTACTCAAACCATTTAAAATCCAAAGCGAATACCATATGAAAGGAACAAGTTTGAACTTGGAGAAACCTTCAAAAATGTATAAATGGAACTTCGAGTATTCACATGATCCTGAAAGGAAAATTTTACAAAAGAGTTTTGTAGGATTGGAAGAATTGATCTTGTCAAATCTTCTTATTAGTAGCAATACTAAGAGGTATAAATAGATTGCAATGGTGAATGTTGTATATTGAAATATTCTACTTGTGAGCTGCATTGGGATTTCCTCGAAGAGGAGAGGATGATGCAGTATAGTAGAGATAAGTATTTCCCTCAGTTAAGAACCAAGGTTATTAATCCAGTAGGAGAACCACGCAACACCTCGTGAACAGTACCTACACACAAAATAACAAATACTTGCACCCAACGCAAACAATGGGTTGTCAATCCCTTGGCGGTTAATTGCAAGGATCAAATCTCATAGTGATAGATAGATAGAAAAAACAAAAAAGAGAGTAAATAATTTGCAGCAAGGTATTTTTGGATTTTAATATATGACAAGGATAGACCCGAGGCCATAGTTTTCACTAGAGGCTTCTCTCTCGAACAAAAAGCATACGGTGGGTAAACAAATTACTGTTGGGCAATTGATAGAAAAGCGCATAGTTATGATGATATCCAAGGCAATGATCATGTACATAGTAATCACGTCTGAGACAAGTAGACCGACTCCTTCCTACATCTACTACTATTAATCCACACATCGACCACGATCCAGCATGCATCTAGAGTATTAAGTTCATAAAGAACGGAGTAACACCTTAAGCAAGATGACATGATGTAGACAAAGTAACTCAATCAATATGAATAAACCCCATCATTTTATCCTTAATGGCAACAATACAAATACGTGTCTTGTCCCTTTCTGTCACTGGGATATAGAGCACCGCACGATTGAACCCATCACAAAGCACCTCTCCCATTGCAAGATAAATCAATCTAGTTAGCCAAACCAAACAGATAGATCAGAGAGAAATACAAAGCTATAACAATCATGCATAAAAGAGTTCAGAGAAGACTCAAATAATATGCCTGGATAATCTGATCATAAACCCACAATTCATCGGATCCCAACAAACACACCGCAAAAGAAGATTACATCAAATAGTTCTCCAAGAACATCAAGGAGAACATTGTATTGAAGATCAAAGAGAGAGAAGAAGCCATATAGATACAAGCCATGGACCTGTAGGTCTGCGGTAAACTACTCACACGTCATTGGAAGGGCAGCAAGGTTGATGTAGAAGCCCTCCATGGTCGATTCCCCCTCTGGCAGTGTACCAAAAAAGGCCTCCAGATGGTATCTCGCAAGAATAGAGGCTTGCAGCGGCAGAAAAAGTATTTTGGGTGGCTCCCTGTTGGTTTCCCAATTTCAGAGAATTTATAAAGGAGGAATTAGGTCAGCCGGAGAAACGAGGGGCCCACAAGGTACCTAGGCGCGCTTGCCCCCTGGGCACGCCTAGGTGCCTTGTGGCCCACTCCTTTGCCTTCTGGTCTCCTCCCGAAGCTTCCAGTGTCTCTTATATCCAGAAAAAAATCGACAAAAAGTTTCGTGGCATTTGGACTTCATTTGGTACTCATTTCCTGGAAAACCAAAAACAGGCAAAAAAAAACAGCAACTGGCACTTGGCACTAAGTTAATAGGTTAGTCCCCAAAAATGATATATAATTGCATACAAAACATCCAAGATTGATACTATAATAGCATGGAACAATAAAAAATTATAGATACGTTGAAGACGTATCAAGCATCGCCAAGCTTAATTCATGCTCATCCTCGAGTAGGTAAATGATAAAAATAGAATTTTTGATGTGGAATGCTACCTAACATGTTCATCATGTAATCTTTCTTTTATGGCATTAATATTTAGATCCGAATGATTAAAAGCAATAGTCTATAATTTGACATAAAGACATCAGTACTCAGGCATACCAACAAACAATCATGCCTTTCAAAATATCAATGCTAAAAAACGCTATCCCTACAAAATCATATAGCCTTGTCATGCTCCATCTTCTTAACATAAAGTACAAATTATGCACTACCCCCGGTGTCAGCCAACCAATTGGTTCATACTTTTTAACGCGCTTCAGATTTTTGAACCCCCACGCAATACATGAGCGCAAGCCATGGATATATCACTATGGGTGGAATAAAATATGATGGTAGAGATTAATATGGAGAAGACAAAAAAGGAGAAAGTCTCACATCGACGAGGCTAATCAATGGGCTATGGAGATGCCCATAAATTGATGTCAATGCAAGGAGTAGGGATTGCCATGCAACGGATGCACTAAGAGCTATAAGTGTATGAAAGCTCAAAAAGAAAAGTAAGTGGGTGTGCATCCAACTTGCTTGCTCATGAAGACCACGGGCATTTGAGGAAGCCCATCATTGGAATATATAAGCCAAGTTCTATAATGAAAAATTCCCACTAGTTATATGAAAGTGACTACATAGGAGACTCTCTATATGAAAAGCATGGTGATACTTTGAAGCACAAGTGTGGAAAAAGATAGTAACATTGCCCCTTCTATCTTTTTCTCTCATCTTTTTGTAGGGCGCTTTTTGGCCTCTCTTTTTTCTGGGCTCGTTTTAGCCTCTTTTTTTATTTCCTCACTGGGACAATGCTCTAATGAATAATGATGATCATCACACTTCTATTTACTTACAACTTAAAATTACAACTCGACGCTAGAACAAAATATGACTCTATATGAATGCCTCTGATGGTGTACCAGGATGTGCAATGATCTAGCGTAACTTGTATAAAAAATGAGGAACGGTGGCTGAGCCACAAATACTATGTCAGCTATATGATCATGCAAAGCAATATGACAATGATGACGCGTGTCATAAAAATGGAACGGTGGAAGTTGCATGGCAATATATCTCGGAATGGCTATGGAAATGCCATGATAGGTAGGCATGGTGGCTGTTTTGAGGAAGATATAAGGAGGCTTATATGTGATAGAGCGTATCATATCACGGGGTTTGGATGCACCGGCGAAGTTTGCACCACATCTCAAGGTGAGAAAGGGTAATTCACGGTACCGAAGAGGCTAGCAAATTGCGGAAAGGTGAGAGTGCGTATAATCCATGGACTCACATTAGTCATAAAGAACTCACATACTTATTGCAAAAAAATATTAGACCTCGAAGCAAAATACTACTACGCATGCCCCTAGGGGGGTGGTAGGAGTTAACCATTACGTGCCCCCGACCTTCACATAAATGAAGACACTCAATAATAAATCGTGCTCCAAATTCTTAGCATAATGAGAGACTACACGTGCATGCTTCGGGAATCACAAACCTTAACACCAATATTCTTACTAAGCCATAATCATTCACTAGTACCTCTCACATATTACCATCTTCATATCGCAAAACTATTGCAAGGAATCAAACTTATCATATTCAGTGATCTACATGAAAGTTTTTATTATATCCCTCTTGAATACCTATCATATTAGGACCAATTTCATAACTTGTGCATACTGCCATTATTATTATCAAACTCTCAAAATGATATAAGTGAAGCATGAGAGTGCAACTATTTCTTTAAAATATAACCACATCCGTGCTCTAAAAGATATAAGTGAAGCACTAGAGCAACTGCCTAGCTCAAAAAATATAAGTGAAGCACATAGAGTATTCTAACAAATCACGAATAATGTGTGTCCATATCAAAAAGGTGTGTCCAGCAAAGATGATTGTGGCAAAATAAAAAGCAAACAAAGCCAAGACTCATATAATACACGATGCTCCAAGCAAAACTCATATCATGTGATGAATAAAAATATAGCTCCAAGTAATTTACCGATGGTTGGTAGACAAAAGAGGGGATGCCATCCGGGGCATCCCCAAACTTAGACGCTTGGGTCTCCTTGAATATTACCTTGGGGTGCCTTGGGCATCCCCAAGCTTAGGCTCTTGCCACTCCCAATTCCTTCATCCATCACGATCTCACTTAAAACTTGAAAACTTCAGCACACAAAACTCAACAGAAAACTCGTGAGATTTGTTAGTATAACAAGCCAATCATAAACTTTATGTACTGTTGTAAACCCATTCATATTTTATTATTGCATATTACCTACTGTACTCTAACTTCACCATGATTTATACCCCCCGCTACAATCCATAGATTCATTAAAACAAGCAAACAATGCAACGAAAATAGAATCTGTCAAAAATTGAACAGTCTGTAATGATATGGCTAAGCGCAATACTTATGTAACTCCAAAAATTCTTAAAAATTAGGGAAACATGGGAAATTTGTATATAAATCATGTTTAAAACAAATCAGAATTTTATCATGTTCCAGTGAATTTAAAAAATTCTGTTACTGGGCGCAAAAGTTTCTATTTTTTCACAGAATCAAAGCAACTATCATCCAAATCATCCCAAAGGCTTTACTTGGCACAAACACTAATTTAAACACAAAACACAGCCATAACAGTAGCATAATTGTGTGCAAACCAAAAAAATATAAATGATAACTATTGGGTTGTCTTCCAAGAAGCTCTTTCTTTATAGCCATTAAGATAGGCTTGAGATTTTATTGATGCTCACATGAAAGATAATAACTGAAACATAAAGAGAGCATCATAAAACATGTGAAAAACACATTTAAGTCTAACATACTTCCTATGCATAGGAATTTTATAAGCAAACAAATTATCAAGACAAGAAATATCTAGCATATGCAAAGGAGAGGAATAAAACATTGACAATCTCAACATAACGAGAGGTAATTTAGTAACATGAAAATTTCTACAACCATATTTTCCTCTCTCATAATAATTACATGTAATATCATAATAAAATTCAACAATATAGCTATCATATAAAATTTTATCTTCATGATCCACATGCATAAAAGTTTTATAATCTTCCAAGATAGTGGGATTAACATCAACTAAAGTCATGACCTCTCCAAACCCACTTTTATCAAAAATTTCATTAGGTTGAACACTCTCCAAATATGTGGGATTCTTTTTACCTAAAGTTGACACTCTTTCAAACCCACTTTCAATATTATTGCAAACATTATTATCAATAACATATTCATCA
Organism: Thinopyrum elongatum; assembly: GCA_011799875.1. Taxonomy (NCBI): domain Eukaryota; kingdom Viridiplantae; phylum Streptophyta; class Magnoliopsida; order Poales; family Poaceae; genus Thinopyrum; species Thinopyrum elongatum. Next base: position 150,247,107 of record CM022300.1, on the reverse strand, counting down.
TGAGGCTTAAATAAATTTTCAAGATCATAAGAAGCATTATCACCCCAATCATGATCATTGCAATAAGTAGTGGACATAACAAATTTATCATCCCCAAGGTTGTCGCTTTGCATATCATTAGCATAATTGACATTAATAGAATTTATAATAACATCATTTCAATCATGCTTTTTATATTTAAGGAGCTATTATGAATCACTTTATAAATTTCTTCTTCTAACACTTCATCACAATTTTCAGATTCACGATCTTCAAGCAAAACTTCATAAAGATAATCTAGTGCACTCAACTCACTAGCAATTGGTTCATTATAATTGGATCTTTTGAAAATATTAGCAAGTGGATGAGGATCCATATGTCTTTACTTTTCCTTTTTCTTTTCTGTTTTTGGTGTGTTGATATGAAGGCAATAAAAGCAAGCAAACAAGATAACAAGCAAAAAAGGCAAACGGAAAATATTTTTGTGTTTTTTGTAAAATTGTTTTAGAAGTGGGGGAGATGAAAACGACAGGCAAAAGGCAAATGAAAGTAAATGCAAGGAGATGAAAGTTTATGCGATGGTACTTGATAGGTTTTGGTGATGTCTCCCCGGCAACGACGCAAGAAATTCTTCCTGCTACTTGTGAGCTGCGTTGGGATTTCCTCGAAGAGGAGAGGATGATGCAATATAGTAGAGATAAGTATTTCCCTCAGTTAAGAACCAAGGTTATCAATCCAGTAGGAGAACCATGCAACACCTCATGAACAATACCTGCACACAAAATAACAAATACTTGCACCCAACGCAAACAAGGGGTTGTCAATCCGTTGGCGGTTAATTGCAAGGATCAAATCTCGTAGTGATAGATAGATAGACAAAAACACAAAATAAAAGAATGGTAAATAATTTGCAGCAAGGTATTTTTGGATTTTAATATATGATAAAAGATAGACCCGAGGGCCATAGTTTTCACTAGAGGCTTCTCTCTCGAACAAAAAGCATACGGTGGGTAAACAAATTACTGTTGGGTAATTGGTAGAAAAGCGTAGAGTTATGATGATATCCAAGGCAATGATCATGTATATAGGCATCACGTCCGAGACAACTAGACCAACTCCTGCCTGCATCTACTACTATTACTCCACACATCGACCGCTTTCCAGCATGCATCTAGAGTATTATTAAGTTCATAAAGAACAGAGTAACGCCTTGATGAGAACATGAAAACCATTTATACATCCTCGATCATCAAAGGAGAAATCATAATAATTTGTGTCAAATGAATACATTGCCAGGTGAACGCTAACTTAAGTTCATACTATAACCTGGAACACATGGCTGCACTTTCATCTCCTTTGTTGTTGGTTGAACTCAGGTGCAATATCAAAGAAGGACAAACACATTTCAGTCTGTGCAAAACAATGTTTTATGGCGAACAAACAAAGTTAGGAGTTCATGAAGAAATAAGGTGTCTGCTGAAGAAACGTTGTTCTGATTCTGGCGAAACAATGTTTTGCACAAGCTTGGATATCCCAACTTGTGAAAGGTTTCCAGAACTCGAGTTTGTTGCTGAAGGAAACATTGTTTGACTCCAGTAAACAATGTTTGGTCGGGAACCACCAACCACCTCCAATGAGAGATTTCTAGAAGCTGCCTCATTAAGTCTCGAAGCCATTTAGTCAAACCAAAGCTGGTTCTCTTTCAGACATAAGTAGGTTCCCGAAGATAGTTTGGTCTCACACCTATCCAGGGGGTGTCCCTATTATAAATAGGCTAGCTCTTCCCTTCGTTGGGGGACTTTTGCCATTTCTATCAAAGACCAAAGACATAGACTCCTCCTGAGATTGGAGAGCTCTTGTTAGCCTTATTCTCATGATTCCTTGAGAAATTGTTGCTAATTCATGCTCCACGACTAGATCATGTTGTGTGGATTAGAGTTCGTGGTTTCCCTTGCAGATTGCACCTATCCCGTGCTCCACGACTTGAGCGTGGTTGTGTGGGGTAGTATTGCGGGTTGTGGATCGACGAATGTTTGGATTGCAGGCTTCGGTGAGCATCCTCCTTGTCGAGTCATAATCTCTTATTTTCCATTTTTCGGCTGCTTGCAGTTAGTTACTCCCTTCCATTATTGATCCTACGCCATGAAGATCGGACCTCCCCTTGTACATCCTCTTCTCTGAAGACGGTGTCACATCATCTGGTATTCAGAGCAAGGTTTACACGACAGGATCTGTATCCTTGTAGCCAGATCTATCCTTTTTTAGTTTGGTTTTCCCCGTCCTAGAGTCCAAAGCCAAAAAGCCACACAAAAATCCGAGCCTTTGTTTGCTGAGATCTAGTTGTTTGCTTTCCTCTTTGTGTTTGCACAAAGTTCTATCCAAAGTTTTTGATGTTTTTCTTTGAGTCTTGTTGTTGGATCTGTTGTGTTGCAAAAAAAAGAGCAAAAAAATAGAGAGAAAAAAGAGTAAAAAAGGAAGAGAAAGTGTTGAGTAAGTGTGCAATCATATTCAGTTTGGTGAGAAATTTCAGAAGTTGTAGTGGCAAGTCTTGCAGCTCACACTTGGTGCAAGGATCTATAATTTTTTCTTGTTCATTTGGTTTGCATCGATTGGATCTCAGCACTAGCCCTCCTCATTTTACCCCACCAAGATCCACCCAAAAACCGTCAGTTTCTTCCCTTTCATTCGCTCGTCCACTCCTGAGTTTCTACCACTACACAGCCACCAAGGAATCATTAGAATTTGGGTAAGCAAGAAGGTGAGCTGAGTGTTTTCCACATTTTTTTTCTTTGTCCACTTTCTTCCCCAGGATTAACATGGCAGGCTACAACTCGAGTGTACATGGAGGAAATTTTATGAAAGAAGAGTTCCTAAAGACTCGAGCTGCACTGGGTGATATGATTGAAGAAAGTATAATTGTAGCTTTGCTAAGGATGTTCGGAGGCCGTCTTCCTATCGTGGGTAATGCGGATCAACACCAACATAGTCCCGCTACCTTGCTGGCCACTGACAACCACCGATGCCATAACAACCATGACCCCCATGGTGGTCGTGGATGGGTTGTTGATGCCCCTGCAAATGGTGCCCCAGACATGGGAGTTGTACGAGGCCATGGAGACTTCACCAAGCATAACTCCCGTGGGTATGTTGCTGGCCACAAGGAGTTTTCTTACCATGACGACAAGTTTGATGGATCCACTCATGTTTCCATGAATCCTTTTTGGCCTATGGAGGACAGATTTTTACCACACCCATGTGAGCAAAAGCGTGCCCAGCCCAAAATCCCACATCTTGAGAGTGGCAAGAAAGGAGAGTTGAGTGGCTCCACCAAATATGAGCGAGAGTGTACACAACCCAAAAACCCGCAACTTGAGAGTAACAAGAAAAGTGAGTTGAGTGACTCTACCAAATGTGAGGAAGAGTGTACACTTTCCAGAAACCCACATATTGAGAGTGATAAGAGAGGTGAGTTGAGTGACTCCACCAAATGCAATGAAGAGTGTCCACTTACAAAAATTCCACATATTGAGAGTGCTAAGAGGGGTGAGTTGAGTGACTCCACCAAATGTGAGGAAGAGTGTCCATTTCCCAAAAATCCACATATTGAGAATGATAAGAGAGGTGAGTTGAGTGACTCCACCAGATGTGAGGAAGAGTGTTCACTTCCCAAAATTCCACATAATGAGAGTGATAAGAGAGGTGAGGTGAGTGAGTCCACCAAATATGAGGATCAGATTGTTCAACATGAGATTAGAGAGATGAAATATCTCCACCCAAGTATACCTCACAAACATCGAGAGAGGATTAGTGAGTTGTGTGAGTCCACCAAATATGAGTGTGAGGTTGTAACGCGCGGATAATTATGCTACAATAATCCCATGCTAGTGACGCCACGTCACCGCGATTACTGTTGTTAACCTCACGATGATTCAATCACGTTCGGATTCAAAATTCAAAATTAAGTCGAACGGCAAAAGTAAATAAAAGAAAAGGAGAAAAAAAAGACCCCCTGGCCAACTGGGCCAACAGGCCCAGCTGGCCACCCACGCGGCCCAGCCGGCCCACCCCGCTACCTCTAGCCTACAAGGCCACCTCCCCGAACCCTAACCCCCACCCGATCCCCATTTCCCCCACTCCCCCCACGACTCTTTCTCTCCCTCTCCCGATCCGATCTGGATCGGGCCGTTCCCCCGCTGCGCCCCTGACGCCACCGCCCGACCCCGACGACCACGTCGCCCGCACCCACGCCGGATGCCTTGACCTCCTCCCCGAACGCCGCCACCTCACCGCGCCGTCGTCGTCCCGTCGTCGACCACCGCCGTCCCGAGCTCCGGCGCCTTCCCGAGCTCGCTTTAGCACCTCTACAGGGCCCCGTGAGCACGCTCCCCCCTTCCCCCTCTCTTCGCTCGCCGTACGGCGCCGTCCCCGGCCGCGCTCCCCGCGCCTATCACCGCACCCGCCGGCCTCGTCCGCTCCGCCGTGCTGCCTCGCAGCTGCTGCTCCCGTCGCCGCTCGCCGGTGAGTGGACGTGCCCCAGCTCACGCTGCCCGCTGACCTCGCTCGCTCGACGCGCCGTCCTTGTGTCGCCCGCAACAACGCCCACGCGCGTGCGTGCCCGCGCTCGGCCCTCCCCCATGCCTGCCACGCCCACGCGTAGTTCGCCTCCCCGCACGCGCTCACCGGCCTCCCCGGCCAGTGGCCGTGCCTCCCGTGGCCGGCCCTCCCCCTGGTGGCCTGGGCAGGCGCCCTAACGGGCGGCATCGGCGCCCGCACGCCCCTTGCGCCTGTAACCGCCCGCCCCGCTAAGGCCTTTGGCCCACTGACCAGTGGGGCCCATCCCCCTGGTTATAAATAAAATATAAAAATCTAATTAAAATAATAATAATTAATTAATCTAATCAACCTAATTAACTATGTTGGCTAATTAAATCTGTTTAATTAAACTGTGTCAATGACAGCGGGACCCACATGTAAGATTGACCCAGTCAACAGCCCTGTTGACTGCTGACATCATGATGACATCATGCTGATGCTATAACTCCTTTTTAGATTTAATAATAAATCCAGAATATTAATAAAACTTTGAAAATTAATATAAAATAAACTGTAGCTCGAATTAAAATACTTTGTACATGAAAGTTGCTCAGAAAGGCGAGACGAATCCGAATACGCAGTCCATTCGTTTGCCACACGTCCCTAGCATAGTGAACATGCAACCGTCCCCCTTCGATTCATCTGTCTGAAAATGCCAAACGTCGGAAAAACATTCCCGGATATTTTCCCCCTTCGCCGGTATCTTGTAACACCGCGTTAGAACACCCCTAGCACCGCTTATCGTCTTGTCCTGCTTAGTAATGCATCTGTGTGCTTTGTATTTACTGTTTCTTTCCCCCTCTTCTCTCCGGTAGACCCCGAGACCGCTGCTGATACTGCTGTGATCGACTACGTCACCGACGACTCTTCTTCCTTTTCAACAGAGCTTCCAGGCAAGCCCCCCCTTGATCACTTCGATATCGCCCATTCCATTCTCTCTCATGCTTGCATTAGATTTTGCTACTGTTATTGTTTGCTCCTATCCTGATGCATAGCCTGCTTTTGTAACCTGCTCATTATACCCTACCTGCTTATCCTAAACTGCTTAGTATAGGTTGGTTAGTGATCCATCAATGACCCCAACCTTGTCCTTGTTGCCCCTGCTTCATCATCGACGACTTGATCAACATGATCGATGACCAGAGACCGACACAACACATCACACCCCTTTTGTTGCTCGACTCTGCATAGTTACTATCGAGTGCCGAGGGTGATACCTCGTAACGCACTCCTGATGATAACTCTGTAGTGTAGTTAAGCGGTCGTGGTCATCGAGGGTGATTCCCCCTTCACCACTCCCGATACGTCTCTGTCGTGCAACACCTCAAGTGTGAACCTCGAGGGTGATTCCTCCTAAGTTTAGCTTGACGATTACATCGAGTGGAATCCCTCGAGGGTGATTCCTTGGGTTTTTCCCCTTGATGTTTTGGACACACGGTTACCTGGACTTTACTTGAGACCATTGTTGAAGTCGGGTCGGCCCTGAGGGGTACCCGCGAGTTGATGTGAAAGTCGGGCGGGCCCTGAGAGCATCCGCGAGATAATCACGTGGCACGGCCGGGCATTCTGGGCCCTTGCCGTAAGTCCACGAGACGGGGCGACGGGGTCACATCGATCGTGAGTCTCTGCTCGTCTCCATGAGCTCCTAATACACTAACAGGGTTGGGTATTTGTTCTGAGTTGGCCACTAGCCTTTTCGCACTAACCACCACGCGGGAATAGTTATGGGCCTCGGCGTCGTAGTATCAGCCGAAGCTTTGTCATATGTCCAGTTCAGCATTGCGGCACGGCTGGGCCGGCACCATCCTGTAGTGGTGGAGCCTGGACCCGCCCTGCACGCAACAACCCGGAGTGCAACGGGCAATGGGCCCAAGACCCCGGAGTGCTTAGGATGTAGACCGGCGGGGACCTCTCCGCTGAGCCTAGGTAGGGCTGCGACGTGTTGATCTTCCGAGGCCGGGCATTGACTCAGAAAAGTGTGTCCGGCCAGAGTAATCAAGCGTGTTGGGTAATGTGGAGCACCCCTGCAGGGAAGTTATCTATTTGAATACCGTGTCCACGGTAATGGACGTTCAGACTTGTATCCTGATCTTTTACAACTAGAACTGGTTACTTGAGACACTTGATGGATATGTGGCTCCGGGATTGCTTTCTCGCAGGGAGTCGAGGAAGGATCTCTGGGCGTTAATATTACAACATGCTTGTTAAATATAAACTGCTATTCTATACTCTTCTGAATGCTGCAAGATGCTTGGAGCTGCTTGAAGATGCTAGTCTTCGATAGGCTAGGCCTTCCCCTCTATTCTGGCATTTTGCAGTTCAGTCCACAGATACATACCTTCCTTTGATACGAATGCATACTTAGTATAGATCTGATGCTTGCGAGTACTTTGGATGAGTACTCACGGTTGCTTTGCTACCCCTTTTCCCCCTTCTTCCTTCTTTCCGGTTGTTGCAACCAGTTGGTGGATCCCTGGAGCCAGATGCCACCGCTGACGGATACTACTACATGGAGGCCGCCGAAGACAAGGAGTAGTTAGGAGGTCCCAGGCAGGAGGCCTTGCCTCTTCGATCGTTGATGTTTGTGTTTGCCTTCTTAAGGCAGTCTTGTTTAACTTATGTCTGTACTCAGATATTGTTGCTTCCGCTGACGCTTGTGTCTCGAGCTTTTGTATTCAAGCCCTCGAGGCCCCTGGCTTGTAATATAAAGCTTGTATGACTTCCATTTGTGTTTAGAGTTGTGTTGTGATATCTTCCCGTGAGTCCCTGATCTTGATCGTACACATTTATGTGTATGATTAGTGTACGATTGAATCAGGGGCATCACAAGTTGGTATCAGAGCCGACTGCCTATAGGAACCCCTTTCCAATTCCTTGGCCGAAGTTGAGTCTAGTCTTTGAAAAACTGTTTTACTAACATGGTTGTGTGGCTTACGGGCCCACGTCGCCATTGGGTGGTATTAGGATCTTTTACTCCTCGGCCTTTACTCTGGGACTCTGATCTCTCTTCTATTCGGGTTAAATGATTTTGCTAACTCTATCCTAGGTTCTCGTGATCACATCCATCCAGAGATTTGTATTACGCCTTTCTTGAATTGGGAGCCAGGATCTGCTTCACATTGTTCACGGACCGCAGGATCCTTTTATCGAGGGCACCTTGCGTCGTCCCGTGCTGATTCCTCGCTCTAGTGGTTTTCTCCGACGTTGATGTAGCCTTTGCTATGTCTCGTTGTTGTATCCCTCCATCGCGAGCATGCGTGCTGCCTAGTATGTCTAGGACGATTCGCTTGTCCGAACTCATACTAACAACGTGTAATTGGCTCTATATATGTATCTGTATGTCTTTAAAGACTACTGTTTTGTACATATTGCGCCTTTGCTCATTGTTCAAGTTACATCATGAATGACTCTATACACCTGCTCCACCCCTTGTTAAACTGCTCCATGATGTTTTTAGCAAGATGGCTGACGATCCTCCACCTCCACCCTATATTGCCGCAATGATGCAGCAGTTTGAGCTGAATCGTCAATTTATGACTGGAGTAATGGCCCAGTTTCCAAACCAAAATGCTCATCAACAGCCTGCCCCAATAACACTTCCAGAATTTGTGCGCTTCAACCCGTCCATTTTCTGCAACTCCACCAATCCTATGGATGCCGATGATTGGCTTCGTGACATCCTGTTTGAGATGGAGTCAGCTAATGTTGCACCTGCCAGTTACGTCACCTTTGCGACATTCCACTTGAAAGGTCCAGCTGCTCAATGGTGGGAAAGCCACAGGGGTATGCTGCCTGCAGAGACTGTAACCACTTGGCAAGACTTTCAGTTAGCCTTCCATGCACGGCACATTCCTCAAGGTCTGATGGACCAGAAGAAGGAGTTCCGCAAACTCTCACAGGGCACAATGACTGTGGATGAATATCAGAGGAAATTCCTTGAATTATCTCGCTATGTTGTGGATGACGTCTGCACTGACGCTCGCAAGCAGGAGAAATTCCGTGAAGGACTGCGTCCCGATATAAAGCTCGCACTTGTTGTTCATGATTGCGCAGACTTTGCGACTCTTGTCAGCCAAGCTTTTCTGAACTGAAACTGGTCTGACTGAGTACCAGGAGTCGCTCAAGCGTACTCAAGATGTTGGCCCATCCTCGAGTAAGCCTGCTCAGAAACGACGAGTCTGGATCCCACACAATGTTCATCACCAACCTGCTCCAACACCAAGGCCGTCTTATGTTGCACCTCGCCTGCCTCCGCCGTCGAGACAGCTAACGATTCAGGGTGGATAGTCCAATACTATGGCTCCTCCCCACAATGATGTCTTATGCCGCAAGTGCGGACAGCCAGGGCACCGTGCTTTCAACTGTCGTCAGGGTCAGCCGCAGAATTCATCCCGTCGTCCTGTTGACCGTAAGAAGGGCCGTCGAAACCATCATACCAGTAGTTGTAGTGCCAGGTCGCCTACGGTGACTGGTGGTCAAGTCACCCATGTCAAGATTGAAGAAGCTCGTGAGTCCCCAAAAATTGTGATGGGAACCCTTCATGTTAATTTAGTGCTAGCTTCTGTTCTCTTTGATTCAGGAGCATCGCATGCTTTTGTGTCCCAACAATTTGCTCAGTCACATGAGTTATACATGGAAAAATTACCAACTCCTCTAGCGGTTCAATCTCCGGGATCCAAGTGGCAAACCACAATGGTAAGCCCTCGCAACCAAATCGAAATTGGAGGCTTACTTTTTCCGGCTTCTCTCATTGTACTCGGACCTTCCAACATAGACATCATTCTTGGTATGGATTGGTTGACAGCCCATAATGCTTTGATTGACTGTGCTACCAAGACAGTCCAGCTCACTCACCCTTCTGGCCAGACAATTAATTACTCAGCCCGAGCAGCTCAGGATGCTGAGAATCAGATATATGTTCTGAATGCATTGAATGCTTCACCTCTTGAGGGAATAGAGAACATTCCAGTCGTTCGTGATTTCGAAGATGTCTTTCCAGAAGAACTTCCAGGAATACCCCCTGCTAGAGCTGTTGAATTCATCATAGACTTGAAGCCGGGCACTACTCCTATTGCCAAGCGGCCATACAAGATGCCGCTGCATGAACTCCTTGAACTTAAGGAGGAAATCGACAAATCTCTTCACAAGGGTTTCATTTGTCCAAGTTCATCTGCTTGGGGGGCACCTTCTCTCTTTGTCAAGAAGAAGGATGGTACGAATCGTTTGGTCCAAGATTACCGACCTATCAACCAGGTAACAAATTCAGAACAAGTATCCGCTTCCCAGAATCAACGATCTGTATGATAACCTTGCTGCTTCCTCAGTATTCTCTAAACTTGATTTGAGGTTGGGTTACCACCAGATCCGAGTTCGTAAAGAGGATATTCCCAAGACCGCCTTCGTTACTCGCTATGGTTCATACGAGTACACCGTCATGTCCTTCGGCTTGACCAATGCTCCAGCGACATTCTCTCGTCTGATGAACTATATATTCATGGAATACCTCGACAAGTTCATCGTGGTTTATCTGGATGATATCCTTGTGTACTCCAAGAACAAAGAAGAACATGCTGAACACCTTCGACTTGTTCTGGAAAAGCTTCGAGAACATCAACTATATGCCAAGTATTCTAAATGTGAATTCTGGCTTCCCGAAGTGACCTACTTGGGCATGTCATCTCCAAGGATGGTATTGCCGTCAACCCCGAGCGAGTTCAGGCTATTCTCGATTGACTCCTCCGAAGAATGTCAAACAAGTCAGAAGTTTTCTCGGACTCGCCAGCTATTGCCGTCGATTTGTCGAGAACTTCTCCAAGATCGCCAAGCCCCTAACTGGTCTGCTTCACAAGGGCGTCAAGTTCGATTGGATAGAAAAGTGTCAGGAAAGTTTCCAAGCACTCAAAGACAAGCTGACTTCTGCCCAGTGCTTGCTCCTCCAGATACTAAAAAGGATTTCATCATTTACTGTGATGCTTCACGTCAAGGATTAGGCTGTGTCCTAATGCAAGAGCGCAGAGTGATTGCTTATGCCTCTCGTTAGTTGCGCCCTCATGAAGAGAACTACCCAGTTCATGACCTCGAGCTTGCTGCTGTCATACATGCACTGAAACAGTGGCGACATTACCTTCTCGGTAATCGTTGCGAGATCTTCACTGACCACCAAAGTCTGAAGTATCTGTTTACTCAGCCAGACCTGAACCTCTGTTAGCAGAGATGGATGGAGACTGTAGCTGATTTTGACTTGGGTATTTCCTATACACCGGGTAAGGCTAATGTAATGGCTGATGCCTTGAGCCGCAAGTCATATTGCAACCACCTCCAGGTTCACAAAGTTCAGCCCTCGCTTGTTGAAGAATTCAGGAAGCTGAACCTCCATATTGTTCCTCCTGGTGCACTCACTCCCCCTCCTCCGGAGTGCCACAAAATGAACCTCCACGTTGTTCCCTAGGGTTCTCTCAATACCATGGTTGCTAAACCAGATCTCGAGGACAACATCAAGGAGCTGCAGAAATATGACTCTCAAGCCCACAAGATTAAGCACTACCTCGCAGAAGGAAAGCCCTCATTCTTCACTGTTGTTGATGATGGCACTTTGTACTTCAAAGGCCGCCTAGTGGTGCCGTGTAAGGAGAAAAACCTGTATATGACTAAGGAGGTTATGGAAGAAGCTCATGACACTCCGTTGTCTATTCATCCCGGTAGCACCAAGATGTACCAAGACATTCGTCAAAGATTCTGGTGGCCAAACATGAAGCAAGACATTGCTCGCTATGTTGCTGAATGTGACGTTTGCCGTCGTATCAAAGCAGAACATCAAAGGCCTGCTGGAACTCTACAACCTATCTCTATAACTGAATGGAAATGGGACCATGTCGAAATGGACTTTGTCACTGGTTTTCCCAAATCGCAGAAAGGTAATGATGCTATTCTTGTCATCATTGACCGGCTTTCTAAAGTTGCACACTTCCTGGCCGTCAAAGAAACGATCACTGCTAGTCAGCTGGCAACTCTCTATATGTCCAGGATTGTTTCCCTCCATGGTATTCCGCTGGTAATTAGCTCAGACCGTGGCAGCTTATTCACTTCAAGGTTCTGGGCAAGTTTCCAAGAAGCTATGGGAACTCATCTGTCTTTCAGCACTACATTTCACCCTCAGTCGCAGGGACAAGTTGAACGCGTCAATCAAGTTCTTGAAGACATGCTTCGAGCTTGCGTCATTTCCTTTGGCAAGAAATGGGAGGAATCTCTCCCGTATGCCGAGTTCTCCTACAATAATAACTATCAAGCTAGTCTGAGGATGGCTCCCTTCGAAGTGTTATATGGACGAAAGTGCCGAACCCCTCTGAACTGGTCAGAAACTAGGGAACGTCCACTCTTCGGTCCGGATATTATCCAACACGCCAAAGAACAAGTCCGCGTCATTCGCGAGAATCTCAAGACTGCTCAGTCACGTCAGAAAAGTCAGTATGACCGTCATCACAAAGACATGGTCTATCAACCTGGCGAAAAGGCTTACCTTTGAGTTACACCAATGAAGGGTGCTCAACGCTTCGGGATCAAGGGCAAGCTAGCTCCTCGCTATATTGGTCCTTTCACTATTCTCGAAAAGCATGGAAAAGTGGCATACCAGTTGAAACTACCGTCAAACCTTTTTCAGGTTCACGATGTGTTCCACGTGTCACAACTCTGCCGCTACTTCAAGGACCCAATCCGAGCAGTGGATCATGAAGTGCTCAAGTTGCAACAAGACCTCTCATATAAGGAGCATCCAGTCCGCATTCTCGACCAAACTGAATGCCGCACACGTCAGAAGGCGATCAAGTTCCTCAAGGTCCAGTGGTCGCATCACTCTGAAGACGAAGCCACTTGGGAACGCGAGGATCGTCTGCGTGATGAATACCCCGAACTGTTTCCTTCTACCTCCTAAATCTCGGGACGAGATTTCTTGTAGTGGAGGAGAATTGTAACGCCCGGATAATTATGCTATAGTAATCCCATGCTAATGACGCCATATCATCGCGATTACTGTTGTTAACCTCGCGATGATTCAATCACGTTCGGATTCAAAATTCAAAATTAAGTCAAACGGCAAAAGTAAATAAAAGAAAAGGAGAAAACAAACAAACAGAAAAAACAAAACAAAAGAAGACCCCCTGGCCAACTGGGCCAACAGGCCCAGCTGGCCACCCACGCGGCCCAGCCGGCCCACCCCCGCTACCTCTGGCCTACAAGGCCACCTCCCCGAACCCTAACCCCCACCCGATCCCCATTTCCCCCACTCCCCCCACGACTCTTTCTCTCCCTCTCCCGATCCGATCTGGATCGGGCCGTTCCCCCGCTGCGCCCCCGATGCCACCGCCTGACCCCGACGACCGCGTCGCCCGCACCCACGCCGGACACCTCGACCTCCTCCCCGAAGGCCGCCATCTCATCGTGCCGTCACCATCCCGTCGTCGACCACCGCTGTCCCGAGCTCGCTTTAGCACCTCTACAGGGCCCCGTGAGCACGCTCCCCCCCTTCCCCCTCTCTCCGCTCGCTGTACGGCGCCGTCCCCGGCCGCGCTTCCCGCGCCTATCACCGCACCCGCCGGCCTCGCCCGCTTCGCGTTGCTACCCCGCAGCTGCTGCTCCCGCCACCGCTCGCCGGTGAGCGCACGTGCCCCGGCTCGCGCTGCCCGCTGACCTCGCCCGCTCGACGCGCCGTCCTCGCGTCGCCCGCAACAACGCCCACGCGCGTGCGTGCCTGCTCTCGACCCTCCCCCCCGCTTGCCGCCCCCACACGCAGTCCGCCTCCCCGCACGCGCTCGCACTCACCGGCCTCCCCGGCCAGCGGCCGTGCCTCCCGTGGCCGGCCCTCCCCCTGGTGGCCTGGGCCGCACGCCCCTTGCGCCTGTAACCGCCCGGCCCGCTTAAGCCTTTGGCCCACTGACCAATGGGGCCCATCCCCCTGGTTATAAATAAAATATAAAAATCTAATTAAAATAATAATAATTAATTAATCTAATTAACCTAATTAACTAGGTTAGCTAATTAAATCTGTTTAATTAAACTGTGTCAATGACAGCGGGACCCACATGTAAGATTGATCCAGTCAACGGCTTGTTGACTGCTGACGTCATGATGACATCCTGCTGATGCAATAACTCCTTTTTAGATTTAATAATAAATCCAGAATATTAATAAAACTTTGAAAATTAATATAAAATAAACTGTAGCTTGAATTAAAATACTTTGTACATGAAAGTTGCTCAGAAAGGCGAGACGAATCCGAATACGCAGTCCGTTCGTTTGCCACATGTCCCTAGCATAGTGAACATGCAACCGTCCCCCTCCGATTCATCTGTTTGAAAATGCCAAACATCGGGAAAACATTCCCGGATGTTTTCCTCCTTCGCCGGTATCTTGTAACACCGCGTTAGAACACCCCTAGCACCGCTTATCGTCTTGTCCTGCTTAGTAATGCATCTGTGTGCTTTGTATTTACTGTTTCTTTCCCCCTCTTCTCTCCGGTAGACCCCGAGACCGCTGCTGATGCTGCTGTGATCGACTACGTCACCGATGACTCTTCTTCCTTTTCAGCAGAGCTTCCAGGCAAGCCCCCCTTGATCACTTCGATATCGCCCATTCCATTCTCTCTCATGCTTGCATTAGATTTTGCTACTGTTGTTGTTTGCTCCTATTCTGATGCATAGCCTGCTTTTGTAACCTGCTCATTGTACCCTACCTGCTTATCCTAAACTGCTTAGTATAGGTTGGTTAGTGATCCATCAGTGACCCCAACCTTGTCCTTGTTGCCCCTGCTTCATCATCGATGACTTGATCAACATGATCGATGACCAGAGACTGACACAGCACATCACACCCCTTTTGTTGCTCGGCTCTGCATAGTTACTATCGAGTGCCGAGGGTGATACCTCGTAACGCACTCCTGATGATAACTCTGTAGTGTAGTTAAGCGGTCGTGGTCATATAGGGTGATTCCTCCTTCACCACTCCCGATACGTCTCTGTTGTGCAACACCTCAAGTGTGAACCTCGAGGGTGATTCCTCCTAAGTTCAGTTGACGATTACATCGAGTGGAATCCCTCGAGGGTGATTCCTCGGGTATTTCCCCTTGATGTTTTGGACACACGGTTACCTGGACTTTACTTGAGACCATTGTTGAAGTCGGGTCGGCCCTGAGGGGTACCCGCGAGTTGATGTGAAAGTCGGGCGGGCCCTGAGAGCACCCGCGAGATAATCACGTGGCACGGCCGGGCATTCTGGGCCCTTGCCGTAAGTCCATGAGACGGGGCGATGGGGTCACATCGATCGTGAGTCTCTGCTCATCTCCGCGAGCTCCTAATACACTAACAGGTTTGGGTATTTGTTCTGAGTTGGCCACTGGCCTTTACGCACTAACCACCACGCGGGAATAGTTATGGGCCTCGGCATCGTAGTATCAGCCGAAGCTTTGTCAGACATCCAGTTCAGCATTGCGGCACGGCTGGGCCGGCACCATCCTGTAGTGGTGGAGCCTGGACCCGCCCTGCACGCAACGACCCGGAGTGCAACGGGCGATGGGCCCATGACCCCGGAGTGCTTAGGATGTAGACCGGCGGGGACCTCTCTGCTGAGCCTAGGTAGGGCTGCGACGTGTTGATCTTCCGAGGCCGGGCATTGACTCAGAAAAGTGTGTCCGGCCAGAGTAATCAAGCATGTTGGGTAACGTGGTGCACCCCTGCAGGGAAGTTATCTATTCGAATACCGTGTCCATGGTAATGGACGTTCAGACTTGTATCCTGATCTTTTACAACTAGAACTGGTTACTTGAGACACTTGATGGATATGTGGCTCCGGGGTTGCTTTCTCGCAGGGAGTCGAGGAAGGATCTCTGGGTGTTAATATTACAACATGCTTGTTAAATATAAACTGCTATTCTATACTCTTCTGAATGCTGCAAGATGCTTGGAGCTGCTTGAAGATGCTAGTCTTCGATAGGCTAGGCCTTCCCCTCTATTCTGGCATTCCGCAGTTCAGTCCACAGATACATACCTTCCTTTGATACGAATGAATACTTAGTATAGATCTGATGCTTGCGAGTACTTTGGATGAGTGCTCACGGTTGCTTTGCAACCCCTTTTCCCCCTTCTTCCTTCTTTCCGGTTGTTGCAACTAGTTGGTGGATCCCTGGAGCCAGATGCCACCGCCGACGGATACTACTACATGGAGGCCGCCGAAGACAATGAGTAGTTAGGAGGTCCCAGGCAGGAGGCCTTGCCTCTTCGATCGTTGATGTTTGTGTTTGCCTTCTTAAGGCAGTCTTGTTTAACTTATGTCTGTACTCAGATATTGTTGCTTCCGCTGACGCTTGTGTCTCGAGCTTTTGTATTCGAGCCCTCGAGGCCCTTGGCTTGTAATATAAAGCTTGTATGACTTCCATTTGTGTTTAGAGTTGTGTTGTGATATCTTCCCGTGAGTCCCTGATCTTGATCGTACACATTTGTGTGTATGATTAGTGTACGATTGAATCGGGGGCGTCACAGAGGTAATCCACCACAAGATTAGAGAAATGAGTGAACCACAACATAATATACCACATCAGCCAAGAGAGAGGAATAGTGAGATGTGTGAGGCCACCAAAAGTGAGCTTGTGGTGTTTCCACACAATGTCAAAGAGATTAGTGATCCACCATATGAAAGAGGAGAGGATTTTTCTATTACTAACAATTCCCAAAGCTATCTTTCTTTGCAATATGTGCAGATGCATGCATCTGTCATAGATGCCCTTCTACAACAATGGGATGACGAGATCAAAGAACAAATATGGGGCACATGGAGTACCACTACACAAGGTGCATATAAGCAGGTTGATTTTCAAAAAGGCATGGAAGTACTCAATGAGGTAAATGGAAAAAGATCATTCATCTTGAAGCACGCAGAGGTATGCACTTATGAACTCTTGAAGCATTGGCGTGATGAAATCAGAGAAAAGATGTTTGCTATGTCATCCGTCCAACAATACCCTTTTGTTAATCATAATGAAACCATCAAGGAGCCAACAAAACTAAGAATTGAATATGCCTTTTCCACTTTTCCTTGGCCAAGTTCTTCTGTTTTGTCCTCGTGCTATTATTTTGTAGACCAAAGGAAGTCGAGCACGACTTTTCTTCAAGAGGGAGAGGATGATATGAACATGGTTGTGCCCAATTACAAGTTTGTACATCATGGAAATGTTAGTTGAAAGGAATTGCTGAGTCGAACCAAATATTGGAAGTTCACAAAGGTGAAAGCTAAAGTTATGCATTTGACAAAATCTTTGCATTGCTTCTTTGTACTGGTCTATTTTGTTTTGTGTGATGACCAGCTAGAGTCGAGGACGACTCCTTTTCCAGAGGGGGAGGATGATGAGGACATGAAAGCCATTGAACCCTTAGAGTCGAGGACGACTCCTTTTCAAGAGGGCGAGGATGATGAGAACATGACAACCATTTATACATCCTCGGTCATCAAAGGAGAAATCATAATATTTTGTGTCAAACGAATACATTGCGAGGTGAATGCTAACTTAAGTTCATACTATAACCTGGAACACATGGCTACACTTTCATCTCCTTTGTTGTTGGTTGAACTCAAGTGCAATATCGAAGAAGGCCAAACACATTTCAGTCCGTGCAAAACAATGTTTTATGGCGAACAAACAAAGTTAGGAGTTCACGAAGAAATAAGTTGTCTACTGAAGAAACATTGTTTTGATTATGATGAAACAATGTTTTGCACGAGTTTGGATATCCAACTTGCGAAAGGTTTCCAGAACTTGAGTTTGCTACTGAAGGAAACATTGTTTGACTCCAGTTAATAATGTTTGGTCGGGAACCACCAACCACCTCCAACGAGAGATTTCCAGAAGCTGCCTCATTAAGTCTCGAAGCCATTTAGTCAAACCAAAGCTGGTTCTCTTTCAGACCTAAGCAGGTCCCCGAAGATAGTTTGGTTTCGCACCTATCCAGGGGGTGTCCCTATTATAAATAGGATAGCTCTTCCCTTCGTTGGGGACTTTTGCCATTTCTATTATAAATAGAATCTTCCTGAGATTGGAGAGCTCTTGTTATCATTATTCTCGTGATTCCTTGTGAAATTGCTCCTAATTTGTGCTCCACGGCAGAGTACCGGAAAAGGCCTCCAGATGGGATCTCGCAAGAACAAAGGATTGCGGTGGCGGAAAAAGTATTTTGGGTGGCTCCCTGTTGATTTCCCGATTTTAGAGAATTTATAGAGGCGAAATTAGGTCAGCCGAAGAAACGAGGGGCCCACAAGGTACCTAGGCACGCCTAGGTGCCTTGTGGCCCACTCCTTTGCCTTCTGGTCTCCTCCCAAAGCTTCCAGGGTCTCTTATGTCTAGAAAAAATGACAAAATTTTTGTGGCATTTGGACTTTGTTTGGTACTAATTTCCTGGAAAACCAAAAAATAGGCAAAAAACAGCAATTAGCACTTGACACTAAGTTAATAGGTTAGTCCCAAAAAATGATATATAATTGCATATAAAACATCCAAGATTGAGATTCTTTAATAGAATGGAACAATAAAAAATTATAGATACGTTGGAGACGTATCAATATATAACAGATGAGCAACAAAACTAAATTTGAAAGAGATTTCAAACAGGAGATATATAAGATACGACCAAAAAGGTTTTTGTTGGTAATACCAGAATGATATAAATATTTCAAAGTCATGTGTATGAATTTGAAATAAAATATTAAGTAGCTGCAAGTTTGATAAAGTAATTGGAGAATTTGAAAATTATCAAAAGACTTGTGGATACAAGAAGTTTAGTGGGAGCTCTATGGTGTTTATGATCTTACATATGTATGACATATCACTTGATCAAAATAATATAAAGTATAATTAGCACAAAGAACATGTTTCTAAACACGTAGAATTATTGTATGAAAATCTATATAGATAGATTAAAACATCTGATTATACTAAGGATTGTACGATGACAAATTTTTTAAAGAAGTTTAAAAGGAGAAACATTTTCTCAAAACGTCTGGCATAACACTATACAGAAACAAATAGTTGATAAGAATGTATGGAAGAATAAGATTCATCATGTGTGTCATCAAATGTACAAAGCCATATGTGTAGAATAAATTGCTAGTAGCAAATACCATAGTTGTCGTGGTTTTGTCACGGCAGATGTCCTAGTGAAAGGACTTAGGTGCGAGGCCATCGCTATGGTGATTAACTTGTCGGGGTTGAGCGGGACGAGAGACACGGGTTTACCCAGGTTCGGCCCCTCACGGTGGAGGTAAAAGCCTACTCCTGCTCTTGTTGCTATTGCTTGAGTATCGATTACAAGGGAGCGGATTCGCTTGACCTAGCTATCGATTGATTGTAACATGCCCTATTCTGTGCCAGGGACTCGCCTTTATATACAGGTTGAGACCCCCAGCTTACAAGAGTCTGGGTCGGGTTACGATCCGTGACTGAGCCCTACTCTAAGTCGCCTTGCCTTATTAGACAAGTCATCACATGGCGGCTTACACCTCTGGACCGCCTTCTGTCTTTGGGCTCTAAGCTGGCCCATCTTGTGAGCCGCCCTTCTTGGTCATGTGCCTTAGTCACTTGGCCGTGTCTGAGGCTTTAACTTCATGAGTCGCCAACGGTCTAACCCGGTGCTACTTCTTGAGCTTGCGTTGGTTTTTCCCTTGAAGAGGAAAGGGTGATGCAACACAGTAGAGGTAAGTATTTCCCTTAGTTAAGAACCAAGGTATCAATCCAGTAGGAGAAGAACGCACAAATCACCAACACCTGCACAAACAATCAAACACTTGCACCCAACGCGATAAAGGGGTTGTCAATCCCTTCACGGTCAATTGCAAAAGTGAGATCTGATAGAGATAGATAAACAAAAGATAAAATATTTTTTGGTATATAGATCTGAAAATAAAAGATTGCAAAATAGTAGATCGGAAAGTAATATGATGGAAAATAGTAAATCGGAAAGTAATATGATGAAAAATAGACCCGGGGGCCATAGGTTTCACTAGAGGCTTCTCTCATGAAGGCAAATAATACGGTGGGTAAACAAATTACTGTCGAGCAATTGATAGAAAAGCGCAAAGTTATGACGATATCCAAGGCAATGATTATGCATATAGGCATCACGTCCGTGTCAAGTAGACCGACTCCTGCCTGCATCTACTACTATTACTCCACACATCAACCGCTATCCAGCATGCATCTAGAGTATTAAGTTCATAAAGAACGGAGTAACGCCTTAAGTAAGATGACATGATGTAGAGGAATTAACTCAAGCAATATGATGAAAACCCCATCTTTTTATCCTCGATGGCAACAATACAATACGTGCCTCGCTACCCCTACTGTCACTGGGTGAGGACACCGCAAGATTGAACCCAAAGCTAAGCACCTCTCCCATTGCAAGAAAAACCAATCTAGTTGGCCAAACCAAACCGATAATTTGAAGAGAAATACAAAGATATTAAATCATGCATAAAAGAATTCAGAGAAGATTCAAATAATATTCATAGATAAGTTGATCATAAATCCACAATTCATCGGATCTCGACAAACACACCGCAAAAGAAGATTACATCGGATAGATCTCCAAGAACATCAAGGAGAACATTGTATTGAGAATCAAAGAGAGAGAAGAAGCCATCTAGCTACTAGCTATGGACCCGTAGGTCTGAGGTAAACTACTCACACATCATCGGAAGGGCAATGGAGTTGATGTAGAAGCCCTCCATGATCGATTCCCCCTCCGGCGGGATGCTGGAAAAGGCCCCAAGATGGGATCTCATGGGAACAGAAGGTTGCGGCGGTGGAAAAGTGTTTTCGTGGATTGCTCTGGTGGTTCTGGAATATATGTGAATATATAGGAGGAAGGGCTAGGTCAGAGGAGTCCCAAGGGGCCCACAAGGTAGGGGGGCGCGCCCTCCACCCTGGGTGTCTTCTGACTTGGACTCCAAGTCCCCTAGGTGTCTTCTGGTCCAAGAAAAATCATCGTGAAGTTTTATTCCGTTTGGACTCCGTTTGGTATTCCTTTTCTGCGAAGCTCAAAAACAAGGAAAAAACAGAAACTGGCACTGGGCTCTTGGTTAATAGGTTAGTCCCAAAAATAATATAAAATAGCATGTTAATGCATATAAAACATCCAAAATAGATAATATAATAGCATGGAACAATAAAAAATTATAGATACGTTGGAGACGTATTAAGCATCCCCAAGCTTAATTCCTGCTCGTCCTCGAGTAGGTAAATGATAAAAACAGAATTTTTGATGTGGAATGCTACCTAACATACTTATCCATGTAATTTTCTTTATTGTGGCATGAATATTCAGATCCATAAGATTCAAAACAAAAGTTTAATATTGACATAAAAACGATAATACTTCAAGCATACTAATAAAGCAATCATGTCTTCTCAAAATAACATGGCCAAAGAAAGTTTTCCCTACAAAATCATATAGTCTGGCTATGCTCCATCTTCACCACACAAAGTATTCAAATCATGCACAACCCCAATGACAAGCCAAGCAATTGTTTCATACTTTTGATGTTCTCAAACCTTTTCAACTTTCACGCAATACATGAGCGTGAGCCATGGACATAGCACTATAGGTGGAATAGAATATGGTGGTTGTGGAGAAGACAAAAAGAAGGAGATAGTCTCGCATCAACGGGCTATGGAGATGCCCATCAATAGATATCAATGTGAGTGAGTAGGGATTGCCATGCAACGGATGCACTAGAGCTATAAGTTTATGAAAGCTCAAAAAGAAACTAAGTGGGTGTGCATCCAACTTGCTTGCTCACGAAGACCTAGGGCAATTTGAGGAAGCCCATCATTGGAATATACAAGCCAAGTTCTATAATGAAAAATTCCCAGTAGTATATGAAAGTGACAACATAGGAGACTCTCTATCATGAAGATCATGGTGCTACTTTGAAGCACAAGTGTGAAAAAATGATAGTAACATTGCCCCTTCTCTCTTTTCTCTCTTTTTTTGGTGGGCTTCTTTGGCCTCTTTTATTTTATTTGTGGGCTTCGTTGGCCTCTTTTATTTTTTTCCTCACATGGGACAATGCTCTAATAATGAAGATCATCACACTTTTATTTACTTACAACTCAAAAATTACAACTCGATACTTAGAACAAAATATGACTCTATATGAATGCCTCCGGCGATGTACCGGGATGTGCAAGGGCTCAAGAGTGACATGTATAAAAATTATGAATGGTGGCTTTGCCATAAATACTATGTCAACTACATGATCATGCAAAGCAATATGACAATGATGGAACGTGTCATAATAAAATGGAACGGTGGAAAGTTGCATGGCAATATATCTCGAAATGGCTATGGAAATGCCATAATAGGTAGGTATGGTGGCTGTTTTGAGGAAGGTAAAAGGTAGGTGTATGGTACCGATGAAAGTTGCGCGGTACTAGAGAGGCTAACAAAGGTGGAAGGGTGAGAGTGCGTATAATCCATGGACTCAACATTAGTCATAAAGAACTCACATACTTATTGCAAAAATCTATTAGTCATCAAAATGAAGTACTACGCGCATGCTCCTAGGGAGATAGATTGGTAGGAAAAGACCATCACTCGTCCCCGACGGCCACTCATAAGGAAGACAATCATTAAATAAATCATGCTCCGACTTCATCACATAACGGTTCACCATACGTGTATGCTACGGGAATCACAAACTTTAACACAAGTATTTCTACAATCCACAATTACTCACTAGCATGACTCTAATATCACCATCTTTATATCTCAAAACAATCATAAGGAATCAAACTTCACATAGTATTCAGTGCACTTTATATGAAAGTTTTTATTATATCCCTCTTGGATGCCTATCATATTAGGACTAAATTTATAACCAAAGCAAATTACCATGCTGTTTAGAAAGACTCTCAAAATAATATAAGTGAAGCATGAGAGTTCAATAATTTCTATAAAATAAAACCACTGCCGTGCTCTAAAAAGATATAAGTGAAGCACTAGAGCAAAATTGCCTAGCTCAAAAGATATAAGTGAAGCACATAGAGTATTCTAATAAATCACGATTCATGCGTGTCCCTCTCAAAAGGTGTGTACAGAAAGGATGATTGTGGCAAACTAAAAAGTAAAGACTTATATCATACAAGACGCTCCAAGCAAAACACATATCATGTGGTGAATAAAAATATAGCCTCAAGTAAATTTACCGATAGACGAAGCCGAAAGAGGGGATGCCTTCCGGGGCATCCCCAAGCTTAGGCTCTTGGTTGTCCTTGAATATTACCTTGGGGTGCCTTGGGAATCCCCAATCTTAGGCTACTGCCACTCCTTATTCCATAGTCCATCAAATCTTTACCCAAAACTTGAAAACTTCACAACACAAAACTCAACAGAAAACTTGTGAGATCCGTTAGTACAAGAAAATAAAATCACCACTTTTGGTACTGTTGTGAACTCATTCTTTATTTATATTGGTGTAATATATAGTGTATCCAACTTCTCCATGGTTCATACCCCCCCGATACTACCCATAGATTCATCAAAATAAGCAAACAACACAAAGAAAACAGAATCTGTCAAAAATAGAATAGTATTATAAAATCCGAATTGTTCTAATACTTATGTAACTCTAAAAATTCTTAAAAATTAGGAAAACAGAGGAAATTTGTATATAAATCTCGTGTAAAAATTTCAGGGTTTTTCAATGCTCCAGTGAATTATTAAAATTCTGTGACTGGACACAAAAGTTTCTGTTTTTCAGCAAGATCAAATCAACTATCACCGTAATCTATCCCAAAGGTCTTACTTGGCACAAACACTAATTAAAACACCAAAACACATCTAACTAGAGGCTAGATGAATTTTTTTATTCAAAAATATAAAATAAAAATATTGGGTTGTCTCCCAACAAGCGCTTTTCTTTAAAGCCTTTTAGCTAGGCAATGATAATTTTAATGATGCTCACATGAAAGACAAGAATTGAAGCACGAAGAGAGCATCATAAAGTACGTGAAAAACACATCTAAGTCTAACATACTTCCTATGCATAGGCATCTTATAGGCAAACAAATTATCAAGGCAAGCAAATCCTAGCTTATGCAAAGAAGAAGAAAGAGACAATAGCAAACTCAACATAACGAGAGGTAATTTAGTAACATGAAAGTTTCTACCACAATATTTTCCTCTCTCATAATAATTACATGTGGGATCATACTCAAATTCAACAATATAACAATCACATAAAATATTCTCTTCACGATCCACATGCATACAAAGTTGACACTCTTCCAAAATAGTGGGATTATCATCAAATAAAGTCATGAATTCTCCAAACCCACTTTTATCATAAATTTCATGAGATTGATCATTCTCCAAAGTAGTGGGATCATTATTACCTAGAGCTGACACTCTTCCAAACCCACTTTCAATATTATTGCAAACACTATTATCGTGAGGCTTAAATAAGTTTTCAAGATCATAAGAAGAATCACCCCAATCATGATCATTGCAATAAGTAGTGGACATAGCAAAACTAGCATCCCCAAGCTTAGGGTTTTGCATATTATTAGCACAATTGACATCAATAGAATTTATAGTAAAACCATTGCAATCATGCTTTTTATTCAAGGAGCTATCATGAATCACTTCATAAATTTCTTCATCACAATTTTCACATTCACGAATTTCAAGCAAAACTTCATAAAGATAATCTAGTGCACAAAACTCACTAGCAATTGGTTCATCATAATTGGATCTCTTAAAAATATTAGCAAGTGGATGAGGATCCATAAACTTTTGTTTCTGAATTTCAATAAACACACAATTATATCAAGCGGACAAGCAAACAAGCCAAGTAAGACATAGAGGCAAACGGAAAGAAGGCAAATCAAAAGGCAAATCTTTTCGAAAATCATTTTAGAAGTGGGGGAGAGGAAAACGAGAGGCAAATGGCGAATAATGTAATGCAAGAGATGAGAGTTTATGATGGGTAATTGGTATGTCTTGACTTGGCGTAGATCTCCCCGGCAACGGCGCCAGAAATTCTTCCTGCTACTTCTTGAGCTTGCATTGGTTTTTCCCTTGAAGAGGAAAGGGTGATGCAGCACAGTAGAGGTAAGTATTTCCCTCAGTTAAGAACCAAGGTATCAATCCAGTAGGAGAAGAACGCACAAATCACCAACACCTGCACAAACAATCAAACACTTGCACCCAACGCGATAAAGGGGTTGTCAATCCCTTCACGGTCAATTGCAAAAGTGAGATCTGATAGAGATAGATAAACAAAAGATAAAATATTTTTTGGGTTTTTTGGTATATAGATCTGAAAATAAAAGATTGCAAAATAGTAGATCGGAAAGTAATATGATGGAAAATAGTAAATCGGAAAGTAATATGATGAAAAATAGACCCGGGGGCCATAGATTTCACTAGAGGCTTCTCTCATGAAGGCAAATAATATGGTGGGTAAACAAATTACTGTCGAGCAATTGATAGAAAAGCGCAAAGTTATGACGATATCCAAGGCAATGATTATGCATATAGGCATCACGTCTGTGTCAAGTAGATCGACTCCTGCCTGCATCTACTACTATTACTCCACACATCGACCGCTATCCAGCATGCATCTAGAGTATTAAGTTCATAAAGAACAGAGTAACGCCTTAAGTAAGATGACATGATGTAGAGGAATTAACTCAAGCAATATGATGAAAACCCCATCTTTTTATCCTTGATGGCAACAATACAATACGTGCCTCGCTACCCCTACTGTCACTGGGTGAGGACACCGCAAGATTGAACCCAAAGCTAAGCACCTCTCCCATTGCAAGAAAACCAATCTAGTTGGCCAAACCAAACCGATAATTCGAAGAGAAATACAAAGATATTAAATCATGCATAAAAGAATTCAAAGAAGATTCAAATAATATTCATAGATAAGCTGATCATAAATCCACAATTCATCGGATCTCGACAAACACACCGCAAAAGAAGATTACATCGGATAGATCTCCAAGAACATCAAGGAGAACGTTGTATTGAGAATCAAAGAGAGAGAAGAAGCCATCTAGCTACTAGCTATGGACCCGTAGGTCTGAGGTAAACTACTCACGCATCATCGAAAGGGCAATGGAATTGATGTAGAAGCCCTCCGTGATCGATTCCCCCTCCGGCGGGATGCCGGAAAAGGCCCCAATGGATCTCACGAGAACAGAAGGTTGCGGCGGTGGAAAAGTGTTTTCGTGGATTGCTATGGTGGTTCTGGAATATATGTGAATATATAGGAGGAAGGGCTAGGTCAGAGGAGTACCGAGAGGCCCACAAGGCAGGGGGGCGCGCCCTCCACCCATGTCGCCGCCTCGCGGCTCTTCTGACTAGGACTCCAAGTCCCCTGGGTGTCTTCTGGTCCAAGAAAAATCATCGTGAAGTTTTATTCTATTTGGACTCCGTTTGGTATTCCTTTTCTGCGAAGCTCAAAAACAAGGAAAAAACAGAAACTGGCACTGGGCTCTAGGTTAATAGTTTAGTCCCAAAAATAATATAAAATAGCATATTAATGCATATAAAACATGCAAAACAGATAATATATTAGCATGGAACAATAAAAAATTATAAATACGTTGGAGACGTATCACCCGGCCCTTACTAGGCTGGTTATATCGCGGGGTTATATCCCCAACATTAGGCCCAGATTGATGTGAACTTGTTCATGTCAATCTTAAACCCTTCCGTCTGGCGAGTCTTCCCTTCATTTCTCTTAGCTGCAACCTTGAAAAATCTTCATAACCCGCCATAATAAAAAGATGACATCACCTCCGTGATTTTGAGAAACCCTTCATGACGTCATAACGAATCTTTGTATAAATCTGTCATCACAAGAATCGAGGCGTCCCTTAGATGTAAAATTTATTATGCCTCCTCGATTCTCGCAGCAACCATTTACTGTTACTTTTTCCCTTATAAATAGGCACAAGGGCCCTCCTTTTACCTTTTACCTCGTCTTCTCCACTTCTTCGTCTTCGCGAAAACCTTCACAACCGGAGCTCCGCCGCGCCCGTCAAGCCGCGCCAGCCTTCTTCGGTCGAGGTCGCGACACCACCCCGTCGTCGTCGGGACTCGACGGCACACCTCCACTTTCCTCCATCGCCATTAGGTACCACTTTTCTCCTTTCTCAGATCTACATTAGGTCACCTGAGTTCATGGAGTTCGTCGGCGTTCATCCCTTTCTTAGTTCATCATATCTTCGGGTAGAACTTGTTTTTGATCCGAAACACCATAGAAGTATTGCGGTAGCAGTTTTGATTCCATCTTATATCTTGGACAATTTGTATTCTCTCTAGAATCAATGGGTAACCTGCTAGTTCTCCCGTCACCACCTTTTAGGTTTAGCCATTATTTTTCTTTTTTGAACTGCCCATAGATCCATAAATATGACTGTTGATTGTGAAACTTGTTTGCTCCACACTTAGCAGAATTTTCAACAATCCTGAACTTTAGATAACCCGCCTCTGCACCTTGGGCGACTTACCAATATATCCTTAATCTGCCAGCATTCTAAAGACTGCATCTTTTACATAACCCGCCTCTGCTTAGGGCGACTCATCTTTATATTGCTTTACTCATGTGACAGTGATAGCGAGTCATTACTTCTTTAAGCAACCCACCATGCTCTGATTCTGCAGTTTCCGTCATCCTTAGGCGACTCAATATGACCAAAACCACTCTCTTTAACTGTCTAGTTCTGATATGCCAGTAGAGGAAAAAGTGATGTACATTACTAATGGGAAAGGGGACAAAATGCCTATCAGTTCTGATTGGGCTGATGGTGAGGAAGATTTGGAGGATAATTTTATCCTATTCAGGTCCAGGAGAAAAAAAAAGCCCAAGAATTCAAGTGGCCATCTCCAGACCTTCGACTAGGAGTCAAAATACTGATTTGGGGAAGAAAAATAAATAAATGCTAGCAGCCCTGCCTATCATACCAGGGCCACCCGGGGGGGAGGAAAAAGAAGCCTGGTTAAATGATAGGCCTATTTTGGAATTGTAGGGGGGTAGGAAAAAAAGGAATGAGTTCCTGCCTTTCCCATATTATCAAAGATCATTCCCTTGATTT
The DNA here is from genome assembly GCA_011799875.1 of Thinopyrum elongatum. Lineage (NCBI taxonomy): Eukaryota > Viridiplantae > Streptophyta > Magnoliopsida > Poales > Poaceae > Thinopyrum > Thinopyrum elongatum. Next base: position 150,219,392 of record CM022300.1, on the reverse strand, counting down.
CATTTGTTTACAGGAGACCCATAAAAAGAAATTCCATGATAGTTATTTTAGAAAACTAGATTCCTACAATGCTTTTGAGTGGAATTGGATTCCATCAGTGGGAAGGTCTGGAGGTGTTTTATGTGGTGTTAGAAAGGAGAGGTTTGAAGTAGTTACTTGGAAGAAGGGCAGGTTTATCCTCCAAGTTTCTTTTTATGACACTAAAATCCAGAAAATTTGGACTTTATGCACTATTTATGGTGCAGCTCATGACTGTGATAAGCAGGACTTTCTTACTGAATTAGCTGATTTTTGCACTCATGTGCAAACACCTTTGCTTATAGGAGGTGATTTTAATATCTTGAGGCACAAAGGAGAAAAAAAATAAAAACTGGCACCATTCTCCTTACACAGATATTTTTAATTCTGTGATCAATGCTATGTGCTTAAGTGAAATTCATATGAGTGGGGGGATGTACACCTGGACTAACAACCAATCCCACCCAACTCTTGAAAAATTAGATCGCGTCCTTATGAGTAATGATTGGGAGATTTATTTCCACAAGTTAATATAAAAAAATTAGTCAGGGACGTTTCAGATCATAATGCCCTCTTACTGTCCTCTGACAACCATGTTGTCAGAATTCCACAGCAAAGAGAGTTTAGATTTGAACTCAGCTGGCTCAAATCTGAGGATTTTCTCCCTCTTGTGGACAAAATCTGGAATCAGTATGTCAAGGCTACAGACCCTATTGATGTTTTAAACATCAAGTTGAAACGCTTTAAGAAGTTCTTTAAAGGATGGGGGCCTAACAAGTTTGGTCATGGGAAAATTAAAAAACATGAAATCAGAGAGGAGCTAGCTAATATTGAGGAGAAGGAAGAGAAAGGTATATTAGAACCAGAGATGTTCTGTAGGAAAACTGAACTCCTTGTGGATCTGAATGAAATTCTGGCCAATGAGGAGCTCTTTTTGTTGCAACAATCTAAAGAAAGGTGGTTGCTTAAAGGGGACAGCAACACTGCTTATTATCAGAAAATTGCTAATGGGAATAAGAGGAAGAACACCATTCATTCCCCAAATGTTGGTGATTCAGTCATTGAGGGGACTGATAACCTCCTAAAACATGCCACTGAATTCTATAGAGACTTGTTTGGTCCTGCACCTGGGAATATGTTTCAACTAGATCCTGATATATGGGGTGAAGAAGAAAAACTGGATGATGCTGATAATTTGGTCCTGTGTAAACCTTTCTTTGAGGAGGAGGTTAAGAAAGCTTTATTTGGTATGAATAATAATAGAGCCCCTGGGCCTGATAATATACCTGCGGAATTTTACCAGCACTGTTGGGATATAGTGAAAAGGGATATAATGAAGCTCTTTACTGCATTATATGAAGGTAGCCTTGATGTTCACAGGTTGAACTATGGTATTATTACCTTACTCCCTAAAATTAGTGGTGCAAATAAAATACAACAATTTAGGCTTATATGCTTACTCAGATGCCCCTATAAGCTGATTACAAAAGTTCTAGACAACAGAGTGGCCCCTTTTGCTGACATCCTTTTTAGCAAACATCAAAATGCTTTTATCAAACATAGAAACATTATGGATGGGGTGCTATCCGTTCATGAGATCCTCCATCATACCCATGTTAAGAAAATAGAAGGGATTGTCATTAAGCTTGACTTCGAAAAAGCTTATGACAAGGTTAATTGGGATTTCTTGCTAAAGTGTCTAGAGATTAGAGAGTTTGGGTCTACCTGGTGCGACTGGATGAAGAAAATTCTCCAGAATGGCACTATGAGTGTGAAACTAAACAATACTTCGGGACCCTACTTTCAAAGCTTCAAAGGGCTTAGACAAGGAGATCAAATGTCTCCTTTTTTATTCAATATTGCTGAATGCTTGTGTAAAATGGTACTACAGGCGCAAAAACATGGTCTGATTACTGGGTTGGCGTCTGATTTGGTGGAAAATGGAGTGGCCATACTGCAATATGCAGATAATACGGTGTTATGTGATAACCCACAAGTATAGGGGATCGCAACAGTTTTCGAGGGTAGAGTATTCAACCCAAATTTATTGATTTGACACAAGGGGAGCCAAAGAATATTTGCAAGTATTAGCAGCTGAGTTGTCAATTCAACCACACCTGGAGATTAATTATCTGCAGCAAAGTGATCAGTAGCAAAGTAGTATGGTAGTTTTGATAGTAGTAGCAACAGCAATAGTAACGGTAACAGTAATAGCAATGATTTTGTAGCAAGTGCAAGAGTAACAATAGCAGTGGTAACTTAGCAAGAACAATATGAGAGAAATTCGTAGGCATTGGATCGGTGAATTCGTTGGATGATATTCATCATATAACAGTCATAACCTAGGGCGATACAACACTAGTTCCAGTTCATAAATATAATGTAGGCATGTATTCCGTAAATAGTCATACGTGCTTATGGAAAGAACTTGCATGACATCTTTTGTCCTTCCCTCCCGTGGCAGCGGGGTCCTATTGGAGACTAAGGGATATTAAGGCCTCCTTTTAATAGAGAACCGGAACAAAGCATTAACACATAGTGAATACATGAACTCCTCAAACTACGGTCATCATCGGCAAGTGTCCCGACTATTGTCACTCCGAGGTTGCCGGATCATAACACGTAGTAGGTGACTATAACTTGCAAGATCGGATCTAGAACATAGATATAATGGTGATAACATAAACGGTTCAGATCTGAAATCATGGCACCCAGGCCCAAAGTGACAAGCATTAAGCATGGCAAAGTCATAGCAACATCAATCTCAGAACATAATGGATACTAGGGATCAAGCCCTAACAAAACTAACTCGATTACATGATGAATCTCATCCAACTCCTCATCGACCAGTGAGCCTACAAAGGAATTACTCACTCCCGGTGGGGAGCATCATGGAATTGGCGATGGAGAAGGGTTGGCGATGACGAAGATTGAAGATCCCCCTCTCCGGAGCCCCAAACGGACTCCAGATCTGGCCTTCCGATGAAGAACAGGAGGTGGCGGCGGCTCTGTCTCGTGAAACGCGATAATTCTTTCTCCCTGATTTTTTCTCTGAAAATATGACTTTATAGCATCAGGGTTGGAGTCTGCGGGGCCACCAGGTGGGGACAACCCACCTGGGCGCGCCTGGAGTGGGGCCGCACCCTGGTGGGTTGTGCCCACCCAGGTGCCCCCTCCTGTGGTTCTTGGCTCCAGAAATTCTCTTTTATTATATAAAAAATCCTCGCGAAGTTTTGTTCCAATCCGAGAACTTTTATTTCTGCACAAAAACAATACCATGGTTGTTCTGCTGAAAACAACATCAGTCCGGGTTAGTTTCATTCAAATCGTGCAAATTAGAGTCCAAAACAAGAGGAAAAGCGTTAGGAAAACGGTCATGAACATCCATTATGCATAAGTAACATTGGATACTAGCATGAGTAGGATATGAACACCATGAACATAAATATCATAGAGGCTATGTTGGTTTTGATTCAACTACATGCATGAACATGTGCCAAGTCAAGCCACTCGAACATTCAGAGGAGGATACCATATCATCATACTACATCACAATTATTTTAATGCAATGTTGACATCCAAGATAAATCATTATTCACTCCTAGCTACTTAAGCATGGCATGAGAAACTATAATCTCTAAGGGTCATTGCAAATATGTTTGATCATAATGAGCTGAATCATGGATACTAGGTTAAACATATTTACAAAACAGAACAAGTTGAGTTCATACCCGTTTCTCTCTGCCACAACCAGTTCATCAAATATCGTCATTATTGCCTTTCACTTGCATGACCGAACGATATGAAAATAATAATAGTGCAAGAGTGCCGTGGACTAAGCTGGAATCTGCAAACATTTTATTCAAAAAGAAGAAAACAAGGTAATATGGGCTCTCTGTTAGATCAACAACAATGCATATGAGAGCCACTCAACATTTTCATCGTGGTCTTCTCCTCGGTAAGACTCAAATAACAGAAAAGAAATTCAGAGAAACACACTGAAATATTTTTGGAGTTTTTGGTTTTTCTTGAAGGAAGCAAAATAAAAAGAAGAGAAGAGCAAATACGGGAAAAACTATTTACATGGGAAAGCTCCCAACAAGCAAAAGAAGAACAAGGAAATCTTTTTGGGTTTTCTTTTTAAATACTACAGCTGATTATACTAGAAAGAAAAATCAAAAAGAAGCAGGGAATATTTTTGTATTTTCTCAAAGTTTTTTAAACACACAAGAAGAAGGCGAGAAAAAAAATCTAGCATGGATAATACAATGAAAAAGTGTGGACACCGACAACTGGAATGAAATGTGTGAACATGAATGTAATGTCAGTGGAAATACGTACTCCCCCAAGCTTAGGCTTTTGGCATAACTTAGTAATCACCACTCGAAGAAGCCATGGGGCCCTATGTTGAAGTGCTGGGGAGCTGGTACCTGAGGGTCCCACTCCTGAGGCTCCGCCTGTGCCGCAGCCAGGTTGTTCTGGTAGGCGACAATGTCCTTGGGCATAATCCTGTATCCGCCCCTAGCAATAGGATCAAAGAAAGCAGGTGCAGGCAACGGAATAATATCACGAGTGTCCTCACTAAAACCAAGGTTGTAAGGAAAATCACTATCAGGGTTCTCGCCATCAATAAATTGGTGGTGTGCCATAGCCGAGCGATCTAAATAAACCTTGGGTAAAGGATAATCATGCTGGCGTATCTGAAGGTTAAAGTGACTCGCCAAGCGAGTAGCATAAATGCCACCATGTATTTTACCCTTGGATCTGTTAATGTGGAGGCGACGTGCCACAATAGCTCCCAAGCTATAAGTGTCGTCGCCATAAAGTGCATGATGTAAAACAGCAAAGTCAGGCGCACTGAGTGCACCTACCTTCTCTCTAGCAAGCAAACACTTCGCAATGAATAGAGCAAAATAATGTACAATCGAAAGTGTAAGCTAGTGGCAGTGACAGCCGATACCCCTCTCTCATCCCCACTGTCAGAGTACGGTAAAAACCATCAAACTTCGCGGGCCTAGGCTCTACTAAACCACCATCAGAAGGGAGCAAGCATATGTCACAAAATTCAGTAAGCGGTATCTGATGGGGTTCAGCATATAAGTTAAACTAAACCTCAGGAGGATTATTCCTACTCAAGAAATGAAAACTTTGTACAAAGGAATTTGTGAGGAGATGATACTGTTCACATTTAGTTGTGATGAAGTCGGTGAGGCTAACATTAGCAGCATATTGTGCAAACTCTTGAAGGATTCCGGCCCCTTCCATGAATGGGTTATGCGGCCATTCACACGGCCGTACCTCCGCCATTCTCCGGGTACGGAGATCACTGTCAGATGACTCCCCAATAACTCCCTTGGAGTTCTTCTTGGAAGCAAACTTCCTAAAGATACTCATCTTTTTCCTATGAACAAAATTATGAAATTTTTAGTCCACAAAAAATTTCTCAACAAAACTTCACAAGATTGATAGCAACTACTCATAGGGATGCAAAGAGGCCATATCGAGCATTCAAATTACTTAGAACTCTAAGAATTCAACATGCAAGCTCATCTACAGCAGCACCAAGAGTCACTAATTATTCTAAATATAAACCACTAAAGCAAAAACTAATTGGACCAATGGAGGAGGCACATACCAAGCAACAATCCCCCGAAACAGTTTCAGAAATGGAGCTTCGAGCAAAGAGATCGAAATCCGCGGGTTTGAGAGCAAGAACATGAGAGAGAGAGAGAGCAATGGTGAATTTTTTCTGGAGGTAGGTGATGATATGGAGTGAAAAGATAAGTGAGAGGGCCCATGTGGGTACCACAACCCACCAGGGCGCGCCTGGGGGTGCTGGCGCACCCAGGTGGGTTGTGCCCACCTGGAGCACCTCCCTCTGATGTTATTTGCACTAAAAACTCTTAAATATTCAGAGCATTCTGAGAACTTTTATTTTTGGGCCATTTTTTTATTGCACGGAAAACTCAGAAAACAGGCAAGGCATGGCATTTTATTTTATTTAACTAATAAAAACAGAAAACAAAAGGTAGGGACAGAAGGTAGTGCTCACTGAATTCATTAACTTCATACCTCTCAAAAATGATTTATAATTAAGGTTGATCAAGTCTTATTAACAACCACTTCCGATTAGCATGAAACCGAAGAACTTTCGTAAAACACTAAGTTACCTCAATGGGGATATGGATGTCCCCAACAATAAGCATTTCATATTTCTTTTTGGCAGTAGGTAGAGGTAGTTGAAAACTTCCAATAGTGATTGTAGGAGATTTTTCAATAACATTAATACCATTCACTTGGAATTGTTTCTTTGGAAAGTGCACCGTATGTTCATTACCATTGATATGAAAAGTGACCTTGCTTTTATTGCAATCAATAACAGCCCCTGCAGTATTCAAGAAGGGTTTACCGAGGATAATCGACATGTTGTCGTCCTCGGGCATCTCAAGTATAACAAAGTCAGTTAAGATAGTAACATTAGCAACAACAACGGGCACATCCTCACAAATACCGATATGTATGGCAGTTTATTTATTAGCCATTTGCAAAGATATTTCAGTAGGTGTGAGTTTATTCAAATCAAGTCTTTTATATAAAGAGAAAGGCATAACACTAACACCTGCTCCTAAATCACATAAAGCAGTTTTCACATAATTTCTTTTGATGGAGCAAGGTATATTTGGTATTCCCGGATCTCCAAGTTTTTTAGGTACTCCATCCTTAAAAGTATAATTAGCAAGCATGGTGGAGATTTCAGCTTCCGGTATTTTTCTCTTATTGGTGATGATGTCTTTCATGTACTTTGCATAAGGAGGCATTTTTAAGATATCAGTCAAGCGAGTACGCAAAAAGACTAGCCTCAGCATTTCAGCAAAGCATTCAAATTCTTCATCATCTTTATTTTTGGTTGACTTAGGTGGAAAGGGCATAGGTTTTTGAACCCACGGTTCTTTTTCCTTACCATGTTTTCTAGCAACAAAGTCTCTTTTATCATATCTTTTATTCTTGGGTTGTGGGTTATCAAGATCAACTGCTGGTTCTATCTCAACATCATTATCTAGTTCTTTATTATTTATTTGAGTGTCTTCATGAACCTCATCATTACCTTTTTCATTATCAGAAGGTGAGTGTTCACTATCAGATTGAGTTTCAGCATCAGAGATAGAGACTTCATTATCATTATCAGGAGGTTTTTCAACTTTAGGTTCACTAGAGGCATGCAAAGTCCTATCATTTTTCTTCTTCTTTTTCATTTTAGAAGGACTAGGTACATCAGTGTCAACTCTTTGAGAGTCTTGTTCAATTCTTTTTGGGTGTCCCTCAGGATAAAGTGGTTCCTGAGTCATTCTACCTCCTCTAGTCATTAGTCTAACAACATGATCATTGATATTATTATTCATTTCATCAAGCAACTCTTTTTGAGATTTAGCAACTTGTTCTAATTGAGTTTGAACCATAGAGGCATGCTTTCCTACACCTCTAACATCATTTGAGATTCTAAATAACAAGTCACTCAAGCGAGCAATCATATCAAAATTGTATTTCAATTGTTTCATAACATTTGCATTGAAGTGATCTTGCTTTCTAATGTAATTATCAAACTCATAAAGGCATTGACTAGGATGTTTATTATAAGGAATATCACCTTCATCGAACTTTAGTAAAGAATTTACCTCTACCACCTTAGGTGGTGGTGGTGTTTCAAGCCCATGTATTTCTTCGATAGGTGGTAAATTTTTAACATCGTCTACTTTAATACCTTTTTCCTTCATAGATTTCTTTGCCTCTTGCATATCTTCAGGACTGAGATATAAGATACCCCTCTTCTTTGGAGTAGGTTTAAGTGGTGGTTCAGGAAGGATCCAATCATCATAATTTTTCAATATGTTATTCAATAATTCTTCAGCTTGTTCAATAGTTTGTTCCCTGAAAACACAACCAGCACAACTATCTAGGAAATCCCTAGAAGCATCGGTTAGTCCATTGTAGAAGATATCAAGTATTTCATTTTTCTTAAGAGGATGATCAGGCAAAGCATTAAGCAATTAGAGAAGCCTCCCCAAGCTTGTGGGAGACTCTCTTCTTCAATTTGCGCAAAGTTAAATATTTCCTGTAAGGCAGCTTGTTTCTTATGAGCAGGAAAATATTTTTCAGAGAAGTAATAAATCATATCCTGGGGACTACGCACACAACCAGGAGCAAGAGTATTATACCAAGCCTTAGCATCACCCTTTAATGAGAACGGAAATAATTTGAGAATATAATAATAGCGAATCTTCTCATCATGAGCAAAAAGGGTGGCTATATCATTCAACTTAGTAAGATGTGCCACTACAGTTTTAGTTTCATAACCATGGAAAGGATCAGATTCAACCAAAGTAATTAACTCTGGGTCGACAGAGAATTCATAATCCTTATCATCAACAAAGATAGGTGAAGTAGCAAACTAAGGATCACATTTCATTTTAGCATTCAAAGTCTTTTCTTTATACTTGCATAATAATTTTTCCAGATCATCTCTATCCTTACAAGCAAGAATGTCTCTAGTTGTCTCCTCATCCATAACATAACCTTCCGGTACCTTTGGCAATTCATATCTAGGAGAACTAGGTATAATAGGTGTTTCAAGATTTTCAGTTTCAAGCTCTTCATTAGTTTCAACAATCTCATTCTGTCTTACTCTAGCAATTTGTTCATCAAGAAATTCACCTAGTGGCACATTATCATCAAGCAAGGTACTAGCATCATCATGAGTAGCATTCATAGCAGAAGTAGCATCATCAATAACTTGCAACATATCAAAATTGATAGGATGTGGTGGTGTTGCAAGTCTACTTATAACAGAAGGTGAATCTAAAGCGGAGCTGGATGGCAGTTCCTTACCTCCCCTCGTCTTAGAGGGAAAAATCTTAGTCTTAGCATCCTTCAGATTCTTCATAGTGATAATTTGATAATAATCCCAAGTGACTCAACAAATATAGCTATGCTCCCCAGCAACGGCGCCAGAAAAAGGTCTTGATAACCCACAAGTATAGGGGATCACAATAGTTTTCGAGGGTAGAGTATTCAACCCAAATTTATTGATTCGACACAAGGGGAGCCAAATAATATTTGCAAGTATTAGGAGCTAAGTTGTCAATTCAACCACACCTGGAGATTAATTATCTGCAGCAAAGTGATCGGTAGCAAAGTAGTATGGTAGTTTTGATAGTAGTAGCAACATCAATAGTAACGGTAACAGTAATAGCAATGATTTTGTAGCAAGTGCAAGAGTAACAATAGCAGTGGTAACTTAGCAAGAACAATATGAGAGAAATTCGTAGGCATTGGATCGGTGAATTCGTTGGATGATATTCATCATATAACAGTCATAACCTAGGGCGATACAGCACTTGCTCCAGTTCATAAATATAATGTAGGCATGTATTCCGTAAATAGTCATATGTGCTTATGGAAAGAACTTGCATGACATCTTTTGTCCTACCCTCCCGTGGCAGCGGGGTCCTATTGGAGACTAAGGGATATTAAGGCCTCCTTTTAATAGAGAACCAGAACAAAGCATTAACACATAGTGAATACATGAACTCCTCAAACTACGGTCATCACCGGGAAGTGTCCCGACTATTGTCACTCTGGGGTTGCCAGATCATAACACGTAGTAGGTGACTATAACTTGCAAGATCGGATCTAGAACATAGATATAATGGTGATAACATAACGGTTCTTATCTGAAATCATGGCACCCGGGCCAAAAGTGACAAGCATTAAGCATGGCAAAGTCATAGCAACATCAATCTCAGAACATAATGGATACTAGGGATCAAGCCCTAACAAAACTAACTCGATTACATGATGAATCTCATCCAACTCCTCACTGACCAGCGAGCCTACGATGGAATTACTCACTCCCGGTGGGGAGCATCATGGAATTAGCGATGGAGAAGGGTTGGTGATGACGAAGATCGAAGATCCCCCTCTCCGGAGCCCCAAACGGAGTCCAGATCTGGCCTCCCGATGAAGAACAGGAGGTGGCGGCGGCTCTGTCTTGTGAAACGCGATAATTCTTTCGCCCTGATTTTTTTCTCCGAAAATATGACTTTATAGCATCAGGGTTGGAGTCTGCGGGGCCACCAGGTGGGGACAACCCACCTGGGCGCGCCTGGAGGGGGGGGGCGCCCTGGTGGGTTGTGTCCACCCAGGTGCCCCCCTCCTGTGGTTCTTGGCTCCAGAAATTCTCTTTTATTATATAAAAAAATCCTCGCGAAGTTTTGTTCCAATCCGAGAACTTTTATTTCTGCACAAAAACAACACCATGGTAGTTCTGCTGAAAACAGCGTCAGTCCGGGTTAGTTTCATTCAAATCATGAAAATTAGAGTCCAAAACAAGAGGAAAAGCGTTAGGAAAAGTAGATACGATGGAGATGTATCATTATGCATTGAGCATAATCCTGAAAAAGCCCTCAATTTGAAACTGCTACTTTATATGTTTGAACTCATGTCTGGGTTAAAAATCAATTTCCAGAAAAGTGAAATTTTATGTGTTGGGGGAGATGACAACATTCCAAAAAATTATGCTGATATTTTTGGATGTCAAATTGGGCACTTTCCCATGAAATATCTTGGGGTCCCTGTTAGCTACTCCTCATTGCGAGGGGTGGATTGGGATTTTCTAGAGGCCAAGTATATAAAGAGATGCGAGTCTGGTCTTGGAAGTAATGCTTCCTCAGGGGATAGATTGACCTTGCTGAATGCTAACATCTCCAGCATTGCTTACTATTACATGTCCATGTTTCTTTTATCTAAGACCATTATAGAGAGACTAGATAAGCATATAAGGAGATTTTTTTGGCAAGTTACTAAGAATAAAAAATGATACTATCTAGTTAAATGGTCCAGGATCTGTAGATCCAAGGACAAAGTGGGCTTGGGGGTTAAAGATCTCCACAGGCAGAATATATGCCTTCTTGCTAAATGGTGGTGGAAATTTGAAATGAAAAAAGGACTTTGGCAAGATATTGTCAAAGTCCTTTTTTCATTTCATGTTTCCACCACCATTTAGCAAGAAGGACTTTGAAAAAAAGGACTTTCCCCGGTGGAGAGGTCTTTTACACAGCCGGCATTGAAAAAAGACCTCTCCACCGGGGAAAGTACTTCAGCAGGGAAATAGTAGCTTATGTCAAAGGGAAAATCAATGACTCCCCATGATGGAAGGCCATTATGAAAGTTAAAAATCTATATATGGCTGGTAGACAGGTCATCATTCAATCTGGAGATATTGCCAGGCTATGGGTAGATCCTATTGGTGATCAGGCACCTTTTGCTGAACAATTTCCTCGGTTGTTTTCCATTTACAATTATCCTAGTTGTAATGCAAAGGACTGTTTGGAAGTTGATCCTGTATCCTTCTTTCGAAGGAGACTGAACCATGAGCTCAATGAGCAATGGCAAAAGGTGATTTCGGCTGTCAAAAAAGCTTGTGTCTCTAGGGAGAGTGACAGTATCAAGTGGGCTTTGGGGCCTAAACCTTATTTTACAACTAAATCTATGTACTCTTTTCTAGAAAGAAACATCTCAGGCTATAACTATCAGTGGATCTGGAAAGCTCGCATTCCTTTGAAAATACAGATTTTCATGTGGCAACTGCCGCAGGATGCGGTGCTGACCAGAGATGTGATGAAGCATCGGGGGTGGAAAGGAGAGCCTAAATGTTCATTTTGCGGGGAAAGAGATACGTCCCAACACTTATTTTTTACATGTCCTGTTGCCAGGGTGACATGGAGAGTTGTGGGGTGCTTGTTTGGCACCGAGCTATGCCCTGACAACATATGGCAGGCGTATGTGTGGTGCTATACTTTTTTCCCTGGTGGAGAGGTCTTTTACACAGCCGACATTGCAGCAATCTGCTGGGCGATATGGACCTGTCATAATAGAGTTACTTTTGAACATATTCCCCTCAAGTCTCCTTTTGAATGCATCTTCTCTGCGTGTGCTCTTCTCTGTTACTGGGCAGGTATGATGAAACAGGAGGATGCAGCGGACATGAGGGCTGGGGGGATCATGCTGAAGAACAACGCTTCTCGTCTGATGAGGATCTGCACTGCTGCATACCAAGATGAGGGGGCCTGCTGATGGAGGAGGATTCTCTACTTCTCTGCTTCGTGATCATTTTGGGTAGCTCCTCCTGCGTGAGGGCGTTATTTTCCTGATGCTCTGTTATGTGCAATGTTTCTAGTGGTATGATCTAGACAGTCCTTTTGCTGGTGTGTCGTGGATTTATAGTGTCGTCGGGTTTTCGCCCCATAGTGAGTAATCTCGATGGCGAGTGCTCATGGTGGGTTTCCCGGCGATGCTTGAACTCGCTTCCCTCTTTCTCATTTCTTTCTATGGACAATGGTTGTATTTCCATTATGTCACAGTAATGGAAAGGGGTAATGCCCGGTTCAAAAAAAAACTGGGGCCCTTCCCTAGTTACTGAAGAAATCCTTAAGGATTACATGGGCCAAGGTCTTTTGGTGACTCAAGAAGAGATTGGCTGGCGGGTTAGTCAAGGGGAAAATGTCCCCAATCCTGGTAAAGGAGAAGTGATAATTTTCACTGACCATATCCTCAGAAGCTTTACACCGCCTGGGTCGAAGTTTTTTCAGGACGCCTTGCACTATTTTAACCTTCATCCTCAAGATATAGGCCCGAACTTAGTGACAAACCTTTGCCACTTTCAAATTTTCTATGAAGCTTATCTGCAAGTAGAGCCCATTGTTGCTCTCTTCAAAGAATTCTTCTACATAAACCGCCAGACTGAATGTACCAATGGTCTGAGTCAAGAATTAGGCGGGGTCTCAATCCAGAGACGCAGAGACGGCGACTTTCCTGCAGCCACCTTACCAAGCCACCCCAAAGGATGGATAAAAACTTGGTTCTATTGCAAGAACACTGCCCCGGATAATGAGAACCCTCTACCGGGTTATAGGGCTGACCGCCTTCCTATCAATTTTGACCGGCCAAGCAAGCTTCTTTCAGATGAACATACTGAGGCACTTCAATATTATCCAAAGGTGAAAGCTTTGTTAGCCAATGGGTTAACCAGAGTCGACTTAGCCCGCTACTGGGTCTCGTGGAGAATTCTTCCCTTAAGTCATCGGTCCAGCTTAATGTGTGAATATTCAGGCGAGTCAGATGACCCTCAGCGGTACATCTCTGATAACTTTACCGCTGAAGAAATATTTCAAACTGTGAACTCTTTGCATGGGGAGACTCAAGAAAACTGTAATAAGATAGGACTGTTGCCATTCTTCAAACTCAACCCGGCCCCAGCTGTAAGTACTATTTTATACCCGGCTTAAATATCCTTGATTTATTCTGTATCTCATTCGTTAATTCCTTCTTAATTACACAGCCCGACTCTTCTTTCTGGAAAAGAAAGATAAAGACTGCTGTGGCCAAGGTTAGGACTGGCCCAAAGTCAAAGAAGAACAAGGCAGCTGCCGCAGCTGAGCCGATTGCTGTGGGTGAGTCAGCTGACGCTGACAATCAATCAGAGGTAGAACTCGACTCTCTTGGCCGACTCTTTATTGAATCAGCTGACACCTCTTACTCTCAGGATGAGGCTGCCACAAGCCGGGCTGACGACATTGAGGTAATTCCTATCTCTTTCGGCTCAGACCCCGCACCTTCAGAGAAAATACGGCGGGTCATCCGGAAAGTAAAGTTTTCTCATCCAGATGCTCACTTATATCCACACTTTATTTTGAAGAAAACTCAGCATGACCTAAGACGCCAGACTCGGAGTGGCAGCTCAGGCGATTTAATGTCTGGGTTAACTCATGAACCCTCTACCCGTAAGCGGCCTGCTGAGGTGCCACACAGTCCAACTTCTTCTTTACCCAAAGCTGGTCTTATGAGACATCCTCTTAACCCTTCTGACTCCAATTACCAGGAGTCACCACCATCTTCAGGCGGCTCATCTCAAACCCAGCTACCTGTCTTCATTGCAAATCGAGGGTGAGTCCTTGCATTTATTTATAACTTAAAACTTATTGTCATGTACGTCTTAACACTCCAATGTGATCACAGGGTCAAAGCCAAGGAGAAGAAAAGAAAGGTTGTCAACTCTTCCAAAGCTCCCAAACTCCCTGAGTCAGAGGAACAGGTGCTGGTAACCCCTGAGGTCAACATCGAAAACCCTGAAGAGCATCACAATAGTCAAGATGACCCGCCTCCGCAGACTGACACAACAGCCTCTGACGCCATGGATATTGAAGCTAACCCGGCGGATAATCGTGACCCGCCAAGTCCTATTCCTTCTTCAACTCCTGTCAAGCCAATTGAAGAAACCCCTTCTGAAGGGAATATTGATGACGTTGCCATTATTGGGGCGAGTCAGAAGATACCAAAGCCGTCTACCATGCTAGCTAAGCACACGGCCAAAGAAGAGACACCCTTGCTGGAGAAGGGTAAGTCAAAACTGGAGCTGCCTAATTATGAGGAGTTTAGTGCTGAAGAACTTCATGCTGGTTACTTAAGCCGGCTGGCTACAAGCCGAGACATGGAAGCCATCTTAGTAAATATGATGAAGAGGAAATATGAGGTACTTTCCATTCTCCCTTGTTATATACCCTTATGTAGCCCCCAAGGCTTGACCATAGGAAAAACTTGAGGATGGTAAAGACTTTGATAAAAGCCTGTGTAGTTCAAAACGCAGCCCCCAAGGGCTGGCTTAGCTTTATAAGGTGAGTCAGGTCTTTGACCACAATCATTTAGAAGAATACACCTATAGCTCCCAAGGGCTGGCTTAACTTTATAAGGTGAGCCGGGTCTTTGATCACAACCACTTAGAAGAAAACGTCTGTAGCCCCCAAGGGCTGGCTTAACTTTATAAGGTGAGCCGGGTCTTCAAACTTGTTAGAAAAGAATATTATGTAGCCCCCAAGGGCCGTCGTATCATCCTGAGATGAGCCAGGTCTTCTTCAGTATAAATTGAAAAGAGCAACGTATATTAGCCCCCAAGTGCCAAGGATATTGCTTGCAATGTGCTTGGGACTTAAATAGTCTTGCCCTAACATGTGCATCAAAAAACTGACTTAACCAAGCCAACAAACTCATACTGCTCTTTTTTGGATGATAACCCTCTGTTTAATTTTTGCAGGAAGCGTTAAGCCTGGGTGAGTCAGATCTGGCCGGCTTAAAAAAGAACTTAGAGTCTGAACAAGCAGAACGCGCCAAAGCTGAATCAAGATTGAAGTATTCTTTGGAAGACTTAGAAAAAATGAAGGCCAAATTTGATGCTGACAGATCTGCTTTGGAAATTGAAAAAGCCGCCTTATTGAAGCACGCAGAAGATGCTGAGAACCAACTGAAGCCGGTGGCTGCAAAGTTGGCCAGCTTAAAGCATCATGTCTCTCAAATGACTGCCGCCATCTTTGGTAAGTAGGATTTGTAATTAATTGAAATAACTCACCCGACGACCTAAGAAATATGATACTAACTCGCCTGGCGACTCTTGTTTTGAATGCTTAATAGGTGCCAGAAGTGCCAGCCTCTGGCAAAGTGTGGTGACAAAGTTGAAAGCCATCTACTCTTTAACAGAGAAGTTATACATTGGCAGCCTTCGGACGCTTGTAGCTGTATCAAATGGCAAGAAGCCGCCACCACTCATAAAAGGTGTGCTGGATCAATTGTCCACCATGCCGAAGCAAGTTGAAGAACTAAAGTTGTCAGCCACCCGTGCAGAGGCAATCACCGCACTAAGCCAGGCAAAAGCTTACCAATCAGAGCTGGACCCAACAGAGATGGCTGGCAGGTGTCCTGAATATAATGACGATGGGTCTATGTTTAGTGAAGCAGACTTCGCCAAATGTGTCAAGGAAATGCGGCCTTTGGCGTGTAAACTTGTACAAGAGCTGGATCTGAAGAAGTACCAGCCGGCTTATGACAGTAGCAACACTCGAATCAAGGCACCTTCTTTCGATGTTGTTTATTTGACTCCACAAAGGCGTAAGCATATTTTTGCCCCTGATATTGACCCTTCTCCTGTCATGAATGATGAAGCAATCTTTGAAGCTTTAACTGGTATCGACTAGATGTCGGACAATCTTCAGATTGCAAGCAACGAAGAGCCAGCATAGGATAACCCGGAAGCCTCTACTGCAAGACGCCAGGATGATGTTAACTTGGCTGGGCATAACCCGGACGGCTCTGAGGCCGGTTCAAAGGAGTAATTTAACTCCTTACAGACTTTGTGAAAAAACTTTTGGGCTCATCTTGTAGCCTTGTAATAGCCTTAGCTTAAAATAGTTATTTGCCTTGTCATGCCTTCGTGCATGTTTTTTGAACTGATGATCAAACAACTGGATGGTCAATCTTCTTTGTATGCCTGATCAAGTTATATATGCAGCTTTGCTTTGCTTTACACTATCTTTGAATTCAGGCATCTTCTTAATGTTTTGACATATAATCTGTAAGGGGTCCATCCATTCCTGTACTGGCGACTTATAGTCAAAAGCCAGGGTGGGTTAATAACCCAATGACCCAAGGTCAAGAAAAAAAATCTTAAGTAGATCACCTTACGGCTCATGGCCATAATAAGCTCAATTTTGAGCAATGCTAACCCAGACCGTCTTTGATCCAGGGACTTATCTTGCGGCTCATGGCCATAATAAGCTCAATTTTGAGCAATGCTAATCCGGACCATCTTTGATCCAAGGACTTGTCTTGCGGCTCATGGCTATAATAAGCTCAATTTTAAGCAATGTTAACCCGGACCATCTTTGATCCAGGGTCTTGTTGTCTGCATATGAATAAAAACATGAAAATGTCTGTAAAAACAAAAAAAAGACATTTATATCTCAATATTGATAAGTCGGCTTTTAAAGCTCGACCAAAAAGACTTGGCCTTTTAAGGCTCACATCTTGCTTCAAAGAAGCTTGGCTTAATAGCCTTGGTTTATCCTTGCTATCAGTAAGCTAGGCTCTCTCATGACTTAAGCCGCCGGTTTAAACTTGACAAGTTAAGGGTCTGTAAAGATTGACTTGTTAAGTGTACGGTGGGTCATCTTGTTCGGAGTAGCATCAAGCATACGGGCAGGTTTAACCAATAATGTGGCGTTTTGCCGGGTCAAAAGGATTTTTGTAAGCTAAACTCAATGAGTTGGAAGCCCCTTAGTGCCCTTATAATTAATTAATAAAGACTCATGCATAGAAAATATGAGATGAAACGACAGAGGCCCCGAGTTTCGGGGATGCCGGCTTTATTATGTTGATCATAAAAATATATACATGATATGTATGTACAAAGATTGGAGCCATAGGCTCAAGTGTAGTAAGGCCGAAGATGAGCAATATTCCAAGGCATGTTGGTCTCCTCCTCAGAGGTACGTGACTTATTGGGTTCACGTATACCGATGAGATAATATGACCCATTGTTTAGGTTTTTGCTAACCACAAAGGGCCCCTCCCAAGGGGGTGATAACTTATGCATGCCTGTCTGATCTTGAATCAAACGGAGCACTAAGTCGCCCTCTTGGAACGTCCGGCTTTGAACTCTGCGACTGTGATAGCGATGCATGTCTTGTTGGTAAATCGCTGAGCGAGCTATTGCGAGGTTACATTCTTCATCCAAGGCATCAAGAGCATTTTGACGCACCGTCTCGTTGTCTGTTTCAACGTAAGCCGCCACCCTAGGTGAGTCATGACGAATATCACTTGGGAGAATTGCCTCAGCACCATAAACCATGAAGAAGGGCGTATAGCCTGTTGATCTGTTGGGGGTGGTCCTGATACTCCAAAGAACTGAAGGAAGCTCATCAACCCAACAAACCGGCGTTCGTTCTAAAGGAACCATAAGCCGGGGCTTGATCCCTCGTAATATCTCCTGGTTAGCACGTTCTGCCTGACCATTGGGCTGAGGATGAGTAATACGTCTCCAACGCATCTATAATTTATGAAGTATTCATGCCATGTTTGCAACAATTTTATATGGTTTTGGTATGATTTTATTAGAACTAACCTGGACTGACGCTGTTTTCAGCAGAACTACTGTGGTGTCATTTTTTGTGCAGAAATAAATGTTCTCGGAATGGGCTAAAAATTTATGGTGACTTTTTATGGACCAAAAGAGACCCCCGAAGCACCGGAGCTGGGCCAGGAAGTGACCGAGGAGGCCACAAGCCTGGGGGGCGCGCCTCCCGAGCTTGTGGGTCCCTCGGGTGTGGCACCCCCGGCTTAATCGTGCACTAATCATACACGCAAATGCACACGATCAAGCCTAAGGACTCACTTGAAGATATCACGACACAACTCTAAAACTTAAATAAAGTCATACAAGCTTTATATTACAAGCCAGGGGCCTCGAGGGCTCGAATACATAAGCTTGCATACAAGCGTCAGCGGAAGCATCAGATATCTGAGTACAGATATGAAACAGAAACATATAAGCCTTTAGAAAGGCGGGGCAAAAGAAAACTCTATGATCGAAAAGGCGCAGGCCTCCTGCCTGGGACCCTCCGAACCTACTCCTGGTCGTCGGCCAGCTCGTAGTAGTAGCCACCCTCGGGGTGGTAGTAGTAGTCGTTGGAGGGGGCAACTGGCTCCGGGGCTCC
The DNA here is from genome assembly GCA_011799875.1 of Thinopyrum elongatum. Taxonomy (NCBI): domain Eukaryota; kingdom Viridiplantae; phylum Streptophyta; class Magnoliopsida; order Poales; family Poaceae; genus Thinopyrum; species Thinopyrum elongatum. The sequence goes on along the minus strand of CM022300.1, from coordinate 150,200,781 downwards.
GTCGTCTGGTTGCATCAAAAGGATAAATCGGGAAAAAGAGGAAGCAAAGCAACCGTGAGTACTCATCCGAAGTACTCAGCAAGCAAGGATCTACACTACATATGCAACATTATCAAAGAGAGGCTGTATATGTGGACTGGGCTGCAGAAATGCCAGAATAGAGAGAAGGCCTAGTCCTATCGAAGACTAGCATCTTCAGCGGTCTTGCAGCATTAGAAGAGTGTAGATTAGTACAACATAAAGTAGTAGTAACATAAGTATCAACCTCGTCCAGAGATCCTTTCTCGACTCCCTGCGAGAAAGCAATCCCAGAGCCCTAGTATCCATGTCTCATATCAAGTATCCAGTTCTAGTTGTATCGATCGGGATACAACTCCGAGCGTCCGTTACCGAGGATCGGCTATGCATAGATTAGTTCTTCCCTGCAGGGGTGCACCAACTTACCCACCACGCTCGATTAACTCCGGCCGGACACACTTTCCTGGGTCATGCCCGGCCTCCGCCAAATGATACGCCGCAACCCTACCTAGGCTTAACGGAGAGGTCAGCACGCCAGACTAAACCTATGCGCCCAGGGGGCTGGGCCCCTCGCCCTGAGCACTCCTGCAGGTTACGTTCACGGCCGAGAGCAGACCTAGCAACCCACACTATCAAGGCGGTTCCTTAACGCGGTCCAACCCGGCGCGTGCCGCTCCTTGCTGACGTCCAGTAAGCTTCGGCTGATGCCACGACGCAGAGTGCCCATAACTGTTCCCACGTGATGGTTAGTGCTATCAGGCCAGAGGCCCACTCGGATCAAATATCCAAACCGTTAGTGAATTAGGAGCGCACGATAACGAGCAGAGACTCACGATCGATGTGACCCCGTCGCCCCGTCTCGAGGACTTGCGGCAAGGGCTAAGAATGCCCGGCCATGCCTCATAATTATCTCGCGGGTACTCTCTCTGGTCACCCGACTACACATCAATCGCATCACATGCTCGCGCGGGTACCCCTCAGGGCCGACCCGACTTTATCATGGTTCATGGTCAAAGTCATAGTAACTGTGTGTCCAGACACCAGGGGGAAAACTGAGGAATCACCCTCGATGGATTCCACCTGATGTAGTCATCAAGGTGAACTTAGGAGGAATCACCCTCGAGGTTCATAGTTGAGGTATTGCACGATGACGTCGTTATCGGAAGTGGTGAAGGAGGAATCACCCTCGATGACCATGACCGAATAGCTACTCTGCAGAGTTAACATCAGAAGTGCTAAACGAGGTATCAGCCTCAGCACTCGATAGTAACGCTGCAGTGTCGTACAACTAAGGGGGGTGATGTGCGGTGCCGGGGCCTGGTTGTTGAGTCTTCTGATGCTCCAGCGGGGCAACCGGGACAAGTGGGGTCACTGGGGTCTCTATCCAGCCTATACTAAACAGTTTAGGATAAGCAGGTAATGTATCATTAGCAGGTTACAATAAACAGGCTATGCATCAGAATAGGTAAAGCAGTAGCAGCAGCAATTCTAATGCAAGCATAAGAAAGAAGAGAATAGGCGATATAGGCATGCTCAAGGGGGGGGGGGTGCTTGCCTGGTTGCTCGGCGGCAAAGGCAAGGTCGTCAACGGTGTAGTCAACCTCCGGAGCTGCGCCGGTCTCGGGGATTATCTCGGTACCGGGATCTACCGAGAGAGAAGAGGGGAAGGAAATAGATAAATACACAGCAAACATATGCAACACAAAGCATGCTATGCTAACGTGCAGTGCAGGGTTGCTTAAAGATATGTCTAAATCATTTTAGTTATTTTAGGATTAAAGTTGGATTTATTAACCGGTGTATATGCACTATTCATCTATCGGAAACGGGCTAAAAGTTGCGGGTTCACCTCCGTAGAGGGTCTCGATACTGAAACAGATGGCACGGTTGGATTCGTCTCGTCGTTCTGAGCAACTTTCATGTATAAAGTTTTTCGATTTGAGCCACGGTTTATTTTATATGAATTTCTAAAGTTTTAATCATTTTCTGAATTTATTTAATTATTTTAAATCAATATTATCCGAAACAGTACGGGATGATGTCAGCATGACATATGTGTGACATCAGCAGTCAACAGTGCGGTTGACCAGAGTCAAACCTGACCTGTGGGTCCAGTGGGACCCACCTGTCATAGGGACAGAGGCTAAATAGGATTTATTTTAAACTAATTAGGATTAATTAAGTGTGGGGCCTACTGGTCAGTGAGTGATTAGTGTTTTAATTAACTAATTAATTAATTTAGAGATTATCTATTTATCTAAAATCATTTTAAACGGCGGGACCCACATGTCAGCGGGCGGGGCTGCGCTGACCAAGTCAACTGGGCCCAGTGGGTCCCTTTGTCAGCGGCAAAGAGGCGGGGCCCGCGGTGCCAGGTGGCAGCCACGTCGGCACCGGCCACCGGAGTGCGCCGGCGAGCCCGAGCACGTCGCTTAACTCCGGCGAGCCCGGGTTTCCACTGTGGTGCATCATTTTGCGTGGGGTTTGGCTTGTTCAATCGTGCGTTCTGAGCCGCGTCGTTCTGCGGTGGTCTCACGGGCCGAGGTGGTCGGAATTGCCGGCGGCGAGCACCGCAGCGGACGACGAACTTCGGGCGCCGTCGGAGTCGGGGCTACGGCGAGCACAACGAGCGGCGCGAGGTTTCTACGGCGCCAGCGCGATGCGGTGAGTCTAATGAGCATAGCCGCGTGACCATAAGGTCACCGGGAGTTCGCCGCCGACGAGCTCGAGCGGCGACAGGTACGGCCATGTTGGGGACGGCGTCTACGAGCAGCAAATGGCGAAGAGCGAAGAGGGAAAAGAAGCTGCGGCTCACCGGGATCCTGTAGGTGAGCTTAGCGGGCATGGGGGAGGCTCGAGGTGGCCGGAATCGACGGCGAGGTCGCGGTGGCCGTAGAGGAAGGAGAAGGTCGACGCGGGCGAGGCAGGGGCTCCCAGCTCCGCCAAGTGGCACTGGTCGATGCAACGATCGGCGGCGGAGCAGACGGACACGGAGAGGCGTCGAGGGGATGATGGTGGCCGCGGCTAGGATGGGGCCATGGCGTCGGCGTGTTCGGGATCTGGGGAAATAGAGAGGGAGTGAGCGGGGAGAGTGAGCGAGGGGGACGCCAGGGGTGCGTAGGGCTCGCCCTTATCCACCGCGAAAGGGCGCGGGCGTCGCGCTGTCGACCAGAGGGGAGAGGGGGCCAGGGTGCGGTGCGTGCGCACGGCGACAGCGCGCGGGGAGGAGCAGTGCGAGGTGGAAGGAGGTGCGGGGTGGGCTGGGCCGACACTGTAGCCACTTAGGCCCAGCCGCAGTGGGCCTTTTTCTTTTTCTTTCCTTTTTCTATTATCTGTTTTGTTTTCTATTTTCTTTTCTATTTTGCAAATTGTTCAGCCACTAAATATCAATGTGCGACTTAGCTCATAAATTGCAGTGCATTATACTCTATCTCCAAAAACTAGTTTGGGTAAAATATAATCTCATATTTAACTTAGTTTAAATAAAAGGTTATTAAATGTTGCCGTTTGCTACTGTTTGAGGTTGTTATGGTCACTTAAACAAGCCCATTGATGTTGGTTACAATTTTACAATTGCCTCTGAATTATTTGCTATTTAATGAACATTTTAGTTTCCAATTTGGAACAACTTTTTATTTTCACTTTAAATTAATTTGAAGTTTGAATTAGGAGTTTGAAATGCAATATGATGCAAATGATGACTAGGCACTGTTAAACTTGCTGACATGGCATTATCAAAAGGGGGATTACTGTAGCTAACCACTGGGGGTGTTACATCGGGCACCCCTTGACTTGTTTCCAACGCCAAAAATTCTTATAAATACGGAAGCCTCCGAAAAGAACCCTAGATCGGAAGTTCCGCCGCCGTAAGACTCTGTAGTCACGAAAAACCAATCGGGTGCCCGTTCCGGCACCTTGCCGGAGGGGGAAACCATCACCAGTGGCCATCTTCATCATCCCGGCGGTCTCCATGATGAGGAGGGAGTAGTTCACCCTCGGGGCTGAGGGTATGTACCAGTAGCTATGTGTTTGATCTCTCTCTCTCTCTCTCTCGTGTTCTTGATTTGGCACGATCTTGATGTATCGCGAGCTTTGTTACTATAGTTGGATCTTATGGTGTTTCTCCCCCTCTATCTTCTTGTGATGAATTGAGTCTTGCTCTTTGAGGTTTCGTTATATTGGATTGAGTATTGGATTTGAGAACACTTGATGTATGTCTTGCGATGGGATATCTGTGGTGACAATGGGATGTTCTATTGATTAACTTGATGTATGTTTTGGCACTCAACTCACGGATTCCCGAGGTGACACTGGGGTAATCTATGCATAGGGGTTGATGCACATTTTCGTCCTATGTTCTCCGATAGAAACTTTGGAGTGATTCTTTGTTGCACGTTGAGGGATTGCCATATGATTTAATTATGTTATCATTGTTGAGAGAATTTGCACTAGTGAAAGTATGAACTCTAGGCCTTGTTTCCAAGCATTGCAATACCATTTTTGCTCACTTTTGTTACTAGTTACCTTGCTGTTTTTATATTTTCAGATTACAAAAACCTATATCTACTATCCATATTACACTTGTATCATCGTCTCTTTGCCGAACTAGTGCACCTATACAATTTACCATTGTATTGGGTGTGTTGGGGACACAAGAGACTCTTTGTTATTTGGTTGCAAGGTTGTTTGAGAGAGACCATCTTCATCCTACGCCTCCCACAGATTGATAAACCTTAGGTCATCCACTTGAGGGAAAATTGCTACTGTCCTACAAAACTATGCGCTTGGAGGCCCAACACGAGTCTACAAGAAGAAGGTTGCATAGTAGACATCAAGCTCTTTTCTGGCGCCATTGCCGGGGATGTGAGTGCTTGAAGGTATATCTTTAGATCTTGCAATTGAATCTTTTAGTTTCTTATTTTATCACTAGTTTGGTTCATAAAAGAAAACTATAAAAAATGGAATTGAGGTTGCCACATATTATTCATCTTTATAATGTCTTTCGTGAAAATGATGGAAGGGAAAATTGTGCTCAGTTGATAGAAGAAGAATTTAATAAAATGTTTGGCATAAAATCTTTGAATGATGAGCATGATTGCAATATTGTTGGTATGAATTCTTTGAATATCCATGATGCTAATGATATGCAAAGCCATAAGCTTGGGGATGCTATGTTTGATGAAGATGATATTTTTTGTCCCCCAAGTTTTGATGAGCAAATTTATTATGATGATAGCATGCCTCCTATTTATGATGATTATGTTGATGAAAATGGGTTTGGAAGAGTGTCAACTCTAGTTAATGATCCCACTATTTTGGAGGGTGTTGAATCTTTTCACAATATTGATAAAAGTGGATTTGGAGAGGTCATGACTTTATTTAGTGATGAATCCACTATTTTGGAAGAGGTTCCAATTGATTATGAGAACAAAGTTGCTATCTATGATGATTATTGTGATGACATGTATGCTATAAATAATAATGATAATCATGAAACCTGTCATCATGATTTTAATTTTCGATTGGATTATGCCTCACATGATAGTTATTTTGTTGAATTTGCTCCCACTATTCATGAGAATAAATTTGCTTATGTGGAGAGTAATAAAATTTCCATGCTTATGAATCATGAAAATAATGCTTTATGTGATAGTTATATTGTTGAATTCATTCATGATGCTACTTAAAATTATTATGAGAGAGGAACATATGCTTTTACATATTGCAAAAATATCAAGTTTCCTCTCGATGTGTTGAAAGTTTTGAAGTCATGCTTGTTTTACCTTCATATGCTAGATGATTCTTGTTCCCATAATTTTCTTGCTCACAAAATCCCTATGCATAGGAGGTGGGTTAGTCTTAAATGTGCTAGTCTTATGCTTCATGATGCTCCCGTTATGTTTCAATTCTTATCTTTTATGTGAGCATCATTGAAATCATCATGCCTAGCTAAAAAGGCATTAAAGAAAAACGCTTGTTGGGAGACAACCCAATATTTACCCCTACTGTTTTTGTGTATTCACGTGATTAATCTACTGTAGTAATCATGTTTTATAGCTTTTGTTTGAATAAAGTGCCAAGTAAAGCCTTTGGGATAGTGTGGTTGATAGTTGATTTGATTCTGTGCAAAAATAGAAACTTTTGCGTCCAGTAACAGAATTGTTAAAATTCACTGGAACAATAAAAAACTCTGAATTTTAAAAAAAAGATTGATATACAAATTTTTCTACGTTTTCCTAATTTTTAAGAATTTTTAGAGATACAGAGGTATCACTATAATTCATATCTTTACAGACTGTTCTGTTTTTGACAGATTCTATTTTCGATGCATAGTTTGCTTGTTTTCTAGTTTCTATGGCTTATATTGCTTAATATAAATTGTGGAAATTATATATTACAGTAGGAATTATGTGGAAACAATTATGAATCTTGTCTTTGACAGTACCCAAGTGAATGATTTGTTTTACTATGCTAACCCATCTCACGAAGTTCCGTTAAGTTTTGTGTGATTGATGTTTTCAAGTTTTGGGTGAGATATCGATAAGAGAAGAATGAAGAGTAGGAAGAACCTAAGCTTGGGGATGCCCAAGGCACCCCAAGGTAATATTCAAGGAAGACCCAAGCAACTAAGCTTGGGGATGCCCCGGAAGGCATCCCCTCTTTCGTCTTCAACATTATCGGTAACCTCACTTGGAGCTATATTTTTATTCGTCACATGATATGAGTTTTGCTTGGAGTGTCATTTTATTTTATTAGGATTTGCTTGATGTTATTTATATTAATGTTTTGCATCTTTTATTTCTATAAAAATGTCAACTATAGCCTTTACCATGCTTATTTTGTAAGTCTATATGTGGCTGTTTGAAAACAGAAAGTTGCACGCTAGTGCGTGAATTCTTGAGAAAAGTAAGAATGTGATAAAATGTTGATTTTTTTGTACAATAAGCTATGATAAATTTTATACAGTGTGGTAAAATTTCAAAATTTTGGAGTTAAGGAAGTGTGGGTAAAATTTCACGCTTTACAGACTGTCCTGTTTAGACAGATTGCTGTTATGTTTGCATTGTTTGCATATGTTTGCTTGTTTAATGATTCTATTTGATGATAGGAGTATTAAATATGCAGAGGAATTTAGTATGAAATGTTAAATAATAATTTTAGTGATTTACTATAGTAGATAATGATAAGGTGTTGCATTGATTCATACTAACTTTTCTCACGAGTTCTTGTTGAGTTTTGTGTGGATGATGTTTTTAAGATTTAGGGAAACCGTGATATAAAAGGAATTAAGGAGACACAAAACCTCAAGCTTGGGGATGCCCAAGGAATCCCAAGATAATATTTCAAGAAGTCTCAATCATCTAAGCTTGGGGATGCCCCGGTAGGCATCCCACCTTTCTTCATCAAGAATTATCGGTTAGTATCGGTTGAGCCTAAGTTTTTGCTTCTTCACATGATGTGTGCTATTTTTAGAATGTCATTTTATTTTGTTTTGCCTGCTGTTTGAATAAAATACTTAAGATATTAAATTCTTAAATGAGAGAGAATCTTCACATAGCTACTTAATTATTTGACTATTCATTGATCTTCACTTATATCTTTTTGGAGTAGTTTGTCAGTTGCTCTAGTGCTTCACTTATATCTTTTTAGAGCATGGCGGTGGTTTTATTTTGAAGAAATTGATGAGCTATCATGCTTCACTTGTATTATTTTTAGAGTCTTAAACTGCATGGTAATTTGCTTAGGTTATTAATTTAGTCCTAATATGATGGGCATCCAAGAGGGATATAATAAAAACTTTCATATAAAGAGCATTGAATATATGAGAAGTTTGATTCCTTGCATCTGTTTTGAGATATAAAGATGGTGATATTAGAGTCATGCTAGTGAGTAATTGTGGATTGGTAGAGATACTTGTGTTAAAGTTTGTGATTCCCGTAGCATGCACGTATGGTGAACCGTTATGTGATGAAGTCGGAGCATGATTTATTTTTTGATTGTCTTCCTTACGAGTGGCGGCCGGGGACGAGCGATGGTCTTTTCCTACCAATCTATCCACCTAGGAGCATGCATGTAGTACTTTGTTTCGATGGCTAATAAATTTTTGCAATAAGTATGTGAGTTCTTTATGACTAATGTTGAGTCCATGGATTATACGCACTCTCACCCTTCCACCATTGCTAGCCTCTCTAGTACCGCGCAACTTTCGCCGGTGCATTAAACCCACCATATACCTTTCCTCAAAACAGCCACCATACCTACCTATTATGGCATTTCCATAGCCATTCCAAGATATATTGCCATGCAACTTCCACCGTTCCGTTTATTATGACACGCACCATCATTGTCATATTGCTTTGCATGATCATGTAGTTGGCATAGTATTTGTGGCAAGGCCACCGTTCATATTTTTTTTTATACATGTCACTCTTGATCATAGCACATCCCGGTACACCACCGGAGGCATTCATATAGAGTCATATCTTGTTCTAGTATCGAGTTGTAATTTTTGAGTTGTAAGTAAATAAAAGTGTGATGATCATCATTATTAGAGCATTGTCCCATGTGAGGAAAGGATGATGGAAGCTATGATTCCCTCACAAGTTGGGATGAGTCTCCGTACTTTATAAAAAATAAAAGAGGCCAAAGAAGCCCAAACAAAAAAGAGAAAAAATGAGAGAAAAGAGAGAAGGGACAATGTTACTATCCTTTTTCCACACTTGTGCTTCAAAGTAGCACCATGATCTTCATGATAGAGAGTCTCCTATTTTGTCACTTTCATATACTAGTGGGAATTTTTCATTATAGAACTTGGCTTGTATATTCCAATGATGGGCTTCCTCAAAATTGCCCTAGGTCTTTGTGAGCAAGCAAGTTGGATGCACACCCAGTTATAGCTCTAGTGCATCCGTTGCATGGCAATCCCTACTCACTTGCATCGATATCAATTGATGGGCATCTCCATAGCCCATTAATTTGCCTAGTTGATGTGAGACTTTCTCCTTCTTTTTATCTTCTCCACAACCACCATATTCTATTCCACCCATAGTGCTATATCCATGGCTCACGCTCATGTATTGCGTGAAAGTTGAAAAAGTTTGAGAACACCAAAAGTATGAAACAATTGCTTGGCTTTTCATTGGGGTTGTGCATGATGAAATACTTTGTGTGATGAAGATGGAGCATAGCCAGACTATATGATTTTGTAGGGATAACTTTCTTTGGCCATGTTATTTTGAGAAGACATGATTGCTTTATTAGTATGCTTGAAGTATTATTGTTTTTATGTCAATATTAAACTCTTTTTTTGAATCTTATGGATCTGAACATTCTTGCCACAATAAAAAAGATTACTTTGATAAATATGTTAGGTAGCATTCACACTTCATAAATTCTTTCTTTTATCATTTACCTACTCGAGGACGAGCAGGAATTAAGCTTGGGGATGCTGATACGTCTCCAACGTATCTATAATTTATGAAGTATTCATGCCATGTTTGCAACAATTTTATATGGTTTTGGTATGATTTTATTAGAACTAACCCAGACTGACGCTATTTTCAGCAGAACTACCATGGTGTCGTTTTTTGTGCAGAAATAAAAGTTCTCGGAATGGGCTGAAAATTTACGGTGATTTTTTATGGACCAAAAGAGACCCCGGAAGCACCGAAGCTGGGCCAGGAAGTGACCGAGGAAGCCACAAGCCTGGGGGGGGGGCGCCCACCCCCCTAGGGCGCGCCTCCCGAGCTTGTGGGCCCCTCGGGCACCCCCTTGACTTGTTTCCAACGCCAAAAATCTTATAAATATGGAAACCTCCGAAAAGAACCCTAGATCGGAAGTTCCGCCGCCGTAAGCCTCTGTAGCCACGAAAAACCAATCGGGAGCCTGTTCTGGCACCCTGCCGGACGGTGAAACCATCACCAGTGGCCATCTTCATCATCCCGATGGTCTCCATGACGAGGAGAGAGTAGTTCACCCTCGGGGCTGAGGGTATGTACCAGTAGCTATGTGTTTGATCTCTCTCTCTCTCTCGTGTTCTTGATTTGGCACGATCTTGATGTATCGTGAGCTTTGTTACTATAGTTGGATCATATGGTGTTTCTTCCCCTCTATCTTCTTGTGATGAATTGAGTCTTGCTCTTTGATGTTTCGTTATGTTGGATTGAGTATTGGATTTGAGAACACTTGATGTATGCCTTGCGATGGGATATCTATGGTGACAATGGGATGTTCTATTGATTCACTTGATGTATGTTTTGGCACTCAACTCGCGGATTCCCGAGGTGACATTGGGGTAATCTATGCATAGGGGTTGATGCACGTTTTCGTCCTACGTTCTCTGATAGAAACTTTGGAGTGATTCTTTGTTGCACGTTGAGGGATTGCCATATGATTTAATTATGTTATCATTGTTGAAAGAATTTGCACTAGTGAAAGTATGAACCCTAGGCCTTGTTTCCAAGCATTGCAATACCGTTTTT